>JAZFAV010000010.1:2795833-4191666 GCA_037954035.1 Rosalia funebris | reverse complement strand
TGGCGGCTTGGTGGTTCCTTTCTCGATTTCCGACTTATAAGTTACCGAATATCTTCTATGTAAAGCGTGTTTTAATAAGGACGCTGGATCTTTAACTTAAATGAAACAAGTTTTGTGTGAGACATTCACTCAATCTTTCTTTTCTTGAAAGAATATTTTATGGCATTAAGTGTGGAATATAACGTCATTCAAATGTCTACCGCGGCTTTACTTGGTGGCACATATTCGAGAGGTCAAATTTCGATGACTTTGTCACATAATCCTTGCTGAATTTGCTGGATGTGTTAGTGATATTTGTAGGTTCGGTTGATCGGGATATTTCACAAACAAAGTTGTACTGAACAAGAATCGCTTTATTCTGAACAGATTTACAAGAGTTTCTGCTTTTATAAACTTTGATAAATTTTATCTTTTGCAGGGTAAGCTGCTGAATGTATATAATAATTATTATTATGTGGAAGCAATTTGAGATTAGTAAAAATATATACAGGGCGATGTCTTCATGTCTGTATAACTTGTTCGTTATGTTGACTTTAAAGGCATCAATTGTTTGCGGTTCATTCTCATAGACCTGCGATTTAAGATAGCCCCAAGGGAAGAAGTCTAAAGGCGTTAAGTCGCACGATCTCGGTGGCCGGTTCACGTCACCGCTGTGCGAGATAATCATGCTCTCAAATCGCTCATGCAGATTATCGTCGTGGCATGCGTTGTGTGGCACGTAGCGCCGTCCTATTGGAACTACATGTTGTCGGTATCCATATCATCGAGATTAGACCACAATAAGTTACTTATTATCAATCTATAGCGATCACCATTGACGGATATGGCAAGGCCAGTTTCGTTTTGGAAGGACTACAAAATCAGCACCAAACAGTAACTTTCTCGGGCTGCATTTGATGCTGGTATTTGTCGTGTGGAGTAATAGGAATCCGACAATTTTGCTTGTTCATATATTTAATCATCCAAAAATGGACCTCGTGGCTAAATATAAGTTTCTTGGCGAAATTTGGGTCAACTTCTAACTGCTTTAGAGCCCAATCAGTGAACATACGGCATTGTGTATGGTCGTTTCCCTTAAGTTCCTGAGTCAGTTGGATTTTATACGGGTGCAGACCCAAGTCCCAATTAAAATTTTGTCAAGTTGAAGTCGCAGAAAAGCCAAGTTCTTGTGAACGACGAGAAATTGACTACCTCGGACTTTCCCGTACACTCTCACGCACAGCAGCAATGTTTTAGCAAGCCTTGAGTTTCGGTAACGTACAGGTGTTGGCTGATTGATTGTTCATCAAACCAGTTGACTCGAATTTGGCCATCAAACGTCAAATAGTCGACTCGGCGGGATGGTTGTGGCGAGGATAAAAATCACGTAATGCGAAGAACGTTCCTCGAACGGAGCACTGATTTTGAAAATGAAATTTGAAGATTTTCACACGTTGTTGAACGCTATAACCTTCCACAGTGATTTGCCATACACTACTGAATGATTTACAACGAATTTGACAGGCAATTTCTTTAGTAGCATGGCCGCTATAACCTAACAAATTTTGAGCATCCCTATTTAAAAACCCTATATATAAAATGGTAATTCATGACTCATTATTGCAAAATACATATCTGTCCTCTTTAATATTAGTTGAACATATAAAAAGTATACATATTTGATTATTTTGCAATTGGAGGAACTCTTAATTACGCTGCGAATTCTTCTTTTTACAAATTCTCAACAGGCAAACGAAAAATCCAAAAATGTTTCTATATACACAAAAAACATTCCGGCAATTTTACACTATATTCATGGTTTCAAAAAGATAATCTACAGCTGGTTTACATTTTACAAAGGGAAATCATATCATCATTAATTATTCAGAATTGATTGAATATTAATCAAAATAATATTTCAGTTTCAGGAAATTTCATACAACATAAACTGTTGTAAATATATTCCGAAACTAATTATCTAGATATAGTAGAGGAATTCAACTATACAGATATTTGTCGAGTACTAAAGTTGGCTAGTCATACTTTCAACAACTGCACGCAATATGACCCAACACTAGCCTGCTGCAACCTTTCTCTTAAACCACTGGTTTATATTGATAAATATTGTGTCTAATAAAAATAAAAGGCTGTTATTAATAAAAACAATCGAGTTACACGAGCATTTAAAACAATATTTTCAATGTTGTCAAGTGAACGCGTTCAATATTGCTTGTCTATGCAACAACTAGTACGTTTCTTTACGTACGCGGCATTCATCTGACTTATACCTTATAAGATTACGTAAGGTATGTGAAACTTTTACAGGTGTACGCTTTTTTGAATTTGTCTGAGAGACTTCGTTTATGTAACAATTTAATTTAACAACAAGAAGCGCAGTGAGTGGACCATGGTTGAAAAGTTATTATTTTACATATATTTAAGTACCAGTCAGACTTTAAACATCGTTTTAAAATTTGTTAAACATTTCTTGTGTATCTTTGATTCAGATATAATTAAAACGTCCACCCATTTTAGAACATTCGGAACAAGGTTAATGTTTTAATTAAACTTTTTTATCAAAATTAAAAAACCAATAATAATAGCAATATATTTTCATTCAGTGTTACTTCCTAACAAATACTAAATATCCACTTATTTTTTGCATTACAATTCAACAGTGAAACCAATTGTATTATTTTACTTGGCACCTTCCATGCTGCCAAAAAAAAACCAGTCAAATCCTAAATACATTCTTGGGTTTTCGTTACGTTTTTATGATTATTATTACGATCATAAAATATATAATAAATTAAACTACATATTGTATATGTATATTTAGTAATGCCTATTATTGACGATATTTTATATTTTAATTTACCTTCTTTTTACAGAAGCTATAAGGTAAAAAAAAAGAACTATGAAAAATATATTTAAATCAAACTCATAAAAACTTTGCTATTTTGAGAATGACAATTTCGGGGACTGTGTTATGTACTGAATTATAAGTCAGTTGGTATTGTACGTTTATTGTACAATAAATTATTTTGAAAAATAGTTTATTGTGCAATACATGTGCAAGTAAATGTGCATATGTTGATGACTTAATCCTATTTTCTACTAGTAGTGTAATTATTTCTTTTTTAAGAATTTATAGCACGCCATAGTCCAAATCATAGCAGATATTAAATAAAGAAAATTTCGTTTCCTTAAAACGAAAACGGCAGCATTACATTTTTGCAGAGCTAAATACTCTCATCAATGTTCAAGACTAGTCGTAAAATACACACCAATTGAACTTGTTATTTCGAAAAGGGAACATGTCCAGAAATGATAATTTTACAATAGAAGCAAAATACTAATTTTGTAAAAATAGGTTGAATTTTAAATTGTTTACTTATTATCCTGTTATTATACATTATGAAAGTAATTTCTTATATGTCTACAAGTTTGATTTGTCACTCTGAAAATTGTTGTGCCAAAAAAGTATCTAGATGTGTTCCCTTTTCGAACCAAATTGGAATTTAAAAAAAAAGTTTAGATAATTTTAAGTAGTTTATAGTTTAATAATGTAGATTAGGAACATTGCAAATAAGGTCAAACATTGTTTACAAACGTATCAAAAATCTTCCTCATGGTTGTCTTCACCTTTAGTAACAGGCCGCTGGATTACTTCATCATAGAACGGCATCTTGTAAACAGGTATGTGACAAAGGACACTTTTTATATTATCCATTTCTTTCCATTTATTGGTGGTTTGCTGGCTTGGTAAGTCAAAATTAAGCAGCTCTAAATGAAATATGGTTTTGCAAGCGAATATGTCTCACTAACTAATTCGTTGATATAGGTATAAACATGGAGAGCATCAGAATCAGAACTATAATATTTAAATTGAAAAAACCCATATAAAAATCAAAATCTTTAAAAAAATCCCGCCACCATTTCTTAATGCACATACAAGTTAATACACAGCTGACCAAAGCAGTGACAATACCAAAATAACTCTATAGTTTATAACGCAGTCATGTGTCATTCAGTTAACACTAGCGCCACCACAAGTCCGAAAACGAAACATGTACTGGAGATGTCCTTTTCAAACTAAACCAACTAAACAGATGATAGTCGAGTGTGCTACTTCTATATAAATAATACACATGTTCCTCTATGGCACTAAATAGTGAATTTAGATGGAAAAAAAAACAGACCGGTGGCAAAATATTGAAATAAGAAAAAAATGGACATGTTCCCCTTTTCAAATAATCCATTCAATACTGTTTAACGATTATAAATTATTTTTAGGGGTAACATTTAATAAAATACTGACACGTCATGATCACGTTACCGTTAACAGCAAGATGTAAGAAAGATGAATATGATAAAATGTGTATCCAATCAAAACTGGGGTGTTAACAGGAAAGTAATATTAAAGTTTTATTCCTTTGAATAAATTATTATTTATATCTTTATACTCTATTTGTAGCTTTAAATAGATTATGCGAGTGTAGAGTATTAACTTTATTCTACATGGAATGGAATCTAATTCTACACTCAGACAAGATAGACTCCACAATGGTTTAAAATACGCCAAGGGAGTCTTCCAATGCATATTCCAAGTCTTTACGCAGAATCAGGAGTACTAATTTCAACCAAAATCCATTAAAACATTAAGCAAAACTTTATGCAATTCTTAACCACCGAAATCCATTATCCTGTTCACTAACATGAACTATCAATCAGCAGAAGGCATATCATATATACCGCCAGATTTTCGACCGAAAGTGGAACCTCCATGAAAAATCCTCTAAGAGCAATCTTATATTGATAATATTTCATTAGAACGAAATAATTGCACTTCTATGGGGTTCTAGGGGAACAAAACTATGCAACAATTATATATACAAACGGATCAAAGACTCACACAGGCACGGGATGTGCACTACATTTTCAAGACACAAGTCACTCATCGACACCAACATATGCTTGAGTCTTCATAGCATAATTGTATGCGATCTGGTAAATTGTCCTTTTCTGTGCCCCAATAGAATAACGTAATGTTATAATATGTTCAGACCCTCTTAGCTCCATCACGGCCAAAGCTGACACATCTTCATAAGACCCATTAGTAATAAGAATAATTGCATGAAAACACCATATTCTATCACCTTACAAAGAAGTTACCTTCCTATAGTGCCCAGTCATATAGGGATAAAGGGCAATGCAGAAAATATACCGATTCGTCAATAGGGCATCATAAATTTGGTGAAACAAGGATGCAATAAAATATGACAGAATCAGTGGAATACAATAGTTAATAAACTTAAAACTGCTAAACAAGTATAGAAAAATGGAAACTGCCTACAAATTTAACTCGTCATGAAGCGATAATATTCTTCATGCTTAGGATTGGACATACAAAATTGAAGCATTCCTATTTTATTTGCAACCAAAACCAACCTATATACAACACTTGTGATATGAATCTATCGATAAAGCACATAGTAGAGAAAAGTATAAGATACCAAAATTTTCGCCAGATAACAAACGTACCCAACAATACATCATTTGTATAATGGATCTTTGTGCGTGTATCAATTTAGTGACGACGAACGGATCACATGCTACACCACTTGCAATTGTTACTAATATGCCACCGTTACAACACGTATGTCTAGCGATATGTTTCAATCAACTACGTACGGCATAGATAGTTAATAATTTTCCGAACAAAGTGCAGTTATGAAGTCACGTCTTAGCTTTATTATATAATTTGATTCATTATCGTATCAATATTTCTGTAAAATTTATTTCATTTTGGTTTTATTTAAAGCATTAAAGTGATGGAAATATCACTTCCATTGAATGCTTTTGTGGAGAACCTTTTCATTACTCAGTCATTGGTTGACAGATTTGTATTGTACTAACTGTTACTCTAAAATGTGTTTTAGCACGACACTGCTCAATAAAGTCAATTGATTGATTCATACGATTATTACCTGTGACGCACACGCAAAAAACAATTATACAAATTATAACAGCGTTACTTGACAATCCCATTGCCATAAATGCTATGATAGAATGTTGCAAGCAAAGTGGTCTCTTTCGTTAACTGTAACTAAACCGTAAACATATATAAAATGGATAGATCCATAGCAACTGACGTTAGAAGCAAAAAATATTTTGTTTGGGTTTAATATTACGGCCGTGTCATCCATCTTTAGTTATATATCTTATCTTCTCTAAATGTCCATTATTAATAGAGATTTGAATGCATAATCAGATATCTTCTGGTCTTAAATTGAAACTCAATCCAAAACAATCTTATGTTTATAACCTTGACATCGTTAACATATAAGAATTTAATCATTTTATTTAATGAGAAGCTACCATTTCTGCGCGAGGATATTAATTGTTGTCCACTTTTTTCCGTCATATATATGTTGCACTTTAAAAAACCAAATTATTTTACCTCAATTCGAGTAGGTGAACTACCTGTGTATGCACAGCCAATTTCACATTTATATTGTAAGCCTTACGGCAACCGATAACAGTTCATTAAGATCTTACGACATCCCTTTTTTATATTTAGGTATGAAAAAGATATCACCTCATGCTATTTTATATATGCAAAAAAAACTGAACTTTACGATTTGCTGGTCGTTTTACTGAACAGTCGTTTAAAGATAAGGGCATGGTGAAGACGTGAGTGAAGTGCGGTAGTAATTTTTCTTTGTTCAATTCGATTGAACATGATCATGTTTTAGTTAAATCGAATATGTGTGCGGTGTAAATATATAGTGAGTGTGCATAAACAATTTTCTGGACACATTTTGTGATTTGTGTGTGATAGAAACTGGTCTAGACGACGGCATTAGGGAAGCAGTTAAATAGGTAAGTTAAGTATTTAAGTACTTTAGTTTTAATTAAAATGCAAAGTAATTTTTTAAGAAAAATTTATCAGTCGAATGGAATTATTCTTTTTCGTACATCGATACATACATCTGTATGTCGATACATACAAATCGTATATCGATACATACATTCTGTATAACATTTCATGGAGAATAAGTATAATGACTTTTTTTGTAATAAAACGTTATGACGGACTTTGTTGTAAGGAAAAAATACTTTAATTTAGTTAGACATAATACCAATATATGAATAAAAAAGCTAATAGTCAAAACATATGTGGTGGTATTATATTGTCTACGAAGCAATTACATACATATGTATGTATAATTGTTAATTAATATTGCTAATTGCTATCATCATCATGAGGTCATCAGTCCTAAGACTGGTTGGATGCTAACCTCCAGCTTCTCCTATCTTGTGCTAACCTACGCATTTCGCTAATTGTGCTACAACCTACATCCCTTACTATTTGTGAGCAGTAGTCTAATCTAGGCCTACCTCTGCCTTTCTTCACTCCTATTTCTACCTCCAAAATATCGCGGACTATTCCCCCATGTCTCAGCAAGTGGCCTACCATTCTATCTCTTCTCTTCTTTATGTTTTTCCACATACTTCTTTTCTCGTCGAGTTTCTCTAATACTTCTTCGTTTCTAACCCTATCAGTCCACGGTATTTTCATCATTCTTCGGTAACACCACATCTCAAAAGCTTCTAATTTCTTCCTACTTGCTTCCCCTACCGTCCAGGTTTCGCAACCGTATAGCGCTGTGCTCCATACATACGTTTTCAAAAATCTCTTCCTTGTTTCTAAGTTTATTACCCCCGAGCATAAAAGTGCTTTCTTTTTGTTAAAAGCTACTGGACCCTGCGCTATTCTTTGTTTTATATCTTTATCGCTTCTTCCATCCCAATTTATTTTACTTCCTAAATATGTGAAGTATTTAACTTCCTCTAATCTTCTTTCATTATTAATTTGTACTTTCGTTTTTGCTCTGCTCTCGCGCCCTCTGCACACTAACACTTTAGTTTTGTTTTTATTCACCCTCATTCCGTATTCCTCTGTCAACACTGCACTGCATTTCGTTCAACGCTGATTCTAATTCCTCTTTACTAGATGCTAATACTGCTATATCATCCGCGAATCTCAGCTCATCTTTTTAGTTTTTGTCCCTGTACTTTAATCCTGAAATTCATTCTATCTTTCACGACATTAATCCCCTCTTCGATGTACAGATTAAAAATTAGTGGTGATAGCGTACATCCTTGTCTTACTCCTTTCCTGATACCTACTTCCCTTCTTTCCCCTTCTACTTGTATAACAGCAGTTTGCTCTTTGTATAGATTGTGTACTACTCTCCTATCTCTATACTTCATTCCCACGCTCTTTAGTATCTCGAACATATTGCTAAATAAAATTATATTTTTCTTTGCAGGTAGGTTCCGAACGAGTTGGGCACCGTACAAGGTAAGATTTTTTCTTCGAATAAGTAGTGTAACAATAAATAATAAAGAATAGCATAAAAAACCACTATAGCTGTAGCAATCGAGGCACTTTTTATCAATTAAGTTCGTATCTACAAAGTATGAATATGAAAAAAAAAAGAAAAAATACAACTTATATTTTATGTCCACAAACGTAAGATGTAGGTTGTAACTTTATAAGAATAATTTTTGCAGTTTCCTGTATTACGTTAAAACGTCATTCAATAACTTAACGATGAGTCTATTTAAAAACATATGGATAAATATGAGAAACGTAAATAAAAATATAATTTGTGTACATATTAGTTATTAATATGACCAATCTATCTAGTCTAGCCTGATATATTGTAACCAACTTTGTTGTTACTATAAATTACTTAGATGTAAAGAGATACTATAAAGTCCATATGTATAAGCTAAGGTTATAATGAACTTTCATAACCACAGATATACTAATAGAATAAATAATATCTAATAGAATAAAATCAAACGTAATATTTTAGTTAGGGAAGTTATTCATTGTTAATCAGCCGAAATAGGTAATAAAAACGAAGGTATAGCAATAGCCTCCCAGAAGTATATCGAGTTGAATAGTAGCACATTACAATCTCTAAAATAATAAACTTGAATCATTATTAACAACAATAATAGTAATTATGTCCTATTTCAAAGGTAACACTTTTGTAAAGCATTTATTAAATAGTGAGAAGTCTATGAAGTACCACAGAAAATGTATTTCTTCACTATGACATCGATTAGCAACCCTTATAATATACAGTAGTTTGATATCAACAGCAGTATAAATAATATTCCGGGATAGTTAACTTTAATAGGAGATACTGTTTCAAACATCTATAATACTTAATAGAGATGGGGAAATAACCAAACTTAAATTACTGGTATCAGAGTTTATTTAACACTCGACCAATTGTGTTCACATAAAGGTATGAAGAGTTCCAAGCCAAATATTGGTTTATGGAACAGCTTAGATTTCTCCTAGCTCTCCATTACAAAATGGTGACACCGTTTACGAACCTGCCCTATTCCAAACGGATACACATATAAAGAATTTAAAGGAGCTGTTTAGAATTTTGACATGGTATTAAATATATGCGATAGATGAGTGATTTAATACATAATTTTGAGTTAGTAAAACATTCACTCCATAGTGTGGAGGAGTATCATCCTGTTGAAAATTTATTGAAAAGTTTACACATAAAATTCTGAAAACTAACACCGTATCTCTTCGGAGTTATACCATGTTTATAAACAAATGTTGTCACCAGACATTTATTTTAAACAATCCACAACAACTTTTCGTTGCAACACTAGTTGTAGGTACATTTTTGAGAACTTAATTTCTTTCTATCATATTTAGAAATTTTGTTATTGTTTTTACTTTACTTATAGCAACTTTTTATGAAGTGGCCAGCTCGATCCCCGGATCTGCTGTAGAAAAGTAGTCCAGCAGGCTGGCCTCTGCTGGACTACTTTTTGTAGTGTTATCTTAAATCCAAGGTATATCTAAAAATTAAATTAGGGTATTAAAAAACAGTATTATGCAACTTCACACATTACTAGAATTACATTCAGCGTCATCCTTAAAAAGGGTGCTCGCTTGAATAGCAGGATCAGATAAGGGTATTGTTATAAAGAAAATTATCATCGTGACTTCAGTAATTATGACTTCAAAAAATGCACGATACATGTATACCAACAAATGCAACATATAAAAAACAAAATGAACTTGTTCAAGAGTTTTCCTATTTGCTCAATAACGATTTTATTGAATTTCTTCCAATTTTCACGTGCTCATTGTATAAAAATGCTGCAGAGCATTTTTTTTAATAATTACAATACGGATTCAAAATAAAGATTGTTTTAAGAAGTATATATTGATTAAGTCTCTTTTTCTGAATAATTAATACAATTTGAAGAAGTATTCAAGTTCTTAAAGTCCAATTAACAATATCTCTTTTAAAACAGATAATATATAATATAGAATTCATATATCAGAATGTTCATAATAAATATCTTATATTAAGGACATACCTTTAGAGCATCTATTATTTAAAGTTTTTACTGCAGTAATAATTGTATATACATAATAAAAAATTCAATCTAAAGTCAATCAGAGATAGAATCTTGTTTGACAAATCTTACAATTACTTTTATAAAACCTGGAGTTATTTTTATTAGTTTACGCAAATTATTAAATTCAAATTATTTTATTCAAAGGCGCATAAAGAATACTATAAAGTAGAAATAGTTATTGCATAATTAATTATATTTCTATTAAAAATATATTTATGACAAAATAATTTATTTTCCCAAAAAAAAAACACTTGTTTTAAATATTATATTAACAATTTTCGTGAAATTCTTAATAAGTAATTCTGGATATAACAAATAAAAAAGATTACTAAAATAAGAAAATAATATGATATTAAATATAAAAGCAGGAATTATTTTAAATTATACTTTCCCTATGTATACATTTTTTTAACAAAATTCTGACATGATAATGAGATGAAGAAGCGAAAATATCTAATGATAGACTATGACTCCGAATTATCATTTCCACCTTTTCTAACACGATTATTTGCAAACGTAGTTAATGTTTCATTACTATAGAATCAATATTCCAGTTGATTATAGATATTTTTCTATTAATACCACATCATTCATTTCGATTAATATTATTAACTCAAACTTCGGGTAAAATTTTTATTACAGTCATATCTCAGAACAGTCGTCAGATATTGTACAGTACTGGCCTAAATATATATTTTAGTTGGTGTTTTTGTTACATTTATTACACTATTTTTTTATTGACATTTCCATTCCTTGAATGTATTTTAGTATCCGTCATACCATCAACACAAAATTATTACCGTTTATGTACTACATGTATTATATTAAATAAAATAAATTATTCGCCAAGTATCTAAACCTCTAGTTAAACACTCATAATTTCTGTTCATTTGATGGAATATTGGAGGTGATAATTATAGTAAATTGACTTAATTACGTTTTTCATTTTAATTATTTTAATTGTCGCTTTAATAGGTTTATATTTGTCTGTATACAGTGTGGCCCACTTTGGTGCTATATGCAATGCTATTTCGGTATTATCAGATACCGAGACGATTAAATGTCAAATTATCATATTTTATCGAGTAATTTTTGTTCTTTAAATATTAGCGAGTATGGTGATATTTTCAACAACGATTCATATCCCTTGATTTTGAGATATAGCAACATTTTAGCAAACACATTTTTAGTATACTTTCTAAAGAAGGTTTTAGCTGTATTAACAATACAGCTAAAACTACAGTCTTTTGTTTCTGAGAAACTGGCATTAACTTTTATTTTTCATATCGACGGAGATTCATATATCAGGGATGTGGAACATAATTTAGTAATTAGGTTAATTAAATATTGGGTTAGTTAAATGGATATTTCTACGATTCTATCAAACTTTTCAATATTATGTCACACGATCAGAAAATTATAGGATTTGGTACTGTGAATTTAATTATTTTTTATTTAAATTAATTATTTTTTTATGTCAGCTACGATACTTCACAAAAATATAATACAATCCAATAGATTTGTTATTCTGTGCTGCCAAACTTTGCTTACGTATATGGTCACTAAATAAAATAAAAAGCCACCATGCCATCTTCTCCAAAACAAAAGACTATAGATTGTTTTATCAATACAGCTAAAAGCTCCTTAAAAAAGTACCCTAAGAATATCCTTACTAAGATGTCGCTACATGTCCATTTAAAGATATATGAGGCATTGTTGAAAATGCATTATCCTCTTTTTGCAAGTATGAGTCACACCGTATAATATTCACATTTTCTACTATTAGAAAATTAAGCTGATATATGTACATCATTTTTATATACACGTTATATAAATTCCTACCCTATTCTTATTTTAAACTTAGTATAATATCATACTGTATAATGTTATAATTCAGGCCATTCACATACAGGATGTTGTGTCCTAAGAAAGAGTAGAGCTAAAATCATTATGGTTATCATATAATTAAATCCTTTCATGCCTTATCATAAATTACGTTTTATTATTTATCATGTTCATTAAGAGATGTAGAACTTTAGAGAAAAACACTTCTTGAAACCTTCCTGGCACCTCAGCGACAGAAAGGTTTTAAATATAGAAATTCTCGAATAAACAGTCAGTAATCATCAAGAATGTGGTTAGTGATCATCAAATAATTACGCAGTAATAATTATTCTGTAAGACGTTACTCATTTTCTGACATAAACACAAGTCAGGATTACAATGTAAAATAAAATATATTTAAAAACATTAATTGAATAAAAAATAACATAAAATACGTATTTACATTATTTATAAATAATTAATTATGTTTTATTACAACTACATAGTGAACAATTATATTTACAAATTTGTATGCTGTAATAAGTGTATAATATGTATTCAAATTTGTTTTGCCAATTGTTTTAAATTTTCCCTTTTTATTTCCTTTTTATAAAAAATCTATTAAATAGCAATCATTTTATAATTAGTGGATATTTTGTTTTACTTATTTAGAAATTCCCTTCACGGAAAAATATCCTTTATTGTACAATGAGAAAAAAATATATATATTTCTTTTCATAACAAAACATTTCCAGGAGATCTTTGTGTAATAAGATGAGTTTAGAGCTACAAAAAATCTTGTAATTTTAATAATACCAACAAAATATGATTACACTATGTAGTTGGCAAGTAAATAATGATGACACCCAATTAAAGTTGTTGCTGCTTTATACATTCTTACATAAGATAAAGTCTATTAAGTATATTAGATTAACATTAGTTAATTATACCTAATGCTATATAAGCTTACATACATTATATTTATATAAGCAATTAGGCAATTTTAATTGAAATGTTCTGGTCACAGAAGTATTTAATAATGTACCTTTGAAAATTATTCATCAAATAAATATTTTATTATTAAGATGACTTCCTCAGTTTAAAACAGCAAAATCCAAAAATTGTGGAGAATTTCAATTTAAATTTATTGTTGTATTTAATAGAAGAAACAATACTTTATCCACTTATATCTAAAACAAAATGAGTTTTTTAATCACCAAGTATTAAAATATCTAAACCATTCATATAGAAAAACGCCAAGAAAACACCTCTTAATATGTATTTCATTCATTTATTTAATAGATTACCGGCATTAATATTTTTCTTCTGGGGAGTTATGATTTTTTTTTGTTGTAACTATATGTTTCAATAAAATAGCAAGTTTCTATTTATCTCGTTTCGTGCAAAACTTATATATTCCCGAAAAAATATAAAGTTTTATGACTTTCATACTTATAGTAAAAAAATATTAAAGTTTTCAGGTAAATGGTAATTTAAAAAATATTTTAATATTTCAGACTATTCCTTAAAATAGTAAATTATTCGTGATGATTGCAGGGTTAATTCAAACAGATTTTACATATGTTTTTGAGAATAGTTCACGTACTCAGTAGTGTGTAGCTAACATTATATGTGACTTAGTAGTTTCGTGACGATAGCAATCACACTTGTAAAATTAAAAAATCAATAAAAAGTAATTAACGACCATAATAATATCAAGAATACTTATGAATATTAACATGCATGTACCAAATAACATTGATTTTGGTTTGATTTCCTGGACTGGTTTGTTTTCCACAAAACACCAAAACATTATATAAGTACCACACTCGATGCGTGCTTCGCCAACAAAGTTGGGATCAACTGGAAATAATTAAAACCGGACTAAAAACTTGACTAAATATGAGATTATGAGATCAGTGAGCCCCGAGTATTTAAGCAATAAAACGGGCTGTGTGAATGTGTCCTCTATCACTATTTATACTGTTTTTACACTGTTCAATTTTTGAACTTTAAAAAGCATCTAGCTGTCTAGTATTTGCTACATTCCTGATTAATATTAAGTTACTAATATCTATCTTATTGTTGTTCTCGAATGCATGTTTGGCAACACTGAACTTATCAGTTTTACCATATTTGAGATGCGTCATGTGCTCTTTGAAACTGGTTTAAATAGATCGTCTGGTCTGTCCAACATACCTTTGATTACAGTCGTTACAGCTGATTTCATAAATCCCCGACCTGTCGTTTGTTGTTAATTTTGTCTTTTGGATTGTCTAAAAGTTATTTCAATTATTTTCTTGACGAATGAACTACCGTCATCCCTATATCTTTAAAAATCTTAGCAATACCACGGGTGAATCGAGAATCGTAATACATATTTTCCTGGATAATCCTTTTCACTTTAATAGGTCGAGGAATTTCGAAGTGTTTCCTTAAATTTACGATTCCTAATCGATTCCTAAACGATTACGAAAAATAATAGTATTTAGTTCCTATCATGAGTAGCGTATAACTTGATCAAAATACCATTTAGTATGTACCATTAATGTACAAAATAATGTTTTCTCCTAATAATTAATATACACAGAAATATTCGAGTTGATAAATAATAATATAATGAAAATACTTAAAAAATTTGTTATTCTTATATTTTTTATACAATGGGCATAACGGAAACAAAATATAAAGCTGTAAAAATACTTTTATCTATCCTTTACATTGTACCTCATATTAATCAAAAAATATTCGTTATTATAACGAGAATTGGACTTATCCCTGCATAATACGTTTCCTACAATGATTTAATTAAAGGAACATATTGAAACAAATTTATCATATCCACGACCCTATCATGTCTGTATAAATTCCTATCTACATTCAAAACAAATTCTTCTTACAACAACGAATATGCCTACATAAAATATGTATATGTAAAGGCTGTTACTCTGTTGGTTTGCCTTCCGCAAATAAAAACAACAAATGGAATGTACCGAAAAAGTTTGCTACTGCTTATATTTCTTTTAGGTTACGATCAATTCGGAATGAAACTTAAAATGTAAATATTTCCCATTCCAGGTATAATACAAATTAAAGACGGTTTTGCAAGACAAGTTAATGTAAGTACTTAATAATCATATTAAAAGAATGTAACTAACTAATCATCAACCCCTTTTAAATAAAAACTAATGCATATAATATATTTGAGTGTACCAATACGTAAATGGATTATAAATATCATTATTATTACTGATAAAGCCTTTTACTAATAGAAACAGTGATACTTCGAATATATTTAAAAAGTCTTATTACATTTCTTTAACTTTACAGGCAATTTAATGTCAATATTTTAACAACATATTTACTATTTAGGATATAATAACAACACTAAAACAAGCGAACAAAACATATCTAATATTCGCTGCTAGGTAGTTTTGATTCATGTTTCCTGCAATAGTGTCATAAAAATACAATGATGAAATGGGTACTCACTATTTTAATGGATATTACGTTACTGCTAATATAACTATAGTAAAATGACTGTTGACATTAAAGAAATCATTATATGCCTTTACTGCACATGGCTAATCTATGTAGTGGCATAATATTTTAAACTTGACGAAATAGACAAATGAATATTTATCATTCTAGATCTACATTTTTTGGTCTTGAATGTTATATTTTAACATCAGCCAAACTAAAACATTTCTTTTATATTTTACTGAACGTAAATATAAAAAATGTACCGTAAACATTGTTTTTAACCAGAAATGTAGATACTTTCAGATATTAGGTAAATAATTGACAATATTTTAAGCACAATAGCTTAATCTATCGGTATTATAATGAAATCGATCAACGAAAATTATTACTGTATCCCAACCAAAACTCACCGCCAAGTTATCCAGCAGGAATGGTAAACCAGGAAAAATTAAATCACATATTGTCACTATCAAAACAAGCAATATTCACCACAAAATTGTTTTGTAATGGAGCAAACGGTAAAACTGCGGCGAAAATAATACAACCACGCAACGCACAACGTGATATCGAGTTAGATTAATACGGAACATAGGTATCCGAGTACATTCTTCTGTTGTACCGGCTTTAAGACGGTCGAAAGGCCGACTTAAGTCACAAAACACCAGTTAAGTCAGCTGAGCTAGCGGGAATAGGAGACAGCATCCGAGCGCTGTTGCCGCGTTATCTAGACGTATCAAGACTATAGGATTAAAGCAATATACCATGTGTCTAATTTAAAATGAAGACACCCGGATATTTGCGTCATTTTTAGTTTTTCGCACTCCACTATACGCGGAAAAGTAATGTAATCGTGTAAAAATCAATTTTTCTAGCGTTTATTTTTCGTTTTTCGGCCTAAAAACAAAACAAAAATGGTTTTTAAATAATTTCGTGTATGTACCATGTGTAAGAACACACTGTACCATGTTCAGGGGTCATGAGAAAGCACAACGGTGGACTATTTGAGAAATTATTTTGTTAGCACGATTACTCAATTAAATCGTATTGGATCGATCGGATTTCGACTGATTCTGATTAGGGACGTCTACCAGACGACATCTACCTGTCTGTGGATCATGAGAAAGCACGATGGTGGACTATTTGGAAAAACTAAAACTATTGCATAAAACACATATTCTGCATTTATGTGTTGATTTATTTTTTTTCGGCCACTCAGTTTCGAGATAAAGATGTTTTACATGCGGAAAAGTCCGCTGACTTGGAGAAAGAAATCCGATTTGGCCCCCTAAATGGGGCCAATTTCCGATAGTTTGCATCGCGTTGAAGATATCAAAAAAAGTTATTAGAAAAACTTTGGAATCTAAGTTTGAGGCTCGACGCCAAATTTTATTAATAAATTTGCATTTTTATTTTTTCAAAATTATTCTAAATAAAGTCACATGGTAAACATGTAGCTACAATTTTGGTTTTCAGTTTAATAGGATGCCATGAAAACAAAATCTGATTAAATTAAATATTAATCTGACAAAACTTTGCGTTATATGGTGTAAAGTTCTAGTTTACAATCGTAAAATGCATCTGCATTTAAAGGATAAACAGTTTTAAAACCTTAAAACTGACTTTTCCGCACGTAGAATATCTCTATCTCTATATTGAGTGGCCCAGAAAAAATAAATCAACACATAGACGAATATCTGTTTTATGTGACAGTTTTACTTTTTGCAAATAGTCGACCCTCGTACTTTCTCATGACCCATGAACATGGTAGAGTGTGTTCTATCCACCTCAAAATCAATAGGTGTCGTCTGGGAGATGTCCCCGCTCAGAAGCAGTCAAAACCCGATCGAACCAATATGATTTAATTGAATTATCGTGTTAACAAAACAAATTTCTCAAATAGTCGACCATCGTGCTTTCTCATGGCCCATGGACAGGGTGGGGTGTGGCCTATCCAACTCAAAATCAATGGGTGTCGTCTGGGAGATGTGCCCGATCAGAATCAGTCAAAACCCGATCGATCCGATATGATTTAGTTGAGTTATCGTGTTAACAAAAAAAAATTCTCAAATAGTCCACCATCGTGCTTTCTCATGGCCCATGG
Organism: Rosalia funebris; assembly: GCA_037954035.1. Taxonomy (NCBI): domain Eukaryota; kingdom Metazoa; phylum Arthropoda; class Insecta; order Coleoptera; family Cerambycidae; genus Rosalia; species Rosalia funebris. Next base: position 4,173,797 of record JAZFAV010000010.1, on the reverse strand, counting down.
ACAGGGTGGAGTGTGTCCTATTCACCTCGAAATCAATAGGTGTCATCTGGGAGACGTCCCCGATCAGAATCAGTCAAAATCCGCTCGATCTGACATGATTTAGTTGAGTTATCGTGCTAATAAGAAATTTTAATGCCGACTACAACGACAACGATGACACACACATAGGCAAAAATTTTTAAAAAACATTTTTTTTGTTTTTAGGCCGAGAAATGAAAAATAGTCGAAAAAAAATTTTTTTTACATTGTTCTTTACACGATTACGTTACTTTTCCGCTAGTATAGTTGAGTGCGGAAAAGTAAAAATATTGTGATAATAAGGTTATTTGGTGATGGGGTTCTTAGTATCATTAACCGCAGAATTTAAGACATTCTTTACGAGTCGCTATTAGTTATAGAACCTCAACCGTTATAAATGATCTTCTCAGTGAAACTGGCAAGGTTATTAAAATATCTCGGAATTATCAACCTCGTCGAATACATCCGCATTATGAAGATAACGTAGTCTTAGTAGCAAAAAAGCGAATCTGAGAGTGAGTCTACGATATTTAGCGGCTCAACTGAATGTGAGTATCAACAAGGAGCAAATTGGAACATCTTGCAGTCATCATGATATCAAGCCTTATTAATCAAAACTTCTACATACTTTGAAAGAAGGTAATGAAAATAAAATGTTGGAATATTGCTATTATGCCCAGGGAAATTTTTTAGATGACCAGAATTTTCTACATGAAATTTTGTTTACTGATGAAGCTACATTTACCACTAATGGGGTGGTATCTTCTCAAAACTGTAGATATCGCGCTACAGAAAATCCTCCTTGGGTTATTAATTGTAAAGACCAGTATTCAGAGATAGTTAAAGTATGGTGTGGGATTTTAGAAGACAATAATTGGTTCCTTTTTCTTTAATAACTCATTAAATGCTGAGCGTTTAATTAACTTTTTCGATACAGAATTATGAGATGCAATGGAAAGACTTCCTCTTAATATGCGACGCGAGATATTTGTCCAGCTAGATGGTGCGTCATCCATAATTCCGGAACTGTTCGTCAGTGGTTGAACAAACGTTTTCCAATGCGCTGGATAGGAAGAAATAGTTCCTTTGAACTCTGAGCTCCTAGATACATTACACCATAATTAGATATACACCATCAGATTTTTATTTATGGGGAATAAGGAAGAATAAACATTACTTAACAATGCCCAAAAATTGAGAAGAACTTTATACTAAAATAAGACTCATCGCAAAATCAGCATTCCATAGCTGAGAAGAGTAGCCAATCATAATCGTAAATGAATTGAGAAATGTATTCAAACTGAAGAAGGATTAGGAAAGGGGCTACATCCAATAATCAATTAAAATTTTTATTTATGTGTAATGTGTAATTTTATTTATGTGTAATGAGTCAAAAATTGATTGTTACTTTTTAAACTGTTGTTTTTATTTTTTACTTATTTTAAGTACCTACCAAAATTTAATTCTTTGTTTTTTCTCTTAAAATGTATATTTTTGTTAAATCGGTAGATACTTCTGGTCAACATTTTTTTTCCATTTCCATAGTATCCTATTAAATTGAAAACCGAAATTGTACCCGAGTGTGGACTTTGCGTGAAAATATTGAAAAAAAAAATTAAAATGCATTTTCGTAATGAAATCAAGTGTTAGGGCTCAAACTTAGATTCTGAATAAGTTTTTCGATATCTTCAACACGAAAAAAAATATGGGGAATGGACCCCCATTTGGGGTCTACTGTTGTCTCAGTTTGTTACTCAAATTTAAGTTGATTACCTCGAAAGAACAATTCTAGTCCTATATAAGACGTACAGTCTTATATAGGACTAGAATTGTGCCAAAGCTCAAATCTGGATTTCTAATAATTACAATATCCGGGCGCCCTCATTTTAAATGAGACACATGGTATACGTTATATTTACCAAAGAATCTTTCAGTGAGGTATTTATAGAAATTCGTATCTGTGCAAAGTCATACAAGCATTTATAATTATACATAAAAAAATCCTAATAATTTTCTTTTCTGTATGGTTTTTGCGGTTTATCAAAATATTAAGTTTTTGTGTCGAAACAATATTTATTTATTTACATATATCACCTTACAAATAACCTTAATTATAGACTAAAATAAATTGCATATAAGCGTAAGTTATTGCATAACCAAAATCAAAGTACTAGGTACATATAAACAAAATGTAATTAACACTACACTATACAAATACTATGTAATTTAGCACTACACATATACGTTGTCAAATAACTAATACATGTAAGAAAATAATGGTAATACAAACAAGCAATTAATGAGTGTAAATATGAAATTAAGATTAAATTAGGACTAGTATTATGAATATAAAAATCAAGTAAATTAATTTACAAAAGATTCATAAATTTTTAAACTTGATCAATAATGCTACAAAATATGTCCAAGCTATCTTTCAAAACTGAGTAATGTTTAATCATCCGATAAATTGGAAATGCAGGTATTGCATTTTTATTGTATAGGGGAAGCTTTAAAGAATCATAACATGGTATACCGGGTCTGGGTATTCTGATAAATAAATAAACTAAATAAATCAAGGTCATCGATTGTATTATTGATTGTAGTATAATGACCTGGATTCACCGTCGTTTATCAACAGGAGAATAATTCAATCTGGAAAGTAATATATCGTGGGGAAACCTCCTGTAAGGACATTTACAATCAAATGTATAAACTACAGATTTCGTAAAGCATCTACTTTTTTTATATTATACTTACATAGGGCTCCAGATAGCCAAAGAATATTCTAATTTAAATCTAACAAAACTAACATATAGTAATCGAGAGCTATGATGGATTTTAAATTATTTATAATTTTTAATACCGAAACTTAAACTAGGGATTATGGAGGATATTAGCATATGGTTTGTAAAACTTAAGTCTGATTTAGAGTAAACACCAGGGTCTAGAATATATGTTCTGAATTGTACTGTTTTATTTGTGATTATACATAAGAGTTTCATCATTTCTAGTATATGACATGAGATTGTATTTTCTTAAATTTAAAGACAATTGTTCATAGGATAACACTCATTAACAATGAGTGTCTCTTAGTACAATCTGAAGTGTCAAGTAGTCTTCCGACTTACTTGTGCCAAACATTTTCATGTCATTCGCATGCATTAAAAACTGAGTATGTTAATTTTCAGTTATATCGTTAATGAAAATTACGAAAAGGAGTGACCCCAATATAGAACTTTGTGAAACACCTGACATGTGTTTATTGAAATAATAGTTTTAGAGAAGTCATTGTAAATGGCATCCACTTGGTTTATGTGGTCCAAATACTCAGATATAAATTATGTAGTACAATATAAATTTATAACAGTTGATTAATATTGCATGAAATCATGCTACTTGATAGATATCATATCTGATACATAAATATACAAGAACTAATGGAAAAGAATTTTATATTATATAAAATCTTAGCGAAATTACAACTAATTTTCATTGACCTATACTTTTTAATGTCGGTCCTATCCCCTTTTTAAAAATAGGTAATACACATGACAGTTTTCCCATGCATCAGAAAATTATGACATTTTTAACATTAAATTAAATATTGCAGTTAACGGTTTCTCCAGAATATACTAAGGTCAGGCCTCATCGTATGATAATATGATACGTAAGATTATACAATCATTAAAATACAGCAGTTTAAGTATATCTAACTAATCAAGAAAGTCTATATGCACACATTTAAGACTAAGTTTCATTTAGTTTGTTCCCGTAGATATATTCAAAGAGACGAAATTATGAAATCTCCTAAAGATTTTCACTAAAAATATTTAGAACTCAAAGAGGTCTGTTTGAGGTCTTTTTCCATAGTTGTTTATTTAAAATATTTCATAAAAAAATAAGTTCTAACTTCAGTTCTACTGATCAAGAGAGACATATTTATTATACTAAAAGTATTATATCATAAAAATTAGAATATGAAATTAAAATGAAATCTAGTAGTTGACGATGAAAATATTTATCACCACTTCCTATAAAGCAATTAAGTAGGAGTACCAATCTTTTAGTATATGATTTTCCTCTAATAAGACCCAAATTTTAATTTGGAAACTCGTTATATTAAATTTTATGCAAAAGATTGTTTCTGTGATCCTGCCTCATATCTCCTATTAAATTCATGTGTAAAATAATTAATTTAAATGCAAATCATTACACAAATTTAAAACAATATTCTTCGTGTAATAATACAAAAAGGTTATTCTTTTGCACGTATAGCAATTACTGGATCATTACTAAATTGTCTTAGGTTTTAATCAATACCTGAAGCTATATCTGCTTGTGCGTTTAACTTACGCATCATAGACTTAAGTTTAACTAAGTTGGACCAAGTAATTTAAACACGAGACGCAAGACATGAATCATTACAAAAAAGTTTTATAGTGATGGGGCAAATTGATTAAGGTAAAAAGTTAATCAAGAAAAAGTATACTGTAATAGAGAAATTATGTAATTTGGTAACAAAGTTTTAAGAAACTTCAAAATCTAATTTTCGTATATTTTCTATTGAATAAATGATCTGATCATGGGTGTCAGTAGAGAAGGCGTAAAATACTTGTATTAGAAATGTTCTTTAATTTTAGTAAGTGTTAAACGTTGCTAAAAAGTTTATAAATACATTTGGTGAGTAGCAAATGCAATTATATATACGAGTATGTAATAGAGTAATTCTATAATATCGCATGAATATAGACAGTCCTCTTAGTCCACCCATCTAACCCTTTTAGACCGGTCATAAAAACAAAACAGCATAATTTATATCGGATTATGATTTTAATGTCGTAACCACAATTCGTTCTTGAAATAATGGAGCGTATAATAAATAAAGCAATTCACCAACATATAGATTTGACCATACGATGACAAAAATAATATATTCCACTTGAACGAAACTATTTGAAGAGTGTGTCTAGTATATTTCATATGCGCATACCTAATATGAAATATAATATTTTAATCAATTAGACAGATTTTACAAACAACACACGTTCATTTTATATTCTAACTGAAATGTATTAGTTATCATATTATGCTGTTCAGTAAATGCGATTTTTCTCCATAAAGAATTGTTCAAGTAGGATAAGCAATTTTAGAGAACCTGAAGTGGTACCAACATTACTTAATTATGCAGTGCACGCCCGAAAGTTCCTTATTTTGTGTTTGTATTTATACATCTACTTTTGATCGATTCTAATAACATGGCAGTAATTTAGTAGGAAATTCAAATTATTAGCGAGACTGAAATAAATCTACATGAGGCTAAACTATAATATAAGACGAAATGAGGGATACTCCGACTGCTCCATCTTTTGAGTATAAATACGAAAAATACTGCAGAAGTTCCAGAGAATAGCTAATATTCAAGATGAAAAAAGAACTAAACGCCCAGGTATTGCAAAAAAACACAAATAAATATTTTCGCTGAGCCACTCATTAATTCCACACAATCTTCGTCTTAAACTGTAGTTGTGTAGAGCACCTACTAATATTGTGCAAAAGATTTCATACAAACAAAAATTTCACCACTAAAATTTTAAATGGTTCACCAGCTCACAGAAAATTATTCCAATCTCAGATGTTTGTGACATTATATAATGAAAAAAACCCGCGAACCTGACCACGACCTTGTTTTACTGATGTATTTACGTTTTTGGTAAATGGTAATATGAATACTCAAAATATAACGTACTGGAGTCATATGAATCCTCATACCTTTCGTGAGAGCCACACTTAATTTCCAGAAAATGTCAACATGTGGACAGAAGTGTTGGGTAAACACGCAGTTACATAGTTGGGCTTGCGTCCAACTGTTTTAAATAGAAATTTAATGGGAGACGTGTATTGTTGCAGAATACTATTGAGCTGGAAATTTTGGTAATTTTAAAGGAAAATCCTAATAAATATTATGGCACAGTAACATATTTTGTCAATGAACAGTATCCTCCAGGGCACAATATAGCGGTCTGTTCAGTCTCCAGATCTAAAGCTCGTAGATTTCTAAGACCCACTAGTATCAAAATTTTGAAGTAGGTGATTATTATATAATTTAGGTTCGCTTCCGCAGAAAGACCTGAACAGGTGAGATAAAAGTTTTATAAAAGGATGTTGTAGTGTCAGTAAGAGCGAGGTGCATATTTTAAGCTTTTATTTTAAACTTCTTTAAATATATTTATTACTACATTCTATTTATATTATTTTATTATTTGTGAATTAAATTATCCTAGAGTTTATATTCAATATAAATACAAAATAAAATTCAGATATTTAAAAAGCCTAAATAACGCGATTTTCCGTGATTTCTGCTAGAAGAAACTTGACATTTCGCTTTTTTAGGGAGACCTAAAGAGTTCGATGATACGCCAATACTAAATTTAATATATTTCTTTATAAATCAAAAGACGCATATCAAAGTAAGAAGGATGTTTGAATAGATACTTGAAGTGACTTCCAAATAAGATATTACTCGCATACGCTTTAATGCGTATACTAATTTTCGCTCTTTTGGGTGTCTCAGTTCCAAAGTTAGTGAGGCAGGAATGAACTCTAAAAACGTTTCATATAATAGTGACCTGACGATTAAATTTTCAGCCGTTTATTATCAAGAGAGGGATGAACAGCCGATAGAGTTTTTCGTACTATAGTAGACTGTGTACTTCGATTTTGGCATCGTGAAACGAAAGTATTCATGTATTTCTTAATTCTGGTATTGATAATGGTGAACACAATTGTAATCTCATCATGAATAATCCAATATTCACCAACAAATAGTAACTGAGAGTTTTAAGCAGGTCCTCATTTTCCTTAAGAATAGTGTAGGAATGAGTGGAAATAATATGTGAAGGTCAAACGGATATTAGTGAAAATGGAAGTAATACAATATGGTGCTAGAACATAACATATTAGTGCAATAGAAAATGATCTTCTAAGACAACGAAGAGATCAGACTGTCTACAAAACTTATCTTCAACTCCAAATACCTAATGCAACCGTATACTACATTTAATGGAAGACCTTCACATGAGTCTGTGCATACCTTACTATCTCACGGACGTAGTCGAAGAGAGAAGAGAGTTATGGCTTCTCATAATCTGCATTGATTAAGAAGGCATTCGGATTTTGACTATCATATGAGGGAATAGAAGAATATCATCAATATCTCCTTTTCCATGACAATCTCTTTTTCTTTAGATTATTATCTCTTCAGACTATAGCGGTTTTGTATCTGCAAAACATTCATTGAGAGGTAATTAGTTCTCGAACTGGACAGATTTCTACACCACATTAGAAGTTCAAATTAAAGATGAGAATAACGAAGGAGTTTGTCAGAGAATACGCAAATGAGAGGAATCTATTATTAGCTGGCAGTTAGGCGTGGTAATGTAAATATATTGCCTTTTATAACACATTCTTTTGCACAAATATTTCAATAAAATGACCTGTGACATAAAATATTAATGATGACAAATCAAAGAAGAAAACGCATCGTAAGTTGGTAGATTAACATAATGTAAGTAGAACATACTGTTACAACATAGTTTAGGTCTTAAATACTTAACTCGTAGGTTACAAAATTGATACAATTAGATCTATATTTATTCTATATTTATTAAATTTATTGTTATCATCATCTATTAATGCCAATGTATTTTTTCAACACTTAGCTTTTAATTATTTTTGTTCATACCTTCGTTGTTAGGGCTGCGATAATTAAAAGAAACAATAAAAGTTTAAAATTGGATTTCAGTATTATAAATACGTCACGAGAATGTGGAAAAATGGTTGGGTCCAATGAAAATGCAGCAATTCTACAAATAATCATTCAAGTATTCATGCATTAGAAACTTCTTTTATAATTAAGACCTAATAATAAGAAACTGGTAGTGATAATAAGTGTTAACAAAATTATTTGTTAGTAAAACTACAAATTACTGGAAAATAGAAAAAAAATCTGTCTAAAATCAAGTAAATCATGAAATACCGCAAAACTATCAAGGAAATCCTACCATATCGAACCTAATCTGAATTTAAAATACCTAAATAGCCAAAACCTTCACGATAATATATTCATAGAACTTTTTTGTCATAAAAATAGAATACTTTAAATTAAAAGGAATATAATCATTTAAGCAATTTCTATTCATATAATGTGACGCAACGGAAGTTATAAATTACTGTATTAAAGTTGTAACTTGAGCCTGAGCACTGTGTATTTCCTTTGTATATAATCTTAGATAAATTAATAGTCGCCGAATAATAAAAAATTAATAATCCAAATCTATATTTACTAAACGGGTGTTTTCGTGAGTGTGTCACGAAATTTTTAGGTCGATGTACGAAATGCTTTTGTTCGAATTTCGACATTTTGACAAGATCAATATAGTAAATCGACCCCTGCGAACACCGTGGTAACTTTTGTTTTTTGATCCGAAGCCTCTAGAAGCATGCTCCGGAGGTGTCTTCGATATAATCGAGGAGGCGGCGCAATATTATTGCGATTTGCTTACTCGTTTTATATTAAATCGATAAAAAATAATTGTGTTGAAAGCAGAGTAGGCGCTATGTAGAATATTTGTAGTTTCAGCCAATTTATAATATAATATTATAATAGTAGAATATTTCTTATCATGTAGATAAGTACATATTCATTTATTTATAATAAACATAAATTTAGTTTATATAACTAATTTATTTTGGCTTAATTCATAATTAGCTTATTAATGTTCAATATTAATCGATTATTATTTTCTCGAAGGTAATTACCTATAAGTTTAAATTATAGTTGCTAGTATATATTTACTTTGGTAAGATTTATCTTGGTAAAAGAGTTAGAGATTTGCTTTAAGAATGATACAATTTTTAGAATGCGTCTATTAACTCCAAATATTGGTACATAAGTTCACACATAAAACTGACAAACTCCTATTTTATACTCCTATTTTATATTTTATTCTATTCAAAATAAGAAAGTTGGAATCACAGTCAGCATGAATGGTATTAGTTGTTTTACGTTTTTAATCCTTCATTAAAAACGTAAAACGTTTTGACAAGTTTTGAAACGTGGGGTGTCATGCACCCCTTTTTAAAAATTGTGTTAATATTTCCTTTTCTTAAAAATTCTTTTTTTCAACAAAAATAGCCTTCCAAAGACGTCTAGTTTAAAGTACAAAATTCAAGCTGCAATATTTTTTGCAGCTTAAGAGGTGCGGCATTTTCTAAAATATGTCATTTTGCGTGAGAAAATAAAAAAACTATTTATTAGAAACTATCATATTTAGGAATGAAAACTATTTTTGCAATACATATTTGCATGTCCTAGACATAAAAAGGTCTCACAAGATTTGCATTTATATTTTATCTTTCTATTTTGTCTTCTAGAGCATTCCTTACACCTTCCTTGAGCCCCTTGTTTACTTTTTTAGCTTCTGGTTGTGAGTTTATTTTCACCATTTCGAACTGTGTCATCATGGTGTGATGTTGATAACAATAGGACATTCTTTCCTTTTTTTGACAAATATGATACCAGGGTAAAGTCTTCCTGAAATCCAAATAAACTGGAGTTTACTTGCCTACGTCTGAAAAGATTCTGAAATTTGCCTGTCTGTTCTTCTGTGTTATTCCAACTGCTGTTAATTTATGATCTTGCCGAATTTCAAATAATTAGTAACTAGTGTACCAGTTATCCAGTGTTATGTTTCTATTTGTATTAGAAACTGGAGCAAATAACCTGTCTACTATGTCGATAGGGCTGTTGCTAACATTAAAAGATCCCTCAAGTTGTTTTCCAACATAAACCTCCATATTCACTAGATAATGTGTTCAACTATCTACCAAAGCATATACTTTAAGTCCATACTTAGCAGGTTTTTTTGGGCATATATTGCCGAAATGAGCATCTACCTCTAAACATTTCAAGCTTCTAATCTATTGTAAGGTACTGACTAGTCATGTACGCTACTTGACATTTATCTGAAAATGTATCCACAACTGTTCTGATGGGTGTCAGCTTTTCGTTGTTTTCTTTTCTTTCGTCGCGATGACATTTGATATCAAACCGCAAACAGCTCAACACGAACTGAAATTGTCGTAAACTCAGAGTACTCCTAAAAATGTATATACCCGTACCATTCGTATTCCATGGGTCTTGTAACAAGCGATGGTTACTTCTGAAAACACCTGCCAAGTATAACGGTTCAAGAAGAGCTCTTATTTCTCTTCTGAAGTTTCATTGTAATTGACTTAATTCTGCCAGGTAGAAGCTGTCACTTTGATTTTTATATTCGTACATTTTATGATGTCAGATAACATTTGTTTATCGATAATAAGAAAAAAATATTCTACAGAGGACTTCTATCACTTTTTGCAAGTGGTCGGACTCGAGATAAAAGGGTAACAATATTTCAGCTCTTGTACGAACGAGTTTAGGTAGCAGGTCCCTTTCCATCTTATACCATCCTTGCCGACGTAATATTTTCCCGTCTTTTGGGCTATAATGCTTCGACTAGTACTATTTTCTGGCTCAATTTGATCAATGACGCCTACAGTATTTCTGGGAGGAAAATTTTCATCAGTTCCTAGAACTGCAGATTCAGCGATATCATCACCATTTTGCACTATGTCTGGGTAGTCACTGTTTACACTTACATTATCTATTTCATCATCAGTATCTGATCCAACAGGTTCTTGATCGGTTTTAATATCGTCCATTATCCATTTAAGACGTTTTAGTTCTTTTTCATAATCACCCATTCTAGATAATCTAAAACAAATTTAGAATGTAAATAACAATTTGAAAAATTTGTATCCCTATTTTAGCATTAATATAGTCAAAAAGCATTCTCATAGTTTTTGAAATTGCAAACAAATTCACTGAGCACTTTACGAACCGTGGGGTCTTACACACCCCAGAGCACTTTTAATGGTTACTCGATAAAGGCTAATCGACGAGTAATGGCAAGTAACTGCCGAAAATCATCCTTTGGCTAATCCAGAAAGGCACTAAGTGGGAGAATGAAATTAACGCGCTATTTAAAACACCGGGTCCTATTTAGACAACGGTGGAGTGTACTATACCCCACGTTTCAAATGGAGGGTCAACCATAAGTGTGGTTGTAGTACCACAGCAAAGGTATAGTGTATCTTTAGATATCGGAAAACCCAAAATGGATATAGAATTAGTATATAAAATTAAGAAATTATGTAAGAACTAATTTCCATTCCAAATGAGAAATTAAGGCCAGCTTCTGATATAACCAGAAGTGATACAAGTTTGCCAATATTTCAGGTTAATAGAACGCACCGACTTAACACCTCACCTCACTTGACTTGACGCCAAAACTTAACCTCAAACTTACAAAATTTAATAGAAATCGAAACCCCAAACACTTTATGAATAAATTGCTTAAATGACCCTTTATCTTATCACAAAATAACCTTTGTGGTGATTAAAGTTAAGAGAACTATACTATATCATAATTAATTTTATTAATTGTTGTACTCTACCATTGCGATATTCTGTAATTGAATCTTCAAATTTATCCTCTATCTTCAGATACGGAAAAGTTGATATGGAATTAATACATAAAATACAAAAAATGATATAACAAAAACTATTAATATATGCTTTCTATTAATATATGTCGCCAAACATCAGTTGACTTGATGTCTAACTTTAACCTTAAATTTTTAAAGGAATGAAAACCCTAAATATTTTTGGTGAAGGGGCTGCATGAATAACACTGTATATTACTGCATAATAACGACTTTTGTAACGATTCAAGTTAAGAAAAGAGATATTACGTTATAATTAACTTCAGTTCAGTTATAGTATTCTCACTTAATGTATTTAATATTCATGTACCACTTGATGCAACATTTAAAACGTTTCAATATGTTTACCACGCAAATAATTATAGCAATTTCACACCATAAATTTATGATCACGCTGTATAGATCGATCAGGAATATACCCCAACATTATGAAGAATTAACGCTTCAAATAAACTTTATGGCAACACCACTAACCGCATCAGAAGTTCAGCTGTTCTTGACGGTGCGCAGCAGTGAGAGCCGTCTCTCTCGAAGGAGACTACGCCCGGAGCAAACTTGTGATATAATTTGTGCATTCTTAAAAAGCAGCGGTTCTCAACTTTGTGTACACAACTGTAGGTTGTAGATTCTCGCTTGTTCATTCATGCCGAAGAAATTACAGGTAATAGATTACGTGATTGATGATGACGGTGTGGCTCAAACGGTGGGTAAAGGACGCGGAATTATTTGCATAAAAAATTTCGCCTATAAGAGAGAAGTCGTTTTAAACTTGACTTAGGTAATTTATAAGCGTGTAGTGTCACAAAATAAATTATTAATATGTAATTATTTTATTCCAAATCTTATAATCTCACACCTTGGCGACATTGTTATTTGGTTATACATATAAATTTAAACATATTGAGGACATATAACGCTAAATGAGGACATACAACACTGTTTATATACAAAGAAAAAAATGTATGTACTGCGTGGGCGAGGAAGTTTGCAATATCGAAAGAAATTTGAATCATTAAAATACCAGAGAAGTGTCGGCATTCTGTCATGTCCGATAACCTTAAAATCTATTTTTACATTTGTAATATGATAATTGGTATGATGCAATATTAAAAAATATACATTTGATCAAAGCCGTATTGATGTATCCAGTCCGATGATGTACCGATATCAGAGATGTTTAAAAATAGAAACAATGACTTCTTAAAAATACTGATTTTTCGTGCTCTATAAAAATGTTTTTATATGATAAGTCTTTATATGCTCTATAAGAGTATTTTGTTCCCCTAAAAATTGGTTTGAAAAACCTACCTAAGTTATAATAGTACACTAAAATTAATTATCGTTGTTTATTCCAATAGAAATGAATAAAAATTTACTTTTTGAATCCCAGAATATTACAATTGATCTTTAAGGATAGTCAGTAATTGATTTGACAAGTTATTGCACAGTGATTACTCATTTTTATTTATTTATTCATTGTGACTAATATTTGACTAGATACTAGGTTTAATTTTGACTTATGCCAATTTTGTTAACTTTAACTTAATTTAATTTAAATTAATCTAGTAGGTACATTTTTTGGTTCATAAACTCACTCACTTTGATTCACTAAACTGTTAGTATGAGCACATATCCTTTAAAAGTAGTTCATACTGTGGATTCTTCTATTGATCAAGTGTGATTAATCGTTGGACTTGAAAATGTTCCAGAGTGTCAATGTTGGAGGCGTTCCTCTATGGCTGAATCCCATAGTCATATTGGTTTTAGTATGGCTTTGTAGATTAGCATTCTACTGCTTAAAGGCAATTATGATTCTCTTCCAATCAGTAGAGGTTGTTAAGCTTTATCCCTAGTTGCTTTCACTTAGTATATATGTGAGTGCACCAATCAATAATCTACATGGATTCCTAGGTAGTTGACCTCTTGTACTTGTGTTAATAATTGTTGTTTGTTGAGGAAAATAGAAAGGTAGTTCTCCTTTCTGAGGGTGAAAGTAATGTGAACTGATTTAGTGTCGTTTGCTGTCATATGCCGCTTGCTTAGCCCAATTTCCTTCTATATTGTAACCTCCTTGATGCTACTGGAATTTTGGGTACTATCGTTATTCCTGTGTCATTAGAAAACGTAGCAGTGGTGATGTTTAGTAGACAATTCAGCTGTGTAGATAAAATGCAGTAATGGTCCCAAAACATTTCTTTACGGAATACCAGATTTGGCGGCCAAGAATTTTGTTTGTTCAGAGTAACAGTCCTAGACTGTTACTCTGAGATACCTGCTTTCTAGGTCATTTTAAAACCACAAGCATAGTGTCCGGAAGTGTTCTGCTGGTATTATACAATAGGCCAGGATGCTAAACCTTATCAAATGCTTGTTCAATATCGATAAACGCCACGGGGAAATAATTTTTATGTTTCGGTGCTTATCTGATTACAGAGGTATGCACTTATTCTATTGTTGCATGTTCTTGTCTGAATCCAAATTGATGGCTGGATATGAGCTGTTTCTCATCTAGTAAAGGTTTCAGTATCTCCAGAAATAGTTTTTCAAATAGTTTAGACAGCATTGGGAGCAAGTTTATCATCAGTCTGTATGATATTATTTCTTCTGGTGGCTTTCCTGGTTTCAGTCATCATTATAATTTGGGCTATTTTCTGATGACTCAGAAAGTGTCCAATTCTAAGAATTGCATTTAATAGTTGTGCGACGTATTTCATTACTATCACAGGTAGTTCTTGTAGTATCTTGTCCTATATAAAATCATGGCGCTATATATGGGTTAATTTTTATGGAAACACAAACTCTTGTTTTGTAAACGATATAACATTCGTATTGAGGAGTTTTATTGGTAACTTGAGTTGACTTGGAACGTCCAGTATTTATTGGATTTCAGATTTTTCTTCTTCGAATACTATCGATTTGTGGAGTTGCAACACAGTTGCTACGTGTTCTGCAAACAATGTAGCCTTTTGTTGGCCACTTCTGGCTCAGATGTTGTCTGTCATTCTTAGAGGTGGCGTAGTCTATTAGGGTTGTTCAAGCCTTTGGGTTGCCATCCAGAAAGAATATTCAGTATTTTCTGTGATACATAGTCTCTCTAGATAGTTTTGTATCAACTTATTCTTGTTTTCATCTAGTATTTGTTTCAACTCCTTGCGGCTTTGTTCAGTGGATTGAGGGTATGAATCTAGTGTATCTTGTGTCTTTGGCTCTAGGGTAGATTCCCAGGCTTTCTGTTTTATAGTCATGTTGAAATATTCTACCACAGTGTCTATGTCTTTGGGTGTTCTTAAGGGAATTCTTAGATTCAGTCCTCCATTTATTGAAAATATGAAGTTGTCCCTGTCTGTTTTGTTAAAATAAAAAATATGGAGCTTTACCTTACTAATGACTTCTGTACTTACTGTAATAAATTCCAGGAATGATCTAAGGATAGCTCAAAACTTGATTCAGCCTATAGGCAGTTATTGTTTGTTCGTTTGACTACGCAGAAAACAATAAGATCAGGAATTTTACTTGGGTCGGGAAGCCAGTATGTAGGCTGACCCGATAATAGATGCTGTAGGTTATTAGTCTGCATACTTTTGAATAGTCCTCTGCATCCTATTGTAATAGGCCGTGACCCCATTGCGTACGTTCAGCATTATAATCGTCACCTGTTATGAATCTTGGATCACAGTTGTTAAAGAAGTATTGAAAGTGCTTTTTTATGATAGGTTTCGATGGACAATAAACAGAAGCTATGGTTAGAGGACCAGTTTTACCCTCCAGAGTGATACTAGTAGGTTGGATATATTTTTCTCTGTAGTAATACAAAATAGGAAACAAATTATGTTTTGTCCTTTGTTGTAACATCTTATCTTTGTTGTAACGATAATGTTCCTCTTATAATCCTCCGGCATCTCACTCGTTTCGTATATGTATTTTACCAATTAAAACATCCTATTTACTATTTTCTGTTCGGTACATTTCAAAATTCCCGCCTGTATTTTATCTACACCCGGCGCTTTATTGTTCTTTATCCCCCTTAGTGCTATTTCAAATTCCTCTCTCAATATAGGTTTTCCTACATCTTCCCTATCGATGCTAGATTTTTCCTCTAATATCTCTCCTAATTCCTGACCCTCGTATAAATTTCCTAAATACTGCATCCATCTATCCGCTTTCTCCTCTCTTTCGATCAGTATGTCCCCCAATTGACTCCTAACGTTTCTACTTATTGGCCCTATATCCCTGAAGTTCCTCTTAATTATTTTATAAGCCTCATCGGTCTTACCTACTTTGAGCTTAGCTTCTACTTCTTTGTATTTATCCTATATCCATTGTTCTTTCGCTTTTCTACACTTTCTAATGATTTCCCACTTTATTGACTTATAAATTTTCAGTCCTTCTTCGTCTCGTCGGTTTTTGTAGCCTCGTCGCTTTTGTATTAAGTTTAAGATTTCGTCCGTTATCCATGGCTTCCTAGCTTCCCTTCTCTCGTGTCCTAAATCGTCCGTAGCCGCGGAATCTAGACTATTCTTGATACCCTCCCACTCAGTTTCTGCGTTCTTGATTTCGTCATTACTCGCTTTATTTATTAATTGATCTGTTTTCTCCTGGAACTTATCTTTCATATTCTGATCCCTGAATATGTCTACATTTATACGTTTCTTATCCTTCCGGGTTTTCAGATTTTTTAACTTTAATCTAGCCTTCGTGACTACCAAGTTGTGGTCGCTGTCTACATCTGCTCCTGGATAACTCTTACAGTCTTTTACTTGATTTCTAAATCTCTTCCTAACCGGAATGTAGTGTATCTGATACCTGTCTATCCCTCCTAGCATTTTCCAGTTGTACCGCCTCCTAACGTGATTATTGAACAATGTGTTCGCGACTACCATCTTGTGCTTCTCACAGAATTAATCAGTCTGGTACCTCTCTCGTTTCTGTTTCCTAATCCATAAGGACCTACAAATTCTCCTTCTTTCCCCTCACCTACGACTGCATTAAAATCTCCCACTATTATTAAATTTTCACGACCTTTCACAAATCCTATTACCTGCTCTATATCCGAATAAACGGCTTCTAACTCTTCCTCGCTGTGGCTAGAAGTAGGCATGTATACTTGCACTATTACTGTTTTCACTGGCTTCGAATCTAACCTGACCATCATTACTCTCTCGTTGTATTGTAGGTAGCTATCTACACACTGTCCTGCGTTCTTCCGCATAACGATTCTTACTCCCGCGTTTCCATTTACCGATCCTGTGTGTATTACCCTATAGTCACCGCTCCAAAAATCTCCTGCTTCCGGCCAGCGCATCTCATTTATACCTACTATATCTAATCCTAACCTATCCATTTCTATCTTCAGATTCTCTAGCTTCCCTGCCTGTCTCATGCTTCTGATATTCCACGCTCCGACTCGTAAAATTCTACACTTCTTATAACCCTACTATTGCACTCGATCACGTCTCCCGGAAATCGGAACCGGAATCACATGATATATATAATCCATGTTATATAGAATTTCAATTCCTTATTTTAAATTATTGAATTGTATAGCTTCCGCACTGTCGTGACTATATCGATGTTCGAGCTAGGCTAACATACGTGCCGCGCACCCTAACGTATCTGACAGAAACAGCGCTCACCGATATTCAAGTACACGTACTCCTTATACACTAATAACCATTTTAAAATATAAGAGAGAACAACGAGTAAATAGTAAAATTAAATTTGTAAAACACGACTTGTTAAACATCAAATTATATTTTACGTTTCCAGAGACTAAATGTATTTCCGATAAATATAATTTGCCAAAATAAAGGACATATTGTTGAATCAGTTTGCAATTATTTTAGGGTAAAATAGAGGAAGTCCGGGCAAAATAGATACCTTAATGTTTGGTAAGCTATACGAAGAGAACCAATGGACACAAAAATAAAACGAATAATCTTAGTGAATCATTATTTATTGAACTAAAACGAATACCTAATCTTAGTGAAACTTATTGAAGTTCTTAATATAATCCACAAAAATTACCCAGCATCAATACATACTTTAATTTTAATTATTAATTATATTTCAATAAGTGCCACTATATAATTCTCCCTATGTGCCGGGTAAAGTGAATAGGACGATAGGAGGGTAAAGTGAATACACGTATATAATTAACAAGGATTTAAACTAATATGTGCAGATGTCACAAAAAAATGTTCCTTTTCCTTCATAAGCCGTGCATTTCTCGTGACTCCATTGTTTACAGGTATTGCACTGGATCCAATCATCAACGGGCTTCTTATTTATTTCTATATATTCTACTTCACAAAATATCGTGCATACTTTTCTTGTCATTTTCTTTATTTTTTTGCTTTGGCTTTTTAGTTTTAATATTTTCTTTATCGTAGCTGTAAGCTTTGGCTTTGTATTCAGTTATCTTTGTTTATGCTTTTCATTACTTTAGCGTTCTCGGGTTAAGTAAACCATAAAGAATGCTGTCCATCTCTTGTAAATATATTTGAAGATCACGTTCTTGTTGGTCGTTTAAAACTCTTCCAAAACGTCCAAACTCAGCAGTTGAACTACCTTTTTTCCAATGCCTATAAAGAGTGGCATAAGGTAGACCATACTTTCTAACCATCATTTTAACAGGAATACCTGCGTTACAGTCTTCTACTGCAAGCATAATACTGTCTCCATTTCACTGGGCTTGATTAGATTTGTATACCCTCTAAACAATAAAAAATGAAATCAATTACTCAGAATGCCTATTAGGACAAATCGGATACTATATATCCACTTTGTCCGTGATCACTTTACCCTACGGATACACTTTGAACATAACTTAACCTAAAATCAAAATCAGTGACATCAAACCAACAGAACTCTCAGTGTTTTTACTAGAAAACATGCACACATGCTTTGAGAACACATGTAAAGTATTATAACTCTCTTATTTCGCCGATAAACGGAACAGTCTACCTGAGCCTAGCCATGAAATCAACCAAGGTATGTTTTGAGATTATTTATTTGGCAAATAGCGATGAAATAAACTATACAATATGTTTAAGAGTTATTAAAGAATTGCGTACCTTGAAAAATCATAATAAATGCTCACTTTATTTATTTTTCGATTTTTACTTCGAACGCAACGCGACCTTTCGCTTCCTCGATTTGTTTACGTTTGAGGGACAGTGGGAGAACGTTATGGCACAAAGATAGTATTTTTTGTAGATTAGTATTAGTATGCGGCATTTGCAACAACATTGGGGTATTCACTTTGCCTGGGCTATCCACTATACCCGGATCTCCCCTACATTAGTTATAATTTGGTATATTTGTGTTGAATAAAAAAGGGTCAAATAATCACATATCCTGTAAAAGTTTTGTGTCTACGGTCTGTCCCAAAAGTAATAAGAATAATTTTAGAAAAAGAGTGTTTATTGGTATTACAATCGCTTATGCTACATTTATTTCCAAATAGGTCACTCATGAACGAATATAATTTAAAAATTAATTATCTTGAAGGTAATGGATGTTCAAAGCCTTCATTGCTGTGGTTTTGATGTTTTCTACTGTTCCAAAATGTTAAACGTTAAATATTCGATCCTACTTACTTCGGGAATAAAAAGTAGCACCGGCGCAATTAGGATTCTGCGGTATTCATCCAAGTATTTCTTAGACCAAAATCTCGCTCACGCATGATGCGGTGTAATGTTGTGGTGAACATTCCATATGCGCCTGCAGTGTAAGCGCCACTGCGTGGATCTGAAATTCTCGAACATCTGAAGGTAAAAAGCTAGATTTATAGTCTGTTCTTATGGAACAAACTCCTCATAGATTACTCCGCCTGAATCAAAGAAAATGGTGAGCGTGCGCTTATTTAACCCTTAATTTACTCATTAATTTACATTTACGTATTACGTACACTTACAATTTGCGTATTTTCCTTTCCTTCACTGGTTGAAATATCATCTCTGTATATCACTTAAAACTAAGTAGTTTAAGTTCGGGATTGTACTAGAATACCCAAATAACATCTCATAATTATCACTTGCCTCTAAAAAATGGATTCAGTGGTCAAACTCTCTACCATTTTGGAGAAACCAGCAAACGGTTATTCAGTCAAGTTTTTTTGGGGTGATTTTTGCGTACAGTTCTCACATATTCACATTTTCAGCATTGATTCTGTGAAGGTACGTCTTTCGCACATAGTTAATTATAATGATATCGCTTGCTCAGTGAAATACTGAGACATCTGCCAATAATTCAAAATTATGGATGATTTCGCTATGGCCAGCAAAATCCCGTATGTGTTCAGTGAACCAGTGGGATATGTTAAACCAATTATAGCAGGCTGAAAATAATTTAACCCAGTATTGTATAAACGGAAAGAACCGTTCATATTGGGTGAAACACTGGAACAAAGCAGATGGCCAGTATTGCACTGTGACCAGAAAGTGTGCGTCGGCAAGTTTTATTGGCGAAACACTGAGATAATTGTTCGTACTAGCTGAAAAACGAGAAGATCAGAGCTAATAATTATGTATTTTTTTTTCGAAGTAAATGGAAAATACATCCGAGTTTTAGATTTTACTTACATCTGAATACAGATTTTTTCAAAAGAACATTAGACGTATGCAACAATACCATATTCACAATTAGAAAGAAGACCAACTCAGAAGGATTTCTAGAAAGTGAAAAAAGAGGAAAACATAATAATCAAAAGAAAGTGAGTGAAGCTACAAAAGGGAATATAAGAGACTACATTAATCTCTTACCAAGAATTGAATCACATTATTGTCGTTCCCAAACAAAAATAGAATATTTGGATGGGTCCCTGAATATCTCTACAATGTACAGATTATATACTGAGTATTTTAAAACAAAAAATTGGACAGCAGCGAAAAAATGTACCTATGAAATAATTTTTTCAAAAAATAAAACCCGCCACAGGTAGGATTCGACATTTGTCCCGGATCGGAACCGAACGACATACAGCTGTTTCGAACTTTATTTTTTGAAACCTTATCTGATCGTGCAGAAACACGAGAACGGGGTCGAGGATCGCTTCTGGGTATAATTCAATGCCTGGCGGGGCTTTAGCCTGAGGAGTAGTTGTTTCCTAGAGCGATTATGTAATAGCTTTGCTATTCGGGAACTACTTTAATAACCGCTTGCCGGCTTGGTGGTTCCTTTCTCGATTTCCGACTTATAAGTTACTATGAAATAATATTCAACGAGGAATTTAATATAGGGTTTTTTGCGCCTAAATACGATCAATGCGCAATATGTGCTCAGTACCAAAATAGGAATGACATTGAAAAAAATAATATGCAAGAAAAATACGATACACATTTACAAGAGAAAAAAAATTCAAGAAATGGAAAAAATAAAGACAAATAATTAATTATCCATGAAAGAAAATTCAAGCCTCTTTGTGTATTGTTATGATCTACAAGTCGTAATTCCATGTCATGTGGAGATATATCGTTTGGTTCTTCTTATAAAAGCAAACTTAACTGCATAAACTTTACTGTATACAACATTACCGATAAATCAGGGTATTGCTATTTGTGGTATGACGCTCTAGTTAAGCGCGGAGCCAATTAAATTGCAACTTGTATTTATCAAATTTTTAAAAATGATTGTCGCGGTCCCATCTTTATTCCCAATCTCAGATGGCAATGATTACAAAACTGCCAAAAAAGACGGGCTCTCCATACAAAGTATATCAAATGACAACAGATGAATTTTATGACTGGAAGAAGGTCTGTGATGAAATGGGAGTTAACGAGTTAACTTCAGTTACAAGAACAAGATGACAATTGGAATGACGTTAAGGTTTTTCGGATGGAGAAGGATGTGGAAAACAGTGTTTTTTATAAAACAAGCTATACAGAAATAGAGTATAAGGTTACGAATATTAAAAAGAATCCCAGAAGAAAATTAAATATAAACTTCTCTGTACCTTCAACTTATAAGACTGCGCCGAAAATATCAAAATTAAAACATCTACATTCTCTTTGTAATGAAAATCACATTAAGAAGGAATATCAAGATTTTTTTAGAAACTTGACAGCAGTGTGAATTTTATTAACAGCTCTCTATTTTTGCACTTAATGTTTTTAATATTCTTTGCTACACAAATTTTTAATGAATGTTTATAAAAAGTCGGCATTTTTTATTTAACCCAAGGTAATATCTTACAATACTTTTCATTGCTGTGGTGCAAAACTGAGACACCTGCAAGAATTAAAAAAAAAAGTACTTAATATAATTTTTTTGTGACTGTGCAGCATGTCAATGTTAAGTTAAATTTATAAAAACAAAAATGTGCAAGAAAAATTCTGAGATTTCAGTTAGTTTAAAATTTACAACAAAAACAAAATATCCAAAATTTTTTGAAGCGCAATTTCTCGAAATTGTACCTTGTGCATTTGTCTCAGTATTGTACTGGATAAGCGATATAGCGGACATGAAAATATTTACAAAGAAACCTTTTAATATACAGCTCTCTGTATAATCGAATAAAAATGAAGAATATGAGAAAGGCCTGGCTATAGTTACTATTAAATATATTTTAGAGATAACTTTATTCACTATTCTATTTTTTTTTCCACATAATTTCAGAAAATTCATATATCCGGTAAATTCATCCAACACAATTTATTCAACGCACCCATTTACAGTTCCGTTATGTAGAATAATTTATTTGTTTTCGTTGTTCACATTGTACACATGATTTTTTCTCAATATGTTTTAACAATATCTAAGTAGTGCATACGCCATTTCTTAACTATTTAATTCTCCATTATACTTGTTTACTTATTAGTTGTTTTAAATTCAAGATTTTTAACCTCAATTATCCGGTAATGGTAGGTTCCACCATTTTTCGTTTTGGATTAGTAACATACTCGTATAAGTTGGGAATCGAGGAAGGAACTACCAAACCGCCAAGGGGTTATATGTTACTGATATAGATCGTATCGATGTAGATGTATACCCCACGAATTTCATTTGGCATTTGCCCTAAATCGGTGTATCGTGTACGGCACTGATGAGAATTAATAAGTTCGAAACAGCTGTCTGTCATTCGGTTTCCATCTGGGACAGATGTTGAGTTCTACCCATGGCGGGTTTTATCTTATTGAAACCTTTTTGGATTAATCATAAAATCGCGTTCTTTAATAACTCAACAGACAACAATGATAAATCCAAATATTCCTCCCTGTTTTCCCGGTTTTTGTGGCTCTTCCTCATAAGCTCTCAGTTGTCATTATCAATAATTCCATCAAGTTTTCTGATTCTCCTTTTGCTTCTCGTCCTTCTTACTATCACATTTAGTAGTATTTCTGTGAATAGTACTTATTAATGATATTATATTTTGAATTGCTCGGAACTTTCTGTATAATCTTTCTGTATTCTAAATTTTCTTCATCGGATTTTGTTACTAACTAAGTGGGGATTTCTTACGGTTTAAACATTTTCACCTAAAACACATTCAATAAACCGTAAAAATTTGCTAATGAAAATTATGTAATAATCGGTGAACACGTAAACAAGTTTTACCCATTAAAACTGAGCCATCTCTGGACATCCTCTTCCCTACACTACTACCAGAAACAATATAAAAATCCACTGCATTATAAACATGCGCCCATAATGCGCCAATAATTTGGTTTGCGAGTTCTACATCTTTGGTGAATAAATAACTTGAATGAACGCTACCACAAGATGAAGGCTAATCTGAAACTAGAATTTTCAAACTGTAATGCCTCATCGTCATGAATTATTGAATTGGCAGAGATACCGTTTTGAAAACTATTTAGTAAGAAAACGAATTACTATAAAAATAATAAAAAAGGGCTGTAAAATTACAGTGAACACATGCATTATATGATAACGTTGAAGAGCAGCATATAGAAAATAGACAATTACTGATGAGTAATAATCGACATGAGTTTACGATTCCGTACTCGTATCGTAGCGTATGATATTCTGCGATTATTTATCGATTACATTTTTATTCACTCCTTATACCGGCTACTTTATAATAATAAGAGTAATATAGCACTTTATACCAAACCTTAAGTTATACATTCTGGACACCACAATAGTTACTAACAATATCGTGTTATGTGAATTCAATATTCAACGAGTTTAAGTTTAAGTCTGGCATCGCTTTGTAACAACTGATCCATTTAGATACATCCGCATCACTTTATACACTAAAGTGTGTCACTGATCTTCCTCCCACAAACTTAGATGACACTGTTTTCATTATTTTATATTACATATGTATAAAAATATATATCATAAGGGTCTAAAACCCTATAAGCCTTACGCTAAGCTTATATTAAAAAAGTTTCATAATTTCTCTGTTTTATTAATTATTGTATTATTCATATACGAGTATATATTGTATATTCAATTAATGTTATTTTTATTACTAATATTATGATATTGTTTCTAAATTTTATGATTTTAGAGATAGGAATATTGATAAATAGGAATAGGTTTTGAATGCCATCTTAAAATAGTGAATAGAATACGAACAATATATTATTTTGTGCTATTTGAGCCAACGAAGTTTGTTATTTCAGTAGTATGTTATTTATAGCTTCCTCAAAACATCTAATAGGCCGCTCACCCTAAGGTACTTTGTATGTATTCACGACTGACAATTATCCTTCAAATAACTAAATAAATATTTTCACACTGACGACAATACGACTTTCATCAATTTCTCTATTTGCTAGATCTTAATCATTGTCAAAATAAAATTTTGGGCATTTATCAACAGCCAATAGTATTTAGAGCCATCATCCTGTGACAGAAACGATGTCACATTTCGATTAATATACATAACATAAGCTATTTATCGGTGGATACGATCTACCCTACCAAATTTGCCTGACAAAGTAGACAATCAATTAATCAAACCTGCCACACAAACAAATAACGTTTTAGAAATTAAATGGTACGATATTAGTCATAAGAAGTTTCATGATGTATTGTTTGGATTTGGGGTAAAATAGAAGAGTTGACTTAGAAATATGAAAAATTATTTGCTTGCTACACCACATAGCCATTATTTACATATATAACTTACGAATAGTTTATTAATATTTTTGAATTTCTATAATTTGAGCAAAATATTCTACATTGTGCGTTAGTTTATTCGATGAGTAAATTGTTGATTCGATGTTGAAGCTACGAATTTTCAATGTTTTGAGGTCATATCTTACATACTATATTTAACATATTTTCCAATTATGGGAAAAGAAAATAAATACTCCCAATCGTTTAGGAATTTACGTTTCCTAATCGTTTAGGAATCGATTAGGAAACGTAAATTTAAGGAAGCACTTCGAAATTCCTCGACCTTTTAAAGTGAAAAGGAATATTCAGAAACATATGTATTACGATTATCGATTCACCCGTGGTATTAGTAAGGCTTTTAAAGATACAGGGATGACAGAAGTTCATTCATTGAGAAATAAATTAAAACAACTTTTAGGCGATCCAAAAGACAAAATTAACACAAACGACAGGTCGGGGATTTACGAAATTAGCTGTAACGACTGTAATCAAAGATATGTTGGATAGATCAGACGATCTATTAAAACCAGGTCCAAGGAGCACATGACGCATTTCAAATATGGTAGAAGTGATAAGTTCAGTGTTGTCCAACATGCATTCGAGGACAACCATAAAATAAATATTAGTAACTTAAGATTAATCAGGCATATAACAAATACTGGACAGCTAGATGCTTTTGAATGTTTAGAAATTGAAAAGTCTAAAAAGTAGAAATAGTGACAGAGGGCCTATACTACACAGCCCGTTTTATTGTTTAGTTATTCAGGGTTCACTTGGTCGCAACCGTGACTGTCAGGGCCCACTGAGCCACAACAATAATTTAGGTATAAATAGGATACATTGTTAGCATAAGATTAGTTTTAGTCATCTTCAGATGATGTAAACTTTGTTGGCGAAACGCGTGTCGAATGTAGTATATAGTGTTTTGTATAAGCTACACAAAGGCGAGATTTATATAGACGACATCCCATCTGTCGGATAGGATGTAAAATCGTGGGTCTCTTATCTATCATACGCTAGGCAAATAAAAATCTTACCACACTACAAGAGTGGGGAGTCTGGCAAATTTTGCAAGATAGCTTGTCTCTCGATGTCATAGATAGGCATAATTAGTGGCAATAGGCCAACACTAAATAAAGGTTTAGAGAAAAAGACAGAAATTTCAATTGTTATACGAGAATATGATTATAGGCAAATTATATTATTAGTATTGCTAATATTTAAGAAGTAATGGTTCTCGATTTTATAAATAAATTCCAATTTCGTCACCAAATAGAGTAAACGATGTTGTACTTAGAATTGTGTTTTAATAAAAAAAAATATAGATTTCAAAGTACATACATAGATTTATAATAATAATGCTCCTACACAATCATGGCTAATCTTCAACTTCTACTTCACATTCAAAAACTATTTTAAGTTTGTTATTCGTGTATCGCTTTATACATACCCAATAGAACAATTATGAAAATACATGCGTACTTTTACAAATTTTTAACAGATTCGTATTAGAATCGTACACCGGTATGTATTTCATAATTTCATAATAACTTATACCGAGCTCCTTTAGGCAAGGTAGTATAGAGGTAATTACGAAGATATTTCTTCCTTTTTTTGTCTTGCCGTGCACCTGCCACATTCTATATAGTTGGATATACTTCCCGCTTGTATGATAAAGAGATGTCGCCTCAAGATAGATGTTCAGTCGCGCGTATTCTACGACTTTGTAGTTATCGAGATCGAGATTACTTAATATACTTTGGATAATTTGCGGTATAGACTGATGTTTTGCATGGACATCTGGAGTGAAATTCTGGGTACAGTTTCTCCCAAAACGTCTAATATGGTATTTAAAAATGTTAAAACTTATGTTTATAAAGAAACTATGATTTGAATCTTTAAGGTTATGAGTATGGTTATACAATGCGCGTGATAAGTGCCCTTCCTCCTTTTGACTTTTGAATGGCTTATTTTCAGAAAACCAAATTTGGCTGGTTTATTTGAGGAGAAAAATACTTTCGTTTTTGGAGAAAACGGTAATCATACTGTTAAAAATGTGGTCATATTGATTTTTTTAATGGTACAATGGGTGGAGCCACACTTCATTCGAAACGTACTTTCATCAAATATCATTTTGGAAATTTTAACAAAAGTAGCAACATTGTTTAACTACCTTTATTTAGTTCGCACGGGTTTCAAGAAAGACATTGCAGAAATTAAGCACAATTGACCTGAAGACATTCCACTTCAAATTGTTTTACATTTGTAGTATTGAAAAAACTTGGTACGGGGAACACCGGTATAGAAAATATCTGATACGGTAAATATCAGGTAGAAATTCTAAGATATTCCAACCTAATTTTAATGATGTTAGTGATCTGAGACTTGACTAATTACGAGGTTGCTTCTATTGGGTGAGTGTTGAAGCTACTATTGATAGCTACTCATCTCGCCAAGCTCTATCAATGATTGTTTATCAGTTACTTTCATGGCAAAAGCAGTGCTCGTGGTGTATCAGCTACAGCTAGCGATAGCTATTTGACATACCATGAATCGCTGTATACGTAGCCAATGTGTCGCCAGTGTGCCGCCAGTGTCGCCAGGTACCACACAGAGGCTATGAGATGATCCAGATAGGAGACTTGAATATTGTAGAATAATGACACTGGATTATAACCTGCATATTTTACCACGTTTCCACTCTTGTAGTGAATTTTTCAAAATCCGCATTATCTGAAGACCATCCTTTTTAGTGACGAAGGTACATTTTTTTTAAATGCAAATTCTAATATTGAGTCAAAATATTTACGATATTTCTGATATGAGATACGTCTGTAGTTTTATATACCATTTTTAGATAACCGTATTTTATAATTCTAAATTAACTTAAATACGCTCTATCTTACAAATGATAAATAGAAAACCTCTAATATAGAGTACTGCTGTACTTGTAAAACTTCATTTCTATTAAAAAGGAGGGATTAAAAATATAAAAAACACCGTGTTTATATCACAGCTCAAACATGGATTTTGAAAAAAATATATGAGCCAAAGGATTTTTAAAAATTAATTTGTCGTGTTACAGAGTTCATCAAAGAATTATTTTATAGCAAAATTACGGATATTGCGCAAACACTTCGCTGTAATGTGTCTCTAAATATCGACTTTCATCGAGTCTGTTCAAAGCGCGTCTAAACCAATCCTAATCCATTATATGTTCTGGTTGAGTCCCAAGCAATTTTATATATTTGCAGACATCTTTAAAGGCTCAACGCAAAAGCCTTTAAAGATTTAGGTCTTATGCAAAGAAGCTGATTGCGATTGTGAGATTTACCGTATCAAAAACATGAGTACTGATTTGTTGAAGTATATATAGATGTCTGTTATACTTATTAATATTACCCATTTATTCTGTTTGTAAATCATTTTTGCCTATGTAATAAAAATAAGAAAAAAAAGACATGAAATATAACTAATTATTTTCAATTTCCACTTATAAGTATGGTTTGTATTATTCATCTAATTTAAGGGATTAAAATATGAATGTAATGCATTTTCCTTGAAATTTTTAATATACAGCCAAATTTAGACATTTGAAGGATTACATGTGATAATGTTTATTAGGAGTATACATTATTCTTTAATTTCTCAATCGTAGATTCTTATTATTACAATGAATTATATGACTGAATGAGCCAAAAATTTCGATGTTGCCTATATATTTTACAAACCCGTTCACATAAAATAAATATATAAATATTTATTTTGTCATTGTATTAAAAATGACAAATTCTTCATGTCTGTTACATTCTGAACAGAGTTTTGTTACCACAGTAACATTTATTTAAAAATTAGTACGTCCTACTAAAAGTAAAGAATAATAGAGAAATATAAATAACCTGAATGATAAAGGTAAATCAGTTAACGAGTACTTTGCTAAAATCTGTTGGAGAATAGCCAACGTATGATATTTAAAAAGGAAAAATAAAAACATGTTTGAAATACCAATGTAATAAGTAAACCTTGTCTCTTTATGAATATTTATGAATATTTTAATAAGAAATGGATCATATTAGATACAACAGACGTAGTGAGTAAGAAGATTAATAATAATAACAAACATATTTTACATTAATGTAATGTAAATTAACTATTTAAAATTTTACTATTTAAAGATATAGAAAAAAATAAGAGAAAGATTTATATTTTTAAATATGCTACAGTTATAAATTTTTAAAATTTATACGTGGAATACACACACATATATATATATATATATATATATATATATATATATATATATATATATATATATATATATATATATATATATATATATATATATAGCAATATATATCTCAATATAGCAGAATCAACGATATTTTTAAATAGGATTTTGTCACACCCATTGATGCGTAGATGTAGCGTGATATGTAATAGTTAAAGAAATAAGTATGAGAACATTTACGAAAATGTTGGTGGTGATGTTAAACGCATCTGAAGAAAGACCAAAGAGTTCCAAAAGAATATTATTTTTGTGTCTATCACTGCGTTATGAATTTATTACCGAGGAGGGTTTTAATATCTATATAGGGTGTATCAGTTGGATCTATAGGATTTGAGTTATGCGCCATTTGTGTTGTATCGAAGCTAGGACGTCAATATTTAACGACTGTTATCTATAAACCATACAACGTCAATATGCCTGGGTATGTCTCATTTAGAACTGGGATGTGATTTGTGAATAGAACCAATAGTATTTGACAATTTGAAAAAATAAAGGAAGTGGAACACCTTCAGAACCTATATATATTTCAACGACAAATACTAGGAGAAATAGGGAACACGAAGTGGTAACAAGGGCTGAAACTAAACTATACAAACTCAAGCAAAAGGATATTTGGATAAAGACCATAACTCGCACTCTTTTGGATATAAAAAACTGAAAACGTTTACGTATTAGTTCAGAGTCAAGTACTTTGACAAACCTATCACCAAACACCTTACGCCATCCTTTGATCTCAATCTGGTGCGAACCACCAACCACACCTGTCGGTATCTAGTTAACACCCGTCTGGAGGCATTCTTTGATCTTAATATGACGCGTGCCGGCGGCAAACGTCAAAGGACTGAAAAGTTCCCACGGTCTTCAAAATTTTCCCAGACTCAACCGCCTTCCTTCCTACTTCATATTTAATATTTTCTCTGCAGATATTTAAAAATATCTCTTAAAATGCAAACTACATATGTAATTATGATGATGACATACATATTGCTCTGTAGTTTTTTACCTTCCGATTCGTTATCAGCTTTTAAAATTATAAATAACAATTTAAAAACCATTTTTGATTAAACATTAAGAAATACGTAAATATTAATAAACGCCAAAATAGTGTTTTTGGTATATCACATTAATTTCACAACATAGCTGAAGTAAACATTAAAACTGATGATCAAGACATCGCTTCAATTAGTGTTATAAAAATCTCGGGGTTTCCGTTGATTCTAAATTGAAATTTTATAGCCATATAAATGATATATATAAGAAAATATTTTTCTCTTAAAACAGCTGTACTCTTTTAAAAACTATTTAGACACAAATATTAACATTTTGCTCAGTAAAACCACGGTATTATAGTAGAGGGGCTTTACCGGTTGAAGACCTCCCCCAACCACTTTATATGACGTCACACATGACCGCTAAATTACCTTATCAAAGTGAACTCAAATACATGTACCCATGCTTAATTCTACATCAATAACACCATCCAAAAATCAATCGAAAGTGACTTCCAGGTGTCCATGACAAGGTGAATTCAAGATCATATATGGTGTCATGAAAGTAATGGGGGGGAGGTCCATAACTGGCATAACCCCTCTACCTTTTATTTCATTTGTATTATGCAGATAATGCGTTCGAACCCTGCTTGACACAGGAGGATAAAAATCGTTTACAAGAAATCATTTAGAAGTGAAATGTTTAAATCCTCCTTTCCATATAGAAAAGTATATGTCATTAATAACCTACCTACTCAATATCATAGTATGTCGGTGGCAACAGTCAAAAGTAAATTAAAAAGGAACAACCGTTCATAGATGCAATAGTTCATAAGAAAATATTACCCCTGATAGCTTCTACTCAATTTTAATGTAGTAACAATCACCCTTCTTATGTTTCCATAAGTAGTGTATTAATTTTATTCAATTCCACATTTCAAAATCATTTTCGTAATACAATAGAGTAATCTATTGTCATGATTTAAATAAAATAAAATTAAATTAAATTCTCATACATTGACAATTTTATATAATTCGCATATATATTGTATATGTACATGTGCTATTCATTTCATCGGTATTTGCCAAATAAAAAACTCTTATCTTGCCGATAAACGGAAGAGTCTACCTGAACATAGCCGTAAAAGCAAGCCAAGGTTATGTTTTGATATTTTTTTATTTGGCAAATAGCGATGAAATAAACTATATATACGTCTTGTTTATAAATAAATTATACCAAACGTATTATTGAAGGAATTTCAATGTTTTTTAAATAAAGTACTATTTAAATACAATTTCATTTTATATAATTTAATCGTCAAATGTAGCTTCAGAGAAATGATGTTTATTTTATTTGAAATACGAGATATAGCACGTAAAACACATAATACCTCAAAATTCCACTGCAAAGATTTGTTCGATTCAGGAATCTGGAAATATTGTGCAGCAGAAGATTAGAACAGCCTATTGCCATTGTTTACAAACTAAACAGTGAGGAATAAATATACACACAATATACGTTTTACAGTACAGTAGATAACTCCCATAGTTTTATACTTTTTATTGTATTTACTGTAATTTGCATGAGCGGAATTTTTTTTGTATTGTTACATTGTTAGAAAAGATATTATAAAGTTTTATGTAAAAACAGTACACCTGACTGCACCGGAAACACTAATTAGATATTTATGTATAAATATAGTCAAGGCTGAACTCATCCGTATATTTTAAATTATGTAAATCTGTGTCACGCTAATTATAAAGAATTTTAAGTTATATAAGATTCTCGTGTACAATTGAAAGTCAAAATGTATTTATATTTGGATCATAAACTATTTATTATATTTGTCGCAAGTATATGCCTACTATTTAACTAAATATATCGTAATTTATATCATTTAGTTTTTTCTAAATTATAATGTATATAATTGTAATGTAAATAATTTTTCTAAAGTCAATGTTTATAAAAAGCAGGGATTATTTGTAAAGACATGATAAAATCATGTTCATTTAATAATAAAGAAATTTGGTCATGTTGGAGTAAATACAGAGAGTTATACTCGTATATGGTATACCTTAAATTGTAGATTAAATAAAACTTTTCCCATATTTTAATATAGTTTGTTTATGTTGCTTCTGGTTTAATCATGGATTTCCTGAAGAACCAACATTTCGGAAAATTGAACGAAATGTGCATCCAATTGAGACCTGCATATTCTTTGATATTCGAAAACCTTCGAATTCTTTTGATTTATATGTAATACTGTAATCGTTAATCTCACCAAAAGCATAAGTGTGAAAGGGGGGTCAAGTTCGATATAAACGACGTTCGGAGTTGTCGGCTTCGCTAATAAAAGAGTTAAATTTTAAACTTGCATTAAATATAATCACATTAAACGTAATTTATTGATTACTACACTTATTAAGTTATAAATTCAATATCAAAGAACGTAACAAATTACCTTTTAAATCAATTGAAGACCGTTGTACATTCCTATTGTGAGTTCCTGTTGTAAGTTCCTATGAAACTTCCCCCGCTCAGATCTCAACTCTTTTATCATCGAAGACGACAACCTCGAACGTCGTTTGTACCGAACTTGACCCCTTTTTTAGATTCATGTTTTTGGTGAGATATCATTATTTTTTGAAACGTTTTATCCGTAAAGCACAGCCTCAATGAGGTTGTTGGTAGTCTTTGTAGTTGTAGATTTTTTTCCTTTGTACACACCTAATGTTCTACCTTTATGCCAAATTTCAAGTTACGAAGTCACATAGATATTGTCTAGGTTGAGGGGGTTAGTCAGTCAGTGAGTGATAAAAAAAAATAGCACTTCTCACACCTTAATAAATCGAGAATTATAATAGGTTCTATATTCTTCTGGTCTGGGGTTCTAGGTATTCAAGGGAGTATTATTATACATACAAAATTGCAAGTATATAGATCTAATAGTTTTTGAGTTATGGGGAGGCGAAAGTAGCTCGAAATGGTTCGTATAATATTTGTGTTCGTGTAATATACACATTACCGGTGCGTCACACTTTTCTTTTCAAACTTGGCTCAATATTACATCATGTCATCTTCGTCTTGCTTAGAAATGAAAATGCGGACTTAATTCATATAATACATTAACCCATTAGTGCATGAAGTTATTTTTTATTTAATTAGTTATTAAAAATGCTTTTTTTCTATTTATCTATGCAAGAAAAAATTATTTAAAAAAAAGTATTTTGTGTACTTTTTTCAAAATGGCCTGTCCATTAAAATGGACTCTATGCAAAATGGATAAATAAAATAAGGATTTTTCTTAAAAAAATGTAATGTCTATAAAAATATGTGTCCTAACATTGTACATACAAATCTTAAAAATTAGGTTTACTTCGTGTGATATGTCTTGAAACAACCTTTGGAATGTAGTCCAACGTTGCACTTTTCGCAAATAAAGTTACATTTTTTGGTGCACTGCTTACACCTCCTATGAGTTTGACTGTACAATACGATATGGCCAATATTGTCGAACCTTACATCGTTTGTTGCAGTTGATACTCTCCCCCTTGATGAATGCGTTCCGTAAGTTTGAAGTAAAGACTGGGCGATGTACTTTATGAAAACGAGTAAGTTGGAACAAAATGGATCCTTAGGCACGATTTTCTTCATGAGTAGCCAAGCATTAGAAACTGAAACATCAACTAAGTAGGCAAAAATTGGCCAATACCATTTGTGTTCTCTAATTCTTGTTCTGTAAAGAGAAACTAAATTGTTCATTTAGCAACTCCTCCCATTCCAGCTTTATACTTCGCTATAATTTCATGGCGTAGACAATATTTCTGGTAAGGATGTCGATAGCAAACTAATTCTAATAGTTGATAACGGTATGTTATCGTCTTCTTCATCAAAATCTGAATCGTCATATCTAGCTTCACATACCTGATTCAGTATTCCTCTAGACAGGTGGTTCGGATTAGTAGTCTCTTCGTCAGAATCATCGCTATCTTCTTCTGTGTCTCCAGACGTCTCTTCAGGTGGAAATATGTATATATTTGATGGTTGATTGTCAGTGCTATCTTCCTCGATTATTTCGAACAATTGATGCAAAGACAGTCTGTAAAACAAAGAGTTATTTTAAAATTTTTCGCAGGCGATTGCGGATGCAAAATATTTATTTTGCACGCGCTAGTAAAGAAATACTTTAAAATTTTTTTATTTGACTATGCACCATTGTGCATAGAGTCCATTATAATGGATCAGACAAAAATAATCGATTTTGGAAAAGAAAAATGACAAAAACAAATCTCAAAAAAATTAAGAACATTATACATATATATAGGAAGCTACATTCAGTAATATGACAACATAACCCATCTAATTTATAATAAAAACGTAATACATACCCGCCATTTCGCGTGTTGTACAAATCTGGATCCATTTTGTAACAAACTAGCACTAACTATGTGTAAATCTCGTTACACACTGGTCTAGACGCCTGCCAACCGATGCTGTCTACTCTTCGAAATGGACTAACCCACGTTGTTTATAGAAATATTTCGCCGGCAACCAAAAAAACATGCGTCCATTAAAAGATACAATATGCACTAATGGGTTAAGCTCATAGTTCCGCTGGCTATCAGAGGAAGTTTAAAAGCAATTGAATGCAAATTGATGTCAGTCGAAGTGATGAGTATATTCACAACAAACATTTTTTCTTTAAGTCAGCAGAGATGCGACTTGCTTCCAATATATTTGGCCAAATTATTACTGCATCCAGAGCCCGTGTGTATTCAATGAGGAGTCTTAAGAGACCTACAGACATACAGATATTGTACATAGACGCAGAGGCACACAGATATGCAGACACATGGACACATATGTAGATATACAGACACGCAGATACACAAATACACAGAAATGCATGGACGCACAGATGCGCACACATTCACATACACGCACAATCCGCACAACAAAAATATTTTACATCAGTTCTGGTTTCACCGGAAATGGTATTAATTTTAGAAATTTAAATGGTACACTATATTTTTGTGCAATTTTATAGAACAATCAATTATAGACGATTTGTCAAATAGAATCATATTCTATTCATCTTAAGCCAATCCTAACCTCCAATTCCCCCATTTTTATTAAGACAAACTTTTACTCTTAACGTGATATGTTGAGTAAGTCTAAATATTATGTTTTATGAATCGTTTTCTAATAACTCTCGCAACCAGTTTTCCATTATATGCCTTTTTCACTATTCATTGTTCTAAATTTGACATTTAATATAGCTCCACAGAAAATTTTCTACAAGATTTATGACGCGAGACCATGCGTAGCCACTGAAAGAATGAACCGTTGCTTGCAATTCATCTTTAATCGAAACTATTTGTTAATTATTGGTATACCCTGTATAATGAAATTATGAGGCGGATCTCCCTAATATTGATTCGCAAGGTAAATAGTATTTAAAAAATAGTTTTCGACGTTGTTAACGTTAAAGTTGACAAAGAATGTTTAACCACTCGCATGTATTGCCATTGAGATTCTTTACATCATAAAAATAAGGGCCATTAATGCGATTGTTTATTAAACCAACTCATATATTAAACTTATTTTGAAAATTTATGGGAATTTTGAAAATCTGTTTCTATATACTGATTTGATTTCACCGACTCTTGGTAGCCCAATAGTGCTAATTACGGTCGATCCACAAAATGGTTTTTTTAAGTTTTAATAGGCTCTAGGAGCAGACCATCACACAATGGAGTTGTGTTTCTGGGTGACCAACTTCCAAGTGTTGACAACATGAATTTGCTGGGGTGGTAGTAATTCTCTAGTACAATTTTACGCATACCTGAATACGAAATCTAATGTAATTGAGATGTAATGGATACTATTATTTGGGTCTCCTATTAGTGACAATAATACTCCAATTCTTCTATAGACAAGTAGAGACAAGTCCCTCTATCACTATGGTAGTTATTCTACTTTTTGGTGCTTCTTCCTTTTCGTAAATGTTTCATTCATTTTAAAATTATTGCAAGGAAATTGATAGTTTTGTGACCGAATAAAAAATATGTAAACAGATAGTTATCGATGAATTATAGTATCCATCGTTGTATAATGAAGGAAACGACGACGAAGAAAAAATATCCAGAGTTGAACCAAAAGAAAAGCAGGAAAAGACAATTCGATATTTCAGTATATGAATACAATAAACTGTTAAAATTAAGTAAATTTAATTCAGAATTAAATGTTTTGCCTGTCTTACGAAAGCTACGATAATGGTCAATTGAATCTGATTATGGTAATGTTAAGGGGGTAAAAATTCCATATTTTTTTAAATGAGTAACATGGGTTTTATTTGACTTTCATTTTATGTACATCAGGTTGTATTTGGAGTACCACCAATTGCTACAATGCTTTTTCTGTAGTTTTACTATAGTTACATAATGAATGTTGTTGTCATTTAAGTTTGATTTCTGATTCTTTTCCATCATGCTATAGCTTTATTATGCGAAATACGAAAACATCGACACAATATGGATGGATGAATATTATTATATGAATATATTAACTGAATCCTTCTTTTCCCTCTTCGTTATGTATGAATAATATATATATGAAACAGTAACACCTGCTGAAATTTAAGATGGTTATATATTCACAATAAGGCACGAGGCTCCTTTGATAAATTTTCAAATCTTGTAACTGTGAGGAAACAAACAAAAATTTAATAAAGGCAGGCTTTTATCTGATGTTGTTTATCATTAAAAAATGTTATTTATTAAAACACATATTTGAGAAACCAAGAGCTTAAAGCGGCAAGTTTTGAAAAGTAAATAAAAGGAATTTAATTATATATTTTTTTGTATAAACTGCCACTGATATAAATACTCATACTAAGTAATAATAACTTAGTAAGAAAAAATAATATAATAACGAACCCAATTCCTGAAAATATGAAATTTTATATTTCGCAAACGTAAATGTTTTACCAAGGAATATTAAATAAATGAAACAATTGATTAAGCATATGTATTTGGTAAAATAAATTTCAATAATCACTCTAGAGACCTCATTATAATATATACAAAATCCGATTGAAAAGCATGAATAATAAATTTTTAAATACATTTCTTTTAAAAGTTATTTTTATATTTAAAGCGCTAATTACACATTTGTATATTTGGTTATATTAAAATTATATATTTGGAAAATCGAAAGATTTAAATGTGTAATTATACACAAAATATTAAATAATAACAGTGGTTGCCAAGGTAAGGGTAACACATAAAGTCAAGCGCAATAATAAGACAACGTCCTATTAAAGGGACTAGTTATACTAGTAATTCACCAGTTTGTCGAATGATGCGCTATTTAACCCCGATGTATTCTAATATTGACGTGTTTTTAATTTCAGATAGACTCTAAGACTATATCTAGACGATTTATTTTTAAGACGATAATATATAAGGTCGGCTTGAAGTAATCCGCATTTGGGTAATCCGCAATTTCCACATTAGTCTGCTGAGTGTATATGTGAATGTCTGTGACTATCCGGGAGTTAGGTGAAAAAGTAGCTTTGAGTTAAATTTCGCTCACGTAAAAAATAAAAACAATTAAGATTAAAAAAAAATAAAAAATACATGAATCAAGCCTCACACACTGGGGGCAAAGCCTCTATAAATTTGGAATGAAATGAATTTTGTTTGCGTATTTCTATTCTGCTATCTATGGAAACGATAGTGCAGTAGCTTGCACATCAACGATATTATACTCCTCCGTGACTCCCCTTCACGTCACCTGTAGCTTTCTGTTGCAGCGAGATAGTGTAACTTCATGTACACTTTATACTATTATTTCATAGTGCAAAGTGTAATCAAAAATAGATCAAAGAAAAATTGTAGATCATGCAATTATCTATAGAAATTGTTTTTACACTTTTTTTTCTAAGAATCAGCATTTCTGAGATAGCGATTCAAAAAGTTAAAAAGTTGTGTTCTCCATAATATGCACGAGTACGCCGCCTACGTACATCACTGGGCCCGTAATACAAGTAAAAATATTAGTCTGTGTAACTTATACGTACAAATTGTACAAGTCTGAAAATATAAACACAAAAGAAACCCAGTCCCTCATCGTCCCAGTCCAACGTCGTCGAACTACAATAACATCTTCATCTTCTGATGTCATTCTTGATCAATTTATGACAGTTCTCACAGTCCAACAAAAATTTCTTGCTAATACTCACAAGTCTCGGTTCATTTCAATTGTTGAAAGAAAAATTTATCACTGAAAATATTTTTGTCAAACAAGCTAATAATGACGCTGATGTCCTGATAATTGAAACAGCAATAGAACAATTCAACTCAACAAATACAACTATTGTTGTTGGTGAAGATGTTGATTTATTGGTATTACTCACTGCTCGAACTCCAACCGAAAATATTATTTATTTCTTAAAACCTGGGAAGGTTCAACAGCAATCGGAAATGTATTCATCCAAAAGTTTATCTGCTTTTTCAAAATGCCAAAATCACATACTATTTTTACACGCAATAACTGGTTGCGATACGACATCAGCAATTTTCAGGAGGGGTAAAACAACAGTTTTTAAATTGTTTGAAAAAAAGATTTAGTTAATTCTGCTAAAGTTTTAAAGGGAGTAACTCTACTCCACAAGCTGTAATCACCAACGGAATTCACTTCTTTCTTTCTGTATATGGGGCTCCAAAAAAGTGACCTGCTTAGATAAGTTTCGATACTTATTTTTGTAAAAAATACTCGTAACAATAAACGAGTGCAATTAGCTTGTCTTCCCCAACCTCTACATCTGCTCATCAACATCTACTTCGGGTATATTATCAAGTTCAAGTGTGGCTTGGTAATCAACTGGACCCAGATGACTGGGGTTGGAAGTTAATTGACAATACATTGGAACCAATCCAGACTTTACTCCCACCTACACCGGAAAAACTCCTCAATACAATTTTTTGCAATTGCAAAAAGGGGTGTAGTGCTAAATGCGGCTGCAAAAAAGTTGGATTGTTTTGTTCATTAGCATGTACCAGTCAAGGCCAGTCGTGCTCCAATGTTGAGTCGCCATCAGAAGAGGATTCTTACGATATCAGCGAGGAGACATCTGATGCATCTCTGTTAGAGCAATTTACTTGTATCCAACAGTAGGAAGAAGGAGAGGAAGAAGCAATGGAAGAAGAAGAAGAAGACATTACACTTGAAGTTCCATTAGATAATTATCAATCAGACGAATAGTTTTCCCAATTACTCATAATTCACACCGCGTTCATCATTTCCAATAGTACCGTTTTTTATTTAATACAATGTTCATTAATTAAACAAGACTACAATAGATCGTGGAATAGGCCTACCGGGGAAACAACGTTAAGAAAAACGCGCCAAGTACACTACCTCACAGATAATTATATGATCTACAATTTCTGATTGACCTATTTGTATGATAAAACTTACCGTTTGGCTAAAAAATGCAAAAAACCCATATTTACGAATTTTGACCTCGAATAATTTTTTTTGCAGATGTGGGGTCGATGGGGACTTTTCACATTTCATTTATAATGGTGTTCCAAACATTCGTACCAATTTTCAGCTCTATGCGAATTTTTGTAAGCTTTCCCCTATTTTTTGAGCTAAATTGGCCGGGCTATATACAAATTTTCATGTACAATATAGGTAATTATATATAGATATTTTATTTTTATATAATACATATCATATTTTTGCTATTGTTTTGTTCGCCACTTAAGTTACAAACTGAAATAATTGGGCATTTTTTATGGAACTTCAGGTTCAGGTATACAAATGACTTGTCATTTTGCAAAATTCATGTTTAAGAAAGCTATGATAAAATACATTTGACTTCATAATATCTTCTATATATATATATATATATATATATATATATATATATATATATATATATATATATATATATATATATATATATATATTGAGGATTTTAGTTATGTTCCAGGGTCGACTAGGCTTTTGTTTTTACAGTATTACAAAAGCTCTTTATTTTTTATTACATTACTAACTATATTTCATTGTGATATTTCGCTTTTTTTATAAATTATTTTTTTTTAAAGGCGAAAGCAGAGCTAATTTTCTGTCAATATTTATTAATACCTTAATTTGACTTTAGGAAAAAATTTAAACATGATGTTTGTAAAAAAAAAGAATTTATAAGCATGATGAGAAGTCCTGGAAGCAGAGAAATTGAAAAGTAATTTCTTTACTTGAGCGAAGAAATAAAAAAACGCACTAAATGTGATGAAGCGCAACATTAGGAAGCAATGCAAAACATTTCCTATGTAAAGTCAGACTATAAGGCTCGTTGCAATAAAGCACATAGAATAGAAGAGCGATTTAAAAGCTTCGATCGAGAATGGCTGGAAGGGGTCATTTTGTTTCCCATAAAATCTGAGAATATACGTTTTCGTCCTGAAGTTAGCCTCAATGACAGTTCAGAGGAAACAAATCGCTCAAAAACTAAAGATTTAAGGAATAGAATCCTCTTCCCAATGCTAATATACGCAACACAAATGATTATCCTCCTCGAAACCGTTTAACACAGTAGAAGAAATGATTATCAGGAAAATAAATATAAACAACCTAGAATTCGGCTTATCAATGTTGCATGGATGGATACGCATGTTTGAGTGCATCTTGCATCTAACGTATAAATTACTAATAAAGACGTGGTAGGCTCGAAGAAGCGACAAAGTGATAGTGACGAAAACGAATTTAAAGAGAAATGCGGATTGATCGTGGATAAACTCAAACCGGGTTTTTGTAATACTAATAATGGTAATATTGCAGGAAGGTTTTTTAAAAATGTAGCAGAATTTAGCTGCGGAAATAACTAAGATATATCTTGAACTTATTAAAAATATGCACACAATCATGATGATGGTGGCCAGTGGACATGTAATTAATGTTGTAAAATTGTACTCCATATACATTGTAAATTCTTATATTCTGGATAATTATAAAATTCAGAGCATTGATTCACGATACCGCAAGATACTTTGTTTAAAGTACCCATGGCATAAAATGGCACTAACTGTACACAAATACCTAATATACGGTCCAGAAATTATATCAGCGACATAACTTCCTACGGACAATTAAGCGAGGAGGAATTAGAAGCGCCAAATAAGAATTTCAAAAGGTATCGGGAACACAACTCCAGATAAAGTGCTGTATAGTAAAAACAAACAAAGATATATTCAATTTCTTCCTGATTACATTCACTCAACACTAGTATACGCAAAATAAAAATTATACAACCTACCCATAGAAGTGTTATTAATGTTAAAACCTCCAACTTTACAAACTAATGTTGATGAAAATGATATGGACGAAAATGATGAGTTCGAGACCTTGAATGAATTTGAACACCCCAGTGATATCGATTCATCCGAAT
Organism: Rosalia funebris; assembly: GCA_037954035.1. NCBI lineage: Eukaryota > Metazoa > Arthropoda > Insecta > Coleoptera > Cerambycidae > Rosalia > Rosalia funebris. The sequence goes on along the minus strand of JAZFAV010000010.1, from coordinate 4,132,353 downwards.
CCGAATGGTTTGCAGCGTGAGATGGGCTAAGACTTATGATTGCATCTATTATATTGTAGATATATAATGCAGGTATATGTTGCTCCTTCGTAAATACTCTATATGGGAGAAGTCCGTTGTATCCCTTAAATACAAAAATAAATAAATACATAAATAAGAAGTAATAATCAAATCTCAATTACCGTAGATAAGTAATTATTGAAATAAACAAGTAAATCGTATTTTCTACTGAAACAAACTTAATAAAAATGTATTGGAAATATTTATTTCGATAGTAATATGCATCTTACTATTATCCTATCATTACTATAGCGAGAGTGTCCGTGGTAACTCAGAACCGGATTATTAACAGGATACTATTAGCTTAACGACTATCTGAGCAAGATTGATGTGAGTGCCAACAAGGAATGCAGATAGTATGGAGCAGAGATGGAGACCTCTGAACATATAGCTAGTGTTACATACTACATGCATGTAACATACTACATGTAGCTACGGCATGCCAGCTCTGACTAGCCGTAGACATCTTGGGTTTGGGCCTTTTTCTTGAACCCAGAAAAAGAGGAGCTGAGAAAAATCAACGTGGATGTGATATTGAAGCTTTCGGTAGAAATCCAAATCCGTACTCCAGCGCTTACTGCTGTACGGAAATATATAATGGGCGATGATTTGAGGGCGATTACAGGGCTTCGTTTCCCTCAGAGAACTAAACCTAAACCTAACTCATTAGCAATAAATAAATTACTTGAGTATATATTATAATTTAACCAATCTAACTCTAATGCGGTAATATCGTGGTCATAAAAAGTTGACCAAATATTTTCCATTGTTAACTAAACTTTTCTAAACTGCATATTGGTAACTATCATAGGCTATTTCATTTAATTTTTATATAGAATATAAAAATCTAAAACTATTTAAAGCTTTTTTGAAAGTACACGAGGGAGCAGTATAATGTAATACATCCTAGTTCACAACTACATATTCATTTCTAATTTGGCGTTCAAATATTGGCGTAGATCGTTTAATTCAGAGAACACATACATATAAGTTTTGTGGTTTATTGTTTGGTTTTTGCTGAATTTATGCTGTCTTATACATATTTACAAATGCTTCCAGTAGGAAATGTTAAAATTGTGTTTGAACCCACTTATAATGTGAACTTTATCTAAGTTTGCATTATGAATGGGTTTAGTTGAGTGGATCTACCAGCGACGTTACTGCAGTCTTTGGTGGTGACTTATACATTGAATGCGGCGCTAGACTATGACTAGCGCCGCTGGCTTATCTATAAACTAATTACATCTATGTTAAATTCCATTATAATATTCCATTATAATACTTTGACAACATTAACTGAGCAAACTTTTCCAAGCTCTCTTAGGAGAAGATTACACATAAAGGCGAGGGCAGATACACCTATGATTAGGAACAGTTGCCCAACTCTCCTCATTATCTTCTGTCGACCAGCTGCGATCGCATCACTAGTTATATTGTTGCAGAAATCTCTATGCGACAAGATTCATGCATATTACAGATGCGGAACAGGGGTTTGACATCCAGTAGCTCTACGTCGAGCATTGAATTAAATAACGATATTCTCAACGGCACGGTCTCGTATCTTTAAATTATCTTGTATCATTTCATTTTACTTACTAGTATAACGACATTCTATAAATGGTCCGACAAAACAAGAAATCTCAAGTGTGCTCATAATTATTAAAAATGTTTGTATAATGCTCTATTAAATTGTAGATGTTGGAAGTCGTGTATAAAAGGTCTAATATTTGCTTCAGTATATTTTATAATTGTAGCATACAAACACTTTTAATTCACTGGCAAAAATATAATTACATAGCTGACAGTATGCGAGAAAAATATATTTCATTAGGTTCTCTAACTTGTCTTTAATAAATTTACAAAAAATAAACAGTTTTAAAACCTTAAAACGGACTTTTCCTGACGTAGAACATCTCTATCTCGTAATTGAGTGACCGAGAAAAAATAAAAAATTTCTCTCAAATAGTCCACCATCGTACTTTCTCGTGACCCATGAACAGGGTAGGGTGTGTCATATCCACCCAAAAATCAATAGATGTCGTCTAGTGGACGTCCCTAATCAGAATCAGTTGAAACCCGATCGATCCGACACGATTTAATTAAGTGATTGTGTTAACAAAAACAATTTCTCAAATAGTCCACCATTGTGCTTTCTCATGATCCATGAACATGGTAGGCTGTATTTTATCCACCTCAAAATCAATCGGTGTCGTCTGAGAGATGTCCCCAATCAGAATCAGTCAAAACTCGATCGATCTGACACGATTTAGTTGAGTTATCGTGTTAACAAAAAAATTTCTCAAATTGTACACCATCGTGCTTCATCAATAGGAGGTGTTGTCTGGGAGACATTTATTCTGATCTGATCGGGGACGATCAGAGTCAGTCAAAACCCGATCGATCCGACATGATTTAATTGAGTTATCATGCTAACAAGAATAAATGCCGACGATAGCGGCAATGACAACGATATATACACAAAATGGTTTAAAAACCATTTTTTTTTTGTTTTTAGGCCGAAACGAAAAATAAACCCTAGAAAAAAAATTGTTTTACAGAATTACATTACTATTCTGCGTATAGTGGAGTGCGGAAAAGTAAAAATCCCTTTCATATTAGATGACCTTCATATGTATATTCCTCCATATATATCTAATACATCTATTTACTATAATTCAGTCGGATTTATTAAGAACAGAGGATACATATGTTTTAGAGGTATTATTTTCAACATATTCACTATCTGAATCAATTAATAACGTGTACCTGAATGTATGTACGTGGCTTCAAATTTACTAGATCTTAAGAAAAAAGAAGGAGGCTTAGAGAGAAGAATTGTCTATTTCATAATGCAAGCATATATCACATAAAATCGCCATTTGATATTAGACTCCTACCTAAAGTCATATAGTTACCAGTATTTAAACACGGATATTCTTTTAACAGGATATTTGTAATGAGAACAATTACTGTTAGTTATAAAGCAAATGTACGGTGTTTCAGTTATTTAACACCAATTACGTGTTATGACGCAGATATTTCTCATCGTACAAATAGTATGAATTATGTCATTGAATTTAATTATCCAAAAGTTCACGTAAACTTCAGTTTTAAAATTTCGTAATCGTGTCACGATTAGTTAAATTTAAATTACACTTAATTGAGATATTTGACAATAACGTATTAGTTGGCTAATAATCACATGCCTTCAACATAAAAAGTCTTAAAAATATTAGTAGAAGGTATGGCACAAGAAGTGTCAAAGGCAATGCATCCATATATCTAACGAGGTATATGGAGTGTATATGAATCTGGATACTTACTTTTAAGCAAAGTTATATTTTTGAGAATAATGAAGAATTATAGAGGTATTACCTTAGTACATTTCTTACAGAGGTTTTGGGAATATAATTTCCGATAACAAACACTTATTTAACTTATTTAACAATAATGCAAATGGCCGGTGAATTTTATCATCGAGTGTGTACATATTTGAATTAATAGATCAAATATTCTCAAGGTATTAAGACAATATTGTAAAATGTTTCAAATTCAAAAATTACATTAATAATAATATTTTGTAATTTTCACTCATCATCATGAGGTCATCAGTCCCAAGACTGGTTGGACGCTAACCTCCAGCTTCTCCTATCTTGTGCTAACCTACGCATTTCGCTAATTGTGCTACAACCTACATCCCTTGCTATTTGCGAGCAGTAGTCTAATCTAGGCCTACCTCTGCCTTTCTTCACTCCTACTTCTTACTCCAAAATATCGCGGACTATTCCCCCATGTCTCAGCAAGTGGCCTACCATTTTATCTCTTCTTTTTTTTATGTTTTTCCACATATTTCTTTTTTCGCCGACTATCTCTAATACTTCTTCGTTTCTAACCCTATCAGTCCACGGTATTTTCATCATTATTCGGTAACACCATATTTCAAAAGCTTCTAATTTCTTCCTATTTGCTTCCCCTATCGTCCAGGTTTCGCAACCGTATAATGCCGTGCTCATACATACGTTTTCAAAAATCTCTTCCTTGTTTCTAAGTTTATTACCCCCGAGCATAAAAGTGTTTTCATTTTGTTAAAAGCTACTCGACCCTGCGCTATTCTTTGTTTTATAACTTTATCGCTTCTTCCATGCCAATTTATTTTACTTCCTAAATAAGTGAAGTATTTAACTTCCTCCAATCTTTCATTATTAATTTGTACCTTCGTTTTTGCTCTGCTCTCGCGCCCTCTGCACACTAACACTTTATGTTTTATTTTTATTTACCTTCATCCCATATTCCTCTGTCAACACTGTCTCCATTTCGTTCAACGCTGATTCTAATTCCTCTTTTCTAGATGCTAATACTACTATATCATCCGCGAATCTCAGCATTTTTAGTTTTTGTGCCTGTACTTTAATCCCGAAATCCACTCTATCTTTTACGACATTAATCGCCTCTTCGATGTACAGATTAAAAATTAGTAGTGATAGCGTACATCCTTGTCTTACATCTTTCCTAATACCTACTCCCCTTCTTTCCCCTTCTACATCTATAACAGCAGTTTGCTCTTTGTATAGATTGTGTACTACTCTCCTATCTGTATACTTCATTCCCGCGCTCTTTAGTATCTCGAACATTTTTTCCGATCTTGCATTATCAAAATCTTTTTCTAAATCTACAAATCATATATAAGTGTTCTTTCCTTTTTCTATTATTTTCTCTAACATTACTCTTAGCGCCAGAATAGCTTCACGAGTTCGTTGGAAGTTAGGCTAATCGTTCTAAAGTTTTCGCATTTGTCGGCTCCTCTCTTTTTCGGCATAGTAACGATAACGTTCCTCTTATAATCCTTCAAACATCCTATTTACTACTTTCTGTCCCACACATTTCAAAATTTCCGCTTGTATTTTATTTACACCCGGCGCTTTATTGTTCTTTAGCCCCCTTAGTGCTATTTCAAATTGCTCTCTCAATATAGGTTTTCCTACATCTTCCCTATCGATGCTAGATTCTTATTCTAGTATCTCTTCTAATTCCTGACACTCGTATAAATTTCCTAAGTACTGCTTCCATCTATCCGCTTTCTCCTTTCTTCCGATCAGTATGCCCCGGATCGACTCCTAACGTTTCTACTTATTGGTCCTATATCCATGAAGTTCCTCTTAATTATTTTGTAAGCCTATTCGGTCTTACCTACTTGGAGCTTATCTTCTACTTCTTTGCATTTATCCTCTATCCATTGTTCTTTCGCTTTTCTACACTTTCTAATGATTTCCCAATTTTCACTAAAGGTAATAAATTAATTTGGAGAATGCACCTAATAAATTGTATTAGGTGTAATCGAAAGAAAATATTAGGTGCAAACATTAGGTAGTAAAAATACATGAACAACTCAAAAGTTCTCCTCACATTAATAAATCTATCGAATATAGCTATATATTATATTATGCATCGCTGTGCTATTATGCAGTGTCGAACATTAAAACTCTACTAGTACTAACATTAAATTACTATTGCAGCTGTCACTGTTGTAGCTGATTCATGATCGTTATTAAGAGTATGATAATTATGTAACAGAGCATAACTGTAGAAATAACAGTTTATATTTAGATCAAGGTAGTGCCTTGTTACGACTAATAAGGATACATGTATATTATCTACTCCTGATAATTTATATGCGTAAAGTATCGTCAATTATATGAGTTAAACATGAATAAGGGAAGCAGTTTTACGTTAATATCTAGTTCTTAACAGAAATATATTGCTAACGATTCGTTTCCCAATTATCAAAAGTATCTCTCTCTCAAGAATATCTCTCACCTCAAAAAGAAATTATTAAAAATTGAAACTCACTTATGACTTATGTTTTCATATATTTTCTTATTAATGTGCACGAAAAATAAGTCAACATATAATAAAAGAGTATGTTTAGGCCGCTGGTCTAATTTTATTCATACAATAAATGCAATAATACTAATGGACTGTATATAAAAAGAAAAAGCAAATGAATAACTCACCCTTGCTCCTTTGGAGGTCTCCAGTAGTGTCCAGAGGGGAAATGGATAGGGAAACTCTCTGGAGCTACCTTGCGGGTGTCGTATATTCGGCACTTTCAAAATATTGAGCAATCTAACGTTCTAATTGAGGCACTTTCTAATTTCATAGGTACTTTCTAATTTAATAGGTACTTTCAAATAGGGATCAATCTAACGGTTTTAATTCTGAAGTGTTCTAATTCTAATTTATTATAGATTGTGTTGGTTTCATATGCGAGCAAAACCTTTTTGCAGCCTTACCTAGCGCAAAAACGCTACCAAGAACAAAATAGAATGTCGCTTATCAATTGACTAATATACAGCGTCAACAAAATATATTTAGAAAAAGATTGGACACACAGAAATCGTCTCCTTTCATTTCAAGCCTCATGTTGAAAAAAATGTTACACATAGAGACAAGGACAAATACACCAATGTTTATTACGATACATAATTACATCCATGCAAGGATATTATCAATAACGAATGACACTACCGCAAGTATTTCTATATAAAAATATAATAGATATTCCGTCCCATCCATGTTGTAGTTGTGAAATAGAGCGCTGATGAAGATAAATAGTTACACTGAGGATCCACTCTTAGAATATGCTGTTTTCTAGACAATAGGTACCTGTTAGATATTTGTTTATTAGCACAATAGATTTCATATTTTTGATAACGTACCTGCTCTCACTTTAAAACTATTAGTACACTATGTGTACTAATTTTTGCTCCGTTGTTTGTTTAACCTCATTCAATAATGAACTATTATTAAATAATCATATTATGATAACTATGAATAATCAATATCAAATATTTTTATTGATATTGGTCTTCAACTCATACAAGCTGGGGTACCACAAGGGAGCGTCTTGTGCTCAACCTTTTACTTACTGTACATAGCAGATTTACCTACCACTGCCGGCATAACAATAGCCACCTTTCCTGATGACACGGCAATAATACCATCCAGCAAAAACGCAACTACAGGTTCTGAAATCTTGTAGGAAAATACAACAAAAAAATGGATAAACAAACGAAACATCAAAATCACCACAAAGAAGAACTGTGCATTTTTAACATTCACAACGCGCAAGAGTTTAGGTCCCCCTATAACTCTGAATAGAGAAGAAGTCATACAAAAGGATGAGGTTGAATATACTGACAAAAATATATGAGGAATGTATCTTGATAATAAGCTGACTTATAAAAACACATGTAGGTATAAAAAAAGAAGGCAGGCAACTTGGCATTATGTTAAGACAACTATACTGGATGCTGAATAGAATATCCGAACTTTCAATCAATAAAATCCTCCTAATAAAGAAAAAAACTCCTAATATATAAAATCAGAATTAAACACACATGGACTTAATTCTGATATATCGACATATAGGATTGAATTACGAAGAATATCCTCCTCTTCAAATATCGAAATCATAAAGAGAATTAAGTCTAAGGCTCTAAAACCTATACTAAATACCTCATGGTTTACCAAGTAATACACAGAGACTCTGTATGTACTATACTTGTATGTACATGTACTATACATTAAATAAGAAGCACGTAAGTCCGCCAGAAGATATAAAAAAAGAGACACCACACTCTCACACTAACATACTTAAGAAGACCCTTATGACATCGATTAGAATCACTAGAAGATTAAAACACATACTTCCCATTGGCTTATTATGGAAATACTAAGTGCCTAGTTAGTGCCCATTGACAAGATAGATCATGACTAAATAGAAGAAGGAAATTTCTCACTGGAGGATTACCCACATTCCAAGTGTATATACAGACTTATATCTTAATATCTCCACTATCCGTGTTGTAGATAGATTATAATGTAATTGAGAACCAATAAAAAACTTTTTTAGATACAATTTCATCCCTTAATCTTCCCATATTATGATATAAAATAGTTTTACCATATTACCTTTTCCGCAGTTTATAGTCGTCCATAAAACCATTACTAGGTACTTCCCCTTCGATAATCCTTTGATTTGCTCCAGTCCAACATCAATCCATAAGCAAATCATATATCCATTCATAGGTTGTAATATATGTACAGAATAGATAAACAATATCATACAGTAAGAGTAGTCACTGAAGAGGGACTTTTTTCTAAAGAGAATTTGAGCTTCAGATACATTTTTCTCGGTTACCGCAAGAGATCTCATCTTGAAGATGAGATATTCTTCTACAGCTCTAGAGATGCTTCTACATCTCTTCATCAATAAGTCTAGGTTTTACCTATATAGTTGCAACTATCATGTAAGTATTATATATTCGTAATATTGGAAATATACCATATATTCATATATATTACAACCATAACCCCATATGTAAAGATATGGATCGACAGAAATTTAGAAATTTAATTCCTAAACATTTTCCCTAACAACATGGAACATGTATTCAGAGAACTACAGAACAATATTGACCAACAGACGGTTAGATTTTTGCCATCGAAAATAAACAATCGACATGAAGGTTTTATTACACATAAAATTGCGGAAATTCGCGATTTGATTTTCGTTTTCTTAATTGTTTCTGTTGTTGATTCTGTTCATTATTCATGGTTCGAACTGACTGAATTGCAACTAGTTCAACGACAGTTGTCACCATATTGGGATGCATTTTTAGAGAATTATGCTTCTTCGCGTTTATTTATGATTATATTCCATTCCAAGATACTCTATTTCGTATGACACGTAAATTTATAACACTATATATCACTAATTAAATTACACATTAAATATTAATTCTCAGATTCGGAATACACAAATTTCTGTAATAGAATCAATATTATTTTCTTTTAAATAATTATGTGCAAGAAACTATAGAATCCAATTATAAAATACCATATTACTATTTTTATTTTTCCGCACTCAACTATACTAGCGGAAAAGTAATGTAATTTTGTAAAGAAAAATAAACGAAAAAAACTTTTTTTTCGTTTATTTTTCGCCTTTCGGTCTAAAAACAAAGAAATTGGTTGTTAAAAAATTTTGTCTGTGTGTGTCGTCGTTGTCGTCGGCATTACATATTGTTAGCATGATAACTCAACTAAATCGTATCATATCAATCGGGTTCTGACTGATTCTGATCGGGGACGTCTCCCAGATGATACCTATTGATTTTGAAGTGGATAGGACACACCCCACCCTGTCCATGGGTCATGAGAAAGCACGATGGTGGACTATTTGAGAATTTTTTTTTGCTAACACTATAACTCATCTAAATTATGTCAGATTGATCGGATTTTGACTGATTCTGATGGGGGATGTCTCCCAAATGACACCTATTGATTTTGAGGTGAATAGGACACGCCCCACCCTGTCAATGGGTCATGAGAAAGCAGAATGGTGGACTATTTGAGAAATTTTTTTTGTTACCACGATCACTCAATGAAATCGTGTCGGATCGATCGGGTGTCGACTGATTCTGATAAGGGACGTCCACCAGACGACATCTATTGATTTTGAGGTTAGTAGGACACACCCCACCCTGTTCATGAGTCATGAGAAAGCACGATTGTGGACTATTGGAAAAAGGTAAAACTGTCACATAAAACACATATTCTGCATTTAGGTATTGGTTTATTTTTTATCGGCTACTCAATTTCAAGATATAGATGTTCCACGTGCGGAAAAGTCTGATTTAAGGTTTTAAAACTGTTTATTTTTATTACCTATGTATATGAAACGAGTGTAATGACTAAGTAAAGAACTCATTAATTGGCAGAATGTAAGAATACAAATTTCAGAAGCAGAGGTAAAGAGAAATACCCACACTACAGATCTAGTGTTAATTAAAATGAAAATTGACCCTTATGAAGAAATCATGTCGATTACCTCTTGTAGCATTATTATTTATTAAGTAACAATGAATACGTACATTCATATATAGACTATATGTGATTGAGCATATACTATTAGTGCAGTTTATATTACTAATTATATATGGTATGTATATTATTATTAATTCAGTTTTATAATTTAATCATAATAGATAAACCTATCACGGCACTAAAAATTTATATAATACAAAAAATTAGATCGTTGTTACAAAAGTTTTGACTGCAAAATATTTTAGAACTTTAAAGTTCTAAATTATTTAGTGATATTATATGAAAGACATATTATTGTTACTAGTTGAAGACTTTAGTTCAATTTAGAAACTATGATCAAACAATTTACAATTTATAAATATCTTGTTATTATATACAGACAGTTAGTTTCTATTTATATAGATATATATGTATATACATTAATCTACAATGATTACATAGAACATATAATAACAAAACGAGCATAATAAATGTAAATAGAAAAGCTATCTTAAGCAAGACAATTGTCTATCAACCATATTTATATTTATTACATACACACTATTTAGATATAACCCATAGATCAAAACCACAAACATTCGCTTATCATTCTTCTTCGGTTCAGCTTCGGCTTCAGTTTGCATTTTAATATAACGTAAAATTTTTCCGGTAAAAGTTAAATGACCGATTAACCTTTGTTTGAGATAGGCCTAGAACTCCTGAATGACGGTGGATAAAATTTTCCTTTCTTGCGATATTAGCTACGGATGTGGGCATTTGTCATGAATACATTGTCAGACTTCCTACCAAACTACAGTAATTAGCGTTAAAAACTAATTATAAAAAACGAAGGTAATCCGTTTTGTGTTTTATTAGGTTGTGTTTAATATAGGGTGTCCCAGTTCGAACTATAGGATACAAAATATATATACAATATAAGACAAATATACACATGAATGAGTAGAATTAAACTACTGCTGATAATGTTTTACTAAGCTGATACATGATTGATGATGAGTTAAGCTCAGGCAACGCTTAAAATAATTTTGACCCCAAGTGTTTAAAACTTCTCTCCCCTATCGAATACCTTAACCTTAATGAATATAATCATTTTACTACCAAGTATGCTATTCATAACAGCGTACAAGTAATTTAATTTTATTCTCTAAACTTTATAGTAATAAATATTAATTGTCTCATATCAAAAAATTCGGTTTTCCCGTCAATTAAAGCACTAGGACACACGTAATCTCGACGCAGTATTAGTGTGAAGAATCATTTTTGAAGATCTTTTATACACTTTAGACAAGTTTCTGTGGCTGCCCCGAATTAATTATATCATATGTCAAATAAGTGATATTCTATAAGAGAATTTCAAATTTAATATACTTTGTTAAATTTACTTAAATTTACATAGAATATATAATAATTTATTTATAAAATACTGAATATACAAATATCATCTTATGTGACTATCTAAAATGATAAAATATTAAATTATTAGACTAACTAACTATAAAATGATAAGTCAAATCAATCCTTAACATTAATTATATAGATTTCTGTTTTTTATTTAATTCCTGTTATTACAGCCATAGAGAATAGTAGAGTTGTCCTCATAATTACTACCACTAATTTGAATGAAAAAAAGCTATCGATACTCGTTGATAACTTAAAACATCTTTTATTGTACATACACATATTGCACTCTTTCAGTTATTCAACTTCCGAAGAGACTCAATGTATTAGTTTATATATCGAAGTTGTCTAGTATTCATGGATGGCTAACTGCTAAGTCAGATTCTGCTAAGTATCAAAATAAAAGAGTCTATGAGAACACAATATTCAATTGCCGGTTTATTCTAATTATAATATAATGTTCTATAATACATAAATGTTGGTTTATTCTAATACAAAGCATCGTAATTTTTTATTGTTAATGAATAGCATTTTGGGTACCTCTACCTTCTTTGAAGTAACATTTTTTAGATTTTACTGAAACTGGTTTAAATTAAAGATATCGGCTTGCACCGCACCACACATAAATGTACATATGCTTGTAATAAACTGCATTGATTTTATCATCACACTTATATACAGGGATTATTATAGATGTTTTGAAAGAAGACAGATAGGAACAAAATTTAATTATTAATTTGTTTATTACGAAGCATAGGAGGCTCGCAATATATTACTATATTATTTTTATAGTTTTTGGTTTTAAACCATCTGTACCTGGTGACTTATTATTCTTGAATTGTGTTATTATTTTTGTACTTCAGTATAATTCACTCAGTATACAATTGTAATTTATAAACTATTACATTTTTTTAACGGGATTTTTTTAAAGGATTTACATATACTCGCAATGTACGACCTCATTAATATTTTTTGTCCTTTACAGTGTTAAAGAGAACACTTTGTTTTAGTATTTTATTTAGTATTTGTATATGATTTTATTTTAATTTGCTTAATATACGTCAAATGCACTCTCAATATTATTATACTATTACACTTATTTTAGGATAATTATACATGTGAAGTATAATGAACTTTTTAAGGCACTTTATGTATCAATTTATTATGATTTTCTCTCAGCGATTTGACAGAACCGTAATATTAGGTTGAAACAATCTATATAATCAAAAACAAACTAATACGTTCTACTATGTGAAAATTAAAACTTTTATAGAATACAAAATATATGGCCATATTATATATTTTATATAGAATATAAAATATATAATATGGCTTTTTTATTATACAAAGTGTCCTGAACTGTTTTCCTAATTTGTCTGTTGAACACCTCGGAAAGTGGTAGTGGTAAATGTGCACGGGCTTGTGTTTGTCAGACATCATGTCTTGGAAATTCAGTTGCAATGGATAGTTTCACCGGTAAACAACGTACCATGTGTGTCAGAAGCTTTTATGAGAATCATTGTTCTTTCACAGTAATTCATCGCCTGTATCGATTAAACTGCTTCTTTCACGACATTTATTAAGCTTCTTCAGAAAAATTAATTAAACCGTGGTTTCAAACTCAAGAAGTTTATTTTGAACCTTTTTGTCTGAAAATGCTGAGCAAAATCAGTTTTTCCGGCTTTTTTTAGCCCACATCCCCAAATTAGATTTGTCAACATTTTTTTTGTTAATCATTTTGACCAAGTTTTGACCAGTATTGACCAGTAAACAGTTTATTTTGACCACCTTTTGTTTGAGAATGCGAACCGAAACTAATTTTTGAGGTCTGCGAAGTTAGCACCCCCAAATTGGATTTTTCAACTTCTTTTTTGTTCATCATCTTGATCAAGTTTGACTAGTTTTGACCAGTAAGCAGTTTATTTTGACCACCTTTTGTCTGAAAATGCTGAGCCAAAATAAAATTTCGAGCTTTTTATTTTTAGCTCACACCCCCAAATTTGAGTTTTTTAGTCGCTTTTGGGCTAATTTAGTTAGCCAAGTTTTGACCAGTAGTTAGTTTACTTTGACCACCTTTTGTTTGAAAATCCGGAACCAAACTAATTTTTTAAGCTTTCTTTTAGCCCGCACCCCCCAAATTAGAGATTTTAGTTGATTTTGGGCTAATTTAGTTGACCAAAATGTTGACCAGTATATAATATATATTGACTATCTTTTGGTTGAAATTGCGGGATGAAATTAAATTTTTGAGCTTTTATTTAGCCTGCATTCCCAAATTTGAATTTCGAGTCGATTTGAGGCTCAATTTCTTGACCAAATTTTTACCAGTTTAGATCAGCTAACGGTTAATTTCGAAAGCCCCTGTATTGTTAAAAAACTACTATCTACAAATTTCGAAAACATGATATGGGGGGGGGGCATGTCATGTTTAAATTTTAATTTGGGGATGCTAACTTCACACCTGTGTTCGTACAGTAGTGACATACCAACACCTACTGAATAACATTTGTAGAGGTGTTGTTGGACTTACACACCGAACACACAGTTCATACGAAAATATGCAGCCGTCTGAAATCATTCGAAAACCAATGTTCAATATACAAAATAACCAAAACAAATTCGAATGCCATCACTAGTCTATAGACTAGTGATAAAAAAGGTAAATGAACAAAATTGTCATCTACTATACTATAAACTAGTCTATAGAAAACCTCGACAGAAGCACCAAAATCCCTTACATTCTTCCAAATTAACAGTATGGGTGGCAATAAATGAATCTGATGTAATTGGCCCTTACTTTTATGAAAATGCAAACAGTGTTGCACTCACGGTTACTTCTCTTCGATATAAAGAAATGTTACAGAACTTTTTGGTACGAAGACTTTTTTAATAAGGACACATGGTTTCAGGAGCACGGGCTATAGTCCATATTGAGAATTTATCAAAGAACGTGGTGATAGCGATGTTCCCCGAAAAAGTGATCTCTAAGCGGCGGAACATGAATTGGCCGTCCAGAAGTCCCGATTTAGTGCCGATGAATGTCTTCTTATGGTGTTATTTAAAATCTAAGGTATACACTGTAGTTCCTAGGAGTTTTCTTCAGTTAAAAGTCAGAATACGGGAGGAAAGTCCAAGAATTGAACCAACATTATATGGGCAAGTTATCCCTAATTTTAGGTCATCCCTTAATGAGCTACAGCTGCATGAAGAAAGGCACCTTGACGAAATTATTTTTCATACATAACTTTTCCTATGTTGAAAATTAAAAAAAAAATAGTAGATGTAAGTATATTTTTTAATAACCGAGCTACATTCACCCAAAAAGAGAAACACATTCCAGGTCACCTGTTACATAAATATTTACAAAGTCAAAAGATTCTAGCTCCTTAAATATCCTAAATGTATTACAAACATATCAGTTCATGTGGAGATAAATATTTTATTCGGTTTTTAACAAAAAGAGACATAACCATAAGTTTTATAATTTCCCAGCTATTATCCATTATTTGTTCACATACTATATCGTTTAATTGTAATAAAGTCTGTTGAACTGCCACACCTTAACTCTTCCTGTAAACCATCAGAGAATTCTCAATTAAAGCTTTCATAGCATGTCTATATTTTTTGTAATACAGATAAAGCTTTATTACTTGCTGTTTCTTGCACAGTCACATCTCACCTTATTCAAAACGAAATAGCCAGCTGAAGTGAAAGTAAAATTATTCCAATAATAATACTTATGTAAGTTGTAAATGCTTTACTGAGATCTTAGTCTTGTACGGGACATAGTATTATGCAACGAAGAAATGAAGACATAAGGAACAAATATAATAAATATATAAACATATCTTATTTACAGAATGTACTCGTTATATACTTGTGCTATATATACAGTATAGAACGATAAATATGTAACCTTTTTAATATTGCAGTCAGCTGGTCTATTTATATGTAATATTAATGATGAATAATACAATGAATAAATAATAAAAGAACGTACAAAAAATATTAAATTATAGATTATCCTAATATATACATTTGCTTAGTAAAAAAATACATTTAATCAGTATGATGTACTGAGTAGAGATTAAATCAGGTTATTATATGCTCGATGGATAGCTTATAGTACACCTCAATGTATAGTATATTTCACCGCTATTTGCCAAATAAAATATCTCAAAACATACCGCGTATTGTTTTTATAGCTAGCCTCAGGTAGACTGTTTCGTTTATCGGCAAGATAAGACAGTTTTTTATTTGGCAAATAGCGATGAAATGAATAGTATATAACAGGATAATCTAGATCGGTATTCCCCAGAATTTCTTGCACAGAAAACTAATATGATTTAGTACTTATCAATATCAATGGTATCGAAAGCCCCCTAAGTAAATTCTAGCATTTACATATCATTAGTTCTTACATCCTCTAATAAACCGTCCCCAGCTTTTGTTTTCTTACAACATTTAAGAAGCCATCTCCAATTTTCAATCACAACCTTTTCTTTTTCCTTTGTTGATATCCAACAAAGAAAGTACTCACTTAAAATAATAATTAAGGGAGTATTATTCAACGAATAATAAAAAAATAATTGGTTCTTGTTTACCTGAATTATCTTGCATTTGGAAATATTTAAGTTCGGCCTATAATTGGAATTCCACTTGTCGATCCTGTCAGTTTGCGATTTGAGGAATAAGCAATTATTTAATGATATTTTGACAAATATTTTCATATCATCTGTAGGCAGAAATTTGTTACACTCAATAATTTTAGTAATATCATCAATAAATAACAAAAATAAGAGTAGTGCAAGATTTCACCCTTCAGGTACTCCTGAAGCAGCTATATACCAGCTAGTCTATAGCTCTATATTATAGAGCTATAGACTTATAACTGCTATAATGAACAAACTGAGGTCTATTATTTAGGTGTCATGAGAGAAACTTTAAAAGAAAATAAGAAAATCTAATATTTGCCAATTTTTAAATAATTATGACTAGATCAATAGTATCAACGGCTTTTGAAAATCTATTTGTACCACATCTACTTGCTTCAGTGACTCTATTGTGTCAATTATATTCTGATTGGATATAACTAAGTTAGTTATCGTCGATTTGTTGTACATAAAGCCATGTTGATTTGGAGATTTTAATTAATGAATACATGTAGTTGACATAGAAATCTCAAAACCGATTGCAAAATTGGGTAAAATTGCAATACGTCTGCAATTTGCCATATTAGCCGTGTCACCTTTATTTAGTACAAGAAATGCCCGGGATGAATTTCCAACAATCTAGAAACTTTTCTGTACGTAATGACAGATTAAATAAAATAACTGGGGATAATATAACAATACTACTGTATATTTATCTTAACAACAATTGTTTGTTACTATCTCTACAGGGACATACAAAAACAGAATCAGAGACTTTATAGAAAGGTGAACGTCTATCAAATAAAACTTTCCACAAATTCAAGAGTTTTACACAAATTCATCTTTTTAACATATTATTAAATGTTCATATAACATTTTTTGTTCATATAACTTTTTAACATATAAATTAAATGTGGTCATGAAATATGCTTACATGAACCATGGGCTCTGATTCCGAGTACTAGTTAAGCACGGGTTTCTAATTTCTAATATTTCCCAACTTAAAACTAATATATACAAAAACACCATCAGGGCTGTCAATAGGCGTATGTGGAGCCACGTGTTACTGTGGGCACACGTGGCTCCACATACGCCTAAGGACAGCCGTGATGGTATTTTTGTATATATTAGTTTTAAGTTGGGTTTAGCTAGTACTCGGAACCAGGACCCATCCGTTTCGTATGAGTAAAAATGCGGTTATCACAGGCAATAAGTTTCACTGTCCCAGCCACTTCTAAAGACCCTTAAGAGTAGGTCAATGGTTTATGATAAGCGTGGCGTCGAAATAAGTTTTTAAATTAGTCTATTCCCGCATCTTGGCCTGAAAAATCGGTTCTCTTTCAGTATTAGCTTGCTCGCTATTTATTTTATATTAAATAAGCATACCTATAGCAATAACATATTCACGAGTATAATTTCACCACACGCAGCACCCCGAAGACCGTCATAGCCTTCTTCGGGTTGTCTTTTTGAATAAGACACACAGTACATCCATTGTATAAAGTAGCAAACG
This sequence comes from Rosalia funebris, assembly GCA_037954035.1. Taxonomy (NCBI): domain Eukaryota; kingdom Metazoa; phylum Arthropoda; class Insecta; order Coleoptera; family Cerambycidae; genus Rosalia; species Rosalia funebris. Next base: position 4,114,842 of record JAZFAV010000010.1, on the reverse strand, counting down.
TAATAACATAAATTTATGATCCATTTCTTTAAGAGTGAAAGATTGCCGGTAACCTTTCAACAGGCAAGATATTATCGTGGAGAAGAAGTAATTAATTAAAGCTTCCGGTAGTACATTTTTAATTAGCCTTTTTTATTTCTGTGGTATATCATCAACCCCACTGTCAACTTATTAAGTAACCAACATTGTTTTCCTTCAGCAGAATTATGACTAATTATGACATTTTCAAGAGAAAGAATTTTGCCGTTTCTTTTTTTTTTACTTCCTCGAGGGCAGATAGTATTATGCCAAATAATGGATCCTTTCAATAAAACCTTTTTCTTAAATTATTGTTCACTGAATAACTTTACAATAAAGAAGTATTCGCTCATGTGAATAAAGAAAAAATAAACGGTATTACGTTTTAAGGGTTAAATTTTAGCCAAACAATATGCTGTGTAATTATTACCGAATATTTTAATGGATATTCCCTAAAAATAATTAATTAGAATTGGTAGTCGAAAAGAAATTTTAAATTTCTACAAAGACATGCGTAACGAGCGGAAAAATAAAATTTTTTGTTAGTTAACTGTTAAAAAATATATTATATATATATATATATATATATATATATATATATATATATATATATATATATATATATATATATATACATAATAAAATATATTAAGTATTTCATTTCTATAATTTATATTATATTATTTTGTATATATTGGGATGCTTTATTAGCTGTTATATTCGATAAATGGTATGACATACAAAGAGATAAAGATGTAGATATGTGTAATAATGGAGAACTACAACCTCGGTATTCATAAGTAACGTAGTTCAAGAAGTCTTGTGTTTAGAAAATATCCACAATTAATTTACAATTCGGGTATCATTTAGTGGCTTTTAATTGTAGTCAATTCTCCATGAAATATTTAACGAATGTTGTTGTGTTAATATTATATTACATGTATATGTTTTAAACTATACTCATCTTTGAAAATTAACTATATCTAACAAGACTATACATACATTAGTTTTAAAGTTTTAAATCAACACATTTTAAACAGTATTTCTAAGATCTTAAAACTTATAAGTAATAATGGCGAAAGATAAACATTTTTTTGTCTTTCACACAAAAAATGTGTATTTAATTAAGAATCATTAAGAAGATTTTGCACATAGTATATGCATATAAATTCAGTATTCGATGTTATGGTTAACATTTTGTTATTTACATATTTTATAAAAGAGTTCCACTGAGTAATATTTTCTTCAATTTATATTTGAAAGTATTTACTTCCCGGTATTTTAATTATTCCTGTAATTGTTCTTAATTTATAATAATATTAAGAAATTAAGTATGAAAATGACCTCCTGTATAAGGTAGCAGAATGTTTGGGAACTACTAGAGCTCTTCCGTGTCCTTTGAGCGTGTTTTGACATTATGAGCATCACTTCTGAACTGAATGTAATAATATACGTATTTTGATATTTGTGCTTTAATAATTTCTTAATATAAGAAACAAGTATGTAGAATTGTGCGATTTGTCATTATTATCTAGTTTAGCTCTTTAATTTTATGTTATATTAACTAATATCTTGTAACCTTCACCAGAAGGTACAAGGTAGGCAATCTCATGAAGATGAAATTGAGCAGTAAGCAGGTGGACTATGCTGATGAGGTTTAACATCCAGGAGGAATCATCCTGGATAGGACACTTCTATGGCGAACACACCTTGAGAATAAATGTCAGAAATCCGTACTGACTTTCTGGTAATGCAAAAGAGCTATGGGAACAAAATGGGGACTGAATGTTATGTTTATAAGACAGAATAAACAATCTGGATGTGCTCGGACAGCCAGGCGGCACTAGCGGCCTTGGCTGCCGTAGAAAATAACTTCAGATTAGTGGGGAAATTAAAAGACTGCCTGAATAAGCTTTCCATAAGAAACAAATTCCACTTAACCTGGATACCTGGGCATTTCGGGTGGAAAGGGAATGATAGATCAGATAGACTGGCTAAGAAATGAACCACATTATGTGGTCCTATTAAAAAACCAGTTGGAATGCTTTACCAACAAGGCTTGAACTTGCTAAGATCCCACTATAAGAATCAGCAAAATAAGGAATGGCTGAAGACTCTCGACTGCCGCACTTCCAAAGCTCTAATGGGGATGGTAATAGGAAGATGAGCAGATAAGTTGAAAACATTCAGCAAAGCCAAGACCAGGATTGCTGTAGAACTGATCTAATGCTGAATGTTTTTGTATTCTGTTTTAGTTAAACATGCTTTATTTTTTTTAATAGTGAAAATTTTAAGGATTCTTATATTTTTATAGTGTTCCCAATATTCCTAATTTTTAATTATTCTAAAAATCAATTTTTTAAATGTATTATATATTTAATCAGATTTGTACAAATATTTCTCATATATATATATATATATATATATATATATATATATATATATATATATATATATATATCATCATCATTAGGTCATCAGTCCTAAGACTGGTTGGACGCTAACCTCCAGCTTCTCCTATCTTGTGCTAACCTACGCATTTCGCTAATTGTGCTACAACCTACATCCCTTACTATTTGCGAGCAGTAGTCTAATCTAGGCCTACCTCTGCCTTTCTTCACTCCTATTTCTGCCTCCAAAATATCGCGGACTATTCCCCCATGTCTCAGCAAGTGGCCTACCATTCTATCTCTTCTCTTCTTTAAGTTTTTCCACATACTCCTTTTCTCGCCGACTTTCTCCAATACTTCTTCGTTTCTAACCCTATCAGTCCATGGTATTTTCATCATTCTTCGGTAACACCACATCTCAAAAGCTTCTAATTTCTTCCTACTTGCTTCCCCTACCGTCCAGGTTTCGCAGCCGTAAAGTGCCGTGCTCCATACATATGTTTTCAAAAATCTCTTCCTTGTTTCTAAGTTTATTACCCCCGAGCATAAAAGTGCTTTCTTTTTGTTAAAAGCTACTCGACCCTGCGCTATTCTTTGTTTTATGTCTTTATCGCTTCTTCCATCCCAATTTATTTTACTTCCTAAATAAGTGAAGTCTTTAACTTCCTCCAATCTTTCATTATTAATTTGTACTTTCGTTTTTGCTCTGCTCTCGCGCCCTCTGCACACTAACACTTTAGTTTTGTTTTTATTCACCCTCATTCCGTATTCCTCTGTCAACACTGCCTCCATTTCGTTCAATGCTGATTCTAGTTCCTCCTTACTAGATGCTAATACTGCTATATCATCCGCGAATCTCAGCATTTTTAGTTTCTGTCCCTGTACTTTAATCCCGAAATCTACTCTATCTTTTACCACATTAATCGCCTCTTCGATGTACAGATTAAAAATTAGTGGTGATAGCGTACATCCTTGTCTTACTCCTTTCCTAATACCTACTTCCCTTTCTTCCCCTTCTACTTCTATAACAGCAGTTTGCTCTATGTATAGATTGTGTACTACTCTCCTATCTCTATACTTCATTCCCGCGCTCTTTAGTATATATATATATATATATATGTATACATATATATATATATATATATATATATATATATATATATATATATATATATATATATATATTTTTTTTTTTTAAATTCGATAGATCAAAAAATAAGATCGTTACCAAATAAGGTTGATAAGTCGACTATCGTGCAGTCAGTGCATAATTTAACATTACCTGATCATATGAAGTCATTTAGACCAGTTGCATGAGTAGCAATAACTCGAGTAGAATTAATTATTTGATCAATCCATATCTATTAACTATTTCGTTAAAATGTTTACAACTGTTACTTGAATGATATAATAAATCAATACTTAAACCACCTCCACATACTATTTCATAAAATCTTGCCAATAATTCACTTACACAGTCCCCAAACGTGTCTAAAAAGTTTGCAACAGAAACTTTGGCGTATGGTAGGCAACCCCCACACGTAATGATTTATTAATTAAAGTTACTGAAATTCATAATTGTGCGGCGTTATTTATAGGTAAATTAATTATAAAAGAGTATTTATAAATAGATTTAATAAAGATGGCTACGCTACCTCACCTACCAGACCTGACACAGATAGCACCGTATTGCTAATCACAATATAAATAAATATAAATGTAAATTAAAAATTTTAAATGTTACCTTCGGAGTAAATAAAGATTAAATAAAGTGTAGTAAAAGAACGAGCGAAAATTAAATGATATAGCTTTAATCAGATAACCGTTGCAACTTACTCTAAGCATTAAAAAAGTACTTTGTTAAGATACCAAACAAAGCAAAGTCTTAACTAATAATGTGTTTATTTTCTAATTGGAGCTTTAATAGTTTCTAAATCTCAATAAGTTTGGTACAGTACAAAATATATACTTATATTGAATACGGTGGTCATTAATATAAGTTGAGTACTTTGTTCCACGTCTACAACACGGATGGGTGACTTCTCATATTTTCCTCTAAAGGTGGCTGCGACAATATCATTCGTACTGTATTCTGAGGTGGCGGACTGAATTTAGTATTGGAGATATCATTATGTCACCTCTCCCTAAGCATGAGTGTGTTTATTCTTATCACTATGTGGAGCCTTTCCCTCCGCAGTCTGAGGCTTTAGGGGAGGAAGATGATTTTTGTACTTTACTATTTAAGTTAAAAGTTTATACTTTATTTCCGTTATCAATATTTCTCTTTAATAAAATAAGTTTTGAGAGTTATTACTTTTAAATATATTAGTCATAAAATCAGTTGGGCCTGACCCAACTATTATGAGCCTGGGTTTGTATATACCTACCGATATCATAACCGATAAAGATTAATTAACAAAATGTACTGAGATTCTGATTCATTTTGTTGAAAAATCCATGAAAATAATTATAATATATATTAAAAAGTTAAACTGAAATTTTATAATCAGAATATTTATATTTACCTGTTATGTGATCGGCACTAACAACTAGTCATGTTTTAATTATGTGAACATAACAATTTATAGTATGTAACTTTGTAGAGATACATTCTCCAGACATTATTAATTCCCACAAAGCTTTGAAGCTCTGATCAACTATGAATATCACAAGGTACGATAGAATTTCCTAGATGCGGGGTCTGCTCCCACACTACTCATAAAGGAATTTCGGGTCTGTTATATAACAGAGGCACCTGTAAGCAATATTATGCGGTATGTACAAGACCGTTATACTATTCACTAACTTCGGGCAAAGCTGTCTCTAACATGATATTCGTCTTCGAATTACATAAATTAGTAACTAATTCAGGCGCAGTGAATATTAAACTCCTTAAAATAACTTCGTTGTAAATCAACAAAATATTTACAGTTATACAGGAAGAAGATGGCTTACAGAATAAAATTATATTTGGCGTTATTTTAGAGATTTATGGGACACAGTCAAAAAAATCTATGTTTATTACAATAAACTTCTAAGAGGATTTTAAATATTCGAAGTGATTCTTGTAAGCGGGATTGAATATAAATACTGGAATATCCTGCAGGTATATTTTTATATTATTGACTTCCCCTTAATGAGCTAATTGCAAATAATGGATCTATAACATAATATATATTTTAAATTAGTAAATAATAAGTTACATTTATAAAAAAAATTAGTACATGAATTGAAGATTGCTAAAACCAAGATGGTTTTTCTATAACGTTCATCATGCTGTCTAAATGAATACGAGTAATAAATAGGATCTAAGGCTGTCCACATACGGGTCGATCGAAGATGTGTTCCACGGGATTCCAATCTTACGAGTCTCCCCTCTTTACTCGACTACCAATGCAACGGAGTGGAGCTCCGCACACGGGTCGTTTAGTGGTCGTCTAGAGATGTACGAATTGCCGTCTCTTCGTTTCAAACCTTGCGAGGTCGAAAGAGAAGCAGAGAGTTCGAGTGGATCGCACGACTCATGGAGGTAATTATGTTTATTTCTTGTCAAATTTATCTTAATGTGGCAATAATTACTTACAGTTTGAGTGCATTAATCTCATGCATTCATTATAAATGTATATTTATTTTAAATGTATATTTATTAAGTTTGTAGTTGAAGGATTCAGTGGAAAAACGGCCTCGGTTCGATCTATTATTTAAAAAAAATTCCAATTCATTCCAATTTGAAATGTCTCCTGTATGAAATTAAGAAATATTTACCAAAACAAATTGTTCAAATATATCACCTTGAAGGCGATAATAACAGTAATGAAGACACCGATCAAGAAGGACCGTAATATGTACTTTTATATATGTAATATGTAATACATTTATTTATTACCTTAATATATATATATATATATATATATATATATATATATATATATATATATAAATTAAACTACAATAAAATACCAAATACTTATAGGTATTAAAAAAAATTCTAAGAATACTAGTGTTTAATTAATAAATTATTACTACATAATATTAAAATATATTTACTGTGTATTTGTACATTTGAACGTGCACAGCTACCTTCTCCCTTAACGTAGAAGTAGATATAAAAATAATAAAATAACAATACTCTGACAAATACTTAATATCATTATAATATCATTATAATATAATATAAAACAATGACAATCATATCCCTTCATTAATTACTTATCTCTATGAAGAAAAATCTTAAAATCGGTTATTTATTCGGCCGTCAGACATTTCCTTCTTAAATTATATAAAAGTAGATAAGCATAAAAACAAAAATAAAAATTTTATATTCAGCCACTTTTTTTTATTCTTTTGTTGAAATATATAAACATCAGAGGTTTCTTCTCATTTGAAAGACGAGAAACGACAATCGACCCGTGTGCGGAGGGCAGACGCGCTCGTTCTATGGATCGAATAGACGAGAACTTGTATACGCGATTACAATCGCGTCGACCGCATCTCCGATCGACCCGTGTGCGGAGGGCCTAAGACAGTTATTATTACTAACATTTTGTTTTGTTTTTGTTTTGACCTGAAATCGACATGCCCTAAGCAATTATACACGATAAATGAAGATCAGTTACTATATGTTTACAGAGACGCTAATTTCGGTAAATTGTATCTTTAAAAGTAAGTTGGTGTAAGTAACAAATAATGCGAAATTTAATAGAGCCTTATCGAATAGAAATTTTATGGTAATCGGTTATAGAGATATATTTGGAATACAAGTGGACTATGAATTCGTGCATAGTTTAGGGAACTTGGACACGTTAAACTGTTGGTGTTGGTGTTTAACAAATGATATGAAATTTAATAGAAACTCATCGAATATAATTAAGGTGACGTTTAAGGTGATGGGTTACGGAAATAGATTCATGTAAGAATCAAGCGGACTATGAATTCAGGCATAGTTATGCAATATGTAAAACTGTTAAAAACAAAACTTCATTTCATACAAAATGATCTAAAAGTTGAATTCTGTTAACGCTCACCACAATTCAACATCAAGTCACACCAAATTGCTCTAGAAAATAACATCGGTCATATACAACTCTTTTTACTTTTCCGCATTCAACTATACCAGAGCAGAAAAGTAATGTAATCGTGTAAAGAAAAATGGAAAAAGAAATTTTTCTCTCGTTTACTTTTCGCTTTTCGGCCTAAAAATAAAAAAAATGGGTTTTAAAAAATCTGCTGTGTGTGTGTCGCTGTCGTTGTCATCGTTGTCATCGGCATTTATTCTTGTTAGCACGATAACACAACTAAATCACGTCGGATCGATCGAGTTTTGACTGATTCTGATCAGGGGCGTCTCCCAGACGATATCTATTGATTTGAGGTGGATAGCACACACCCCACGCTTTCCATGGGTCATGAGAAAGCACGATGGTGGATTATTTGAAAAAAATAAAACTGTCGCATAAAACACGTATTCTGCATTTATGTGTTGGTTTATTTCTTCTCACTTTCAATCACCCACTGCCACTCAATTTCAAGGTAGAGATATTCTGTGTACGGAAAAACTCGTTTTACGGTTTTAAAACTGTTCATTTTTCGATGAATCAAGCTGAACGGCAAAATAAATCGGTAAAACTATATTGAGTAGGTAATATAATTGGATGTGTGAAAATCTTATAGAATATCCTCAAGAGGTTACAGACTGGACATTTATCATATTATTGGCCCAATCCGTTATAATTACGGGTATAAGAGGTTACTTTAAAGAAACCTATTTAGCAAACGGACTAGCCGAACAGGTGCTATTACATCGCCACTTAGATCCACAAATCTTGCTCCGTTAATTTTTCTGTGGTGTTCTCTCAAAGTTAAAGTATATGACAAAATATAATACAAAGAGAAGTAAGGGATATTTCATTTCAAGTTTTAGAGAAACTTAGATAGGATGTTTATTACAGATTAGTCAATATCAACCAGTAAATGGTTTATAGAGAAAGTCCTGATAATATATCTTAATTTAATGTATTATTAATTTAATAAATAACTAATGGCGTTCAAATAAAGTGTTTCAACAACCTTACAATTGAATACCTATGATTAGCTAATCAATGAGAGGAGTCATAAGTATTATGCATGATTCAATTAAGCGAATTTAACAATATAGAAACTAACAATAGAGGATTTAACAACATAGAAATATAAATATATGGAGATCTCTTCTGTGAATCACCCTGTACATTTATTACTCTCCAGTAGTCGCTCTGTATAATTAAAATTTAATTTAGAATACCAATACTTAAATTATAATAAATATCAATCTGCCCAAATATTTGTCACAAACATAAAAACTAACGCCAAAAATAATTTCATTTAATAATTCTTTTCTACTTTGTATTTAGATACTATTCAATCCTCTTATAACTTTTAAAATTCTTCTTTTACAAACTAATGTTACATTTTTCGAATTATAGACCAGGTATAATGTTTTATATATATATATATATATATATATATATATATATATATATATATATATATATATATATATATATATATATATATATATATATATATATATATATATATATATAATCTAAGTTAATTTTTAAATTTTAATATGTGTTACTATATGTAAGTTGAGTTTGTTACTAAATTTTTATCGCTCAATTAACAATTAACAAATATACGATATGGAGAATGGTCTATACGTTTTACTTGTTGGATCAACTAAATTTTGTAAGCTGACAGATGCAGATCTTTAAAATCTGATACGTGATGACTCAGTGATACAGATTCAGTTGTTGTGAACTACGTCGAATTGATGTGTTTGGATTCTCCCGTATATATTCTCTCACTGCACTAACATATTTATCTGATCGACCACGGCGAGAACGTATTGGTATTGCTTCATCTATAACAGAACTCATTTCTTGATTAAGTTACGAACTGTTAACCCTATAAGTGCGTCACTTTGTCCTAATTTTGTGCAAATTTTTCTTAATGCAACTGTAAATGATCGCCCAATTTCATAAAACAGTCTACACAAAATATTCGTTGTTGACCTTATCGCGGCATGTTGACGAATGCTTTTTAGATGACAGCTGTTAAATATTGACTCTTAAAGATAGGCCATCTTTAAGAGGATACAATTGACGTGCAATTCGAATCCTATAAGTAGTTCCAACTTAGACAACTTATATATGCTGCCCGTCGTAACGTATGTGACTCGAATTATTCATCATGGGTGCTTATCTCTTATAAATAAATAAACATTTTAATACCTACAGGATCCTATTTTCTCCATTTCTTCATAGATTCCACGTTTTTACCATTTCTTCATACTCATAGAATTTTATTAGCAGTTAATTTAAAAAAAATAATAACTTAACATTAACGCATTAATCTTACGAAAAAATCGGAAAGCCCGAGAACCACACAACCATTGGCAGTGTGAAAGCTTAGATATGAATCTCCATTGGTTATTTAGAAGCTATTAGCTATAAAAAACAGCTATTGAGAATCTTAACTCTTGTACCTTAAACAATGGATAGATTGCCATATCCAGAATTTATTAGGGCTGTGGAAATCGCTAGTACGAGTCGCTCGTACACTACGTCTGTCTGGAAATCAATATATTTTAAATTTTATCAAACTCATTGTTGATGTTTGAAATATTGAGAATATTAAATCAAATAAAGGTTTATACCTTTAATCGCTTTATAAATGTCAATATCTTCAAATAAGTGTATATCATTTATGTATCAAATAGTATCTGAATTGATTGGGCCGGTGAAAATTTATATTTATACAAAATTAAAATATTCACTGGTTAGATTTTCACTTTTTATTTTTGTTAAACATAATAATTGTTTCGCCAAAAAAGTGGCTTCGTCAGACGTTGAGTACATATACTATATTTTACAATGTGAAACTGCGTTTATATAACTAGTGTAATTGTAGGTTTATTACTATGGGGATTTCTACTATTAAACTATTGTAATTAAATTATAAAGTTTTTCAGCAGATGGTATCTGTAAATTTGAATCAAGATTTTTAGATAGCAAGTAGATAGTAAAATAAATTTAATAACGGAGACGAGTTTGCTTCTATTTGATCATTTAACATGATGTCAGATTTCTTTGCCTTATTAATTTCTAAATATTCTAATAAATCTAATTTTAAGCCTTTCTTTTCTACATGTACAAATTTAAATTATTCGTTAAAAGTATGGCCTGCTTCTATTAGATGTGTTGCATATGTTGAATCTCTCTTTTTATTGTTTAAACTCCTTTTGTGTTCCAATATTCGCGTATTGAAGCTTCTTCCTGTTTGTCCTGTATATACTTTAGGGAAAGTACCACAAGCCATCTTATAGACCCCTAAATCATTTTTGGTATTGGTTTTATTTTCAGCACTTGTTATGTGTTTTCCAAAAGTATTATTAGTTTTGTATGCTATTTTATTACTTCGTTTAAATTATTACTTTAAGAACGATGCAATTGTTTGAGATAGTTTCCCTATGTGTGTTACAATTTTGAAATTATGTGTATTTTCATCTGCATGTCATGTATATTTTCATCTGCATCTAAAATTGAAGATGAAAATACACATAATTTCAAAATTATAATACATATAGGGGAACCATCTCAAAAAATTGCATTGTTTTTAAAGAAACGAAGTAATAAAATAGCATAAAAACTAATAATACTCTTAAAAAACACACAGAAAATGCTAAAGATAAAGCCAATACCAAAAATAATTCAGGAGTCTATAAGCTGACTTGCGGTACTTGCCCTGAGGTATATAGGACAAACAGGAAGAAACTTCAACACGCGAATTCGCGATTCAATATCAGAAAGTTTTAACAATAAAAAAAGAGATTCAAATATGCAACACATCTAATAGAAGCAGATCATGCTTTTAACGAAGAATTTAAAATTGAACATGTACAGAAGAAAAACTTAAAGAATCTTTAGAAATTAATAAGGCAAAGAAATCTGATATCATGATGAAGCCACTGCGTTGGTGAAACAATTGTTATATTTAACAAATAAAAAGTGAAAATCTAACCAGTGAATGTTCTAATTTTATATGAAATAGTTTGGCTGGTAGAATACAGATAACGTAAAATTTTATTTAAAATACAATAATGCGAAAATTTTATGGATATGGCTATTAGAATACAGCAATTCACTGTTTAGGAAAATGTAATACTAACGAAAACAGAATTTATTGTCAGTATGCAACATAATATGTATACCATAAATATATATTCAAGAGTAAAACCAAAAAGAAATATTTCATGTATGAAGGGTGAAAATTATTTAAATAAAAAGCAGAGGCCAAGCTTTCCACAAACATCGAAACATTATATGCCGCTCGACATGCGCCTCGTCAACCAAGTCGACATTATGAGGGGATAATTAAACCAATTTTAATCACACTGATTATACCAACTGAAAATGGATTTTAATTTGATAAATTAAATAAAAATAGTATAGTAGTGAATGAATATACAGTAATACCATTGTCCTTTTATCTGCTTGTTTGCTATTTAAGAGAGATATTTTCATGGTGTTGAGTCGACACAGATTACCTAACTGAAATAATTTGAATATCCTCTTCAAGTTCAGAGCTAACAACACAGATTTACGTTCCAACGAGGATGTAGAGTATTTCATGAATTTCTAAATTTTACAAGCAATTTAATGATCATATGTGCCTTGTGTGCCTTTTTTCCGTCCAACCGAATAGAAGGATAAGTGCCGTGTTGTAATTAAAAGCCTTTGAAATACTTGTGATGGTAAAATTCACTCAAACATTATGTCGGATGAAAACGTTTTAAATGTATTTTGATATCATTTCATATTACTGTAATATTCTAGATATAATTTTATAAAATTATTTCGTATTGTAATTATTAGCAATAAGTATAAGAATTTATATCAGTATCGTCACAAAATATTAATTATATTCACTAATGAAACTGTAAATCTTTTTTTCGTGGGATATTAAAAGCTCTGTAAGAAAAAACTACTTTAAGGTATTATAATATCATTCATGAAATGCTTTTACATGCCGTCATGTAAAACTCTTTCAGATAAAAAACGTGTATCTCAATGAAAACTACCGTTTACAGGGATACATGTTTTTCTCAAACAGCATGCGAATATCTCTTTCAGATCCTTGAAAGTGAAAATATGTTTGGGATATGAAATATGAAATAGCACCCTTCACCCTATGTGACTTCTCCACCTGTGTTACCTCTTACACATGTAAAAGAAAAACTAAATTTCTCTGATTCAAAGTATAACATGATATTGATTTATAGTTGTTTACTAATATTTAATTAGCATATACATAAATTCATATTGAAATACCAGTTTAAAATAATATAGACAGTCCTCAATAAAACAATTATTTGTGAAATGAAATATATACGTAAACCTCTTAATTTTAAATAATTTCGTAATAATGATATGGTTTCTGTAAATATAAAATCTTCCATTATATATAAATAATAAAACGTAAATATATAATTGAAATAGATAATTCAAAGGTTCATGGTGTAAAACACAAATTAAATACAAAATATATACATCTAAATCATTATAGAATGCGATTTAAGTCAGTTGTTCTGCGCAGAACGAATTAAAGTGCAGCACTTTGTTCTCCGTATATACCATGGATGGGTAATTTAATATTTTTTACGGTAGAGCTAGCTGCAATGTCATTTGTACTGTATTCTGATGTGGTGGAAAAGGCCCAGTATTAACCTTTATTAGGGGTATTGTATACTTCGGATCGAGTCCCAACAGAGAAGTATAACACCCCGTCATAAGCATGCAGTTATTTGTCTTCGTTTCTATGTGCAATAAAAACAGCAAATGTATTACTAAAACTAACTTTCAATAATCTCCTGATATCAATTTAAAGCGCACGGGAAACCGGTTTTCCTTTTTTTTTTTGAATGCTTAATGCTATTGCAAGAAGAAAAATAGGAACACAATTTTTCAACATAAAATTACATAAAATATATTCTCTATTTAGACTTTATGGTAACAGAGTTAGATTAAGAATTGCCTACTTTGTATGTATTTACCATTTTTTATGTATTTTATTTAACCCATAAGATATTTAACGATATTTATATAAACAACACATTTACTCCCTATTCATTATCAATTTCCAAGCACGGACTCTCATTAGGTGAAACCCATTGCCCGCTGAGATTGCTGATACATGTTAGAATGTTTTCTTTATTAAAATTAAAAATGGAGCATTATTCAAAATTACGCCTTTTCAATACGTAATGTAATTTGATAATGTGTAAATTGTTATGAATTAATATAACAAAATGACAGGAATAACAAACATTATAGAATATGATCTTATTAAAGTAAATTATTAAAAATCTTGCTGATTGATAACATTTAATGTTGAGTTGATCTTATGTTTCCTATTCTCGATAACGTCAGCATATTTTTAGCAGTTATTTGATTATGTTGACTCGTAAGTCATCTATTGTGCACATGGTTTATATACGTATATTTTAGATATAGATATGGAACATATCCAAAGAGAGTCAAATTATACGATGTTGAAGCATTGTAACGCAAATAGTCCAACAGGATCATATCGATGATGCATTTGATAATTGATTAATATAGCTGATAGTTTTCACTATCATCTGTATTAATGAACTACACAAACTATCAGCTACATTAATGAACAGCACACAAGCTAGCACAAAGGACAAAATAATATAATATATTATTCCCTTACTTTTCTTCGATCGAATTTTCATGATATTCGTCAAGAAATAAGACCTTCTGAATGGATTTTGTTCGATATTTTCCTTTACATCCTAAGGTGACGCAGTTTTTTCTTGGAAAAAATAGAACTGTTTCGAGTTATGTAGAAGAAGGTGGCGTTAGTGTTTTGCATGAACATTCTTCAGTACTTTTTCTTCAGTGTGTAATCCTTTTCATCTGAGCCCTCTGTGCGTGTCTTTGCAGAAAGAACATTTACGATTTGAAGCATGCTGTCTTTCGAGAAGGCAATTGAGACGTTTGGCCTAGTTCTCTTTGGAAGTAGATCAAACAATCGATTAAAGTATCAACAGTCAATCAATCTACAATCAGATCAATGTATAAATTACCGAAGAGTTAGAAAATGTTCCTACGTATTTTACTTTAATTTTACTTTCCTACGTATTGGATTTCCACAAAACGATTTAACAATACGAACACGATCTTCATAAATAAAATATGTTTACAGAATACTATATCAATTTTTTTTCCAAACCATTTAGTTGAGATAATCATTCCTATTACTGAAACTATCACATCGTAATATATTGGTACCTTCACATAGTTAACAACATTTTACGATGAGTGGTGTTTCTATTCAGTATTTCTATTCATGGTTTATGACTTGCACATATATTTGTCCGAGCTATGCTAGCATCTTAAAAGCTACGGAAGATTATTATTTACTATGAAATATTTGGACATATTTTTGTTTCATCTACAACCATTGGTACATATTCTATTTTCATCCCATTGATAGCTGTGAAAATAAACCCAGTCATCAGTCTATCAGGATGTGTAGTGGACTATATTCCCTCCTGTCTTTAACATTCTAAAGTACGTTCTTAATTTGTATATACATATTTCTTTTTTCATGTAAAATAAGCAACTAAATTTAATAAAATAAAAAAATGTCAAAATAAATATATGTAATTATCAAAGAAAATTAAACATTACATATGCACTACTAATACCTAAAATAAATAAACAGTTTTAAAACCTTAAAACAGACTTTTCCGTACGTAGAATATCTCCATCTCGAAATTGAGTGGCCGAGAAAAAATAAACCAACACAAAAATGCAGAATATGTGTTTTATGCGACAGTTTTGCTTTTTTCAAATAGTCCACAATCGTGCTTTCGCATGACCCATGGACAGGGTAGGATGTGTCCTATCCACCACAAAATAAAGGTCGTCTGGCCGTCTGGCAGACGTCCCTAATCAGAATCAGTTGAAACCCGATCGATCCGACACGATTTAATTGAGTGATCATGTTAACAAAACAAAATTCTCAAATAGTTTACCATTGTGCTTTCTTATGACCCATGAACATGACAGAGTGTGATATATCCACCTCAAAATCAATAAGTGTCGTCTGGGAGATGTCCTTGATCAGTATCAGTCGAAATCCGATCGATTCGACACGATTTAATTAAGTGATCATGCTAACAAAATAATTTCTCATATAGTCCATCATTATGCTTTCTTATGACACATGAAACATGGTAGAGTATGCTCTATCTACCTCAAAATCAATAGGTGTCTTCTGGGAGACGTCTCCAATCAGAATCACTCAAAAACCTATCGATCCGACAAGATTTAGTTGAGTTATCGTGCTAACAAGTGTTAACAAGAAATTTTATTAATGCCGACAACAACGACACACACACACACACACACACACACACACACATACACACATACACACACACACACAGACACACACACACACGCACACACGCACGCACACACGCACACACACGCACACACGCGCACACACACACACTCACACACACTCACACTCACACACACTCACACACTCACACACTCACACACTCACACACACACACACACACACACGCACGCACACACGCACACACGCACACACACGCACACGCACACACACAGTGCGGAAAAGTAAAAGGGAATAGATTAATCATATTTACTAAAAAATAAACCCAACTTAACAAAAAGAGGTTATTCCGCTGATCGAATGGCCGTATTTGCACATGTTGCGGAAGAAGTTCATCAGTCTACTGAGGTGGACGAAGACTGATGTGGAAGGAATCGGACTGATTCTTTAATCGCCGCAGCTTGGAGTTTTGAAAACTCTAGAGCTCTGGGTGCGATTGATTTAAATATACGCCTTTTTATTCATATAAGTAAAAAAACGCCGTCAACCCTCATCAAAACTTATTCTTTTTATTGCCATCCAAAAAGTTCATGCAAATTTAAATAACGCGAGATTAGTTTCAAAAAGTATTCTTTTATGTTTATTTAAATATATACCCACATACGTTACGACGATACGACGATGACAGTGACGAGTATTGTATTTGCTACGTATAAAGTTATACCATACCAATGACATATTAAATACAAATTTGTTTTCACTTTACATATTTTGTTTATTCCTTTAATTAGCTTTTCTCTACTCATTATTGATAGTAGAATGCTGAATACTAGTTTGGACATTAAGACAGGCCTGGAAATGAATACAAGTCTAAGAAAACAGGAAGGTTTTAAGAAGAAACATACCCGAGAAGCACCATAAAGCATCATTCAAAGAAATAAATCGGTTAGTCAGTTTGTCATAGATGGAACAAATTTGATAGAACTCGCTAACAATGATTCTAAAACAGCATGCATCATAACACGTAAATATCTATATATATATATATATATATATATAATATTATATATATATATTATATATATATATATATATATATATATATATATATATATATATATATATATATATATATATATATATATATATATTTTTTTTTTTTTTTTAAGTCTTTTTGAATATACAGATATTATTTGTAAAAATTTTGATGCATATTTTGTATTCTACAAATTTTCACTTCTCAAAGTATGAAATTGCTAGTTACTT
Source organism: Rosalia funebris (assembly GCA_037954035.1). Lineage (NCBI taxonomy): Eukaryota > Metazoa > Arthropoda > Insecta > Coleoptera > Cerambycidae > Rosalia > Rosalia funebris. The sequence goes on along the minus strand of JAZFAV010000010.1, from coordinate 4,097,734 downwards.
TTAAGCAATGCTATCGATTTTCTACTGTGATTCTGATGATTTTAAGTTTCATAATGTATTATGAAGTTTGAAACTCCTGGGATGAAGTAAACAATAGTTTATTTGAGTTAAGTAGAGTATCTTTCTAGATATGTTGAGCACTTGAGTACAAAATATTGTGGCAATGTATTTTCTTGTCAGTAACTTATAAGTCGGGAATCAAAAAAAGGAATCACCAAACCGCAAAGCGGTTATTAAGTAGTTCCTGAATGGCAAGACATTATATAATCGCTATAGGAAACAACTACTCCTCGGACTAAAACCCCGCCAGGCATTGAATTATACCTAATCTTAATAGAAATCCTCGACCCCTTTCTCGTGTTTCTGCACGACCAGCGAGGTCGTGGCATGGATTTGATTTGGCAGGACAAATGCCGAATCAAATCCATGGGGTATTCATCTAAATCCATGCGGTCTATGTCAGTAATTTATAAGTCGGTAATCAAGAAAGGAACCACCAAACCATGGATCTGATTCGGCATTTGTCCTGGACTGGTGTACCGGGTACGGCACTGATGAGAATTAATAAGTTCGAAACAGCTGTCTGTCATTCGGTTCCCATCCGGGACAGATGTTGAATCCTACCCGTTGTGGGTTTTCTTTTCTGGAATCTTACTGATCTTGCAGAAACACGAGAAAGGGGTCGAAGATCGCTATCAGGTATAATCCAATACCTGGAGGGGCTTTAACCTGAAGAGTCGATGTTTCCTATAGCGATTATGTAATAGCCTTGCTATTCGGGAACTACTTAATAACCGCTTTGCGGTTTGGTGGTTCCTTTCTCGATTCTCAAGTTATAAGTTACTAACATAAATCGTATCGATTTAGATGAATACTCCATGGATTTGATTTGGCATTTGTCCTCGACCGGCGTACCGTGTACGGCACTGATGAGGACTAATAAGTTCGAAATAACTGTCTGTCGTTAGGATCCCATCCGGGACAGATATTGAATCCTATCCGTGACGGGTCTTCTTTTCTAAAAAGTATTTTCTTGTGTTACGTATGCACTTAATTCTCTTATGCTTTGAATTATGCTGTGAAAATGTAGTTTATCGTCTCTATATCTGGATTGTATTGAGAGTTGTGTATCGCTGGTAAATGCTTGAGTTTCTTAACGTTTTAAGCATCAAATATATTTATAGACAATATAGGAAAAAACAATGATCTCTAGAACAGAACCTTCGCTGGAATTCAGAAACAGCATTCAGTGGAATAACGAAATATAAATTATAATACTAAATGTTAATATTACAGTTGTTAACAGAATGAAAATAAAAACAAAAATTAATATTCCAGAAATGTTCGTGAACAATAATGAATTATTTAATAATATAAATCTTCCTGATGATATTTTAAATACAGTACCGCATTCTGAAGAAACAAATTTACATTAATAATAAATTGAGACCTCGTTGTATAAATACATATATCAAGAATCACATAAAATAAATCAAAATATCAAAGAAATAAGTAATGAAGATCTACAAAATTCAAATTTTAAAATTAAGCTACGGTATTACCAAACCATTTTAATTAACTGACGATAATATGGTTTCAAAATGGTGTCAAAATGGTTTCAAAAATGTACACATCGAAGTTTTCAGCATCTGATATAATAACTAATAATATTATTAAAATTCAATAAAATGTATTTAATTCATTTATTTCTAATATTCGTATACAATTTATTTTATGTATTTTAGTATATGCGTTTACTTTGAATAATGATTTATGTATGTCGAGATTGCATTAAGGTTTTAAAGAAATTATTTTGCATACATAACTTACAGATTTTATTCCGCTAAACGCTAAAATATTTCTAACTTCACGTCATTGTTTCTTAAATTTCAAATACATAATTTTACTAAAAACAAGTTCCTTACTTTCTGTGCATGCTTATCCATGCAGAGGACAGGAATATCAAAGAGGGGCAGAAATAAAGGAAACCACAAAGACTAGGTTGTAAAAGGCCTTTATATACAAATTTCATTTCATCTTTGGCCCTGCAGATAAGAATCTGGGGAATTCGTTGGCAACCTCAAACTGCCATATAATTCGAAACAATTCTAAATTATTCAAATACCTGTTAAATACATGATTCATTTTTCCCCAGAATTAGTTCTAGAAAAATATTGTTCATATTCTGAAAAAAAGACAAATTTTTAAATTATTTTTAATCAATGACTGATGAAAGATCCACATGGGCAGCTATAATAACTATTCAAATACAAACTATTATCATAAAATAAATTGCTTGATATGTTTCTATTTATTATCCGTTTCTGCATTAATTATTCTATTTATAGTATTTCTTATTTTTGATCGTAGAAGCAGATTATGTTCTTAGAAAAATTAAGTTTTGGTTTATATCACGGAAATAAAGAAAAAGTACGACACTGTTATTGCATTGTTTAAGAAAATATATGATTGATATGTTATTGGTTTATTTTTAAATCTCTTTGTACTTGAAGTCCATATACCAATTATAATTTATTTCATCGCTATTTAGAAAATAAAAAATCCCAAACGGCTCTTATCTCATACCATGGATTGTATTTATGGCTAGGCTCAGGTAGACTGTTCCATTTGTCGGCAAGATAAGAAAGTTTTTTATTTGGCAAATAGCGATGAAATGAATAATACATGAAGCCTATCATATACATTGTAATATTCAAAATAAAAAAAAATTAGAACATATTAATAAAGTTACTTGTATTTCTTACTTTGATCGAAAATATTCCTCTCAATTCGATCGATCGATTTAAACCTATTAAATGAATGCCCAGAACATTACATCAAAATTATTGTTGATATAACAAACGTAAATAATTCATGTTTGTAATATCTGTCTGGAGATAATTGTGAAGTGAGTTTAATAGTTTTCATTACTTAATTTAAACAAACTTAAACAAATGGTTTCCATGTCACCGGATCGACCAATAGAATATATTTTCTTGGTTGCAGGAAAATGTTTTTAAACTCACTAAATTTACTTTTATACGCTATTAAAAAAGTCAAGATTATTTACGTCTTTGGATACTTCTGTGGTTAAAGACACAAAATCATCCAAGACAATTAGTTAATTAAAAACTATCTATGAATTAAATTATAAATTACATAAGTTAAATTAACTTATTTTTTAAATTAATTATTATGTTTCACTTAATTTATTTTACTTCCGAAATATTAGGATAGTTAGTATGATAACAACCATAATGGAGTACCACCATTTAGGAACCGTGATTAAATTAAGCAAAACTTAGATTCTGAAGAAGTTTTCTAATAAACTTGTTAGATATCTTCAACGCGAAGTAAGATATTGTAAATGGAGAGCTGCCATTGTCTCAGTTTGTTACTTAAATTCAATATTAGGTTGCCTCAAAATGTACGTCTTATACAAATAAGACGTAATATTACGTCTTAGATAAAACGTACATTTTGAGGCAACTTAAAATTCAATTTAAATAACAAACTGAGACAATGGGAGTCCCCAAATGAGGACCATTTCCGACAATCTACTTTGCGTTGAAGATATCGAACAAATTTATTAGAAAAAGTTGTTCAAAATATAAGTTTTGTTACAGTCCTATGACTACAATTGTGCCAAAGCTCAAATCTGGATTTAAAAATTGATGAAAGGATCCAGGTATCTTCATTGTCAATGGCACATGATATATTCATGTAATTCAATGACGCATACATTAATTCAGTTATATTTATTTCAATTAACAATTGTTCCACGATGCACTTATAGATGTCAATAGGCAAATAGGCATATAATTTTTATATAGTATCAATTATTTGAATAATTTAATAATGAAATATATAGTTAATAATTGTTTGAGTATTTATATAATATTGATTGAAATTCTGTTTATTATTAAATATAATCTTAACTGAATATGATGTACTGCCCACTTATTGTTAGATTTTATTTTGAATTTTTTTCTCACTTTTGTTTACACGTTGCGAGGTTTCTTAGTGCTCTTCCACCTATCCTCCGGCACCCGCACGGATACATATAGATACATATAGATACATTAAGCCGACTTATGTGAGAATCGAACCCACATTTGAATTTCTAAGAGCCGACAATCTAGACTATGTCCAAGCAATTGACAGCATTATCTCCAAATTAATCCAAGGAACTTATAGCCCTCCTTCGAGGTGCAGATTAACTGCACGTGATTACCTAAATACGCGGGTACGCGTGATTACCTAAACAAGTAATAATTGTGTTACTAGAAAAGATGCGATGAAATCGCCAACTGAATCTCCGGACCTAACGCTACTGAACTATTTTTTATGGAATTAAATACAGGGTATATCCTAAGAGACCAAATACTATTATCGCATTAAAAGACAAAATTTGAAACGCAGTAAGATGCTAATCAACGCCAAAAGGCTAAATATCTTCAGCTTCGACTTACACATTATATAGAGGTGAATAGCAAACAATTTTAACATGTAATTTAATAGTTCTTGTTTGTATTAATTATTATTACTTTGTAAAAATATTTAACAATTGCTTTTCAAAGTAATTGTTATGTTACTTAGCAGTCTTATCACATATGTTGATGTATCAAAAATAACAAAATGTATCCTTACATATAGAATGGCATCATTAGATAATCAATAAAAAATATGTCGATAATGTAATAAATCTAATTGTGATGTTTTGTGATATAAAGAAAATATACGGTATACAATTTTATGAAATTTGATCTTTTTACGTACTTTTGAGTAATTGTTTCGTACTCACTGTGTATATGTATAAATTAACGTATTCGGAAGTTGAAGCTGTGACAAACAGATGAACCTGCAGATTATCAAATAGCCGCACACCACAAAAATAATCCCATTTTACATTTTAAACTATATATATATATATATATATATATATATATATATATATATATATATATATATATATATATATATATATATATATATATATATATATATATATATATATATCCCTAAAAAGGGAATGTTACGTTATAATAAAATCTCCCGAAAATTTATGAGTTCCCTTTGTATTCTAAAATTCTACCTTACAAAAATATATTTTACTGAACTTAGTGTTAACCTTTTAATGAAATGTATTACTCCGTATTTTTTTATTATAATACATTGCATGTTAGATTTACTGCTGGCATTAGAATATTTAGAAGATTAAGATATGAACCGTTATGCTACTATTTCCGTTCTTTTTCAATATTAACGGATGATGCAATTTTTAGTGAATCAGATGAGAATTAAGTGAAACTCTAATGTACTTTTTGCTCGTGCTTTATCTCTCCAATATGTAGCGAGTAAAACCTGATTTTGTAGCTGTCCTTAGCATTCCCTTTCATGAATTTCCATTCTTATGAAATTATTGTATACGTAGCCTCTCGTGTGGATTAATATGCAGTAAGAAAACTGTGTGATAAATGTGAAAATATAGTTGTATAAAATTATTTTCTTTAATTTTTGGACTAGAAAATAATATAGCAATATTGTTAGTAAACATTTATTTAAAGTGAGACTTCGTATAATAATAGTCATTTAAATAAAAAGTAAATGCTGAAAATCGCATTACTTTTCCTTGATTGGCTCTAATTTCTGAAATATATATATATACATACATACATGATAAATATTAATGCAAAGTAAGAGAAACAAGAAAATAAACAATTTCTCTTGGTTTTATTATTTTGTATATGAAATCTAACAAGAAAGTAAATAAAAATTAATTGAGAATATTAAAAGTTATAAAAAAGTTTTTATTCTACGATCTCTTATATTTTTGCTGCGATATCTCTTTGCAAACCTCAACAATAATTGGCCATTATGTGACGATCCCACATCTCTTGACACATTTCTTCCATTGCTCAAATATCCTGATGAAACCGTTCACTTTGCTCCTCATTATAATCTCCTAAGTTAGAAGGAAATTTGTTTCATTTTAACATTTTATGGACTAGTTATTGGAAGTTATTTGCCTTGTAATTACCCAAAAGTGTTTAATTACAGATACATAACTAAGCTATGCATCAGATATTTGTTAAATTTTGGATGCTTTCGAATTTGTGAACCGTCAAAAATTCCTGATTTTAATTTTTCCATATTCAGTGCTGGAAATGCCTTTACAAAGCCATTTTCTTTAAACAAATGTATTTAAAGCAGTCACCTGACTTGTCCAGTGCTTTTACAATGTGTTCCATTAAACCCAGTTTGACGTAAATAGGTGGCAGTATTATTTTTTATCTCTTTATTAATGGCTCACAATGTTGGCTTTTCCAACGCTCATGACATCTCTCAAAGTCTAAATAGATTGCCGTCAATGCTTTTCTCTTATACGTCTATCCCATAAATAGAGGTGACAAGGATATTTGGTACTCTCCAAGAAGTATAGTGACCATTTTTAAATCGACACAAACAAAGCACTCATGATGAACATAAACATTTTTACTTTTCCGCATCACTATACGCGGAAATGTAATGTAATCGTGTAAAGAAAAAGTGAAAAACAAAATTTTTTTTGGGTTTATTTTTCGTTTTTCGGCCTAAAAACCAATAAAAACGGTTTTTAAATTTTTTTTGCGGTGTGTGTGTCGCCGTTGGCATTTATTCTTGTTAGCACGATAACTCAACTAAATCGTATCGGATCGATCTAGTTTTGACTGATTCTGAATGGGAACGTCTCCCTGACGACACCTATTGATTGTGAGGTGGAAAGAACACACTTTAACATGTACATGGGTCATGAGAAAGTACAATGGTGGACGATTTGAGAATTTTTTTTTATTAGCACGATCACTCAATTAAATCGTGTCGAGTCGATCGGGATTCGACTGATTCTGATTAGGGACGTCTACCAGACGACACCTGTTTGTTTTGAGGTGAATAGAACACACCTCACCCTGTCCATCGTTCATGAGAGAGCACGATGGTGGACTATTTGAGAAATTTCTTTTGTTAGTAAGATAACTCAACTAAATCGTGTCGGATCGATGGGGTTTTGACTGATTCTGATCGGGGACGTCTGCCAGATGACATCTATTGATTTTGAGGTTGATAGAAGGCACTTTACTATGTACATGGGTCATGAGAAAGTACAATGGTGGACTATGTGAGAAAATCTTTTTGTTAGCACAATCACTCAATTAAATCGTGTCGGATCGATCGGGCCTCGACTGATTCTGATTAGGGACGTCTACCAGACGACATCTATTGACTTTAAGGTGGATAGGATGCACCCCACCCTGTCCATGGGTCATGAGAAAGCACGATGGTGGACTATTTGAAAAAAGTAAAACTGTCGCATAAAACACATATTCTGCATTTAGGTTTATTTTTCCCGGCTATTCAATATCGAGATATTCTACGTGCGAAAAAGTCCATTTTAAGATTTTAAAACTGTTTATTTTTAATTTTAACACCAACTTAATATTTTCATATTCTGTAAGTTTTATTGAATGACCGAATGAAATTGACGCAAAATTATTTCCATGGTGCAGTAATGCACATTTCAAGCTCTTTTTAAAATTATCCACGAAAAGCCGCGAATCATCTGGTCAATTTCAGGAGTAAAATATAATGTGAAATTGGGATTCTCGAGTACTTAGAAACTCGGGATCGAGTACTCGATCTAAAATTTTTGGCAACTTTTTTTGTTTCCCAGTATTATTTTCTCCTATTTCACGTAAATTAATACATGAGGTATTCGTGGCTGTGTATTTTACAACCATTTAAATTTAATAATACTTTTGTTGGATTAGTAAAGGTTCTATATATTTAACTTAACAGAAGAAAATATAGAACGACGTGCATTGTATTTCTTGTTAAAAAACAATATGGAAAACAACATCCACCAACTTACCCTTGGGTAGTTGGCACGTCTTTCAAGAGAAACATTTCAAGAGACACTTTGATGTTAATTAACATCAAAGTCACTTATTAAAGAAATAATAATTAGGTAGAACGCAGGGAACAATCAATGGCCATTCGATAGTAAAATATTGCTTTTGGTTTGTTATCTAGGCAACCTGTATCAGATGGAATTCTGTCGCGAAAACATTACTGTAAAATATTATTTAATTTCAAATATCCGAATAATATACCATCAACAGTTATTTTATTAGTTTGTAATATGATTTTGAGATGAGTGGTTGTTCAACATGAATGAAAAGAACACAGTGGCTGGTCCAGTATTGAAGATTATTTTATGTTTGTATTTGACTCACAACGGGAAATGTGTGGTACCTCTCCTTGAACAAGCGTGTATGTGTTCTCGTCTCTATGTGTAGTCTTCCCCATTACAGCTTTAGGCCTTAAGGGAAGACGATTTCTGTGGGTTCAACCACTTCTGTATAGTATAACTTTTTATTTAACTATAATAATTGCCTAAGACAGTTGTTTATTAAGATACGAGTTCCATTTTCGCCAGTACACATAGTATTCACGTATTTCCTAGTATAATATATGTTCATAAATATAAATATATTTTTCATCATATAAACTGTGTTTACAGAAATAAAATTACCTTTAATGTATTTGTAACTATATTAGTTTATTTCCTGAGGAGGGTGCAAAATTTAGAGCAGTTTGCATTATTAAAGTATTTTTTAACATACCATAAAATATATCTTCTAAAATATATCGAATACAAAAAATTACAATAAAACAGTAAAATAAACTAAAAATATCGATACCACTATTTAAAAAAAGACACGATATTAATAGTATATATGTTACAAAATACAAAAAATAATACACTAAAAACTTAACACTAAGAATATAATTAACCCCAAAACGTTTCTTTTTTTGAGTTTTATTATAACTTAGTAGTTCATTATAATTTAGTAGGTCGCAATGGAAGAAAGGGCGCAACTTCCCCCTTGGTCCATGCATATAACCGAAAGTGTACAGTAATATCAGATATGTGCTAGAAATAATTCGATAACATATATCGAATTGAGTCTCTAAAACAAATATCTAATATTAAAATACTAATTTGACATTTGAGATATAAAATAAGAAACTATGGATTAAATGCCATAAACAAAAAAGTAATAATAACATAGTATTGCAATAGTTACAGGTAATTTTAATAAAATTAGTATTTTAATTATTTATGTATTAAAATAAATGAACAATGATCTATTTCACATAATATGTTATGCAAGCTATAATCTTGATTGTAATATAACTAGTCATATATTATGCTGCAGTAATTAACAACAGATGCTGTAAGTTAATTCATAGTACAATAAAATTAATGCAAAGTGAAGGCAGTATGTACATTATTGCAGTATTGTTGGTTGTCTATATCAAACTCTTTAAGATCAAATTTACATATGGGTACCCCATAGCTTATTCGATGTACTAAAATCTTGTTGATTTTATTATTAATTCCACTTTCTCCACAAAAACTAATCAGAATATTTATTGATTGAAAATATTAATTTTTGTGTGTATGTAAACAACTTAAACTTAAATTAAATATAGATATGTTATGTGATATATAAACACCAAATCTTTCATAAACGGTTTTCCGAATATTTAGAATTTAGTTAATTACAACGAAATTACAGCTAAATGGTTGGTAACTTTATTGGAGAGACACCAAAATCTTTATTACTGATTCAATTGGTTATTTTATGGAGCAACAACAACTTAAATAAAATACGTTATCATATTCTTATTGATTATCATATGATTGCTTTTGAGAAAGTCCTAAATAAGAGCTAACAAAAAATATCTTCGATTTGACGTGAAATAAGGCGGGAGACTGTATCCGTCAAGTGCCCACAAATTTGTAGGTTGGCGATAAAAAAATTTAACCCCATCAACTTATAAACGACTGAATGGAAGTAGCGATCCTAATGATCCTCTAATAACACCAGTTGAAAGCGGCGCTACAATCCAGACGTCGATACGCTTTTCTTATGACGTCAGCACTGCAGTCGATAACTTTAGAGTATACAGTTTTAGATAATCCAATTTTTCGTTAAACGTACTACAAGGGTTTCAAAAATGTGGAAACAAATTAGAAATATTGGCTGCTTAATCCATTTCTATTAAAGTTATAAATATAATTGATATAGATAGAATGACTGTAAAATCAACTTTAATATACAAGTTGGTTATTTGAGTTGTACATATAGTTTTGTTAGTATTGTCATATTCAAATTTTCCATGGCGATCTTGATTTTGTTTGATGTTCGATATTTCAAAGGGCGATACTATGCAAACTACTAGAGTAAAGATATTACATATTGTTGTAATCGGAAAAGCCGATTTCAAAAATCGAAAAATAAACAGGATGTTCCATTTAAAAAAGTATAAGTTTGGTCTAGATCTCCAAAAAGCGAAATTCGATTGTTTTTCTAAATACATCCCTCGATCGAGATCGCAATAAAATTTCCTACAACTTTCGTATTTACCACTTTTTTCTATTTCAAAAAATAAAACAGTTAAGAGGGGTAGAATGTTATGTAGATAACCCTGTACATTTGTTATGGTGTGACGAAAATCTAAACTTTAAAGTTTATTGTTTCTTTGACAAAACTGCTATTTGTGTATGCAGTTATATCAATGGAACTCTACTTTGTCGTAATTTCGGCCATTCGAGATTATCTCCAGTATTCAATTATACTAAATAGTCAGTTTATTCTTTGTTATTATCTTTTTCTTAATTAAAAATATTTACTATGTAAAGTTTCAATCAATTGTTCATTGTCCATTTACTCGTAAGATAGACCGAAATAAAAATAATCATAAACAACGGCGCCTTCGCCATATTATAGAATAAATTTATATGCTTTCTAATATATGTAATTTACTTTTGAGTTGTTACCTTTATCCATTTCTCATACCCAGAATAATTCTTTTGACATCTATGTACATGGTAACTCAGTTATATCTTCAATTAATTTTTGCAACATCTTTACAAAAGAAATACTCTAAATATCTTTTAATGCAATACAGTAAGCGTATAATAAATGCCAATTTGTATTTACATGTAAATTGTAAATTTTATTCACAACTCAATTTATATCTTTTATTGCCGAATTATATAGTTTATTACCCATATAAATTATACCGTTTATTACTGAAATACCGTATAAAAACTTTATTTCTATTTCTATTTCGGACTCTTTGAAGTAAAAACTATTTTAAAGTTATTTTTCTAATGGTCCACCATATGCTTCGATAATACCATGAGCATTCAGTTCAGCCAGTTTGTGGAGTAAACATAGATAGGTGGCATGCTATTATTCGTATTGCGGTTCAGGGGGTAAAGTTGATCCTATATTGACCTCAAATATAGATGTGTGAGTATTACAAGCTTATAATGCATACAAGCATTATATGCTTGTATTCAAGCTCCTTGACTCTCACAAATATGTAAATAATAGTGCCACATACTTCTTTTAATATCTAAAATTACTTCTACAAGAAATATTGGCAAATCATCTCTTAAATTTAATAAATACATGTTATATAATCTTGTTAAATAATTATTATCAAAAATTCCTTACGAATAGAATACAATACAATATATGTAAATAGCATAGAAAAATGTTTATTTATAAAAACCTTAAAACAACTTAAAATAGTTAGAAAACAAGGATAGTGTAAAAAAATATACTTCATATTAGTACGAATGTACTGCTCATGAAGATGGAGAAACTAAAATAATATAGAAAATTACAACATATTGATAAAAACGTAATATAATAATGTTAAATAATAGAAATAAATAAATTATTAAACATTAGAACAAGAACGTAAAGCCATATTAAGTCATTAAAAAAGAAAACATACTTTATACGAACTATATACATAACAAAATTATGTCGAAAGTCTTTAATAATCAAAGACCTATTTTACTATTAAATTCGTATTTGATCAACTATATTTCTTATAGATATAACAAATCGAACAATTTTATCTCGCCAATCATAGGATCATCATGAATTCCAAGTGGTCCTTGTGTTGACTATGGAGAGAAGGGAATTCAATTTAGCTTCGAAAATCTCGATTCACGGTGTAAACAGCCTCCAGTCCGAACAAAGCAGCCTAAATAAGGCTCAAGCAGTGATTCTTATATTATTTCTCATATTCCCACTTGTTTGATGTGGAATATATTTGAAAATTTTCTATTATTATTCCACATGTTTCCTGCGTCGTCTTTGTCCTCCTCTTGTACCTTTCGTGTAATATGTAACCTTCCCATCCACAGCCTAAGCTTTTAGGGAAATGAGGAAAATTTTTGTGTACATAAACAAGGCATACCTTAAAATTTCATTCGAAACAAATATTATGCGTTTCTGTTTTTACTATATGCACTATAGTGAGACTGTATAATTAAGAAAAATTAAATTTCGAATTAAATTAAATTTAACAAGATTTAAGAGATACATTTACTTATAAAATGAAAAGAAATAATATATCACAATTTTTTGTTAAAAGTTAATAGAGAACTACAGTTCTGGCTATATTTCGCGAGAAGCGCTGAGTTGTAGAAAAAGTTAATGTATACAGCACGAATATTTTATGAAGCTCCAGTTAGCATCCTGTTTTACACGTAGCATTAAATAATTTCATCATTATCATCATTAAATAAATTATCAATTATAGTCTGTATCTATATCTCTGCATAAAAGAGATGAGTATGTATTTTACTTATATGAGACTAAATGTTTAATTATTTATGTTCCTCCCTAGCTTTTCTGTTTTAAATGCAATACGTTCCCTGAAAAATAGTATACCTTCATTTATTATTAAGGTGGTAAGGCTTCGCAGACTATTCATAATTTTATTAACAAATTATTATGATTTTTTTATTTGTGAAACACGTCATCTTTGTAAAAAGACATTGAATGACGTACAGACTAATTTTATAAAGAACAGAAATTGCAAAAACTGTTTTAGATCAAAACTGTAGAAGAAATATTATATTAATAAACTGATTAATTTGCTGACTTTATTAGGTATATTTTTTATAGATTTTATTTAATAAGCAATAATGTGTGAATAAAAATGGCTTGCTAAACTGAACTGGAGAGAACTGAAGTATCAACTATGGTTAGATGTGCTAACAGATTAAATATTTATGATGATGTTTGTTACATTAATTAAGATATAGACCTTGATAGACCACATATTTGAAAATCAATAGGCAGTAAAATTCCAGCACAATTTTCTTCGTAAACTGGTAATGTAAATCATATAAAATAACACTATGTCCATCTCTTTACTAAATAATATCGCAAAGTAACCCTGTGTTGAATATGGAAGACACCACATATATCACAGAGTCTCTGTCGAGCGAAAGTATGCATGAATAATATCGTAAGGGGTAAATTATACAAATTAAAGAAAACAATTACTTTGTCTAATTTATTTTTAGTATAGAACATCAGGCACGAGAACCATATATAATATTTTCATTCTCATTAGGAATTGTCACTGTAGTGTACTTTATATATCAGATAACTTAAGGAAATTACATGGCCAGTCTGTGCTTTGTGTATAGGCATATGGACATACATATAATACTAATAACGACGTTCTAATTTTCTCAGGGTATCAAGCATATATAGTATGTTGCACTGACGATGAATCCCAATGAGGATGAAATTGGGATATGCTGTTCTCATGACTGATATTCTATATTGGGACAAATTAAACGGGAATAATTCTCTACACCTCACTAGGTTTGGGTTTTTTCAGCGCAGATAGGTATCTTTGCTCAGCAGAAACTCTGTGGTGTATGGGGTATCTTAGTCATCCGATACAGACTTACTTTCTTATTTAACAGGCAGGCATAATATTATCGCATATGTACGTCATGTACGTAATAATTATGTGGGCCCCTACTCAGTTAAAAAATCGTTGAAAAAAGTGTAAAGATACATTCTTATAAAGTACACTTAGTACAGCAGTTGAATTTAGGTGATCTAGCTTGTCGTACATACACATGTTAGTGTGACAGAAATCTGAACATCTTAAAAGTTATTGTTTCTTCTGATGAAACGGCTATTTTCTTGAATGAGACTACATTGTCGTAATTTCAGATATTGGAGAAAATCTTCAATATTCCATCACACTACATAGTCAATTTGTTTCTTGTTATTTTTCTTTAATTAAAATTACTCATTGTAAAATTCCAATATTTCAATATTCTATTTAAAATTTTAATTGTTCTCTTATCTAGGTTCATGTAAATAATTAAGCAGCTATTTAAAATATTATAGAAAATATTAATTCATCATCGTCCATATAGTCGTAAGATAGAGCGAAATAAAAATAAAAAGAAGCAACGGCGCCTTCGCCATATTATTAAATAATGTTATGTTTTCCAATTTAGATAATTCACTTTTGTGTTGTTACCCTTTTCTATTTGTCATAATCTGAATAATTCTATTGAAACCTATGTACATGGTAACTCAGTTTATATTTTCAATTAATTGATGCAATATCTTTATAAAAGAAATACTCTAAATATCCTTTAATGCAATACATTAAGCGATTAATAAATACCAATTTGTATTTACATGTAAATTGTGAATTTTATTTCTCAACTCAATTTATACCTTTTATTGCCAAATTATGTAGTTTATTACCCGCATACATTATACTGTTTATTACCAAAATACTGTATAAAAGAATTATTTCTATTTATGGTGCGAACTCTTTGACGTAAAAACTATTTTAAAGTTATCTTATTAATGACCCATCACATTATTACATAATACGATCAGCATTCATTTCATCAATTTTGTGGAGTTAATAAAGGTCGACCACTTTCTGTACGCTTGCAATATATTTAAATAAGTGCCACTCTTATTCTCTTACTACTAACACTCTTATTCATATTGTGGCCCAGGGGGTTAAGTACAATATAAATAAATCTGTTCATAACATATAGGCACTTAATCCTATATCGAAAACTCGGACATACTATTGTATGCCTATAAGAAAATTCCTTCATTGTCAGAACTATGTAACTAATAGTGACCATATACCTTTTTTAAAATCCACAGTTGCTTCTACAAAAGATATTCACAAATCGTTTCGTAAAGTTGACAAAAAATAGAATCTTGTTAAATACTTATTATCCACAATTCTTTACAAATACAACATAAATAGAATAGAAAAATATTTATTTATTAAAAACGTACACATTAGAATAGTTAAAAAACAGGAATAGTGTAAAACATAAACTTACATATTTCATATAAGTTGAGAATGCACTGCTTATGAAGATGGAAGAATAAAAATAATATAGAAAATTATAACATGTTAACAAAAACAATACAGAAGACTTAATATAACAATGTTAAATAATAGAAATAAATAAATTATTGATATTAAAAAATTAGAATTAAGCCATATTACGCCACTAAAAAAGAAAATATATTTTATATAAACTGTATACATAAAAAATAGCAGAAGGTATTTAATAATAAAAAACATTTTTTTCTATTAAATTCTTGTATCATCAACTATATTTATTATAGATATAACATATCGAATAATTTTATCTCGCCAATCATAGAATCATTATGAATTCCAAGTGATCCATGTGTTGACTGTGGAGAGAAAGAAATTCAATGTAGGGTTGAAAATCTCGATTCACGGTGTAAACAGCCTCCAGTCCGAACAAAACAGCCTAATAAGGTTCAAGCGGCGATTCTTGTGTAATTTATCATATTCGCACGTGTTCGATGTTCAATATATTTGTAAATTTTCGATTATTATTTCACAAGTTTCCTGAATCGTGTTTCTCCTCCTCTTGTACCTTTCGTAAAATATGTAACCTTCCCCTCCACAGCATAAGCTTTTAGGCAAATGACGTAAATTGCTGTGGACATAAACAAAACATCCCTTAAAATTTCATTCGAGAGGAATATTATGCGTTTCTGTTTTTACTACCTTCACTGCAGTGACACTGTATCATTAAAAAAATTTAAATTTCGAATTAAATGAAATTCCAATCAGTACTAATATTTATTACTTATACTTCATTATATATATTGTAAAATAAGTTTCTAATTATACTTAAGGCATATATGATCTTCAGTAGGATCCGGCTTTGATACAGAAAATAAAATGTTGAAGTATCTACAGAAGTAAATTATACGACTTAAATTGTTTAACAATTAGAAACTTTGAGTTATAAGTATAAGTTATGAATCGATGTAAGAAAAACGGTTTTTTTTAATGTTAATGGATAACTACAGTTCCTGGCTACATTCCGCTTATTTATAGAAAAAGTTAATGGATACATCATGAACATATTACGAAATTTCTGTCTGCATGATGTTTTATACGTAAAATTAAATAATATCTATATTACCAATTATTAATTTGTAATTTATTGTACCTACATATATCTCCATATGCATAAGGTGAGTTTATATGGAGGTGAGTATGTATTTTACTTATTTTGAGACTAGATGTTCTATTATTGATATATTTACAGAGCTTCTCTGTTTTAAATACAATGCTTTCCCTGGTAAAGTTGTACACCTTCATCTATTATTAAGATGATACGGCTTCTCAGACTATTCATAATTTTATTAACAAACGATTCTTTTATTTGTAAAAGGACATCAACTTTGTAAAAGGACTGACTGATATACAGACTAATTTTCTAAAGACAAGCAATTACGGAAACTATCCTAAATTAAAACTGTTGAAGAAATATTAGATTAATAAACTGATTAATTATTCTGTTACTAATACTGTCAAGTTGACTTTATTAGGTATGCTTTTTAAAGATATTATTTAATAAGCAACAAAGTGTAAATAAAACTAGTTTACTAAACTGAACTAGAGAGAACTGAAGTATTAATTATGGTTGGCTATGCTAACAAATTAAAATATTACGGTGAGGTTTGCTAGTTTAATTAATATATTAAGTCTGATAGACCACCTACTTGAAGATCAACAGGCAGTAAAATTCTAGTTCAAAATTTTTCGTAAACCGGTATTGTAAATCATACATGATAACACAATGTCCATTTCTCTACTAACTAATATCGCAAAGTAATCCTGTGTTGAATATTGAAGATACCTCATATATCACAGAGTGTATGTTGAGCGAAGGTATGCACGAAAAATGTTAAAGATAAGGGGTAAATTATACAAATTAGACAAGACAATTATTCCTGTGTAATTTATTTTTAATAGAGAACATCGGGCATGAGAAGTGAATGTATTAATTGCATCCTCATTATAAATCGTCACTGTAGTGTACGTAGGGTACACTGCAGTGCCAGATGGCTTGAGAAAATTACTCGGCTAGTCTATGCTTGGTACATGGGCATCCATAGAATACTACTAACGACGTTCCGATTTTCTCAGGGCCTCAAGCACATTTAGTACGCTGCACTGACGATGTATTCCATTGAGGATGAAACCGGTATATCCTATTCTCGTGACTGATGTTCGATAATGGGAACAAGTTGGAGGGGAAATAATTCTCTACCCCTTTACCAAGTTGTTTTAGTCTGCCGAGCGCAATTACCCATCCGTACTAGGCACAGACTCTCTGTGATATGCGAGGTATTTTAGGAATTCGACACAGACATATTTAGATATTTAGCAGACAGGTGGCTGTAATACTATCGCATATGTACGTCATAATAAGTCATCCTTTAATTAAGGAATTTGTCATTTTTGTTTAACTAAAAATGTTCAATATGTAAAATTTCAATATTTCAATATTCGATGTAAAATTTCAATATGTGTTCTCTTATCTAGGTTTATGTAAATAGTTAGGCAAATATTTAAAATGTTTCAGGAAATATCAATTCATTGTCGACCATATTAAGATGACCAAAAATTATAAGAAACAGTGGCCCCTTCGCCATATTATTAAATAATGTTATATGATTTTCAATATAGGTAAGTCACTTTTCTATGTTTACCTTTATGTTTCTCTCACTCTCAAAATAGTTTTATTAAAACCTATGTTCATAGTATCCCAGTTGCATTTTCAATTAATTTATGTATCTGTATTAAAAATACTTTAAATATCTTTTAATGCATTTATTAAACGCTTAATATATTATTAAGTGTTTAATAAATGCCAATTTTTATTTATATACAAATTGTGAACATTCCTAAACAAGATTTATAAAAAATTGCACTATATTGTTTTTGCAAAAGAATGTTGCAAATGTTAATTTACTGCTATAATAATTATAAGTATTGATTTACATTTAGATATTGTAAAACAAAATAAACGTAAGTTTTTTTTTTATCCTCTAACACTAATTGTATATCAACAGTTTCTATCGAGGCAACTCCAAAGTATATACATAATTACTGATATCGTATATAATGTATTCAACAGTCTGTCGTTTGTTTTATTTATGGTATATTACATTTGATAAGCAAGTAAACCAAATACTTTCTGTATTTATGGCACGGATAGAGAGAATAGCGGTATTCGAGGATAGTGCCTAAATTTTACTGATCAGCAATAAATACTACACTTTTCCGTTTACAAATTTTATCTTCTTATTGAGGTTTATGTAAATAGTTAGGCAGCTATCTAAATGTTACAGGAAATGTCAATTCATCGTCATCGATATAAGTTAGACCGAAATGAAAATTATAAGAAACAACGGCGCCTTCGCCATATTATTACAGCTTTTCAATTTAGGTAATTTAATTTTGTATGTTTACTTACGTTTCTTTCTCTCACTCTCAACATAATTCTATTGAAACCTATGTTTATAGTATCCCAGTGGAATTTTCAATCAATTTATGTAACACCTGTATAAACAAAATATTTTAATGCCAATTTCTATTTATATACAAATTGTGAAAATTAACATAATATTTCGAGGCTATTATTCCTAAGCAAGATTTATTAAGATTTGTATTGTATTGTATTGCAAAGAAAGAAATTTGCAAATAATAATATACTTTTGTAATAATTATAAGCACTGATTGATATACTTATAATAGAAAATATAACACTTTATGGAGTTGTATGAATATCATTTTCTGTCAAGAGCCGGCCAGATCCGGAGCTATCTGTTTCTTACTGAGAATCTTAGATGGAGCTGCCTATGTAAGTTTCCTATTACTTTTATTATAGACATTTCAGCTGTAACTACAATATAAGTTTCGGACAGCCTAGATCGAATACCTGCCAAAAGTGTGATAAGTTAGAGGACAGAATTGTCGCCGAAGAAGACCTAAAAAAAAGGCCAAATTACAGCTAGAAAAATCCTTGAATTTGGCAAACTCAGAGTTACTTTATGTCAGTCTTAAAGAAAAATCTGCCCTTGCTAAATCTGTAGAATTGGTTGAGGCACTTGGCTTTGACTACCAGCAAAACATGCCCTTGAAACACATTCCTTCCGGAGATGTATTTTACAATAGACAGTTATGGGTCTACAACTTCTACATTTAGCAAAAAATGTGAAATTAAATTTTATATGTACGATGAAATAACGGCTAAAAAGGGGTGCAACGCAGTCGTAAGCTTCTTGTTATATTAAAAGTCGGTAAAATTTTCTTTTACCGACTGTTCGTGAGCTATACCTATTCTCGAATAACTTAAAATAAGAACTCTGTGCTGGTTTACTTTTTGCACACATTTATCATATACCACAGTGAAAATATTAGACTAATCGTGCATCAGTTTCCGGAAACAGGGCATAGCTTTTTGCCCTGTGATCGATCATTCGGCTTAATCGAAAAAGAAAAACGTAAAAACAAAGTAGTTTATACACCTAAAGCTTGGAGAGATTTGGTCAAGAACACATCTAGGAAATTCATTGTAGTAGAAGTGCGTCAGGATATCATTCTAAACTTCTCTGTACATTTTAAAAGCTTTATAGAAAAAACTGTTAGAAATGCTGAAAATCAAAAGTTCTCTATTTCGAAATATCGTGTTTTCAAGTATGAAAAAACTAATGTAGTGAAGTGCACATTGTTTTCTGAATTTGCTTTCAAAAAATCATGTGCAATATATTCGTTGCCTTCAGAAAAACTTTAAAACAACTATCCTCTACCTATTAATCAAAATAAACTTGAGAATATTTAAGTCTCTGGCTGAAAAGTATGTACCTAAGAATAATCAGTGGTATTAAGATATTGTTTTTAATGCTGTTGGTCCTGATATACCTCAAAAAAACTGCACTAGCGATGATGACGATGTAGAAGTTGAGATGTTTTGAACTTATGTTTGTACTTTTTTCGAGTTACTTGTGAAATGAAACTTTTTTGTCATACAGTGAGTCCTATTATATTTTGTCTCAAAGAACAGACAGCTCCACATTAAAAAAATGTTTAACAAAGGAATGTGTAAATTTTCATAAGAAAAATGTTTTCTACTGAACTTTTCTTTACTGAAAAGTAATATTTAATTTTTTCAAATTTTCTTCATTTTGAAAAAATGGAGCTGACAGGTTTTTGCACCAAGCCCTTCAAATAAAACGTATACTTTCGATATTTATCAATAACAGCTTTTAAATTACACCGATCAGTAATAAATACTATACTTTTTCGTGTAAAAATTTCACTTTATTCAAAATTAATACGTAATAGAAAATTAACATATGAATAATCTTCTCAAAATTCTGTCAAGGTACTTTTATTTAAATAATTACAGTGTATGATTATGAAAATACAACTATTACCACATGCTTTTGGTATATATTGTTTATATAAATTACTGCTGATTTAAATATTTTCTACATTATTACTTTATTAAAATATTGTTCTTAAATTACTATGTCGACTAGGTTGGAATTTTAACTCTAAATGTATGACAGCTAATTAATGAGCTAACTTTATAATTAGTTTATTCCACTATTATTATATTTTAATTAACTATATTAATAGTATTGTCATGTTAAATTCTAAGGCACTGTATATAGTTAGACGCATGTTATTATACGAAATAATTCAAAATATATTAATTCATTTCTCATATAAATCTAAATTCCCTTTTATTCTATTCAAACGAATGCTGTAAAGAATAAGTTCATTGTTGATTTACCCACCCCAACAGTGTGTCTAATGAAATCAAATTATCCCCCATTCATGTTTATATTTAAGTTTCTGCTTGATTATCATTAACTTTCACATCAAATATTCTAGACATAATTCAATTAACTGTAGTAATAGAATTATCTAGAAACGTTTGAAGTAAATAATTCTACCAGATCTACCCCAAAACAGGAAGAAATATGTGCGAGATCTAATCGGGAATTCTCTTGCAGTAGTTCGGGGATGTTTACAACACTGCTACTACATAAAATAATTATTACCTTTTACATATTACATTCACCAACCCAAATAAGTGTTTTGCCTCTAAATCGTTATTTTCATTATTTTCGAAACTTCAACGTATTTCATGATATTTGATTCAATGTCATAATTAAGAGTTGTATTTTGCCAAAATATCAGCAGAAAGTGAATATAAGCAATCTAGTAAATGTCAGAAAATACATAAGTGATAGCAGTGAATTTTAAGTGAAAATTTAGTTTATAAAGTTTTCTTATATTGTAAACCTAACAAATTAACAATGAATTAAATGAATATAAATAAACTCTAAAATCCCAGACAACAATATTAAAAGAGAAACTAAGGTATATACAGTTATTGATGAGCAGTAAAATGTAAATACCTATATATAAATACTGACAGTAAGACTTAAACGTTTTTAATGTATTCAGAAATACATTTATAGGATGTTTTTAAATGAGTTAATAAATTTCAATTTACTTATTTGGTGTATATGTTACCGGCAAAGTATAAAATTTTGGTATTTTATAGAAAACGTAGGTATTCTATACAATGACGATTTTAGGCGATGTATGAAATCTGTTTTAATTTAAATAGATTTATATAATTTACCTTGTCATTTCATAGAACCTAGGAATTCTACAGAATGCCTATACTCGAATAGTATTAGGAAAGGTGTTAAATGAAGATATGTTAAACTTTAAGTGAAACTTTATTCGAAATAAAGAAATATTTGCTTAAGATACTTAACAGAAACTGAACAAGCATCGAACATTTATTTCTTAAAAGTCTATAGGAACAGATTTTTGCATTTATTTTTGCAAGGTAAACTTGAGTGACATTTACTAGAACAAAGTATTTTCTTCTTAACGCACAAACATTTCATTGTTCCACAGTTTTTCTTGCAACTGCACTTGACGAATCCTTGGCCTGTTCCTGTAAAGTGCAAAATTGCAACTGAATGTAGTGTAATTTCGTTATCAGAAATATCTTTAATGTCCAAGAATCCTTTCTAATAAAGTGTAAACTGGGGTCTAGAATAGAGCGATTTAACAACTCCCTGCTGAGTACCGAGCTGGTATATTCCATCATCTGTATCATTCATGACAATAACTAGAATATTTCGAGCATCATCACGTCCCCTATCAACTTCGGGCACTGGAATTCTTACAGTTTCTTCTGTAGCACATATAGCTACAGAACATACTGTACTATACAGCTATAGTACAGCTCATGAAAAGCTGTATTTTTCATGAGCTATACAATTGTTAAACCTTCACTCCAATATCCATTGTTATTATCTTGCATCCATGTAGTCAACATGTTCTTGACATTTTGGTTGGCCCTTTCAAAACCACCTTGGCTCTGAGAGTGCCTTGGCTTGCCATGCACAATAGTCAATGAAGTCCAGTACTGTTTCAAATTATGAATAATCTGATTTGCAAATTACCTGCCATTATGAGATTGGAGTATAGCAGGTGCGTCAACTATTGTAAAAATATATAATGGGACGTAACCCACTCCTTCTGCCCGTTTCGATTTAAATCCTCTCAATACAATGAATTTGGTTAAATGATCTTGATATACTAATATAAATTTATATTCTCCATCTGGGTGAGACTGAAAGTCAATTAAGTCTACTTGACAACGGGAATTAAACTCCGAAGAAATTTTAAGCTTTTCTTTTTTAACACCTATCTGATTCTGTTGACATGGTTCTAAAATTGAATGTACAGCTCTATATCATACCGGGTTAGATTTTACATGACTGATAGTAATATGAGCATCAAATAGCTTACTATCAGAGACGTAGTAAAGTATGTTGCTTCCAGAGTCTTTAACAGGAAAAATAAGTTTAATTTTTTTATCAAGAGTGAGAATATCACAGTGCTTCAATAACCAATAATCCCGTGGAACTTTCTTTGAGGTTGACTTCGCATTATTATCATCATTAATTAACACTGTATATTGCTCATCAGCAATATAAACGCAATTCTTTGCATTTAAATTTCTTTTAGTTTTTAATTCTTGGTAAAATCTCTCTTTCATTAGTGAAACGCGTGAATCGAACATCATGTGCTTAAACAACGTATACACAATAAGAGGAATTATATAATACTAAACAATATTAGTATTGCATAATACTTCTCCAGTACCATGCCCCACTATCATTTCAAATATATTATTGTGCTTCTTTTACATATTACCAATTATTCAATCGGCATTCCATATAATGACTAAGAAATGTATATAATATAATGTATTTCATACAATGCCTGATAATTTTAGGAATTATATATAATACTATTCTATACAATTATATACAATGTCGGATTACATACTTTACCGGTAACATATACATGAAAACATAAATTTATTGAGTTTATTGATTGAATGCAAAAGAGACGAGGCTACAAAAACAGACGAGACGAAGAAGGACTGAAAACTTATAAATCAATAAAGTGGGAAATCATTAGAAAATGTAGAAAAGCGAAAGAACAATGGATAGAGGATAAATGCAAAGAAGTAGAAGATAAGTTGCAAGTAGGTAAGACCGATGAGGCTTACAAAATAATTAAGAGGAACTTCAGGGATATAGGAACAATAAGTAGAAACGTTAGGAGTCAATCGGGGGACATACTGATCGGAAGAGAGGAGAAAGCGGATAGATGGAAGCAGTACTTAGGAAATTTATACGAGGGTCAGGAATTAGGAGAGATATTAGAGGAAGAATCTAGCATCGATAGGGAAGATGTAGGAAAACCTATATTGAGAGAGGAATTTGAAATAGCACTAAGGGGGCTAAAGAATAATAGAGCGCCGGGTGTAGATAAAATACAGGCGGAAATTTTGAAATGTGCGGGACAGAAAGTAGTAAATAGGATGTTTGAACTGGTAAAATACATATACGAAACGGGCGAGATGCCGGAGGATTATAAGAGGAACATTATCGTTACTATACCGAAAAAGAGAGGAGCCGACAAATGCGAGAACTTTAGAACTATTAGCCTAACTTCCCATGCGTCAAAAATCTTAACTAGAATAGTGCAGAAGAGGATGGACAATAGAGCGGAGGAAATACTAGGAGAAGACCAATTCGGCTTTAGGCGAAATAGGGGAACTCGCGAAGCTATTCTGGCGCTAAGAGTAATGTTAGAGAAAACAATAGAAAAAGGAAAGAACGCTTATATAGGATTTGTAGATTTAGAAAAAGCTTTTGATAACGTAAGATGGGAAAAAATGTTCGAGATACTAAAGAGCGCGGGAATGAAGTATAGAGATAGGAGAGTAGTACACAATCTATACAAAGAGCAAACTGCTGTTATAGAAGTAGAAGGGGAAAAAAGGGAAGTAGGTATTAGGAAAGGAGTAAGACAAGGATGTACGCTATCACCACTAATTTTTAATCTGTACATCGAAGAGGCGATTAATGTGGTAAAAGATAGAGTGGATTTCGGGATTAAAGTACAGGGACAGAAACTAAAAATGCTGAGATTCGCGGATGATATAGCAGTATTATCATCTAGTAAGGAGGAATTAGAATCAGCATTGAACGAAATGGAGGCAGTGTTGACAGAGGAATACGGAATGAGGGTGAATAAAAACAAAACTAAAGTGTTAGTGTCCAGAGGGCGCGAGAGCAGAGCAAAAACGAAAGTACAAATTAATAATGAAAGGTTGGAGGAAGTTAAAGACTTCACTTATTTAGGAAGTAAAATAAATTGGGATGGAAGAAGCGATAAAGACATAAAACAAAGAATAGCGCAGGGTCGAGTAGCTTTTAACAAAAAGAAAGCACTTTTATGCTCGGGGGTAATAAACTTAGAAACAAGGAAGAGATTTTTGAAAACATATGTATGGAGCACGGCACTATACGGCTGCGAAACCTGGACGGTAGGGGAAGCAAGTAGGAAGAAATTAGAAGCTTTTGAGATGTGGTGTTACCGAAGAATGATGAAAATACCGTGGACTGATACGGTTAGAAACGAACAAGTATTAGAGAAAGTATGAAGGTAGACGAGAAAAGAAGTATGTGGAAAAACATAAAGAAGAGAAGATATAGAATGGTAGGCCACTTGCTGAGACATGGGGGAATAGTCCGGGATATTTTGGAGGCAGAAATAGGAGTGAAGAAAGGCAGAGGTAGGCCGAGATTAGACTACTGCTCGCAAATAGTAAGGGATGTAGGTTGTAGCACAATTAGCGAAATGCGTAGGTTAGCACAAGATAGGAGAAGCTGGAGGTTAGCGTCCAACCAGTCTTAGGACTGATGACCTAATGATGATGATGATGATTGATTGAATGCTGAGGAATATGAATTCCTTGTATCTGACGATTATTGACTATAAGCAAATCCCTGTAAAATCATATATTTGTTTCAATAGATAAAGAAGAGAGCCTGTTACAATTAGTTTATAGAGTAAAGTCGCCGTATGTTATAAACGATGCTTAGACATAGTCAGTCACTTAAAATAATATTCTCATGATACGTGATCATATTTTAATAAGCTTAATGTTAAACAACAATTACCTTGAATCTTCTAAACTTAAGTAACATCAAATTAGTTCGTACAGGAATTATAAACTGTACTGAAATAATTAAAAATCGATAGAATACAGTTGTTCATATAGCATTTATTTTTAGAATCTGACTTAAAATGTAATGAATTGAGTCTATGAACTATAAGTAATGCTATACTCTTTATAGATATATATATATATATATATATATATATATATATATATATATATATATATATATATATATATATATATATATATATATATATATATATATATATATATATATCGACTTAAGAGGAGACTAGTGGTTTTCGAGTGTTTCCACTACTGTTTCTTCAATTTATTCAAAATTATTCTTCCGATTTCGCTTTTCTATTTTATTCAGCACATTTTCGTCTTTAATTTGATGTCAGCCTTGTTATAAAATGTTTATTTTTTAAGGAGCAAAATGTCTTGTTTTTTCATATATAATGTAAGTTTCCCAGAAAATTAATAACCCGATATTATTATTGTTCTTCTGGGCCATTCCTAGATAAATATGGAAGAAACAGACGATCTAGAAGTTTTAAATTTTAGTTCGGTGAAAAACAGTAATTTAAATACTGTGAAGTAAAAATGCTAACTTTTATTCAAATGAAAAATGTTTTTTCTCAGCAGCTATTGACTTTTCTATAAATCTTCTTCGTTAATTTAGAAGTACGGCTTGTAGCATTACTACAAAAAATCATCATGATATATTTTACGGATGCTGAGAAAAGGCAAACATTGAATGATTAAAAGTGCAACTTTTCAGGGCAGTTGATTTTGTGAAAAAACTCGATGACGCAATGTATTCATCACATCCTAGTTCTCTGTAGCTCTCTCGGAGCTCAGTAAAAGGTTGAGGTACTCTATAAATAACTTCTTTGGAATGAATGTATTGTATTTCTACAATATTGTCTAGGAATAACTTCTTTGGAAAGAATGTAGATGTATATTTATATTCCTTCTAGTTTTCACGTTGAGCACTATGCCTCGTACTAGAGTTCCTCGTGTTTTTAACACGAAAAGCCGCCGGTAAAAATAAAACTTTGTTATGAGATATACTTTTCAATTACTTTATACTGGAAAGAGTAAATGGAACGTAAAGCGGTGTTGAGGTAAATTGATGCCGCCTTACACTTGGAACACGGAAGGTGTTCCAAGGGCAAGGCGGCATCAATTCGTAAATTTCAAAACATTAATTGCCCTAATTCCAGTACTCAGACTAATATTAAATTACTACCAAACGATCCAGAATTAAACCATTTTTTTTAAATGAGGAAATCGAAATTTTTGCTCTCAAATCAGCTAGTCTCCCCTTAAATGATCTGAAAAATTTAGTTCATTATTAGTGACTAAAGATCCTTGCAACTTTAAGCAACGACAAATTAAATCGCCTTTTTATATCAATAAGATTTTCATTTTTATTTATAGCGTTCTGTTCCGTTCAAATAGTAATAATGAAGAAATATGGGCATTAGTTTGAGGAGTATACTTTTTTACATACTAAGTAATGAGCTTATGTTTAAATTAATTCCTTAAATTGCTATATTTATCCGATCTTGATATAAACTGGAATAGATTAGAGAGTCTAGCCTATTTTAGTTATCGGCATGTACTTTATCTATCGGCGTGTATTTTTTGGAAAGTTTTTGATAAAATTGGTAATACGGTTACAGGTCGCAGATTGTAATCGATTAGAATTTTCTGTCTTTAATGTTAACAATAAACTATTTAAAGAGATGTAGAAAATACCCCATTTCTTATATACTATTCATTTCATCGCTATTTGCTAAATAAAAAATTCTTTTATCTTGCCGGTAAATGGAACAGTCTATCTGAGATTAGCAATAAAAACAAGCCACGGTATGTGATAAGAGCCGTTTGGGATTGTTTATTTGGCAAATAGCGATGAAATAAACTATACGTTACGGTGTGGCGAAAATCTACACTTTTTAAAGTTTATTATTTCTTCTGATGAAGCGGCTATTTCCTTAAAAAAAACTCTACACCGTCGTAATTTTATATATTGCAGATAATCTCCAAGCTTCCATCACACTACATAGTCAGTTTGTTCCTTGTCATTTTTCTTTAACTAAAAATATTAACTATGTAAAATTTCAATATATATCCTCTTACCTATGTTTATGTAAATAGTTAAGAAGCCATTTCAAATGTTATAGAAACTATCAAGTCATCGTTGTCCATATGAGATAGACCAAAATGAAAAGTGTAAAAATGAACGGCGCCTTCGCCATATTATTAAATGTTACATGTTTTTCAATATAGGTAATTTATCGTGCAATAATAATTATATATTTATGATAATTTATATATTAATTGTATAATTATTTATTTATAAATTATTATATATAATATATAAATTATTATAATATAATAATTTATATTTCTATGTATGAGCACTATCACCTGTATATTCACTCGTTTTTCTAAAGGAACATTCGTGACCCTTGCAATACCGCTCTCCCCTGATAAACATCTACCACTATCTGATGCTTACTACAATTTACAACTGTCTTCTCAAAAAGCCCAACTGAAAAGGATAGTGTATTTCTAATTTTATTTTATGTGTACTTAATGGACATTTTACAATTTCGATATCTTAGCAAACAGAATATAGAACATTTTGTCACATTATTTTACCAATTCCAAAAATCTGTGTAAGTAAAGAAAATAATCTTACACTTGCAATCATAAATAAGTTTAATTTCGTTAAACTTATATTTGATATGGCAAAGTTCTTAAATCAATAGGCAGTAAATTATGCGTATCATGTTCCAACTACCAACAGTAGTTGTACTCCCTCAGGAGTCAATTAAGAGCACAAGTTGTAAACAGGTCTCACCTGACTTTTTGATAGGGAATCCTAAAGTTGCTAAACTTTTGCAAGGTATTGCTGTGTTCTAGAGTTAACTTAGTATTTACCCCTACATCTCACCCCAAAGTCAACGTACGTGATAGGTAAGCATTACATGACTAAAATAGCCTATAGAAACGTTAAATAGTTTGTCTTTGTTTTCTGCCTTCAGAATAATGCAATATTTAAATAAATCTGAAATAATATACATTAAAAGGAAAAATGAATCTATGTGATACTTTCTAAGATCAGTTTCTTAAGAATTTAGATAATTTCAGAATATATTCAATCAACATCACTCTTAAATTATGAAAAACGATAATCGGTGTAATCATACACTTTATAAAAGAGTTAAACAAAATGTATTATTAGTATTCCTTCCAGTAACTTCCAATTTTCACATTATAATATTCATTAGTTACTTTATAGAGTATATTCAATTTATAATGAGAAATGGTGATATTGACAGCATGGCAGAAAGAGGACAGTATGAAACGAAAATGTAAATGACAATATGATGTAGGTTTTGTATTTTTTTCATCATTATGTAAATATCCAAATATACAGATGACATCTGTATATTTGGATATTTACATAATGAAATCGATTCAATGCGATGATGAGCTGTAAAATTGCATAAAGTTTTACCATATGGAAATTAAAAAGGCAATCGACCACTAGATACTGCTCATCATGAATAGGAAGAAGTGTGAGATTCACTAGTTATGTGGAAAAAACATGAGGTAGAACTCGGAGGAAAATGGACACACTTTAGGCGCGGCCAGCTTGAACTCTGTGTACATTTACATTCAATCATCGATATTCACTCTGCAAAGGTTTCAATTCGACTGAGTAAGGACCAAGTTATTTACTGCGCACCTCGTGGCCCATCCATTATCGCAGCTTTGAGACTTGTTCTTATTCATGTTGAGCGACATTTAATATACTCATTATATACATATATACCGTATGTATAAAACACCGTATACTCCTTAGCAAATAGGTGTTACTCTGGGCTGACATCACAACTTAGATCAAGAAACATATCTCGACAAACAAAATGTAAATTGTATAAAACACTTATAGGTCTGATGTTGATCAGGCGTATGGGTCCGAGACATGGACCCTAACAAAAAATAGTGGATGTTTTGAGCGAAAAGTTCTACGTAAGATATACGGGACGGTAAATGATAACGGGGTTTGGAGAAAATGCTAGAACTTTGAACTGTATAGACTCTATAAAGACCCCCGTATTGTAAAATAAATTAAACTTAGTCGCTTGAGATGGGTTGGACATGTACTTAGAATAGATCCTGGAGATCCTGCAAGAATATGTATGTTCCAAAGCCCAACAGAGCAACGACGTAGAGGAAGACCTAAACGACGTGGAAGAGGACCTAAGAAACATTTCTGTGAGAGGATGGAGAAGAAAAGCACTGGATAGAATGAATGAATAGAGGTCCTGAAGCAAGCCTAGGTCCATCAAGGGCTGTAGCGCTAACATGATGATGATGATTATATACATATTGGATTTACTCCTCGTATTATCTGAAATTAATATAATGATTACTTTCTGGGTTTAATTTATTATTTCAAATAGTTATATTTTCTCAGTTTGAATTAAATTTGTTACAGGAGAAAAAAGTAGTAGAGGGAGAGAGTAGTAAAAAGTTCATGGAAATATACGGGTAATGTTATGGTGTAAGCTACTGAGCAAATCTGGGGGTAGCTCTTCCACCACAACAAATCAGATGGCCTTCCGGAATGTATTGTAGCTATAAGTCAGTACTCTGAAATATAATCACCCCCTGCGGATCGATCAACCATCTGCGAACACCTCAGAGAACATCAATGAACTTTCATGTATACAACCAGCATGGTCAGATAGGTACCGCTTCAGATTAATAAACAACCCAGACAAGAACATTCTGGTGACACATTATTTACCAACCATAAAATAACGGACGACAGTTCAATCAATCGAGACATCCGGTGAAGAGCCAAATAAGTAACCAGTCAGTGCTCAAGTGCAAAAGTGACTTTCCCGGGTATACTACGCCGCTAAAGCAATGAAGAAATCACGTGCCAGATTACTTAGTGTTAGTGTATTGACATCAAATTAGTGAACTGCATATCAACGCGCATTCTTCTAGGTTCGGATTCAACCGCATATATCGCAACGCCCACAGAATCCCTGCTAAAGGATGCGATCCCGCATCTACCACCATGTCCAGTCCGTCCCCTAAGGATTTACCGCATCTATCGTGCCGCATCTTGCATCGAACATACTTTAGTGAAAATTCCAGAACCTTCTTTAAGGATTAACCTGCATCTTCCGCACTGCCCCAGCATCAAAACTGTTTCGACTACAACAGAATCCCTCGATAAGGACCATTTACATCTTCAGAGATTTTCAGTGACTTATTAAGACTTCAGTTAATGCTACAGATACTAGCAAAGTTAGCATAGAGACTGTAGTAGAGCTTTGTTTTCCCTCGAATGCACCCACGGACAGAAAGTGAACCTGGAAAGGAAACCTTGAAGACATCTCCATGTAATACTACTCCAACTCAGTATGAAAAAGTTCCATGAGGCAGGAGAAGACCAAGCATCGACACAGAGTACTCAGTTTACAACTCCAGGATACATGAAGTGACATACTACTTATGTACTGCAAATTTTCAATGTGTAGTTCTCGTTTAACAGCTATAAAATAAATTTTTTTTTATTCAAAAAAAAACACAAAAATGGTATTTTAATTTTGCAGTGTAGAGAAATAAAGTAAATAATTATTTTTGTAATATAAAATGAAAATGCAGAAGTCTCAAATGACAATAGTCTTTAAATAAATAAAACAACAATAATTTACCAGTTCACCTAGAATAAGAACCAAGATTGTGATATATATCATTACGTACTATTATTGGAAAAAAATATAGTATTCAACTACATTGCATATACCCTATTCAACAACAATAATAAATATTCTCATTTTCATATAGCACACTTTTCGAAGAGAAGTGTGATCCACTGACAACACAGCACACATATACTAACTGTTGCCACTTTCTTTATATAAATTCTACTCACTAGTATTCTTGGTAAATACTCAAGCCTTCTTTAAAGTAGAAAGTAATGTAACTTAAGCAGATATTAGTATAGACATTGAGAGGTATTCAAACCAGTGTTTATATTTTTAGCTGTTGACAATTTGTATATTTATATAAATAATAAAACACGATATTTATTAGACTGTTGGTAAATATTCATGCGTTAGTATAATTCATGATAAATTTAATAAAATCTATGTCAAGCGGCACATTAGTTTTTTCATGATGTATTTTTGATGTAACATTGATGAAAGCATCAACAATTTTTCGAACATTCTTAATACTGTCAAAAGTAACTCCAAAATGAACTGTTGATATCAACTTTTTATATAATACTTACTATTTTAATAAAAATTGATACGTACCAAATCTGTATACACACTTTATATTAACATTTGGGAAAAGTATTCTACTCAAATGACTTAGTAATACTAGAATGTGTTAGGTCTCGATAATTTTTATGTTAGCCCTCAAAGATGCCCTTCACGCAGAGTCCTTCAAATTGGCAATACTCCGGTGTTATCACAGGAGTATTATTATATAGTTGTATGATATATTCATGTAATAGTTGGGCATATTTAGGACAAATTAATAATACACTATTATTAATACGTAAAAAAGTGAAATGGGTGATAAAATATGCGTCTATGTTACTTTGTGTATTTCAATGTATATACATATGTAAGTATTTGATATTCAATTTATATCGCTTTTTATTAAATTCACTTTTTAAAAACTATTTTTATTTTAATTTATAATTTTGATTTATTCTGTCGAAAAATGAGCAATTGTCGAGAATGCATTATTCACGATTACTTGAGAATTACTTGATTACTGACGACTACTCAAATATTTCTCTATTTAAAACATTTCTGTTGCCGAGACGGCAAGAATATTCCATGAAGTGTTTTTCTCCAAGTTTTTCGAGTTGCAATAAATGTGATAAAGATAAAGTATAATGTAGTTTTAAGATAAATCGCGAAAGGATTTAATTATGACAACCGCAATGACTTTAAGTATACTCTTCCTTGGACATAACATCCTGTATGTCAATGGCCTGAATTATAATATTATAAACTGTGGTATTGTTCTAACAATAAGTCTAATATAACAATAGGAGATGATTTTATATAACATTCATAAGCAGTTATTAGAAGTTTCAACTAAATCTTCCAGTGACTTAAATTGTTATGTACTAATATTTAAAATATTTTTATCTAGGTAATTATTATTAATAAATTGAATCATAATTCTATTCATAAGACAGACAACAATATTCCGGTGTATGTTGATTAGTTAGAAATCACAAAGGCACGAATAATTTTAGGTTTTAACTACTTTTTAAGTCCACGTTTATAGCTGTAGAACTTGTACTTATATTGCTAGCTATAATCCACCTTATGCTGTACAAAATATACCACATTATTATGTATTTATGTTAAAATTATAACCAAAACGTATCACTAAAATTTGCGTGTGCTTCAGAATAATGTTTATATACCGACTAAAATCAAACCAACCAAAACATTCGCCTCTATCTTTCTGCGTGAAGAGATATGAATTTTGCGAGAATTCAGAAGTCAGGAGGTAGGTAGACACCAACTTATCAGCATTCTGGGGAAACTTCACTGAAGTGTTCCTAACGACCTGAACAAAATGAAAAGGTGAATTATTCTGTTGGAGGAGAATTAACACATGAAAACGTTTCAAACATATCATATAAGTGTAACAATATAGTAATGTCTTACAGTCTAATGTATTCATATTTTTATAATGTTTTATGAACATTGATATAAAAGAACTGTTATGAATATGAAGATAATGCTTCTTGATCCAAGTGAAAGTAGTGCGATTACAAAATAGGACTATCATAATAGGTATGCAGGAGAATACCAATTATAATATGTAAGAAAATACTTTTTATTCATACAGCAAAGTGCCAGCAAAGTTTTAGTATCTCAAACGGTTTTTATATTGTAAAATGGTTAATTTTGTGTTCTTTAAGTTTCCAGCAGTAACTTAAAAATGATTTTAAGGGCCAGCTTATGCTGTATTATATAAAATACTTCATTATAATTTTACAAAGAACCTCAAAATATAGAAATACATATGGCTATTTAAAAAGAAACTAAATTCATATAAACTCATTTTTTAACATTTAGGTTTCAAATTTTTCAATTTAATTTCGAATTGTCATAATATACAGGATTTCTGGTATATCGTTAGATTATTTAAATATGATTGATATAGTAGGCCATTTAGAGCATTTCTGATCATGCATAGATAATTGTATAACATAGCATGTATTTTGAAATTTATTTATCCAGTATTTCTATACATAATATATTTTTAAATTTTTTTCTTTTGCTTACGTTATATTATTATAATTGGTATTATGCGGAATATATAATATTCTGAAATTATAATAGATAACGAAAGAATTTTATTGAAATATGTAACGCAAACAATATATTGTGATTTAAAATCGGGTTAGTGTTATAAAATTATTACATAAAATACATATACTTATAATTTTACTAAACGAAACCTCAAAATATCCTCTATATTTTCCTATTTAAAAAATATTTATATAGCTCCCTAGATTTTATAAGACATAAGGCATTCCAAAATGTACAGAAACTCAGAAGAAGATTAACAGTCCGAACTATTCTCAAGAATTGTGAAAACAAGTGTTTTATACTCTTATTTAATGTTGGACTATTTCCGACACCAAACCCTATGCCTGACCCCATGAGACGAGCTAACCGCGGTTTGGGAATTTAGTCGAAATTTCACTCTTATAGTGGGGTACATGCCTAATATATAATAGACAAAGGAGTTACTGTTTCACATCTAATCTGAAAGATGGTGCGTCTTCTATACAAGTTTCACCAAAGTTTGTGTAGCTTATGCGAGTTCACTGACATACAAATCATTATAAGTTATAGGCACCGTCTGGGTATATTTAGAGTCAGATGCTGGTCCCCCATTCTAGTGAAGTACCCCAGCCCTCGCTTGACTAATATAGATGATATATGCATCAAGTTAGACTAGGCCATTGCTTACTCGAACTTGTTTTTAAAATATCAAATTTATTTATCCTTGCCGTATTTAAAAAAAGTAATAAAAATACACCAAAACCTATCCCCTGTTCCACTGTAACATAGAAAATGAACATATTACATAACTGTATATCTCTAGCTGTAAGTGTATTCCTTAATAAGTACAGTGTAAGTACAGTAGTTGTTGATAATGAACTAAACACGAGTGTTACTAATTAATATGTATAAACAGTACCAAAAAATACCTGTTTTGTTTCATGTTATGCTGTCAAAGGGTCAGTCCTTTCGGGACACGCGCCCGTAAGAAAACCAATAAAGCAGTGTAACCCTATATTTTGGAGTATGTAATTCAGCATATTCACTTAAATTAAAATAAAATAAGTTGTGTATACGTAATGGTAATAATGGGATTTTTAAAAGATTGGTCCAGGCCCTTTGTTTAACACTTAGACAATCGGTACGTTAATATTATTAAAAATTAGTAAACGTGCTACCAGTACCTTCCAGCCATGTCATGCATTCGAAAAAATAATACCTGATTTTAGATACCTGAGTTTAGATATGAAGACGTCGATTAGCTGTAAGAAAAGAACATATTAATTTCCAATATTCCTAATGTCCCAGCCTTCCTGTAGGGTAACAAAGTGTATCATGTTATTACAGAAGTAAACGATTATTTTAATTACGTAGTGAAATTATAAGTTGCTAAAAAAAATGTTTCAACTTTAGAGATCTTGAAAGAGGTATCTAAAGAATAATAAAATATGTATCCGATTTTTTGTTGGATATGCTTTAATTTGATTTTTTCCATTTTGCCGTTATACTTTCACCATGTGTAAGAACAATAAAATAACAACGATTTATTTATCTTTGTATGCAACATCAACTGTATAATTAAAAAACACATTAATAAATTATATCTACTATCTCAATATAAAGTATGTTCCTGCTTTACAGCGAAACATTTCCTTTAATGTAGTGGTTCAAATTCAGGTGAAAAAAAAATGTTCGTTGAACAGAAATTCCCGGTTCCACTTTCACATACATGATTTGCCGATGTAAGGGCAGAAGAACATCATTTATAAAGCCAACAATAAATACAACTTCCAGCGATACAGGACACCGACAGCGCGGCGCACAAATCTCTCCTGACGGCAAATTATTTGGACGCTACATTCCCAAACAGATCGATAGGCAGGGCTGTTCTATAAAGGCTCGTCTGTGCATCTGTTGCAGCGTCCCAGTAGTAAAATGTGAATAGGCGCGGCTACTAAGTCCGTCGGTATATGCGAACTTGCACCCCTAATATTGCAGAGTTATAGTTAGGGTACGATAAAGAAACTTACGTTATGAATAAAATTCTTACGAAATAATTAAAACTATGTTATGATGCACATTATATTATAGATTAATTAAACGGTATAATAATTGTAAAATTATGAAAACATTTCAGAATTTCGAGAGGTTTTAAGTAACTTCAAAATTGATTTAATTAATATGATATGATGCACATTATATTATGGATTAATTAAACGGTATAATAATTTTAAAATTATGAAAACGTTTCAGAATTCGGAAAGGTTTTAAGTAGCGTCCAAATTGATATAATATACACGGTGACAATCTTTAGGTGATATTTAAAGGGTATTGGAGGAGGTCATTTAGAATATTTATTACTTTAAATATATACCTCTTAAAACCTTCCGAACTCGGGCTATAGGATCACGCGATATTTTTTAATTCTTCATAACATGATTAAAGCAATTTAGCTTAAAAAATTTCCTGAATTATTGTCATTTCAGTTAATAATTAGTAACTCTAATTAGGTGCATTTTAAATTAACTTTCAGTTTTAAAATACTCAATTTAAAATTATTAAAATATATCATAATCAGTGGCGAAACGTCCATTAAGGCTGTAAGGCTAGCTAAATTGCGTATCATTTTTCGCGAAATCCCGTCTCCCCTCACTGCATCGCGAATATCGATAAAGTCCATTAAAGCCAAGGCGGTGGACAGTTGGCCCAGACAGCGCACGCGCACTGCCAGTTACCGACATGCAGACGGGATAAATGATATGCAATTTAGCTAACATTACAGCCTTAATGGACGCTTCGCCACAGATCATAATATTATAATCTTTGCGGAAAAACAAATCGAGGTTTCAAGTTCTAGGCACTTGACAAATGGCTAGGTATGTGTAACATAAATAAAGCGAGCGAGGTATTTATTTTTGATAACAAAGTATCGCCATTATATGTTAAGGTCTTATATAGAACCAGAGTCATTGGACTGTGACCAAATATTTACAAACATTTAAAAATAATGTCTAATGTAGGAGATTAATACGCTGGTAGACATCGTACTAGTCATTTGCATTACATCGAGGATTTTGAAGATCTGCGATCTCTCTTATAGGAACCTACGATTTTACTTAAATTCGTGTCCTCACGGAGTAGTAGAAAAAGTTTAAAATCTACCCGAATAGAGACAGTTAAACATTATTCCGAGAAGAGAAAGTTAGAAGTTAGTCCGGTAAGAGGCAACTAGGAAGACCAGAAGATTAGAAGAAGTAAAGAACAGAATATTAGAAGAACAAAAGAATAGAAGACCAGAAAATCTGAAAACC
This sequence comes from Rosalia funebris, assembly GCA_037954035.1. Lineage (NCBI taxonomy): Eukaryota > Metazoa > Arthropoda > Insecta > Coleoptera > Cerambycidae > Rosalia > Rosalia funebris. Next base: position 4,060,196 of record JAZFAV010000010.1, on the reverse strand, counting down.
AGAAGACCAGCAAACTAACAGTTACTGTCCACTCTCTCATCCGTATTGGCTCCATTATCTATAGGAGTATAACGAAACTGACTCCGATGTCTTCAATCATGGGTGTCACCAAAAGTAGGGCATGAACCTGGGGAAGAAGTCTCCGACGCCGTAATTATTTGCTCCTTATTAGGTGAGGGTTATTTAATCACTCGTATTTTAGTTAATATTCAAATTAAAGTGCATACTCATTATCAGTAAAAGACGGATTTATTTAACTCATTATTATTTATCCGCGAAGTTATTTTACTGTGATACTCAATTAGAATTCAATATTTTTTAGGTGATTTCTGTCATAACAATAATTCGCGTCTCTAGTTTCAGTGCAGGCTAGCTACTGCGTATCCTTTTTTTTATTGATAATAATGTGTTTTCCCCAAATTCACATATAAGTGACATATACTGTATTGTTCTTGATAGGCAACCATCTGTTCATAATTCATTACATTTTACCATATGTGAGCATGTCCATAAGGAGGTATTGACATATCTGGTCGATCACAACTGATAACATTGTATTATAAGTTTTCTACAAGTGAATTTCGCTCGGTGGTTCTATACCATCGGTGACGGTTACCTGTTGTTTAAAAGATAATGACATTTAGTGCTTCCCGTCTTAGGATGCATATTTTGTTTACCAGAATAGTAAGACTTTTCATCGAACTAGTTGTCTCTACCTAGGTATATAAGAGCTAGTGGGTAAGCCACATAAAGCCATACATCTAACGCCCTTACTGAGATGACACTACACAACCTAAGGCAACAAGACCGTTTGCAAACTGGTTGAGCTTAGATTCTTAATGTCTTCCAAGTGAGAAAATTCACAAAGTGTTTGATGAGAGGAGTTCCTTTCACTGTATTCTTGCAATCGCCATCACATCTGACGTATTGCAGAACTCTGCGTAAGTGTCTGCTACAAATAGCAGAGTTCTATTGAAGAATATTATTTTCACCTATCTAAGTTGGATAATAAATGTAAATTAAAGTGAATGTCGAGTTTCCTTTCTATTTCCTATTCATATATCAAGCCATTATATGTAAAGTAGCTCAGACTTAAGTTCAAATAAATAAAATCCTAAATTAAGTTAACTAGAGAAGATTGTAAATAACAAATTTAAAATAAATAATACCAAACGTTATAGAAGGAATCAGGGAATAAGAATTAAAAACACAACGTAGTAAGGTTCCTACCACTAGACAATATCACTCCAAATCTCCGAATTTGTGTGTCCACTTATTTGGGGCCATACAGGGATAGCAGATGTTCGTTGGTATCATGTTCTGTCGGTGTGATATCAATGCAACGCCTGATGATGGAAAATTCTCGCGAGAGAGTGGGTTTTCATTTACAGTTTCATATAGAATTAAAATAGGGAAGTGGGGGTACAGGACACTACACTTTTAATAAAACTTAAAACACATGGATTTAAAATTTTATAATTTTTTTCTTCTCCAGATATTCTTCATATCATCATTAATAATAAATAATCAAAGAGTTTGATCAAGTTGAATTACTTTTTGTATATCGGAAATGTGCATTATTTCGACATAAAATAATAAAATCAATAAGATTGAATGAAAAATATTGCGTCTCATATAAGTAACATAGATGTGAGCCTGGATAATAAAAGAGCTAAAATCAAGAGTTATTTCACAAAGTTATAATAAAGGAACACAACTCAAATAATTTTTTAAACTTTCCTATCATGAATTTGAGATAGACATTTTTTAATTCTTTATTTTATTTCTACTTTTACACACTTAAATACTTTATATTTATATTTAGTATATTATCTAATATATTCGCAATAAATTTTATTAAGTTGGATATTTTATTATTCACTCGAAATGAGATAAACAAAAAAGCATCGAAGAAACAGAAAGCATACGTCTCATATAAGCCACAATATATGTATCTAGAATATACAAATTTCTTGTTGAGAAGCTGTTTTATATAATTGAAGAAAATATAGTACGATGACTCTGCATTACGATTTGTATTTAAATAAGAAACGCTGTTCCTTTTACAATTTTATGCTATTCGAAGGTAGTGATAATGTCTCATTTAATTTCGTCTCTAATACACACGACTCGCGAATTCTGTTCATTTGATGGTAACGGTTATTAATTACTATCTTATAAATAATGTTCTTCATATGATACTTAATTGAGAAAGTTGTAGGTATCAAGTCTGGAGATCTAGAAGGCCATAATATTGGACAATCTACCCTGAGATTTAACAATTTCTGATTTAAAAATTACATTGTAACACTTTTATGATCCGCAGAACTACTATTTGGCAAAATTATGTGCCCGTTACTATCTATCTATCCAGTTTATTTTAATGCATATTTTGTATGAATTCCAAATAACTGCTACTATTAAGGGATGATTCAATTTGATAACACTTGCCCACACGTTAATTTTAAACTTAATTTAATACGAGTATGTAGTTTACTCTTGTAACCGATTCATACAATGGTTCTCTTCAATCCTGTGGTGTAGATTGTTGATTTTAACGGAATATAAGTTTTTATCTAAACTTGAAAATACTTGAAACTTTCCATATCGATAAATAAAATTAGTGATATAAAATGATATAATTTTCTAGCTATAACTTTATTACCATTGTTCGACAATACATTAATAATTAAATTATAATATTCGCCATTGGAAAAAGTAGCCACCATAATAGACTAGAAGTATAACATTTTATTTTAGTTTCTTCGGAGATATTTTATGTTAATTTTATATCAAGTGAAACTACCATTTCAAGTCGAGAATTGCAATGTAAGACATACAAAGACTTACTAGTGGATAATGTGTAATTATAAACAATATTAATAATTAAGGAAACGTAACATGTTTATACAAGAGTGAACATGGTAAACAACTACATGGTAATAGCTAAAATTAATTGAATATTACTACGTAATATATTTAAACATAATTTAATATTTAACTGTCAAAAATCACGCTACATTTGAAGTAATGAAAACATAAATTGGGTATTTTTGTGGATATTTGCCAAGAAATTTGAAATAAGCATAACGTGTGATACTTCAATACAAATTCCATAAGACAGAAAAGTTTTAAAGCCTATTAAACTTTGTTTCCTTTGATATAACTTTATAAAAAAGCTCTCCAATTTAATTACATTACAAAATTTACTTTTTTCCATATACACGTCTATGTGACTTTTATATATCTAAAAATACAGAAATATTATAATTTACTTAATTTGATTATCATTAATTCTTTAATAAAATTAATATAATGGAGAGACTGAATTTGTAAATGAAGAAAATACCTGTCAATAGACGTTTATGGCACGAAAATTTAAGTGGCACCTACATAATTTAATATTTACTAATAATTAAATATATTTACAATAGTTAGTATTAATTTATTTAAAACTATTAACGATAATAGATTAAAACCAAACTGAAAAACATAATGTACTCATAATATTTAAACCTGATACACAACAGTTAATTTTTAATATAATGCTCTTTTATTTAAAATTTCAGTTTTAATAAAAAGGTCGAAATTATACGATATATTAATATTGTATCTTTTACCACATAATAATGTATATATTAATATAAATCCTCACGTAGCTCTCGGACTCCATAAAAGTGTACACAATGAGTTTTTTAAAGTGAAAATAAATATAATAAATGTAGCGTTTTTTCATATGTATTTATAGCTCACTGAAGGTATCATATGTGAGGTACTTCTCAAATTCCTAGCTTAACTGGAACCTCCAAATCAAGTACCTTGTAACAGGAACACAATTTATTGAAATCCATCTCAAACATTAATTGTGGTGGCGATAGTAAAATTCCTCTATAGGTGTATAATATAACGTCTTGATAATGGAAAACCCCATATGGACATCCTTAAATGGATTTAGGGTATTCATAACCTATTTTAGACATTATCATTATCATGTGTTCTTCGGCAGAAAAGTTGAAGCTGAAGAGTCCGGATGTGAAACACGCCATCGGAATGAGACCTGCGTTAGGAATCTTCCATACTAGTTCGCTTAAATTAGTGTATTGCGAAGCAGGCATTTTCTTTCTTTATTATCGGAGAAATCAGTTATTATTCAACTACAGTAAAAAAATATTGGGCCAATTAACATTCAACTATTGATCATGATGCAAACATATGCCAAAATAAAAACATAGTTCAACAAATGTTCGCTTGAATTAATGGATAGAGGATAGCAAAATAATTATTCGAGAAATCTATCCCTTTAGCATCTGCAAAGTACCACCTTGGGGGTGGGCCGAAACCATTAGTTCATTTAGATGTCTATGGTATGACAAAAAGGAAATCCACAACATCTGTATTATTGGCATTGGAGTTTCAATGGATTATCAGTACATACCTTGAAGCAGTGAGGGTATATACTAATGGCTCTAAGATATGTTATGGCCTAGGAAGCTCTTTTTCTTACCAAGGCTTGATATCTGATGCATCAATATATGGCGAAGTTACAAGCTGGCTGGTAGTCTCCAGTTGATAAAAGAAAGTGTATACCCACTAAAACTCCTCTCCCTAGCCTAATAACTCTTCTGGAAACGACACCATGTGTCTTACATCAGAACAGTTGATGTCCTAAAAGTCTTCCTCCTCTTTCCTCTTCTCTGCTACCTACCAACTACTCCAACTAAGCCTTCCTCTAAACCTACCTATTAACCTCCAAGACACTGTAGCCTGCGCTGGTGCAACTCTTTCTCCTCCATGATCTTCCTGGCTGCACCATGAATCTTATCCCATTTCCTCCTAGAGCTCAACATAACTCTGCTAAGATTGTCTGCAGACAATCCCAATCTCCCCCACCCCCTGCTGAACCTCCTGTCTAAGTTGATTACATCTCGGGCAGTAAAGAAATGTGTGCTCCGCCGAGTCTCCATCTCCACAGTAAACGCAGGAGTCGTCCACCGTCTTCCCTATCCTTTTTGTATATACCCTGAAAGACCCGTGCCCTGTGAGTACCTGCTATAGGAAATAGTCTGTTCTTCGAAAACCACAGCCCCACCATCCCACAACGTCCGGAATTAGCCTTCAGGCCCATTTCCACGTTTGCATTCCACTCCCTCTGCCACAATTCCAGGGTAACTGTCCTCTCAGCTCCCCTTGCCAGCTCCATCTGACCGTCCTACCTACGATGTAATCTAGCCCTTTCTTCGGCCAGCAAATGAATCGGGATAATTCGAGCCACCACCTGCATGGTCTTGGTGGACACCGTGCGATAGGCGCTGGCCACCCTAATTGCCATTTTCCTTGGAGCCCCCAACAACTTAACTTTCTCTATTTTAAGGACATCCACCCACACCGGGGCCCCGTACAACAGGATAGAGTGGACCACTCCGCAGAGCACCCCCCTCTTCCCGCTCTATGGTCCCCCAATATTCGGCATTAGGCTCACCAAAGTCGCCACCCCCTCCTCAGCTTTCTTCACCACTCGACTCACATGCTCTCCAAACATACCCCGAGAACCCAAGATTATCCCCAGGTATTTTACCGCTTTTGACTGTTCTATCTCCACCCCATCAAAATGGAACCTTATCCTTGACCTGCCTCTGGGCCCTTTCAAGATCACACCCTCCGTCTTTTCGGGTGCTAATTCCGGAAAGGGATCGGTCATCCACCCTCCGATTCTCCTCAGTGACTCGTTAACCCTATACACAAGGTCCTCTTCGTATTCGGCTACATATGTGATGGCCATGTCGTCCGCGAATGCAATGGACCCCGCACCCTCAGTCAGGTCCACCATGAGTACATCATAATAGAGGATGTTCCAAAGTGTTGGACCCAACACCAAACCCTGCGGTACCCCTGCGCTCAGTTCGAGTTCCGCGCCCCTCCCAACCGTCACCTTTCACCCCACTAAATAGCTCTTCACTAGGTTTACCAGGTACACAGGTATCCTTCTCCCCTTTAGTTTATCAATGATTACCACCCATGGCGCCGTATTGAATGTCGTCAATATGGCGTCAATACGCTTTCTTATGTCTATACGATTTCTTACGTCGAACATCACAAGCACGAGCCACTTCTGCGTACAACCTCTTACTGCCTCGGTGACCCCGGCTATGGCCTGAATGGTCGAGGGCCCACGACTAAACCCATACTGCCTAGGAGATAATCCCCCACTCCTATCCACTTGCTCCTCCAGCCTACCCCGGATCAGCCAATTCCAATAGGTTGCTTAACACCGACAGCAAGCATATGGGTCTTTATCCCCTACGGCTATTGGCGGGCTTTCTCCTTTGGGTATGAGAACCACTCTTGCCTTTTTCCATTCCTGTAGAGACTCCTGCGTTCTCATGACCAAAATTGGGGGTGGGGCTACCTCGACCGCCGCATTCAACGCTTCAGGCGGAATCCCATCCTGGCCCGGGGCCCTGCCGTTCTTTATCCCTCCAACCGCTGTAATGTCCAACTCAGGTCTCCTTGTTACATATCTCCTGCGCCAACTTTATCCACCCGGATTAACGCTTCAGCAATCTTTAGCTTATCTGTTGCAGGCAGTGGCACCGGTTTGAGGTAGGAAGACGCCGCTCGCTAAACAACATACATACACACATATAAACAATGATTGTCTATAACGATTGTCAACAAACTAAAGTCAGTAGAATAAAGACACTTTTAAAAGTTAAAGTTTGAGGTCTGATATTCGCCTCATCGCGATACTATAGCCGTCCCCCCAACACATCCTTTTCGAGTTCTACACATAATTGCTTCCAATGGTTCTTCTTCGATGTATGTTCCTTAGCTCTTTCTAGACGGCACTATATCGTTCCTCCATTTCCTTCCTTTCCGCCCGGCTTGGATTTCTCGTCATTCATTATATCATCCACTCTGTTCTAAAATTCTATCAGGGAGATGTTCGGGGAGATATAACAGGAGAACATTCTGCCGGCCCCAAGTTCTATACAGACGTAACCCCTCCCCACCTCAATTTTGTGGACCTCGATCTTACGGTTTCCACAGACCTATCCTTAATTCAGTTTGCCCCCTTGACTACGCTCTTATTTGGCTCGCTAATCATGATGACTCCTCCCTAGATTGGCCTGTAGTATCTTGATAGCCATTGATAGGTTCGGATCGTCCTGCCTCCCCGAAGCGATCTCCTTCCCTCCTCAATCCTTTTCTTGTATTGAAGACATTTAATTTGCTCCGCCCGATGATTCGCAACATTGCAACTTGCAATAAGGTGCCCTTTTGCACTCCTTAGCCTTATGTCCACTTTGTCCGCATCTCAGACACTCATTCCCCAGACTTTGCCCCTTGCACACGCTAGCCCTGTGCCCAAACTCCACTCACCTGAAACAGCGCAAAACATTAATCCTTTCTCTCACTTTGTAAGCTAGTCCACCCTATTATTACTATTCCTATCCTACTTAGGACAGGCGCCATGGCTTTGGGCACATCCACCATAGCCACCTGATTATCGAAACGATCTTTTTTCATAACCGTAACCTTAACCACTCCGTCCCTCGCTTTCACGGCATCTTTAATTGCCTCCTCCGCCTCAGCTCCTTCCGTGACTGCATCAATGTCGTACACAAAGAAAGTAGCCGTCTCTGTTCTCTTTTTCCCTACCTGAACATCGCATATATTATCCCTAACCTCTTCTCGTAGGGTCTCGGCCATCTGAGCATCCCCTTTGACGAGCAGGAGCAGGTCTCCAGATCCCGTTTTCTTTATCTGCTTAATACCTACTGAATATCTTCTGCATGTCTACTCTCTCTCTGACTTCCTTGAGAAGATTCGCGTACGATTTGTCGCCTGTCCTTACCAACACCTTTTCCTCCTGCGCCTTTGTTTTCATCTTGACTGCCGGCCTCTTATTAACTCCTGGCTTTTCATTACTTGGCTTAACACAGCATGTTATGTTTGCCCCTCATCTCTAAACACTACCTCCTTAATTTTATGGGTGTAGTCCGGATTTAGACCCTCCGGCATCGCTAGAACCATCTCCCTCCTGCCATGCGCGCTTGCTTCCTTCCTCCAGCTGCCTACCAAATCATACAACTTTCTCATATCGTTCACTCCCCCTACGCTGGAAACCCTGGAAATGACGCTGCTGATGAAGCAACAAAGTTGTTAGCACATGCAGATACCATGGATCCTCATTTCAGTCAGACTACAATCCATTAAAATATATATAAAATAAAAAAATATGGCAACAGGAATGAAATATATGTGAAGTACATTTACGAGTACTTCATTTACATTTATTAAAGATAAGTTAAACAAGTTATATACCCTTGTCGAGAAATATTAATATGTGAAAAACGTGAGCAGATAGTCATCATACGTTCGAGAATAGGATACACTAGGGTCACTGGGGAAATACACCTTATTTGAGAAACATGTAATACGAACTCAACTGCTATTCACATCTTAACAATATAATATAACTACAAAAATCCTTGACGACGAGACAAAATAAATAACATTTGCAATTCTAGAGTAAAATGTAGAGAAATCAAGAAAAGAGGTTTTAAAAAGAATTTATTTAATAAAATATGATTAAAAACAACTACATATAGTTATAATAATAAAAATCATGTTTAAAACTGATACCTACATCGCACCTTAAAGTCTTATACTTTGTTACTAATCCTTTTCTTTTCTATCGATTTTTATAGTTTTTCTGTCATTAAACAGAAAGACGCTCGGACAATCCTCTGTGGTGTGAAATGAGCGTTCTTGTCTTGGTCCAGTCCTGATTAATGATCTAAATGGGAAAGAGGGTAGCCACGAATACTTGTTTCTAATTGTAATCCATCGGCAAAAATAGCTGTTTTATAGTATTAGTTTAACTTGAAAGTAGTCTAGTAGAAATATTAGTTAAAAAGGTTGACGTAATTTCTCATATTCTTTGTAAAGTTAATGTGATAATAAAGATTTATTTTTCTTTTATTATTATTATTATCAATTGTATATACAAAATTCATTAATACTAATATGTTTATTTGAAATTCGTACATTTCGAGTGCTTAAATATATATACAAAAATACAAAAAAACTAGTTAATGTACGAAAGTAAACATGGATCCTGAACTGTAGTATGTTCTTTGTGTTTAACTATTTATTCTATTGTATGTTGAGTAAAAAATGATTAAAATGGCTGTAAATAAAAGTTATTATCTGGCAGATTCTCAGTAAGGTACCTTGAGTATCATTAGAAAAAAATAAATGATCGAAATAAAGACGAAAGGAATTGGGTCTGTAATTATACAAGCTTTGTATTATTGGATATATTACTTTTAATATTATCGTTATATTCTAAATAGTTATTCGCAGTATTATTTTCGCAGTATCATTGTGACCAATCATAGAAAAACTATTCCATTCACTTTTCCCTAGTTCTTGTTTCCAGCTTTTATCTGTATTATTGTTAATTAGAATTTCATATAGTTCTTAGTCTGTACAATTTTTTAACATTGATGTACTTCGAAGATACAAATAATGTTATGTTAATTCTTTGTGAATAACAAATTTCAACTGAATTTTAAAAGAGTCTGTTGTACGCAATCAGAATATTTCCTGTTCTCCATTTTTGTATCTTAGCACAAGTATATCGGTGGTAACAACCATTTACTGTTCAATACATTTTTTTATCTTGTCTTAAAGTGTAGCCTTATGTGTAGCCTTATGTCTTAAAGTGTAGCCTTAGAATCTTCTCATTTACACATATGTTTTTGAAAAATTTTAAACAGAATTAGGTGCAAAAATCAACATGTCCATTTTATTTCCTAATTCTGCGGATTATATGGATGCTTCTGATTTCTAAAATATGACTTGTTATCATTTAAAAACAATAATAACCTATTTTACGAAATTTGGTCACTGCATTCAAATGAATAAATATGTTACAAGTCTTTATTAATTATCTCATATTATCTTTGTCTGGACTTGTCGAGTTTTGCATCTAGGTGACTGATGTGCAAACAACTAATGTAAGAAAATTGTCTAATTTGAGTGATCCTGTTATATCTAACATTTTTTAATCTAGTTCATATAGTCTACAATAATATATTTTTAATAGTCTAGAGTTGTTCATTAATAGAGGCTTTTTTAACCAATTAAGATATTGCTTGAAAATCAGAAATTCTAATTTTATTGTACCTATCTCCAACCTAACTAAATTGGATATCTGGTATGTACTTGTATATAAGTAATAACCTTTTGAAGAACCCAACCTAACCTCTCTCAATAGCATTTATATATCTTGGGCCCCAAACGGTTACACAAAATACAAGAGAATCTTTTAACTCCCTTTATTTAGCAATCTACCCTAGAATAGTAAGCTATTGATCTAACACCAATTGACTTGAGTAGATTGATTCCATTGAACCCATCTACATAATAATATTACAATTTTATGGCTAAATGACTAGCTAACTAAATTAAACTAATCACACTAATAGGAAAATTAACAATTATGAAGTTGAAAAGCTTCATTCTTGCTTCCCACGATCATAATGTGTTTGAATACTTAGATGCAGATATCTACCTGTTACAAATGAATTACTATTTTATCATGTAATATAGCGACAGATAGATCTAGGTGACATAGAAAGATCTATTCACAACAAGAAATGGTAGGGCTATATGAAAAGAATGATAATTTCCTAATTACGGTAAGGTATAGTTTACATGAACAAATATATTTACGACAAACTTTGCCCAAACAAGAATTACTGCTTACTAAACTTACAATACTTTATAGGTGAAATTCATTATTTTAGTTACAATTTATCTTATTTATGTAAAATAAGTGAAGATTCAATAAACATGTACTCTTATTAGAAATAATTTGTTCTTTCGGTGTATGTATATAGGCCTACTTAATATGTTACATATTAACCAACAGTTTACTTTCAAATGAAAAATTTATTTCACATGATAAATATTTTCCTTATCTAATGAATGAAAATACTAAATCATATTTTTTCAATGGTCAGTATCCGCTAATACATTCGAAGTTATTACTTCTTTAAGAGAACCATATTTATGCACCATATCCCCAAATCATCAATTTGGATTTCCCTCTTTATATTCCACCATACCACAGTGTCATAGAATTTTGGACGTAATCAACAAATCAAAGGAAAATAATCAGTATTATGCTGCTGTTTTCATAGATGTAAGCCAGTCTTTTGACAAAATCTAGCATCCAAGCCTACTACACAAAATCAAAAGGAGTCTATCCAACAGGTATTTTAATTTACTGAAATCATATCTGAACCAAAGACAATTCTTAACAAAAATTAATGGAGAAACTGCCAACTGTTTTCAGATTTACCCGAGTGTGCTACAAGAAAATATACTAGGCTCTTCTCCGGCTGCTCTATATACTTGTGACCAACTGCAAGACAGATAACTACTGGAACATTCGATGGTGACACAGTTTAGAGATACATATTTCAATATTACGGCACACAATCTCCAATATTACCTAGAAATACTTAAGGAGTGAGCAAATGAGTCCAAATATTCTCACAGAATAGAACATAGAACGTAACCCTGCAATTCACCTCATCCAGGAAATGTTACCTCCAGCATCAACCGTTTAATACCCAGATCTCCATACAGACAGTAAGCTTACCTGGAAGGAACACATATCTAAGAATAAAAAAACGAATTAACTTAAAAATTAAAGAAATAAACTGCTTAATTGGACGAAAGTTCTAATTATCAATAAAAAATAAACTACTTCTATATAAAACTATAATTAAACCCATTTGGATCTACGGAGTAGAACTCTGGGGCTGTGCTGCTAAATAATATAGTTCTGTCATGTAAAGAGCTCATTCGAAGGTTTTTCATACCATAACAGACGTATCCTTGTATATTTCAATCCACGCGTTGCATACAGACTTGAATATCCCCTAAATAAGCTAAATCATCAAAGACCGAATCCGTAATCACCATCTAAATCATGAGACACATCCTAACCTCCTCCTAAAAACACTATTACATCCAGTTGAGAACCGAAGACGCAAGAGATGTTAACCAGCAAACTTAAATAGAAACTGAGGTGACTTCATTGGATTCTCACCTCTCCAAGTCATCAGTGCAAGCACCTACTCCTTGTACAAGTCAACACATTAGCTTCAAGATTTTATCATATCTTATTTCTAATGAAGTTAAAAACATATCCAGAATTAGAATTTACGTATCATAAACTTAATTAAACAATAATAAATAAGCCGTTCTCTGTGTATATAGATATAAGTACTACTTCCATTATGAAACTCATTCATGGAGATAAAATACAGCTACCGAAATGAAACCGCGTCTCATTCGTCTTGCGCTCCTTAAATTAAATAAAATTCCTTGTGGTAGTTCGTTTAAATTTCCCTTAATGCACACAATACGCTTTCCGTCAATACTCAAAGGCCAACGCATTTATTTCTTAGGGTGCGTAAATGCTTACCAACAGAATTGCCATTGTGGTTTCATTCTTCACAGACCCACAACGTTAAAACATATTGAATTATTTATTGATGATTTACAACATGTAATATTTCAAGTAGCGATGGTAATCTGTCATATATGATTGGCGGTAATTATCTCGATTTTGGTAATTGGTAATAATTGTCATATGTCACGCCTATTAATTACATATATCATAGTTATTAGATCACAATAGATGATTTCATCAAGTCATGTTATTGATATTAATGAGCTTAATACTCCAATCACTCTAATCCATCGTTTCACGTATCGTCGTCATTGTAAGCATTATATTAGTTTTATTATTGAGTATGTGCGAACTAACTTCTAGCGCCACTTGCGGAGAATGCAGTATCCAACGAAGAGTACTTTTATGTTGTTAACCATTGCTGAAAATGCGAAATCGGTCGTGCAATATCTAAAAATGTAATTAATAGTGCAGTTGTGAGGAAAATGTAATTGCAATAAATAAATAAAACAAATATTAAGAAATACAAAGAAGTCATCACCACAGATTATCACAGTCATAGATTTACATAAGAAGATAGTAAAATATGGAGAGAATATTGAGATCAGGATTCGGAGACGGTAGTCACACGATAGATTTTAATCCTCAAGGAATACAAGAAGGAATCGCCCTTGCAAACTCTCATGTCGTGGGAGTAGAAGAACGACAGTTATCTGAGCTAGACCTGGGTCTGATTAGAGGTTATGTCATCCGACAAACGTCTGTAACTTCATCACCCTATCAAGTTGGCCTTCTTGTAAGTACCAAATATGTTTTCTCATCATTTTATGCGAGAATAGCATGTAACTGATTATTTATTTCATTTTATATAGATTAGTTATCTATACAAATGAATGAAATCGAAACGTTATACAAGCGGATTGTACTTGTGTGTCTAAACAAAGCCACAAATGTAAACATATTTATGCGATGATATATTATCCTAACATTGATTTCCGCCCGTCAAATGAGAAGTGTTCTTAAAAATGGGTTATTTTTGTCTTCTTAAATATCGTTCAAACCTCACGAAAAAATTAATTTGTATCTTTCTATGCATTAGTCGTAATTTTTATTTTAAAAAATGGTGTATTTTTTACCTGTCGATTTTATTTGACACTTTTCTCTTGTAAGCAGCAGGGAAACTTGTTGGAATACAACTTGGACTTAAGGGATGATCCGATTTTTATTGCCAACAATATGGGCACTGCATATTCTACTATATTTGTTTGGTTGCCAAATATTTCCATCAACGCTGAATAAATAAAAGTTATTAATATACTTCATGTAAATGAGGTGACTCGGTAACTGCAAGATTTGTAGATAGGTTACCTCTTTTCTCGCTGAGGTTTCTTATGTGGCACAGAAAGAAAAACATAAAAATGACACTTAGGGAATTACCACAATTTTTTTTGCTACCAACCACACAACACACCACCTTAGAGCACTGTTTTAACAACATTATTTGTCGGTTTTTAATCATTTTTCTATACAACCATGTGTATAACCCAGTATTATCAGTGTAAATGTATCTACAAATTTTTCTGAATTTTGCCACTACTCGCGCTGCATATCAGCTGCCCCCACTTTCTGACCATCTTGCACATACTCGATAGCCTGATACATTTTAGTATATGCTATTTCCACTTGTTTTATTTCATTTATATGTGGCTACTCTATAAGACAGTATATAGCCGCATAGTTATAATAGATGTAATAACATCTATTATAACTATACGGCTGAATTAATTTAAATAAGGTGCAAGTGGCCAGCATATCAAGGAAAAAAATCCTATTTCCTGAAAAAAATTTATTCTTGGAGTCAGCGAAAAACGGATCGGCTCTACATATTCTCGTACGTAACTTACTTGCACCTTTAATTACATAGTATATGCAATACTACAAGAAAATTTGGAGCCTAAATTATTATAATAATGAACTGTTTTCATCTAGTTCGGTACTTGGAATCGATAGAAGGAAAAAATCTGAAATTTCAGTTTGTCGATTTTCCTGAAATATTATGTTTAATACATTTAGGATCTACTTTCTCCAGTTATACTGAATATATTGCATTTTTTATTTCTTGGCAATAAGTGCACAATCGTTAATGAAGGTTTCAACTCATATTTCATATTTCTTAAGAAGAAAAAATTCAAAATGAGCTTATCGCCTTCTTTGAGAGTTTATAACTTCTTTTATCAAAATTGTAAAAAATCCTCAATACCGCTTATTTAATTAGAAATGTTCATTACTATTTCAAATTCGATCTAGATATGTTGCGCAGTTTCCGAAAAAATTAACATAAATATGGCCACTTCTCCATTTGAATATAAACGTATAACTTCCTTCAACTCAGAAAATTAAACTTTATCTTATTCACTGATATTTTTATCTTACTTCACTGATAACTTTAATAGTTATATTCTACGTCTACACTAATATCGATTATTTTTTTCCTTTTAATTATTTGTGAAGAAGTCTAAAAGATACTGAATATAGAACCAAATCTATTAATCTTTCCATGCTTCCTTTATATGTGATATACAATTTTTTCCGTCAATTAATATATAATTTATCTTAAAAGATACATAATTGGTCAAATAAAAATTATCTCAATGGGGAATTATTTCCCATTAATAAATATCTAATAATATGTTAAATTATTTTGTTCTATGCTGTTTATAAAAAAGTATTATAACCATGAGAAGTTTACTTTAAAGTATCAACGTTAATTAAGAATTAAATTAAAAATTAATCGTAATGTTTTTGTTAATATGTTAGCTTTAGTTAGTTAAAACTATATCAACAATAAATAATTATTGTTACTAATTCAATTAAATTAAATTTAATTGCATTAATATTAAATTTACGATCAACTTTTACCGAGTTTAAACATCGATGATGATTTTCTGTCCTGATTTATTGATGATAAGCAATAATAAATCAAAAATATATGCACATTGAATAGCACATGACAATGTTTAAATCGTTGATATAATTTATTCAATATTTTCAGAAAATATTTAATGAGATTATAATTCTAGTATATTGGAGATAACTACATGTTTTGATGTCCTAGTTAAGCAATAGAAATAGAAAAACTATGACAGTTACATAAATATTCAATAAAAATCAAATCAAACCTATAAAAGAATTATTTTTAGACAAATTCTATTCAAGCCGTTATTGGTTAGCCATTAAACATAAAGATTTATAATGCCTTGCCAATATGCCAAGAATATATCGCTGCCATGTACATGTTATATATATATGTTTACCATACCATAATAAATTTAATATTTATAATGATTGTGAATTCGACTGCATGAGAGCAAGAAGTACTTCAGAGTGTGGTATGTAATTGTTCGATTGATTAATCGTTTGATTGTCAATAAATTGGTTGTGGTATAAATGATTACCCTATCTGGCACTTATGGCTTCAAGTAGAAGTGTGTGTAACAAGTACCCATATTGTATAGAGAATTAATTAATTTGAGCTTTAATTACGATAATAATTTAGGGTTCTAAGAACTACCATGAAAGAATCTATCACATCAAGCTTAATTGCCTTCTGCGGTTTGATGTGATACATTTCAGTACAGTTCGGAAATCGTTTATTTCTACGTTTATTCTACGTTCATGCTTCATGATAGCTTACGCAAAGTATGTTCCAAATTTAGTTAAGGAGTAAAATTTTTTCACATGTATCATAAATTGAAATTTTTTCATTGTGAGGAAAGGGCAGCTATTAAATCTATGAGACGTAGATATATATATCTATATATCTAATTATGATTTGTAAATATAATACATCCAGTCAACAAATCGTCAAATTCCATGTTAAACTTAATATTATATAATATAATTCAGATATGTCCACATAAAGCAAAGAATGTTCTCATCCTGTTTAACATTAGCGCATTCGCCATATATTGCAGACTTCATTATCTTTACGAGAAATATATATACAATTTCCATTTTACTTATAATCACTAACACAATTGTTCTTTATTTATGTGCGAATTATTTTATTAATTTTGAAGCAACTTAAAATTATTTACAATTTATTAACGGTTTTCTAAACAATATACATATTATGTAAATATATCCGACAATATTGAAATGGCCTATATACACAATTCAATTAATATTATAGCTTAAATAAAATACGTATATATATATATATATATATATATATATATATATATATATATATATATATATATATATATATATATATATATATATATATAGATATAACTATTTTTCTTATATATCTTACAATGTTATTTTACGTATATCATCTAATTCTCTTACTAGATAAAGAAAACGTTGTACTAGACGGCCTAAATGAATATGTCTCCTACGTATACATATGTGATATATATTAATCCCTCTTCACTCCTATTTAACATAGGGTAATACACAAGTTGTAGTATTTTTTTTCATGTACAATACAATATACAATACAACAAATACTGCCGCTAATTTAGCAATTAGACAAGCTCCGTTGCATTTTTTATTTTCTTGAGAATTTATTTTCTTGAGAATAGTGATTCCCAAAATACAAAGTACCTCGTATAAAGCATTCCCATTAAATCGATGTCAACATACATATACACACTTTTCCATTTTAACAATAATTCCAAGTTTTGTACATAACTGTTTTTAATTCTTTTACTTTAAGACATCAATATAAAATAAGCAAAACAAACTTAGTTTTCCACAAAACACTATACACTACACTCAACGCGCATTTCGCCAACAAAGTTGACATCATCTGGAGATGATTAAGACTGTTTAGAGATTAAATATTTAGAGTAAATCTAATTTAGATTAAAAAGATTTAGATTATAACTGAGATGATGCAAACTTTGTTGGCGAAACGCGCGTCGAGTGTAGTGTATAGCGTTTTGGTGTTTTGTGGAAAACTAAGTTAGTGTTATCTTCACACCAAAGGTTCCAACCTACTCCAGTATAAAATAAGCAGTAACATTATTTTAATGCGTTATCAGGTAAATTATTTAATTTACCTGATCAATAATCTACTAAAAATAATAAATTATTGCTGGAAGCTTCAACAGTTTTATAGTCATTTATTATGTTAGTATTATTAAACATTCATAATATCACTGCAACTTTTACAATTCCTTTTCGGAAAAGTTTCAACTACAAAAGGAAACGAATTAATTTTTTGAGATATATTAACGCTGGCTCTTTCTTATAACTTATTGAAGACATCGACTAACTTTAAATCATTAGAGTCTATTTAATGATTAGGAAAGATTTTTTAGTCTTCCATACTTTATGAATGAACCATATACATATACCTTGAACCTAGTTACAATTGCTCTTTTCGCCAGATGCTTTTGACTAAAATGTTAATAAATTATTTTATAAAACTTGGACCTTTCGTTATTTTTAATTTCATCTTTGGAATTTCCTCAGAGTTGTAACAATTTTTACCGGATGTGTATAGTAATATCATTCCCAAAATCTTGAAAACTCTTTTCGGTTTGTCGAACTAATTTCTCGAATAGTCATGGTGTTACAAGGAGTTGCCCTAAATGTATTCTTCAAATTAATTTATTTACTATATGAGTAGAATAGCCGTTACTTTTATGTATATTCTCAATCGCCTCATTTTCTATTTCGAACCTATTGTTACTTAGTGGAAAACTTAGTAGATGAAGGACCAAAATTAATAACAGTAATTAGTAATGTATATGAGTTCAAGCCACCTTCCTCTATATATCATATTCTAGAGTATTTTCTCCATTTTCAATGATAGGTATATCAAGAAATGATAGTTATATATTATTTTCAATTGTATACATGTAATGTATCGATGAGAAGCGATTTTTTCATTTTGAATCAGAACTAACTATATCGATTTTTGTGGTATCAAAACTATAAAAGTGTTAATGCAAGTGTTTTACTACGCAGAGAGTAATTCAAACTACAGAAATAAGGAGATTATACTCCAACCCATCTGTACGTTCCACCGCAGTAGAATGTACCACACGCCATCTCTTGGTAGTTTCGAGAACAATCTAAATCACATCTAAGGGACGTAGCAACGTCTACTAGATGTGAGCTTTTCTGTCAAAGGTATACTTGTTTACACTGCACTGGCGAGACCCAAAATAAGGTCGAAACCGGTCTGAACTTAACGACATCCTGAGATAGGTGACACTTTGCATCTTCCTTGTGGTTTTGGAACAATCTCACTCACTGTATTTTAGTGCTAACTCTGTTAGACAAAATACGGCAAATTTTGTCATGTAATTCAGCGCTCGGTGTTTGGAATATAGCCAGAATAGCTGTTTTGACCTAATTTGGTTAGTTCTTATTATATAAGGCATTTTCAGATGGACTGGAGTATAATCTGCTTTTTTCTGTAGTATAAAAGTGTTGTCCATATGTCTAGACCATGCTTTAAGGAAATATTCCCAATTCTGCTTTGGCTTCTATATCAAGCCTAATGAAAAGGCTCGCATTAACATGCGATAGAAGTTTACCTATTGCAGTACCTTCATGTTGTTCAATGTATTCGTTACTGAATATTAAACAATTTTGACTCCTATTATAGATTAGTTAATGGTTTCTTGGGTTAAGCCAATTAGTTCAAGTTATTTCCTGAGATAGTTCACAATCTGTGAAATAGGGACACATAGAAATAATGTAATGCCAAAGTATCACTTTGCAGTTGGCTAGACTATGCGTAAATATTCAAACTCCTTTTTTTAGAAATTTTGACAAGCTATAAGTTACTAATAATAATAATAATTAATAAGTTACTAATCATCATCATTAGGTCATCAGTCCTAAGACTGGTTGGACGCTAACCTCCAGCTTCTCCTATCTTGTGCTAACCTACGCATTTCGCTAATTGTGCTACAACCTACATCCCTTACTATTTGCGAGCAGTAGTCTAATCTAGGCCTACCTCTGCCTTTCTTCACTCCTATTTCTGCCTCCAAAATATCGCGGACTATTCCCCCATGTCTCAGCAAGTGGCCTACCATTCTATCTCTTCTCTTCTTTAAGTTTTTCCACATACTCCTTTTCTCGCCGACTTTCTCCAATACTTCTTCGTTTCTAACCCTATCAGTCCATGGTATTTTCATCATTCTTCGGTAACACCACATCTCAAAAGCTTCTAATTTCTTCCTACTTGCTTCCCCTACCGTCCAGGTTTCGCAGCCGTAAAGTGCCGTGCGCCATACATATGTTTTCAAAACTCTCTTCCTTGTTTCTAAGTTTATTACCCCCGAGCATAAAAGTGCTTTCTTTTTGTTAAAAGCTACTCGACCCTGCGCTATTCTTTGTTTTATGTCTTTATCGCTTCTTCCATCCCAATTTATTTTACTTCCTAAATAAGTGAAGTCTTTAACTTCCTCCAATCTTTCATTATTAATTTGTACTTTCGTTTTTGCTCTGCTATCGCGCCCTCTGCACACTAACACTTTAGTTTTGTTTTTATTCACCCTCATTCCGTATTCCTCTGTCAACACTGCCTCCATTTCGTTCAATGCTGATTCTAGTTCCTCCTTACTAGATGCTAATACTGCTATATCATCCGCGAATCTCAGCATTTTTAGTTTCTGTCCCTGTACTTTAATCCCGAAATCCACTCTATCTTTTACCACATTAATCGCCTCTTCGAGGTACAGATTAAAAATTAGTGGTGATAGCGTACATCCTTGTCTTACTCCTTTCCTAATACCTACTTCCCTTTCTTCCCCTTCTACTTCTATAACAGCAGTTTGCTCTATGTATAGATTGTGTACTACTCTCCTATCTCTATACTTCATTCCCGCGCTCTTTAGTATCTCGAACATTTTTTCCCATCTTACGTTATCAAAAGCTTTTTCTAAATCTACAAATCCTATATAAGCGTTCTTTCCTTTTTCTATTGTTTTCTCTAACATTACTCTTAGCGCCAGAATAGCTTCGCGAGTTCCCCTATTTCGCCTAAACCCGAATTGGTCTTCTCCTAGTATTTCCTCCGCTCTATTTTCCATCCTCTTCTGCACTATTCTAGTTAAGATTTTTGACGCATGGGAAGTTAGGCTAATCGTTCTAAAGTTCTCGCATTTGTCGGCTCCTCTCTTTTTCGGTATAGTAACGATAATGTTCCTCTTATAATCCTCCGGCATCTCGCCCGTTTCGTATATGTATTTTACCAGTTCAAACATCCTATTTACTACTTTCTGTCCCGCACATTTCAAAATTTCCGCCTGTATTTTATCTACACCCGGCGCTCTATTATTCTTTAGCCCCCTTAGTGCTATTTCAAATTCCTCTCTCAATATAGGTTTTCCTACATCTTCCCTATCGATGCTAGATTCTTCCTCTAATATCTCTCCTAATTCCTGACCCTCGTATAAATTTCCTAAGTACTCCTTCCATCTATCCACTTTCTCCTCTCTTCCTATCAGTATGTCCCCCGATTGACTCCTAACATTTCTACTTATTGTTCCTACATCCCTGAAGTTCCTCTTAATTATTTTGTAAGCCTCATCGGTCTTACCTACTTGCAACTTATCTTATACTTCTTTGCATTTCTCCTCTATCCATTGTTCTTTCGCTTTTCTACATTTTCTAATGATTTCCCACTTTATTGCCTTATACGTTTTCAGTCCTTCTTCGTCTCGTCTGTTTTTGTAGCCTCGTCTCTTTTGCATTAAGTTTAAGATTTCGTCCGTTATCCAGGGCTTCCTAGCTTCCCTTTTATCGTGTCCTAAAACGTCCGTAGCCGCGGAAGCTAGACTATTCTTGATACCCTCCCACTCAGTTTCTGCGTTCTTGATTTCGTCCTTACTCGTTTTATTTATTAATTGATCTGTTTTCTCCTGGAACTTATCTTTCATATTCTGATCCCTCAATATGTCTACATTTATACGAAGTTACTAATACTAATGATAATTAATAAGTTACTAATACTTAACTAATTACTAAGACAATTAGTCATCTTGGTATTTACTCTGTCGATTTCTTTTATGTTGTTAATTATCTAAACTTACAGTTCAAGAAAAAAGTGTAACATTTTCTGACCAAAATTTTTCAATTCTACTTGCAAATTATCTCTCTTATTTTTGAGTTCAGAAATTAATTTATTCTGTTCATCATATTCGGTCTTTCATTTGTTGATAGTAAGACCTCTTCTTTTCTTAAAAGTCCAGCAGCAAATTTTTCATTTCATGTTTTATACGAATAATACTTTCAGACAACATTAGAGATTCTTGTTTTATTACATCTACTACACGAATAAAGCTTTAGCTTCAGGTAATTTTCAACACTTACTAGTGCCTTTGATATCTCCATTTCCATGGCAATCCATTGAAGATGTACAAATCAGGAATATCACATTGACATTCCTGGCTTGTACATCTTCAGTAAATAATACATATGAAGATATGTTATCTTGGTAAAGACTGAATATAAACAATGTCACGATAGCATACCAAAGATAAGATGCTGACCTTGGTAGCGTGGATGACGATACTAATGAAACAATAACATGAAAACTAACCTCGCTTACTAACAGTTTACTAACCATGCAAGAAAATAGTTTATAAGGGATCAGGTATTAGAAGTAGTGGTACAGTAAACAAGAAAATATTATCTCTTCACCGTTCAGTAACCATAATGAATGAAAAATAGTTACATAGTTATATTGTAACAGTGCATAAAATCAGGAAAATTATTGGTAATAGTTTAACGAACATAAATAAAACTTAGGTGCAAATATAAATTAGATGTAATTTAAAAGATAATTTTAATTATCCTCTGAATATGTCCATCTGGTTGACATATTCAGAGAAAGCGCGTATAGAGCGACATATAGTATTTCGGTGTTCATGAAAAAATGGCCATTTGTATTTGTTGCTGCATTTAAAGTTACAACCCTCACCCTGAAGCCTTATAAAGAATCTTCTCCTGATCATCAGAGGTACTAGGACATTTATCTATGAGCTGATTTCCAAGATTAACCTTAGCTTGCCTCAAATATTCCGTAAAATCGCTAAATTCAAAATCATCACGTGAATTTTTTACTAAAAAAATATCTAGTGCAACTTTATAAATTGATCATTATATTTTCTGCTTATTTGTACGACAAAACAATAAGGGAAATTTCAATATAAATCTCTCCTTCAAGAATTTCGAAGTTTTCAACAATCAAACTGAAAACGCTGTATAGAAAATATGTCATCAAGTTTGAATGATGTATTCCTATTACGGAATAAAGTAGCAGTCTATTGGGTCGTTCGGGAACATGGCTGCTCCTGTTTATCGCCGCTTCCTGCCGTCTCGCGGAAATATAATAAAAACCCATTACCAAAAAGACAGACAGGAAACAGATTCATTCATCGCCGAGCTTCCCAAAACTTTGTATTCGCCAATACTTTTTGTGTTCTTTGCAACACAACGGATCTTCGGTACGTTTGCGTGGCCGATCTATATTTTCAAAGGTCTAAGGGCGTACGCGGCGTGGTCGATAGCTGCGAGCCGCAAAACAGCGAACTTTCAGTAACGAGACGAAAGCTCATGAAAGAGCTACAGACTAACTAGCGCATCCATATTAAACTCGTGTGTGATAATGTGCCAATATGTTTATTTATTTTCGCCTGAGGAATAAGTGAGGTTTTTGTGAGCCTGATTTTTCGACAATTCGCCTATAATATTGAAGTAAGTTAAAATTTGGTGAAATTATTTTTTATTATTATCTGCTATTCAATGAGCACTTTTATATGTGCTCGCTTTACGCAAATGCTATAAAAATCGGTATATTAAACTGTTACTAATTTATTCATTAAAGGACATTATTTTATTAAAGGGCGATCGAGTTCATTGTCTGAATTTTAAAGGCATACGTTGCAACATCATATACAGGGTCGCTTAAATCTATGGAAAGGGCACACCATATCGTAATCTATTTCAATGGGGCTTGAGTTATTTAACATTTGAAGAATTTTTGGGACTACTAAAATACTATTTCTTGTTATTCCTTTAGAGTATCTATATTTATTTTTGCATTGTAAGAGTAACTGATATTTTTTCTGCAGCATTAGGAGCAGATTTGTAGTTCATGGAATTTATACAATATTATATCAAACACATAATATTACGCTTATTATATACAAATTGCCTATTTTAGATATTATGATTATGAAACAAAGTACACTTCAATACAATAGCAAAGTATGATCAATGAAAAGAAATTAGATATGACTTTCATTTATTAGGTAAAAGACATATTTATAATGTGAAATATATATTCCTATTGAAATAAATCTATTGCTTTGTAGATAGCATATTAAGTAGTGATAAAATATAGTTGTTTATGTGGAACAAAAGCTATCTTTAGGATAAATTATTTAGAGTTGTTTTAAATACCATACAGCTACTTCATTTCAATTAATTCTGTCATTGAAAGACATTGAAAGTAAAAGGCGTTTAATGGAATATCTTGCTCTATCTTATATTCCTAAATTGTATTTTATATTCCACAAGTCAACTTTAGTATTACGTATTACAGGTACGTAATGCTATTTTAAAATTGTTTGAATAATCGTATTAAAAATCAGATAGGGAGTACCTGAAACCGGTAATACTACCAACTATAAAAGCAAGTAAAACATACATTACCTGTGTCAATTTAAAGGAAATCTGCAAGTCAGGTAATCTATGAGATACGCAAGTTCGTATGTTTGCGTTCATTGAATTGTGGAGCACCCGCCTTGTCACGACTGTACTTATATCCGACTGCCTCATGCCAGCGAAATATTAAAGCGCCGCCTGCCATAACATATTTCACTTATTTGATAGATACTCTTAAATTGAAATGAATGATCATTTTAATATGTAAGACAGGCGAATAGTAATACGAAATTAGTACTATAAAATAATTTTCAAAGGAATGTTTGTGCAGTTAAATAAATGATGCGACAATACAAGAAGAGGAACAATTTTCAATTGTAAGCCATAATTTCGTAATAATATATATATATAAATAGGTCAGTAAGTATTATAATATATATTAGAATAAAATATATATAAAATATATAATATACATTAGGATATATAATATACATTAGGATATAAATATATTAGGATAAAATTAATTACATTAGCTACAATTTAGCTTATTTTTGTTCAATGAATAAATATCAAATGAACACGTTTTCTTATTAGAAATAATTAGATTGCGCTCTCGATAAGGGTTTGAATAAAAAATTACGTAACCCAGGCAAATTAAATTATTAGTCCACCCATAACTAACTTCACATAAAACTGTTTTACTTTTCTAAATTATATTCAAACTGCTTTCATTTATTTCCTGATCATAAATAAGCTAAGCAAAGTTTTTCGCCTAAATAAATAGACTGTATGTAGAGATACCAATTTTAATTCTTATAATTTATCAACAAGGAACATTTATAGATACCAAGGATGAAGGCAGTTTATCTAGCCGATAATTTAATTACAGTATTTCATTAACTTCAGACAAATCCTGTCTAATTAGTCATTTACTGTACACATGTATGAAATGCGGAAATACAGATTTATTTTAGAGCTTAGAATTCAATCAATAAGAGAAGTGTTAGTATAACATTTATAGACTTCAAGATCATAGGCACAATACCATCACCTCATAACACCAAATATTACTCATTTTGGGCACTGTATAAATTTCAATTCGTGGTAAATTAACACCGTTTCAATAAGCACTGATGTGGTGGTTAATAAATATATCGATTTATGCAAAAATAAATATAAATAAACAAATTCATTCGAAGATGACAGGCGATAACTGCAATGCCTTGTGTTCCTCATTGATTCAATTCAATTTATAATTACTTATTTGGTTCTACCATATTTGGTTTATATTATTATGGTATCTATTATATCTAAAATAACAGCAGTCATTTTTCCTTACGGTAAAAAATGAATTTTCGAAGATACCTTTTATTAATTTTTCATGAAGGTTATTGTTTTAATATGGCAGTTTGAAAATATTAAACTATCAAGAGTATACTATTTAATATGCAGTAATATCCAAACTCTTTGTAAAGTATGTGTTCCACGCTGTAGGATTATATTCAACCAGTAGCAAATCGGATAAAAAGTTTTACGTACTTTAATAAATTCCACTAATATTATTATACTTACATACAAACCTACAACAGTCCTCATCTGAATACTTTTGAGCATATGCTCTCATATGCACGTATCATTGTGCGTATGATACATTAATTGCACATGTAGCATTTATTAATTAATTAGGTATAGATAGGAACATATAAGTCGGAAATCGAGGAAGGAAACCGCCAAGCAGTTATCAAAGTAGTTTCCGAATAGCAAGGCTATTACATACTCGCTATAGGAAACAACTACTCCTCGGTCTAAAGCCCCGCCAGGCATTGAATTATACCTAAAAGCAATCCTCGACTCCTTTCTCGTGTTGCTGCACGATCAGATAAGGTTTTAAAAAATAAAACCCGTCACAGGTAGGATTCGACATTTGTCCCGGATTGGAACCGAACGACATACAGCTGTTTCGAACTTATTAGTTCTCATCAGTGCCGTACACGGTACGTCGATCCAGAAAGAATGCCGAATGAAAGTTGTGGGGTATACATCTTTATCGATTCGATCTGTGTCAGTAACATATAAGTCGGAAATCGAGAAAGGAACCACCAAACCGCCAAGCAGTTATCAAAGTAGTTCCCGAATAGCAATGCTATTACATAATCGCTATAGGAAACAATTACTTTTGGGGCATTCAACTACATTGACTGACTAAAACCTAAAAACGCATCTTCTTAATTTTAATATGAACGATTCAATAGGGGGTGCTTAGTGATCTTAAGGACTCTAATGAGATATTACAAAATATTTTGTTATGTAAAATCTTTACGGAATAAATTTTATTACCTATATCACAACTTAACCGACATTTACAGTATGTTGTATCCCTAATTCATCTAGTTTATTGGTAATTGAAACACGATTGAGACATAATATTTTGTACTTCATGATAATTTTTTGTTATAAACAACAACGTAGTAATATAGATGTAGTTTATTATTACTATTGAAAAAACTGTGCCGTGAAGAACATACTAACAATTATAAAATAGATTATGTAAATATATACGTTTTTCTTATGCGATATTACAACAATTTTGTATTTTTAGTAGCATCTATCTGAATAACCAATAAAATACTATATTAACTTACTCATAAATAAGAAGTAATTCATTTAGAAACAGCTTTGATGAGAAACGGTCATTTAAAAATTGCAGAAACTTGAAAATATGTAAAGTTATTTATTTATACCTATATTCCTTTATGTTTTCACTACGATTTCGTGATCACCCAGTATATTACTAAGTTCGGTGTGAAAAATTAATCAATAGCAACATTTAGTAAAATAACACAAATAATGAATTTAATCATGTCGTAATAAACAGTACATTAAGAACATCGTAATATAATAGTTATTCGTCTATTTTCAGATACTAAAGGTTGTTATCTACAGAAAGCAGAAATAAATACATAAAGGTAAGTCTATTTATTTGCAACTAATTATTTCATAATACTTGCATTAATACTAGTTTGTATCTACGTCACAAGTGTCCTTATGTACATATATTAAATATAGATATAATAAGAATGATGTAATATCGATTTGAATAAAGCTCTGAATCATTCAGGTAAAGCAGATTTATCAGAAGGGACCACGTGCATAACTATAGAGAATAAACGTGGGGAACAGAAATTTCTTAAAAGTCGATGCATGACAAAAGAGGGATTACCCACGAATGAAGCGGAATATAAGCCATGTTTAACAGATAGACTATATAGAGAAAGTCCAAGCAAATAAGATGTAAGTAGGAAGACGTAAGATGGCTTCCCTACATTTTCTTTTGCAAATGGCCACTCGGGTTTTACTTCTTGAGCTAGTTATACCATATATTATTGTATGTGACATCCATTAACATGCTTTTGTATCAACTACCAGAAACTATGGGGAAAGAACACGAACAACTTGACAAACTTTCTAATTTAGTCGTCGTGCTTCTTTTTGTCACTCAAAATTTATATCTCAAGTTGTCCTTTAAAGATCAATTCAATCTATTTTCCCATAAATTCTAAAGGATATTTAATATAAATTGTGAAAGATTTATAGAAAACGATACAAATAAAAGGTTTTTGGAAATTCAGTATAATGTTATTATAATATATATTTTTATAATTCAGTATCACTATAACTTATATTTTTAATAATCCTAATAATATGTATCGTTTTTAAAGTTACACTGTAAGCTCCTGTGAAATTGTACAATAAAACTAATTGCGTTTTTGGCTATAATTTCTAAGTAATTTTATTTCCCATTTTGTGGTTATATTTCAAATTATATAATTAAAAAATAATAATATATGACGCATTGAGATTATTACTATAATACTATGCATCAGATTAGTAGTCTTATAGGGCCTAGACCTTAACTCGGATCCTCAGTTGTTTACTCATTCTGTTTTCATGAACCATTACTAATTTCCAATTACTAGGTGCAATTGACTGCATGTAGGTTCTTTCATCCTGTATTTCTTGAAAAGTTACTAATCGTATCTAAAGAAATGTTAAAAACACGACATCCTCGTACTTCATTATAAGATTTGATTTATCCCCTAATGCTTTTATTCGAACAGCTCTGATTAAAACTGCTAAGAATACATATTTTAGTTTTTATTAATAAATTGATAATATATTAACATCTATTAACCTAAAATAGATCTAATATAGTAATCTAGAATAGACCTATTATATATTTCCATCTATTGAATATTTACGTGCTTTATTACATCCTTATGATTTAGTTTATTAATATATTTGCATACTTATACAGTGAGTCCGAAAATTAATGTATAAATTCGATAAAACCAATAATAATTTGTTTTTGAATTCCGACAAGTTCAAGAATATTTTTGAAATGCCGCTTTAAGAGATATCCTTTATCTTTTTCGATCCGTATTTTTTCAAAAATCAGAGACATCAAAAAAGCCCCATTTTTATTGTATAATTTGAAAAAACTATTTCTTTTACGTACAGAAAAGGAAAATAAGAAAATTTTTTGTGTAACTATTCAACCAAGGCAAATAAAATTTAAAACGAGAAAATTAATTTACATTTACATTAACTTTTCAAAATGTGCTCTATTCACAGTTTATCCATATCCAATATGGTGAATAAATTTCCTCTATAGATTTTCAGTGATTTCAGATGTTTAATTAATTAAATGTACTTCTCCACGGATTCTCTCTATATCTTCCAAATTGTTAGGGTTGCTAATGTACATTTTACTTCTCAATTAATCCTACAAAAAGTAGTTCAATGAGGTTAAGTTTGGTAATCTAACAGGCTAATCTATTTGTCCTCACTTTCCTATCCAGCGATTTGGAAACCTAGTATTTAAATATGTATGAACAGTATGAATATAGTGTTGAAGAGTACGAACATATTGTTGACAAAAATTTTATCACCTGAGGTGAATCGGATCAAGTTGGGTTCAGGTGGATTAGGAAATAAAATTAATAATGGTTAAATCAAATTGAAGATATTCAATATATTTCTCCTCAGACATAATTTTGTAAAATAAATAGGGACCTAATATTCTGCTTTAAATCATGCCATACAACACATTTAGTTTATGAGGGTATTATATCCAACGCCGAGAGTTCCAGTAAGTAACAGTACCATTTAGTCATCTCCAGATAATTTATGTGCCGGAGCAACTTTGTGTGGATGATATTTATGCTTACAAGCTATCTCATGGACAGAGGTACAGAATAAAGAACCCTTATTCTGTGGACAGAGGCTTTCGGTATGTTTGCATCTACAGTCACCTGCGATAGTTAATGATATGTGGATTGTCTTGTAAAGATAGAACAACGTCAAACTGAGCATTTCTGTCTCTAGTGGGGCGGTAGTCTTAGGTAAATATCAAACGTTACCAAATTATTTAAATTTTGCCTCTACTCTGCTGACTACAGTTTTCGAGATAAGAGCACGATCCGAATGAGTTCCGATAAATAATTGGACTGCCTCTGCTTGAGTGCGTGCCCTATCACCAAATCCAACCGCGTAGTGTATTTTAATCTTTTTCCGCTTACCTAACTTCACTATGTTGTATAATCAGTAATCACACTTTAAATGGCTTAAAAATAAACAGAAAAATACAACCTATAATCAGAACGAAAATAACATCAACAGAACAAAAACGAATTTAAAACATTCAAAAAATACTGAATAAAATGGTTCTTATACTAATACTACTCAATATTAAATGTGAATGAATGATTTTGTTTCATATCAATGACTTTGTCATCATGCTTTTATTTCTTGATGGTTTTAAAAATCCATTTTCTCACAAAAATTATTACATATGTATCCATTTCTTATTTTACTTTAGTTTACTTAAGAAAGGTTGTTTTAAATGAATTAATTACTCCGACTTTCCATTAAATAAAAATACGATATTGGAGTAGGTCGAAACCTTTGGTGTGAAGATAACACTGACTTAAGTTTTCCACAAAACACAAAAATACTATACATTACACTCGACGCGCGTTTCGCCAACAAAGTTGGCATCATCTAGAGATGACTAAAACTGTTTAAAATTAAAAGTTTTAATCATCTCCAGATGATGCCAGCTTTGTTGGCGAAACGCGCGAAGTGTAGTGTTTTGGTGTTTTGTGGAAAACCAAGTCAGTGTTATAAAAATACAGCTTGAACAAATTTTAGGGTGGCTCGCAAACTTTTGCTATTTCAAGTACATATTTTAACATGTCCTAGTGGTTTTTTAAGCAGAAAATATTAGTACTAAACTAATATAACCTAACAAATAATAATTAATAAATAATAACATAATAAATAATATTTCGATAGACTAATTTTATCGAATGTGTGCATTATTTTTCAGACTAATTGTATGTACAGGTTGATAAGTGTGGATGATGGTATATACACATTTATGTGCATTCCATGAAAGATTGTTATTTGCCTTCAGACTTGTCAACGAGATATTTGCCCATTGTTCTGAACATTCCTAGGCCTTAAAAAAGAAAGCGACCTGCTTAACCCAGTTATATCCGTATTGCTTTCATATTTGGATTGCGGCTTAAAATACTTTATAAACTTATTATAATTAATTTTTCACATAACAGTATAGTATGATATTCTGACTAATCGAAATGAACTCCAATCTTTAAAATTTTAGGGTTATACATTGTGTCTACACAACTTGGTACTATACTGCCGATATTCTTAGTGAAACTGGTCGGTGCAGTTCGATTTTTTAATTTACCGAAATATTTATTACTTCTATTAATTTTATGGCTACAAATTCTATAAATTACATTATATCGAAAAAATATTCGTTTATGATTGTCTGAAGCTTTTAGCAGCCGCATATTATAATAACATGAATATTTTGATAGGCCTGAATATCTACTAGCTAAGTTGTGTCCTCCAGGTCAATATTAACTATTTTATATAACATTAATTTGTTTACCAGTGTTGAGAAAGCTAATATTGCGATTCATATATAGTGTTCTACATATCTTCAACAAACATATTGACTTTGATGAATATTCCATATATTTAAGCCTTTTCCAATAATACTATTATTACTGCCATATTTTAGCCTCTTTTATAATAATGTATGTAAAATATACCACAGGTATATTTTTATCTGCATGTTTGTTTGCACTTAAATGGTATTTAACATTTGAGGAAATAAGTTCTTAGGTGGTCTTAGCAATTTGCTAATATTTCCTTTAAAATGAAAATGATACTAGATAACCGCCCTCGACTATAATAAACTCGTGTAGTGATGAAAATAAAGGAACATGCATTTCTCTATGTACTTTTAAATACATTTAAGGGATAAACAAGGTGTCACGTTTAGATCCCAAACCATATACAACATATCTCGAAAATTATGGAGCTTATAAAAGCTAGAAAAAAGTGACAAAAATTATGTATACCATACTCGATCATGGGTAAAGAACGGAATTTGCGAAATTAATTTTCTACTTGTGGTGAAGGGTGAAGTTGCTCCAATTGCCACTCCTCACGGAATATAATTAAGGTAAATTAACATAAAACTTCATTATCCAAATAGTACTTACTAAGTTAATATTTGTGTTTTGGAGATTGTTTAATTCACCATCATTATACAGGGTGAATGGCAAGTGGACGTATTCCTCTGAAGAGGTGTTAATAGAGACAATTTGCAGTCAAATGACTCATAATATGCGTTATCCAGAAGTTTATAGTTTTCGAGATATTTTAATTTTCGTGTTTTATTAGAAATGTGCTGCCTCAGACTACTAATTGTAAAAGAAAAAAATAGGTTAATTTCTTTGTACTTTTTTTTGGTTTTACCGTTAATACCCGTAGTAATATAAGTTATATAATAAAAATTATGTTAAATACTTTGATACGACAAAAATTCAGGAGCTAAAACTTGCAGAAGTTGTTAGAAGCTTCAATCCAATTGTACATTTACGACGATTTATTTCCAAAATTTGTTACTGCAAGTGCATTAAAGGCAAGGGTGATAAATTGAGGAAATTTTGAAGCTGCTCGAGGACAAACGAATTATGCCGAATGAATAACAGAGCGTAAAATCACGTAAAAACTTTCACAACCTTTCATAACTTTTAACTTGAAGAACATTAAGATGCTACATAAGCAACCTACCTCCTGCTACTATTTTTGTATTATTCCTGGAAGTAACGGAAAATTTCTCAAAGCTTTATTACTCCATTCGAAATATATTGAAGCAAAGAAGTTTATAAAATAATTTGTAGTTTAATTTATTCACAAATTTTGGAAATAAATCGTCGTGAATGTACACTTTGATTGAAGTTTCTAACAACCTCTGAAAGTTCTAGTTCCTGTATTTTTGTCGTATCAAAGAATTTAACATAAGTTTTGTTACATAACCTAAATTACTATGTAGAACGTTATGTATGTTAATGTACGTTAACGGTAGAAGCAAAAAAAGTACGAGAAAGTTAACCTTTTTTCTATTTTACAATTAGTAATATGAGGCAGCTAATTTCTAATAAAACCGAAAAATTAAAATATCTCAAAAACTATCAACTTTTGGATAATGCATATTATGGTTCATTTGACTGCAAATTGTCTCTACTAACGCTCTTCAAAGGAATACGTCCATTTGCAATTCACCCTGTATAATAACTTGTCCATACACAAGAAATATAATATTAATTAAAATATTAATCAAATTAATATTAATTAATAAAATATTATTAAATTAAATTCAAGAAAATCTCAATTTTAAATATCCATTAAATTTGTAACTTAAAAGCAGAACCGAAAAAAAAATAAAAAAAATGTTATAGATTTTTCTTATCAGTTCCCAATACTATATAAGGATTAGAGTGGAAATAGATTACTCCAAATCACCCTTAAAAGCCGTCGTGTTAGGTTGCCCTCAATGTTGACGAAACTTCATACATCTATATATTTACCGACAATATGAAATAAGTATTTCTTGAACTGAATTGAATAAATCGTTTCAGAAGTAAAATAAAGTGTATAAATGCATTCTTCGCATTATGTTGACTCGTTTATTAAAAACTATGAGAACTAGTGAAATGGCGTTTTCTCTTTATATTTATCAAAATAGACCCCTTCGACGGTCCATTAATAGATTAATAAAACCATTGTGATGTCATCCCTGTCAGCTTATCCATGTTACTGAGAGAATAAAATACATACTATCTTCAGGTGTGAGTATTATTACCCAAAATACAAAATAATAACGATGGATTACATTTTAGTATAAGAATTCCTAAATAGAAATAAGTCTACTAAATAGTACTTGCTTATATCTAGTCAAATATATATGTTTAGAATAAAACATATAGTAGTGGGCCCTATAATTCCAAAATGACAAAAAGTAAAATATGAAGCCAAAGTAATTATCAATAGTAATAATTACATAAAATCGTTTATACGTATTGGATCAATTTTAGTCTGCTACTTGCTAGTTTTTTGGCAATAAATCTTTCTACATCTCTAGACGTTTAGAAGCACGAATTTGAATTAAGAGTACATTAGAAACTATCCTGATTCCAGGTCAGGTTACAATAAATGTCAGAATAATGTCAATAAAGGTCAAACGTTTACTCTTACGTTTGGATGGATAGGTAATCTAGTATATTCTCCGATAGCAACATTATTCGTTCCCTCTCAAATATTACAGTATTTATCGCTATTGTAATTTTTTCCCTATTTTGAGTAACCGTAATTCTAAAAATAGAGGATACTCAAAAAGTTTTTTTTAAGAAAACTTATTGGTATTTTATATTCTGTAGAATTAAGATTTGTTTATTAGAGATGTGTTTTCAACGATTTTCTATATTTACTCTTAATTCCTTAGTTAAATTGCACTATTTTGCTAAATTTAATACGAAAATAATAATTTCTATTTATTTTAAGTTGTTTAGACAAATTAGGTATAGTTTCTTATTAAATTTTATGTGAAAATTTTTGTATAAGTAAGTTAAATCAAATGATAGCAAAGGATCTCATACCAAATGAACCTCCAAAATCTTATTTTGATAAATACTGCCTGCCTAAGCAATACCGTGTAAAGTCACATTAATACATCCTAATATATTCTAAAGGAAGTGAAAATTTGTATACCTTCATCCTGGTACAAGTCTACCAAATTATATTATATATGATATACCTGTATGTATTTGCAATTGTAGCGATATGAGCATCTAAATTGCTTTGTTTTTCAACATTGACGTCCCGTTTTACCCCTTAAATGACGTTGAGAGCGGATAATATGCTTGTTCCTTATTTGTAGCTCCTTCACCACCACGCACAATTGCATCGAAATCGACGACGGTCACCTGGGACCCTTTCCATGTGAAATACGGCCTATTACATTCATTCTTCTTATATACGAGTATATTTAACCATTGTATAACAAGGTATGATTGATACGGAAATTTGTGTGCAGGTACACAGTGAACATGTGCATTATTTTCAATATAGTTTCTGACTGTACCCTCTGTCGCTGCATACATTCCAGATAACACATACATGTTAGTAGTACAGCATAGTTTAGACAATTTATTATACTTACCATTACTGCAGAGGTTAAGCATCAAATTGGATATCTATAAATAGGTCAAACTCATTAGTTCGCGAGGTTTTTTGGGGCAGCTCTTATGTACTTATATACAGAGAGATCCAGGTTGATTGAAGGTGACGTTACACTGAAAACACACTTAAAGTAATTAACACAGATTTCCGTTCTATTTTAACTACTTTCGTATAGTAGTATTTGACGTTTCATCGATGTTATCAACCTAATGATTTAATCTCTGCGACAGGTTTACTCAATTTGTATTTGCAAATTTTACCTAACAATATTAGGATTGTTGATTCACAGTAATTTTTGTCTGTCACATTATTTGGAAACACTGGCCATGTGAATTGACATGGCCAGTGTTGCCATATCAATTCACATGGCCATGTTTTTCAATTGCGATTGTCATTGACTTGTATTACGTATTCGATATCTCATGAAACTCCCATCAAAAACAAAAGTTCTCATTAAAATATATATATATATATATATATATATATATATATATATATATATATATATATATATAAAGATATATAAAGATATCTCATCAAAAATAAATTGTTCTTCAATGTTGCAAATCCACTGTGTATCAATTGTGTGGAAATTAAATTAAAAAAAATGTATTTTGCGTGTATGCCGCAACTGACAACTAATTTTAAACTGATGTTTAAAGTTATGAAATTATTTTCTATTTAGAAAACGATACATTTTCATAGTCTTATTTTCTAAGTGATCAACCAGATAAGAACTATGGGAAATATATCCGTTCATGTATCTTATAATTTAAGAATTTACAAATCGTCTATAAATTGACCACAAATTTATTTTTATACAACACATACGATTATATTGGCAACATTTTAAAATATTGATAGTATTTACAATGATAAATTACTCAAGAAAAAACATAGTTTTGTCTGAAGAGAAAATAAAATAGGTACTTATCTAACGTATTCTTAAAACTAAATAAAAACTATTTTTTTGTGAATGACATGAGTCGGTACATGGAGCAATAAAATTTATGTTGAACGCATCCATATGAAATCACTGTACTGCAAGTACTCTGTACTTTGTATTACTAAGGGTTAACTGCTATCATTGGTTCAGTATTAATACTGAACGAAACGAGATAACTACTGCCATTAGTTCAATTTTAGTTGAAGTAATTACCTTTTGGACAAAATGTTTTTACTGATGAAACATGGTTTCATTTCAACCCTTAAGTACTGTTGTGCGGTTATCGTGACCGATGTAAATATTCATTTCATGATCTTGTATCCCCACTTAATTGTATTGGCTTGTGCATCCATATACCTTCATTTCAGTGTGACACGTGTTCCTGGAAATGATGCAAGACATTTAACTGCGGGTTCTGTTGCCCATAGATTATAAATTTTGAACAAAGCGGTTACGTTGACCGTACATCACTGTTAATGTAACTTTCTGTTGGCCTGTATTTTGGCGGTAAAACAAATTTACGATGGATAATGGTGCGGGGCCGTCAAATCGAATCCGAATAACTGATCCAAATTTCGATGAAGTGGCCTTAAGATGGTATAATGAACTAAATAGCACCAGTGAGGACCAGAATGGCAATGAAGACATTAGTGAAGTGAGTGAGCAGGAGACAGATTCGGAAGCAGACAGTATAGATAATGAACCAGAGAACAGGAAGACAGAAGAGCCCAGTGAGGAATACGAGCAGCAAGATTCTAATAATATCAAAAGTTTTTTTGGAAAAAATCGATATAAATGGTACTCTGAAAGCTTTATTTCTCGCAGTAGAACCCAGAAGCATATCATCATATGTTGTCCACCGGGCATATAAAGTCCAGTTTTAGAAAAAGCAGATTTCATAAAACTACTTGCGGATGAGTTAGTAAAACCACATCTTGAAAGACGAGTAGCAAATGTTAGATTTACCGTGAAGTTGACTTTTATATTAGACGAGTATTAAGTGTTCCTGAAGAACCCTTTGAATAAGTAGCTTCTGAGAAATTATAAAAGTGAGAAACTTGTTATACCTGTCCTTCAAGAATCAAAAGAAAAACATATCACCTGTGTTATATGTGCAGTAAACCAATATGTCTTGAGTATTCCTCAAAATTATGCCAAAATTGCAAGTGTCATCTGTGACATATTTAGGTATTGTAGTTTCTATCACAGAATTTCTTTTGGCATCATTTTTTTATTGTAATAGTGACTGCATACCTTTAACTTGAAAAGGAAAATATCATTTTATTTTAAGTGTTCTTTGTTTTTGTTTTTGAAAGCTTTAGCTGATATCACTATATGTATAGGACACTATTATACAAAGAGAATATATGTATATTTTTTATAAAAAGAATGTATGTATATATACATATTGTACACTATATTATTTCAAGTCATACAGCAACGCACCCAACTGTTAACAGGAAAACATTAAAATGATTCATATTCTTTTTTATTGTTGTATAAATTTGCTGTCACCGTGACCACACGTCAGTTACTGCGTAACAAAACTGGTACCACGGTAGTTAAGGATTAATATTTATACAAATTTACGCTACTATCATACAACTATCATACTGAATCTGCGGAAAATCATATTAACATTTTAAGGTAATTAAGTTTATACTTTATTAATGTTGAAATTTGTGTGGCTGTATTTCAGATTGCAGATCGACTGCAGATTGATTAGCATGATTTGTGTTTGTTGCCATAAGTTCTAAACCGTATCAAATAAATATTCTAGAACCTTTTATAAAACATCTACACGGTAATGAACTACAAAAGTGTTATTATAAATAAGACGGTGATATACCTCATATTACTGCGGGAACCTAAGAATTTATTCAACAATTTTATACTGACTACGCAATTGTACACTGCTTTACGATATGAAACAGTTTATACATTTTGAACATTTAGTCCAAAAGTATTTAACACTAATTTATGTTACTTCTAAGTTTATTGCTAACAGAAATGGTACTTTGTGTTATCGAAAATAAGGGACAAATTGATTATATAGTATTCTCAGTAGTAACACATTACTGTTTCTACATATTCTAAGAATATTAGAATCTAACATAATACCCAGAAGTTGTTCCCTTACATACTTGTATTTATTGTTTCTCATTATTATATCTGCTACACACGAATAGTACATTTTTCTCGACCTTAATAGTGACAAAAATTACAATTTGGATATATCTTGTATCTTACTCAACCAGAAACATATATTTGTAAACAAAATTGTTATGGATTGAATAGAAATCTTAGCAGCTATGTGGTATGATAGATAAGCTGATTACTCCATGGAAGGACCGCAGGAGAATAGAATACAATTTCGATCTACTATAAAGAGCATCTGATAATTATAACACATTCTTGAAGTACACATGGTATCAACCAAAACAAGGGGCTCTTTGGTACATGTTTCAAGATTCCAAAGATCCCAGTACCTTTTCAGATTATATGATCATATATGTAAATATTTAATTACTTATTATTACATATGCCATTGGGAATATGAATGAAATCATATTCCTAGTTACTAATGTATATGACGTAATAGAGAGACTTTAAGAGGATGAGCTGGGATATAGCTAGATATATTTTAAAGATATTAACACAAATATTATATTTGAATTGTTTATATGACCGTTGAGTTAAAATGATATCTATAAAAATGTTGAACTAGATAAAAACTATTTTGTTGTAAGTATTATAAATCTCCCTACAAAACTTACGATATCTTAAAACATCCTTGCAAATACCTACAACCTCTTTTATCACTCAAGGATATGATTAGAGACTAACTCTATTGTAACAGGAAATCAACATTGCTATATCATTACATAAACTTTGACAAATGATATAACAGTTTAGCTTATACTTAATACGTTATTATAGCTTTAGTCAAATGTATGCAGAACTAACTTATATTATAAATATGGCGCTGAAATAATGTAAATTTATTTATGCCTAATATAAGCCCACAATCATTCAGCATGTTGAGTATCTGTAAGTAATTCAGTAATTCTAAGTATAAATTTTGCGTTATTTGGCACTTTATAAGCAGAGTAAGGAGAGCAGTCAGTAACGAGAAAATATAAAGATAAGAATATAGGTATAGAATATAAATTATAACAACTCAGTCGATAATGTCTGTATTGCTACATTTTTACGTTATTTTTAAAATTGGCATCAACAGCAAGTTGTAATAGCTCTACGAATGGGAGATTGAATCATAAAATATGTCATTAAACAATTGAGGAACAACCTCGATGATAAATCGTCGTCTGAGCCGTTAATGTAGAATTAAATATGCCTTGAATTTACCTCGCTATTGAAATTACCTAATTGCTCGCATTAATATACTTATAGTGCCCATTATATACAGAAGGATACAATATTGCCAAATATATGAAGATCCTATATTTCAAGATAATTCATATATTTTGTTCCTTACAAACAGATTTGAATGATATCTGTATAAGCGTACTTTATGTAGTTATAAATAAATAAATAACTATGATTCCTATTTATAATTTCTGTCATATTAGTGTTACTAAATGTAATAATAAAATCTAATATTAAATAAGGATTTCAATTTTCACATAAAAAACCTATAACAAAATTGAAATTAATATTACGTTTATGTCATAGCTGATATGAGTATTTTCTAAAAGTTATTAAAATGGTAAATTAAATAATAATAGAAATAAATGAAGGATAGTAAAGCATATTTTTTACTATAAAATTTATAGCATATCCATAAAAGTCATTCGTAATTTTGAGCATTAAATATTGGTGAGTTGATTGGGGGTGATATTATGTTCATTTTATAAATATAAACTAAATTTAACGTTACATGCCATAAAGCTAAACAAAGGCAATTATTGAGTTATATATCTTTTACGACTTAATACCAATTCTCACAAAATAAGGATTATGCTCGCTTCTGCTTAATTAGATTGTCATTTATCTTAGATATGTGTGAAGTAATTAGAATTAATTACATTTCTCATTAAATTTACATACAACGAGTAATTTTCAGCGAGTAAGTAATTTCAATAAAGTGCAGATCTACTATAAACTGCCGTAAATTAAAACTGTGTGGCATCAGGTGATAATTTATAATTATCTTCTATTGACGACATTAAGTAAACGCGCGTTAAGGAACATACAACATTTCAATATTAGTGGATAAGTGGTTTTTCGTTTTTGCTACTTCATCGATGGTAGCAGCTCTTTCCCAGGATTGTCATTTTTAAATTAATTTCTCATGAAAATAGTACTGATCTGTTAATGACCCCTTTGTTAAAAAATAGAAAGCAGTTTACATGTTATATAATATAAAAACAAAGTACCGTTTTCATGTTATATGGTATAAAATTATTACTCGATCCCTCAAGAAAAATACAATTAGTCACCAATTTTATCACGCAAGTCTGCATAATAAAATAATCGTTAATAATATCGAATGAATATAAAATATTTTTTAGATTGATCTTACCAGTCAATATAAATTATAGTTGACAACAGGGTAACTTGTATTGATATCTAAACAATGCATAAATATATTTTTGTCTAGAGCGTCAATTTCAATTTATTTTAGCTCTCTACACAACACAATAAATAGAATAAAATAATGAAACATGTGTTCACTAATACACTATTCCCATGATCTACGAGTATGTTAAGATACTAACATATTTATGGATCAGTATGACAATTCTACTATTTACTATATAAAACTTTCATTTACAACTTTGCTTACTGTTTGGTATGTCTTAGAATTTTCTTCAAAACAAAGAATAAAGAACATAGACATATTGTAAATATACCAATTCTATCATTTAATAAACGCCATGTGAGGATATGTAATAATTACAATTTATCTCTGGAATCAAACGTGTAAGTACTTAATATTTTAATTCGCTGGGATCATTTAAGGTAACAAATACTATTATAATTCTCTATTTGCCCAATTAAACTCATACACTCGATGGTTATTGGAATAGAGAATTAATGGCAGTCGAATTATATACTGTTGTTTCAATCTAAATTCTAGCAGGTCTATTCTGGAATGCACTCATTCCAGTAATGGCCCATACAGTTTCTGTGCATGATGAATGAAGTAATAGGATGACCGTCTGCCTGATATATTGATGTGTATTGTAATACTACAATAACCTATGGTAATTCATAGCACATCTGAACATAATTGAAATTATTGGCGGAAAATTAGTTATCGTAAATTTAATGGGTAATGCAGTTGTTTACTATTACTTTATGCATATCTAATAAATACATAGATACAATTTGACAAATTATATAGTAATAGCAAAAACAAAGTAATTAAGCAAAAGCAATATTAATTCTTATTTTGAGAACGAAACGAAATTAACACATTCATTGCCACATTACATCTATGTACACACGTTATGTGCCGCCTAAGTTTTTTCTTACACAGTGGGTAATATGGGAATATTTCAGTTCAAAGGTGAATTGGGATGAATGTTTTCTAATTTTTTTTAAGAAAGAAACAAAAACCGCGCCTGGCGCGTTGTGGGCACAGGTCATATGACAAGCTGTATCCAGTGCCCCAAATCGCGCCAGGAGCGTTTGTATATATAGATTTACACATTTAGTAGTTAGTTTCAAAAACAGGTTAAAATTTCTATCCTTTATTAGAAAAAAACAAAAAATTATTATATTACAAAAATAAGTACTTGGGTAAAAGTCCGAATAGAACTTATGAGAAAAGACAAATACAACATATTTAAATGAAAGTACAACACATCTCATGGAAAACAAATAATAAAATTATATCTCCATATGTATGTAAAAGAACTCTCTAAAAAGTATAAAAAAGTATAAAACAGGAAACAAAAGTTAATTATTTGCTTCTACAGTCTAAACCATGGGGTAAGACATTGCCCAGTATGCTTTACAACACCATACCATGTGTGTACCATCACATAAGTACCCAAAAATCCGGATGATTTTTGGGTACTTATGTGATGGGATACATTTATGTATCGCAATGATTTTCCTCAAACAAATCACAGATGAGAATTGTTTCCTACTTACCTTAGAGCTTAGAGCTTCAAGATTATTTCACATTAAATAACACACAAATTTCACAAAATATTGAAAGTAATGCTCAAATATCGTAGAGATGTAGCCAGAACATGAGGTGCATACCAACATGTGGGAACCAGTCCGCAGAATGTAAAACTAGGTTATGAGTTCTGTCAAATTTCATTTGCAGGAAGATAAACCAATGGAATGATATACTTTTCATATGCTCAATATTACTGATTTCGACTTCAAGCAAATTGAAATACTTGCTGGTACACATATGTATCGTTCGGGACGAAAGAGTTAAACATACTAACAATTCCGAGCCTATAGAAACGGCCAAAATTTGTTATTTGTATTACAAGATTATGTGAATTAACATTATTTTAATAACACAAATATATTTATGCATTTTTATTTTATAGAAACAGTAACTTCTGAATTACTGTTGAAAACTCCTAATCTATTAGTAATTAAATATAAAAGAAAAAGTATTTGAGCATTATAAGAATAAAATCAGATTTATATATAATCTTTTCTATTAAAACAAATTTTATATTCCATAATTCCGATTATATGCATAACGAACATTCGCAAAGGACAAATGCCAGTCAAAGTAGTATTGCCGTACATTATTAAAATAGTGAAACTCTGAACAAGACTCTCATTAAACTTCTAGTTTTGCTGTTAATGCCTCTCACAATTACGAGTTTCTGTTCAAGTTAGTCTAATAGATATAATTATGTAATTTAAAGCAATTTCCAGTGGAATACTACAATAGTAACTGAAAACAGTTTAATTAATAAAACTAAAACTATTCCATTAAAATAATTGTTCTATTGAAGTGTTTGCCATTTAATTGTCCCATAGTGATATTTACAATACTAATGTAAAATCTATTATAGAACGATTCTATAGCTTTTGGGAAGAAACATACTATACTGTGAGTATAAAAAGTAAGGAAATCCCAAAAATCTCACAATACCTTTATGTTCACAAAAAATATTTAATACAAAAGATATAGGGTTAAAAATTTTAAATTTTATAGTGGCGTTAGTAATGACGATAGTGACCTCAGAATTACATTAAGGTATTAAGAGTTAAATTTTATCTTCAAGTATTGAATTCATCAATTACAAACATTAGTTTGAATACATAGATATTTGAAGCAGTCTTCAAATGAGGTGATAGGTACTCGTAGATTGTTGTAATTTAAAAATAAATTTCAGAATGGCGCCACAACGCCATCTTTGATGATTATATTACTATTTATTAGTTAAAACGTTATTCTTTTACTATAATGTATGTATATATGTCCATTTTCATTATTTTACGCCTTTCAGTTCAAAAATTAAAGAGATATTGGAGAGGGAGCTTAGACGTGTGCTGTATATTAGTCAATGTTCAAAATTAACACGTTGGCTACCAAGCACTATTTCAAAGAATCTTCCGTGTGGGACTATATGTATTACTGGTGTTACAAACCTTACTTTAAAATCTTTTTATTCCTATTTTGACTACAAAGTGTTCTATCCTACTATTTACAATTGGGCCTTTATCGAGTTGTCACCATTCATACATCATAATGCCTATTCTAATACATACATTACATAATAAACTATATACATACATTAAACTATATACATATACGAGTTAAATAATACAATAGTATGCTCTTTATAAGCACTCATTCCGCACGCTCGGTGTCAACTCTTACTTGCTTTGTGGAGTCTTTCTCCTCTGCTTAAAGAGGTAACGACCCCACCCGATCGCTATTCTGATCTCGCCATTGCTACGTACGATTTATTTATTATTATATTTCTCACTGTTCCTTCATGGTGTTACAAACCAGTTGGTTCACTTAGAAACCATATGAATCACCGGTGATATCACCTTATCAGAAATTGAATGGCACGTTAAGGTTCTGGTATATAAATAGGGTCGAGTAATATATATATATATAAGTGGTATACAAATGAACTCACTATAGTACATATTCAGTGGTTATCACCGGTGACTCATCTAAAGCCAGTTATAGACACCCAAAAAAAAAATGATCATAAAGAACATAAAACATTTATTAACTGCTAAACGAATATATAAAGGTTATAAAAATGTTATTCATGTTCATT
This sequence comes from Rosalia funebris, assembly GCA_037954035.1. Lineage (NCBI taxonomy): Eukaryota > Metazoa > Arthropoda > Insecta > Coleoptera > Cerambycidae > Rosalia > Rosalia funebris. Next base: position 4,016,242 of record JAZFAV010000010.1, on the reverse strand, counting down.
TTAGTGTATTTTTTGAAAACACTATAAACATAACGCTGGAGAATTTGGACATTCACGACAAAATGTAGACACTAGCTTAGTTTTTTTGGCTGCGACTTTATAATTCTTTTGAAGGTGGTATTGCTGTTCGTAACAGGCAATACAACGTCTTCTTTTCTTACGATTATCTTTTGTTCTCTCCACAATTTCTTCCAATGTATGTTTTTTCTTCCTTTGCTGTTCCCTGTTTATAATTTCTCCAAGCAATCCACAAACAAGTTTCTCTCTAAAATCAGATATCTGAATCTTTTTATTATTTGATAGTTGGTATAGGACCAAAGCATTAATAACTGACGTACCAAATATGTATTCGAATGCCACTTTGTGGTACCACCTTATGGACCGGCGCAAAACAGAAAAATATGATGACATTTGGTCTGAAATGTCAATACCCATTTTGAACTTATTATAAAATATGATAGCTTCTGGTTTATAAATGCTTTCGCCTTTCTTATTTTTTTTTCCTGTATCCACAAGATTAATTGTATGTCGAGTACTAATGAACCTCACCGATCTTTTATCTTTCCAGTTACCAATAACTTTGCCCTTACTTTCTTTCCCTTTCACGTCCTCTTTCTTCATTTTCTTCTCATCTAGGATTTCTTTTGGTACATCTTTTACATATTTTCTTAACGTGCCAACATTATGAGTTTTTCTCTTCAATAATATTTTGGCTAGTTCGAGGTTATTATAATAGTTATCTGCCACTAAAGTACGTCCCTGGTCAAGGTAATCTTTCATTAAATTTAATACAACAGAATTGCTGCTTCGTCCTGCCGTAACTGTATTGCTATTTCCTTTGTAAATTTCAGTTTCATATGTATATCCATTTTCATCAAAAAGTTTAAAAATTTTTACCCCATACTTTGACTCTTTACCAGGAATATATTGTCGGAATAATAGTCGACCTCTAAAAGCCACCATAGATTCATCAATTGATACTACCTCCGAAGGAACTGTAAGTTTTTTAAAGTTTTTAGTCAGAGCATTGGTGAGAGGCCTAATTTTATAGAGTCTGTCATCCTTATCTGCTGTTCCATTATCGGCAAAATGAATAAAGCGCAATATAGATTGGAACCTATTTCTTGCCATAACGTGTCGAACAATGCAATGACGGTATACAAATTTTGTCGACCAATAATCTGATATTTTAGGATATCTCACGAGACCCATGTATAATATAATAGCAAAAAACTTTTCCATTTCCGAAGTGGTGGTATCCTTCCATTGTGGCTTATACTTTCTAGCATTCCTGTTAGTTTCGAGTACAATCAAATTAAAAACATCAGAATCAATAATAAGTTTATAAATTTCGACTGGAGTTAACTCCGAAGGAATGTTTATTTGGCCTCTACCTACAAATTGGAACCATTCCAAAGAAGACCCATCTACGTCTTTCCACTGAACACCTGTCGACCGGTTATCGCGAGCAACTGTATCAGCTAAGCTGGAATCATCGTTATCATTCTCGGTGTCTGATTCCGTGTGAACATCTGATTCCGAGTCTGATTCTGAGCTGGGCTGATACTCAGATTCTGAAGCAGAATATGATTCTTCGTTGTCAGTTTCCGAATCCAGCGAGTCACGTTGATTTGTACGTATATTGTGGCTAGTAGTTGGCTGAGAATCCACATTCTCATTTGTACATATAGTGCGGCTACTAGCTGGCTGAGAATCCACATTCTCATCCTCTAAGAACTCTGCATCGCCGTTATGATGAAGTTCATTAGGAGAAACGTTCATTTCTATTTGTAAAAGAAATAAAAGATTACTAACCCCTTTTTTTATGTTAAAACTCTCCAAGAGCTATTACCTTCTGATTCCAATTCGTTGTACCATGCTAGCAATTTTGCTTCTTCCTTAGGGTCCATTTTTGGACAATAAATATCAAATGTTTATGATTACAAAACATAAACTCAAACGCACGACTACAAACACATACCTACAAAGGATCACCTATGTACCATGTGAATCACCCGTGATCAACTCTGTAACGGAAATAAAGCATGACAAACAATATTTTAGAGTGCGTGTCGACATCTGTTGAAAATTTGACGTACCAACGCATCGATAAATGCTTAATATGGCTATGGTAGAGTACAGAAACCATTGTTCATACACTAGCGTCACAAGCGGTCTAGCAGCTACTCACTTTCATGTATACCGGTGATGCATATGGTAGCCAACGTATTAATTTACTTAATTAAACTTTGACGAGCTATTTTGAAAATCCCTCAGAAAATTATAAACGCGTATGTCATGTATCCCAAGATAATCATCCAATTTAAATAAAACCTATCATATGTCGTTAAAATGTTTTACAAAGAAAAAGTATAAACACGAAGTGCGTCAGGGTTCTGGATTATTCAAGAGACGCACTAGACGCATGTCCTGTTGCTTCGGCATCTCTGCTGTCTAGTCGATGTTGGGAGTCCGCCACACTGGCTCCAAACTGTGAAAAATACCGAGACTTCACAAATTATACCATTTTTCTCCTCTACTCTTCATTTTCAAATAACTATGTCATTTAAATAAATTAATTTATAGCAAAGAACGTTTACGAATTTTAATATATGTAACAGACAATCCACCAATTAAAATTTACATTATTGTACCACTTCTTATACTACGTCATACTATGTCATTATTATACTACGAGTAATAATATAGGGGCATAGTTTGATAGATAATTAAAGCATGAATAAGTCACCTAAGTTCACCTAAGTCACTAACAATTTTAACAACCATGAATTAACAAATGATATGAACTGTTGTTTATATCATTTGCAGTGCAATAAAATTGTTAGTGACTTAGGTGAACTAGTGTTAATTTATTCAACGACAGCTACTCTTTACACTCCTTACTATTACATATTGCATGCACCCCAGGTTTTTCACTTTAAATCTTACAAATATTTTTATAGCTATTAAAAATTCATAATTACAAATTCTCAGGGCTATCTGTATGGGGAGTTACGAATCTGTACGAGGCTAGAAGAAATTATTTTATACTTTTTAGTCGGCTTTAAAAACGTGGTATATTAACATTTTTTTTATTCAAATAATTATTATACTTTAAGATATATGAAATCGTAAATATTTCATTTTTTAATGTAGCAATAGCTGCAGATAACGTTTTCATGTAACTCATTATGTCACATAAATATGGATGAATGTTTGATTGTTGACATTTTTATTTACTCCGTCGCGTCGCATAGTACATGAATGGCTAGAATTGAAATCTATATGTGTATTAAAAATTAAGTTTTCTTAACATAGCATAATATTACGACATGAGGAAAACTTGTAGTGTGTTATATTTATTTATCCGTTTTATATATCAGCGGGTTATTATTTAAACATTTGGTTCATAATCAGAACCCCTTTCCCGCGAACTTACATTTCTCCACCTAACACCTGCCTTAATATTAAATATTTTTTCTGACTATAAGAGAAACCTCAAACGAGTCATTGGACTGTGTATTTCTTTAATAGGTATCCAATATCTCTTGAACAATAGACTTGTGCTTAAGCATAGCATCTCCTATATGTACAAAATGTCACAGGTTAAATTTGTATTCTTTTAAAATGACACAATATTTCAACGTATTCCTGTACTCTACAAAGGCTCACTTAATTGCTAAAATGTATCTAAACACCATTTAAATGAGTACAGAAAGTAGTTGTATCACTTGTTTACATTACAGAGAAATTTATTGGTATAACAGGCCGTTCTTTTATTCCATCTACCAGATACGACATAATTTATTCATGGAGCATTAAATTATCTTACGTCAAACTAAGCTTCTAGTTCAATCTCCTTCCTATCATCAAAGAGTCGTACATGAATGCTTAGAGTTTTTGTCACTTTATGATTGAAAATAATTAATCTATAGAACGCAAGGACCTACATAATATATATCAAATTTGTGAACTTTGAAGCGATTAATATATGCAACGCTATATCACTTATCCAATATCACCCTATACTTTGTCTATATAAATCTATCAAGCCCCACTAGTCACAAGTCTTGTCACCAGAAAACATTTCCGATGGTGTCCACTCCAATGATGACGAAATATTGGTCGTAAATTTAAGATTGAAGCGAGCTCTATCCACAATCCAAAAAACAAAATTTAACACATATGCAATAAGTGACTGATGCCTTGTTTATTTATCCCTTGGTTATAGCATTTATATTGATGGCATTGATTGTTGATTACATATACTCATATGTAAAAAATAAGCTCTTTCACATTAGATAATAAAAAGAGGGTTGATATTAAAAGGAATATCGATGTGTCATGCCTTCTGCACAAATCATCCGGTATATTATTATATTTATTATCTCGTAAAATGTGCAATTGAAAATAGAAGTTGACTGGTTTGAGAGTTTTTCCTTAAAGTTATTCCGTAAATTCTTAGCGAATTTATTCATTGCTTTACGAAAGTGCTGTAAAATATATATGATTATATACGTCGCCACTACTGGCGATTTAAACAACGGATAACTGTATATATAACTGCTCTAATTATTAACTAATGGCATGTTAAGCTATGATAACTTTAATATATTTAATTATTTAATCACATCACTATTAATTGCGCAGTGATAAAATTTATAAGTAGCTCTCGCGCACTTCCAGACAAATTGAACAGTTTATGTTGTTAAAACCCGTTCTTTACCCTTTTTCCATTTTTACACTATATAACTAATTCTATTAGGCTTATAAACACCCTGCATACTTACGTACATTAAAAATATGCTCAGAACACTTTTTATTGTTATTATACTATTATTGATTATTGTCGTTTATTTAATGTGCCTAAATATAAATGTAGTAAGGGTAAAATCTAGGTTTGAACAAATACGAATACAATTAGCAGGACTCCCTCTATGTAAACATTAACAGTAGGACTACAATCAATATGTGCGGTAGGCTTAACCACCGCCCTCCCTGAATTTTATTCCGCATACCTTTGTAGGGAATTATTTTAATTCTGCTTGTGGTATGGCCGTGCCTCTATTGTTTACATATTTATATAAGTATTATGGAGAGACAATGGCTCTAACGGATTTTGTTCAAACAAAGTGTAAATGACAAAAGCCACCCCTTATTCGCTTGATCGTTGCCATTATTTGGAAAAGCGAAAACGTCCTAAAATTCACAAGAGAATAATAATATACATATATGGTAGAATGCTCCAGGTTTTACTTTTATAATGTTCGATAGAGAATATGTATTAAAATAGAGCAATATACATATGGGTATATTACATAGAAATATTGAATTTCGGAGACTCATGTGTAGATTGGAGATACTCTCCGAACATACGAGGGTAGTTCCAGATGTAACCGACCTGACGTATAGATGGCGGCTGTTGTTCGAAAAGAATGACTACATAGTCATTCTTTTCAAACAACAACCGCCGTCCTTTCTACCATATGGTAGCAAGTACCAACCTTACGAAGCTTAAGTTTGATGTTTGACGGCTCTACGTTATTTAGTATTTGTTTGACAGCTATTGATAGTGAAGGCTCTCAGTGAATCTGTAAACATGGAAAAAAATGGTGATCTTTATGTGATACAATACTTTCTTTTGAAAGGCCTTAGTCCAACCGTTATGAAAGCAGGGAGAGTCCTCTAATCTGGGAGAGTCTGCTCCTTCATTTACAGCTGTAAAATATTGGGTGGCAGAGTTTAAATGAGGTCGTACGAGCGGCCTAGACGACCATTGCAGTGGTCGATCGAATGATGTAACCACAATGGTGAAGAAATGGTGAAGAAAATTCACAAAATGTTACTGAATGTCCGTCGACAAATAGAACGTCGTGGAGATATTTTAATCGAGTGTTTAACGAAGTTTCACAGGAATAAAGCCAAGGTTTTGCGTCGATTCATGACCTTGGAAACATTAGTCAATTATTTCACACCCGAAATGAAAATACAGTCAATGGATTGAAAGGGGAAAATCGACTCCAAAGAAGGCGAAGACAGTTTGATCTACAGGAATGCTCATGGTATCAGTTTTTTGAGATTCGTGTGGGATATATTCATTGACTATATTCAGAAAAGGAAAACAATCAATGGCGAGTATTATGCAAACTTATTACGGCGTTCGAATGATGAAATCAATAAAGAGCGGCTGCATTTGGCCAAACGGAAAGACACATCTGTCCTCGCGATGGCCAAAATTAGTGAGTTAAATTTCGAATTGCTTCCTCACGCACTCTATTCGCCAGATTTAGCGCTCTCTTCTGTTTCCAAACTTGAAAAAAATGGCTCTGGGGTAAATAGTTTACCAACAGTGAAGAGGTGGAGTTTGCAGTTGATGGCTATTTTGAGGAGCTCGACGATTCTTACAATAAACAGGGTATCGAAGCCATTGGACATCACTGGGAAAAGCGAGTAATAGCCTATGATTCATTTCCGTTCATATTTTATTTTTGATAAGAATTTAGTTATCGGCATTACACATAACGTAATGCCGCCATGAGTAATCCTATCGTAATAATAATGGTTTTCCATAGTTAGCATTTATTTAACTATAAATTAAATTTGCGCTCTTTCTAAGTAGATACAATTATTCCAGTCGGCTTTAGAGTCAGATCGCTGCTAGTTTCGTACAAAATAAAAAGCTTTTGTGAACCTAACTACAGGTTCTTCAAACAACGTTTCTCCCGAAACATCATTAGCGTATCGAGTTAAAGGGTGACTATGTAGAGAAATAAAAATATGTTTTTCCAAATTTCACATAATCCATTATTGTGTTTTCTTTATTAGGTCGGGTACTTCTGGGACTACCCTTATATATCGTTAATGCTTTCTCACACTTATTCTCTCTCTCTCTCTTTTCACCCGTGATGCTCATATACTGAACTATTTTGATTGGGTCGACGTCATAATCTGGTGTGTCCTTAATTTGCACACCCCCATGAAAGGGCCAACTTTTCGATGTCATATACCTTATATATGAAATGGATATAAAACTGAGAGGAAGGTGCGAGATTACTGAGATTTTCTTTACATATTTTGGAGAACATAGTTACCATTATCTCATAACTTTTACCCTTTACACTGTTTATAACTATATTGGGCAAAATCGAAATTATTTAAGCTATTCAATCATTAGCTATCAATCACTATTAATGATCCATTATGACCCAATTCTATGGTATCCGATTTTTTCTTTTGTATTGTCGATACTTTCATAGCGTATTATTGACCACTTCTTGAGCTTAGATGGCTTCTCCAATTCCACTATCCATACGCTTTATTACTAAGGGCTGAAATGAATTCATCGATTTCATTTATTTATACGAACATCATTTGCTAGAGTGCGTTGTCTACAACGATATCTTATGCGTTGCAAAAAAACGTTTTCTGAGCAATAAATTTTACGACATTTAAAGGAACGGTTCATATATTTTACACTCAACTTTTGCAAATCCCCCACGCTATGATAAGCGTGGCACACGCTTTTTCATAAAAATGACACCATATGACTTTCATTAATATTGAAAATAATCTATCAACATCTCTACATTTATGCCGAATAAAAATGTATTCTCTAGAGTAATTTTTAAATACAATTACACAAATATTTTAATCACTAACTTCTATGTACTAAATATACTTTGTTTCACTTAAAATATTTTATTAATACTTTTTAATAGAGTATATTAATTAATGTCATTTCCTAACTGTACCAGATATACCACCGTAAATTACTACACATAACAGTTCTGTTTATCTACGCTCTTTAGAAGCCGAGTCTTCATTTTACGAATATGCAAGAAAAATGATTATATGAGGGAATTTTTTAACTGCGATTTTAAGTAATTTTCCCTAGTTTAGTAATAAAAAGCACTATACCGACACGAATATACTTATTTACGGATGAGTGCAGGTTTACATGAGAAGAATGGAAATGAGGTTATCTAAAGGATTCTCCTTCTTCTTTAAAGGGGGGACTTAGTGATCATCATCATGGGGTCATCAGTTCTAAGACTGGTTGGACGCTAACCTCCAGCTTCTCCTATTTTGTGCTAACCTACGCATTTCGCTAATTGTGCTACAACCTACATCCCTTACTATTTGCGAGCAGTAGTCTAATCTAGGCCTACCTCTGCCTTTCTTCGCTCATATTTCTGCCTCCAAAATATCGCAGACTATTCCCCCATGTCTCAGCAAGTGGCCTACCATTACCTCTTCTCTTCTTTATGTTTTTCCATATACTTCCTTTCTTGCCGAATTTCTCTAATACTTCTTCGATTCTAACCCTATCAGTCCACGGTATTTTCATCATTCCTCGGTAACACCACATCTCAAAAGCTTCCAATTTCTTCCTACTTGTTTCCCCTACCGTCCAAGTTTCGCAACCGTGTAGTGCCGTGCTCCATACATACGTTTTCAAAAATTTTTTCCTTGTTTGTAAGTTTATTACCCCCAAGCATAAAAGTGCTTTCTTTTTGTTAAAAGCCACTCGACCCTGCGGTATTCTTTGTTTTATATCTTTATCGCTTCTTCCGTCCCAATTAATTTTACTTCCTAAATAAGTGAAGTCTTTAACTTCCTCCAATTTTTCATTATTAATTTGTACTTTCGTTTTTGCTCTGCTCTCGCGCCCTCTGCACACTAACACTTTAGTTTTGTTTTTATTCACCCTCATTCCGTATTCCTCTGTCAACACTGCCTCCATTTCGTTCAACTCTGATTTTAATTCCTCCTTACTAGATGCTAATACTGCTACATCATCCGCGAATCTCAGCATTTTTAGTGTCTGTCCCTGTACTTTAATCCCGAAGTCCACTCTACCTTTTACCAGATTAATCGCCTATTCGATGTACAGATTAAAATTTAGTTGTGTTAGCGTACATCCTAGTCTTACTCCTTTCCTAATACCTACTTCCCTTCTTTCCCCTTCTACTTCTACAACAGCAGTTTGCTCTTTGTATAGATTGTGTACTACTCTCCTATCTATACTTCATTCCCCCGCTCATTGGTATCTCGACCATTTTTTCCAATCTTACATTATCAAAAGCTTTTTCTAAATCTACAAATCCTATATAACTTTTCTTCTTCCTTTTCTATTGTTTTCTCTAACATTACTGTTAGCGCCATAATAGCTTCGCGAGTTCTATTTCGCCTAAACCCGAATTGATCTTCTCCTTAATTATAGTGATCATTAATTTTTATAATAGTGTTACATTTTCAATGTATATAATTTACATAATAAAATGAGATAAGATGGTGTTGCATTTTACATTTGATATAAGCAAACATTTTAATAATCAAGTGTTTATTGTCAATATGAAAGAAATTTAGTGTGAAGACATTCAGTTATATGTTGATGAAACCTTCAAATGAGAGATTAGCTCGTCTAATTATTACTAATGTACCACGATGATGACCACGCCCATAGTAGCTTCAGAAACTGCCTTAAAATTGATTTGTCTTGACTTATACGTAAAAGAAGATGCTCCGAGGATGACTTTGAGACTGCGGTCTATGGAAAGAGAAGAGGCAGGTTCTAGGTGAGGCAGTATTTTACTTATCCTCTCCTTGAATACCCTTCGTTCAAACTCCTCATGTTATTCCATTTGAAAACAAATATCGGTTTAGACTGAATTGTGATTACTGTCTGAATCCAGATACATCCATCTTATGATTCATGAACGCTAGGAAGATATGGATAATCAGATATTCTCTAATGATCTAAACCTGTGAATCAGTAAGTCATTGGGCATCAAGGGCGAATATTTCAAGCTAAGATTATCGGGCTACCATAAGTGATCTACTAATTAGGAGATTAGTACACAAATCATTGTCGTATACACGTTTGGCCAGTCTGATTAAGCATTTGTTATCTGGCTCTACACTACAAGGAGGCACTGAATATATCAGGATAAACAGAGTTATTTGTTGAACGGAAGAATGCACAGTTAGTTGCAAAAATCATGAGGCAAATAATTTACCCGTGTGGCGTTTTAGGAACATTTTGGTTGCGGAACTAACCGAAACTATTCGTAATTCCATTATAAAAGATAGTTACGCTTAAACGCTTATATAAAGATAGATCCAAAGAAGAGCCAAAATTATGAGTTATACAAAAGCAAACACATTATTAAAAACACATTGCAGTAAAATAAGAAACCACTGTTTAAGTATATCTCCCATCAATTTAGAGATCCTATTATGGGATCATCACGGGATATTTGAGGTTAAATCACCATCTCTACATCTACGCATACTGGGAAATTTTTGGTTAAAAATGATTGAATTACGTCGACTATTACCGAGTACCCTTCATAGAGACGATAATAAGAGAACAGCATGAAACAAGAAGGAAAATGTTACAAAGCTATGAGGCTAGTATTATTTCTAATCTAAAAAGTACTCTTATGGTATTCCACTTAATATATTTATTACACAACAATATTTCCATCAAATGTTAAGTTAAAATATTATAAAGTACTATAAATTTTCTGAAAAGGATATAAATAATCATAAATATAATTATGATATTTAACAGTTAAAATTAATTTTACAAAAAAATCAATAATAATCACAAAAACTGAACCTATGATACAAAATGAATCACAGAGATTGAGTAAAGTCGAGAAAATAAATATTTGTCATAATTGCAAAATTTCTAGTGGTACTAGAAATTTTGCAATTATGACAATATCTAGTGATACAAATCTTTTAGGGGTTTGTTTTTAAACCGCAATTTAAAAACATAAGCAATTACATATTTGTAAATACATAATTTTGAGTTCTTAAATACAATAAATCACGAAATTATTTAAGGAAAATCAATATTTATATTATTATATTACACATTGATAAAAGTAATTCGTGTATCCTGCAAAATTTTCAAAGAGTACAACTCCATTTCTATAAATAAACTACAAATTAAACGTACATAACATAGCCAATTATTAGTATCTACTATATTTATATTCGTAAATTCATTGATATGTGAACTATATTTATGTTGGTATTTTTATGCTTCTTAACGGCAAAACTGATGAGTGAAAGAGATGATTTCCATACATTTACTTTTAAAATATACCTCCTGCAAATAGGTAGCATGATATTAAAACAATCCTTTCAAACATAAAACCGTATTTTACGAGATTAGATGTATGTTTCATATGTATATATGTAAATATTCGACTTGTTTAAAATATCATAATACATAATCTACTTCTCCCTGAATAATATTTTTCTACTTCAATAATTTTCATCGTTTTTATGTTTACTACATTAACTCTAGTTAACAAAAATGGTGTGACATTATATATTTATTTATTTTACCATTATACTAGTATAAGTCTACACAGTAGGGCAGAAAAGCATTGGCACACCCCACTTTTTTCTAAATCTCAAAAACATCAAGTTGAACTGTTTGATACTAAATTTATTTAAAAACTAGCATCCAACTCTTAACTTTCCGTGGCAATAGATTAAGGGTATTAAAATCGAATTTCGATTTAAAGAAGTTCCAAAAAAATTATTTATCATACGATTTGCAATTGTTACGCCTTAAAGTCTTCGAATCATCGAAGATACAAGGTTCTGGGTTATTTCAGGTCCAGCTTGATCTCATTCTTGTAATAAACCATTTGTAGCTGCTGTTTTGACGAAATTATATTCTTTTGGGCCTTTAAGTCCAGCAAGTAACACAAATGCTCTATGGGATTTATATCCGGGGAGTCGAATGGACTTTTGATTTCCCTACTAACATTATAAAGTAACCATTCCTTTGCTTTATTGGTGGTGTGGCTGGATTATTATCCTGCTGGAAGGTAAGTGTATCTCTGATGCCCATCTTTTCAGCACTACTGTTCAAGTTATGGCGCAAAATGTCAACATACTTGTCTGCATATATAATTCCGTCGTTAAAATTTAGGTTTCTAAGACCATTTCACGATGTGCAGTACAGACTAGAACCCTCCTGCCACCGTGTTTCATTGTGGGCCTGACATGACTCATTTCAAATGCAGCATTTAGTTTTCTCTATATATATAGAGAATTATGTATATACATATTTGCGACCATCAGAGCCGAAATATTGAACTTACGAAATGAGAAACCAAAACCTGCATTTGAGAAAATCAAAGAATTCAGGCCTTAATTGATGTAGATGGTATATATGGTAATAAAATGTTAAAATATAAATTAATTAAAAACTTTTTTAATTAAAATTCTTTACTGTTTCAATACATTTCTTGACCCTTGAAATTCATATTCATATTCGCATTCGCTCAATATTGCCAATAAATGTTAATAGTTGAATGCTAGTTTTTAAATAAATTTAGTATCAAACAATTTATAATACCATAGTTATAGATACCAACTTATTTTCAATTTAATACTTTATAAATTGTTTTCCTACGGACTTAATTAACGACAACGATAATTAATTTTATCAGCTTTCAAGTTTGTAGGGCATGAAAATCGGTGGCACTTTTTAAATAAGTAAATATTAACTTTTCTTGGTCTTCCTTATTGAGGAAGCCACACTGCGTAATTAATTAATGATCGTTGAAGGGTTTTGAGAACATGATCTTGTTTCACCAGTTATGCTATACCTAAAGTATTTCACCGTGGCATTTAGACAATAATTATTTATAATAAGGCGGCTTTTTGGCCTATAGTACACAAATAAACTAATATATAAATCAATATCTAATAAATAATTCAATATGAAAAGTTTAAAGGAAGTCTATTTTACCTTATTGTTACAAAATACATAATTAACTAAATTTCATGATGGAATAACACAGTGGGAAATTACACGTGCTGTTAGATTTACGTCAGAATCTTGACAGCATTACCAGTAGCTATATCGACATATTATACAGTATTTATTTGTAATTAGGTATTATTATGTATAGGTGGGTAATTGTAAAGGTACAAATCAATTGTATAGAGTCACAGGTAGGCAATTGTAAAGATATAAATTTTCACCAACGACCTGCTACTGGTAAGGTAAGGTACGCTTTTTGATCCTTCCCTTTTGATAGGCCTTTGGATTTGGGTGAAGGCCTTACAGAGGCACGCCAACAAACGTAAGTACGTGTATTAGGCTGGGAGAAGAATTATTTTATTACAATTAGTGTTTGATTGCCATTACCAAATAATTAATTTAAGTGGTCTTTATGACACTATTAAAATCTGAGGCAATATGGCTGTTCTAAGTAAGATTTAAAAATGTGTTGGCTAAGGTTTTAAAAATGTTTATCAAGGTGACTCAAAAATATATTAGCATTATGAGGTTTTTTTGTTGCGAGACGATCAAGTAAATAGGATAATGTCAACACATATTTTGTTATTTTATTATTACTTTTTAAAATAATATGTAAATTTTGCCCAGAATATTATAAATTCTTTATTTTATTTTAAGTAAAAACGATATCTCTATTAGAATTATTAACAGTTATTAAAACTTGAACCAATATGCCCGTTTGCAATTACGGTAATAATCAACTTATGTCCAAATGATTTATGCATCATGAGAAGCAAATATTACCATCGTAGCTAAGTTTATTGAAACAATGTAATATTTATTAGATATCTAACTTTTGTCAAAGTCACTTAAGGAGTTCGTTGGGTAGACAACGAAGTGATATTTTATATTTGTCATTCTTATTGTTAATTTATTAATAATAAAATAATAATTTTATCTCAATGAATAAACAAATGTATCCAATTGTTAAATAATTAATTTTGTGAGTAAACCGTTACCCCAACATTCTTCTTCTTCTTCCTCAACCCATATTCATCCACTCCTGGACGAAGGTCTTTCCCATTTCTCTCCATTCCTCACTGCTTTGTGCAAACTGTATTCATTTCCTCCCTGCTATCGCCCTTATATCATCCACTCATCATCTCTGGGGTCGCTCTATACTCCTACTCGTTTCTCTTGGGCGCCATTCTGTGACTTTGCGTGACCATCTGGTGTCGTCCTGTCTAGCTATATGTCCTGCTCATCGCCATTTCATTGTTACTATTTCTTCTATGATGTCTTTTATTTGCGTCCGTTTCCTGATTTCCGTATTTCTAATTTTGTCTCGTAAGGAAATTCTCATCATGGCTCTTTTCATTGCTCTCTTTGATGTTCTTAGTCTGTTAGCGTAGACTTTTGTCATATATATTATTTCCAGTCCATAAGTGGCGACTGGAAGTATACCTACATGTGTTGTATACTCTTTTCTTAACGTTGACTGGAACTTCGTGGTTTTTGAGTACATATTATAGCTTTCCAAGGACTGCCCAGGACAGTCTAATTCTTATGCTGATTTCAGCATGTTGATTTTATTTTCCTAGTTTAATGGAGTGTCCTAAGTATATATACTCATTCGTCTTTTCATTAGGTTGTCCTTCCAGCGTTATATTTGTATCAACGTTGGTCATTATCTTTGTCTTGGACTGATTGGTTTTTAATCCTATTTTGTTGGATTCGTAATTTAGTTGTTTAAGCATTTCTTCAAGCTGCTGGATATTGTTGGCTATTAGAATTATGTCATCAGTAAACCTTAAATGATTCAGGTGCGATCCATCAATGTTTATGGCTTTATTTTCCCATTTTAGGTTCTTGAAGACTTCTTCCAGCGCTAACGTAAATAATTTCGTAGAAGTGCTGTCACCCTGTCTGACACCCCTTTCCAACTTAATTTTATTTGTTTTGGTTGTTTAGTCTACTTTAGTATGCATAGTTGCATTGTTATAAATGTTTTTGATTAATTTTGTATAGCGAAAATCAATTCTTGCGTTATCGAGGGAATTAAGAAGAGGCCGTATTTCGATGGAATCGAATGCCTTATGGAAGTCGATAAATGCTAGATGTAGGGGAATGTTGTACTCCGTACATTTTTCTATCAGGATACCTATGGTGTGGATATTATCGGTTGTCCCATATCCTTTTCTAAATCCGGCCCATTCGATGGGCTGGTATAAGTCAAATTTTGCAGTCAGCCGGTTTGTCAGTATTTTGGAGAACAACTTATAAAAGTGTGATAGCAGCGATATTGGTCGATAATTTTCGATGTTTGTATTGTCATCTTCTTTGAAGATTAGTATCACTTCAGCGTTGCACCAATTTTTTTGGGATTTGGCTTTCTTGAAGACATTTGTTCAGCAAGATTTTTATTGCCTCCTCTATTGGTTTTCCGCCGAATTTTAGCATTTCTGCCGTGATTTTATCTTCTCCCTGACTCTTGCTGTTCTTCATCTGAAGTAGTGTTGTGCTTATTTCACTTTCTGTGATTTCAAGCAGTTCTTCAGAACTGGCGTTCTTAATAGTTTTTCTACTGTGTACTTGACGTCCTATAGCGGATGCATAGAGTGTCGTGTAGAACTCTTCGATACATTTGATAATATCTTTTTTATCGTGGACCAAAATACCCTGTTTATTTTTGATTTTTGACATAGCAGCTTTCCCCGTACGAAGCCTTAAACGCAGCACTTTCATTCTACAATTGCTACTGATGGCCTCTTCTATGGTCTTGGTGGTAAATCGCCTTTTGTCCTTTCGGATTTCTCTTTTCACCTTTTTATTAATATTTTTTAAGCTCTCGGACATTCTGTCAGTTCTTCATTGCCTTTCTTCCATTAACTTTAAAGTGTGGTCACTTAATTTGGTTACTGACTTCTTTTTCATCCTGCAGCATATTTTATCAACTGATGTTCTTACATTACTCGTGATTTTATCAGTCAGCTGATTGATATTTTATTGTGTTAGTGCTACTGCAGGAGTTAGTGCTACTGCAGGAGTTAGTGCTACTACCCCAACATTAAAACTGTTTAAATGTTTTTTTGTTTTCAATGAGATCTACATCCCCTCATCATGAAAATTATAAAAATTATTCGCGAATAAATAAAGTCACTGTGTAGATATAAACGAGGCAGACTTATTACTTACCAATTGAAAAAAAATAGTTACATTATAAAAAAGAGTCTAATAAAATGAATACCACTTGAATAATTCGGCATATATATGCCCCAATTGATGTGAAATTTATGTAAAATGTTACGTTATATTTCAGACAGTGTGTATAATATACAGACAGTATGTATAAATTTGTTTTCTCCTATATTCGTATACTAATTTTCATTATTTATTTTAAACATTTCAGCTAAAATGTTGTAATGTTACTAGTATACATACAAAGTTACTAGCACAACGTTTTCTTTATTTAGGAAATACCTTATAAATACGTATGAAATAACTTACTATTATTTAATCTGTTTATTTTTAATACAACATTTGATATTGAAAAATACATATGAATAATAATAGTACTATTAATATTTGAAATAGAAAATGATAACGAAGAGAAATGGTCATGACACTATGTTATAGTGAGCATTATAGCAATAATTATGATTAAACAACTAATTTTACCCAGTAAACTTCGGGAAAGGTAGTATACATTAACCTTAATAAAATAAAATATACCTCACAATAAGGATTCCAATTATTTTTCATTATTCTGTACGAAAACTTAAAGAGCTAAATGTAGCTGCTGTCGTTCAAAACATACACTACATTCTGCGTTTCTTCACAGAACCAAATTCTGTTGTATCAATTATATTAAAATAAATTTTGTGCATGTATGATATAGAATGCTGTTCACTAAAGAGAAAAATACCACCAGAAGTAGTATTATCTACTATTCTAAAGGCGTCTACTGCCATTATTGAAGAATTACTAAGATTCTCACTAAAAATAAGTGGATTATAACACTCTGACTACAAATCTGTATTGTGTTTTATTTGTGTACAATATATTCTGTTATGCTACTAGAATTGTTTATTTTTTATCACAAGTAAGCTGTAGTAGTGAGAACAAATAAAGAATGAAGGAATTAAATTTAGTCAAACTTATGGCTATTAATCTTTCATTTCCTAGTTTTTTCGTTACACCTAAATTTTATCTACTCAATTTTTTCTTATAAACCATTTTGTATGTAATATGCAACGAATGTATGTAATGATTCATGTCATATATCAAGAATATCTCCTGTAATTATTTTTAAATTTAATATTATTTACCGTTAAAGTGAATATTTTTTAACGTAAAAATGAATACGAAACCTTCAAAAAGGTTTTATTGAACTCTTAAAATAGGAGAAGGAAGGTGCAGCCCAAAATATAATCAACAAGGAGTTATTCACAAATATAATAAACAAAATGTCCTAAAATATTATTTAACATATAATACAATTATGTTATACTATGTGTTATATAATATATAGTATAATTACTTTATATTACATGATATATAGTATAATATAATATAGTTATATTATATATTATATAATATAAGTGAGTATACTATATGTCATATAATATAAAGTAATTACACTATATATTATATAACATACAGTATAATATAGTATATAGTAGTTTAGTACTATATGTTATATTTAGCGTAACGTTCTGTCGAATCTTTTTCGGGTTCGGTTTCACTTTTTCATTTTCAATACATTTGTTCTGTATAATAGAAACTTCAACGATTATTATAACTTCTTTTTAGTTTCCGGATAGACCCACCGTGAATCTTGAGCTTGTTTCTAACGTTTTGTTATCAAATGTAGGTAATTTCTTTCGGGCTGCTTTCTGGAAGATTTTTAGGCCGAGCTCTATCTGGAAGTGATTTTCAGTACAGAAACTTCTACAGATATCGGCTTCTTTTAGTTTCCGGAAAGTTCAAGCATTAATCTTGAAGTTTCTGCTAACGTTTTGTCAACAATTGAATGTAACTTTTCTGCACTACTTTCTGGAACATATCTAGGTCGAGATCTACGTGGCAGATAGTAGAGAATGATATATATATATATATATATATATATATATATATATATATATATATATATATATATATATATATATATATATATATATATATATATATTTTAGATTTTCACTTTCAAAAATGACTTTTTAAAAAATAGCTATAAGTTTTAAAATTGACTGTTTATTAGACTGTTTTTATAAATATGTTTTTGTGACTTGAGTTTATTCTGAACTGTCGTAATTTTGTATGAACATAATATTTATAAGCTTTGGATTGCCACGTAAGCATCAGCAGAATTCAAAGTGGCGTGATGCTTGCGTGTTCACAATAATATTGCAAGGAAGTTGTTATCACTTTTGATAAATGAAATACAATATTGTAATATGATATGCCTGAGACTAGCTGCTGTGAATATTTGCATTTAACAACTCCCTTTTTTCAAAAAAAGTTGATGTTACACTTCAACTTTTAGGATAATTCTTCAGGGGTGTCTTCATTAGTCTGGTGGATGTTGGGTCTTCTTCTTAGCAGGGTGTTAATTCTTTTTAGTGCTTCCCTGTGTATGGACTCTGGACGTTCCTTGTTAATTTTGAACCTATTTCTACATTTGAGGGCTACGTAGAGTAGGATCAGGCTGATTAATAGAGCTATGGTTATATAAGTGAACCATGAAATATTTCTAGTCACGAAGGGTTCGTTTATTAATTTAGCTAAGTCCCTGGAATATTGTTCTAGCTTATGGTTGGAGACTTCTAAGTTTTCGATATTTAGATTGTTGAATTGTAAAGGTTTCAAATTGGGCATTTCAAAATTTTCTGGTATCATACTGCAGCAATCGTAGGGAATTATCACTGGATGTGGATTACTTGTTACGTTAAGCAGCTTGCGGTTTTCGGCCTGTATCTTTGTAATGCCGACGAAGGCGTTACATTCTGATTGAAGTTTTAAAACAGAATTTTTGTTAATGATTGTAGTTTCTGTATTCGAATTTGCACATTTTATTTTATCGTGAGTGGGACTTGAAACTATAACCAGCCATGTATTGGCTTCGAGTTTTTGTACCTTATAGCCTTGTCCGTATACTAAAATGCTATGACAGTTCTTCGGCATTTCTACAAGATTTTTGAATAGTTGAGCTTCACATGCTGCACTATTATCTATCGGATATGCATAAAGGTTGGAACAGAGCTTCTTAAGAGGACTTAGTTGTTTGCATCCTGTTAGGTCCTTGATGGGTACGTACATCAAAGAATCATCATTTTTCGTGATATATTTTTGAGAAAGTGACAGTATGTGATGCAATCCAGTTCTATTATCTAGGACGGGAATTGGGTACAAATGGTATAAGGTGTAAAGTTGTTGTTCTACCAGTGGAATCTTTAAAACGAAAACAAGATCTGATTGTGTCTGGAATGCTTCTAATTCTATTATTTCTAAATATTTAGCAATTTCTGAATGTTTTACTGATAGGGGTAAGTTATTCTTGATTAAGTTCTGAGATATTTCCTGAAGGGATGCAATTAAACTATCTGGTGTAATGATTGATGAGTGAATAATTTTTAAACGTGCAAATGTAATAGAATTTAGAATATCATTAATGTTATCTTGAAGGTACATATAACTTTCTAGTAGGTTTTCACAGATTTCAAAGAAAAACAATTTCAAATGTTTTTATAACTGACATAGTAACAGAAATTTGGTTTTTTAGTAAGTTTTCCACTTGACGTTGGTCCTGGTTTAATTTATTAATACTCTCTGTGTAGAATTTACCGTCAGAGGCGTCGAGGTTGCCAGTAATTGATTTAAATATGCTACCTAGTCCGTCTATTATTCCGCGCTTATAGCGTTTTGTTTCTACTAGGAATTCTTGGAGTTTTTCTTTAATTGAATTCGAAATTTGTATCAATAGCGTGACATGTGTTTTAACTTCAGAGTGAAATTTCTGCATGCTATGGTAATTGTTATCAAGCATGTTTGTTATCGCCCTTAAAATATTATTATTACTGTTGAACGCATTTTCAATACTTTATGTACGATAAATTTGTATGTACCAATAGTGTCCACTTGTCATTGGAGACTATTAGTTTTGATTCGTCATGATAGTAGACTCCTATCGTATTTTTTACTGGTGTTATTTGAGATTGGGAATATGCTGTTCCGATCAGCATAGCAAACCTGTAAAATGATTAATTTTCAGAATACGGTTTTAGTCGATCGAAGTTTGCTTTAATTTTTTGTTTTGTTTTTGTATTTAAAAGAGTGGCAGAATTGTTATATATTTCTAAGATTTCAAAGGGGCCATTGAATTTATTTCGCAATTTATCTTTAATTTAGGATTCCTTTAAATACACTTTGTCTCCAACTTCATATTTAGGAAGATTTTCGGAGACGTGTTGATCAAAACGAACTTTTGCTTTTTGTTTCTGCGATTCGGTTTTGGCTCGTGCTACCTTATAATAGTGAGATATACGATTGTTCAAATCTCTGACATACTTAGTGATTAATTCTTTTGGATTATATAGGGTTTCGGGTGGTCTACTAGAGGTATGACCAAAAACAAGTTCATACGGCGTGAATCCGTGTGTTTTGTTGGTTGAATTATTATAACAAATTATCGCGTATGGCAATATATTGAAAGGGTGTTCGTTGGGGTTTTCGATCATGTGGGCTCTAATCATTTCTAAAAGTGTCGAATGGAATCTTTCGAGGGATCCATTTGACTGGGGGTGTCCTACGCTAGAATAGGTGAGCTTTATATTGTAGACAGTGCATAAATCTTTAAGAAGAGCGTTGTCGAACTCTCTTCCATAATCACAATGGATCCTTAGGGGAGTTCCATAATGTTGGAAATAAAGCAATAAGGTGTTTACTACTACTTTGGCACTTTTATCATTAATTGGGTAAGCTTGACTAAATTTTTTAAGCTCGTCTCTAATTGTAAGGGCATAGTTTCTGGTAGGCACTTCTAAGATATCAACATTTATTCGCTCGAAAGGAGTTCTAGGAGTTTCTGTAATGACTAGTGGCGAGTCTAAATTTTTACGACATAATTTAACTTTTTGACATACTTGACAATTTTTGATAAGAGTTTCAACATCTTTGGTTAAGCCTTTCCAATGATATTTTTGCCTAATGCGGCGGATAGTTTCGTTTATGCCGCGATGAATATTAGCTTTACCGGAGTGATATTGATTCAAGATGATAGGAATTTCATCTGGTTCAGGTGTCTTTGTAATATCTTGACACACTATTATTTTTACGTCCTTTTCCGCTAAAACAAATGACAAGATTTCGAGAATTGGTAATTCTACAATATTTTCAACATAATATGTTTCGGATGATTTAAATATGTCTTGACTTTTATATATTGAGGCAAAGAGATATTCTATTACAGTATCAGGATTATTCGGAAGAGGAACAATGAGGTATTTCCTATTTCGAACTGATCTACTTGATAAAACATTTATTTTTAATTTTTGAAAATCTGCGTTCTCTTCGAAAAGGTCTTCTAGAATTTGATTATGGGTTTCTCTTATATTGTCTTGCTGGAAGACTGTTAAAATATTTTTGTTGCTTCTATTCAGCAATTGATTATTAGAATACTCGATTTTAGAGTAATCTATAAGAGATCTCGTTTTGTATAATTCAACGAAAGTTCCAAATTCTTGATAAATGTTATTAGTTTCGTCATCGTTAAGTTGTTCGTCATTTCGTCATCGTCAGTTGTTTGGGTTGGATATCTGGGAATCGGTGATAAGTTTGCTTGGGATTGAAAATTTGAAATTTCTTTAAAATAATTAATTTTTATCCTGGATAAGGCGTCGGCGTTCTTATTAACCTTGCCTGGTTTATACTCGATTGTATAGTCGTATTCCTCGAGCTTGAGGCGCCATCGAGCTAAACGACTTCCTGGGTCTTTTATCGAAAAGAGCCAAGTGAGTGGTCTATGGTCAGTTATTAGTTTAAATTTCCTGCCGAAGATGTATGGGCGAAAATGTTTAACTGCCCAGACAATAGCGAGAAGTTCTCTCTCTATCGTGGAATACTTCGTCTCGGCTTTGCAAAGGGTCCTAGAAGCAAATGCTATAGGTAGTTCTTTACCTATAGGGCCTTGGGAAAGTACTGCGCCGATCGCAAAAGCGCTTGCGTCTGTGGTAAGTACGAAGCATTCTTCGAAGTTTGGGTATGCGAGAACGGGAGTTGTGGTTAGAGCTTGTTTCAAAATTTCGAAAGACGTTTGACATTCGGAATCAAAGATGAAGGGAGTATCTTTTTGTAACAGTTTAGTTCATGGTTTTGATATCTTGGCAAAATTATGAATAAATCTGCGGTAATAACCTGCAAGGCCTAGAAAGGATTTTATGTCTTTTTGGTTGGCGGGTTGAGGAAATTTTCTGATACATTCTATCTTAGACGGATTTGGCTTTATACCTTCTTTTGTGACTAAATGACCAAGATAAGCTACTTCCTTACGTAGGAATTTACATTTATCTGGTTGGATTTTCAGATTTGCCTTTTGTAACCTTTTGAAGACTTCTGTGAGCCTGGAAGTGTGCTCATGGATGGTAGGAGAGTAGATGATGATGTCGTCCATATAGACGAGACACCTCTCATTTTGTATACCTAAAAGAATGTTATCCATCACTCTTTGAAACGTTGACGGGCATTCTTAAGACCAAAGGGAAGTCTTACAAATTCAAAATGACCGTTTTCGACAGTAACAGCGGTTTTTTGAATATCTCTTGGGTCAATTTCAATCTGGTGAAAACCAGAGGCCAGATTAAGGGTTGTAAAGTATTGGCATTTGCCAAGTTGATCAAGAAGGTCGGAAATATTGGGAAGTGGGTATTTGTCTCCTACAGTCAGCTCGTTAAGCTTTCTGTAGTCTACTACAACTCTCCATTTCTGCTTGCCTGAAGCATCAAGCTTTTTGGGGACTACCCAGATAGGAGAAGACCATGGTGAATTAGATGGTCGGATGATATTTTCATCTAATATTTTGGATATTTGACGTTTTACTTCCTCCTTATGGATTTGAGGATAACGGTAGGACTTAGTAAACACGGGTTTCGACTCGTTTATGTCAATGGAGTGCTTTATTTCATTAGTAAAAGTCAATTGATCCCCTTCAAGGTAGAAAATGTCAGCAAAATCTAGACAGAGTTGTGTTATTAGGTCTTTTTCTTCTTCGTTGAGATGGTCTAGGCGAAGTTGTCGTTTTATTTCGTCATGTCTGTTAAGTTGGGTCTCATAGACACACTCGTTCATATTATTTAGTGAATAATGTTGGAGTGGCTCTAATTCTATTTCGCTAAAATCGATTGTTTTTGGTATTGCATTCGCATTTAACACGGAAGCAAGAAATTCACCTTTATGGTTTATTTTGACTACCGCGTTGGGAATATGTACCTTTTCTATCTCTGATGCTAACAGTATAGCATCTGTGTTACTAAGATATTACATTTAAATTTAAATATTTGTTCAGTCCGGGGTTCTATGGAAATTTTATTATTGTCATTATTTGTTGAATTTTGGTACGCTTGCGGTGTGATATTTTCTGTGGCTTTATGTAAAGGAATAGTCTTGAAGTTTGTTACAAGTTGTTTATTTTTTAGATCTACTATACAGTTATAGTGCTCTAGGAAATCTGAGCCAAGTAGACCATCAAATTCGATATCAGGATTACAAATATAAACTTTATGAGGATAAGTTGCTGAAAAAGGTACTAAGGTGAATTCGTTAATGTAAATTTTTTGATTTGTAATGCCTTGGATGGTTACATTTTCGGGATATCTATACCGGAAGTTTTTACATGTTTCTGGTTTAAAAATCGAAATTCCTGCACCTGTATCAATTAGTAGTTTAAAAGTATTACTAGAGTCGTTAATGTAAAACAGATTTTTTGAGTTTAGTGACAAAGCTGGACTTACAGAAAGTTCTGTTCCGGAAAGTTTAAATTGGGGTTGAAATTGTCCAAATTCATTGCGCGAATTTGGGCTTGTAGTTCCGCAATACTGTAATCTTGGGTTTCGATATTCGGTGGGTCCGGTTGAAGGGGTTGGCCTAATTGAAAATTTTGGTATGGATATTGTTCATTTGCGTTGTCTTGAGTGGGATTTTCATATGGGTTATTATCGGTATAATAACTGTGGTTTGTCGCTTCGTCATAACTATTAGCAGTATAATAGTTTTCGTTCTGGTTTTGGTATTGGTAATTCTCATTATACGGATCTTGGTTATTATCGTTATACGAGCTATTAACAGTATAATAGTTCTGAGGAGTTTCCTGCTGGGGTTGGTCCTCTTTATTTAAATGTAATGTTCGTCTACTAGTTGAAGGTTGGTAATTTGGATTTGGTTGAATTGTAGGAGGCCTATTACCTCTAAAATTCGGATTTGGCATGATAACCGGGAGTCTTTGTTGAGGTGTTTGACTATGTTGTATATTTGGGTAAGTTCCTTGGAACTGTTGTTGATGTGGGGGTTGATATGAGGGCCTAGAAAAATTTGGCTGTGATGAATTACCAAAATTATGCGGTCTTTGGTGACACTCTATATTAGTGTGACCTATTCGCTTACAAATAGAGCACTGTTTAACTGGTGTATTCGGTCTGCGTTGCATATTTGTATTTCGGTTAAAATTACTTTTTTGGTTTTCGAAATAATTAAGTTGAAGTTCGCGTTTGATTCTAGAAATGGCTGTTAACATATCAGGTGGGTTGCTAGCTCTGACAGAATGTCCTATTTTAGGTTCTAAGCCGGTAAGTAATGTATTTAAAATCATCTGTGAGCTGAGTTTGGGCTTCTTTTTGTTCGTTTGTCAATCTTTGTTTATTAATGGCGGCGTTCATTTTTGCCTCATGCGTCTGTAAACGAGAGATAAAAGTAAGAGGTGATTCACTCGACAGCTGCCTCATCCTTTGTAAATTTTGAATGAGAGCAGTGAGATCGCGCGAATCGCCAAAATGACTTTCTAAAAGCTGTTTGATTTCAACTAAAGTTTCGGGATTTCTAGAATTTATTAATTCTGCGGCACGACCCTTTAGTTTGTTTTTTACGTGTAACGTTACAAGTACCTTTTGATTTCCTACTGCCATATTATATGCAACATTAATAGCATTTAAAAGTGATTTTAAAAATATTTGGTTTCCGTCGAATTCAGGTATTATCAAAAATATTTCGTTTAATTTACAAGGTTCTACATTTTGTGTTTGTTGTTCCGGTGGAGGTACCATCCTGGATCTTAATCTCATAAACTTTTCGAATTAATTTATTAATACTAATGTGAGCTTAATATGATACGAAATAAAAATATTAAAAGGGAAATAGAACTGAATTTGCAATATAAACGTTACTGTTTCGCAAATATTTAAATGCAATAAAAAGCGAGATGATTCTTAAATGACTTACGTTAATGTTATCCACATTCCTCGGGGCGACCGGAGAATCCTACTTCGTGAACGTTGTTACACCGGGTTAGCGCTGGCTTGTTCCCGATGCCGAAGAGACCTGACGGACGGTTGGAATCGTGGCTGCTGTTGTTTTCTTGAAAATCTTCGTAGCTTCTTTTCTTCTTTTAAAGGTTTTGGAAAACCACCGCGCCCAGTTAGTTTCCGTGTTCTGAACGCGTGCAGAATCCTACCACGACTGCGCCAATTTTTAGATTTTCACTTTCAAAAATGACTTTTTAAAAAATAGCTATAAGTTTTAAAATTGACTGTTTATTAGACTGTTTTTATAAATATGTTTTTGTGACTTGAGTTTATTCTGAACTGTCGTAATTTTGTATGAACATAATATTTATAAGCTTTGGATTGCCACGTAAGCATCAGCAGAATTCAAAGTGGCGTGATGCTTGCGTGTTCACAATAATATTGCAAGGAAGTTGTTATCACTTTTGATAAATGAAATACAATATTGTAATATGATATGCCTGAGACTAGCTGCTGTGAATATTTGCATATAACATATATATATATATATATATATATATATATATATATATATATATATATATATATATATAAGAACTGCTCTCACATACTCTTATCCTTACATGCATTCATTCTTCCCTGCAAGTAGCCACCAGTCTTGGCTCAGCGATCTCATAGAAAGTAGCCGTTAATAAGTCACCAACAAGTTAAAATTAGACCTAAAGTGACTTCATATCAACAAAGAGAAAAAGATAACAAGGCCAATTTTACGTAAGCATGCCTGTTAATTATTCTGAAATCTAGTTTTACCACTCTCGGCCCAACAGCTTTTCGCAGAGCTGCACTGAGGAAGTTATATGCAATAAATAAAAGAACGGTTCACCCAAATTATTCACTCTCTCGTATAAAACTAACACTAACAAGTGAATTCTGTACCAGATTTATCCGAATCACAAGAGTAAGTCAATCAATTTAACATGATTATTGAATAATTAACTTTTCAGAATTTAAATATGATCAATTATCTGCGCTGCGCCACCTAAAGTGGCCATATATAAAAATTACAAAAGTTAATAAATAAAACCCCTACAGTTTTATTATTAGAGTGTTCTGTTTATGAGAAAATGTTATCGCTCTAATTTGTTTGCTTAATAACCCTAATGGGTGTTTTAGATATGCAAAAGTTTGCTCCTGTTTACTGGGCCTGACTTCAGCAGCTATTATAATTTTACACTGTTAAGCAGACAATATATTCTCATATTAATTATAACTCATGTAACTTAGAGCTTATAATTTTAGTGATGCTTTTGCAATATGTGTACTTAGAAGTTTCAAACCAGTTGCTGTTATGAATTGTTGAATTTAAAATATTGATAACATAAAGAAGCATGGACGAATCTGCTATCAGAATATTATTAGATATTTTCAGGGACATATTCAGATATTAAACAACAATTGGTCTCCAAAATGTTTCCGATAATTCCCAAAGATGTGAAAAATCTCAGTTATGGCTTATTATCAAATATTATACATACCACTAAAACACCTTTAAAGAACATCATTTAGTTAGTTCATTTGTCTTCTCTGTCTTTGTAATAAGCTTCATGGAAGCTACTTTTCATGTTACTGGAAATCGTTCATGCTTATATAACATGCATAAATGACATATCAATATAGCTCTTTGATTCATTATCATGGTTTTGATATGACCACAGGGTTTTCGTTAAGTATTATATCTTACCTGGTACTGATATTGCTTAAGAGTCCTCTGAGGTTCAGTTGCTGTTACTAATGATTTACTGAATGAAGAAATTATGTATGTATTTCTACTAACTAAACGGCTCTACTGATGTTTGGGATGGAGTAGGAATATGAACCTGATTGTTTTTCTACATAATGTACAACTCTCATATTCTTGAACAAATTTCATATTCATATTCTTCATCAGATTTCATATTCTTGAACAAACGTTGTATCCATTGTATCCACTACAATAGTCTAAGAATACAACTTCTAAATAATTTGATCCCTTCTTATGATTTAATTTTAATAATAAATAACTATTTCCCTAGTACTGCAAAAGTAATTTTATATTTCACGTAGGTGTCATGGAACTTAATTTTTTTATGTAAACTTCACTTCGTGAACAACGCACTTGCTTGATATCTAAGCTTCATGTTAATTGCCACTATCTATACTGATACCGCAGTACCAACAAAAAAATAGTCATCCTATTAATTTGGTTTTCACAATACCTATTTTCATATTTTTATACAATATATAATTCTTGATTTCTGTATCTAATTATGAATTATATTTCACTTTTCGTTTCTTAATTTCTGTCAAATAAAAATAATGAAAACGTTTTCATCACTACATTTTAGTTTTTACAACCATCCTCATTGAAACTGTAATAGTAAATAAAATAAAAGCTACTTATAGATTAATTTTGTTACTAATTACATTCTTATTTATTACATGGGTACGTGTATTTCATTATTTAATTTTTACTTATTCTATATGAGGGCTTGGCATAATTGATTTAAGATACAACTAGTCTACTTTGGTGTGCAACTGTTTATGTTGCTGATGATAAAGTAAATTTGTCTAAAGTAGGTACAATAGCAGTGAGTATGCTAAGGTTTAAATTTATTTTAAATTTAAACCTTAAATTTAAAATAAATTTATAAATAAATAAGGTTTAAAATATATTTATTTATTAATATATATGTAGATATAAAATTACCTAAATTGAACAGACTAAAATATGTATAATTTAAATTCTCCATGGGGTTGGTTGTAAATGTGTCAGTTGGCTATGCAAGCATGTCTTTTAATTTATAGCATTTCATGTATTATTCAGTAGTAATTCGGTTCCCTTCCTGAACTATGGTTGCCATTAAAGTTACTAAACAAGACAACATCTTCAGGTTTTCTTATGCAGGATTTATAAGTACTATTAAAATTTTAGTGTAATGTTTGTATTACGCTTGTGTCCGTGTATTCTTTTGGATAATTTTTTTGGCATATATATAGCGGATGATTTCTTAAAAGGAAGCATCTCTGAATCTATGTTAATAGTGAGTTTGCAATATAGATTCCTTGAAAATTATTTGTCTTTGTATATAAGCTACTGAAAGATGAAAAAAAATATTTTATATCACTTCTAGTTACACCGGAAATTACATTTATTTTTGATCTTTGAATAGGATACCATGTATTTCTGTGCAGTTTTATAAAACAATCAATTATAAAAAAATCAAATGGAACCATATTTCTAAAATTCAAAGAAACTCTGGTTTGCAAACAGTCATGATTCAACAATGTTATATTATTAATGTTCCTCTGATTTTTCGTTTACAGAGTTCTATCATTTTCTATTCTAATTTTATCATTATTATACCAAAGCATTATTACACCAAACATGTATCCGAATTAATTGAAAATCAACCTACAAGTCCAAGTATGCTCAACAAGTTCAACAACTTGTTTTAACTGAATTATATAGATCCAGCACTCTCACGCCAATGCTGATATTCACCTGCCTCATACCAGTGCAATATTAAAATGTCATCTGTCATAATTTACTTCAATTATCTGATAAAAACTTACTGTAATGGGTGTTCAGGTATAGCTACTTCCTATATTAATATGAATGACTATTTTAATACATAAGCGAGGAAGACAGTAGAATAATAATATAAAATTATTACTTTTCCGCACTCCATTGTACCCGGAAAATTAATGTAATCGTGTAAAGAAAAAGTGAAAAAAAAATTTTTTTGGGCTTACTTTTCGCTTTTCGACCTAAAAAAATGGTTCTTAAAAAAGTTTTGCTGTGTGTGTGTCGTTGTCGTCGTTGTCGTCGTTGTCGTCGTTGCCGTCCTTGTCGTCGTTGTTGTTGTCGTCGTTGTTGTTGTCGTCGTTGTCGTCGGAATTTATTCTTGTAAGCACGATAACTCAACTAAATCGTATCGGATCTAGCGGGTGTTGACTGATTGGGGACGTCTCCCAGACGACACCTGTTGATTTTGAGGTGGATAGAACACACTCTACCATGTACATGGATCATGAGAAAGTATAATGGTGGACAATTTGAGGAATTTTCTTTGTTAGCACGATAACTCAACTCAATCGTGTCGGATCGATCAGGTTTCGACTGATTTCGATTAAGGACGTCTACCAGACAACATCTATTGATTTTGATGTGGATAGGGTACACCCCACCCTGTCCATGGGTGATGAGAATACACGGTTATGGATTATTTGAAAAAAGTAAAACTGTTTATTTAAATATGCAATAAGATTTTATGCTTTTTCAAAGGGGTAGATTGTTGATAGAAATGAAGGAACAAATAAATATTTCATAACGAAAATTTGTCCAAATATATAACACACTACTGACTAAATGCGGATGCTTACATTACATGAATAAAACAGTACATGTATATGATTGTCCTACAAACAACATCAATATGTGTAGCTGTAAACTCCCGCCTTAACGCAGCTTACAATATTAATGCTGTGTGAAAGAAAACGGATGAGAATGACGTCAGAAGTGGGGTTGAAGCGACGCTGCTTCACGTCGAGCCGTAACCAGTTGCTCCTAGCTTTCTGAGGTCAAATCGATGCGAGCGGCTTTATCATCTATTTGACATGAAATCCTTGTTAGTGAATGAGTGCTTATCGTAGGTAGCTGTATTTATGCTTTTAGTGAATTCCATCATGATAACAAATGGCAATGGATATCAGTTAACATGGCTAGGGACTTATAACAAAGGAGCCGACACACAAGATAAAATTTCCGTAGTGTTCATACACAGGCATTAGTCGCTTTATATTTCCATTGTCAATATATTATTAATATAAAAAATCAGACATTCGATCTGTGAAGCTCCTAATAATGTTGATATGGGGCATGTCTACTACTCGTTTCCTAATAAGCGTTTTACGTCAAAGCCTTGGTACAATAACGAGTGCAGGCTTTTAAAAAGCGTTTTTATATTGAAATTCCTTTGGTGTCTGCAATCAATCCGTGCACAAGTGTGGGTAATAGGCAAATGTGGTATATAATAGGTTAAATCATAAAGTTAACGAGTTACATTAAAGCCTTTAAACTGAGTATAACAACCCTAAGAATTAATATTATGACATTGGTATTTAACCTAATCTAAACTTATTTATTAGGTAAGTCCAGGATGCAATATTTTCTTAGACGATACGTTGCTCCACTGTTATATAAGAAGTTAACATCCAAATGGTTAGAATGCCTTTCTAACCTTTGGAGGTATTTTGCACTCAGTCAATGCACTTCTTCTAGTATGAAAGAAACTTGTAGATCACGATGTAGTGATATATTAGAGATATACCACGGTGTATTTGGAATGATACGTAGTGATTTATTTTGGAACCTTTGGATAATTTCGAGATTTTATGTATTTGTAGTGCCCCAGAACAGTTTACCAAATTTTAAACCAAGCTGTTTACGTTTCACAAAAATGTTCTTTTGCTGGGTAAGACTTCTCTCAATATATACATTGAGGATATGGAAGCATTTGATTATTGATTTTCACACGGAGGTACATATTCCGCGGTCAAGTATAGGTCACTTAAACTCATTTGTTTGTATATTCTTTATTTTCCACATTTTTGCCGATGTTCTAGATCCTTGAGTGACTTTTGTAAGTTTTCGGAGGTTTTTCTGTGATCTTGAGTAACTGATAGGACTACTATATAATCGGCAAAGGTGGTTATTATTGTGCATGGAGATATTGGAATATCAGTTGTGTACAATGGATAGTGTGAAGATCCCAAGACACTCCCTTGAGCCACTTCTGCTTGTATTGGATGTAGGTTTGTGAATTGATCTTGGTATTTCACCATGAAGTATTGATCGTTCAAATAGAATTTGATGAGTTTATGATAAGGTTATGGTAATTGCCCATTGGTTTGGAAGAGTAGCCCCTAATACCAAACTTTATCGAATGTTTGGGAGATATCCAAAAGGGCTACCAAGCAGTATTCTTTGTTTTCAAATGACTCTTTGATCACTTCTGCCACTGTATGCACATATTCAATTGTAGCATGGTGTTCTTGAAAGCCGAATTGGTGTTCTTTAATGATATTTATCTCGTTAAGTTTTGGCTTCAGTCTGCTCAATATTAGTTTCTCAAGATTTTGGACATGATCGGCAGTAGATTTATAGGCAGTAGGGCCATATGATGTGCCCTCTTCTGATGATTTTCCTGCTTTTAGTATTAATATAATTTTTGATCTATTCCATTCGGGAAATCTATGGGAAATGACCTATTCTTAAAATTGTACTGAAAAGGAAAGTGAAATAAAAAATTACAATTGTGTAAAGTTGCAAATTTTCTCAAACTGTTCGTAATTAATTTTTTTAAATAAAAAAAAGAATACAGAAAGTTGCTTATACCAGAAAACTAATTTTGAATTAAACATAACAATAAAATGATCTAAAACAAACAATGCCAAATAACTCGAGGGCATTATTAAATCTCTTAGAAATAATAGTTCCATGTCTTCTAATTCTGGAACCGAGTGTAAACTTTTATAGAAACATTTTATAGAAATATTTTTACTCCTATAAATGTTAATATTTCTAATCCTTTTTTATGTGCGATGTGATACACGCGACGAGGAGATAATAATATTGTAACAGGAAAATACTCTAATGCATTATCGATATGCATAAAAATCCTAGTAAGGATGGTATAAAATATGAGTTTCTAAATTTATTATTTATAATATATTATTTTTTAAGTATATTAAAGAACTGCATTCCCTTATGAGAGAGTAATATTGTCTTAACAACGATGAATAAGAAAATCAGTCTGAATGGTTCGTTAGACTATTGTGAAATTGCTCAATTGTGGAAAATCAAATGCAGTGCTAATTTATTCACCTTAATTTTATTTAACAGGTTACATTTGTCTTACTGGAAGGTCAAGTAGGTTTCTTTAAAATATAGGAGCTGTATAGATGACGTATATGTTTTGTTGTCTATAATTTAATCACATCTTCATTAAAAAAAAATAGGTTGTTGCATTTATTGACATTCATAAATCCTTTGATATTATTAATCATAATTTGTTACGGCAAAAACTGCACGGTATAGGTGTAAGTGTGCATTTCATAAATATTGTGCGAAATCTTTGTAATGTGGCTATTGTTAAAATTAAAACCGGTTTGAGTATACCTCTAAATTTTATGTTTCTTCTGATACTTTACAAGAAGAGCCTCTTAGCCCTCTACATTATTTTCTATGTGTATCAGATATAAACGATTATTTCCATGACTATAATGTACATGGCATTCTGTTCATTGCCACACTGAAATATATATTTTTATGTATGCCAATGATTTAATAATACTAGTTGACTTCGAAACAGACCTTGAGCGGAAGTTAGCTTTTAGAAACATAATCTGAGCCAAAGAAAGTTAAAAGTTAATACTGAATAATAAAAAAATAAAGATGTTCTCGAAAGACGGATTTAAAGCAAAATTCAATTATCGGTTTCTTGTTAATGACACGTGACGCTAATGGACATGATATAAATAACAAACAGATATTATATACTACTAGGTAGATAGTAGTGGAATTTATCTCTTCCTCCTTATTTAGGACAATGAATATGTCTGCCACTTCAAAATCCAAACTAGCGATTTTTACGGAAATTGAATTGCTTTCTAAATCTAAAGTAACTTCATAGAATTCTTAGCTAAAATTATATTATTCTATTGTTGTAACTTCGATAACCATTATGCTTTGTAGTGTGGTCCCTTTGTTATCCGAAAATTATTGAAGGTATATAAGTGTCCTATTCTAATAGGCTACTGCTTATTCAAAATATGATACCCCTGATTTTTTAGTACGTTTGAATACAGATACCACACATATCGTTTCTAATGCTTAAACATGCTTTAATTTTTTCCAAGAGCCTGAACATGAATAATCATAGATACCAAAAAAAATGTTTTTTTAATAATATAAGTAGTCCTACTAACAAAAAATATGACTATATTTTGCAGACTAAATCATCTTTCGTTGGAATTAATTCTATAAATATATTTGAACAACTTAATGTGCTTATACTGAAAATAAATAAGATTTAATTTCTCAAGAAATCAGCAAAAATATCAGCAACGGTGTTTCAGTAATGACAGATTATTTAGGAAATTCTAGATGTTCTCTATTTCCACTGAGTTACTTTTCAACTAAAAATTCTTAACTCTATTTGAAATACAAAGTGGATATCGCTTTTGTTCATTTAGTTGCACAAGTTCATCTAACACGAATATGTTACGAATCCCGTTCAAGGGATTCTACTACAAGGCAAATTTAACAACAATTTGCTTGTGCAACACTATCTAACTACAAAATTTGATTCACTAATTAATTTTTTAACTACCCTCTGCTTTCTGTTATAAGTCCGCGTGCAGTTTTTTAGAAAGTTTTCCATCACTGATTAATATTTTAGGAAATGTATCATTTGAGAATGTCAAAACACTAAACAAAGTTGTCATAAACATTCTTAGGCTTAGAGCTTTTTTAATGAAAAAATAAATGATTTTTTTTTCTTATAAATATTACATATTATATGTGTGCATAATTATTTTTGTCAATTTCATCATAAGAACAGTTGTATTTATATTCTAATAGTATATTTATTATTACTTTTGATTGATCTAATTTATTATTTGCATTTTTTCTTTTGTTTTTATTATATACAGCAGATAATATGCAGAAGATGAATATATGTATTAATAAAGTCCTTCCTATAAGATGCATATCTTTGTAAGAAATAAAGTTATTATTATGATTATTATAGATTATAAATTAAAAAATAGAATACTCAAAAATATGAAAGACAGTGTTAGCATAACGTAAAACTGTAGAGTGCCTAATGCCAGTGAAGAAAAATTATTTAGAACTTAAAACTACATGGTTGAAATTCTCATCCACAAAATTAAAGTGTCATTTATTTTGAGTAATTTTTTGGCCAATTTTACAATTCATCTTATATATCTATTTTATAGATCCTCTATAGAATTTATCGTATATTGACATGCATCTTGGTAGATATATTATTGAATCATTGGAATGATTTTTTATAAATTTAATTTTTGTCATTTAAAGTTAAAATAGTCAATCGATTTAAAATGCCTTTTTTCAAATACTGAATATATTTAAAAACAGTGAGCTAAATATTATTACTATGCAAATTCATGCTCCTTATACGGAGTGAATAGAGAAACAGTACAAATCTGGACTTGCACTGTTGTTTATAAGAGTGTATGAAGTAGGCTTATACATTTCGACATTTTAGTTTGTCGCTAGTTATCGTTACCACTGTAAACTGTTTCGCGTATATTTTAAGATAAAATAATATTTTTGAACAGTAATAATGTTCACTCGAAACTTGAACCAAAGAAAAATAGCAAAACAGAAAGGTGAAGTATACGTTACGAAGAAAGTATAGTAACAAATTTTAAGTGTTCAACTAATACTTTTTGGTTCTTCAAGCACATACATAAGTTTAAGTACAATTCTTAGATGTAAAAGGTCTATATTGTATATAGTTATAAATGAAAATGTATATTAAACTACTGACCAACAAAAGACGGAAATAATATGTACAGGTAAATTTGGGTACTTTAGTAAGTTTGGGTATTTAGACTTTTGAAATACTCTTAAACCTAAATCTGGTAACTATACTTTCCATAAAGATGGGAGCCAAAAAGTATCAGACGAGATGTGTATTTTTTTAATGATTATATATAAAAATACCCGTATACTTCTGCTTCTGAATAATACTCGTAATTCTTTTGAGTAATAATTATTCTGAATGATAGAGTTCAACTGTCTATTGGAATCTGTCTTTTGGAATCTGTCTTTGATTTCTGAAATTTCGAATATGTCTGATTTCTGGAATATTTCTGAAGAAAATCACAATAATTCGATAGGTCGGTCCAATCTCGTATTATGAGCAACTAGGTATGCGATATAAAATAAGCTACCGATATTTTTCTACAAGAAGACATTCCTCTCTGTTACATTACAGAGACTTTGATACCGAAACACCCCATACCCCCACTCTCTTTGTCGTCGTATTTTATCGTTAAAGGAAAATCCCAACTATAAAAATCCTGGCCACTACGGTACCAGTGAAACCCATCACCCCTACTATCTTACTTTAATTTTATGACGCCCAAACTAGAAACGTCCCCTCACGAGAATATTCCACCCTCAGAGGTTATATTGATATCGCACCTGCAGACTGCGACACCAACAAACCTCTGCTACGCCTGATTGACCCTACCCCAGAGAGTGTACGTACAAGTTCGAAGATTAGGCCTGATCGTGTGTCTAGTGATAGGAACCTTACTACGTTGTGTTTTTAATTCTTAGTCCCCAGATTCTTTATATAAAGTTTGATATTACTTGTTTTAGTTTCTTATTTATGATCTGCTCTGGTTAATTTAATTTACGGTTTAACGAATTTAATTTAGTATTTTAGTTGTTTGAATTTATATCTGATTTGCTTGATTTGATTTAATATTAGAAGGAGGCAATAAAAAGGAAACTCAAAATCCACTTCAATTTACATTTATTATCCAAACTTGGATAGGTGGAAATAATGTTCTTGACAAACAACAGAACCCTGTTATTTGTAACAGAAACTTCCGTTTAATTTAACCAATAGCTAGCGTACACAGAACTCTGCAGTACGCTAAGAGGAACTCCTCTTGCCAAACACCCTGTGAGTTTCCCCACTGGGGAGACATTAAAAAACCTAAGCCCAACCATGAACTCGCAGTTAGCAAATGGCTTGTTGCCATGGATTGTGTACAAAATCACCTCAGTAAATGTATATTTTAACCAATGACTGGCATACGCAGAACTCTGCAGTATACCGAGAGGAACTTCTCTCGCCAAACACCCTGTATAAGTGAGACACTGTCTCAGTAATGGCTTTGTGTCACGTACCCGCTCGCTCGGAGATACCCAGGTAGAGACTTATAGCCAATGCGAAGTTTTAACCTGTGGTGACAAAGTACGCACCCTAGAGCGCTAAGCGCTAATTATCATTATCATTTTAAACAACAGGTAACTTTCCCGATAGTATAAAACCACCGAACAAGTGCACCCGTAGCAACTGCTAATATAATAATTTTAAGAATTGTGGTCGACCCTAGACATGTCAATGCCCCCGTATGGAGACGCTAACAGATGTAAAGAATGTAATAAATTATGAACAGAAGGTATCAGTCGGTCAAGAACTTTCCGGACGGGATTATTTACATTGGCACAAATTAGGTCAATACAGGGACATGCGTCCCACAAGAAATATATAAAATATAACCGTAAACTAAATATAAGTGAGAATAAAATAGTAATTGACTAATATGAAAAGTAAAAAGTTACAAGTGAACAATATAACGGACAAATGAATGACAGCCCTGGCGATAGCTAGTGGACACAATTTAACAAAATAATACTAAATAATAATTGACTATAAAAGAAATAATTAACATGGATGAAAAACAAGGATATGCAGTGGCTAGCCCGCACTGAAATTAAACAGTGGATTATTATTGTCAAAGAAATCATCTAAATGTATTTAATTATATTTAAGTACCACAGTAAAATAACGGCGTAAATATAGTCATTAATTAAATAAACCCCCCGTATACCGATAATGCATATTACGCTAATTTGACTATTACCGAAAATACGAATAATTAAATACCCCTCACCTAGCAAGGAGCCGATAGGCACGGCGTCGGAGACTTTTCCCCCAGGTTCGCAACCCCAACTTTCGGTGACGCCCATGACTAGGACCCTGGACGACGTACGGTCGACTAGATTGCCGTTTGGAATCTACGAATCTCCGGTCTCGTAGTTTCCTAGTGGACAGCGTGGTTCGAGTGACGGGACTCTCCCGAGGCGGCGAGGTAGTAGACGTGAAGGTTTATTTCAGATATTATTCAGTGGAAAAGTCCAGGCTTTTCCGTCTTCGGATCTGCGGTCTCCCCGGCTCCCAGTCTTCGGTTTTTCTGATCTTCTTCGGCGTCCTCTTCCCGGATTCCCTCCAGAGGCCTCTCCTGAGTGAAAGTCTTCGGATCTTCCCGGCTTCTAGTCTTCTTCGGCGTCCTCTTCCCGGATTACTTCCAGCGTCTTCTTGCGTTGATTTAAAACTGTGTTCCTACCTCGGTTCCCCGGTATTTAAGCAAAATCGTGGTTCCCTGCGAGAGGAATAACAAATTCCCGAAATCCCCGGTGCGACGGAAATAACTAGCATGCCGTGAAACAGCATGCCCGATCTCGAAAATTCGACGTCATCTGAATGTTTATAAAATCTCTAATCGGGTTTCCTGGGCTCTAATTCCATATAAGACCTTAACATATAAGAGCAATAATTGCCTATCGAAAAGAGACGCTATGACTGCTTTATTTATGTTGCAAATTCCTCGACGACGTCAAGTGCCTAAGTTTTGAAGCCTCGGTCGATTTTTTAACGCAAGATTGTAATATTATTTCCTTAACATTTTGTATCGAATATTTTTAAACTCTAATGTCATTCTGGAAATTAATTTAAAATGCGCTTAATTATTGTGACTGCTTATTAAATGAAATGAAAATTATTTTAGGTACAATTTTATATGCCACATTAGTTTAATACTATTACGAAAAAATTTTAAAATACCGCGTGATCTTATAGCCCGGGTACGGGACGTTTCAATACTGGTAAAATACTTATTAGAAAGCACGAGAGAATGTATGTCCCTGCAAATATGAAATAAAATGGTATTTTTAAAATATTATTTATTTGAAGAACCGATAGCTCACAAGTTATATTTCAACAGAACTTATTCACCTCTAGTTTCTTTATAACAGTAATTATAACTCTTATGACAATATTATACATAACTTGGGAATACATAGATTTATTTTCTTTTTACTTCCAATTAATCGAAACAAAATAAGTAAAGCCCTTCTCTACCTAAATACAGAATCTACAATGAACATTCACCCATTAGTGATAAAATTGATATAAAAAAGTTATACCGTATATAACCGATGAACGTTCATCATGTAAAATTCTGAAAGACAATCGGTGAGAAATGCCACTAATATTTCAATGATTATCTGATGATGTTTCTAATTTGTCATTAGTATATTAATTGTAGTTCTTAGAATAAAACCTGTATTTCGATTATTTTCTAAAGGATACTTATTTATTTCACCTTTCGTTTATGACTTAAGTGTAAAAATAATATATGTCTACCACGGTTTTAGCTAAGACAGGTATATGTTTGCCTTCTTGAAAATATATTAATACAAAAAGTAAATAAATATTACCGCATACAGTTACTGTGAACATGTTAAATCTCTATGAACCTTTTTTATTTTATCACTGTTAATTATTTTGAATGTAAGAATATATGAATATAAATCTTCAGGAAAGTAGGGAGTGTATATTAAAGGTAGTTAGCTATTTCAAATAATTAAATGCAAATAGTGAATTAGGCAGATAATAGCGAAGAATATTATTATATTTTTTTTAATTCCTATTAGTTGCAATAGCCAGTACTAGTAATTGCTAATAGTTAATTATAGTTAACTATTCATAAATAGTTAGTTAGCTGTTTAACTATGACAACTTTTTATAATAGTTATTTGTTATATAATTTAATTTTTCCTAGATATGTCAAAATCGATAACCAATACATGTAAAAGGTAAATAATATAAATTAAACATACATATGTATCTTAAGGCTAGCAAACAATATATATTTCTCATTATAATGCAGTGTTTCTTGTAAAAGTCGAATTTGCCATTACTTTCCACTAGCTAAGGTAGCTAATAATATAACTTTCTAGAAATAGTAGTATAAATATGTTATTTAATCATTAAGATCTAATACCCGATGCTGGTCTCGAGAATAATCAAGCCATTAATAATCCAAGAGTAGATAGATAAATCCTTACATGACGTAAGTTAATCAGAAATTAACTAGGGATGACCTTTTTGGGATAGATTCTCTAATTCAGAATTCATATTGGTAATGGTATACTGTCAATTATAATTAATAAGATTACAATTTCGTTTCTTCACCACCTTTTCTAACTTTTCTAATATGGCTTGAATTTGGAAACATGAAATGGCATATATCCTGAACAATTGCCATTTTACGTACTGCTTTTAGTTTATTTATAAAACCGAAAATGCATTGTATCTGTAGACATTAGTTCTCAAGTGTATGTCTATGGTATATAGGTATGTATGTCTCGCGGGATACTATAACATTAAAAAAAATTAGGTCTAATTTATCTCCATTATTCTGATCTAAAGTGCTCTAAAACTATTGCTGCTAAATATTGGTCAGTAAAATACGATACGAATGACCAATAAAACATTTTTTGCACATTTCTTGTATATGTTCAAATTATTTCACTTAAAATTTTCTCCTAATATTCTAATATTTAATATGCCTTTCAAATCCAATAATCTCTCAAATTTTGAGTATATTTTATTTAAAACTTGATAGCCCTTTTGGACCAAATCAAAGTAATATCGCAAGTATGTATATTCAGCAATAAGAACCAAAATTTCGGAAATTGTCAATCAGGTTTGAATAGAACACATAGAATGTATAGGGTGTCTCAGTTGGAACTATACGATTTTAATTGTGTATGTTTTGTGGGCTGTTAAATACAGGGTCAATATTTAACGTCTGTCATTTCCATTTGGACTGTACTTCTTTGAAAGTGAATCTTACAATGCTATCACAGTAAATGGGTAATGCTATTGTGACATGTTAAACAATTTCTTTTTCCACCAAACTGATGATTTGGATTTTAGCAATATGTCGTTTCAATAAGCCGGTGCAATATCAACAGCACGTCCAACTAGAATTCAACTCTGTTGCATACTAAATTTCCTGACCATGTTACCTCGCGAAATGCTAACATCAGTTGGCCTGCAATATCATGTGATCTAACACCAATGGACTTTTTTTGGGGTTATCTCAAAAATAATCAATGACCGCAAAGAAAACATTCAATGTTTTATTCGGGAAAATGGAGCTAATTTTATATGCTCGCGTAATGAGAAATATTTCTAAACAAATGACATCATGCCAGATGAGTCGAGGCGTCCATGTGAACGATATTCTTTCTTCATATTCTCCATTTGTAGTCGTATCGTTTGCATTTTATGTTGAAGAATGAAAAACCTCGGTTTGTCAAATATTATTAGTTTTATTCGCAAATCACATCATATAGTTCCAATTGGGACACCTAGACATGTTGACGCCGTGTGATTTGTAGATGACAATCATTAAATATTGACGTCCTATCTTTGACAGAAGACAAATGGTGCGCAATTTAAATCCTATAGTTCTAACTAAGTCACATTATATAATGGACAGAAAACAGAGAAATTCATGGGTAGAAATATTAAGAGAAACTGTAATTAATAAAATATCATATATTAAACAGAATGTAAATATTTCAAG
Organism: Rosalia funebris; assembly: GCA_037954035.1. Taxonomy (NCBI): domain Eukaryota; kingdom Metazoa; phylum Arthropoda; class Insecta; order Coleoptera; family Cerambycidae; genus Rosalia; species Rosalia funebris. The sequence continues at coordinate 3,975,412 of JAZFAV010000010.1, read as the reverse complement.
ACATTTCATGACTGTAATCGTGATTCATCTCATCCTTATACAATATGTTGGTTGGTTAGTAAATAAACCGTTACGTAGCATATATTATTGGCTCGACATGACTAACTTGCAAAATTCCATTTTCAATTTACACAACAATTGAAAATTATGGCCTTAACTGCGATTCCTAATTCGCATGTAATTTCACTTCAATATCGCTCGTCAATTATTCTGCTACGATATTTATGGAACTGAACTGCCCTCATAAACACTCTGGTGGTAAAAGTAGGTCGCCGGTTTTAATATTCCATCCCAGAAACTTCCAATTTCAATCCATCTATAGCGAAACCACCGACCCGTACATGCTCATAAAAGAATCCCGATTACAATGGAAGAACTTCTATCCGGTCTCTTTGCAAATTTAATTTACATCTTTGAATAAAATATCACCCACGAATTTTTCGATTTCATTTTAATTAGTTCAGCTCGATGTGTTTTAAGTGCCATGTGGTGAGCGAATTTTAAATTTAATTGCATATTTCTAAATTCCTGGGATATTTTTCATAACGATTATCGTATTTGAAAATAATTCTGATTGTCCTAGGGTATTGTAAATTTAAATCTTACTCTCGATTTTTAGTAAGTTCTTAATAGTAGATGCAAATTTGTAATATACTTTATGGATTTTGTGTATGTCTATTTTTTGTCATTGTAGTTTCGTACACTGAACAGTTATGAAAATAACTAGACGAAATTTCTTCAAGCAAGGCTCCTGTGATTTTTTCTGGAAATTACTTATAGGATATACCTCAATGGAATTGCATTATACTTTCTACAGAGGCTAAATTTGATGCAATCTGAGAATTGCATCAAATTTCTAGCATTTTCATTTTAGTCATTATCTCCAACATCACTTTAAATGTATCACAAGATCATCGCTAAAATGCAACATTTCCCGTTCGTTTTGTTCTTTTAAGCGCTGTTTCCGTACATGCCTATTTTAATCAGCTTTCATGGTCAAGCATAATTGTCCAGGTGTACTATATGACACGGCGAGGCCATAGGCGCAACTTTTTTTAGCTTAAAGTAAATTGTGTACAAACGAACATGAAAACATTTTCAAACATTTATTTTTCGCACATTTTATTTTTATGTACCTATAACGATAATATTGATATATACTAGCCCAAAATCACATGAGTTCGCCCATTAGATATTTTCTCGTCTACGTAGTATAAACGGTAATGTAGAAATAAACTACACTAATAAATATAACAGAATTGTACACATTTATTCGCAATAACAAGAACACTAGTGACAAAATAAAGTATAAAAACATGTAGTAGTTAAGTCTCAAAGAGTTATAAAGTCAATTACCACTATCTTACGTCACCTCTATTTTTCCATACAGCATTTGTATGCCTAAGCATGGTGTCTACAAGAGTCTGGCAGTATTCTAAAGAAAAAGAGTCCATATTTCTCGGAGACGATGTCGCAATGACTGAAGTGTTTTAGTCGGACAATTACGCAATTCTTTGTTATTCGATGCCATAATTTCTCGATTGGAGAAAGATCAGGACTACTCGAGGGCCAACTTAGGATGGAAATATCGTTTTCCAACATACGGGATTTCACACGTTTGGCTGTATGCCAAGCCACGCCATCTTGTTGGGAGAGAAATTCCCAGTTAGCTAATAGCAGAAACTCGATTGATTGAAGAAGGCACTGATTTAAAATGACTAAGTATTTTTCTGCGTTTATGGTGCCTTCAACAAAGTGAAGCCTACCAGCGCTATTGGCGGACATACATCCCCACACCATAATTGAAGCGGGTAATATCACTTTTTGCCGAAGACAGTCTTTGCTGTAAGCCTTTGTTTTCGTATGAATTACCCTACTACGCGAATCTCTACACAAAGCTCAAATTTTGATTCATCTCTCCAAACAACCGACCTCCACTGCTCCAAAGTCCAGATTTTATGTATTTTGGCCCATAGTAAGCGGTTTTTCTTCTGTTTTTGAGTGAGTAGGGGTTTTTCTTTTGCCTAATAACGAGAAGAGTTACATGCATGCATTGAAGTATAAGTCCAAAATTACCTTATAAAAATTTAATCCAATTTTCTTCAGTGCCTTCGTACAAGTCGATTTAGAATACTGCCTGTCTGTCACTTCATTCCATATATCTATTAGAGCACTGCAATTGGCACCACGATTTTTCTTTATGATGCAGCCCAAAATTCTTAATTCTCCAGCAGTCACTACGGTTCTTCTACCAATATGTGCTTTTCCGACTGTGTAACCCGTAACTTTATACAAACGCACAATATATCTAACAATATATCGGGACAATTCTAATTCTTTTGCAATCTGGTAGGCACTTTTGCCCTGATGGTGCAGATTTGTCAAAACTTGCCGTAAATCTTGCGATAATGCTTTTCCACGTACCATTTCGACTCTAACTGTCAACAAGGTCGTTTACAAGACACAAAACATTATCTGCAGAGGTATCGTGATCTAGTTTCACACAAAATAATGGTTTGACGCCAATGTTTGATCTTCGACTTCGGTGGCGTGATTTACTCAAATCAGATTTCATATCAGAGATCATATTTAAGCACAAATTATATTTTCGAAGGCGATGTTTTTGTTTATTATTATAAGAATTACTCAAATTAATCCTACTTGGAATTAGGAATGAGAATTATATAATGATATTCTTGTGTTAAAACGTTTATAGCTCATTTAATTAAAAGGTCAGTACGGGTGAACTCATGTGATTTTGGGCCCTTATAATGTTAAACCTAATATTCAAAATAAACATTATTATCAATAAAAATAATCAGAGACTCTTTGCAGTATACGAAATATTTTAGCTATTTAACAAACAAATAGCCATAATGCTGTCGTATATATACGTTATGTACGTAATAATCATGTAAGTTATTCTTCAGATCAGAAATTATTGAAAATAGTATAGTTTCATCTATATAAAGTACACTTAGTACAAGAGTTGAATGAATGCTTGTCGTAAATACGTTACGGTGTCACGAAAATCTAAAACCTTTAAAGTTTATTGTCGATTCTGATGAAGCGGCTATTTCCTTGACACATCGCTGTAATTTTAGATATTGGAGATTCCATCAAACTACATAGTTTGTTCCTTGTAATTTTTCTTTAACTAAGAATAGGTATTCAATATATAGAATTTCAGTATTTCGATATTTTATGTAAAATTTCAATATATATCCTCTTATTTAAGTGTATGTAAATAATTAGGCAGCTATTTAGAATCTTATAGAAAATACCAATTTATCGTCGTCCATATAAGATACACCAAAATGAAAATTATGTGAAACAACGGCGCCTTCGCCATATTGTTAACTACGTTATGTTATGTTACATGCTTTCAATATAGGAAATTGTCATAAGAATGGTTTCCCTTATTTCTTATTATACGTTTCCATTATTCTTATATTATACTATACGTATAAATGAAATCTAGATATTACTTATAAAGTTTAGATATTACTTATATACTGTATACAATTATATGTACGTCACTTATATAACACATCAGTAGAAGAATCATTACATACATTTTATTATGACTGGTCATAATATTTCCATACAGTTTCATATATTAAATACGAACTTAATGAACATTCTTATTATTCCAATATAAATTTAAATAATACGAATACCATAATACACATTTTATTATTATAAGGCAATAATAAACATTATTGTATAGCAATAATAAAGAATATATTTGTACCATTCTTTTGGTACAAATAATAGTGATGTTAAATTTTGGGTTCAATTAAAATTCGTTACGTTAGTTGTTTTAGTATCTACTAATCTAATACCTTTGAATAGCATGAATAAATTTCTGACAAGAGGCACCTTTTGAAAAATATCGGAGTCTCGGTATCGAGAAAAAATATCGGAAAAATATCGGTAATATTTCGCTTCAGAGATCTCTATAAATATTTGTCTGTGACTAAAACATTACACTCAATTGATTACCAAATCAATTAATAATTGTGAGCAACGTTTTCGGAATGTATGTAAGTTCTTCAATTTTGCGTGACTGTTAATACAAAGCAAGTTATAACATTGACTGAAAAATACATTATTTTATAATATAAAAACTTTACTCACACTAATTAGTACTAAATATATTTCTACTGTACTTTGTCGCATGCAGGTTATATCACCACAGTGAGCTCTACTTTATCATCAAATAAAAAATAGTATTCTTAATGAATCATTTAATTAATACTTATTAATTAATACTTTAAGTCGAATTTGAATAAAACGTCATAGTGTCGACAATAGCTGAGTTGGAATACAAATTTACTTTTCTCTATAGTGTTCATTATCTTTTTGTCTTGTATTTTAAATCAAGACTGTGGAATTCATCGTATATATCGTATATACAACTTTTTATACTCTTGTGAGCAAATATTGGCTATGTGATATTATATTCCCCAATAAATAACTACATATGCAGACTTAGTCATCAGTAGCGAATGACCATCTGATTTACCAAAATATGTCTTTTTGAAAGAATGTGAATCGTTACCTACATACAGATGCATTAATGGCCACACCAAAGTAGTTTTCTTCAAATCTCCCAAATATATTCGGGAATTTCACTAACAGTATCTCGGTAGTCCAGACTTTCCACAATCAATTACATGGTGGGCTTAGAGAAAGCGTTTTATTTGCAAAGTTTTTAAAAAATTAAGTTTTAGCTTTAAATTTCGATGCTAAATAATTAGCTGCCATTAGAGAATTTCAGATAAAGTTGCAAGATGGTGCAGTGGAAGCAAATCTAGAAACTATTCATAGTAACTAGACAGAAATACGGGTCATCAATAATAGGAAAAAGTTCACTCTGCAAAGGTTTCAATGCTACTGAGCAAAGGCAGGTTACTTATTGCGCATCCCGTGAGCGGTTCGATATCACAGATTTGAGACTTGTTCCTAGTCTTGACAACCTGTAGTGGATGTCGTAAACATCCGTAAAGAGTTATTACTTAAAGATTATGTAATAATTAATTGTTCTTATATGAATCATTGCAAATAATAGATGACATGTGAAAAATGTTTTAAATAACAAGAACTGTACGTGTTAGAGAACAAAATTACTGTGGAAGAAGGAAAAATCCAAATTTCCCAAGTTGACGATGATTATAGCAACTGTATTAAAATAGATCCATTAAACAATTTTAAGAATCCAAAACCATTCATACTATGTAAATATTAATATTTAGATGCTGAACGGTCATTTTATTTACATAATAACTAAGACATCTCTTCCGACAAGCCATAACAGAGTCGAACTCACAATCAAATCACTATTATTATACATCTATATTCACAAAAATACATCATCATACAATAATGAATATTAATGAATACTCGAGTAAACATAAAGACGGGAAACGAAATGTATAAATAAAAAAACTTGTCAACACATGTCCCAGTCGGTTTCGGTTCCCGGCTCGCATAGTGCGCATGACCGGTGTCGATAATGATAATTTATCACTAGCTAGTTTTCTATGTAAAACAGTTCTCTGCAGTAAAACCTCGACGCCTATCAATTGGCAGTAGTTTTTGTAATGAAATAGTCCTTTCAATGTCTATCATTATCAAATATAGTACGAAAAATTACCTATATATGGACTATATCTTTAACTTACTTATATATGGACTATATTTTATATATAAGATACTCTTGATGTGAATCCTTTAAAAAGGAACAAATGTGTTCCAAATGACTATATCCAAGATTTCTCGAAAACACGTCTTTCAGTTTTTATTTTAATGCCAGCACTGCCTTCACGTGGGTTGTTATTGTTTTATTTTTTTTATTTCTCAGAATTTAATACCGTAAACTGTTTCTGTAACAATAAGCCATATGTTTTCAGCTTCTTTATTGTAGCTATTAAGATACAATGGTAACTGCTAATGTTACGACCATCATCTCATGCTTTATGGTTGAAGGACATGCTGTACTAACTTATAGCATGCATTTCATTGGGATCAACCCTAACGACAACACTTCTTAGTTCCTTAAAATGCTTATCATAATAAGCTACAGCTTCTAAGCAAGTACGTCATCTCATAACAACTGATTCAAGAGGTAAAGGTATATCTTTATACCCCTATATTTTTTGTCCTATAAATGTTATTTTTCTGTTGGCCAATAAAGGCATTATAATTATTATTACTTTTCCGCACTCACTACACGCGGAAAAATAATGTAATCGTGTAAAAGAATTTCTTTTCTAGGGTTTATTTTTCGCTTTTCGACCTAAAGCCAAATGAAATGGTTTTTAAACTATTTTGTGTGTGTGTGTGTGTGCGTCGTTGTCGTTGTTGTCGTCGGCATTTATTCTTGTTAGCACGATAACTCAACTAGATCGTGTCGGATCGATCGAGTTTTGACTGATTCTAATCGAGGACGTCTTCCAGCCGACACCTATTGATTTTGAGGTGGATAGAAAACACTTTACCATGTTCATGGGTCATGAGAAAGCACAATGGTGGACTATTTGAGAATTTGTTTTTTGTTAACACGATAACTCAACTAAATCGTGTAGGATCGATCGGATTTTGACTAATTCTGATTAGGAACGTCTACCAGACGACATCTATTGATTTTGAGGTAGATAGAATACACCCCACCCTGTCCATGGGTCGTGAGAAAGCACGATGGTGGACTATTTGAAAAAGGTAAAACTATTATATTCTGCATAAAACACATATTCTGCATTTATGTGTTCCTTTATTTTTTCTGGGCCACTCAATTTCGAGATAGAGAGGTTCTATGTGCGGAAAAGTCCGTTTTAAAGTTTTAAAACTATTTATTTTTATTATTATTTACGAGTATAGGAGGAGCTTCCCCGCTTTTACAAAACTTTTTTCACATTCGCTAATACCTCGTTAACTAAAAAAAAACTGTCTCTTAACCTTTTTACTATTCGATTAAGTACATGAGCTATACATGTAAAGTGTATCATATTTGAAAAAGTTTTAATTAGCAGATATTCCACTTATCATATGTATTCAACTGTATTTGTTAGCTTCACTAATCTAATTATTTTGTGGTAGTCTCTGTGTGGTGTGGTATGATCAAAGAAGTCACTAAATAGCTGCACAATAGTATTTTTAGGTTTTAACCAACTAAAAAAATGCCACTGAACATCCGCATGCGTCAGATGCTTTATCTATAATGAAGTAAATAAAGTAGATAAAATTTCATCATCATTATTAAGAATATTTTGCAATACGTTTTGCAACAGTGGAAATAGCGATAATTCTAAAACAAAACCACAACAGGCGTCCGTGTAACATGCGGTGGCAATGGCATTGCCATAGAAATGACCTTTGTCAGCGTATCAATTGTTAGTCTATGCTGTTACGTCTCGCCGAAATAGACTATAATAACATTAAAAAAATTAATATAAGTTGTTAACTCATATTTGTGAAATGTTAAAAAAAAATTATTCTATTTCTGTGCCTTATTTTGTAACTCCTTTTAAATTTGCGAAATATAGGGTATTTATTATATTTTAACACGATTATAAAAGATAATACTGTTGAATAAGTTTTAACGTATGTAAAAAAATTAATGCTTTATAGAAATGGTAAATCGAGTAAATGGGGTGAAGCTAGCATTTAAAAGAATTTTATTGCCTTTGTCATGATAATTTATTCAAAAGCGAATGGCAGATATCAAAAAAGTCAAAGTGGTACGTATAAATGTGCGTTGAATTTTAAAACGAGCATTTAGGCTGAATTTTAAAACACAAGCAAAAAATGCGGGGGAACATTGCTGGAAAATATTTTCTGAAACAAACTTTCCTTTCATTCACAAAAAAGCAACACCGAAATGGTAAAATTGTATATGGATAAAATATATTGGAAGGTATTATCAATATTCATTACTCTAGTTCCTATTTAAAATTAACAAACATTATGGTAATTTTTTTTACTTTTGATATAAACTGTCCCCAACATATACACATCATATTTATATTGTAATTTTGTTTTTATTTGATTTTTTAAAAAGCATAGTGAACGAAGTCGGCTTTATTTGTTAAAAAAGCATTGACTGACATAAGACTGCAATGCTGAATTCTAATTTTATTACTTTCACACATATATTTTTCATTTATATTTTTCATTTAAATATTTCTTCATTTAATGCGTATACAAGCCAGTTCGCATTGAAGTGACTTGCCAATTTGGCCAAAAATATGTATCTAGTATTATTTTGAAAAAAAATTTTAAATTAATAAACTCGCTGCTGTTTCATGTTATTGATAGTCAATTTTAGTTTGAAAGTATACACGTCCTATTATGAACTATGCCCATATTATACTTGTATGTACTCTAGTGCAGATCGACAACTGTATTGTGAAATATTCAGATACAATGTGTAAGATTTACATATTTGACAAAACTCGATGAAGTCGAATTCAAGGATATATTTTTTATAATAATATTTTATTTAAATAATTTCTAAAGAAAGTACTAAATTTATAATACATAGTTAAAATTTTATCATGGTAAATTTTGATGGGTTTAGTAAAGTAAAATTATTGTAAAAATTCACTATTCACTTTTTAAAACCTAACATATGTTATAGATACATTATTATACGATTACTATAGTGGTAGAGATTTAATATGAATAATAACTACCTGTATATATTTGCTGTATAAATTTGAATATATTGTGGGTATGAAACTAATAATGTATGTTATAAAGGATTCTGTCTTATCTTCCACTAATGTAGGTCATCCGGGAATCGGTGTAGACATGATTGTGTGGATTTTATGTAGTTGAAATAATGTGACTAACATTTTTAATATTCAGTAAATCCTTTCTAAAGTCCTGGGTCATTGAGAAAGGACCAAGGGAAACAAAGGCCTACCTCTAAGCGAGGCGATCTGGATCTACAGCAAGAAGAGAACAAAAATCAATAGTTTTGCTCGGTATTAAACCCATCTATTCATATTTCACTTACGTTTTTTAACCCATTTATAAGTGTAATGGAAACACATTGAGTATATACACATTATCTTAATGTAGGATAGTAGGATAGGATAAAATTTAATAGTTACTGCTCGTAAAGAATAGGAACAAGTCAAAACTGCGATATCTGACCACCCACGAGGTGTACAATAAATATCTAGTTCAATAAATAGTCGAATGCTACCCTTACTCTTTCTTCTACGCATACATAGAGAAATCTCACATTTTTTCTTATTATTGACGAGAAAAATATTTTGCGTTACGGTAATATGTAGTCTTATTTATGTAAATAATATGTAGCAAAACACATTTCGTATATTTAAAAATAAAAAAAATATCATGTGCAGCACAGTACACGTATGAATACTTCTTTAGAATAGAGAATGAGAGAGATTAAGAGTGAGATTGAAAGAGATAGAGAGAAAGAGAGAGAAAGGGAGAGGGATAATTTCAAAAGAAATATAACAATATAAAATTTGTGTAAAAAATATTCGGTTTATTCATTATTTACACTATCATCGGCTGGTGGTTCAATTGGTAATACTGATATGATTGGTTTGTGATAATTAAAATATGAAATATATGTTCGTGATTCGATATTTTCTAGATAACGTCTAAAAATTGCATCTACTGTTGTTCCGGATTTTGTTGTTGATTCTTTGGGATCGTTATTTATAAGCAGACCAAATGTTTCTAGAAGAAAGTTAATCAACGTCAAAGAATCATTGGATCAGAAATTTACATTGAAATCTCCCCTGAGAATCAAGGGGATTTTGTCTTCGCCTCTTCCAAGTGCATTTGCACCTATGTGGCTGTAAACTAGTAGGGAGCGATGAATGAAATATGTTATATCTTCTAGATTTTAACAAGTTAAACGGTTCAAGAATATTATCAAATAATCACAGAACACAGATGTAAATAACGTAAATAATTACAAAACACAATGATAAATATTCGGTACAGACGCGTGCTGTTTCAGCTGTTAATATATAGCGTCCGGACGCGTACATCTATAACGCACGCATGCGCGACAATAGGGAGACGCGGATAGCCTAAACTGATATATATATATATATATATATATATATATATATATATATATATATATATGATGTATGTTATATATATATATATATATGTGTACTCTATCTTGTAACGAAGCCTGTGTTTTAGGTATACCAAATGTATAGCTCTCTTTCTCCTTCTCTCTACGTTATATCTTTTTTCTCTCTCGTGTAACGAAATCTGGAAACGCTACATTTTTTCCAATTCACTTTCCATTCTCGTCAAATATCAGAACGCCACCAAAGAAGTATTCACTTCAAAAGTTCTGTTGCAATAAAATATAAATTTCCACTTTACATTGAACGTTACCTAGTTATTAATTAAATTTAATAAAGCTTCAAATATGTTCTCATTGTTATTATTAAGCATAGAAGCAAAAATACAATTTTCTAATCTAAATCTAAATTCTTAAGGTCTAAATTCCTATATTTTCATTGTATGAACTTAGAAATAGTTTGCCGATTATAGCAGACAAGTTATAGAATAATATGGAATTATGGAATACTCTAATGAACCAATGAAGCTGTTCTATAAAAGACTTTACGATTCGTTAACTGTGAGAATTTGTTGTGGCATAAAAATTCTCCCCAACATATGAGAAACTTTTACTAAGATCTCGTGGGGTCCATTTTACAACAAACTGGTTTATATACTCTACTTAGTGACATTCTACAATGCATTCTAAATAGCACGACGTAGAAATTAACTTGAATTTCCCAAAACTTTCGAAAATTAGATACTCAGCCTCTCTGTCACCTTATACATATAAAAAATCTCCTTTTGGTATTTTATGTAATTTCTCTAAAAAAATTAATAGAAGGAGTGCAACACTTTAGGGGACATCAAATTGACGAAATAATCTAACTAAGTAATCACAGCAAGTTCAGTAACAGTGACACAGTTCAGTAACAGTGGAATTCCCATCATAGTACATTAGAAATAACGACATATTTAGATAATGCAGTTATGTGTTTAAGAGTTAGTAAGACATTTCTACTTCATGGGGACCATCCCTATATGGGTAAACTTATCAAGAGATACAAATAATTGTAACAATTTATTCGTTAATATTATTATATTATATTAGAGAGTGATAACAAGGGAATAATTTTATCTACTTCCAATCTGCCAGTTTCAATAATTATATGACTGATTTAGTGATATCAATCAAATTAATCGTTAATTAAATTTAATGATAAACTAATTTAATATCTTTCTTATTGCAATGGCATAAACGCCATTAAAATAAGAGATATTTGAAATTATAAGAGACTAACATATACTGATTTTCAGCTTTATATTATTTCCAGTTTTGCATAGAGAATATCTCTTGTAATTAAATGAAAGCTGAACCTGCACATCATCTGCGTAATTTTGTATTGTACATTGCATATTTAGTACTCATATTGGGAAAAATTTAAAACATATATTGGGAAAGAAATCTGGTTCAAATATGAAGCCATGTGGATTTAGTAAAATGTATCAATTTTGTTAAATTAACTGCTATTAATTTAGCTAAATTAGATACTTAGTATTTATGCAATACTCATTATATCCCTGCAGGTAACTTTATATAAATTTACAGCTTTATTAGTGAAGCCACAGCAAAACAGTTCATTATATGGGGTATTAGGATCTATTGTATCGAAACGCTTGCCGTTTAATAAAATTAGGCGGCATGCTTTCCCTCCATCGTTAGCACTTAACAAGTTATCGATAATTATTAGATAATGCTGTTATTGTACTATAGTATACATTGAATCAGCGGAGAATTGAGGCTATTATACTACTTATTAAAATTAATTTAACGGTATTCACTTTTTTCATATATTTTAGGTATATTTTCTTCGAATGTTTTGATAATTTGTGGGAAATTTAAGTCGAAAAAATTTTCCAGTATTTCATAATTGTGAGCGCTATTTAGACTCTCAGGCATCTTTGTGGTGGCCATGTAGCTCTGTTTTCTTTCGTATTAAACTAAATTCTATATATGCCGTCTTTTCTCTTTTCATTAAGCAGTTTGTGTTAGTAACTTCTTTACTTAGTAACTGATTTAGTAACTTCTTTTTGCTATATCCAGTTAGTGTATTTATTTTTTACATTTACTTTAGGTATTGTTATGTATATGTTAATCCATGACACTGTTGGCTTTGATCCTTATGGTTTCAATTTGGATATATTTATTAGTGATATAAAATATATTTTTATTTGCAAACTTATATTATAAGTTTATATAAAATTATAAACATATAAGATATAAAATTATATCTTTAATTAATTTATTTGACAAATTTTAAACCATATCCTGATGCCGCTCTGGAGTGATTTAAGACATACTTTCAGTAAAGTACACTAATCAGTGATCAATTCATTAATATATTTGTTTTGTGTTTTATTATTTTACAGAAGAAAACCAAGTAAGATCTGTACTTTTTTCAGTAACTCCAATAAACCCAAACATTCTGTACGAATGTATCATTCTACAAATTTATTAGAATGTAATACTATTACATTCCAAATTTATATTCGACCTTCATCTATCAATATTACATATGTTATAATATTTAATTCAAATAATCTTATAATTCTAAGACTGTAACGTTTATTAGACTAATTTCTTAACTAAATTTTAATAACAGTTATAGGAATACCTTTGTAAAAAAGTAGTGTGCCTAACCTTTATAAGCACAGAATTGAAATAAAACTTTTAAAAAAAGATATTAGGAACTGAGTTTCAAAGTAATTATTAGAGCTGTGTTTTCTAATATTATTTATTGTGAATAATTTATTGGACCATTTCAGTGGTCACAAGTGGCTTATGATAACTTAAATGCGATACAAATATTTGCGTTTCTACTGTGTGTAAATATCGACTAAAAATAGTATCTATTGTTGTTCCATGTTTCGTTGTCATTACCAGATTACTCGAAATTATCAAATAAAATTTCTCTCAAGAAAGTTGCAAGAGGTACTGATGATTCTGTGGCAAAATTGGTATTGAAATCTCCCCCAAGAATCATCAGAATTCCTTCAAAACCTAAATTAAGAATTGTAGCTACTTATGATGAATATGGAAATAGCTTTAGGTGGAGAAACAAAATTATTTTTTTAATAGATTGATTTGGATATATATATATATATATATATATATATATATATATATATATATATATATATATATATATATATATATATATATATATATATATATATATATATATATATATATGTCTCCTAAAAAACTCCGCAAGCCATAACTCCGTTATTATTTTATAATCTGATTTAAAAAGAACAAAAAATCAAATGAAATGTCTCTAAATATACTCTAGAGTGAGTATACCATAGTGCTTTTACACGTCCCCTCTACACTCCTCACGCATTTCCACTCTCGTTCATTCGCATGCATTGCTTGTATCCCTCTACCTAAGTATTTCAATTTCAACTTCATTCCAGTTTTTCGGACTCACTACCTCGCCATAGAAGTTGCACTTCAATAATAATATTTTAACGAGACCCTGTACGTTTATATTAAAGTATTTAATACATGCGAAAAAGGAAATTAAAATATATTTCCTTAAAGAAATTATATACACGCATATTGGATGATGACATGCAGATCTACTTACAATAGTTATACCACCACACAAATAACTATAAACACTCGCCATATTGCAACTGTTCAGATTTATACAATAAAGAGTCTTTTAATTGAAATCATTATCATTCAGAATGTTAAAAATATATAAAAGTATTGTAAAATACTTATTATATATGAGTCTTTTATAATATTCAGGAATTTACGAACAGAGAAATTTTAACTTACTATTTGGTGGATATATACATACTTTTATTTATTCATGTATTACCTATTCTTTTTTAACTTGTAAATTTCTAGTCCCTTGTATGTATGTGGATATAAATTATTAGTTTTAAACTTAAATCAATGTTTGTTTTGCATATTCTTTGTGATCTATCGTGTTGTATATTTAGTTAAAACTCTATTAAACCTGTTAATAAATTTTGATTTACGGCTTGAAACCAGCCGCGTTTATTAAATATCCCATTTCTATTATAATTAATAATATCATAGTTCATTATACAAAACTTGGGTTTGATTATAAAATTTAATTTCATATATATCGATAATTTGTTAAAAGTTCATGTTGTTCATAAAAAAGTACTTTATGTCACTATTGGTTAGTTGCTTGTTGTAAAACCAACTAATATATCATATTTTCATAATATTAACATTATGTAAAATTATATGCTTACCCTTCCTCTTCAGTCCATATTTCTGTTTCAGAGAAATTTAACATTGAATGTAGACAAATCATGCCGTAATATTTCTAACATCATAAAAGATATTAAAATAATTCCTAGTTTTAAATACAAATTACGACGATAATAGAATGCACATCGTCATTATTAACAGTGATCTTCATTTAACTGATACAGTAAATTCAAAACCATGTATTTTTTTTGTAAAAAAGGCTTTCTCAAACATAAAATTAATTTATTTTAATTAATAAATATTAAAGAAAAAAACTAAACTTCGCGTAGGTAAAGCACTCGTTTTCTCTCTCATGAATCATATTGTAACGAATTTACTAGAAAGTTCTTTATTTCTCGAACATTTATTTATAACTCAACTATTCGCAAGTCCAATTAACTAACTGACTTTCTTTCTACTTTAACTTTATAAACAAACTTTCGCACTATATATCACTTTCGTCGCACCGTATCACTCACTATCGCGGTCCAAGTTCAATTAACTCCTGGCCGGACGACACAATTCTTATATAGGCAGTGGAATGTCTCTCCAGACGTTTCTAGATAAAGAACTTTGGCGAACCTTCTAGTATACAACGCACTGGAAGTCAACACCGCACGCTCCCGTTCGTGACAATATATGGTTTCCCCTTTTTTGTAATAGGTAGATACTAAACAGTTACAATAGATAGGAAATAGCTGCGTTCATTTGAAGTATAATTCCATTTCTACAAATGTGAACGAAACTGGTTGGTTTAACAAAAAGTACACTATATATTTGATAATTTTATTTCATAAAGTGATCATAAGCAGAACTTCACTATACTTTTATAATAATAAAATTACCTATATAACAGACGTTCATCGTCTAGTCAAGTCTATTAGAATTTCCCTACGTAAGACTAGTAACTTCAAATCGAATTTTCGTATCAAATGTGTCAATATGTGATATAATAGAGTGATGTAATATATTTGAAATGGAAAATATTTAACTTCTGTTACTTAGTGTCAGCTATGAACAGATACTTGATGTGCACTATAGGGTTATTTATATATTTATAAATGTTGTGTAATTGAAATTGTTCCAAACACTGTGTAATGTTTATAAGAACCCCCTTAACTTAGTCTCTCTTCACAGGGTTGAGTGGAAGGGCAGAGGTTTCTTCTTCTGAAACTTCTGAAACCTGCTTGTTCTTCTTTTGATTTTATTTAATAATTATCCTTAATATTGTGTGGGAACTGTTTGTAATATAAGATAATAAAGTTATTACGATTATTATTATTTACGAAATAATTTACTGTTAATTAACCCAATAATTATCGTATATTCATGATTTACGTATGTTATCTAACATACGTATCTGTTTATATATATATATATATATATATATATATATATATATATATATATATATATATATATATATATATATATATATATATATAATCTAACTGTATGTTTTCGAATACATAGCTATTATACCACCTACAGTAAGTCCAAGAATAACTTCGTCGAAGCTAAACATCGTAGCAGTAGGTAGTTGATTCCCGGTAACTAGTTTATTAATTCCATTTACGTCATTTATATAGATAACATAGTTATTTTTAGAATTTTTTGTTAGGTAACAATAAAAATTATTCTTTTACTTAACATACAACTTAGTTCGAAATTAATAACGACAATCGTTTTAATGTCCAAGTACAAAAAATAATTTGATTCGTTTTATATTCTTCTTGCAAATATACTTACCAAATATAAATCTATTTTATTAGAGCGTACCCACGACAGTATAGCAATGAACAAAAACGACAGATATCAATTTTTAGTGTTTATTGCATGTAACTACGTTTATAGCCAATGCCTACAGAATATCATCATCTAGGTACGGCCAGATCTTCTGAAGGTAAAATATCCAATAGCTATCGCACAAAAATCTCAGAGTTCCCTATATTAATATGAAGTAATGATTTCAATCGCTTGGAGTTGTCTTATATTGCCGGAGCTGTATAATCGAGGTGGGGGGTTCGATTCTCAGATAAGGTGGCTGGATGTATCTGTATGTATGTCCTTGTGAATATTGGAAGTTAGATAGAAGATTACATAAATTAATCACATAAATAATTAAAGTACATAATTATTTAGCGAAATTAATTACATAAATAAGAGCACACAGAGCTAAAAAAATAATTCTTCACTTCTGTTGATTATCATTAGTCACTGTAAATAGTCGATAGAAAGCAATAGTAAACATATCACTCTGAAAAATTGTTAATTAGTGACTATTAAGCAACGGCCTCCACATGATTGCACAATAAAAATTGAAGAACCTGCAAACAATATTCTCGATAAAATGACCATCAGAAAAACGGAAGCTATCGGTTATCGAGCTATATAAGCTATTGAAAAACAAAAAAGTCAGCCCAATATGTTCATTTTACGAAAAGGTGGGGTATTAGTTCAACGTGACACAGATCGCTGAAGTGAGAAATCGATACCGACAGCCACAGAAAAGGAAATTCTATCTTGAGGGCATACAACATATAATATAAAGAACGAATGGTGAGAAAAACTAATAATGATTTAGTTTTTCGAACGTTCACACAAAAAATAAGTACCAAATGTGGCTACAGCTAAAATTGTTCTAACGAGATTTCTTTTTACCTAATTCAAAGAGTTTCTTGTAAATTCAGGAATGTCCTTACACAAAACCACCATTATCTTTTGTACCGGATGTATTCAGAATATTTTTCTTAAATTGATAGACTACGCAGTTAAAGACTTAAATCAGTTTTCTCACATTGCTTTCAATTCATGCTTAATTTGTTGTTGAACTATTTATACTCTCTATTATATAAAATTTACTATAATATGGGTAATTAAAAATATACCTATTATGTATCATATGAGGACAGTACATCGTGGTGAGTGGTCTGTTAGACTCTTGAAGGAAATTAGAACTAATATGACACTGAAATTAGCTGATGTGGGTTGATGCGAGTTCTACACGAGATGAAGATTTTACCATGTAATTCAGTGGTCTACTATTGTTTTATGTTACATGCAATATGTTACACGCATGTCGATTAGACATTGTAAGATAATTTTCAATATGATACACCATCTCTAAGATCACAAGTTTCTGAGATGTTTTAGTTTTAATGGAATCTCATTAAAACTAACCCATAAATGAAGTTTAATTACTTTGACTATGATAAAATTTAGTACATATTTTATGGCATTATATTTATAAGATATGAACCTTTTATATGTAAGAAACTTTTGTATCTAAATATTCAATGCACACAAAAAAGCGAGGTAAACTCTCAAATGAGGTAAAATTTAGCTACAATTGAATTGCTTACTTCAAGTGAGACGTTGCTTTTGTATTCACATTTTCATCCATTTTTCAATCAAAATGGGTATTATCTATAGCTGTGATGTAAGGCGTCTGACTTTATTAAAGTTGTATAGGAAAGTGACTAAATTAGTTAGTTGGAACATATATATTTCTTAAATATAATGTGTTCACTAAAATGATAAATTTATTCAAAAACATTAAATTGTTATTGAATTATTTAAGACAGTATAAAATCAATGTAAAATGTTTACAAATCTTAATGTGCATCACAATACTAATAAATATACTGAATAATATAGAAATAATTAAAATGAATCTGCTAGGACAAATAAATGATGTCACTTTATATTGGCTGATGAAACATGTGAATCATGGAATAGAGTAGATGGATACCGTTCTGTAGTAGATAGATGGATAGTAGATGGGCACGCGATAGTTCTAAGAACATTTTTCTGAGACCGGAACTAGCTATAGCGCTTAGCGAAGTTACTCATAAAGGATTACAAGTTCAAAGATATGTGGGTCAAATCTAGCAGTAGCAATAGCATTTTTGCTTGTCTACACAAGCAAAAATACTATTAACTACACCTTGCAACAATTCGTCACCTTAATACTTATTTGTTCAATATCCACTTTTTAGGCAAATGAAGGTATATACACCAAAATTTTTGTAAAGATTCGCTTTGTTTAATATCCACGTGAAAATTAAACTTATTCATATATTTCTTATAGTTTTTCAAAATATTTTATTCAATATCCCTAACATAGGAACATATTTAAAGGCTATTTTGTTCAATGTCCGGACATTGAACACAATAGTACCAAATATAGGTACAATAAGATTTTAATAGCACAGCTTTGTTCAATATCCCATATATGCTTTGTGTTATAATGTTCAGTATTCATTTAGACCAATTAGATGCCCGTTTTTATGTCACGTAACGCACCATGTGTTTTAACAGCTCTGACAAATTTTTAAGTTTTAGTAGTAGTTTGAATTTTGAGAGACGTAGTTATTGTGTTGGTACCAATAAATATTATTTAAAATGAGTTCATCAAGTTCCCCGGTTCCTTATATGGATGAAGATACTAGACAGTAAGTAATTAATCAAAATATAAATAACAATCGATATTTTATCGTAAAGTTTTTTTAGAATTGTTGAGTCTATCGATGTTGGAGGTGAATCAGAAATTTGTCTTATTGAAAAAAGGTGGGAAAAAGGGGAAATAACTCTAAATACTGATGCAGAAGATATATTAATGTTGCCATGGAAAATGCAAAATAATAATGATGACTACAATAAAACCAAAATACAGGTGGTTAGAGTTGAGTATAATTATGATTATGATTACTCGGAAAATGATATCAATTTTACAAATAAAGTTAGTCACTCAACTGATTCTGGAAAAATAGTCATAATCGAAAATATTAAACTACAAAATAAAGAAAATAATAATAATAAGGGAGAACAAATTTTGGAAACTATTAATAGGGGCGTTAGCAATGTTCACAATGGTAATGAGGAAAATATTTATATTCCCAATGACAACAATATCAATAACGAAATTATTATGAATGAGATTATCACAAATGCAAATATTGTTAACGAGGAAAGCTCCAGTGGCAGCGAGTACATTCCCAGTGATGGTAATAATGACAAACATTTAAATGAAGATCCCAATACCAGTGTCAGAAAAAAATCGAGAAATGAAAAGGAATGGGATAGAAATATTCGGAAAATAAAGAGGCAAAAGGGTGAAGAATACGTTAATGCAAAAGGACAAAATATGCCAAGGCGAAAAGTTAAAGGAGGTTGTTCACCACATTTCACATTTTTGTGCATGCAAACATTTTCTGAAGATGACAGAAAATTATTACATGAACAGTTCTGGAAACTTAGTGATACAAAAAAATCTCACTATTTCAGTAAATTTACAGAAAGAAAAATTGCATCTCGAAAACGTACTCTGAAAGAAGTAAGTAGGAAGTCTTTTACACATTTTTATTATTTTGAACTGAAAGACGACGAAAGTTTCGAGTTTGTAAATTTTTTTTTTTAAATACGTTAGACATAAGCCAACAAAGAATTTATTATTTTTTTAAAAAAATCGAAAACCAGACTACAAAAGTTCCAAGATCGCCACTAAAGGGAAAACATGTTAAAACATTTACCTCAATCGAAAAGATTAATGAAATTCAAAACCACATAAAATCACTTCCCACAATAGACTCGCATTATTGCAGGGCTAATACAAAAAAGAAATATTTAGATCCATTGCTTAATATCAGCAGAATGTACAATTTGTACAGATTGAAAGCAGATGAGCCATTATCAGAGAGTATTTACAGAAAAATATTTAACACACATTTTAATTTAGATTCTTTCAAGCCTAAAAAAGATAGGTGCGATAAATGCGAAGAGTATAAAGCGATAAAGCACCCCACTCCTGAACAAATAAATTCACAAGATGGTCATTTAAGAACAAAGTTAGAAGGTAAAAATGAAAGAACGATGGATAGGGAAAGAATTCCTATAGGAAAAGAAGACGAATTCGTTGCTGTTATAGTTTTTGATTTAGAGAATGTCTTTACATTGCCAAAATGTGAAGTGTCAAGCTTTTTCTACAAACAAAAACTAAATGTATACAACTTAACTGCTCATTTTAACGTAAATAAAACTGTTTATAATTGTATTTGGCATGAGGCTATAAGTGGTAGAGCTAGAAATGATATTGCCAGTGCATTGGTCACAATTTTAAAAAGAGTTGTAACTGATCTTCCTCAATTAACTAAGTTGAGTTTATGGTCAGATAGTTGTGTTCCACAGTGTAAAAATTCTGTGATGTCTACGGCAATTAAATATTTCCTTAATTCAAATGATTCCAATAATGTAATAAATGTTGAGCAAAAGTTTTCTGAGCCAGGACATGGTAATTTGCAAGAAGTAGATGCAGCACACTCCGTCATTGAAAGATTCATAAAAAAATGTTGAAATTTTCAGTCCACTTGGTCTTATAAGATGCTTATGTAAAATACCTAAAAATAAATTAATGTTTTAGGTAATCCAAATGAGACAAAGAGATTTTCTTAATTATCAACTTGCTGCAGCAACTTTGAAATACTCTGATGTACCCTACACAAAATTAAAACATATTATTTATAATAAAGGCAAAATATGGACATTGTCCTACAGACTTTCATTTCTAAATGAAATAAATGCTGTTAGTCTATTAAAACCAAGAGCTAAAAAAAATATTGATCTACATCATCTACCGAAACTAAACCCACAAAAACCAGCTAAATTAAGAGAAGAAAAAATAAAACATTTGAAGGAAGCCTTAAAATTCATGCAAGATGAAGCAGATGTTGCTTTCTATAAGGCAATATTAAAAATGTAATAATTTTTGTTTTAATAAGAAGATAAGATTTTTGTTTATTTATAGTGTGTTTTGTTTATAAATATTACTGCAAAAAGCGTATTCGTTTATTTCTTAATACAATTTTGATTTAAAAAGTATCTCAATCATTTTTTAACAATCTCTTTAACCTGTTGTTCCCCAATATTATGTTAAAAACTTATTTTTAGAATATTCATATTGAATAAAATAATCATTATGCCGACACAATGTAATGGTGTTCAATATCCAGCAAAACTTGTTCGATGTCCTAAAAAAAAAGAAACATTCACTTTACTTTTGAAATTTTGTTCAATATACAAATAGAAAAATTCATTTTCTTTGTAACCGATTTAGTAAATTAAACACTAATTTACATAAACTACAATGAATATTATTACAAATTTTAGAAAGACTCATAATGTCTCAAAAACTTAACTTTGCAAAGATATCAATTTTACAACTTTAATGAGGATTACTCAAAACTTACAAAAAGTGGATATTGAACAAATAACTGTTAAGGTGACGAATTAGCAAAATGTTATTGAATATTATGTACAAGTCTATGAATTAGGAAATGACTATTGATAAGGAACATTTCAGATTAAAGAAGCATCTCCATGTTATGGGCTGTATTGTTAGCCCTATGTGCAGAGGATGCTCTCCAGAGGATGAGCCTGCGGAAAATATCCTAAGGAGCTGCGCCGCACTGTCAACAAAATAATAAATTATATCGACTGTCGGCTGTCTCTCGCCATGACTTCTTCAGCTTGCTGTCGAAGTAGTTGAAGCAGTGAGGTCAGTGTATGACAACAAAATGGTGGCTCTAATGGAGGTAATACAATAGAGCGATATGATAGTCTGAGTTACATATACTCAGACTATCATATCGGTCCGTTATATTACCTCCGTTAGAGCCTCCATTTTGTCGCCAAACCCCGACCTCACTCCTTACTTTGTGATAGATGAGGTCGGTAAGAAGTAAGGGTAGACTTCGTCTACCCTATCTTATAGAATCCGAACATGTGAACGAATGCATATGAACACTGAGAACTTTAATAAAAATAAGTACTTTTTATAAATCTACTGATTTTAAATGATGAGATACTGAGAGAAATATTAAATAAAATGATAGCGGACATTCTTCAAATTTCAAATTTCACGAAATTTATTTACCATAGCGCATTATGATGTGTAGCTATAAAATAGCGAGACAAGCTGTAAAACTTTTTATTTTAAATTTATACATATTTAATTATTATGCTCTGCAATATACACCCCTCCTCTGTCCCTACACCACTCCATGCACATTTTCTATTGTGATTAACAGTGCTGGAGGTTTTCCTCTGTGAGCTCGTTCATGACGCCTGCCTCTTTTCCTTTCACAGCTTCAACGATCTGAAATCTTGTTCTTTTTAATGCAGATTTAACCTCGGGGAAATAAATATCAGATGGTGCCTGATCAGGTGCCAGTCAAGCATTTAAAACGTCAATACAATTTTTTCACGAGCTTCTTTTTGTTCGACTGTAAGAATTTTCGGAAACATTCTCGCAAACACATTTTGCATGTTAAAATTATTATGTAAAATTTGTCTTACGTATTCCTTGTCAATTCCTATAATTTCAGAAATCGTACAAATAGTTAACGCACGGTAATATCGGATCAGGTTACCGACTTTTTCAATACTTTTATCCATTTTTGATGTGGAAGGGCATGCCGGGCGTGCATTATCTTCAACGTCTTCTCAGCCACTTATGAAACTCTTATACCACACAAAAACCCATGTATGTGATAAACATTCTTTGAAATATACGTTTTTTACTAAAATATAAGTTTCGGTAGCGGGTTTCCAAGTTTCATGAAATTTCTCGGCAATTCGTTGCTCTATTTAAAAGACCATTTTTCCGGAAAAAAAACAGATCTCATACAAATGGAGGCTGTGACCAGAATAATATGTCTACTGACATGGGAAGAGCAACAATTGAGATAAAGGACTTCATGCTACACGGATGTTGATTGTACGACTTTAGCGCATGTGTAGTTCGTCTGTGGTAGCATCAGTCTCGTTATTTTATAATCACACCTCGTATGTTCTATATTGATGTTAATTTATCATTGTTATTAAGAACTTTAAATAACTCCAAAACTAAATGCGTTAGCTATAGGGAATATCCATATATATAAATTGAAAAGATATAAAAAATCAAGAGAATTACATAATAAAATATGTTATATTTGAAACAAGCAATTTAATTGAAATCGGAGTTATCGAAGTTCGATTTCATCTTGCGAACACCCTGTATGTTTAAAAGCATTTGTGGTTTATACATACATTAGTTAGATATTGCAATTTATTATTGATATAAATAAAACTAGTTTACTATGGAGACAACATTCAAGGTGGGACATTACAGCAAACAGTAAAAACAAATCAGTAGTGTTACTTTAAGAGTTGAATCCCGAAATGAATGATTATTTTTTTACGTCGTTGAATAGTCAGTTTTGTTGGACAATTAATCAGGATACTATAGAATATTATAACAATAACAGAATTAACGAAAATCAAATAATTTGTTTCAGAGATTGTTTTCTTCTTCTCATTGTATGGTACATTAATGCAATGGATATCTAGTATAGACAAAATCTATAGTCAGATGATTATTTTTATTGCCTCTCTGATATACAAGAAAATATTTAGACATTTTGAAAATTTCCAATATCAAACGCTTTCCGAAAACTTTTGGTAATTTAAAAACTACAGTAAGCAGATATTCCGTATGAGTACTAGATGTATGGTCATTTTGAAAATATAGCACAGGTTGGATTGATGGAGGAAAGTTAACTACAAATCTGCAATTTAAATGACATTTTATAAATTCCTTTATGATAATATGTCGCTTATTTTCGAACAGCTACAAGCACAATATTGATAAAGTATAATAAATAGCAGATTTATCCGACTTTATTTTTATTTGTATCGTCCAGTTTCCTTATCTCTTATTACAGATCGTGACAAGATTACATATATAATACATTTCTGAACTACATTATATATCTTGCGGCGTATCTCTGAATACAGTGAGGCTATTCCACTATTTTTATAGCTGACTATAAAGCAGATTTATGTCATATAACTAACTTCAACTTAATGTTTCTGTCCGTAAATATACATAATATATATATATATATATATATATATATATATATATATATATATATATATATATATATATATATATATATATATATATATATATATACAGGATAAGTATATACAGGATAAATATCTTTCGTCAGAAATGAACAAATTTTTGAATTCATACCTTATCAAATATTTATAGATTTCATATATTTAATGAATATTGTTATTTTATGTATACAGAAGTTGATAATAAATAACAGTTCGATCAACAAATCAACAATCTCTTAGAAATGGTACGTTAATCATAGAGACTTATATCATACAAGTACTAGTCGTATGCTATTGATAAATAAATTGAAAATCATACATATATATATATTAACACGTGGTATCTTGTACTCAAAATAGTTTAAAACAATGATTAAATTAATTTAATACTTTTCAAAGACAGATAAATATATTAAGTAAAGAAAATTATTATGTAAAGAAAATTAACTAAGCAACTTTATTTTATTGGATTAACTTTTAATGGTACCACTTACTACGTATCTATCTCTCCTTCTTCGAACAATTATTGTTGCGTTAATGGCAACCAAACTGAAATACACAATAACAGTATGTTTGTATGAAATATAGAAGGAAAGTAGAAGTACAAGGTTCCTGTCATCCCAATCATTGAATCATATTAGGTACATTTTAAAATATTTACTCCAGACATTTGTAATGTTTTAAACGTAGCAAGGTACTAACAATATTTAATATCTTTACTGCTACTGTAACATTATATTTTAATATTTAACCACCCCTAACAGAAAACCATATGTAAACATTATATGTAATGATCATGGTTTGTACAGTATTACAATTGAATCGCTGAGTGGAATAACCATATAACTCCAAAATCTTAGTTTTGAGAAAAACGGTAAAATCTGTTTTGTGGGAAAAGTATACATGTCACAACAATTATATGTACAGAAGAGATGTAGAGGATGACATCATCTATACGAATGTGAACAAAGATTTATAAATACAGTATTAGAACCAGCTGGGTATCAAAAAAAATTTTTTTCAGTTATACTGTTTTTCCACTCATTTTTTTTTTAACGTAAAGAAAGACACCAAAACGCTGTTATTAAGAACTTTGTTTATTACTAATGGTATTCATAGTGTTATACTGTATTGATTATTATATTTATTCCTGCTGCTCTTCGTTGGTTGTCTCCCAAGACGTAATATGGTAGTAAAACTCTAGGATTTCACCACTCATGTACTGCATCATTTTTTTTATATCATTAATCTTCGTCCCATTGATTGCCAATGGGACCTTGTAGGCTGACTCATTGGGCAATGTTGGGTTCACGTGAAGCTTCAGTAGTTTGAACGTATTCGTGGAAAATCCTCCAATATCACAACTGGTTGAAATATAACCTGGCGTAGAGCTGTCGTAGATTAACTGATTGTATGACGAAATAGCAAAGGTTTCAGTACGTCCTTGAACCACAGACTTACAGGTCTTTTTATAATATTTTGGCCACCAGTTTTTGAAGTCAGTGACATCTGTGTAGTTGATTGTTGATACCGTGAATGGTTTTAATTTTCGACTACTCAAAATCATGCTTACATAATCTTCTGGTAGATAAATGCGATCATGTCTCCTGATTACCCGTTTCACATTTCCGAAATCTCGATCACATGGCAAAAAGGAGTGTCCGCGAATAGGGAAATATTGGTAAATTTTACGGAAACGTTTGATAGCAACAAGGCATAATAGAAATCTCACAACTGTGTGGTTGCGGTTTTGCCCTGGGCAACCATCTGAAAAAATGTGAAGTTCTTGTATCTCTGGAGGAATTTTTCTTATGTAGTCATAAATGAAAGTGCAAACTTCATTCGGACCTTTCAGGGCTTGACCTTCATGGTATGTGTAGAAGTGCCCAGTATTATTTTTCAAGTCATGAATTTCGAATCCGTAGAGCCACAGTTGCCTGTAGTAAAACATTTCTTGAACAGGTATCACAGGAAGAGGCATATTCTGAATGTAATCAAAAACTATTCCACCAAAATCGTCACGCTCTTGGCATAAAGTTATGACTTCCTTCAGTTTGGCGTAAAACTTATTAGCTCTTCTTTTGTGGACAAGCAATTCAGCGGCAGCAACTCGTTTTGCATTTTCATTAAGACTCTGATTTCTTAGCTTTGTACCGAGTTGTTCGCACTCACCACATACATCAACCTGAGGCCTGCCAAACCTCAGTGCAAAATTTTCCTTGAAAAATAAAAAAAAAATTCGTATTTGACTTTTTTTTCTAGTTCTGGGTATTTCTTGGTGAACATCTCATACATGATCTTCACATTCAAAGTCCCGTCAAGGTAGTGGACTTCTTTGGAACTATAATGGGAAGTCTTCAGGGGAAATGACTCTATGTGATGTCTTATTTTCGCGATAATTTCAGGTGGCAAAACATGTGGTCTATTGTTGTTCCTACCACGCAAATCCTTAGGAGTTTGTCCTGAAACCAGCAATTTATTAAGTCGCTGAAGTCGTGAATTGGTTATTGAATGCACACTCAAAAAGCCACTTTGCAAACCAATTGTCTCTCTGTATCTTTTCTTATAGAATATGAAAATGTTTTGGTTCTGTCTTTTTGCTTGGCTTCTCCTTGTGGACGACTTCTACCTATTTGTCTACATTCCATTAGACCAAGCAAATATGTGTCTTGCTCGTCCTTGGATTCTCGTTGATAGAGTTGAATCAATATTGATTCTTTTTCTGTCTGAGTGAGATTAGACATGCATTTTTTCTTGCATCTGAGCAATAAAGAAAAAGAAAACGTTAATTTATTACTTAATGAACAATAACGTAAGAAACTTACATGCAATTCGGCCCAGTAACTTTCGCATTCACCAGACACCCAGTTTTTCAGTGGTGTATTGTTTACCATGAAGACGGGCCTGCTTTCTCACAGTTTTTTTCCAAACTTCTGGACACCGTTTACGCTTGAATGAATTTTGCTGGTTATCTTCTGTAGCACTGTCATTACAATTATCACCACTAGACATTTTATAAATTATTAATACTCCACGTACACGCGAGAACAACAAAATTTGTTGTTTATATTTAATATAAACAACCTGCACTAACGAGATTACAAGTTGAGTGACATAGCGACCCTAACAGGAACAGCTGCGCAGAATGACATCACATTGGGCGGAAGAATAATATAATTCCTAGACTTGTACCGTTATTCCACTCAACACTGGGATAGATAGCCTCGTACAAGCGCACAGAGTGTGGTAGTTATACTGTTCTTTAGCTCATCTTAAAGAGCTTCGTTTAAATACGGTTTAGGCTATCTCAGTTAAAAATCATTGATTTTGGAGTTATACTGTTTTTCCACTCACAATTTCAATTACAAATAAAATTATAAATATACTCGAGTAGAACCATCTGTTCTCATTAAACTAAGAGTGGCTCATCCGTCGATTTTTTTTAATTATTTCCTGAAGTAATAGTCTCATTATTTAATTTAATAGTAAACTTCATATGGTTATATCTTTACTGCTACTATTATTTTATTTTCTAATATCTGATTTCCGATGATCGATAACCACATATAACCATTATTTGTAACGGTTATGGTTTGAACGGTGTAGATTCCAAAAGACGATTATAAATAATCTCGAATTCAACCAACCGTTCTTCTTAAGCTAAAACTGGCTCCTCCGCCAGTTTTTAAATTATTTCCTGGGTAATACAATACAATGTGATTCTTTGAGCTCCGAGTAATCATTTCAATTTTCTTGAATGAAAGGAATCGTCCTCTGGCTGAGTTACAGAAGAATGAGTGTTTATGGAAGTTATAATTTTATACAGATTTAATTAAACATATGAATGACCTTAATTTAAAATTGCAAGGAGAAAATCAACTTTTGCCTCATTTCGACAAAAAATTATTTTGATTCAACCTCAGTTGAACAAAAATGGTTCATGCATACATGACAAACCTTCAGTCAGTAAAATGAGACTCCATTTCCGATAAATTTCGTAACGTAAAGCTTTGGGTGCTTTAAAACTAAATTTTGATTATCGTTTTTCAGATTCTGATGCAATTGCAAATTGTATCTAAGCGTTTCAAAATATTTTTAACGCCGATATAAGAAACCTTGCCCTAGAACTTCAAATAGAAATGATTGACTGGCAGTGTATTTATATTTTTAAAGAAAAATATTTAGTCACTCACACAGTTTGATCACGTGCATAAATTTGCTCGTGGCTTTCTTTTCGGATTTTGGCACTACGTATTTTAGAAGATAACCATACGTAACCATTATATTTAATTGTTGTGATTTAAGCACAGAGAATTTCAAAAGAAAATTATAAGTAAACTAAAGTACCATCCGTTACAATTAATTTAACAGCAGCTCCTTCGCCGTTTCTTAAATAGTTCTATGGATAATTTAGTGCTACTATTTAGTTTAATGATAATAAACTTCATATAATTATATCTTTATTGCTACTATAATGTTATAATCTCTGATTTCCATTAGCAAATAACCATACATAACTTTTATAATGGTCGTAGTTTAAGCAGTGAGAATTTCAAAATATACTTATAAACAATCTCAAGTGCAACTAAAAAGTGGCTCCTCCGGCATTTTTTGTATATCTTTCTGGGCAAAACAATGCTACTATGTAGTTTAATAGTAAATTTCATATAAGTATCTCTTTATTGCTATTATAATTTTACTTTCTAATCTTCAATATCCACTGGAAGATAACCATAATGATCGTGGTTTATGCTGAGACGATTTCAAAAGAAAACTATAAATAAATTCCAGTACAACCATTACTTCTCATTAACGCGACAGTCGCTCATCCACAATATTTTATAATTTTCAGAATAATACACTGCTAATATTTGACTGAATCGTAAACTTGATATAGCTACATCTGTATTATGATTATATCTTACTTTCTAAACTTGGATCTCTGTTACGGTATAATCATATACAAGTGTTACGTGTAATGATGATTTAAACATAGGGATTTCAAAAGAAAATAATAAATAAAATCCATTATAATAATCCATTTTTATTAAATAAATAGCTGCTGAGCCATTTTCCTTCAAATAGTTTTTCGTTTCATACAGTGTTATATTTAGTTTAGTAGTAAACTTCATATGACTAGCGCATTATTGCTAATATAATCTTACTCTTTAGTCTCAGCCGATAACCATATATAACCATTATATATAATGGTCATGATTTAAACAGAAAGGGGTTTCAAACAAAATTTTAAACAAATTCAAGTAGAATCGTTTCTCACTATACTAACAGTGGCTCCTCCGCCATTTTGAAATTACTTTCCGGATAATACAATTCTATTATTTACTTTAATAGTAAACTTATATAGATATAAATAGATATAAATATATCTATTCTACAAGCCTGAGTTCATAATTGTTCGGCCAATCATAATTTTACAACTAATATATTTAAATAGAAGTAATAACACTTTCAAAACTATTTTATTAAAGAAAAATATTGGTAACAGAAACCAAGTATAAACTTCTCAGGAAGCATGCTGTTTCAAATTTCTGGCAGTTTGATCTTCCTTCTTAATCATTAATTTTCGCAGATATGTATCACAATTATGTGTAATGCACCAGGAAGAAAGAAAGAATATAAAATAAATATGTTCAAATAAACTCAAATATACCAAAATAACTACATTCAAATATTTTCATACATCTAAACAACCACTTTTCGCGAATACTTCCTGATTCCGTTTTTTAATATTGTTTTTTATTATCGTAGTTATTTATCTTGACTCGTTTTTGAAATATGAGATCACCTGCATTTTTTTATTTAAAATCCCAATTGCCTTAAAAATATTTATATTGAATATATAGCTTTAATTTGAGTATATTTTCAAAATTGACCGCTGAAAAATAATAAGAATAATACTAAACATATGTTCTCAGATGGAATAGCTTGAAGGATAATTCTAAAAAAATACCTAGGTAAACATGTAAGCACAGCACTTTATTAGAACCACTACGCTGCAAGAAATAATTTTTTTGTAATTGAATTAACTAATCAAATTTTTATCATACCCAGATATAACTTTTAAATAAATGGCGGAGTCGCCAGTGCTATTTTAAAATATCTAGTATATATTTTTTAAGTATTTCTTTATTACGATTTTAGCCTCCTTCCTAACAATTAATCATCTATCATATATATATATATATATATATATATATATATATATATATATATATATATATATATATATATATATATATATATATATATATATAGGAAGAAAGAAATAATATAAAACAATATATTCATCAAACACAGTAAAATATCCACATTACAATTACAGTAGCATCTCCCCCAATTATTTAAAAATTGTGTGTCGGGGATTTGTCCAATACTGGGATTTCCCAATATACTGTGGAAAATCTGTCGGGGTAAAATTTACTACTTTGACAAATGTGAAAAAGGTGTAAAATTTCACTATTACACATATAAAACTTGTGTAATGGAACAACAATATAATAGAAAACAAATTTACACCGTTATAATTGTAATCTTTAGTACATTTATTTTACACAACTATATAAACAGACCACAATGCTTACTACGCTTGGGGTAGACTAAAATCTCTGCGATATAATAACATACATGTACGTGGACATTGAATTAGTATTGTTAAGACGTGAGAAAATATGGTTATTCGTGATTTTTGGGGAACCAATTTCCATCCGAATGATTTATCTGTCCTAATGTGCGTATATTAAGCCAATAAGTCATGGGCAATTATTTATCTTGACTGATTTTTTAAATCTGAGATCACCTACATATTTTATGTTTAACCCCAATTTCTTTAACAGGATATTTTCAATAAATATATGTACTTCTGAGTATATTTTCAAAATTAAACGATGCGACATAATAATAATGAACATATATTCTCAAACAGAATAGCTTGAAGGATAATCCTAAATCGCATAATGTGAGCATTCACAGCATTCACCTTGCAAGAAATTACTTTCTTGTATTTAATAAATTAAATTAACTGATCAAAGTATTATACCCAGGTACAACTTTTACACAAATACAAAATTAAAACCTTTGCTAGTTAAATTTTCACTTTTTATTTGTTAAACATAACAATTGTTTCGCCAACACAGTGGCTTCTTCAGATATTGAGTACATAGACTCAACATCTATATTCTAGACTCAACATCTAGATTCACCATCTGAAGAAGCCACTGTGTTGGCGAAACAATTGTTATGTTTAACAAATAAAAAGTGAAAATCTAACCAGCAAGGGTTTTAATTTTGTATAAATATGCGTAGATCATTAACTGAACTGAACTGAACAGGCTGGATATTTGCGCAACTGTTTTCTCATTTTATGCCACAATGTTTCTACTGGCGAGAGGTCTGCACTGCTAGAAGGTCATTCCATAATACGGATATTATGTTCTGTAAACTACGCCTTTTTACTATGTAACACACAGCACCATCCTAATGGAAAATGTGCTTCGCCTCAGTGCGTTAACATATTGGTATCGGCGGCAATAAACTATCTGTCAAAATTTATTTATATTTTTCTGTTATCACATCACCATCTACGAAATGTGATTTTCGTACGCCCATGACTCCAGATCATAATAGACACAGACAACTTAACTTTCCTAACTAAACAATCAGGATGATCAGTTTCCTATGGAGTTTTTAGCATACGTTCTCTGGTCAATCACTTCAAATTACCTGGTGCCACTACTATAAAGTCTAGTACCTATGTTCTGTGGTCCATCGTAACCGATTTACTTTCTATAATTTAGTTAATAACGGCTTTTATTTTGCCTGGAGGAGAAACCGCTCTAAACGTAAAATGTAAAGAATTAAACTTTACCTTCTAGAATTTGTATCCCATTTTCTTTATTGAGTGTTTAGTTGTGGATACTGAAATATGTTATCCAACGGCTTACCTCCATAACCATAATTTATTTTGCAATGGATCGTCGGTTTGTTGTTACAATCCTCTTCAGAGCATGTTTATTTAAGAGTGAAATTTGAGATGGTCAGCCAGTTATGTTCCCTTGGGCTGTGAATTCAGTTTTTTTTACACAAGTTGATAATGCCTTACACTATAGATTTAGGCAGCGAATACGTAGCAGATACTTTTCTTGTCGATATTTTATGAACATTACCAATTAATTTTCGCGTATCGTCACTTAATGCTACGCCACGTGCCACTTTTTTAGAAAATTTTAGCAGACGCATCCAAAACACACATTATAATATTTGTTTCGCTTTAAGAAAATTGTTCTATTTTGTTTTAAAACGGTAGAAAAGTTTAGCCTAGTGTGAATTTCAGCAACTGAAAACTACTCTAACTCGCGAATTTTAATCTTTTTTATTAGAAAACTTGTTACTGACACATCATAACGTAATAATATTTCATCGAATTTAAGTTAAAAGTTTATACTTTGTTTCTGTTGCCAATATTTTTCTTTAATAAAATATATTTGAAAGTGTTACGCCTGGCCGATCTACTATGAGCCTAGACTCGTATATATTCTATATAGGATTTCAAAACAAAATTATAAATATACTCGATCGAGTAAAACCATCTGTCCTCATTAAAGTAATAATGGCTCCTTCGCCTTTTCTTTTTAAAATGTTTTCAGAGGAATACAATGCTACTCTTTGCTTTAATTTTAAACGTAGTATAATAGTCTTTATTGCTATTATAATCTCAGTTTCTTAATTCTGATGTTTACTAACAGATAACCATATATAACCCTTATGTGTAATAATTATTGTTTAAACAGAAGGGATTTTAAAAGAAAAGTAAATTAATGCGATTACTAATTTGTCCTCATTAAAACGCGGGCAGTGTGGTGCAAAGTGGTGACGTAAGAGGTGTGGTGGGGTGTGACAAATCCAATTTTTTTTCTTATTCCAATCTCAATTTCAAAAATAAAGATTAACACCCTGTGAAAAGGTTTTCTTATTGTATCGTTATTGAGTGTCAATTATGTTGCAACAATTAGCTTAACAAATTTAACGACAAATGAAAAATTCGGAAAGAACATATCATTATTATAAATTTTACAGGACTCTGATATACAAAGCTATAAAAAATATCTTATATATATTTATTGAAAGTTAACTTATGTTTTTTAAAGAAAATAAACTATACAATCCAAAGAATTATGGACAAAAGCAGCCATATTGTGGAAAATAATTTTCCAGTCGTCGTTATGGAGGCAATTTTTGCTACACACAAAGTTCGGGTGTTCTAAGTAAAATCGAATGTTATATTTAGAGCAGGTGTAAAACGTCTTCCTTCCTTTCCTTCTTGGACAAATACTGCATCTTTTACTAGTTATTTGCTTTTTTCCAAGTTTTCGACGGGTGCTGGCTGATATGGACGTAATTCTCTATAAATTCTGGGGTTTCTCTCACGGTGTCTTTTGCATTCAGAGAGTAGTTGCATACAAGATTCTTAAGAAATTGACGTTGTGTAATGTAATTTTTTTTGGTATTGCTATTTTATGTAAATTTTGGTAAATTAGTAGGGAATTTACTCCAGCCATGTTGAGGTATGAAAAAAAAAAAAATGCCAACGACGACTATTTCTTGCCACACTATAATTCGCCGACAATTCGTTCAGAACGTCTACTCCACATTTTGTTATAAAAGTGGTTTATTTATGAAATGGTTTAACATTTATATTCTATAATGGTGTCGTCGTGGTGCAGGGTGGAGAAAAATATTATATATTTTTTTCGGAATATGTGATACCACTGATATTTTCGCGAAAAACGAATAATGTACTTGACATGCTTCTCTTGAGTATATCAAGAAATGCCAGAGGAATTTCCTTTTTATTTTTCCTGACGGTGCCCACTGACGTAAGTTCGTGAACGTTTAACAGTTGTTCCATCAAAGGGAAACTTCCACAAAACACTTCCAGCTTAAGTGTGGTGGGGTACGTAATACCCCACAAGGCTTTAACAAACGATAGTTCACCAACGGTGTCAGCCGTACAACTGCCGCTACTTGTGTGAACTTGCCAACACCTAATTTGAAGCTACCTAATGGTAGATGACGCCAAATGACACAGGACAGATTTTATCACCACAGATGTACTACGAAGGGCATATCATACCCCACCACACTACCCGCGGGTTAAACTAATAACGCCTTTTAAAAAACTTGTTTGCTGGGTAATACAGAGCTACTATTTAGTTTAATAGTTAACTTCATATAATCATACCTTTATTGCTTTTATAATCTTACGCTATAACCTCTGATCTCCGTTAGCAGATAACTACATATAACTGTTACATATAATGGTTATAGTTTAACAATGAGAGGATTTTAAAAGGAAATTATAAATAAATCAATTGTAAACTAGTTCTTATTAAACTAATACTGACCCATTTGCCAATACATAGAAATAGTTTTCTAGGTAATACGACAGTATTTTCGTTTAATGCTAAACTTCATATAATTATATCTTTATCACTATTATAATCTTACTTTTTAATATCTAATATCCGCCTACAGATTACCATATATAATAGTTTTATGTAATGGTTATAGTATAAACAGAAAATATTTTAAGCGAAAATTATAAATAAACTAATGGCGACTCCTCCGCTAATTTTATAACAAAATTGTTTTCTGGGAAATACTGTACTACTATTTAGTTTAATAGTAAACTTCACGTACTTATATCTTTATTGCTATTATAATCCTATTTTCTAATCTCTGATCTCCACTGGCTGCTAATCATATATAACGGTTATATATAATGGGTTATACAGAGAGGTATTCAAACGACAATTATAAACTCGAGTAATATCATCTGGTCTCATTAAATTAACAGTGGCTCCTCCGCCAATTTCTTAAAACGCTTTCTGTGTAATATAGTACTACGATTTAGTTTAATAGTAAATTAAATATAATTATGTCTTTATTGGCATTATAATATAACTTTCTAAGCTATGATCTTCACTGGTGAGAAATCATATATAACTAGTATATATGATGGTCATGGTTTAAACAGAGAAAATTTCAGAAGAAAATTATGAGAAAACTCGATTAGAATAATTTATTCTCATTAAACAAAATAGTGCTTCCTCTAGTAATTAAAAAAATGCAGTGCTACAATTGAATCAATTAGTGAAACAGCAGTAGGTACATGAAAAAATCGTTTAGTGTTTGGGAAATTAAATAAAACATTTTTGTTAGGAAACTATTAGTTTTCTAATAAAACAGGTAGGAACTGTTTCTTGATGTGTTTTCTTCAATACTGGTGCCGTGAAAATGATTTTCACTACTATATGTATGGTAAACTGTTTATAGTGTTAAACAGTAAAATTAACATTAAGTAGATGGATTAGTTCTTTTATAAATTTCGTGCCATCAGCTTTCAAAGTTAATGATGTCCTTGTAACTAATAGTATAATAGATAAAGGTTGAGTTTTTCGGCATGTTACAATGTTGTCAGCGCTGCAGCTTTCCGCACAACACTTGTTATATTTCACTACGAAGACGAGCATATTTTCGAAACCAGAGAATTGCTTCCATTTCGAGGGTCACAATTTCCATTTTTTTTTGTTGATTTTTCATAAAACTGTCACCGTTACTCCTGTTATGTGCGTGTAATCAATATATTTATGTGCGTCTACTTATACTTCGCCATACTTATACCGTTCTTCTACTCGGTCATGAATTACACACCCTCATTATAAAGAAAGATGGCTGACTTATGTACTGTTGTTTTGGTGATTGGTGATTGGTAGGTTTGCGCATTTCAAGCACTTTGACTTTCTCTTCTGAAAACACTATCTTTGGCGCTTGTATTGTTTCTTCACTCACCCATTCAATTCAGTTTAATAGTACACTTCATATAATTACATTTATATAATTATATTTATTGTTATTATAATTCTATTTTATAATCTCCGATGTCCGATAGCAGATAACTATATATATTTATCGATATATGATTTGAAAATGGAAGATTTAAAAAGAATTTTATAAATAAGTTCGAGTACAACCATCTGTTGTCATTGAATTAACAGTGGCTTCTTTGTTATTTTTTTAAAACATTGTTTTCTGGATAATACACTGCTATTGTTTAGTTTAATAGTACACTTTATATAGGTAGTTAAATATTCATTGCTATTTATAATCTTACTTTCTAATCTCTGATCTTCACTAACGCCGGCGCATTCGCCATTTCTTATGTTTTCTAGGCCATGCTACTACTATGTACTCATTTCATCACTAATTGCCAAATAAAAAACTCTCTTATCTTGCCGATAAACGGAAAAGTCTACCTGAGCCTAGCCATAGAAATAAGCCAAGGTTATGTTTTGATGTTTTTTATTTGGTAAATAGCGATAAAATAAACTATAGTTTAATAGTAAACTTTATATAATTATATCTTCATTGCTGCTATAATCTTATTTTCTAATATCTGATATCCACTAGCATATCTATTATATGTAATTATATTAGATATTATAATAGATAAACATATCTATTATATGTAATGAGAAAATTATACATAAAGTTATACATAAAGTACAATAATCCGTTCTCATTATATTAACTGTGACTCCTCCATCATTTTTAAAATGATTTTATTTATGGGTAATACAGTGCTATCAATTAGTTTAATAGTAGACTTCATATAATTATATAATTATATAATTATTGCTATTATAATCTTACTCTCTAATCTCGGATATCCACTAGCAATAGTCCATACCAGCCCAGCTAATATTGGTTCGGCCATTCGTAATTTTACAACTAATATATTTAAATAAAAGTAATAACACTCCCAAAATTATTTTGTTAAAGAAAAATACTGGTAA
This sequence comes from Rosalia funebris, assembly GCA_037954035.1. Classification (NCBI taxonomy): domain Eukaryota; kingdom Metazoa; phylum Arthropoda; class Insecta; order Coleoptera; family Cerambycidae; genus Rosalia; species Rosalia funebris. The sequence goes on along the minus strand of JAZFAV010000010.1, from coordinate 3,938,230 downwards.
CAGAAACACAGTATAAACTTTTAACTTAAATACGATGAAATATTACTACGTTGTGATGTGTCAATGACAAGTTTGTTAATAATAAACAATAAGATTCGCGGCTCAGACTAGTTCGGCCAGTTGCACAGCCCAAAAGAAGAATCCTGGTCGACCATCCCAAATTTCATGCTTAAATCAACAAGATCTGAAGATAATTGAAACAACAAACTGACGATCCAATGCAAAAGAAATTATTGTACTATGGAGGCAAGCCATTGGAAAAAACATTTCTGTATCCAGAACTAGACGTATGCAGTGATACTGATGTTTAGACGAACCACTTCAGATTTTAATACTACTTGGATAAATAATATATAAAACATTATAACATATATTACTCATCGGCAAGAAAGGTGACACAATTCATATTTCAGGAGACAGATGCCGTTGTTATATGTCACCGACACATGCCTGCCGGAATTTTTCGGAAAAGTTCTGAAAATTGCCGGTAGATGGCGTTGTTATATGTCACCGATACACGTCTGCCAATATTTTTCGGAAAGAAAATTTTGGTATGTGGATATGTGTCGGAAACATGTAACAGAGTCATCTACCGGAAATTTCCAGAACCAAAAAACCAATTATTCTTTAGCCCTCATAATTTTCAGTAGATGGCGCTGTTACATGTCACCAACACATGTCGATCAGCCAAATATTAATTTTTTAGTTCTAGAAATTGCCAGCAGATAGCGTTCTTATATGTCACCGACACATGTCTGCCGAATGTTTCGGAAAGAAAATTTTTAGTCGATAGATCTGCCGGTGACATGTAACAGCGCCATCTACCGGCAACAACAAAACAATTATTTTTTTAGTTCTCTAATTTCCGGTAGATGGCGCTGCTATATATCACCGACATATGTCAACCGGCCAAAATTTATTTTTTTTAGTTCTGGAAATTACCGGCAGATGGCGTTGTTATTTATCACTGATACATGTCTACCGATTTTTTTCTGAAACAAATTTTTTGATCGGTTCATATGTGTCGGTGACACGTAAGAGCGCCATCTACTGGACATTTCCAGAATTAAAAAATAATTACTTTTTAGTTCTCGAAAGTTCCAGTAGAGGGCGCTGTTATATGTCAGGGACACATGTCGACCGCCCAAAAAGTAATTTTTTAGTTCTGGAAATTGCCAGCAGATGGCGTTGTTATATGTCACTGATACATGTCTGTCGAATTATTTCGGAAACAAATTTTCGGTCGGTTGATATGTGTCGGTGACATGTAACAGCATCATCTACCGGAAATTTCCAAAACTAAAAAACAATTAATTTTATTAGTTCTTGAAATTTCCCGTAGATGGCGCCATTATATGTCATCGACACATGTTCACCGACCAAAAATTAATTTTTTTAGTTCTGGAAATTGCCGGTAGATGGCTTTGTTATATCTCACCGATAGATGTCTCCGAATTATTTCGGAAACAAAATTTTTGGTCGGCTGATATGTGTCGGTGACATGTAACAGCGCCATCTACCGGAAATTTCCAGAACTAAAAAAACCAATCAGTTTTTGGTTCTCGAAATTTCCGGTAGATGGCGCTCTTATATGTCACCGATACATGTCGACCGGCCAAAAAGTATTTTTTAATTCTGGAAATTGCCGGCAGATGGCGTTGTTATATATCACCGATACATGCCGATTTTTCTTTTTGGAAAAAAAATTTTTTTCAGTAGATATGTGTCGGTGACATGTAACAGCACCATCTACCGGAAGTTTCCATAACTAAAAACACAATTATTATTTAGTTCTCAAAATTTCCGGTAGATGGCACTGTTATATGTCACCGGTACATGCCTGCCGAATTATTTAGGAAATATGTATCGGTGACATATAACAACGCCATCTACCGGATATGTCCAGAACTAAAACAAACAATTATTTTTTTTAGTTCTCGAAATTTCCGGTAGATGGCGCCGTTATATATCACCGACACATATTCAACCGAACAAAAATTAATTTTTTAGTTCTAGAAATTACCGGTAGATGGCGTATGGCGTTTTTATACGTCACCGATACGTGTCAACCGAATTATTTTGGAAACAAAATTTCGGTTCATATGTGCTGATGACATGTAACTGCGCCATCTACCGGAAATTTCCACAGTTAAAAAATTCCCACAATAATTTTTTTAGTTCTCGAAATTTCCGGTAGATGGAGCTGTTATACGTCACCGACACATGTCGACCGGCCAAAAATTAATTTTTTAGTTTTGGGAATTGCTGGCAGATGGCGTTGTTATGTGTCACCGATACATGATTGCCGAGTTTTTTCGGAAAAAAAAAATTGTGGTCGGTTGATATGCGTTGGTGACATGTAACAGCGCCATCTGCCGGGAATTTGCAGAACTACAAACAATAATTTTTTTAGTTTTCTAAATTTCCGGTAGGTGGCGCTATTATATGTCACCGACACGTGTCGACCGGCCAAAAAGTATTTTTTTAGTTTTGGAAATCGGCGGCAGATGGCGTTGTTATATGTCACCGATACATTTCTGCCGAATTTTTTAGAAAAAAAATTTTTGGTCAGTAGATATGTGTTGGTGACATGTAACAGCACCATCTACCAGAAATTTGCAGAACTAAAAAATGAATTATTTTGTAGTTCTCGAAATTTCAGGTAGATGGCGCTGTTATATGTCACCGACACATGTAGACCGGCCAAAACTTATTCTTTTTAGTTTTAGAAGTTGCCGGCAGATGGCGTTGTTATATGTCACCGATACATGTCTACCGAAATATTTCGGAAACAGAATTTCTGATCGGTTGTCATGTGTCGGTGACATGTAACAGAGCCATTTACCGGATATTTCCAGAACTAAAAACCAATTCTTTTTTAGTTCTCGAAATGTCCGGTAGATGGCGCTGTTATATGTCACCGACACATGTCGAACGGCCAAAATTAATTTTTTAATTCTGGAAATTGCCGGCAGATGGCGTTGTTATGTGTCACCTATACATGCCTACGAAAAAATTTTTTTGGTCGGTTGATATGTGTCGGTGACATGTAACAACGCCATCTGTCGGCAATTTCCAGAACTAAAAAATTACTTTTTGAAAAAGTTACTTTTTGGCCAGTTGACATATACGAGTGACATGACAGAGCCATCTAGCGGAAATTTCGAGAACTAAAAAAATAATTATTTTCTTTAGTTCTGGAAATTTCCGGTAGAGGGCACTGTTAACATGTCACCGACACAGATCAACCGACCAAAAATTTTGTATCCGAAAAAATTCGGTAAACATGTATCGGTGATATATAACAACGCCATCTGCCGACGATTTCCAGAACAAGAAAATTAATTTTTGGACAGTCGACATGTGTCCGTGAATATAGCAGCGCCATTTACCGGAAAGTTCGAGAACTAAAAGAAATAATTGTTTTTTAGTTCTGGAAATTTCCGGTGGATGGCGCTGTTACTTGTCACCGACGCATTTTGTTTCGTTTTGTACTTGTCGCCGACCAAAAATTAATTTTTGGTCGGTGAACATGTGTCGATGACATATAATGGCGCCATCTACGGGCAATTTCAAGAACTAAAGAAATTTATTGTTTTTTAGTTTTGGAAATTTCCGGTAGATGATGCTGTTACATGTCACCGATACATATCTACTGAAACAATTTTTGTTTAAAAAAAATCGGCAGACATGTATCGGTGACATATAACAACGCCATCTGCCGGCAATTTCCAGAATTAAAAAATACTTTTTGGCCGGTCGACATGTGTTGGTGACATATAACAGCGCCATCTACCGGAAATTTCGAGAACTAAAAACTGATTGTTTTTTTTTAGTTCTGGAAATTTCCGGTAGATGGCTCTGTTACATGTCACAGACACATAACCAACAACAAATTTTATATCCGAAAAAACTCGGCAGACAAACGGTTTGTATACTTGGTGAAGTATACTAACGCCATCTACCGGTAATTTACAGAACTAAGAAATACGTTTTTGGCCGGTCAATATGTGTCGGTGACATATAACAGCGCCATCTACCGAAAATTTCGAGAACTAAAAAAATAATTTTTTTTTTACTTCTGCAATTTTTTGGTAGATGGCGCTGTTACACGTCACCGACACATATCAACCGACAACAAATTTTGTTTCCAAAAAAAAGTCGGCATACATGTATCGGTGGCATATAAAAGCGCCATCTACCGGTAATTTTTAGAACTAAAAAATAAGTTCTTGGCCGGTCAATATGTGTGGGTGACATAACAGCGCCATCTACCGGAAATTTCGAGAACTAAAGAAAAATAATTGATTTTAGTTCTGGAAGTTTTCGGTAGATGGCGTTGTTATATGCTACTGATACATGTCTGCCCAAATTTTCTGGAAACAAAATTTGTTGTCGGTTGATATGTGTCGGTGACATGTAACAACGCCATCTACCGGAAATCTCCAGAACTAGAAAAAAATTATTTGTTTAGTTCTCGAAATTTCCGGTAGATGGCGCTGTTATATGTGACATGTAACAACGCCATCTTCTGAAAATTTTCAGAACTAAAAGAAAACATTTATTTTTTTAAGTTCTCGAAATGTCCAGTAGATGGCGTTGTTATATGTCACCGATACACGTCTACCGAATTTCTTTGGAAACTAAATTTTTGGTCGGTTGACATGTGTCAGTGATATGTAACAGCGCCATCTACTGGCAATTTCCAAAACTAAAAAACTAATTATTTTTGGTTCGAGAAATTTCCGGTAGATGGCGCTATTATATGTCACCGACACACGTCGAACGGCCAAAATTATTTTCTTTTTGTTCTGGAAACTGCCGGCAGATGGCGTTGTTATATGTCACCGATACATGTCTGCCGAATTTTGTCGGAAACTAATTTTTTGTTCGGTAGATATGTGTCAGTGACACGTTAACAGTACCGTCTACCGGAAATTTCCAGAACAAAAAAATTCAATTATTTTTTAGTTCTCGAAATTTCCGGTGGATGGCGCTGTTATGTGTCACCAACACATGTCTACCTTCCAAAAATTAATTTTTTTAACCTCTGAAAAAGAACCCTCTGAAAGTCATCCAGGAGATTCTAGCTAACTTTTTTCTGTATCAACTAAGCCTTGTGTCACTTATTTAGTCCATAGGGATTATCTAATTAATATTCTAGTGTTAACGCAAAATAGCCAATTTTTTAGATGTGTTACTTTCTTGCCGATATGCAAGTTTTTTGTAGTTATTAATTTATACTGTCACGAACGCCTCGAGTGATCCCGAACGCCGGGAATATTCGAAACCACCAAGACCGTGTAGAGTTGATTTCCAGTGCGTTCTATACTGGAATGTTCGCCAAAGTTCTTTATCTAGAAACTTCTGGAGAGACATCCTATTGCCTATATCAGAATTGTGTCGTCAAGCGAGGAGTTAGTGAAATCTGGATGGCGATAGTGAGCGATACGGTTCAAAGAAAGTGACATTGTGTAATACAGTGCGAAAGTTAGTTTATAAAGTTAAAGTAGAAAGAAAGTTAGGTAGTTGGACTTGTAAATAGTTGGTTTGTAACTAAGTGTTCGAAATATAGAACTTTCTGGTAAATTCGTTACAATACTTTATCACTGATAAGGCATCCATGTGGGCAGTTCTGTATATTAGATACGATATAAATCACTAGAATTGTTATCTGCGTATCTTTTAAACAATGAAGAAACACTGTCTCATTAGAAATAGAAAATACATCGTAAGTGAAGAATTAAAAAAAACATGTATTCTATTTGTCCAATATAGTTGATTATTGAGTTAAAGATAAATAAATTCACAAACTTACTTGTTTTAGTAATTTTATTAAAATTTAAATTTTGTGTGAATTTAATTCATGCCAAGTTTTCGGGAGATATTATTTGTATACTCCAGTAAAGTGTTATATTTCCTTCCTGTTGGAGTAAAATTAGAATACGTATTAAATTCCCTACACCTTTAAACTGAATGCCTATCCACAAAGAGAAAACATCATGAAAACATGTTCACGTACTGATAATCCTATAAAAGGTCTTAAGTACACAATAGGTGAGAGATTCTATCAGTTTAATGATTTCACAATGTGTTAAGGACTACATAGAAAGTTATCTGATATGGTTAAAGGCTTTTGTATACGCATACTTTAGATAAATATAAGCTACGTATGCTAATATCGTTGTTTTAACTGCAGAACAATATATTTCTTAAGTACTGTATAATTATATCTATATAAAAATGAATTATTTCCTTAAATGATTAATGAATAATTTCAAATCCAATTAATCAATCATTCAATTGTAATTAAACTTAGTATACAAAAAATTTTCACTTCAATTTTGCAAACACTTATCTCTTCTAAAACAACGAGGGAGGGGATTAAAAAGAAAAGTTTAGTGAATGAAATATATAAAATATGTATTATCGAAAACTACCAAAATTATCAAATATAACCGAATTGTTTACAAAAATATCTATAAAGAATTATGGACTCGTAATATGTTTTTGATTATATTAACTGTATTAAATGATATGTATTACCTTCTAACAACCTGAACTTTTGCGGTCATCAGTCATATACCTACATAGCGAAATATACATTCGAAATTTTGATAAAATTTAAAGTGTAAACTTAAGGAAAAACCATTTTAAACACATTCCACAATACAAACGGGTATTATGTATGTCGATGTTACTGCATCTTAATTTAAATAATATGATTTTTTGGGGCGTAGATTACTATGATTATTACCTCTTTGATGCTCAATGTTTTATAATGCTTTTTTATTTTATCTCAGACACTACATACGAGTATGTTCCTTTATCCAATATTTCAATATTTATATTCGACGTAGTATTCTTAAGATACTGCACAACTTATTGTTTATTTTCTAACAATACTCTGAGGTCTTCATGAAGCACCAAGTTGCGCCGAATATTTTCAAATTTTGTATATTCCAGAACTATATATAGTGTCCGACTATTATATTTACTTGACAATTTTGGCATCTTAGTTGTTCATCTCCCGTTAACATATATAATGTAGTAATATAGATATACTCTAGTCACAGTCGTTTTAAAACTACTTCCTCCCATATAATTATTGTTTTTGTAATTGTCGGTACGTTATTACTAGATTTAATATATATATATATATATATATATATATATATATATATATATATATATATATATATATATATATATATATATATATATATATATATATATATGTATATATATGTTATTTTATTTTGGTCTCCATTAGTACCAACTCACTTGTCAAGATATATTGATACCACTATAACACTTTTAATAACAGTATTGAAATCATAAGAGCGTATAGGTATATTTTCTTCTTCGACTTGCTCAATAATATTAAGCAAGGTGAATCCATTGCAGCATAATCTGCTGATTCATTGTCCGATATACCATCGTGGGCTCGAGGATCATACATATCAACCTTAGTTTTGTACCAAATTATGAATATTATTTCACTCACGCTGTGAGCAACTATGTCTTTTAAATTACAGTATTAAAAGAATATTTATAAGAAAAGAGAATGGCGCACTATTATATAATGTTTAATTTCCAGCTTAGTTGTTATTTATATGAAATATTCAGTTCTGCTGCTTCACGAAATTCAATAATTATTATTTTCCCATGAAATAAAAATTATAGAAAATCCCAGTATATTAAAGATTTATCAATTTTAGTTTGAATATAATTAACATGTAACTATTATTTCAAAACTTTATAAGTGAAATATTTTTGGAAGTATGTTACTTCCCATACTAATGTCTAGAATCTCACATATAATAATTAAATATTATAGAAGGTCGCCTATTAAATCAGATCTCAGCATGTACCTATCTAATTATAAAATCAGGTTAATAATCTTCACATTCCGTACATATCTTAATGTTCGTCTATAAAACATTGACATGTGGACTATATTTTTTGATATATAACAATTACGTAGTAACACACTAAATCCATAACTTGCCTTGACTATGTGATCATACTGTTTTATCATCGTACTCCAGATCTAAAAATTTAAGTGTAAGAATATTCATAATGAGGCCATCACTCAATTGACTGCATGCTATATTTTGTCTATGATAAATATTCAAGTTGGTGGAATGGATCAACTCCTATTTATTGTAATGACACGTAAAACAATACAAATGATGTCATTTCCTTTTCTGTCATTCGCTTATATTTCTGTCTTTCCTCTTTTATTTCTATAACGTTCTTTACTTTATTTATCGTGAATTAATTAGTAGAAAGACAGCAATAACAACCAATACATATTTTCGAGTTTTACGTGATGACACTGTTTTAATTTATGTACAATCTCTCATTAGTGCATTAGTAAGAACTTTTTCCCAGTGTATCTACATAAGTAATTTTCTTTGATTGAATAATTAGTTACATGTATTCGTGACAGATATAATGGGTATCAAAAACATATGTAATACATTGTTATGCGTCTATTTATTCAATTAATACGACGAAGGAAAGGAATATCTGAAATACCGTCACCTAAATTTTAATAATGATATTCGATAAATTAGATCTTATGTTAGAATGTAGGCTCCCACAGGTATTTTTGAATGAAGTAAATTGTTTAGTGTTATGTCGTGCTCGTTGGAAAATTAATCTTGACGTTATGCTGGTCATCCATCTTCTTCAGAAGAAATCCAGACGCCTCGCAAATAATTCTACATAATAACCTGAGGGAATTTAGTTAAACTGGGTCTTTAAGTTGATGAAATTGTTTTTTACTAATGCAGTAAGAGCTGGTAAAACTCTTCCATATTCTGTTAAGGTACGGAAATCATTTTATTATGAATATTTTTGAAAAACCAGTGCAAGTACTATGAATTTATGAGAAAATGCTTCGAATTAGCAAATTCATTAACATAAACTTTGATGTCTTCTGTGCGGTTTTTTGAAAGTTTTAAATTTTTTCCTGTTTTCGATTTGTCTCACTTTATTTCCTCAGCCATTATATTCATTCATTTTCCATATATTGGCGTTGGAATATGTACAATATGTAGTATCTAAAACACTGTGCTGTGAAAAATAGATTTTTGTGAGGTGTTAATGATAAAATGTAACGAAGACCAAAACGTACCAAAAGAAAACACGATGACCATGAAAAATTGTATCTAAAAGGATATCGACACAACATATCAAATATATTTTAGAACAAATCCTCATCAAACATAAACTTCGCGTTATCTCTAAATATGGCAACCTTAATTAGTTTAGGCGGGTTAAAATAAATGGAAATGAAAAAATTCAACAAGAATTTTACTTACGTGAATAAGTAGGAACTGAAGTATAAGTAGGAACTGAACTAATTTGCCAAATCTCATGAACAACTAGATTAGTATGTCAAATAAAATTTATCGCAAAGAGTAACAATTAATTCTAATATTTACCTGACAGGTTGTAGGCTAAGAGATGATGAAGTTTTAAATTTAGCAGCATGCAAAATTTATATCCAAACGCTGTAAAGAGTTCTTATGTTATTGCATATTATAATTAATACGATTTATCTTCATAACAAATTTGTTAAGCGATAATAATACATACCTATACCTTTATTGATTGTTCCAAATTTATCGGTAATAAGGTCTCAAGCAGAGAATAAATAATGAGCATTTTAACAAAAGTTAAAGACATTTAATTGAATTCACTGATGCAGAAAGACCCACATTAATAAATATAAATTTTGACATTAAATATACTTGATGAGATTATTAAGAACCGTTATTGAGAATTACATTTCCACAGCTTTTATTCATTGTAACCAGAATAAATACTGAGAATCATTAACATAAGCAGTAATAATTCTTCACTGGGATGGTCCGAAGACCAACCAATTTTATTTGTTATCGAATTATCGCCCACATTTAAACATTCTCTTCAACCAGATTATCAATATGGTAAAATGTTTTTATTATATTCTAGCTTCTCATAAATAAATACATTTGGTGGTGATGAGTCTAGTTATTAATTAACCATTGAACTGCATTATATATTAATTTTATTATTTTATACTCGCTATTTGAAATACAAAATACAGGGTGTTATTGCACTACAAATATTTCACCGTTTTCCTATCTTCTCTTAAAAGATAATTTATCAATTGTATTTAAAACAGTAAAAAGATAATTAAAAGCAGTCTCCAGCAGTTCAAGAGCTCTCCAGCCAAGAATAATATGTTCCCCACACAAAATTATAAAGATGTTATGGCGTTATAATCTTTCAAACCAAAATTAAATTGTCAAATACAAAGGCATAAGTGTTTTTAAGGTATGCATATCCCGAATGTTTGCATTCTACGAGTGCGAAATATATGATGTTATTGCATTATCAATTCCTCACTATAGATTCACTTCACTGTAGATCAAATCGATTGTTAATTTGAAAGTAAGTACAATAAACCCTTGCACTTTCAAGCAAATACTTCAATATCATTTTAATAATACGATATTTAAGACCAATGTCTATATTTCATTGATATCTTATGCGTACAAAGTCTTAAATTAAAATAACTGGCTTTAGCAGATGTACATATTCCTAGACAAGTAAAATTTCCCACAATTATTCACTTAATTATAATTACATTTCTATCAACCTTCTTTGATGTATTTAATGTATTTATATCTTCCTTCTATGATCACTCTATTCTGTTCCTTGTAATTAGTGATTTATTTGTAAAATGTTCTACATCTTAGGCTCTAATTAATTTTGACAAATGATATACGTATTATGAATAATTTAAGTGACCCTTTACTTGATACACTTTCAAGGTGATATGCTGAATTATTAAAACAGATTAAAAATAATATATTTCAGAAAAATATGTTTTTAATGAAAAACACTTGTCTGCACTTTCAATATCAAAGAGCTCTTTCAATACAATAACAATCGCATTAAAATAAAAAAATAAAAACAATCAAATTGCAAGAAATGTCTGGTGATTTCTGAACGTATGTACTAATGGAAAGGAACAAGAATGTTATTTTGTAAAAATCCGTCATTCCAGTATATCGAATTTCCCCTTATGGCAATAACGAAAAGCTACATGAAAGAATATCAATAAATAACGCACAAAAGTAAAAAGAGAATACGACTCTTCGACAATCGTTGAGATTGCCTGTTCCTAAGAAATATCTACCTTTGAAATTGTATACATAAAAGAATGAATCGATCTGAATGAAAATAAGAAGAAAAACGTATATGTTCAATGTAAAAGTAATGAAAATAATTAAAGGCTGAAATATTAAACTAGAGTAAATTCAAAGATTTGGTTATATAGAATATTTGGAAAAATGATTAATACTTGTTAAATTTCGTTTATCACTTACTGCTTGCTTAAATCTAAGGGCACTTGGAAGCTGAGTTTAGGAAAAATAGTTTTTTAACTACATAAATATTTAAAAAGGAAAAGTGGAAAATAAAAGATTTGTCATAAATAAGAGATACGCTACTGCTCCAAAGACTGGAAGGTACTGGAAAAATTAGCACACATATTTTTAATTTACTACATATTTTCCATTGTCTTTTCCACTGCCGATGTGCACGCTATACACACAAATTCTGACTAATACTCAACCAGTGTACTGTCATCAATGTAGTAAAATTTACATAAATGGACATTCTTCAATCATTATCAAAACTTGAAAACAAAATGAGCCATAGGGAAGATCAGATCTCGAGCTCTCTTGTTAAATATTGCTTAGTGGCTTCAATGGAGACATTTATCATTTTGTTTAATCTGATACTCTCTAGCCACATGTTTCCTGATGTTTAGAAAGTAGCAAGGACTTGTGTTGTATTAAAAAGCAGCCTATCTACCTAATATAAAAAATATCGTCCAATCGCTATTTTGTCAAGTGTTGATTACATCGCTAAAGGTTTTATAAATATAATTAAAATAAAAGTAAAAGAGGTATTCGTAAATAACCCCAGTATTATTTAAGTATATCAACAAACAATACTATATATAAAAATGTATACAATTTTCTGAACGAAATTAAAGTGCGAAAACAGAAATAAACGCAGTTTAGTTCCAGTGAGGTATTTAAATGTGGCAATATAGAAAATCTAAAAACTATCGCCCAATTTACTTATTATCAGCTATAACAAAAATATGTAAAAAATATTCAACACATAAATCACTAAGTTTGACAGCGTACTGGCATATAAACTTATTATCAGAAAGTTTCTTGCCTGATATATCTTATTGTGCTATAACAGCTATGGCACATACCTGAATATCAAATTTTGCGTATCCTAGGAGACTGTACTGTCTATTACTTTTTAAACATTTATGAATAAAACAATAAATGATTTCTTTTATATAAGAAGTGTATATTAATAGAAAAAGTATTAACTTTGAAGATAATATATGCAATATTTTTTTAATATCATAGTTAGGCTATATTAGGTTTAGGTTTAGTTTTCTAAGGAGGACCGATCAGCCCTGTAATACTCCAGGTACCACCTTATCGTTTCTTCCCGTAAAGCAGTCAGCGCTCGATTACAGATTTGACTTTATCCAGAAGCTCAATATCTCCTCCAGGCCGATTTTTCAGCTCGGTTGAGTCCAAGAAGTCCAAACGCAAGGTCACCATGGCCGGTCACAACCGCGACTAGACCTCTGATGTAAAAGTTCGGCATCAACGTCGCGTCCAATCCCTTGAATAGAATACACAATCTTGGTGTCCGTTCGCCAGGATATTTATACAGCTTTCTGTTAAATATATTCAGTCTCATAATCCCCTCCTTGTACAAACAAATCTTTTATATTAGTTCGCATACTTGCCATGCTCCTGGCTAGAACTGCCGATGCGCTTTTGCAGTGATTCAAATTAATCTGCAGAGATATCAACTTGATTTCTGTATTATTCATGGAGCCGCACTGAAACATTTCTACTTTTTACCCTTCTCTCCTCTCACTCCACCTGCGCCCGAACCCTGCATCTTAACAGACGTAAGGTGCATTCCCAGGTGGTGTTTATAGTAAACTCTTACATATAAGAGCCCTCAGTGTCTCAAGAGATTCTCATCTACGCCCATGATAAGATCAAAGCTTTTTCCCAACTTCGCCCCCAGCTCCTAGACGACATGTTATCCCGTGTCGAGCTGGGAATTTTGCCCCATGCGCATAACACGTACCCTCTGAGACTCCATTATCTGCTCCGGATCCAGACTGTGGCCCTTCTGAGCTTGGGAAGCCCCCCAATTCTGGTAAGGTGAACACTTGAATCTTATTTTTAAGGCTCTAGCCCAGTGATCACTTCTTCCAACCAACCCTTGGAAGCACTGGGCATATGACGATCATCGCCCTGTACTTCAAAGTCTTACTCTAGAAACGCGACCAAACCTTTCCAGCGGGCATTTCTTTCAAAACCTCCACAGCACTTCTCTTCAGCTTCTTTAACAGGCAACATGTTAACAGAGTAGCTACCTAGAATGATAGCCACCCGAATCCGAGTCCGTGGTTCCTTCCTCAGTACTCGGTATTCAGTTCCCTATGCCAGGAGCAGCCCCGCGTCACTAGTTCCAAGAGTTGGTTGTCCAGACGTTCGCGGTAGCCTGTATTTGGTATAGTGCCTCAGCACTTACCATTCTATCGTTTGTTGGTTACCGGTTAACCGGTAAGTGATAGACTGTTTCAGATTCAGAGCCCTGTCCCCCACTCCATATTCCACCTCTCTCTGCCTCCTTTTCAGTAAAGCCAAATATGTTCATGTCACTTTCCATATAAATCCCACGTATCTAGAGAACAAAAGTCAACACTAGTCTACTAGTGTTGACCTTTGATGTTGACCCTAGTGTTGACCCCGGTTACTGCCACAAGGCCTGGATACTTCAAGAGTGGGCCCAGTTTCCCGAAGGTACTATTTTTCATACATTTGACCCATGTGTCATTCAGTCCTAAGCATGGTTACTAACACTTTAACTTGGGACCGCATAATACCCCAGGCGAGGGCGCCATCCCCACCCTTCGGCGGGATCGCTTCTTAGTTCGGTACTTCACCAACTAGGACCGAGAAATATCTGAACGCCAATCGGCAATCTTGCACCTGTCGTGGCTATTCATAAGTACACGATGTTTCCTTCCCTACTGGGTCATAGATAATCTTATTCCTGCGATCCCTATGGGGGAACACTTGGGCTAATTTCAGGACAATAGTTGAAACTGCAAGAAGATTAAAACTGATTTGTAATAATCTCCCGATCATGCTAACTTCATTAGTCAAACACGCTTCGAGAAAACCGTGTAATCTTTCGGTGGTGAAAACTGGCCTCCTGATTTTATCAGAATGATAGTTAAATCAAATGTAAATTAGATATTTTGTTTTTGTGACAGTTTCTTTGTTGTGTGCACAGTTTACATACATCCCACAGTCTGTTTAATCCAAGCATATTATAGGTGTATAGCAAACTATACATATTATTTTTACACCATCGTATCTTGAGTCAGTAAATTCTCTATAATATATATATATATATATATATATATATATATATATATATATATATATATATATATATAGTTAAGAAACCACCCTGTATTTAATGACTTTTTATTTTTATCTATCATGAAACTATGTAACATAAACTAAAATGTTATAGAAGGAACTGTATATGATTCATTAAGAAAATAGCTGAAACAGCTAAATGTACATTATTATAAAAGCTGAACGGTGAATCATATGTCAGTTCTTGGGTAAATCACTTACAGTTACCATTGTAACGCGACGTAAATAAAAGTGTTGTGACCAACGTGTTGTTTTTCGTCTCGTCGCGAACCTCCCACCAAAACTGGCGCAGTCGGTAGGATTCATCAGGCAGTAGGCTCACTGAAGAAACTGTAGGATCTCAATCCTCACTGGTGATTCCGAAAAAAACAGCAGGCTCACTGAGAAGTTGTTCGAGGGTTGGCGAGCGAAGAAAACACCCGGAGTGCGGCACCTTTCCACTCCACGGACCGGTATTCCTGTGCGGCACCTTTCCACAGCTACCAGACGTCCAGACAACACTTTATTACAAAGTAAGTACCAAGTACTCATTCCTTGTTCTTTCATTGACTTTGTGTGATTAGAACTTGGTTCACTCCGACCTTTAGAGGTATTTAAGTTAAGTTTTCAGTTTAAGTTTAAAGTATTTAAATTAAAGTCTCAAAGACTTTTTTCAAGTTTTTCAAACAAAAAAAAAGAAAAAGAAATTTTTTTTCTTTTCAAACTTGTTTTTCACTTTTGTATTTTTTCACTTTTGAATATTTTTGTTCAAATTAATATCTTTTATGAGCAATTCAGATTCAGAATCTAACGAAAATCGAGACAGTGAAAACAGCGATTCTGACAACACTCAATTAATCGATTCTCAACAACAAACTCTATCTATTACTTTACAACCTCCAAGTGTTACCATCTACAGTGGCCGTTAATTACCAATTGTTAAAAATGTATGTTGACGTCATACCACCATTTGACGGAAACACCTTTTTACTAAATGACTTTTTAACTAGTTGTGACGAATTGATAACTTCTTTTGCATCACAGACCAATGAAAGCCAGAACGTATTTTTATTAAGAGCTATCAGATCTAAACTTGTAGGTCAAGCCCAACAATTAATTTCTAGTCGTTTAGAAATTGCAACATGGCCCCAAATTAGGGAAATGCTTTCTCAAAATTTTGGTGATCCACGAGATTTACCATGTTTACAGCAAGATCTCTTGCATTTACAATTTAATAGGTTTAAACAAACGTTACAATTTGGAAATCAAGTTAAAGAATTCCAATCTCTACTAATGTCGAAATTGCAACAAACTAGTAAACCAGTTGGTGTTAAAACAGCTTTAGCTGAAGTTTACCAACAGCTGGCACTAGACACTTATGTTCGTAATCTTCCATCTCAATTACAACAAATGGTTAGGACAAAAGAATTTACAACAATTGAAGGTGCAATAGCTTTTGTCACTAAGGAAGAACAGTATTCCCAATATAAAAACAGTCTTTATCCAACAGCTAATAATAAACCTAAACCACTTAATCAATTCGATCAGAATTCTAGAAATGTTAGGCCCATGTACAAACCACAATCTTTCCAAAATTATCAACAACAATTTAACGTAAATCCACAACAACACTCATTTCCTTCAGCCCCAATTAACATACAAACACGTCAAATTCCACAACGTTTCCCGACCAATGCCCAAGTTTTCGGAAAACAAAATGTCTGGAAACCCCAGCCAAATAGAAATCTTTCTAGTACATCTCGTCCGACTCCAATGTCCGGTGTCTCAGTCTTACCTAAAAGACAGCCAATTCAAAACCAAAATATTTCAAGACCGACCCCTATGTCTGGTGTTAATACTATACAATCCCGACGTCAACCATTTCACGATACTGAATTATTTAACACAGAAACCGAAGATAATTTAGAGTACGACTTAAACCCAACTTCTGACAGTACTTTTGAAAATTCTTACCCTGACGAGTCTTCTAATTACTTTTCCGAAAGCGAAGTAGACAGTCAACTTGAATATGACTTTGATTTTCAAGATAGTTCTCGTGACAATTCTGGAAATTTTATGAAACCTGGCCCTGCGAATTCACAGAGGTAGTAGAAGAATTTAATTCGGTAGTTACTCCATCTTCCCTTCCGTATATTTGTATAGAAAACCCTCCAATGAAATTATTAATAGATACAGGTTGTTCTAAATCGATAATTCGCCCTGATATTATTCAAAACTATTTTCCTGATTGCATTTACCAGAACGAAACAAAAATAAAAACGTGTACTGGAGAAACTCAAATACGATTTAAAGCCGATATCCCAGCATTCTCTGAATTCCTTTCTAATGAAACAATGACAGTCCTTCTTTACGATTTTCACGATTATTTTGATGGGTTAATAGGATTTGAAGACTTGCTGAAATTCAACCTTTCAATAATTTTTTCAGAAAACATGCTGTATAATCCACAATTTGCACTTCCATTGTTCTACCGTCAACCATCAGACAAAACAGTTCGCTATTCCATTAATGCTAACGAAGTTATTCTTAGAAAAGTTCCAGTCGACTCGCTTAATGGTGATATCTTAGTCCCGGCGTTATCTAATGATTCATGCATGATACCTGAAACAGTTACTTATTGTAATAATGGTCAAGCACTCGTTGAGATACACAATATTTCAGATAAACCGACAACAATTGAATTTACAGACCCCCTTTGTGTTGAACCTCTTTGTAATTATGAGTCATATGATTATCATATCAATGACCCTATAATACCTTCCCGGTCGTCTTTAATTCCAAATTTATTACGTACTTCTCAAAAACGCTCTACAAATCAGGCCGACGTTCTCTCTCGAATAAAACTTAATGACGAAATTAATGCTATTGAAAATGAAGATAATGTTTCAGTAATTGCAAACCCAGGCACAATAAACGATGATGTAAATGACATCCTTGACAACATCCCGGAACCTGATCCTGAAGTATTTCAAACTTTATTAGACAATTTTTCCGAGTCCGAAAACCAAAATCCAAATGAACAGCTACCTTCCATGCCCTTACTCGACAAAGACAATAACGATAATGACACAATTCATACAGCTACAGAAAATCCAATTTTACAAATGCCTATTACAGATAACCCCCTAAATCTGTTTAAAAATCAATTAGTAATCCATGAAAGTTCAAACGCACTATTCGAAACCTGTTCGACAGAAAAATTATTTGGATATAAAATACGTCATTCTATAACTTTACGTCAAAACCTTTCAGACGCTGACGTAGTGAAATTCATTAAACAGTTTGTTAATCCCTCAGATATCACTTGTCTTTATTTTACAACCCCAGAAATCGAAAAGAAAATGATACGCATACTGCAACAAAATTTTAGCTTTTGTATTAGATTCTTTATAACAAAAAAGTTTTTGAATGATGTTCAAGATGAACTAGAACAGCAGAGGTACATTAAATATTACCACGAAACAAAAACATGTCACCGCGGCATTAATGAAACCCGCACAGCTATCTTAAGACGCTATTATTGGCCTAAAATTCATGCAGACGTTATTAAATACGTCAACACTTGTAATACCTGCCAATTATCAAAATATGAAAGGCATCCACAAAAAATCAAATTTCAAATAACACCCACTTATACTAAACCATTTGAAGCGATACATATTGATGTGTTCCAAGCTGACAGACAACAATTTTTAACTATCCTAGATCCCTTTTCAAAATTTGGCCAATCTTACCATTTAGAAAATAAAACTGCTATTGAAGTTCAAAATGCATTACTAACTTTCGTTTCACATTTCGGTATTCCAGGAAAAATTATTGCTGACAGTGGAACTGAGTTTAATAATATTATTATTAAAGAATTTTGCGCATTACATAAAATTGGGTTACATATAACTACAATTCGAAATTCAAATTCTAATTCACCAGTGGAAAGATTCCATTCCACAGTTTTAGATTCAATACGTTGTCTAAAACAAGAACATCCAAATAAACCATTACCATACCTCATGAAACTAGCAGTTATCGGCTACAATAACTCGATACACAGCGTAACGAAACTAACACCATTCGAAGTAATATTAGGTCACACTAACAAAATTACTCCTTTTGAACTCAATGAAAATATTATCACTTCTGATTATATTCAAAAACATAAAGACTTGACACAACAATTGTATCAACAAATAAATTCGAATATCTCTCAGAACAAAGACAAAATTATTTCAAAACGAAATGAATCCCGAGACGAACCCGAACCTGTTGAACCAGAACAACCAATATTAATAAAAGAAATTACCACAGGTCATAAAACGCGTGCTCGATTCAAAAGATCATAAGCAATTCTTGATAAAGGGCCTACCCTTAAAACAAAACATGGACAATTTCATAAAAGTCATGTTAAAAAGAAACGCAAAATTCCTAAAACTAATAAAGAAACGTTGTTGCAGGACAAACAACAAGACGAAGAGACTGACCAAAAACTGAAAATTGACAAATCCACTATCCCTACTCCTCCTGACAATGACAATAATATCCCTAGTACATCAAGTGCGACTAGACGATATAACACTAGATCATCTACAAAATCCAGTTTACCTCCTAAAAATAAGTAAAGAAACAAAAATTATTAATCAATACCATACTTTTCTCCATGTTATAAATTTAGAACCTATTCAAAATAATATAAGAAGTCTTAAAGTTCAAATCGATAAATTAGAATCAAAAACAAATAAAATAATAGCAATTAATTTTACGACCCAAGCTCTATTTTTATTAGATAAAATACAAGAACGGTATGACTCACTACAAGCAAAACCTATTAGAAACAAAAGAGGACTTATAAATATTGTTGGCACCACTCAAAAATGGCTATTTGGCACATTGGATAATGATGACTTAGAAATTATTAATTTAAAGTTTCACACCTTAATAAAAAACCAACATTCATTAGCTGATCAAATAAACCTTAAAACATCTATGATGGTAACCCTCGCTGAAAAAGTAAATACGACCCTGGCTATTCTTCATAATAATCAAAAGGCAATGGAATCTTATATTCAGCATTTAGATAAGGAAATAAATTTAATAATCGTGCGTTATCATGCAATTATATTAGCACAACAGATTGTTAACAACCTTGAACTCATTTTAGAATTCCTTGACACTGTCGAAGCGGCAACTACTTTCGCGTATTTAAATACAGTGCATCAATCGCTTCTTTCAATTCCTGACCTTCAATTTATTTTAAAAACCCTTGAACAAATTTATTCAAAAGATCAGTTAGTAAATTTTGAATATTTACAAAGTTACTATCAATATTTTGGAGTTTCAGTCAAATTAAGAAAAGATAAAATTATTTTCTCAATAAAAGTTCCAATCATGCAAAATGAAAAATTTTCCTCTTACCATGTGTACCCTATTCCTATCAAAAATTATACATTTATTCCACCTAAACCTATCCTGGTACTTGGTACACAACATCTACTTTTGGATAATCCCTGTCCACTGATGGAAGAAATCTTCCAAATCTTCTATTAGACACAACCTTCGGCCCAGATCCTACTCTTTTG
Organism: Rosalia funebris; assembly: GCA_037954035.1. NCBI lineage: Eukaryota > Metazoa > Arthropoda > Insecta > Coleoptera > Cerambycidae > Rosalia > Rosalia funebris. Next base: position 3,918,087 of record JAZFAV010000010.1, on the reverse strand, counting down.
AATGGATCCACGCTGTTACTACCCGAACTTCCACAAATGTCACATCAACCAGTAAAACGTCCCCTTATCCTGAAGGACATCAGACTTGGTGATATCCAGCAACTGCATAATATTCTTCAGCATTCGCAGCCAATCACCTTAGAAGACCTACCTGAAGCGGTTCCATATTCGCTTCTATTCTATGTAATACTTGGACTGATACTATGTGTTAGTATCTTATTCGTTATTTACAACTGTCGACACCGAGTCAAACCATGGACAACATTCACTTGGAAACCGAAGACCAAGCGATCCGAAGGCAACGTAGGTTCGAATCCTACTCCCGACGACTCCACGTCGCCGTTCTAATGGGGGAGGAGTTAAGAAACCACCCTGTATTTAATGACTTTTTATTTTTATCTATCATGAAACTATGTAACATAAACTAAAATGTTATAGAAGGAACTGTATATGATTCATTAAGAAAATAGCTGAAACAGCTAAATGTACATTATTATAAAAGCTGAACGGTGAATCATATGTCAGTTCTTGGGTAAATCATTTACAGTTACCATTGTAACGCGACGTAAATAAAAGTGTTGTGACCAACGTGTTGTTTTTCGTCTCGTCGCGAACCTCCCACCAAAACTATATATATATATATATATATATATATATATATATATATATATATATATATATATATATATATATATATATATATATATATAGATATATATATATATATATATATATATATATATATATATATATATATATATATATATTATATTTTATGGTATCAGCAAATGGTAGTTTATTAACTTTATATACTTTCGACATAGTTATCAATTAACAATTTACACATAATTATGCACCACCGGATAAAATGCATATAAAACCGTAAGATAATAATTATTATTTAATCAATAAATAACAAACTTTCGGTCTGTACCGGCGACATATATTGACTGTAGAAAACCCAGCGTAAATTGAATTCTGACAGTCAACCGGCGTAAACAGCCAATGTGATGAACTCGGTCTGTGCCATTAGCATCCCAACCAAAATTGCCCACCATAATAATATGTTTATATATGCTTCTTATATTCAGGGTTTGTACATATTTATTTTCAATAACACATGTCACAACAAAATGTTTTTACGTATATTTATTTTATGTTAAGTTATATGTTATCTAGTTTAGGTTATGTTATGTTTAGGTATATTTAAAGAAATATACAGTTTTAAAACGGTCCTTAACTACGGATTTGTTCGCACGTAGAACATCTCTATCTCGAAATTGAGTGTCCCAGAAAAGATAGACCAACACATAACATAATGTGTTGTAATGCAGAATATGTGTTTTATGCGACAGTTTTACTTTTTTCAAAGAGTCCACCTCAAATTCATCCAATGTCATCTGAGGTGAGGATGTTCTATTTTGAGGTGTCCTATCCACCTCAAAGTCAATAGACGTCGTCTGGCAGACGTTCCTAATCAGAATCAGTCGAAACACGATCGATCCGACACGACTTAATTGAGTGATCGCGATAAAATAAAATTCTCAAATAGTCCACCATTGTGCTTTCTCATGACCCATGAACATGGTAGAGTGTGTTATATCCACCTCAAAATCAATAGGTGTCATCTGGGAGATGTCCCCAACCAAAATCAGTCAAAACCCGATCGATCCGACACGATTTAGTTGAGTTATCGTGCTACCAAGAAATTCTTTCAATGCCGATGACAACGACGACAACGACGACAACGACGACAACGACGACAACGACGACAACGACGACAACGACGACAACGACGACAACGACGACAACGACGACAACGACGACAACGACGACAACGACGACAACGACGACAACGACGACAACGACGACAACGACGACAACGACGACAACGACGACAACGACGACAACGACGACAACGACGACAACGACGACAACGACGACAACGACGACAACGACGACAACGACGACAACGACGACAACGACGACAACGACGACAACGACGACAACGACGACAACGACGACAACGACGACAACGACGACAACGACGACAACGACGACAACGACGACAACGACGACAACGACGACAACGACGACAACGACGACAACGACGACAACGACGACAACGACGACAACGACGACAACGACGACAACGACGACAACGACGACAACGACGACAACGACGACAACGACGACAACGACGACAACGACGACAACGACGACAACGACGACAACGACGACAACGGCGACAACGGCGACAACGGCGACAACGGCGACAACGGCGACAACGGCGACAACGGCGACAACGGCGACAACGGCGACAACGGCGACAACGGCGACAACGGCGACAACGACGACAACGACGACAACGACGACAACGACGACAACGACGACAACGACGACAACGACGACAACGACGACAACGACGACAACGACGACAACGACGACAACGACGACAACGACGACAACGACGACAACGACGACAACGACGACAACGACGACAACGACGACAACGACGACAACGACGACAACGACGACAACGACGACAACGACGACAACGACGACAACGACGACAACGACGACAACCACACACACACACACACACACACACACACACACACACACACACACACACACACACACACACACACACACACACACACACACACACACACACACACACACACACACACACACACACACACACACACACACACACACACACACACACACACACACACACACACACACACACACACACACACACACACACACACACACACACACACACACACACACACACACACACACACACACACACACACACACACACACACACACACACACACACACACACACACACACACACACACACACACACACACACACACACACACACACACACACACACACACACACACACACACACACACACACACACACACACACACACACACACACACACACACACACACACACACACACACACACACACACACACACACACACACACACACACACACACACACACACACACACACACACACACACACACACACACACACACACACACACACACACACACACACACACACACACACACACACACACACACACACACACACACACACACACACACACACACACACACACACACACACACACACACACACACACACACACACACACACACACACACACACACACACACACACACACACACACACACACACACACACACACACACACACACACACACACACACACACACACACACACACACACACACACACACACACACACACACACACACACACACACACACACACACACACACACACACACACACACACACACACACACACACACACACACACACACACACACACACACACACACACACACACACACACACACACACACACACACACACACACACACACACACACACACACACACACACACACACACACACACACACACACACACACACACACACACACACACACACACACACACACACACACACACACACACACACACACACACACACACACACACACACACACACACACACACACACACACACACACACACACACACACACACACACACACACACACACACACACACACACACACACACACACACACACACACACACACACACACACACACACACACACACACACACACACACACACACACACACACACACACACACACACACACACACACACACACACACACACACACACACACACACACACACACACACACACACACACACACACACACACACACACACACACACACACACACACACACACACACACACACACACACACACACACACACACACACACACACACACACACACACACACACACACACACACACACACACACACACACACACACACACACACACACACACACACACACACACACACACACACACACACACACACACACACACACACACACACACACACACACACACACACACACACACACACACACACACACACACACACACACACACACACACACACACACACACACACACACACACACACACACACACACACACACACACACACACACACACACACACACACACACACACACACACACACACACACACACACACACACACACACACACACACACACACACACACACACACACACACACACACACACACACACACACACACACACACACACACACACACACACACACACACACACACACACACACACACACACACACACACACACACACACACACACACACACACACACACACACACACACACACACACACACACACACACACACACACACACACACACACACACACACACACACACAATATAAGGCTCAGTGCATTATTTACGTAAATATTTGTAAATAAGTGCTCTGGAAAATGTCCCTACTATAATGGTCTACGCTGATGCTGATACACATATTTAGACAACATAATATTAAAATAATATGAGGCATCAGCTTACCCTAAACAGTGGTTTGTATTTGGTGCTTACTTATATCTAACATTTAATGCTCCAAAACCTTCAAAAATCATTTGAACACAAAATAATTTCCATAACGCTTAAAAAATAGTTTCAGATGTTATTTTTTACGCAATAAGCGATGACATAAAAGTGTATGTAAAGTGTATGTATACTTATCTCGTGGAAGTAAAAACGATTTATTATCATAAGGGAGTATAATAACTACAACGTTTATACATATAACTTTCTTCTCCTCAATTTCGTACGTCGAAAGCTTAAGCAACATTGTCACTCCTAGTAGCCTGCATGTGAAAATGAAATTTATGAGTGTTTTCGTGGGTAATCCATCACTGCCAACCAAGGCTCTTAGTTAAAGTATATCTGCAGAGCGACAATTAGCTGCTTCCACAATGACAGTTTACAGAAGACAGATCACAATGGAGGCAATTTCGTGGTCAACAATAAAGTTAGAAACTCTTAAATTCCTCTAATGGACTCCCATTCCCGCGAAGTTCGGTTAAATGTTAATTAAAAAATACTTGAAGCGTCATTTAACATGTTACATTAAGAGCGCGGAAGATATTGAAAATTGTGTCTTATAAACGCAGAAGTGTATAACAGAATTAATGATATTGCATTATATCTGAATTTTCTGTCATTAGGTACTTTCCTAACGATACTCGGTATTATATCTATTTTTCTTATTAAATGCTCCCATTATTGTTCCGCATTCCATTTCAACATTTAAATGATAATTAATTTTCCCTATAAATGATCACTTCTATCGTGTATCCAGCTGTTAAGATTCTGCTATAAAATTTAAAAGATATATTTCAGCAGGTCCGTATATTAATTTACTATTTTTAAACAACTCTAATAGGGAGACGAGGAGTAAAACATTATTTTTCAGTAGTAAAATGAAGCAGCTTTAGGGGAAAACAACCGTTTTGGGTTCAAAATGATACTTGGCTGAATGGATGAATGGATACTTCCTTTAAAGCTCTACATAAGATTCTGAGTCGATCGGTAAACATTTTAGGACTATAAGGGAGTCAAATATTTCTTTGAATTTAATATCTCGAGAGTAATTTTCACTCCTCAGCGATGCCCCCTACTGTTCTACATTATTTGTAATTTTTTTGTTACTATATTAGGGTCGCATAAGCATTATGTGTCTTGTATACCTAATTAATATTTCCATTTCAAGAAAACCATTATATAAATTTATAAGTATTTACAAATTTAGAAATAATTAGGGATTACGCGAGAAATTAATATTAGCCTGCAACGCAAATTGAACAGGAGGATGAGCACCCTCCTGCAACTGTTCGCTTTCAAATAATTCCTCCAGCTTTCTTTCTACCATCCTTCTGTCTCTTCTTGCTTCTGTTTGGATGTTAGCAAGATATATACCTCCTTTCTTTTCCCTTTTTATCACATGTTTTTATCATATCACCTTTTTAATTTCATTGCCTCAATGAAATTAATATCCAGAACTTATTCTACTTTTTTCACTGTATGAAACCCTTTTTTAACGCAACTCGAGGTATCACAAAATATGCAGTAACAGCAAGAGCAAAGGACGTCTTCAAACTAACCTTGAATAGCTGTTCCTCTCCTTTGATGAACCATTGAACACTATTGATCGTGCATTGGGTTAGAAAGAAAGCTCTCCTATTTTCCATAAAGAACCTTTTATTTGTTTAAACTAAACCTTTTGAGGCCTAAATAGAGACCATATTATACCATCTGAATTATTGACTTTTCCTAAATATACTGGTCAACTGTATACAGCAATATTCTGTAACGTCCGATCTCTCAATTCTCGTAAAATTCCAGGCATAAGGAAAAATTTATGGCACTCAAATAGTATATTATGGCCTTTAGTTCAACTTTAAAATGTTTCGTTTAACAAAGATAAATGGTTTATGAAAAAGTGTTTCTTTTATAAATAAAGACCAGGTTTTCTTCACCAGATTCCAAAGCTCCCCATTTCACAAATACCACAAATTACAAGCTGTGAGATGCTAGCAAAATACTGCAAATGCTGCAAGATCCTGCGTTGGATGCTGACTCGTATATCCATCTCCGTATCGTATTACCCTATCTAGTAACAATAGACATCATAGTTTAAGGGGTTCTAGGTACATACTATAACATTAACTACAGAATTTTTCTTTAAATTTTACCTAATTGTAAGTTTACATAAAGACAAGAACCATGTAGTCTGATCTGAATACAGAAATTGAAATCTAAACACTAAATTGAAATTAGTATATTGGGGTATTTAATTCGAATTTAAGAACAGTATTTCTTCAAACATTTTATTATAAAGATGTAAAGCAAACAATAAAATGGGCATGATAATTTTTACACTTTTCCCATTAAGTTCTCTTTAAATAAGTTAAAAATATATAATTTAAGTATATATTTTTGTAGAGAGTAAGCTATTACAAACAGTATAATATTTTAGTGTACGTATATGCCTTCATTCCTATGTTCTTTCGTATAACTTGGATTATATTTTTAGTAAACAAAGACAAAATGCGAGTTATATTCGGCTGATGTATTTTTAGAAATGTATCCTCATTTGTCACTTATTTAAAATACTAGAGGTGTCTTTAAACACATTTCTAAAGCCGTCAGACAGTAAACATTATTTAGTACTTTAATAATATAATTAATTGATGGGTTTACAGAAAAAGGTGCCATGAGGTTAGAAATATAATTTTAATATTCAGCATATCTTCATTCAATCATTCATTCCAGTACAGTTTCATTACCAACTTTTTACACTTAAATCGATATATGTCAATAACAGTTTAAATGAAACACATAATTTCTACCGTTGTATCATAATATATCATCTACTGGTTGCATAAAGGCTACAAATATGTTTATTGCTTAGCAATTTTATTCACTGTTTTTTACACCGCCCTCAAAATATCATAATTTACTTCGATTTTGTTCAAACCGCTTTAGCAACAACCCAATACAAACCATTTTATTAAATTTCCAAAGGAATAACATGATTTAAAAAATATATGTTAAATAATTACTATCAAATGTTGTATGCAACAAAGACAAAAATATCCATAAAACGGTAATTAAATTTCAACACATAAATGAATTATTGTCACGATATATAGGGTGTTATTTAAAATGAAACACCCATAACAGTCGTTAATTGATAACAGAATTATTCTCCCATTTGAATATTTTAAGGAATTAATTGTTTTGTGGGAGAGTGTCAGTGACAGTGATGGGTTTAATGTCAATGCATGTCCCCTTAAAAACAAAAAATAATATTTCACGGCACTTTTCTATAAAAAATATTTTCAGTATTTATTCATCGTATATCATTTTAAATTTAACCACCTTTATAAATAAATGTATTCATATATTTATTTATAAAGCCACTGGATATAGTGTCACAGAAACAGTGACATAAAACGGTGTTACATAATAAGGTATTCTTTATGCATCTTAATGCAGACATTAAAACGATTACATTATTACATGGACTATTGTTACCTTCCTGCATTTATTAATTAAAAAATTGAATTGTTGAAGAACGTGATATATAAAAATTAAAATATTATATCTATATACTTCGCGTTTTTCTTTTGATGTATTATACGTACTATATGTATTATCTCAAAACTATTCCAATAATAATAGTTTAATTGTCATAAATCTAATTGGCCACCAAGCTTCTTCATCCTATCTCAATCATAATCATCTCATTTATATCGTAAGCACATATTGACCTAACAATTTAGAGAAGATGAAATCTCGTATAAATAATCATGAAAGAACTCCTAGAACTCTAGATCGTGTGTTATACACGATCTCCTCCTGATGTCAATGGTCTAAAATCTTGTAATTCTTTCTGCTGATTATGTTACTATCACGATGTTGAGTAATGATGATCTTATACTTCATGAAAACATATTCAAAAATATCCAGTTAGACACGTTTGAAGAAATGATAAATATTCAAGTATAATTTTTGTTCAAGTGTATTCTTGTAATATAGATTACTTTAGTATTACTATTGTATTTTTTCATTCTTATCTCAAATCGTCACAGAAATATAACTACATATATCCATTACGTGTCATTATGATCAGTTATACAGAAACAATAACCAACACATTTAAATAAATTTGAATTAAAACAAAATGCCCATACACATACAAAATGATATTGGCACCTTCGCCATTTCTTTAAAAATTCGTAGCTAACGAGTTACCTGTATTTTATAATCAAAGGATATTAAAATTTGTTTTAAAATGTAGTAGACAAGTTTAATCTTAGAATAGGAATAAAATATATACTTATGAATGAATTACAATAATAACTCAACTCAATAATACTCCAATCTAATATCTGATGCTAATTAATATATTAAAATTATGTTAATAATACTATTAGTTCTGAAGTTCAAACAAAAATTTAAACTATTAAAAATTTAGTGATTATTAGAATTCTTCAACATATCAAAGTATCCTGTAGTTATTTATGGACAAGGAAAAAGTGGGGCTATATTTGGCATACCCGCATATGGCAATTTGGACATGTAAACCACTAGTTGAGAGCCACTAGTATAGATATATTGATAGATGGCCAGACATAAAACTCTCTCACAGTGTCAGTGATAAATCACACGTTTTATTTTTACGCTATCCTTGAGAAATCGTGTAGGTGTCGTTATATATACATACTTTACAGCATACCTATTATTTCTGGAAATAACTGCCACCCTTATTGTAATATATATACCCTTAGCTACAATACAAAAAAACATATAATACATTATATAAAATATCGGTGGAAAATAGTAACGGTGGAGTTAATAAAAAATGCGACAATAATGAAAGGAATATTCCGAATAGCTACATATTTATAAAGTTAGTGGATTTTTTATTACTAGATATGAAGTTTGTCAAAAAATGAAAAGCAAAGGAAAAGAAGTTAAATTACACCATCTATAAAACACGAATTTGAAAATTCAATACATGTAAGAGGTTTTCGTAATCTTATTAAGAATTTTCGTTAATTAAGAATAGCTCATAGAAAAGTTTCAGCATACATGTTGAGCAAAATATTAAGAAATTAAGTTTTGCGTAACATTACAGCATTTTCTATTTTTGAGAAAAATTATATCAGTCGATTAAAAGAGCTAATTCAAATTCGCTTCGACCTCATTCAAACTCTATGATCCAATAACTATCCAAGTACTACGTTGTGAAATAGACACTAATTTACGAAGTATTAAAAGACAAGTATACAGATATAAAGTACAAATTTATCGCAAAGTAAAATATGTGTTGATTTACGAGATACTAAAATTTACCAGGCTATTAAAATTTCGTCAGCTTTGATAATACCTAAGTGATTTATATAACTTACTAATATATAGCAATTATATTTCCAAGTAGAGAACCTTCAAATTTGGTACGATATACCGGATAATTATAGTTCAGTGTACATCTAAATATTCTAAAGTTACCGTTAACTTCATCATTTCTTTAAATGTTTCCAACTGAGATGAAAACATAAATTGTGTACATCTACATAAATCGGTATTAATAAAATCAGTGTTTTTTTCTTCAAATACACATATTAAAAATTGATAATTAATTGATTTAAAGTTTTACGTGCAACCTATATAAAAGAGTGACCTCGACAACTAATTGAAGGATTAAATTATAAGTAAATAGATGATAGATAATCAAGGATAACTTCAGTATGATAAAAATTATGTACAGATTTCTCCAACTGTATTGTTAAATATCTTCAACAGTAAAATAAAATTGTGTAATACCTCAAAACATGAAATACAAATAAAAAATTTATATTAAATTTTTTTATAAATCTCTTTGTGCCATGTTACTAATCTTATTAGAATATCTTATTGGAAATGAGAAGGAAAACTACTAATAAAAAAACTATAATCTAACCTAACGATTATCAAATTACTACTAAAGAGACTGCAATATTGCATAAATATGTACTTTTGTATTTCTAAATTGTATTATAATAATACATCTGTGTTGCGTAATAATCAACAAACTTTCTGATGAACATAAATAATACTTTCAGAATTACTGCCTTAAAAATATATTTGAAAATGACTAAATAGAGAGCATTCTATGATAGCATTTTTAATTTAAAAATATTTGACACTACTTTATTTTACGATGCCTATCTCCCTTTGGATACTGAGTTTCAATTAATTTTGTCACAATTTCAAGATATAAATTGGGAAATGGCAACTAGAGACCTTATACCAAATTAATTCGTGGTTTATTTACTGTACAACAGAACTGAAAGTTATTTCTATTCAACCGCTTTTCAAATATAATAGAATTTAAACTTCCATCAGCATAATAACAGTACACGGAAAATTTTCGGGTATTGCACAGCTCAATTGTGTACCTAAGTTTTTTCAATAATAATTCTTCTGTGCCCTATAGAAATTATGTGTAGAAATTAACAACCTAGGAAATATGTGTAGAAATTAATAACCTTCTCACAATTTTAGACTGGTTTTAAGAAATAAAAGGGTGTATAGGTAATATTTTGCTACAGAGAGAAAGTGTACGGGATTATCCAAACACAGCACTTCGACGTCGTGCACAATAATTAAATCTATGAAGAGCCACCACGCATCGGATTTTAAAGAAAGATCTGCATCTTTCAGCATCTCCAAAATCTCAGCATCTACAGAATTTAGTTGACACAAAAATTACAAGTTACAAATCATTTACAAGGTCGTATATTTGTTAATTGTGTGCAAGAAAAGGAAGGTGATGCTGATGTTTGCAACAAAATTTTGTTCAATGTCAGTAAACAACTGTGGAATTTGGGATGTTCAAAATCTATATGCTGTACATGAAAATTTAATGCTGCTATAGATGCATTTCTGCACGATTTGGTGTGTATCTTGGAGTGGTGGAGCAATTGGACCATACTTCTTTGAAAACGAAGCTGGTAATGCTATCATAGTAAATAAGGAACGCTATAGTGACATGTTGATCCATCATATGGTTCGTAAATAACAGTCATTAAATATTGATGCCTTATTTTGGATAGAACACAAATGGTTCTCACTGAGACACTCTGTATAAGAAACTTTCAGAAAATTCTCAAATCCAAGTACTACAAATAATAATACTCTGTACCATAACTCTACTGTGTTCTAAATACAAAAAATATATAACTTCAAGTATGTAAAAAAGCACTTTAACACGCAATATATAGAGTTACTGGTGCAGTATAGAGTATTGTGCAGTATATAGTTATTATTACATTAACAGTAAAGGTAATAAAACTGATGTTGTATTTATTGCCCAGCAGAATTAAATCCAATTATAGCTAAAATAAATAATAGAAATTAATCAATACACTCATATAAATATTATTCGTACAAATATTAATATGTAATGACAATATATTGCAAATAAACAAATATGAATAATAGAATTACAATATCCTTTAATATGAATTAAAATGTTTCTCTAACTATTCATTCAAATTTCAGTTGTACAATTCACTACTACTAAATATTTGGTTAAATCTATTTGACATTCTATATGCTGGAAACTTTATTAGTAATAATACATTCGTTTATGCATTTTGATAGTCAAGTTAAACATGATATACACATTGGAATAAAATATAGGAAGGTGTACAGTGTTCATTAAATATACAATTAGTAATGCAGATGAAGTAAATTCATCTGCATTGCTATTATAGCAATGTAATATTGCAAGTATATTAGGAAGTGATGTAAACAAAAATGATGAACTAATAAGAACCCGTCTTTTATTTAACTAGTATATATAAAATTTACGTAGAGGTAATACATGGTGAAAATATTTTATTGAATAAATAGGATAGATACGAAATGTTACACCTAATTATATTTATTGAAGGCTTACTATTTACGAACGAAATAAGTACAATATCGATAAGTTTTCCTAAACTAAACAGTCATTAGTAGAAGTGATATTAAAGAATACTCTTAAATCATCAGCCAAAAATGAAATTCGATTGTTGACTTAAAGCCGAATGATGGTTATCACTTTCACTGCAACAAGGAAAATTAGGAGACTAGTTTTCCATAAACACTGAAAAATTATACATTTTCGGCTAGAAAATTACTATCATCTTCAGATTGATTAAGTTCCTAGGCTAAATGTGGATCTAGCGATGTTTAATCTTTCGGTGTTTATGGAAAACTGGTTTTTTATAATGTATTGTATAAGAGCGGACTCAAATTCGAGCCTTGAGTCATACTACAAGGAGGGATCAAAAGCTTCTGACTTGAAACTATTCTACGAAAAACCGATTCGTGTTTAGGAACGACGAACATATTGGGCTTATAATGCGTTGGAAAGAAACAGGAGAGAATATACCATTGTGGGCGGATATCAGCGATCTTGGCGGAATTGCGAAATGTTACTAGGCTCAATGGGACTCACTGGTTATTGACGCTACGGTTCTGAAAATAGCTTGGGAAAGTCCGGATGTCGCAAGGAATCGACTACAGATCGTGCTACCCGAGAATCGAGTGGCCGATGTTTTGGGAAATGCTCACGGCTGAACTGTAGGAGGGCACCTTGGGGTAGCTAAAACCATGGGTAAAGTGAAGGAACGATTCTACTGAGTAGGAAGTCGATCAAACGTAGAAGATTGGTGCAGGAAATGCGACGTCTGCGCTAGCAGCAAGGGCCCAAACACTCAGCGCCGGGGACGCATGAAACAATACAACGTCGATGCTACCTTTGAGTGAATTGCTATCAACGTCGTCGGGCGATTTCCACGCACTGAATCGGGAAATCGTTACATCTTAGTGGCTATAGATAACTTCAGCAAATAGCCAGAAGTTTACGCCATACCCAATCAGGAGGTAACTACTGTAGCCGAGCAACTTGTCGACAATTGCATCAGCCGCTTTGGAGTTCCTTTAGAACTACATTCCGACCAAGGAAGAAACTTTGAATCGGGTGTGTTCCAGGGAGTGTGTCAGTTGCTAGGAATTCGAAAGAACAGAACAACACCATTGCATCCCCAATTGGACGGAATGGTCGAGAGATTCAATGATACACTGAAGACCAATTTGAGAATAATGATTAGCGAGCACCAAGCCGACTGGGACCGACACATACCGATGCTCCTGTTGGCCTATAGAACTGCTGTCCGTGAAACTACTGGGCAAACACCAGCCCGCATTCTCTTTGGCAAGGAATTAAGACTGCCGGTGGATTTAATGTTCGGAAAACCGACTGATCAAGCGACGACTACCTACAGTCCCTGAAGAAACATCTCCAGGAGGCTCATAAGGCCGTGCGAGAAAAGACCAGATTTGAGAGCGACCGAATGAAGACAAGGTATGACCGAAGGGCGAATACTGAAAGGCTTTCAAGAAGGCGACCTAGTATGGTTATACAATCCGTCTCGCAAAAAGGGCCGATGTCCGAAGTTGCAGAAATCCTGGGAAGGTCCTTACAAGATTGTGACCAGAATAAATGACATAGTTTACCGGATCCAGAAAGGACCACGCGCAAAAATGAAAGTTGTACACATCGACCGCTTGTCACCATTCCAAGAGCGATCAACTGATCGGGACGATCAGTACTAGAAGAGTGGCAGTGCCACGAACGCCTCGAGCGATCCCGAACGCCGGGAATATTCGAAACCCCGAGAGCGTGAGGAGTTGACTTCCACTGCGTTCTATACTAGAAGGTTCGCCAAAGTTCTTTATCTAGAAATGTCTGGAGAGACGTCCCACTGCCTATATAAGAATTGTGTCATCCGGCCAGTAGTTAGTTGAATCTGGACCGCGATAGTGAGCGATACGTGCGAAGAAAGTGACATTGTGTGCGAAAGTTAGTTTATAAAGTTAAAGTGGAAAAAATTAGTTAGTTAATTGGGCTTGTAAATAGTTGATTTGTAAATAAGTGTTCCAAATAAAGAACTTTCTAGTAAATTCGTTACAATATTGTAATCTGACAATAGTATCTTATTGTACATCGGAAAACTGTCATCGCTTTAGAACACGATCAAATCTTACTATTATTCAATCATGTCTATATAATGATTATTGGTTATACTATAAATATGTAGTTGGGAGTTTAAGGAGACAATTTTATAATTTCACTAGGTATTGAAAATTAATTAAAATACTTTCCATCATGTGTTAATATAGTAAATACGTTCTAGTAACTATTTTAGAATATTAAGTAAAATAACACGGGTATAATTTCATTTATTATAATATCCACTTTCCAGGAATACGCTCTTCAATTTAATCCGATAATCTGAAAATCACATTACTTTTATTCCATTGCTTCGTGTTCTGCTACACTGTTTATTCTAAAACGTTGTTTGTTTTCGACCCATCTTCCTGTTCTTACATTATAATGTAATTTTAAAAAATACCTTTTAGAGAATAAGTCAGATTTCCCTATTGGATATATTTATATATACAAGGTTGCTTGTTAATGCATAAAAATACATTTTTACTATATACATTTAACTAAATGTTTCGGTGATGTTTTAATGTACACACCCGGGGCTATAGTATAAAGGGCGTTACAATAAGAGCGCAATATTTAAATATATGAAATATTTTGGTTATCATGATTCGATAGGTCAATAATTGTGACAAGTTGACAGGAGACAGATAGGAGTCAGTAAACCTGGAGCGCTACATGATACAACAATGTATTCTTATTAATCAATATTCTTATCAAAATGGCGAGTTTGGTTGCTACACTTCGTAAAGTATGTCCAATTTTCGATAGAAATAATATTCTAAATTTATCTTCTGTGAAAATAATAATCGAAAAATCCGAAAGTACTGGCTCAGTTATTGATGCAAAACACACATCACGAGCTCGCAGTGGTCGTTCAGAATAAAACTTCACGGCAACTCATAAAAGCGCGACTGTGAGTCCAAGGACCTTGATTTTTCATTGTGCACAAGTATTGCACATTTCAACAGCCACTTTTCACCGTATTCTTACTAAAGATTTGTATCTCCATGCTTACAAAGTGCAACTGACTCAACAACTTCTGCCAGCAGACCATGCATAGCGAACAGAGTTCACCAATTGAATCACTAAATAACAAGAAGGGAATGCAGATTTTGTGGACAAAATCATCTTCAGCGACGAGGCTTCCCCATAAGAATACTCGTGGACCACCAAATCCGTGGCGGCCATTTACCGAAGGAGTGTTATTCCATTTGAATTGAGTGAATTTCCAAACATCTACATTATAAATCAATAAATACTTTAATACTTTACTGTTCAAAATATGCTTTGCTATTTGTTTTATTTAAAATTCACATTTTGCGCACTTATTGTTACACTTTATGTAATATAAATTGTAGAGGGCCTCAGAAATATATGCAGCGTATCGAGTATAATGTTTTCTATTATAAATATAACTATATGTTTATTATAAATATAATTACTTGTTTTTTATTTCATCTACACACATGCATTTACAAATGTGGTATAAACATAGATGTCACGCTGGTGAATTATCAATGACTTTGGAAGGTATACAAAGACAGATGAAGATTTAATTATTTTGCCACATTGTTTAATAGTCATTCACTATTAAGCAATGCAACAAAGGTAAAGCATTATAATTTACAGCATCGTCTCTTAATATCGTAAGAAATGCACTTCCAAAATAATGCTCCACCAAACTGGTCAACGAAAATTTCTCCTAAAATACCGGGTGCAGCATAACTGCCATCCTATTTTTAAAGTTTAATAAAACAACTATTATTTGAAATGCAATAAATTTACTTTTATATCTTAAGAGTACAACTAAAACCGTTTTATTTTATGTGGTTTTAAAAAGAATATGGGCCAAGGAATAAGTGCTGTCCACCATTATTACAACACTGCTGTAAGCAATTTCTGAAATTTATCATAACTTTTGCTAGCATTTCTTGCGGTATTCTTCGAATTTACATACGGATTGCCCTCCTTCAGTTGTATTATGCACCTTGGTCCTTGGACGATATTTGAAGACTTCAGATTCAAGGTAACCCCACAAAAGGAAGTCACAAGGCGTCAAATCCGGCGCGCCCGCAGGCCATGGAATATCGCCGCTTTGGGAGATCAATTATCTCAAATGTTACAATGATGCTCGGGATGTGTGGGCTGTCACTCCATCCTATTGAAACCAGACATTCTGCACATTAAGTTCTACAAGGACTGGAGCTAAAAATTCTGAATCGTCGCTATGTAGCGTACTGAATTAACGGCAACAGCCCGATTCCTTTCTTCAAGGAAGTATGGCCCGACTATTCCCACTTGTGACTTACTATGCAGAGGCCTTTTGCGTATCTCTCTCGGATTTTTGTGCACCATTGCCGGAAGTATTGTTTGTTTACGCAGCCAAACAAGTGGAAATGTGCCTCATCATTAAAGAAAACTACTTCCTGAGGTAAATTTGCAAGCATGTTTTCACATGCAACCATTCGACTATTCCAATCACGTTCTGAAAATTCCTATGGAAGACCCAACTTATATGGATGAAAGTGAAGATCCTGATGAAGAATTCTTCGCACACTGCGATCAGTGTGCGTTGGTCCACGTGGTGTTTCAGACTAAAACCGGTGTCAAATAAAAACTTGTTTTACTTGGTTTGTCTTGGCGCGTATACTAACGCTACCCTCGCTTTTCTAAAACGCCGCCTGGCTCCACAAGGCCGTATTGAAAATAGGGAGACAGTTATGCCGCACCCTGTATTTAGACTTCTTTGAAGTATACAAAGCAATCTAATATTAATATCATCTACTCTTTATGTTTTAAGAATAATAGAGTTTATTGGATTGGCGGTTAGCAGTGTTTTATTTAATTATTTGCTGTATATGTTTTTACTAAATATATTTCAATTTTGTACAAGAAATCTCTTATTAGGAAAAATATGTCCTTCTGTAAACATTTATTGGCTTGTTTAAATACATAAATTGAACATAATTGGAATAAATTCTATAATCGGAATATCGAGGACTTAAAGAAATGATGAAACTGGTTGATTTTTAATTTTATTTATCTTTGCCCTACAGGATGTAACCGCCTCCAAATATTTATTTTATGAAACAGAAGTGGCACGAGATACCTCGAAATAAATATAAGGTATACTTGATTTTAAAATGTTTCCTGATTATTTTCTATAAGAACAATAAAAGTTTATTTATATTAATGACCATTTCATCATAAATATATTTAATATGGGTACCGCGTCTTTCTTGACAAAAATCTAGTCGACGATAACACATTTTACATTTTGTAACATCGTCGGAATGATCTGTATGATTTCACGTTCACGTTTTACAACTTTTTTGTAAAGACCTATATTTTCAAGTACACTCATAAGATGAAATCAAGTAGAGTAAAATCTAAATCCTGTATTTTACCCGTCGTCCTTATATTTTCAGTGGATGGATGTTTCCAAGCCACCTATTTTAAAATATCTTATCCAAATATTGCCGCTTCATCGCCAATAGTTCCATCTTCTTGAAACCATATTCTGGTGTCAGGTAGATGTGTATCTACCTGAATTCATTAATAAACACAGTGTCCCAAGATGATGTAAAAGTATAGTTTATTTCATCGTTATTTGCCAAATAAAAAATACCCTGGATTGTTTTTATGGCTAGGCTCAGGTAGACTGTTCCCTTTTCCCGCAAGATAAGAGAGTTCCTTATTTGGTAAATAGCGATAAAATGAATAGTAGATAAGCAAATCTTTTCGATGAAAATTTAAATATGTTGAACCATCAAGATTATTATTAAAAAATAACGGACCATCTCCTCGCTTATTCAAACACATTTATTTTTGGTGAGTATTGGGCATATAATTGTATTGATGAACTTCGCATTCTCACATCACTCGCAAAACACGAATTTTTGATAAAGAGACTCTTGTACAGATATTGGCTAATGGGCTATAAATTTGAGTGTTGGTTTCTAAACCCTTGGGTAACCTCCATTTCAGTTTAGCACGTTTCGCCGTACCCGATCATCCATAAAATTTCAATATAAAGAGCTTCCGTTAGATTTTGCAAGTTTCCAAATATAACAGAACAAATAACAGTGGCAGTTATTTGAATTTTTCAATTAGTAGTAGTAACACTAATACAAAAATAAAATATGCGATAAGATAACACTTACAAGTTTATTACAAAATTGTAATCAGGGCTTAAAAATAAAACAACTAAGACAAAATAAAAAAGAAGTATGTATTATTAATCCTAACAAGAAACGTCAAGAAGAAAGAAACGGTACTTAGTTTTCCACAAAATACCAAAACACTATACACTACATCTCTAGATGATGCCACCTTTGTTGGCGAAACGCATGTCGAGTGTAGTGTATAGTGTTTTGTGGAAAAGTAAGTCAGTGTTATCTTCACACCAAAGGTTCCGACCTACTCCAGTATATATTCAATCATAACTAAAATGATCTACACTTTATAAAATTTAGTAACTCTCTTTTATAGTAAAAATTATTAACGCATAAATTATTTTTGTAATGAAGTATGCAATTAATACATCATTAGAATATATTTAGATTAATATTTTATTTGTATTTCGACAAAAACAAACACATTCAAACTACAAAACTCTTGTTATACTAATTTACAGTTTCATAGCAAAGTTGAATTATATGGAATTGGAGAATTATTTGTAGATAATATGATGTAGGTATTTATTTTGAATCGTAAAAATTCATCAGTAACATTATTTAAAATTAGAGAAGGAACTCGTAACGGTTTCTAAAGAAATAACGGTGATTTTTTTAAGTCACATACTTTACTGCTCTTAGTATTCTTGAGGCCCAGCATGAGAACTTGCCAGTTAGCTTTGACAACATCTCAATTTCAAAGGTGGATATGTATCACCAAATATTTCCTTTTCACATGAAGCAATATTTACTGTAGCAATTGAGGATTGTATTCTGCTCAATATGTAAAGTTTTGCGTCATAATGTATTTGAAAAAGTGAAAATGAGCTTTGCCAATATAAATATATACTGGTCGTCAATAATAGGAAAAAGGGTGAGATTTCTCTATGTATGCGTAGAAGAAAGAATGAGGGAAGGATTCGGCTATTTACTTATAAGAGGCTATTTACTGCGCCCCTCATGGGCAGTCCGATAGAGACTTATTTCTATTCTTGACGACCAGTAAGAAACGTTAGCCTGATTTTTATTCGTCATACTTATGAAATCCTCACAAAAACCTAATCGCAGTTTCCGATTTAAAAGCAAAAGTTTGTATATGGCCTAAATTTGATATGGATAAAATTACAAATCATTTTACATGCTGTTGAAACTCGAGTTCGAAATGTCCAATGCCAATTATTATCGTTTACCGGAATCCTAGAGATTTCCTTATATATCTGCTCTTATCTCTTCTCTGTTTTCAGGTATACATGTAGAATGACTGCTCCCTTTACACTCGTCTACGACCGGTGATTGTAATAGTAAACAATTATTAATTCACTTTCCCCCCGCCGCGCGTCGTCCCGATCATTTTTATGTCACTGCTAAATATATGTTAACTGTATAACAGTTCTAATCATCTCAGTTAATGACCATTCGAACTATCAGTTTTCCATAAACACTGAAAGATTACCGTTACTAGACACATGTTTCGCCAAGTAAGTTGGCATCATCAAGAAATTCCAGCAATATTCCAGTATTCTAAATTGGTTGTTGCCAAATTTAGTTTTCAAATATAAGTGTATATCGAGCTATACATAATTTTAAGGTTGATTCGAATGGAATAATTATAATTTCTAATGACCTAAAATTTTATGGTGATCCACCTATTCGATAATTTCAGAAATAAAATATCATCATAGAGTTAGTTACCTATAAATATTATAACTTCAGAATATATTGATAATGTAATGTAAATATAAAAATGTAAATACAAATTTCTACTTAGATTATAAATATGTACATATAATTTAGTCTATTCTTACCTAGCCCTTATTAAGAAACTGAAAATTCTAACTCTATTTTAATAGTTATAATAAAAACTACTTTAGTAGTATATACTTGTATTGGTGTTCATGTTTAAATTATTTTCATAACCACCAAAATTTTCTGAACTCCAAAATATGTCTGCAAATTTGATAATGCCTAATTAATTTATAAAGTTATGTATCAACTTCGAATTAACTTTATATAATCTATACTTATATTATATTCGATAATTAAAACAAGATCAAATTACATTCCATCGTGATATTAACTAACTAAACAACATAAATAATAAATATTAAATATTAATATATAGGAGTATTAACACCAAGAGGTATGCAGAGAATTATTTATTATATGAAAATATCTTGCGTAAGATTCATTAAGCTTTGGTTAAAGCGTAATTTGCGGCACAAGTTTAAGCCAACTATGTTATGATCTGATTTTATAGAGATTTGTTAATGTGGTAGGCAATTTGCTTTATACATATACAAGGTACTGGAACTACTATTGACAATATCTGCAGATATTAGTTCAAATGATAAAAAATTAAGTAAGAAAAATCGCTATATACAATGCTTATTACAGTTACTAAATAGTATTGTCGCAATTTATTTCCTAATAGCGTATTGTTAAATATTGAGAATTTGTAACTGTTCTAGGTTAAGATATAGTAACCTAAGTTTTATATATTTTTTTTTGCTTTAAATGATGCTTACATTATGTAACATCTCGATATTTAAATAAACAGCAGCCAAAGAAATCCGAACAACATTTTTCATAAGAATTTAGGACATTTTACTAAATATTTTATATGGAAGAATTATAAACCAAATAAAAAAAGAAAGCTCGTTTATTATGTCTCCTGCGCTACATTGCACTACCCATTTAACCTCAATTTATAGACTTGGTAATTAAATATTAGACAAAATGAATAGTATAATTAATAACACAGGCCAACAAAGATTTTGTGATCGGACTTTTTTTGGCTTTTTAACTGAATTACACACCATGAACTACAGAAACATTATTTCTTTGCTTTCATCACGCACCAGTATTTATAAAAAATGTACATTGTACAATAATTTGTAGTTTTTAAAAACGAGGATCTGTAAAATTAAATTTTGCCTCAATATTTTCGGTGTCCCTGTGTTTAATCGGTTTGAAACGTACACACAAGTGTTAGGGATTTACCAAAACAGAGTTGGCCGATTAGAATATTCCGGTTTTATACTCTTCGGGTATTTACATAGTCGCTGTAGTAGGTTTTAATGTGTGTATGTTTTTATTTTATTTTAAAAATGCCTAGAAGTTGTAAAAATACACCAAATACATTTTGTTATAAACTTAACACCTGATTCAAACAACATTTATGCAAATTTGGTTGATCCGCAAAAAATTCTTTTGCCGCCACTTCATATTAAATTAGGATTAATGAAGCAATATGTAAAAGCTATAGACAAAAATGGGAATTGTTTTAAGTACTTATGTGGCAAACTTCCAGCTCTTTCTGAAGCAAAATTAAATGAAGGCATTTTCGTAGGACCACAAATAATTAAAATTAATGTAGGACCAACAGTTTGAAGAAACAATGAGGGAAATTGAAAAATAATATTGGATATGCTTAGAAATATAAGAGAAATTTTTTTAAGAAATTATAAAGATGCAAATGCTGGATAAGTTTAAGCAATATGGTTGTAACATGTTAAACGGGGTAGATTTTCAAAGAAAAAAGGAAATTAGAGATCTTTTATTAGAGAAGTAAACTATTTGTGTTGTTGCTTTTTACTATGTATTTAATGTTTATTAAAATGTAATTTTCCATCTCTTTTTAATTTATCCTGATTACTCAATTGATCAAAAACCTTACGTGAGGCGCAAAAATGGAAGGTAGATATGAAATTAGCATAAACAGCTCACTTATGACTACTTATCAAGCCCAAATCAACTTTCAAAATGTCAAAATTTGTAGGCGTGTATAATCAGTCGTTATTAACTATACTAATGGTGTATGTAATACTAAAGATATTAATTGTACATAGAAATAAAGCAAGCTAATATTAAATCAAATATCCATCAAAACCAGGTAGCTATCCAAGCATAATATACAAATATCTATTTGGATATGATGAATATCTGAAGATTTACATTCTATTTATTCTATTTTTTATAAACATGTAATTAAATTTGGCCAAAAGTTTTATCTAAAACAGAAATGCCGAAAAGATTTATATACATGCGGTCTAAAAATAACGCACAATTTGTCAAAGTTAACTTTAATTAGAAATATCAAAACTGACTAATTATTCATAGTCCTTACAGCACAAATTACGAATAACGAGTAATTTATGAGATGCTTCCATGTGTTTTTTGTTTCCTGCTCACGCAGAACTTTTTATCTGCTTACTATTCATTTTGTTGTTCACGAGGGCACGTAATTGAAGTCAATAATATTTTTTTACATATACTCGTAGTTATATTAGGAAACTTAGTAATGAACAGTACCAAAAGAAGAGGTCCTAAATTAGAACCATGACGTACGCTTAAATAAAGGGAGTAAAAATACCCAATCAATATGGGAAACATAGTCGAATAGTGAAGTTTGTATTTTTAAAATTATCTGGACACGTGGTAGTGTGTCAGCCAAGTTCGAAAAATGGTTCACTGACAGTGTGTAATATTACACGAACCATTTTGAGCTACTTTCAACCCCCCCCCCCCTCAAAACTTAAAAACTATTAGACCTACACACTTGCAATTTTGGACGTCTAATATAGCCCCCTTATTAGATCTTATTTGTATCCAGACAAAATATTTATAGTATAAAATAGAGCAACTAGCAAAGTTCAAATTTAAGCTTGCATTAAATATCATCACGATAATACGTTTAACGTGATTGACTATTCACTGATTCATTGACTATTAAAACTTGCCAAATTATGAATTCAATATATAAGAACGTAAGAAATTTTATATCAGTTGAACACCGTAGTGCATTCCTATTGTAAGTCCTTCCTTTTCATATTTATGTTTTTGGTAAGACAAATATTAAATTAACTATTTATGAGAAAATATTGATCTGTTGGTGTGAAGAACTTATTAAAATATATTTTAGAGGCTCATTTTGATTCATTTTCAGAGGCTATTTGCCATCTGCCTCTGATTCTTTTAATTTACTCAGTTGCCCTGTCCAACTCTCGAACACTGAGAACCACAAATTAGGTTAGTAGCTTCTAATACTTAATTACCTCTGCATGTTGCTCAGTCGTTCTTGAAATATTATTCTAAGTAATCCAAGAGTTGATAACCCTTGACATCCTTCTTCTGTATTCTGTCTCTCTGTGTCCTACATATATCAAAGGAAGGATATTTTCATTCTTTTTGCAGCAACTGGCTGAAAACGTTTAATGGTTATGAATAGTCATCTGAAAGAAATATATAGTTTAATGATTATTTAAAAGAATTTTCCTTTTTCGTTGTTTGTATAGTTGCTGGTATATTATTGGTTTTCTTTAAACGCAGTTTCCTTCATTGAATTTTAACATTCATCAGCTGATGTGTTCTGCGTTAGGCGTACGTTCATCTGTGTAGTATTACAATTAGAATACAATTGTATTACAATTCAAATGTATTATAATTTAAATTGTATGCACATGGTAGATAATATGCACTAGTATCTACCTTAAGGAAAGGAGAACTTGCTTGAAAAGAACTTGACTCCGTTCTTGAGGGCAAAGGAATGGAAAGACCGTTATTGATAAGAGTCTTTTGTTATAGGGCCTTTCTATAGGCCCTATAACAAAAGACTCTTTTTATTATAGGGACTTTTGTTGTTTCCGAATATTTTTTGTTCCGAAAATCTTCCTGGCTATTTTTCTTTGAAGTACTTTATTTTATGGAGGATTATTGATATTTTATAGGTTCTTTTCTATCCCCGAATGATATTCTACGTGATACCCTGGACTACATATGTTTAAAGTGCGGACGACAGGCTCCATATCCATCCACAGGCTTGCACTTGGTTGAATCCACTCCAACTCTCTTGTATCGGAATATATAAACTTTGAATATCTCTAGATATGTACTTGTGATATATTCTTTGCGATATGGAGATACTCACAAATAGATACGCGATCTTTGTACTGGAAATTATGCCCAGTGTTTAATTAAATGCAAATACATATTCTGCCTTTAAACAAATTTACGATAACATTTTGTCCCCTTTTGCATATTTATTTTTAAAGTCATTTATCCCCCTATTCAGTAGTAGTATCAAAAAGACTAGCAATAACCTTCACCAACTAATATTCAATCTCATTTTTTAAGGAGACCACAGAAATTTAGGAATACTAGATCTAAAATAAGAAAAGAATAGCTATTTCGAATATGGTTGGTTGTGATCAGTTTCGCAGATATATATTTTTATTAAAGGTATATATAAAAAGGCGTTCCTTTACATGGAAGCAACGTATTCAACATTCAACCACAAATCATTTCTTAAACTTTAAGATATGTATGATATGTGTGATATCGTCACATATTTAGGGACATTAATTTGACATCTATTAGTTTATTATTTAGCTGCCATAATAATATATTCCTAATACCACCATTTGACTAATATTTTATTATGGCTTACAATAAATTTCATTTTCTCGATATTTTCTATGTAGATGCATTAAAATATAATTATACACTATACGCTAACAATAAACGTGTATTACTTACTTAATAAAAGCGGCATTAATATAGTATTTTCGGCATATTATAATGATTAATTACCATATGTTAAAGACTTACTTAATTAATATCACTCAACCTTTCAAACTAAATACCTAACAATTTAAATCATGTAGCTGGATATAATTAATTTACTAGAGAATTCAGTTATGGTAAAAGAACAAAGAGGAGAAATAAGACGATAAAATATACACGAACATAATTCGTGGCGGCCATTTTTAAAGTTATTTTAATTTCGTAGAAGTATTTTGTAGAAAGTTGAACAGAATCCGTATACTGAAAATTGTATACCGTCTAACAAAGATAATTGCCGCAGACTTTCCAACCAAGCCATAATAAAACGATGTTGTGCAGCCTTTATTTATTCACTTCGGAATACATTGTTGCCTAGAGACATTTCCAACTCGACCATAGCTCTGTAAAGTTTTGATGAAACAATTACATCTTCTGTGTATATAAACTCAAACTTGAATATTTAGATACCAGGTATGTGTTACAGAATGAAAAAAAGGAGCGGTAGTATACGTTTATCCATCATAATATAAATAAATAGATCATTAATCAAGTTTCAAACTAATATTAACCATTATTACTCACTATGCATATTATTCTGGACTCTAACCCAAAATCTAATTATGTTCCTAAATTGAAATAGAGATAGTATTAATAGCAATAATAGTATATTAACAACCTCAAGTGTATTTATATAGGATATAAAGTGCACTATAATTATATACATAAAAGAAAATATATATAATAACAGTTATATGACGTAGTCCATATATAAGAAGATAATTGATTTTAAGGATTATGGATAATTTTTCATCCTGATGCAAGTTATTCTTATTTTCAAATTCACTTATGTGAATTATTATCGACGATTTTTGGAATAAAAATATCGTCCCTCGCTTTAACCACTGTTGAATTAAAACTAACCTAATGAAAATTGTAAATTCGAAAGAGGCCTTGTGGGGGTGAAGTCTTATTACCATATATAAATATTATTAGACTATATATTCTCAGAGCTTTACTATATTTTCTGTGATCTTTGTAACGTTAGATATATCGCTTAATATATATTTGCAACGTTTAATGTCATCAACACACAGCAAATTGTCAAAACACCTTGTATAAAATAGTATTTATTTACTATATGACTAAGGCATGCAACGACTTGATTTATTCCATTTTATTAAAAATATAATAAAGTAAAAACTTTAAGGAGGTATTCTGGTCTAGAGGCACAAATTTTAGGCGTTCTTTCAAGTGCGATAAAAAAATATTTTTATTATCCATTTCTTTACCAGATATTTATTGATATTTTAAGAATATACAAACAATTTTTCAAAAAAAATTTAAAAATAAAAAAGTTACAGGCCGGTAAGGTGGGGATAAAAAAAGGGCACGTGGTTGACACGATTCCAACCCTTCTAGTCATCTGAAACAAAAACAGAAAGACTTTTAATTAGTAAGAACGTCATTATATTAGCTCCTACCTCAGAGAAGAAAACCCACTATTTGAAGAAACATCATCTTTTGTCCTTATTTTTTCAGTTTTTAATTTTTTAAAAATAAGACAAAATTCGACATAAATATGGTAAGGGCGATCGAGGGATATACATATAGAAAAGGTTCTCACCAAATTTCAAGTACATCGGTTCATTATAACTTGAGATATCATGTCAACCGTGTTGAAATAAGTAGTTTCGAGAAAAACGCATTTAAATATTTAAGTAAAGTTTCAGGCAGTCTAAGTCATATAATGGTTCATATGTACTTACATTTCGTTAATCGGCGATTCCTGATCCATACAATGAGCCTTCTTCTACATCAAAATATAAATGTTACGAAGTTCTTTCTGCTAGATGAGCAGTTCCAGCTTCCTTAGAAGCATCAGAAGCTCGTAACTTAGAGCGCTCAATCTGAGTTTCGTCCTGTCTAATAGCAAACGCATGAGCTTCACGATCAGGACCAATAGTGATACCCATGACGTTCATAAGTTTTAAAACCGGTAAAAAGCCTTCATTGAAAATCCACACAGCCATATAATCTGCAATTTCAATTGTCCGTCTTCCTGCATGTATATATTTTGGTACAAAAATCCGGATCAACGATTTTAACGATTCAATATTATTTTGGGTTTCTGAGCCCAAACATCGATGTAATAAGCTTTCTGAAGACAGATTTTCATATATTGGCTTTATTACTTTTAATACTTCGTCGTTTAGAGCGGAATTTTAGTGGACAAAGTCTTTAATGTACCCTCAGCCACTGTTATTCACAATTTATACCAGCTTTATGGACCAGGTGGGCAATACATGTGTTGTGGATTTTCTTCGGTTGAACATTTATGATAATAAGTTACTTTGTTCATTTTCTCAGTTGAATGTGGATTCCGGCGAATAGCCAAACCATAGTATAAAATTAGTTCATTAATAATTTTATCTTTTAATTTGCCATCACCTCTGCCACCAAGACCTTTATTATCTGTTTTACTTTTGTTCTTAACTTGTTTAGTCCATTATTTAGTCTTTTTTCGTATATTATATTTTTTAGTATATTTATTTATTTTTTTTTATTTATTATTCTTCTACTATATTGTCCGGTTCGCTCCGGTAAGACCGGAAATATATTACATGAAGCAAGAACGCTAGACCGATATATATGAAAAAAATATACAAAATCTGTGCTAAACGTATAAACAAATTAAAATATTATATGGAAAAAATATCGAAGAAACTTTACATAGAAACAAAAAAAGTAATAAAGAATTACTGATGGCCTAATAAAATAAACTAAAATTAGAAACTAAGTGTGTACATAAAAATAAATTCACTACACGAATCTTAGAATTGGTGGGGTCGCGTTTAAAAACCCCATTGTGTGGCAAAAAGAAATGATTTTCGTTTTCGGTTTTATCAGGTATTACCTCTTCTAAATACCCTTTTTCAAGCAAGTCGTTTATTGCTTTGGAATACAATTGTTTATAAGTGTCGTCTCTCCTAAATTTTCTTTCTAAAAAGGTGAATCGTTTCATTGCATTTTGAGACGAGTTTCCGAGATTAATTTTGTTACCTTTAAATCGCAGTTTAACGATAAATCTTCCGTCGTAAGGATCACGGCGATAAGTATCTAAAAAGTGCTCTTCGCATTCGATTTCTTCGCTAGTCATATTACAATGGACAGGCTATGTTTCCCTGAACCCAAAAGCGTTCTAATAATTCATTTAAGTTGTTCGTGTGTTTTGTTTTATGATTACGTTACACGATGCAATAGGTGTACGATTATCGTTAAATGCACCGCGTACAATCCATCCTAATAAAGTTTTTGATAAATATAAATGTGGTTCCGATAACTTTACTCTATCGATACATAAGAGAGACCAAAAGCTTTCGGCCCCCAGCAATAAATCAATAGGACCGTTTTCATTAAAATTTGGGTCAGCTAGCTGTGTATTTTCCGAAATATTTAAACTACTTTTATCGAAGGACTCTGTTGGAAGATTCGCTGTTACACTTTCTAATATGCAGCAGTCAACAGAAGTTTCATAATTTTGATACAACGACCGAAAGACGACTTTCGCTGTTTGTACAGTATTGTTACAGGTTTCGTTTACACCCGATATAGATACATCTTGCCTTTTCATCCTTAAATTTGCACATTGATTTCGATAATATATTAACTTGTGATCCCATATCTAATAAGACGCGGCATTTTCTTGTTCGACCCGTGGAATCGATAGCTAATACGATTGCAGTTGATAAGACAACTTGCGTTTTTGACAACGATGCACAGCAGTTGGCGCTAGAAGATTGCTGCTGTTGCCGCACAGGTTTAGATTCGTGAATTAACGTATGATGTTTGTGGCCAGACTGATACGTTTGGCAGCCCGAAGCTCTACATTCTGAAAGCTGATGATTTGATCTAAAGCAATTTAAACAGAGATTGCGTTTATTTATTTCGTTTTTTCGTTCGCTTACGTTCAATCGTAGAAAGATTTCACACTGGCTAATATAATGAGTTCCTTTACAAAAATAGCAAGGAACCCTCACAGCAGCTGCATTAGACATACGGTTAACTAGAGGTTTTCTTGTATTAGCATTTGTTTGGTTAAAGGGCGATTTATCGAATAACTTTTGTTTTACATTCTGATTTAGAGATTCAAGAACTACTCGCTTCTTTTCCAAAAAATCCATTACTTTTGTTAGTTGGATCGGCTCCGAATCCAATATGTTTTCAAGTTCGCGCCTTGTATGGTAATCTAGTTTACCCATAATTACCGTAGTTAAGATAGCATCCCAACTGTTTACCGGGATACCTAAAACCTTGAGCGCTTCTAGATTATTTGTAATATCACCAATGAGTTTTTGTAGTGAATCAGACGAACATTTACTTATTTCTGGAGAATTTAGTATAGCTTGTACATGAGCTTGTATAATAAGACGTGTGTTTTTATATCGTTTTTTCAAAATTAACCAAGCCGATTGATAATTCTCACTTGATACTGATAACGACTCAACGGCGAGATATGTTCTTCAAATTTGAACTTGGTTTTCATGGAATCAAAATTGTAACTTTTCATAGTAGATGAAAGTAAAGTGACTCAAGAAAGCTCAAAGTATCTGAAAGTCTAATTTTTCTTAATCGTTTAAGGGGTATTCTGGCCTAAAATTTTGAAAAAGTCATTATTTCAAAGGTTAGACTTTTAAGAATATATTCTCCAAAGTAATTTTCAAAATTCCAAGTATTTACAGAGTTATAGCTACTTTAGTGACGCGGCAACTAAACCGATTTTACGGTAGCAAATCGAACAATAGACTGAAATAGATAATATAATAAAAAGACTAAATCAAAGACTAAAACTAACAACAACAAAGATAAAAAAGATAATAAAGGCCTTGTAGACAGAGGTGATGGCAAATTAACAGATAAAGTTATTAATAAACTAACTCTGTACTATGGTTTGGCTATTCGCCGAAATCCACATTCAAATGCGAATATGAACACAATATATGTATTGCCCACCTGGTCCATCAAGCTGGTGTAAAGTGCAAACAGCAATGGCTGAGAGTACATTAGATGACTTTGTCCACGAAAATCTCGCTCTAAATGACGAGGTATTGAAAGTAATAAAGCCGATATATGAAAATTTGTGCTCAGAAAGCTTATTACATCGATATTTGGGCTCATAAACTCAAATTAATACTGAATCGTTAAATTCATTGATCTGAACGTTTGCACGAAAACATATACATGCAGGAACATGGACAATTGAAATTGCAAATTATATAGCTGTGTGCATTTTCAATGATTATGCCTTTCAGTGTTTCAGGCCCTATACCATCATACCCGGGATCTTTTGTAATATTTTAATATTTATTTATTTCATTTTCATTTGTGTTATAAAAATATATTATTATGTTTTCAAATATTTTGTATTATCTAATTTACATTGCCTCTTAAGTTGAAATAATATTTATTGAACATCTTTTCTGTTATTTCTATTCCATCATATAAAATTATATTTTATATTATTTGTAGGTATTTATATTTTCAGAGGTTCAGAACTTTTTGGTGTCACTTTTACTTTCATCTACCACAGATTTTTGTAAATGGTTTACTAATATTTTTAAGCTATACGATATATGTGATACATTTCAAAAGTTTTCACTATATTGGTGTTAATATAATCTGATACTCGTCTCGTAATGTCGTAAGATTTCGTACAATAATTAAAGTAATGAAATACTTAATTACATAGTCTCAAGGTTTATATTTCTTATTTGTTTCTTCTTCTTGATTTGTTGTCTGTATATTATATATTTTTAAATAGACATAATTGTCATTAACATTAAATAATTCAAAGTGATATCACGTCTCAAAATGGTGCAGGAATTGGAACCCCCAATTACAGCCGTGGTCTATGATATATTTTTATATCACAAAATAGTGTTGCAACGTTGTATGCTCAAAGAGAATATTCAAGGTAAATGAACCACATTAAACGCTGAAAATAGTTATCAACATGTTTACAAACTACGAGATCTAGGTATACCTTTTCTCAAGTATTTGTTCAGCTTTCAACTCTAACAAAACGCCTGTAAAAGGAAATACGAGAAGGATTTCTCTTGTCGGATAGGGGCTATGATTTAGCTTCTTTCATTGTTAATATTGCTGGATGCTTTAATGTTTATCGAGTGTATGAAAGTGGAACGTGAACGACGTACCAGCTTCAGAATTATCCAATTCATTGCAATAAGATTAGATGTGATATGTAAATGTGATAAATTGTGATTGTTGAAGTATACATACTGAAATAATAACACTGCCATGTTCTTTAATAGAGCAATGTTGTAATAGGGAGTAGATAAAAGAAATATGGGATAATAATGAAGTAATTTTGTTGGAAAGCATATGAAATATTTAAGAGGGCAAGCGACAAAATGGTAGAATAGATGTACGTTTAATCATCCAGCAATTCAAACCATTTGATGACAAGTGATTGAATACAAGTGATTTCTTATATTGTAATGCTTATGTTGTAATATTTCTTATATTGTGTTAAATGCAATTAAAATTTTCAATATCAGTTAATTAATAATTGAGAATATTTCACTTTAAACTCAAGTTCAATGGAGTTGAAGTTATGAAAATAGCAAATAAATATGTAATTTCATTTAAATATTTACATGAGCCAAACATATAATGTCAACATATGTTTACAAAACAATAAAATTCCTTTCATATGGTGTAAAACCGCATGGCTTTCATATAGAAAATGTATTTTAGTTTTAGGTTTGCTTTCGAGCCAAGAAGAAATTATTGTAAGATTTGTATGGTATGGCGAATATAATATATTATGATGCCTTTTCTGTGCAAACAATTATTAATCTATCAGCATCTGTTTTATAAGGCACAGGACATCTTGGATATGAGAAATTCAAACATATGCAGTGATTATATTCCCACATTTCATTAACTAGCAGTAAAATAGGCTTCAATGATATATATTTTGGTTTCGGTGATAATACCATAATGTTAGAACTACTTGATATTGTAATAGCAAAAAAAATCTCTGTCATTCCATGTGAAATTCTTAGACGTTTCGGGTACGAAAAATTCTAACAAACTTATAATATAATTATTATTATATTATAAGTTACTCCCAAACTCCATAAACTGGTAGGAAAATAGGCTTCAACCATGTAAATATCATATTTATAGTACTACTTAAAATTGCATATATGAATATGACTAACATCAATAATCACTTTCAAATTCACTAAACTACCTTTGACTAAGATAACTTTTGATATCAGTATAATCTAGCATTATTATTGATTCAACACACACTTGTATTAATACCAACACGAAAAACTATAAAAGTAAAATAAATAAATCCATTTAGTGGTGACGTCAACGGTAATCGACGTAGGAAGATGAATAGCAGGTGGAAGGTATGATTATTGTTTTATTTCAATGGGCACCTCACGATAACACCCACACACTAATATCAATGCATTGTAAAGCTGCTTAAAATTTCCTTTCAATGAACCCTTATCGTGCCATCAGTGAAAAAGCCTGACAGAATTAAGGAATACAGAAGGAATAAATGACTTGAAAATTCATTAACCATGTGATTACTTTTGATGATTGTGGGGATCATCAAACTCAACAGCCATGAAAATACTTGACGAGCATCACATATTAAAGTACACTAATGTGGGACAGTTTCAAAAAAGAAATTAGAAAATAATAAAAAGAGTTGGACACGTACAATATCCGAAAAAGTATAAAAAGCAAACATATTTTAAAGAAAATCATTAACTGATCATTTGTTTGCTTTTTACGAGCATATTGTACATTATTTATAAATATCAATAACTATGGAGCGAAGAGAATTTAACAACCATTTATTTCCCTTTCTCCACATTTAATATCCTTTATAAATATTGCTACACTATTTAAATTTAGTTAACAATTAGCCACCATAAAATGACTATTGTTATGATTTTCAACCTTAATGGCATCAAATTCATCGGCAATAAAGATTCAATTTATGAATATCATTATTGAACTATATGTAATTTTTTTTTCAGATCATCCCTTTAATTAACCGTGTTAATTGAGTAGATTGAGTTATAGCAATATTCTTTCTATTATCTATTTATTAAATGAACTAGCAGCTAGTAAATTGAGAGCTAACCTACGAGGTCACCTGACTTAAGACCATGCGATTTTTTGTTTTATTTTGACGTGTAGTTCATATAAATGGAAGAATAAATGTATGCCTTAATAAAAATTGAAATTTTATTGAACATGTTCTGTAATTTGCTTTCTCTCCTAAGTTTTTAGAAAATGTTCATATATAACAGCTTAATAAGTATTTATATTAAGTAAGTTTCAAGGAAGTCAACGTTTTCTGACAATTTACAAACAACAATTTACAGAGCCGCATTCAGGCTATATGATACAATTAAGTAATTGTTTAAGTAGTTTAGTTCAACATTGGGAAATATTTAAAAAATACTTTACAGAAATTATGTAAAAACACCAAATCCATATTTAAAATTTCGAATTTGGTGATGAATCTAAGCAGGCGAAACGTCGTAAAAAATACGACGGATACGATAAGTATATTATACTTAACTTAAATGTAAACTTAAACGTAATCTAGGTTTTAAAGTCGAATAATAGCTGAAATGCTTTAAAAACTCCAATTTTACACTTCTTCAATATATCAAAAACCAAGACGAGTATTTTTGATTACTTTACATCTTTTCATCAACAAGTTTAACCCCCTATCTATCTCTTACAGTTCTTAATATTGAGTATCCAATTTTAACCAACTTTAAACCGCCTGTATATGTTGTAAGAAATATTCTACCGTACATCTATCAAGAAATAAAGTAAACAATTATAAGCAAAAGCAATTAATTTTTTGTATTATTTTCAGGGATAATCCATATTTCAAACCTACCACTTCTACTACCACTTCCTGCATAAACCTTATTGTAATTAGACTGTATAGATAGGTTATGAAGTACAGAAATGTAGAATATAAAATGTTTAGCATTAAATAATATAATAAAATATTGCTATTTTCATACTGCAACTTTCATTATTATGAGTAAGAACATAATAATTTTGTTCCATACAGAAATTTTTTACTAAAATTATATCAATTAGTTTGTTACTAAAGTTACTAATTTATATTACTAAAGTTACTACTTTTATATCAAATATATCAAATAAATTACTGCTCGTCAAGAATAGAAAAAAGTGTGAGTTTCTCTAAGTTACGTAGAAGAAAGAGTGAGACAGCATTCGGAGGGAAAAGGATGCACTTCACGCGTGGCCAGATCGAACTCTGTGTACATCCACATTCAATATATATTCGTAGATATTCACTCTGCTAAGGTCTCAATTCGACTGAGTAAAGACCAGACTATTTACTGCGCACCTCATGGGTAATTCGATATCGCAGTATTGAGACTTGTTCCTATTCTTGGTGAGCTTTTACATTCAAATCTTAGTCCAGAGGAAGAAAACTGAATTCCCAATACAATTTGGCATTTGTTTAATAATGTATATTTATTGGCATTATTTAGTTTTTTTTACTGAAGTAAATTTATTCAGTAACTAAAAATAAATATAGGAAAATAATATATAACCTCTATTGTCACGATTCTAAAAATCATAGATAATAAGTAATAAAACTGTTATTCACTACGTTTGTCCATTTGTATTCACCCCAAGGTAATCAACGTACGTGATTTCGACCCAGCCAAAACTACACCAATTTTCACGCGCACGTACCTGGAAAATTCTTTCTCAGTTTCAACCTAGCCCTCAAGGCACAGACCTTTCGCTTCAAGTTTACCGTGCTCTACACGTAATAATTATCATTAGAGCCAGATGGGTAGAATACTGATGATAGTACAGTGAAATGGAATTACACAGGCTTAATTGCGCGAGCTTTAACGATTACAGAAGCAAACTTTAGACCTAATTTGTGAATTGTTTTAGAAGAAATTTTCGCACAATTAGAAACCCTGTCTCAAGATACGACTCGTGAATTATGTAAAACACTTTCCTAAAGCAAACAAAAAAGTACTTTAAACTTACATAGCTTCTTAGGACTTAAGAGCTACCCGAATTATTTAATAAGTCTCTATGGTGGTCATTGCCCTCTAGGTTTGTAATTAGATTTACTTATCCGGTACAAGTAAAATTTAGAAGCAATCTATGATTTGAAAACATTTAATATAGTTTCCATATCATATTCTTTACCTGAAGCGTCAAAAGAATGAATTCTTTAAAGGCCATTTACTTTAAAATTTCATTCCATATACGTATATTATTAATTATTTCAATAAAAAATAATATACCACGTTTTTAAAATGGACTGAAAAGTATAAAATAATTTCTCCTAGCCCCATACAGATACCTAACCCTAGAATTGAAGGACTTGGTGCAAAAACCGGTCAGCTCCATTTTATTCCGAAAATCACTTTTTCAATGAAATTAAGTATACCTGGGACGCTGAATCGTTTGGAATAAAAATCGGACAGCTCCATGATTTATCATAGAAAATATAACACTTTATGTAATTGTATCATATCATTTTGTGTCAAGAACCGGCCAGCTCCGACGGCGATCACACTATAGCAGAAACTATAATCAAAAAAGGTATTATTTATCGTCTGAACTGAATATAACAAAATTGTATGGGTTGTATCTTGCTAAATACGAGCCAGAGCAGTATCAACTCTACCAAGATGGAAGGGACAGAGCTCCAAACGTTTCCTATGGTTTTTATTATAGACATTTCAACTGTAACTACAATATAAGTTTCGGACAGCCCAGATCGGACACCTGCCAAAAGTGTGATAAGTTAGACAACACCATTGTCACCGAAGAAGACATAGAAAAAAAAGGCCAAATTATAGCTAGAAAAATCCTTGCATTTGACAAAGTCAGAGTCATTTCATGCCAGTCTTAAAGAAAAATCTGCCATTGCTAAAGCTGAAGAATCAGTTGAGGTACTTTGCTTTGACGATCAGAAAAACATGCCCTTGCCAAACATTCCTTCCGGAGTTGTATTTTACAAGAGACAGTTATGGGTCTACAACTTTTGAGTACATTTATCAAAAACAGGTGAAAGCAAATTTTATATGCACAATGAAATAACAGCTAAAAAGGGGGGCAACGATGTCGTAAGTTTCTTGTTACACTAAGAAAATTTTCTTTCGTCGACTGTTCGTGAGCTTCTCGGATAACTGTTTTGCTCAAGATGGGAGCTCTGTGCTGGTTCATTTTTTGCACACATTTATCAATACCAAATAAGTCCAATCAATACCAATCAAGTAAAAAATATTAGACTAATCGTGCATCAGTTTCCGGAACCACGGCAAAGCTTTTTGCTCTGTGATCGATCATTCAGCTTAATCGAAAACGAAAAACGTAAAAAAGAAGTAGTTTATACTCCTAAAGGTTGGAGATATTTGGTTAAGAACTCATCTAGGAAATTCATTGTAGTAGAGGAGCGGCAGGATATCATTCTAAACTTCTCTGTACATTTTAAAACTTTTATGAAAAAACTGTTACAAATGATGAAAAATAAAAGTTCTCTATTTCGAAATATTGTGTTTTCAAGTATGAAAAAACTAATTAAGTGCAGTATAACAACAGGAATAACATTGATTTCTGAATTTACTTTTAAAAAAATCATCTGCGCCATATTCGTTGCCTTCAGAAGAACTTTGTAACATACTATCAATCTACCTATCAATCAAAACTTGAGAATGTTAAGTCCCTGACTGAAAAATATGTACATAAGAATGATCAGTGGCATTACGATATTGCTTTCAATGCTGTTGATCCTGAAATACCCCAACAAAACTCCAATAGCGATGATGAGGAAGCTCCAGTAGCGATGTAGAAGTTGAGATGTTTTGAACTTGTTTGTACTTTTTTCAAGTTACTTGTGAAATAAATAAGTCTTTGTCATACACTGAGTCTTGTTATTATATTTTGTGTCAAAAAACAGACAGCTCGGTTTTGAAAGAATATTGTTTAACAAAAAAATATATATATTTTCATATATTTTCATAAGAAAAATGTTTTCTAGTGAACTTTTCTTTATTGAAAAGTAACTTTTAATTTTTATCAAATTTTCTTCTATTTTGAAAAACAGTTTAATGTTGATACTGTAAAAGTTTAAAAAATGGAGCTGACCGGCTTTTGCACTAAGCCCTTCAATTTGTGATTATGAATTTTTAATAGCTATGAAAATACTTAAATATAATATTTAAATTAGAAAACGTGGGATGTATGCACTATATAATTGACGCATGACTATATAATTGATGCACTGCAAATTATATGAACTGTTATGTGAATTTTCCCAACGACAGCTACTCTCTATACTCCTTACTATTATATATTGCATGCGCCCCACGTTTTTCGTTTTAAATCTAACAAGTATTTTCAGAGCTATTAAAAATTAGAATAATAAATTCCCACGACTATCTGTATGAGGTTAGAAATCTGTATAGGGATAGGAGAAGTTATTTTATAATTTTTAGCCCGTTATAAAAACGTAGTATATTATTATTCTTTATTAAAATAATTATTTTATAGTTTTAGTCTTCATTGACATTGAGATTGTACCTCGCGGTTCAAAGGATACAGCATTTTGTCCTACAAAGGTAGGACAGACAGATGGATGGGCAGATAGCTGGATGGGATGGAGCTTAGTAAAAGGGTTCCGTACAGAACCCTAACGAACAGACAAATAAAAAAGCGAGTTGATATTGCATTGTCTGAACTATGTTTAAAGTCTCTGGCTCATCGAATAGTTACTTTAAAATGAATTGCAAAATTTGTACCGAACAGAGAGATAAACAAGAAAGCGAGTTACTAAAAACGTGGTAACATAGAAATGAGAAGTTTGTGTAATAATAATTATAAGATCAAACGAACTTACCTGAAGTGAAGTTCGATCTTAATTATATGAAGCGTCCAGTCCGAAGATATCACTATGAGAATACCACGTAGTCCGCCTCTGGGTGGTTGCCGTGCACCTGTGTTTAAAGTAGAGAAGCCCTTCCCGTTCCCCCCTACACCCACGGACTAGCCGCGAGCCCGGTATTCGTCATTTCTTTAAATATATTGGGTAACTGCAACGTTAGGGTTTTTTGGGGGGGTAGGGTAGTGATATCTTCGGACTGGACGCTTCATATAATTAAGATCGAACTTCACTTCAGGTAAGTTCGTTTGATCTCATAATTATATTTCGCGTCCAGTCCTTTGATATCACTATGAGAATACCACGTAGTTGTTCAAAGATATATTGTTGCAGTTACCAGCTTGAGAATTAACTAAATAGTGAAATGTGTAGAAAGTTAATTTATTTACTGGTTCAACTGAAAATTGTTCTTATAAAAGTAACAAAATAATTATTATATTCTCTTACTGCGGTTGAGATGGTCTCAAACGGATATGCCTTTCATGTATCTTTTAACGGTTTCGTTTGTGCCTAAGTTTGTGGAGAGTATAAGGGATAATGCTGAGCGGTGCGAGTTAAATGTTCCGTATTTATAATCATGTTTGTCATAAAGGAACTGTAAGAAGACTAGTATTTGATTTTTACTAGCTTCGTAGTGTTGGATATTTTGTTCTATGCAAAACGTCCACCACAATCGATATGTGGAATCATATTATTTCATAGTAGAGGATGTAATTGATGCCAAGATTGTGTTGATGGTCGATTCTGGAGTCTTTTTTCTTAGAAATGATTGCCAGATAATCTGGCGGCCACCAGGGTAAGTGTTCGTGCCAAAGGGTGTGTGGCGCTGGAAGGAGAAATTAATGAATTATGTGAAGGCTTAAAGGAAACCTCTCCATTATTTTTTAGTTTCAGGAAAAGAGGGTACCATGACTGACAAGGCCAATATGGTACGACCATAATTCTTTCTGCTTTATCTTGGGCAATCTTTTCAAGTGTTCGCAGGATGAGACTAAACGGTGGGAATGCGTAAAAATAGTACCCTGACCATGGCATAGTAAAGGCGTCAACCGCAATGGATCCTGGATCTGTATGCCAAGATATGTACTTATCACATTTATGGTTAATATTAGAAGCAAATAGGTCAATCTCCGGTTTACCAAACCGATGTACGATTTTATTAAATATTTTTTCCAATAGACACCACTCAGTCTCGTTACTAGATCGGCGGGACTCTTCATCTGTTTGCCAATTGTTTTGGGATGCAAATATCCATATATTTCTAGCTTCGCACCACTGCCGTATTTCTTTTGCCAAAAGATAGAGAGGTAAAAACTGAATGCTACCCATTCTGTTAACGTATGATATGGCAGTGGTGTTATCGCATCTTAGTAAAATATTCGAATTATGTAAATTATTGGCAAAACACTTTAAACCGTAAAGTACTGCGTGTAGTTCTAAGTAATTGATATGATGTTTTTTGTCCTTGTCCGACCAGTAACCGTGTTTTTTTTTCCTTTCCGAACAGGCTCCCCAACCTGTTAGAGATGCATCGGTGAAAATTTCAGTACGAAATACTTCCTTTTTAACATCGTTTGTGGATTGCAAAATATTCGTAATCCACCAGTTTAGATCATCGTTTAGATAAGCTGGAAGAGACATATTTGTGTCGAAATTCATATTGTTCTTTAAAAGAGCCAGAAATTTTTCTCTTTCTAGTAAGTTTGTGTATAGCCAGCCGTATTTGACGGCTGGACATGCTGAAATGAGAATTCCGATGAATCTAGCAAGTTCTCTAATCTTTACTGTATTTTTATTTCTGAAGTAAGTAGCCATAGTTTTTATTTTGTTTTTCTTTTCTATCGGCAATTCAATTTTTGAATTTCTACTATTGAATATAAAGCCTAAAAATTTTCTAGATGTATCAGGTGTTAAGCAACTTTTTTCGTAGTTAACAACAAACCCTAATTTAGTCAACATATCAATAACTATATTGGTACTTTCGACGCATTTGTCATACGACTTCTCTAAAATTAAAAAATCGTCAAGATAATTGACAAAGTTATTCCCCGTAAGCGCAATTGTGATAATAAGGGTTTCATTATCTTTGTGAAGTAAAACGGTGCTGAGGACAAACTAAATGGTAAACAGGTGAACTCGTATAGATCGTATTTAAACTTGAATCTCAAGTATTTGCGATGTAGCGAGTCTATTGACATTAAGAAATATGCGTCTTTTAAGTTCACTGTTGTCATGTACATGTTTTTACTCATGAGCCGTAAAACTGTGCGATGATTTTCCATCTTGAAATGGGAGATTCGCATATATTTGTTCAGTTCCTTGAGGTTCAGGATAAATTTCTTTTTCCCATTTGGTTTGTCTGCGAGAAATATTTGCGAAATGAATTGTCCTTTGCATGGTTTTGTATTGACTATTGCCCCAGAACGCAATAGATCTCTAAAAGCTGGTTTAATAAGCCTTAGCTCTTTCGTAGTATGTATAGGTCTACGTTGGTTCCTTATAGGAGGGGGCATAACTGCAAAGGGAAGCTTGTATCCGTTATCCCAAGATAAAACAGTTGGATTTGAGGTTATGCTTGCCCAAGATTCGTAGAATAGTTTTAAGCGACCTGCATGTAGTTGATGACTTACCTTTGGTGTCTTCTGGGTTTTGCGTCCCTCGAGGATTACCCCTTGTATGTTTTCACCTCCCTCCTTCGGTGAACCGGGCGTCTGTAGTCTGAACCTGTCGCCCCCCCCCCTATTCCTTTTTGGGAGGATTGGAGTGGTATCTAGTTTGAGGAATATATCTTTGGCTATTGTTTTGCGTTGGGCGCAAGTCCCTCCCTACTCTCTTTAAAGATTTAGCAGTCTTTACCTTTTCCCCTAGTTCTGGACCAAAAAGAAATTCGCCTGGAGGAATATTCTTCACCACGTCCTTCACTGGCTTGTTTAGAACAGGCGTGAGTAGATATTTCCTCATGTTTGACATTTCGTTAAATAAACCTGCAAAAATACGGCCAGCATCTGTTAGGTTATGTAAAACGCCCTCTTCGTCTTTCTTTCTTTGGGCATGTCTGTTTGTTTTCCTAAAATATCGCTCATAGCTTTACCTAAAGCTGTCATGCCCCTGCCTACTTGGCGATTAACTTGCGGGGGGACCAATGCTGGACAATTAGTTGGAACCGGATGTCACTCTGTGAGTGTTAATTGGTCCTCTTTTGATAAACCCTGTTTTACGATGTGGGACCAGCGAATAGCAATCGTATTGTGTAACCTATAAGTTGCTGTTGTTTTCTCCGGATCCTCACCTAATATTTTTAGAGTATTCTCTGACAAGGTAACATCATTGTGAATGGTCCAAATGTTGTCATCTCCAGGGCCCTGTGCCGCCACTGGGGTGACGTCATTGTCGGATTCCACACCGCGCGGGTAATGGCTATCCGCAATCTCTGCATCTGCCGGGGCGTGCGAACCTCGGCCTGTGCTTATTAAACTAATATGCGAATCCGCAGCGCTCAGACTGCGACCTTCGCGTATAGAGGAATACCTTGTTATTTTGCGGGAACTCCGCCCGTTCGGCGAGGGACTTCTACTTGCGCTGCGACTTGTGGAACGTGAACGTGACCTCGAATTGGATATTCGAGATGTCGATCGGTATCTCCTTTATTTTTCAAGCTCCTTTTCGAGATTTTCTAAGCGTTTATACAAGTCCCTCTTTGAAATCTTAGGTTCAGGTGACCTACTTTTATTTCTGTGTTTGTCCATTGCTAAAACGCTGTTGGGAAAACAATAATAAGTTGTTAATTGTACTTACGTGGAGTCCAAGCACAGCGTGGCACGACACGGCAGAGCACCAAGAAACGAATGACGAATACCGGGCTCGCGGCTAGTCCGTGGGTGTAGGGGGGAACGGGAAGGGCTTTTCAACTTTAAATACAGGTGCACGGCAACCACCCAGAGGCGGACTACGTGGTATTCTCATAGTGCTATCAAAGGACTGGACGCGAAATATAATTACGTATTCAATAAATGAATATAATCTATACTGTTCTGCTATAGACAGTTGTATCATCGCACTATAACATTGTACTATGATATCTGTAACATATTACACATGTTTAGTAAGGTACTGTATGTAAATAAAGGAAAAAGGAAG
The DNA here is from genome assembly GCA_037954035.1 of Rosalia funebris. Classification (NCBI taxonomy): domain Eukaryota; kingdom Metazoa; phylum Arthropoda; class Insecta; order Coleoptera; family Cerambycidae; genus Rosalia; species Rosalia funebris. The sequence goes on along the minus strand of JAZFAV010000010.1, from coordinate 3,875,634 downwards.
CAGGTTAAAGGAATTTGCATGAGTGGTATTTTTTATTTTGATTTTACAGATTATGGATCTAAAAATCGATTAAAGATTAGTCATGGAAATTTTGATTTATTACGTAATCGAGTAGTTTATGGTACCTCCTATTTTTCTCTATAGTAGTGAAAAGTAAATGAAATTGGAATTCTAATGAACTCACGTCATTAGGCTATTCCCACATGAAAGCATTTTCAAGAACATGCATTACTTGTTACTACGAAGTATCGAGCATTTTGTTTTGAAATCGATAATAAATTCATTTAAATATGTCGTAATAGATGTATTTTTTGTTAACGCATTTAAGAAGGAAATACCAATTGGTAGTCAGAAAACTTAAATTGTGATATCATCGTACTTTTCTGTACACCTTTTATACAGAAATGATAACATAGCATTTAGCACAATTTCAGTATTTTTCAGGGAAATTTTGGCACAGGAGTATTAATTTGTTTATATAAATACTACACACATGTATATGACAATAAACGATATTAAATATTTTATAAACACAACCCAATGTAATATTCCGATTGGGCTTCATTACTAACTGTTGATTTTCATTATTAAAAAACATTCAGTTCTATACAGACTTAATGGTCGCAAAGGTAATGTATCAATTAATAAGTTTACGTACCTTCGAATTTTAAGTATAATACTCCTATAATGTTAAAATAAGAAGATATATGATTCAATTATTCTATTATTACAATTATTCTCATCCACATGTTAACTATTTGTGGAACTTGGATATAATAATCATTCGTTTGATGGTGATTTGCTTTGTCTTACAATTAGAGTTGATAGATTTGATTATATCGCTATTTGTTTAGACAAAATCTTTCGTAGTCATGAAACAATTTGATAAGTTTTGGTGTTCATTACATTTTGTCGTTAAAAACTCCTAAGCATTAATTATTCATAAAGAAGTTTATTAAACTCATGGAATAATCCCACTTTTATCGATCTTATCTTTATCGACTACCACCGAGTGTATTTTTTTTAATATACACGCAGTGAAAGTATTGATGGAGTCAGGTCTGTGTTTGGTAACAAAATGGTAGCTCTGATAGTGGTAGCACAATGGACTTGATATGATGGCTCAAGAACATATGGGTTTTATCTATCCTTCTCCTTATAGAATCCAAGTAGCACTTTAGTTGTCTGAAAATAGTTAGCTTTAGACACAGTACCAAGGTAACGAAACTAGATAACCTCCCATGACAATCATGGTAGAGCGTAGTATTATAAGGAATATGAGGAATGAATCAATATGATTCTTCTTCTTCTTCTTCTTCTTCCTTCTTATATGTAAGAAATTTGCTTGCTTTACTTCGTCTCCTTGCCTGGTAAGAGGCAAAGCTTCGGTTCTATGAGCATTGTGCTTTTTTACCCTAGACTGGGTGCTGGCCTGACCTAGGAACCTTTTTCCTTTATCCGGGTTTGGGACCGGCAGTGGCAGTTGCCAGACAGGCTACTCAATCCACCCGGTAACCAACCCTAGGCGAAGTTTCAATACGATGACTTCCACAAAAAAATAAGAAATAAATCAAAAACATGAAAACAAAACAAAAACAAAAACATTCAGAAAAGTGAACACGATGTATTGAAATTGTTGTTACAGGAAGGCATCAATTGCAAATACTCTTTCGAAAGAGCCAACTTGCCGTATTAATGAAAACACTTATTAATGTCAAGACTCGATTCAGAATAGTTCTCCCATATTAAGTCGCAGTCGTCGTCATCGTCGTCGTCGTCGAATTTATGGTGAATTTTTTGAGTTTACTTTGAAGAATCTGGTAAGATGGTCATGAAATATCACGACAGATTCGATGACGACCACAGCATAATTCTGAATATATTGCTTAATTAGACAAGAAATGTGAAAACTTCCATTCTAAAATAAAACTTAAATTATCGAATATCTAAAATCTAGGTATCTCTAGAATTATTAATATATAGAAAACAGTATTTCAGATCATTCCTTCCATACGTAAATATATATTTTATGTTTTGATATCTATTCAGTCAATGATTTAAAGAAATAAAATTAAACTCTGCCGTTTTCACACGTTCGATTATACAACTTTTCAAAATATATATGTATGTAGAAAAACATGTTTCTTATCCATCAACAATACCAATACAATAAAAACTATTTCATAATACCAAACACCAAACAACCATTTTTTACATCATCTTTAAAAAATCGATACTTTAATATTGATATCACCTGCTTCACTAGCCATGTCCTTATCTAATTATACAAATAGGTCATTAAATATAAATATAAAAATATATAATACAAAACAAAGTACTCGTCGCTAAATAAATATGTAAGGAAAATGTTAAGATTAAGATATATTTAACATCAAGGTGGTTACACTGGCTTCCATATTCTCCGTATATGCGAGGAGAGAGTAAGTACACGATGCCTGCTCGGTTAACACGGAAGAACCCTACCTTAGCACATTATCATTTCATATATTAATTTCCCTTGAGAAAATAGTGTACACACAGGAACGATTATTGTTACAGTATTAGACGGAAATTTCATAATTACCAAAAATGAGTAAAACACCCAGGAAGCTAATATTTTCAATAATAATAATAATAATGTCTGTATTACCCAACAGAAAAAGAGAATAAGTTTACAGGACACGACAATAGAATACAAATAACTACATACATATATATGGTATATAACTAAAAAAAATAAAATAAAAAACGATAACCTCCAAATAACTTTAACATAAATATGCAATTGAATACTTCAGTAACGTATAACTAACACGACAGTAAAAAGCTCTTTCACAATAAATTACTTATTACAGTATCTTTGCGAAAATCATTTCAAAATATTCCCTGAAAGTTCTTCAGAGTAAATGTCCTGTTATTGTTCATGATTGGAAGATATTTTTCCTTAAGTATTATTATTTTGTATCTCATTTTCCAATAGTTTTTAAAAGTGTTTAATATTATTACTTTTCCGCACTCAACGATACCAGAGTGGAAAAGTAATAAAATCGTGTAAAGAAAAATGGACAAAAAAAATTTTTTGCGTTTATTTTTCGCTTTTCGGCCTAAAAACAAAAAAAAACGGTTTTTACAAAATTATTGTCTGCGGCATTAAAATTTTTTGTTAGCACGATAACTCAACTAAATCGTGTCGGATCGATCGGGTTTTGACTGATTCTGATCGGGTACGTCTACCAGACGACACCTACTGATTTTGAGGTGGATAGAACACACTCTACCATGTTCATGGGTCATGAGAAAGCACAATAGTGGACTATCTGAAAAATGTTCTTTGTTAGCAGGATAATTCAATTAAATCGTGTCGGATCGATTGGGTTTCGACTGATTCTGATTAGGGACGTCTACCAGACGACATCTATTGATTTTGAGGTGGATAGGACACACCTCACCGTGTTCATGGGTCATGAGACAGCACGATGTAAATGTTTATGTTCATTCTGATATTTTAAATATAAACACTTAACGCATTGGTGATTTTGCACTAAACGAAAAAAAAAAAAAACATATTAGGCCTGTATCATATACGAATGAATGAGAAGAAAAATAATTTCGTTCGATCAAAAACGTATTGATACGGCACTGAAGCAATTGCAAATAAAAAAAAGTAAAACTGTCGCATAAAACACATATTCTGCATTTATATGTTGGTTTATTTGTTCTCGGCCACTCAAGTTCGAGATGCAGATGTTTTGCGTGCGGAAAAGTCCCTTTTACGGTTTTAAAACTGTTTATTATAGAATGTTAGCTAGTGTTGAACATCCCAGTGAATGTCATCCCATTAAAACCACCAGAATTAATCAATATTTTAAAGCAGTATTAAAAACCTTTACATAGGTTAATTGTCACAGTACTATACTAATATTTACACATGGCAATTATTATAAATATTTATAATTGAATTACTTTTCTTACCTTTATCTTTTCACAAAATGGATTTGGGCTAAGTTTTGTGAATGTTGCATCAATAATAAGTCTTTTTAAGTATATGATTTAATAAACTTTAAACTGTTTACTGAGATATATGAAATTCTCCAATACTACACTACATTAAATTGTTTTCTATGAATACTAGTTTCAGAGAAATATATTATATATCATCAAAGAACGATACTACAAGGATAGAAGACGGCAATCAGTCCGAACATGTGACTTTTTGAATTAAGAGTGAGAGAAGAGCAGGACTAACTCAAGTGTGTGAAGGATCATTGATCATTTTGATCTTCGTCTACAAAACCGGCGCAACGTCTTGGATGAGATTTATTTAAGGGATTTCTGTCAAAATCTCCTTGATAAAAAATGGCTCTACGATGTAATTTTCCAGTAAGCCACTAAATACATTCAATTTATCCAGACCAACTCTGACCCCAATTTCGATAGAATATCGGGAAGGTAAGGGTCGTTGCATATATATATATATATATATATATATATATATATATATATATATATATATATATATATATATATATATATATATTAACTTTTTTATATATTGAACCTATATAAAAAATGTATCTTATGTATATATGATTATAACCAACTTTAACTTATTCTAGAAATGATTGTATTATACGGCATACACCAAATAGGTCCTTAATCATGTTTGTCATATCAATTTCTATATAATTTTAAAGTTGTCTATATTATTCTGTTTCTAAATTATTGTAAATGGAACGTTTCTGCCATTTCTCAAGAATGCATTACATGAAATTTATAAAAATTTTAATATATTATTGTAACTTATTTCTCCTTTCGACTCATTATTTTTTTATTTAGCAAGGCAATTTATAGGTATCTAAATCATAAATTAGAACAAACGACTTTCCTTAAAGTTTTTGAATTGCATTTTATTTGAAATTTAGTTTCTCTGTTAATCACAGTCACACCAATGAATTCTGTTGATCTTAAATATTGGTAACCCTGTACGACACTTGGTTGTACCTTCCTTATTTTATATAGAAATTATATGTTTTATATTACGCTTGAATTTTTCGCATTATTTCTGAACAATAGTTTTTCTATATCTAAAACATTTCCTATATGTAATCCGTGTCTACTTTATTGTAATTGTCAGAAAAAAATGATACGTATTTTAAACATCGTGTAAATCATATACTTTTTAAAGTAAAACTTTTGGACTATTATTAGCAGATTCGATAGTTACTTGAACAATAAATACCCTGTGTATATCTCACTAAAATATAGTTATCAATATTACATTTTACAAAAAACATAAAAGTCCATATTTTCATTAATACAATGCAGCAAAGTTTTACTTGACAGATGGTAATTTTTACAAACTACTGAAGTGGGGAGATATCTCCACATCATCACTGCAAATACCTTATACAGTATATCACTAACTTTCGACCTTATCTTTGGCCTCATCAGTGCAGTGTAAATGAGTATACTTTGACAAATGACGCTCGCATCTTGCAGACGCCAGTAAGTTCTACCACAGTAGAGCGTAACAAGTTCCATCTCTCGACAGTTTCTAACACAATCCAAATCGAAATAAAACTTGATATCATCAATACAATGTAAAGTTTTAATTAGCAGATAGTAATTTTTACAAACTACTAAAGTGGGGAGATATCTCCACAATCTAATCGACATAAAACTTGATATCATCAATACAATGCAAAGATTTACTTGGCAGATAGTAATTTACAAGTCTACACTGCACTGTCGAGGCCCAAGATACGATCCAAATCGGTCTGCAGTTAGTGATATCCTGAGATAGAGGACGCTTGGCATTTTCCTTGTGGCTTTCGAGCAATCTAAATCACTGTATTTTAGTGCTAACTGTGTTAGATAAAGTACAGCAAACTTCGCCATATAATCCAGCGCTCGTCGTCGGCATTTAGCCAGGAGAATAGCTGTTTTGACCTAATTTATTTAGTCCTTATTGTATAAGGCATTTGCAGATGATGTTGACATATCTCCCCACTTCAGTATTTTCAAATGCAGATTTTTAATTTCGTAAAATTTCGTCGTGAAAATTTCGCTTTATAAGTCCATATAATTTCAGTTAAAATAACTAAATTTTCTTAGATTCTCGCGCGAATTCATTCATAACATTTAATTCTTAATATATTTTGATTTAAGCTCTAATGTCGTACAATGATGAATGGACTGGGGTGAATTTTATCTTCTTTAAGTTGATAATAATGAATTGTCTAAATCTAAATAGGTCGCTGCAATTGAATCATGCATTTAAGCTTGAAAATATTTATTTCATTTGTTTATTTCATTATGATTAACTACTGGCTTGAATATTATTTTATGCTGTATAGTATATTGAGTTATAGAAAAATTCACTCATTTTATGAATTAGCTTCATTAATTGAGAGCAAGAGGGGATATATTTCATTAAACTGGCAACAACTTTTCTATACTATTCTTTGACATTCACTAGGAGTTTATAATGTCTATATATATATATATATATATATATATATATATATATATATATATATATATATATATATATATATATATTCATCTATGTATATCATTCCGTTTTATCTATTATTGTATATATAACTGTTGGATTCAATAGAATATTACACAATAAGAACTATAATAACCCCATTTATCTCAAATGATAAGAACTAAAATAACATAAAATAATATAAAGGTTGTATATTTAAACTGTAATTTAGCAGAAGGGTTTGTGGAAGGATATTTTTGGCAGTGTAACTTATCACTGTTTTCTAACAAAACTCTAAAGGACGTCACGTACCACAGAGAATGTAAAGCGAAATACATTACTTTCATTAATATAAACTTATTTATGAGTTATCACGTACTTCTCAGCTACATATACTGTTGGTGTTATCAGTAGAAGATTTAAGTGGCACATATCAGTATAGAAGAATAGGTTTAAATAGAGGCTATTATTCTTTGACGTAAACGACAATTTCCTCATACCAAAACACATTAAAGACGAATATCGTCTTAGTAATCAGTCTCGTTGATTAAACTCAGAAAATATCATAATTTCTTTCAAGTATATTCACAATCAATAAAATACAAGAAGCCTACTAAATAGGAATGCAAGTTGTAAGTTATCGTTGACTCAAATTGGCATGTCAAGAAATTCAAGATATATACCAGTAAAATTAAGTAACAAAAAACATTGATTTGGCCTTGGGAAGAGAAAGCTGTTTTATCCCTATCGGTGAACTATTGAAGTAAATATTGCAAATTATTAAAACTTTTTACAGGGATTTCTCTGTTAGGAAAAATAAATGTGGAGAAAACAATAGCATATGGCACAGTAAGAAATTAGAGTGGTCTTACTAATACTACTACTAACCTATATAGTGAACTAAAAATGTGGTAGATGACCAAAGAAAGTATTAAAAGGATGACTTTGATTACAGAGATTCTGGTATGGATTTGAATTCTTCAAATGGTTATATAACATAACTATTTGTCTTATCCAATATTCATTCAAATTCGAACAAGATGTAGACGATTAAATACCATTGTTGGAATTTCGTAGATAAATTAGTCTGGGTTAGATAAGTTACAGTAACGTCGCGACAAAAACATTGCGGTAGGGACAAAAAGAAAAAATATATAATTATAGTGTGCCTAATTATGTTTAGTCAGATAACAGAAGAATTAATTGACCAGTATTTGAACAAAATGAAAGAGACACATATGAACAATATGTATTCATTGGTGTTGAATCTACACCTCACTGAAAATGTTCTTTATGTGGAGTCTTCTTTTGTGTCAATGAATATAATATGTTTTATTTAAATATTATATTTAAAGATTTCAGATATAGACTTGAAACATTGTTTATCATGGGACACAAAATAACTTAAAGATCAAGATCACATCTCAAATTTTACTCTTTTTATAACATGTCATAAAATGTATTGCAGATATTTAATGTTATAGGAAATATTTAAAATCAACGAAGACAGTAAACAAAGGCAAAGACTTAATACAGCATATATTATTTAAATTAAATTAAAACAATATTTCGTTCTCTGAGGTTATGTACGCATCGATTGGTTCCAAATACGAGCGCGCCTGTATTCGTCGTCCTATTTCCAAGTTTCTTTATGTCAGTAAAATGTCCTGACGTGAATCTAATTACTTCCCTGATTTGAAAGGAAGTTGAGAAGCAACTACGGAAAGAAAAGTTGTTTCGGAACGGCAAAGAATATAAAACACCTTCCAGTTGAACTGAAACCTACACAATAGCAATTCTTTAACAAAGAAACAGTTTAACTACAAGTGGCTGTGACATATCCATGAAAATATTATAATATAATCTGTGTTTAAGTACCTCAGAGGATTTAGTTTTTATGACAAAGTATATTAATTTTATTGTATAAGTTTATTTTGACAGAAGATGTACATCTTAATACATTAAGTAACATAGAACATGCAATACTCAGTAAGCATAAATTACTTAGGCCAATACTTTATGAACATGATGGTATACTAAAAGGAAATACTAATTATATATTTTCTATTAATACGTCTAGGTTAAAGAAATAGAAATACTGAATAAAATGAATTAATGAGTTTAACCTAATTATTGACCATATACACATACTTCCTTCATCATTACATGGATCGAATGAAATTATCGATGTATTCTTAGACTAGCTGATTCTAAATAAACTTAGTCTAGCGCCGGAGTACATATAGAGTTTGTGAAGAGTAGACGACGTATTTAACTCTTCTCCCCATAATATGCAAAACATATATAATTGAGAATAGGTGAGGATATTATGATGGTCATGGAATATTTTTAATGTTCTTTCAAAAATCAACAGTAATTTGCCACCATACCTCCCATACCATAACCCCCACAGAGTGATCTATTGGTAGCTCCATAAAATAATGGATATGCCGTCTTCGTGTAAGTACTTTTTCACTCTCATATTCCCCGTCATACATCATATAGAAACGGGATGCATCAATTATATTTTAATCCATGTTTTACTAAACCATTTCTCCACTCCACTGAAATCGTTGGTTGAATGTAAGTAATCTAGTTTGTATAATGTGCCCAAAATAAAGAGACTAATAGACCTTACTCTCCAGTATCCTGTTGGCATTTTTGACAGTATATATTTGTCATAGTTAGTTTATATTGATTTATAGTCCATTACCTTCGAATTATTGTGTCATGCCCTCCTAAATTTTTATCTTTTAAATAGATCTTAATGGACTATCGTTTTTTTAGGGTAATCGGCATATCTTCTACTTTGTCGTTTACCAGGAAATGTAGTTATTTGGCAGGCCAGCATTTTCAGAACATATTTATACCATTTTGTTCGATTTTTGTCAGTAGTCTGATTCGGTTCTGTGATGCTTTGAACACCCAATCATTTTCTATCGAAGACAGGCGTCGTTTATGTATATGTTTGGATGCACATAAATTGACTTCCCTTCCCGAATGGCTAAGGCTGTGGAGGGAATGGTTACACATAGAGACAAACGCACCCATACTCAGAAAAATGCGTCAAGCTCCCCTCGTTGGAAGTCGAGCCTACGCATACAATAACACTCCAATACTGATCCCAGTCCACTACCTTGGACAATATAACAATTGAAATTATCACAGTCACCTCTGTAGGAGAATACAATAGATTACCCATCCGTGTAATGGTTGCGAGGCAGCGGGCTGCATTTTTATAGCTTTGCGTGGGAGAACCGTAATCTAGTTCTAGCCGTTTAGCGTATCTAGTTCACAAACAAATAAACACTTTCTTTCAATATGCAAAGACTGAACTGAACATTGTTGAGCTAGTAAACATGCATTCATCTATATTAATAATAGAACACTACCTCAATGAACCAACTACAATTTTCTCTATCCATTATGCCAATGACTAATTGTTATAATCTATATAAAAAGTTTATATAAAGGAATTATTTACCATATCCAAAATATATGTAACATATGTAAATAATGTAGGAAATTACATACCGTTCTTTCATTTTTTTACTAGACAGCAAGTCAATCGGTCGATTTCGTATAATGTGTAGGGGGGGGGGGGGAACGCGGACGGTACGCCCTTCTTCAGGTTGTCCAGTGTCGATAATTAGCGGCGCTACGACAGTTACGTTCTACACGTGAGGGAGTGTACATCGTATTTGTAACGGGGAAAAAATTTTACGTGGGAAGTGATGTTGATGGGTTTACTGTTAAAAGATGATCAAGGTATTTAAAGAAAAAGTATCTTGGCCATATTTAACAGCAAACTATGATCTTTTTTCCATTATTTTTATAATTGGTTTTGCATTAAAAAAAGTGCCTTCTAATAAAACGTTTAAATAATTCTCTTAAAATAATTAAAAATAAAATACAAACTCTTAAAACTTAAAAAATATCCCCTTGAATAAGAAAAAAAACTAAAGAAATTTTTCGAAGATGCCTCCATCTTGCGCCAAACAATAACCCAACCTGTCGTAAAATTCTGAACGAACGTTGGTCAGCATAAGAGGGCTATTAGTTTGAAATAAATTTTCAATATTAGCCCTCAGTTGATTTAAATTATTAGCTCTTTCATGAGGATGCCCGTATAACTTTGATTTAATATACCCCCATAAGAAAAAATCATTAGGGGCCAAGTCTGGCGATCTTGGTGGCCATTGAATTACGCCTCTCGTAGATATAATTCTTTGGGGGAATATCGTATTCAAATAGTCAATGACTATTCTTGAGTTATGGGAAGGACACCCATCGTGCTGGAACCAAACGTTGTCAAAATTGGGGTTAATGTTTGCCAATGCAGGAACAATTTAGTTTTGAAGAAGATTCAAATAAGTCTCCCCATTTAAATTTCTATCAATAAAGAATGGTCCAATAATATCATTCCCATAAATACCAGCCCAAACATTCAATTTTTCGGGATATTGTGTCCTTGTATTTAACAAGCGATACTGATTTTCAATAGCCCAATACCGTAGAATTGATAGATTGTGCCTACCATGTAACGGAAACGTGGATTCATCGGTGAACACGATGTTATAAATAAAATTGTCATCCGCATTTGCACGTTTCATTACCGTGTTACAAAATTCCATTCTACGGTACTGGTCTTCATCGAAAATTTCTTGATGGGCTTCGTATTTATAGGAATGATATTTATTTTTCTTTAAAGATTTGTGAATTTTACCCACACTAAAACCAGTCTTCTCGGAAATTTTTGAGATAGAAATGTTTGAAGCCTCTTCTACCATTGCACACACTACCATTGCTCGGACGATTTACATATTTAACTGAGAAAAGGTCCCTCATTGCACGTAATGAATGTCCTTGAAGAGACCATGATATCAAATCAATTTTTTCCTCAAGTGAGTACGTCATAATTACTAAGTTTTGAATTAAAAGAATCTATTTAATACTACACGTATTACTACGAAGTTCACTCGTCTAAATGCCAAACACGTATGCGACAGTAAATGTGAAATCTAAGTCGTCGATCATTACGGCGTACGGCCAGACTCCCCACCTGAGCGGAGGCAAATTTTCCGAGAAGGACCGAACGGTGGAACCTATGTACAGTTTTAAAATGAAAGCACGGTATACTATGCCAGTGATGAAAATACACGCTCATTGCAAAACCAATAAAAATCTCCATATGTTTAAATAATGTTAGAGGAAACTTGGTATGGGTTATAGTACATACCCCAACATTACATATAATCACAGTATTACAATAAATTTAATAATTCCTATGCGGGATTCTAAAACGGCATCATGTAATAAAGATTAACTGCCCTTATGAATATATATAATACCCCTTAGGTAATCAAGTACGGAAATTCAAATTTAGGTCCGCAATCCATCATATCCTATGTAAGATGGCAGGTGTTGTTTCACCATTTTTATTATATTTGCCCAGCTGGAGATATAGCAAAAACTGATGGATTTATAACATGAAGGGTGAATATATATTAATTTTAAGACCCACTGTTATTTCAGCTCCTCCGCATTTTTTTGCATTGATAGTCCGACTTTAGCAATGACGTATGTAAAGTGCTTGGTAAAAATAAGATTTGCCAAATAACACAGTTTCACGCGTATTTTATTTTAATTTTTCATGCATAAAGTTACCTCGAATTATAGAGATTTCAATAAATGGAACAAAAAACAAACATACCCTACAAAGACTTTCTTGTGTGAAAGTTAATTAAACAATATTTTAAAATGCAATTATATTATTTGAATAAAATGAATGAAAGTATAAATATTATGTGGTAATATTGTACCTTCCAATAAAAAAAAGATTTATTAAAATAATCAATTATTACGTTTTGATGTATTGATATCTTTATACAGTTTGATTAGTTTTCTATTTTTGTTTTATAATATTAACTAAATATAGTATTATTATATTTTCACCCATAGAAGAAAATAGCTAGTTAATTATCGTCGTTAAATATCATAGAGATTCATAAAATCGTTAGCGAATATCGTTAGCGTTATACAACTCCATAGGCTTATTAAACAACTTTACTATCAACATACAAGATCACTTATTCGTAAATAATATTTTCTCTTAATTATATTACTGTCAAATGCCACATAATATTGATTATATACGTAAGTTGTGTATTCTAAAACAGATTTTTCTCAAACAGTTTTGCATTACTTTTTGTGTAGCACTCATGTTCCATACTATGGTCACAATGGTAATATAATATAAAAAATTACTCAAAACTATCCAGAAATTTTACAAGACCCTGCATATATATGCAGTTTTGGGAATTTTAAAGTGCCTTGAATAATAGGCTGTAGTTTCGAAGTCATATTTGTTGGAAAAAGTTATAAGTTCATAGCTTTTAATTTGTGATATATTTGAAAACGCGCTGGCCTGTTATGAGTCATCCTATACATTTCATTACCCCTCAGTAGCGTATAATGTTCATACAATGACCAATAATATCTTATGTTTTACTATTTAAGTATACATGCTGACGGAGATAAGCGACACTATACAGTAGAAACGTACACTGTATAAGCATTATTATTGCTGCCGGTAGTGAAAATGTCGTCAAACTTTTGTGAGATAGTGGAAATATTTGTTTATATTGGAATAACAGCTCTATATCTAAAGAATTAATGATTGGGAATATAAAATTAAATACCCAAATATTTCTTCGAATCAGCTGGCTAATAGCTGGCTGAATAGTTGGCTAAAATTATTATTATTTGATACATGAGTTTATAAATCGCAGTTTCTGTAACTCTAGATTTTTATTTAATACAGCAGTAAATTTCGGAGATTCAACAATTCTTGTATTATCTATAAAGTTGTCTAGAGACGTTTTTAAGTTTTTAACGATAGTAAGCGCTTCTTCTAAAGATAATGCACTTTTCTATAACTTTTAAATAGACGCTGTCTACAGACGCTAAATCTCTGTTATATATGTTTTAAATCGAGATCCGAAAACAGTTCAACTTCAATTTAACCTTGAGGGGTTTCATAGTCTGAAAATTGGTTCTATAATGAGACTATATAAAGCCACATATCCCATTTGATTAGGTAATATTGATTTAAGTGGTAATGAAAGTCTGAGAAAATATTTCTGGAACGCCAAAATTCGCTTAGGGAATTTGATAAAAACCTTCTTGATATTGATTAATTGGATAATTTTGAGAGTTTTTCCAGCTTTAAGCATTGTTTCAGCTCCGTCAGCATTGCAAGTTGATGTTATTATATACCAAAGTATTCACACTGCCTTCACTATCACTTGCACTATACCTTCTGCATTGACCTCTGGAAGTCATTTTACAAGAAAAGGAAACCATGAGTTTTAATCATTGGACACACCATCATGTGCACTATACTCTTTTTTGGTATTTGCCATTTCGTTTCACTGTATACGGCATTTTTTGTAAGAAACTTAACTTAAATGCGTGTTCAGTTGTCTTCTACATGTTAATATCTAATTTGATACAAGCATTTTGCAACATTCCTGGATGATATTTTGACAATAATGTGTGGAATCTTACAACTACCTAACATACATACATGTAAAGTAGTTTAAACACGTTCAATACTTAGAGGATATTCGAGTTAAGCAGGTGAAGATACATGACAATTATAAAAAATATTCAGGGAAAACAATAAAATATCGACTTATAGAGGTTCGACTGTAATTCAATTTATATTATCTTTTTAACATAAAGTACGCCGTATATTTTATAGCATTCAAATTAATGGGACATAAAACTACGGAAATTATAAGAAATGTAAAACAAAACAAAGAAGCGCAAAAAATATATTATTCATACCAAACGTAGTTCAATAACGCGGATAGAGCTGCACTATCAAAAAGTTTTAAGGTTTATACAATACGACAGATACAAACCTGATAAATTTTGCATTATTGCTGGATTGCTGGAATGAATAACGAGTAGCGAGTACTTTTAGACAAAATTACTGTATTAGTGAACATCGAGGAACATTTCTTTAAGAAAATTATTGTTCAGGTGGTACTCTCGAGCAAATACACAAAATTCTATTATTTCATCTTCCTTTCCTGGCGTTAGTGTACTCTTCATATACATCGCACGCTAATGATATCCATGACAGTGCAACCGTCAAGGCTCATTGTATTTATATACGAACAAATCGGTCTTCTAGACAAAATGAAGAAGTATTATCGGTTTCTTTGACTTCTTCTAAATCTGTATCTGTATAAATCTGCATATACATATTACTAACAATAAATTTGCATTAAAGTAACTTCATTTGCCAGAACTAAGATTTGTCATGATTTCAGTAGTCATATTTCAAGTTAAATTTTAAAGTTTTTGCAGCTAAAATACTCGAATAAATGGAATGAATAATTGAAGGTTAGATTGAATATATGAAGAGAATGTATTTCAAATTTACCTATGAAAGTTTCCTTTGTATATATTTCGTAAACTGGTATAGTTCTCTCTATTAATGAAGTTTGTATATATTTAAAATGTATTTCTAAAATTATGTAAAAGCAAATAAGTAGTCGATATAAAGAACATTTTAGCAGATCTTAAGAGCGAGGAACGAGTTAATCCATAAATATTAGAAAAATCCATAGATAGGATTGGGTATTGTAATTTACGAACGAACACATTAGCGTATTTTAAATAATTGTTATCTTTGAGAAAACTGTTTGTTAACATTTAACATACCAAATGATTAATAAATAAATAAATTCGTTTATGGAAACGTTATTTTAGTATTAAATACGTAGCTTAATGTTTAGATTATTAAGCAATAAATAATAAATATTTCCAAATAAACACAGTCGTCAATAGTCAATAGCATGTTCCCTGACCGTTTTAATTTTAAGATGTCTTAAAAATTTTACACAATGCAATATTATGTACATTATTATAAAGATCATCGATAATTATTATAACTTGTCACCGCTATTAATACATCATAAAAATTTCATCTTAATATACATATATAATAACAATATAATAATTGTGGTTCAGAACAAAATGGAAATATGTAATTATTTATATGAAATATAAACAATTACTAAATGTATTCTAACACTAATATTCAAAAAAGAAGTCCTACCTAAAATGACCACTACTTACTGATATTCAAGATGAATAGAGAGCAGCATATTAAACAGAAATATTAAGGAATCTAAGTAATCATATATTATTTTTCCCAAGGTCTTTGGAGTACATGAGTTAAAACACAGTAACAATTAATTCACAATATATGAGGTTACAAGTCAAAATTAATTATGTTGTAACAAAATCATTATCATAATCTATATTAACATTCGATTGAAGATTGAATATCAACTAATATACACGCCATTTGGTTTTCAGATACTTATAATAGTATTCACTCACCAACTACATTTGCCACCTAGGTATAACAGGTTATTTTTTTAACAAATTTCATTTTTATGAGCATAAATGAATCACAAGAATATTGCATATTCCAAATATGTCCAACGAATATTCTCTATTTATATTGATTACAATGTGCTTAATTACAACATCAAAAGTACGCCGATTTAAATTGCAAAAATGTAATAATACCATTAACAATCAGCAAACATGCGATGTTTGGGTATTAGCACTTCCAACTGGAATCAGTTTTTCGAACAAGCACATACTAGTTTATGCTTTTAAACAAATTTTTATAGGTACGTTACTGAATCATCCATTTCAACTTAATTAATAAGACATGTTGTACAGTATATATTTAGGTTCTTCTGTCCCAATTACTAAAAATTGGGAGAAGAATAACAAAAGCTTTATAATACACGATATTAAAATGTAGTGTATAAAATTTACCATATTAGAACTCTTTCAATTATATTTTTAATTTCTAACAAGACTCCTTATTCAGTTTAGCATGTATATATTTTAAAAAATAAAGACTTCTTTAATTTTTTTTTGTATTTCTTATTTACATATTAACAAATAAATGAGGATTTTGGATATTGCGTTCAATACAAACATATTAAGCGGGTCGTATTTTTACAATGATCAGATATATTTCTGATAAAGAAAATCTGCACAAAAAAATTATATTTCTGACTTAGCCTGATTAGATGCAAGACACACAGTCTCTAGTAATGGCTTTGTGTCACGTACCCACTCGCTCTCGGATTCCCAAGTAGAGACAACTAGTCCGATGCGAAGTTCTACTCTTCTGGCGATTTCGTAGACAAAATACGCGACGATAAGCAATAAGTATCACTATCATTTTAAACAACAGGTAAACATCACCGATCGATGGTATAAAACCACCGAACGAAATTCACCTGTAGTAGCTGCTAAAATAATTTTAAGGCTTGCGGTCGATCCCAGATATGTCCCCGTATGGAGGCGCTCACATTTGGTGTACAAACTGCAAAATGTTATGAACAGAGGGTTATTAGCGTCTCAAGAATATCATAGTACAATTCCGGTAAGGTAAAAGAAATAATTATAAATGAATCAAAAATAAGGATATGCAATAGATAACCTGCACGAAAACTAGTGCAGTGAATTATTGTTATGATAGAAATTATCTAAGAGAATTGAGTTATAATTGAGTACCACATTCAAATAACGGCTCAGATATAGAATCATTGATTAAATAAATTCTCCTTTTACCGATAAGGAATGTTCACGATAATTTGAATATTAACGAAAATGTCTTCTTCTTCTTCCTTCCTCTAAAGTAGATCTGTGACCTATTCCTCTTCGATGAATATCATCGGTACTATTAGCTGAATCTGTTTTTACAAAGGGTAGGCACCTAGCTAACCTGGCCCTCTAACCCTCCTCTTTCTTCCGGGCTTGGGACCGGCAACAGTACTACTGGGCTACTCAATCCACCCAGCAGCACTGCAGGCTGAAACGGCAACGGCATGCGGTGTTTTTCAAGTGGTAACCCATCCAAGTGCTAACTGCGCCCGAGGTTGCTTGACATCGGTGATCGGGCGAGGATCGATGTTCAACATGGGATGGCCGTTGTCTACTAACGAAAATTTGAGTGATTAAATAACCCTCACCTAGCAATTTGCAGATAGGCACGGTATCAGAGACTTCTATCCCAGGATCGCAACCCCAGATTTCGATGACGTCCATGACGGAGGACATCGGACGGCTCGACGGACGACTGGATTGTCATCCGGAGTATCCGGTCTCGTAACTTTCGAGTGAACAGCGTGGTTCGAGCGACGGAACCCTCCCGAGATGGCAAAGTAGAAGACATGAACTACTAACTTCCGGAGCTTCTATTCTTCTAGTCTTCTCGTTTTCGGATCTTCTGATTGGCAGTCATTCTAGGCTAAGGATTTTCGGTTGTTCTAGTCTTCGGGTCTTCGAATCTTCGGTTATTCTGGTGGTCCTGAGCTTCCTCTTCCCCTGACTAACTTCGAACTACTTCTTCTCGGATTAATTTGAAACTCTCTCGGTTTGGTTTTCAACTGTTCTCCTCAGGTTGGTTTATAACTGTATTCTTGCCTTGGGGCATTCGTATTTAAGAATCGTGGATCCCTGTGAGAGAGATACCAGATTCCTGAAAGCCTCGGTGCGACCGAAATAACTAGCACGCGATGAAACAGCGTACGCGATCTCGACGGTGAGACATAATTTTTAATGTTTGTCACTATTTGTACTGGAGTAGGTAGGCACCTTTGGTGTGAAGATAACACTGACTTAGTTTACCACAAGACACAAAAACACTATACACTACACTCGCCTTTTTTATATATATTATATAATACTGTACTGGGAACAATTTAGGAGAATCTATAACGAAAATCGTGTCAGGGTCTGGGATAGATTGCTACAAGGACTAAAGAAGTATCAGAAATACTGAAAGGTAATACAACGATTAATAATATCAAATATATTAAACCTAGCAAATAACCTAGATGAAGTGATTATTTGTATTTCTGATATTAGATATATTTCAGTATTATGACGCATCCTCGGCGAGGGTTGGAACCTTTGATCCAATATCAGAACACAGAAGATTAGTTTTCCACAGAAAATGAAAGAAGAAGTTAGTGTATAGTGTTTTGGTGTGGAAAACTAAGTCAGTGTTATAAATATTTGGTCAAGTTCCCTCGACTTAATTTCCATGTAAGACCTTAACATACAATAGCGGTAATTGTTCATCGAAAATAAATGCATCACTCACTTTGTTTATGTTACACATTTTCAGTCGCTCTCAATTACCTAGAGTTTGAAGCCTCGAAGTATTTTTACGTAAAAATTCTATTACACTGATATTTTGTATTGAGTATTTTAAAACTCTAATTTCTATCTGCGGATTAAATTAAAACGCCCTTAATTATTTTGACTGTATATTAAATGAAAATAAAAATAGTTTAGGTAATGTTTCATAAGCCAAATTGCTTTAATAATGTTACGAAAAATAAAAAAGTACCGCGTGATCTTATAGCCGAGTACGTAACTTTTCACTATATTCAGCTGCGTTGGTAAATCTAGCTAGGCTCTCCTATACATTTCTAGGGGTTCAGATTAAAATTTCCACGTCGTCTGCATTAGCCAAGATTCGCACGTCTTTGTAAAAGATTATTCCTCTTTTATCAAGTTCAGCATCTCGGTATTACTTTTTTTAATACGATATTGAAATGGATAGTCCAGACCGTCACCCTGTCGCAACCCGCAAAAACTCTCAAGTTGCTCAAAGGTTTCATTTGATATTTTGACTGTACGAGAAACTTTTGATACAGGTAATTCTATCCGCTTTATAATTAACTTGTTAATACGTTGCCTTTTCATTTTCATATTTAAGTAGACAGTGTTTACCAAATACGTACACGTTTTTTCATGTGAATGCATTACTAAGATTTCAGTTCACTCGATTCTAAAAACATTTAGAACCTCTATCATTACCTTGTCTAACAAGTGAGAATGTGTAATAAACTTACAGGAGCAAATTAAAGATACATGAGATTTCTTAAAAGGCTATTTTTAATTTGTGAGAATATAACTTCACAGTCCATCATTTAGATTTTATTTTATTTTAATACATATTACTAAAATTCTCTATATTTGGTCAAAGTTAAAGAAACTGAGATCATAAGAAGTCTATAATTTTGTATTTATGTACACGATGTACAAAATATTTATTTGTATATCTAAATAGCTACATAGGCAGATTTCCGTTTTCTACGTCAAAGGACCATTTGATCCATAAACCGCCATATATAATTATGGAAGGTAATAACTATACAACGCTTATTGGGTTTATGGTTATATGTGGATTAAAATCTTCAATCAACTAGAAATCCTATTATAAATATGGGATAATAAAGGGGAATGCAATATCAAATGCGCTTTTCATATTCGCAGTAATTATCGCGGAATTATGTTCTGCTAATGGAAGCTCTATTTAGCATCGCAAGAACATTAATATACAGTTTTCTATAGTGACCTTAATTACTTCTCATTGAGAGACATGAATATCTAATAATTCATAAATGAAATTTAACTAGCGGGTATATGAAACCTGAGATACAATTAAACGTAGTTGAAATATTTCATAAAAAATAAGTTTGGTGTCGCCTCTTGATATTTTATTAGTAGTTTTTAAATATTAAATGTGTACAAGATACAAATTACACAAACTTCTAATTCTCAGTTAGTTTCAACAATGGTTTCAATTCTGTACCCCACCATTAATGACATTGTTTATTTTAAGATATAGTAGTATCACAATGATAGATTGAAAGTCATTAATTAGCTACTATTGGATTCAATACAAAAATCATTTTATATGTCATTCCATTTTATATGCCATCATTTAATAACGGTGTATTTCTTAATATAATAAAGTACTATTTGCCAGTTATAACTACGCATATTATGCATATAATCAACTATTGCTTGGATTTACCGGGCCAGTGGATACTTTTCCTTATAAAACACTGTCTCCTAAACTAAAATCCTAATAAACAGTTTTAAAACCTTGGAAAATGGACTTTTCCACATGTAGAACATCTTTCTTTCGAAATTTAGTGGCAGGGAAGAAAAAACCAACACATAATTGCAGAATATGTGTTTTATGCCACAGTTTTACTTCTTTCAATTTTTCTCAAATAGTCCACCATTACGCTTTCTCATGACCCATGAACAGGGTAGGGTGTGTACTGTCCACCTCAAAATCAATAGGTGTCATCTGGAGGACGTCCCCGATCAGAATCAGTCAAAACCCGATCGATCCGACACGATTTGGTTGAGTTATCGTGCTAACAAAATTTTTATATGCCGACGACACACACAGCAAAATTTTTTTAAAACCATTTTTTTGTTTTTAAGCTGAAAAACCAAAAGTAAACGCTAAAAATTTTTTTTTCGATATTTCTTTACACGATTACATTACTTTTCCGGAGTGCGGAAAAGTAAAAACTTTTCTAATTCAAAGAACGTAACCATTACTCTAAAACATTTGGTACCCTCAACCTTAGATTTCTTACTAAGCTAGGATATCATGGTTTTGATAGCATGTCTCTTAGTTTTCTTAAATCATATTTGAGCAACCGACATAAAAAATTCAAAATACCTGTTGTCGGTTTATATTCTAATTGGAATAATGTGAACATGTATCTGAAAAATTGAAGTAACTTGGTTGGTGAAAAAACAATACTTGTTTATCAATCATCTTTTTACAACCGAATCACCTTCCTACTTTCATAGTAAAATTCAACAGAAATGAAGCAATCATTATATAAACATTAAGCACAGAAATAATGATTAATCTATTACGTTATTTTCTAGTAACACTCAAGTGACATTAACAAATGATCGCTAACCATATTTTGTACAGTAATAATCCTCAATCTCGGTCTAAGCCCCACAGTTTAGTTTTTATTATTTTATGAAGTTATGTAAAAATATAATTTTAATTACTTCTTTTATTTAAGTGTCACTTTATTTCAGAAATTATAGTATAATTCCTGAAAGACTGAAATATTTAACTGTCTTCTAATAATCAAATAATTTTTGTCAATAACGTTTTCGTAAAATTCAGGATTGTATATTTCTTAAACTCAGAAGTAAGAGAATTATATTATTTACAACCCTAATAAATAAAACATTTAGTATACAAGGCAGTGGCGTGGCGTGGAATTTCGCATATATGAATATAATGGCTTGAATTGGATGTATCTTTCTGTAACGTATTTAATTTTTTATATAAATATTCAGGAACGTTATATATTTTTTAATTTTGCAGGTTATACATCATAAATATTATTTTTGAATATTTTCAAAATTAAGATAATCTTCTTACAATTTTCTTACTTCATTCGTAAACCTAAAACAACTACATATTTTCAATTCTCCGTAAGCGTACTATGTCTGTATTTCTAAGAGTATGTCCACATATGATTATGTCCAAAAACTACGCAGTTTTATGATTAGTTGTGAGTTCATTACGCCCCTGTACAAATAAAGTTATTTTAAAGTAATATATGATCATCTCAAATGTTTGTACTCGTTAGTAATATCTAAAGAAATATTTAATAATTTAACTTTTATCTCGGATACTGTACTACTTCTTTTCTTTTTTTGGACCAAATGTAATAACCTTTAACTTGTCTGGATTCAGCTTTAATCTATGAGTAGCAAATATATTTAATAAATAATTCAAGTTATTATTAATTACTTCATTTCATAGATTGATATCATTATCAGTAAAACTAAGATAAACTTAACAGAGTCATCAGGATAGTTATGTACGTTGCAGCTTATAAGATATTTATAAAAATATATGGAAGATAATAGAGGGCAGAATATAGACCCTTAAGGTACTCCATAAGTTATGGACAAGGCATCAAGTAGGTACAGATAGTTCCTGAATATTTAAAAAACATATTCAGACTAGTACCAAAGGCGATATCTATCGCCAATATCAATATAGCCACTAGACTTTTAAGAATTACTTTTAAAATATTTATAAAATACATTAAAAATTGATTGAGGATTACTTAGTTCTTATACTTTGACCATCTTATATACCTGGCATTCCATCTTGTCCTTTTTTCATTACCAAAAATCCAAATACATTTTAAATTATGTTTTATGGTTTAATCATTTTTATAAAATTTACTTTTCTGAAGTCATTAATTCTTGGATAATAACTAATCAGATATGATCAAACTGCTGATTCTCAATGGGAATGTGATGATAAAATAAAACAATATATTTTTCGTTCAGAAATTAGTGGCTAATTTATCTCAAAGCATATCATGGTTACAATTAGATAAAATTAGAGAAAGATCAAAATGCTTTTTATATTCATTTTTTAAGTCATTTTGTTAAACTGAGTGTATGAAAATATTCTATAATGATTATATTAGATAAGTAATGCTGACTAGAAAGATGCATATATACCAAAGCTTATATATAATTTATGTTACGGTCATGATCACATCGATCCAACATATAAGTTGAACATATATGTGTTTGGTAAAAATTCTGCATTTGATGCATTATTTGAAATGAAAAAGTGTTTCACTAACACAAGCAATGTTAAGCTGATTGTCTCTTGAGTGATTCGATGTTCTGGTTTTATAATGAAGTTCCCGAACATTTTTATAATGGATATTGAAATTATATCGTTATAATATTATTAAGATAAGTTTTAGTTTACTGGTATAAACCGCAAAAAATTAAGCATTAAAAATAAGCAGTAAATATGAAATTTGGGATCTCAAAATCATACCCTACTATAACCATAACCGAAACCCAGTACATGTGTACTGGGTTTCGGTTATGGGAAATGTGACAGTTTCTTAAAAAATACAATAATACCATAACAAAAACCCTTATGCTGTCATAAGGAAAATATATGTGTCAATACACAATCATTTAAACATTTAAATGTTTCTATACCTATCTGAGCAGGCTTATTCATATCTCCCTGACTCTGATGATGTCTATCAAGTTTTACGTACTCGCTGTAGGTTCACTTATAAAGAAAACTAAATATTGCAAGAATTATCAACTGTTCTATTATGAAATTATTGTGACAAAATTTAATATAGTAAATGAATAACAATTACAAATTGAGTAAAGATATTACCTACATATTATAGATTCTATAATATCTCATCGTTCTGTAATTTCAACAGTCAGGTAATTACTGTTGAAAATCTCGTGAATTATTTATTATTCGATTGCGTGTGAAGCTAATGCAGTTCAGTAATATTACGAATCCTTTAATTATTAACAGAGAGAAATGACAATTGTTGTCAATATGACTCTGTGGGAAAACAATAAGCAATATACATTCTACAGATACATATAAATACATGTATAGATTATGGTAACAAAGTTTGAATATGAAATTATTTGTCGGGCAATTTAAAAAAAATGGAATACAATGGCCATATGATGAACAACATTAAAATCTGGTTTAAGGAATCATTTTATTTTTCATTAATTATATTAACATTAAATTAACTGAAGTGTACATAGTGAGCAAAAGATATAATCATTTGCTGCCACATATGCCCCACATTTCCAATCATGGCTAAATGTACCACTTATACCAGAAATTTACCATCTATAAATACCATACCAAATACAAAATATTGTATTATATTTAATACTTAGGTAGAATAGTTTTTGTATAATGTATAACTCTTATTTCCAGGTAACATAAAACTCCAGTATGTTATCTGAAAGCTAAATGTAACCTGATATAACATTATGTTTTATCGTGAATCGAAATTGTAACTAAAATCACGTTTACAATGGCTTCCTGAAATTATAAAATGTTGTATCTCTAAATTAATCTTGTGCTGATTATATGTCAGCACAACAGACGTTATAAGTCGCAGCGGAGCTATTATATAGGCAGTATAGTATTTGTACAGTATTGATATAATACTCTCAGAAATAAAATTCTTGTTCGGTTAAAATTTAAATAAAATTGTTTCACATGTCTATCTTATCGGCAATTTTTTTAGGTATAATTCAGGCGGATTATATATATATATATATATAATTAGGTTTAATTTTAGGCGGAGCTTTAGCCCGAGGAGTAGTTGTTTCCTATAGCGATTATATAATAGCTTTGCTATTCGGGGACTCCTTGATAACTGCTTTGCGGTTTTGGTAGTTCCTTTCTCGATTTCCGACCTATATGTTACTGACATAGATCGTATCGATATACAGTGCTATTCAAAAGTCCCCTCCCCCCCCTCTTATATTTTTAACGATTATACATAAACTAGAGAAATTTGGTAACTGAATATTAATGGTTGTAAACTTCCCTACTAGTGATGATAGATGACGTCTGCGTCAAAGATGACGTCACAAGATCATTGTGACCAATAATTTTAAATGGAACCCTATGGCAAGCGACACCTCTTTTAAAAAGTATCGAAAAAACGTATTCAATGATACTAATATTGTTTGTATTTATGGTAGTTTTGATGGATTAAATGAGTAATCAGTAAACTTGGATAATAATTTTAATTACAGATTCGAGAATCAGTACCTACTTATAGTAATTGTTCGAAGTGAGCTCCATCTACTTCCTGACAGTAAAACATCTTATTGCGAAACTCTTCTCGTACTTTTTCAAATGTGTCTGTGGAAATAGCCCTATATTCTGTAACAATACGTTGTTTTAAAACACCAATATTGTCAGGCTGAGTGGCGTAAACCTTCGATTTAAGATACCCCCACAGAAAAAAATCTAAAGGTGTGAGGTCCGGTGATCGAGGCGGCCATTCCATTGAACCTCCTCCAATACATCTACCAGGATACTCTTCATCCAAATACCGTCTTACTGCACCGTAATAGTGTGGAGGAGCACCATCCTGTTGGAATGTTATTTCCAAAATGTCGAATTCATCTTGATTATCTTCCAAAATTTCAAGGATTAACGGTTCTATTGCATTTTGTAACATCTGCAGATACACCTCACCGGTTAAGTTGGTATTTAAAAAAACAGGCCCAACGATGTGGTTTCCCAGTATACCTGCCCAAACATTGACCTTCTCGGGATACTGAGTATGTGTTTCACGAAACATGTGAGGATTTGCGTCACTCCAATATCTCACGTTTTGTGTATTTACATTTCCATTTAGATAGAAAGTACTTTTGTCACTAAAACAAATTGTTTTGACATAGTCTGGCTGTTGGTTAATTTTAGTCTCCATATTTTCACAAAATTGCAGTCTTTGGTCTGGATCGTCGTCTGAGAGTTGATGAACCATTTTTAATTTATATGGTTGAAATTTGTTTTTTTTTTCAACACCCTGTGCACTGTATTTTGACTAACTTCACAGGTTGATGCAACTTGAGTTGTTGAAGAAGTAGGATTTACTATTACTTCTGCCAGTATATCAATTTTTTTCTCATCAGAAATTTGTGGTCTGCCAGATCGTTTTGCATCGTTAATACTACCCGTTGTTTTAAACTTACGAAGAAGCTCTCTCAAATAAGTCCTCAAAACTGGGCGATCGGGAAACCTTTCATTAAAAATGCGTTCTGCTGCATGAATATTTTCTCCAGTTTCACCAAGTATTAGGATCGCTGCTACTTTATCACCTAAAACACGTACCATTTCTCTTCTTGAAGCACTTAAACGTTCAGCTCACAACAGTTTAACAAATTGTTGAATGTACAAATATTTTAAAATTACCACAAGGTACTAAAACAGTTAAACGTTCGATCAACAATACACAAATTATTAAATGTATAAAAACTTTGACAGCTAAAAAACATCAAATTGGGGAGACTTGCAAAAACGTCAGATTATTTACTATCCAACTATCCAGTGGCGGAGCTTGAATTTTAAATTTTATTATTAACTGATTTAATTCATCACAGCTTTGCGGTTTTTGAAAGCCAGTTGTCAAAACTGCCGTAAACAGACACAATATTAGTATCATTGAATAGGTTTTTTCGATAACCTTTTAAAAGAGGTGTCGCTTGCCATAGGATTCCATTTAAAATTATTGGTCACAATGACCTTTTGACGTCATCTTTGACGCATACGTCATCTATCATCACTAGTAGGGAAGTTTACAACCCTTAATATTCAGTTACCAAATTTCACTAGTTTATGTATAATCATTCCAAAGATAAGAGGGGGGGGAGGGGACTTTTGAATAGCACTGTAGATGTATACCACGTGGATTTTAGTCGGCATTTGTCCTGGATCGGCGTACCGTGTATGGCACTGATGAGAACTAATAAGTTCGAAACAGCTGTATGTCGTTCGGTTCCCATCCTGGACAAATGTCGAATCCTACCCGTGGCGGGTTTTATTTTTTGAAACCTTGTCTGATCGTGCAGAAACACGAAAAAGGGGTCGAGAGTCGTTTTTAGGTATAATTCAATGCCTGGCGGGGCTTTAGCCCGAGGAGTAGTTGTTTCCTATAGCGATTATGTAATAGCTTTGCTATTCGGGGACTACTTGATAACTGCTTTGCGGTTTTGGTAGTTTCTATCTCGATTTCCGACTTATATGTTAATGTGTATCTTATTATGAGCAACATTATGTATATTTTGTCAAAATTATTTTTGTTTGCAAATTTCTGCTAAAACTGAATCTATATGTGCAGTCAGTTAATTTTGCTATAATGAATTTTGGATTATTATTTAATTTTTTCACAAATCATCAACTTGCAATTCTTTATATTTTGATCTCAAATAAGTAATGGCTTTCAATATAAAAATTATATCTTCGTTACCTGCATTACAGTCCTTCATGCTGAGCTTTATTGAACATCCATTACCTCTTTATCTTCAAATTCCCTTATATATTTTATTTTTAATTTATTTATATACGCTACCTTACAAATTATCCCAATTACAGTGTGAAGTGATACATATAAGCATAAATTATTGCATACACAAGAATAAACACTATATATACAAAAATAAATATAACTAACACTACACATATAGTACGTTGATAAATAACTTCTTACAGTGATAAATAAATAATATATGTGAATAAAATGTTTTAAGAATGTATATGTAAAAGTAAAATATAATTAAGACTAATATGAGAACCAAGCAAATGAATTTACAAAAGATTTACAGATTTTTTAATGCAATAATACCATAAAATATATCCAAGCATGCTCCGAAGCTAATAATCTAATATTTCATCATATGCTAAATCGGCTACGCAGTCATTTGTATTAACTGGGGAAAGGTTTAAAGTAGGGTAACATCGCAAACCGGGGGAGGGTATTCTGATATGTACTAAACTAAGTAATACGGTCATATAATGACCTGCTGGATACTGCTTCTTTTGATAAAATATCGTATGTGTTTTATCAAAAGCAGATAAATTAAATCTGAAAACTAATATATGGAGAAACCTCGTGTAAGAGTATTCACACCATCAAACCATCAAGCTAGTAAACTGCAAATTTCATAAAACATCAACGGACTTTTTCTAAACTATCATTTATGAACTTGGTGTGTCAAATTCCAAATATTCGAAGCCTGTTCTAATTTAGTTCTAATAAAACTCACCTATATACTAGGCACAAAAATTAAGAAATGTAAAGAAATCATAAATTTTAGGAGATTTTCAAAGGGCTGTAACTCGGACATAAATAGTCGCAGGGCAATTTAAAATAAATAAAATTGAAACTCCAAGTTTATCATTTTCAGATTTTGAGTTTAAAAGTTTTTACCATAAGCATTTTTTGAATAATAAGAGAATCCTAAGAGAACCATCGAAAAATAAAATTACAAATGTTTGCTTGCTTTTCAAAGGGCAATAAATTTTCATTAATTTCATTATAGAGCTTTTTTAGATAGTTTTATTCTCTTTAATTTAAATAGTATAAAAGCCTTATACAATGGTTTTTCACGAAGTTATCGTCGCTCAAATAAAAAAAGTCAGTTTTGACTTTTGATAATTAATTAATCGGGAAATAATAATCGTATAGAAAATTCAAGTAGGGTTTTAAGAATTGAAAAGTATTCTTTACAAATCGTAGTTATTGGTTTATATATATATATATATATATATATATATATATATATATATATATATATATATATATATATATATATATATATATATATATATATATATATATATATAAAATATCCAGTGCGACAATGTTAATTGAAAAATAAAAATTGCGTATTTAAGGATATTTGCTATTTTTTTTTCGACATCAAAGTATCCCAAAGAAAGCCTCAAAATGAAAATTTCAAAGCGTTGTGATTTTTTTTCATTGTTTTCAAAATGATTAGAGTTGTCGTTTTTGCTAAAAACTAAAAGATGAATTTTTAATTTTTTATTAACTTTTTATTTATTTTTAGGTTGAAAATATTTTTTAGCAATAATCCAAAATATTTTTTTAAATCATTTTTTTTGTCAATAAATGTTAATTATTGTAAGAATAAAAAATGAAAGAAAATTAAAAAATCAAGTCAAAACTGCCTTTTTTGCTTTCAGCGACGATAATTCAGCAAAAATGTATCGTATAAGGCATTCAGACCGCTAAAACTAAAGAAGATGAAATTATCTAAAAAAAAAGCTTGATGATGAAATCACTGAAAAAATTTTAAGTGCGTGGGCCTCTTGAAAGGCAAACAATAATTTGTAATTTTCTTTTCCGATGGTTTCCTTATGATCAGTCACAAACTACAAATGGTAAAAATTCTGAAGATTTGAAAGCTAGAAACTTGGAGCTCAATTCTCTTTTCTTTTTATCGTTCTGCGGATATTTTTCTCCAAGTTATAAGCCCTTTAAAAATCACCTAAAAATTTAGAATTTTTTACCTCCCTTAATTTTTGTCTAGTGTAGTAATCGCAAGCTATTGGATTTGAAGTTGTTTAAAATTTCGACCGAAACGAGTGCCACATAAACTAGTATCAACTTCCGTGAAGTCATTACTTCACCGCTAGATAAGTTCCTTTATAATATGTACCCAGATTTAAATGCAACCAAAGGTTATTTATTAAGTTCAACTTAAAGTTAAAGATGAAAAGTTTTTTTGTTTTGCAATATTTTTTATTATTACATATATTATATAATACTTTTTATTATATTTATTATTACATTCAAGTTTTAAATGTGTTGTAAAAGATCCTCATTCGTAGGAAATTAATTAACTTGAGCCCACATAAATAAGCATTTGAAGCAATATTACGGTACACATGACACACATCTCTATGAATATTGTGCTGAAAATTCCTGTATTACACTGTAACTGCTACCATAAACCGAAACGATCGGTGTTAGCGGCAATATTACAGAATTTCAATTCGGCATGTCTGACTATTAAACTTTATCACAGTGCAAATCCAACAGTCGCCACTAATGCCCTCGATCCCTAGATACAAAGTAAACCCATATCCAAGAACTTGATCGATCTTCTTTTAAAAGGGCTTTTATGAACTTCTATCAAAACGGAAAGAACAAACTTTAGTTACTTTCAAGCTTTAGAAACGATCAAGATATATCTGTAAGAAATACTTATACGTGTATAGTGTTATCTTTTTCTTTTCAGTATGAAGATGCCAGTGTGGTCAGTGGATCGGGAAACATTTCGAAGGGATGGACTGGTTCTCTTTAGCAAACTCATTCGTACGAAAAATATCGACAACTTGCAGGAACAGACAGAGCCCAGAGCCGACGACCGGAAGTTAAAACTCACGGTAAGAATTCACATTTACGAGACAGTTCTAACAGCAGTATAGACCATTATTTTGATAAACTTAACTCATTTGAATATGCTTAAGACATTTTATGACAATTCTACAGCATATTCGGAATATAAAATGCTGATATTACTATATGGTTACAATAATTGACACATAACTTATTCAACTTTTTTATTCTTTTCTCAATTTCCGCGTCCAAGAATACATTATAACAAGGTAGAGAAATCTATTCTGTTAGTTAACTTTGTACCGAAAGAAAATATATACCTAAGATATTCATACCTTAAGGAGAAGAGAACTCTAGAAGTAACTTCATCATTTATTAACTCAGTTTCCTATTGAAAGGATTAAGTATCGTCACATATTGATAGGCTTACTTAAAATAGTATTGATATAAGAATCAGATATGACCACTTACGTTTAATGAAATAGAGCCTAGAATTCTTAACTAGTAGGTTCATAAATACTTTTTGGTAACAAATATTTTAAAAAACTAAAGACATAACTCTAGAGTCAAGTTTTTCTTTCGATACCAAGTCTCTTAATGGCCACCTGTATTAAGAACATATCTGAAGGTCTATTAAGACGTGTTAACTAGATAAATAAATAAAAGAATCCAAATGTAGGTCATTTTCCGCAACCACTTTTGGTTGTCTAGGACGACTCAGCTTTGCAAAAATGTATAAAATGAGGACAGTGATCAAATAACTTACCTTCATAATGCCCTCGCTAATTGCAAAAGTAATTCTGTTTCCGGAAAATATTCAATCGCATTGTTCGGTTTATAAAATGAAAGTAACAATATGAGGGTAAAACAAGTATTTGAAAACCCTCCCCCGTCACTCCTGTGAAGGCGATGTCATCTCTCTGTAGATTAATTGAAAGTAAGTGGAATATGACAATTTTTATTTCTCAAATATGAACATTTAAAGGATGATTTCGGATGCCAATTTGACCCTCTTAAACAGTTTATTGTGAAAAAATCTTACTGGGTGTTATTAACTGTTCAGGGGCTTCTGAAGTAAAATATGTAAATAAGAATGTCATTTTTTAACATAACTTCCTAGATAGTATATTCCTAAATTCTAAATAAAAAATATTGATGTATTTTTTATGGGAATTGCCAAGTTCAAAAAATTAGTCGAAAACATGTGGCGAGTTTTATTTTTGAAACCTTATCTGATCATGCAGAAACACGAGAAAGGGGTCGAGGATCGCTTCTAGGTATAATTCAATGCCTGGCGGGGCTTCAGCCCGAGGAGTAGTTGTTTCCTAGAGCGATTATATAATAGCTTTGCTATTCGGGAACTACTTTGATAACCGCTTGGCGGTTCGGTGGTTCCTTTCTCGATTTCCGACTTATATGTTACTGCCAGAGATCGTATCGATAAAGAGGTATATCCCATAGAGTTCATTCAGCATTTGTCCTGGATCGGCGTACCATGTACGGTACTGATGAGAACTAATTAGTTCGAAACAGCTGTATGTCGTTCGGTTCCGATCCGGAGCAGATGTCGAATCCTACCTGTGGCGGGTTTTATTTTTGAAACCTTATTTGATCCTGCAGAAACACGAGAAAAGGGTCGAGGATCGCTTCTAGGTATAATTCAATGCCTGGCGGGGCTTTAGCCCGAGGAGTAGTTATTTTCTAGAGCGATTATGTAATAGCTTTGCTATGCGGGAACTATTTTGATAACCGCTTGGCGGTTTGGTGGTTCCTTTCTCGATTTCCGACTTATATGTTACTGACAGAGATCGTATCGATAAAGATGTATACTTCATAGAGTTCATTCGGCATTTGTCCTGGATTGGCGTACCGCGTACGGTACTGATGAGAACTAATAAGTTCGTTTCGAAACAGCTATATGTCGTTCGTTTCCGATCCGGGGTAGATGTCGAGTCCTACCTGTCGCTGATTTTATTTTTGAAATATTACAGAGTCTATTAAAAAACACTTTTTATATAACACAACACAAATTTCTGTTATCATAACAAATTGATAAATGATAATAATAAAAAAATAACCTAATAATAAACTAATTTTTTATAAACGCTCAAACTCCTTATGTAGCCTACAACTGCAAATCTGTTTGTTCTCAGAAACAGCTCATTGAGATATTCCCGTATGTGTCATGTAAAATGAGGTGGTGTATCGTCTTTTTTAAAGTAGCCAATATTCTGGCAGCAGTAGTGTTCTTTGAATATCAAACAGGATAATACTCTTTAGCCGTTCCACTCGAAGTAGTTCTATCAACAGTTTCAATTAGTTTCTTCAATGAACGGTTCAAGTTTATTTCCAAATAACTATAAGTAAATTTAAATTTTGCTGTACGAAAATAGTCCCTACCACTTTGTTACTATAAATTCCACACCACTTGTTAACACCAGAATTATTGCTCCTACATTATTCTTATTTCCTTAACTCAACAACAATTTATGTCAGGCCAATACCTGTCATATTATCTATTGACCTTATGATTTACATAATAACTTGCTTCGTCTCTATAAATAATATACTTCTTAAAGTTGACAATCGCTATTTTTCGAAACACCAGTAACAACATTCTTGACTGACTTCTATCACAGTCATCATCATTCCTGGTCGTTAATTCATCACCGCTCATCATTTTTTAAGGGTAATGATTGTTTCCTGGTAAAGTGGACTAATACTTACCTCTTATCCAATTTTGTTCACTAATTCATGAAGATAGATTCTCCAGCAAATGAAGAATTTTTCTACCGTAAGAACATTTTTACATCTGTGAATTCTTGAACATCACCAGTGGCTTTTACTTTTCCTAAATTAAATCTCAAAAACTTCAGATTTGGAAATAGTTTATTGTTTGAATGTCTCGCCTGAAATTCAAGCACATGCAACTCTCTCTTGTAGGGTAGTCCGGATTATTTTAACAAATAAATAAGATTTATTAATAGGCTCAATGACGATTTGACAGCACAACTGTTCATGGCCTATTATTCAAACGTTAACTGATCATGAACTTGCCTGCATGCCATTGCATATTATCTTAATTTTGATCGATTGATTATGACTAAGAAATGACTGCTCCAATAAATCCCTTATAATACAATTTGTATCAGAATATTGAGATATATTATGTTAAAAAATATCATTTAAAAAATGTTTATTCACTACCTACTGAAATATTTTAAATTATTTTTCACAATTTTTATAAGGTAAGTTATTTTAGACAAGCTTATACTTCCTCGCTCATTATATCGCTTAATATATTCGAATAGTCTAATTTTATGTGAGTTCCATGTTAAAATTTAAACCAAGTTTTTAATAAAAATTTAGTCGAAAAATAGTAAAGGAAAATCTCCTTCAAAGGATTTATAAATATTTGCTTAAATAGGAAAACCTGTACAATGGGAAAACTGTAGGAATGTATTTTTTCACGCATTATAACAAAAGTTATAGAAATATTCTACCATATTCCATTTGATACATAAATCAGTAGTTCTTGCATATAAAATCACTAGCTCTGTTAGTTTATTACTGCTATATTAATGCAAACCATAATATATTTTTAATATCCTTGAATGTCCATTCATGTTTCCATAGTTAAGGAAATTATGTCGTTATTGTGTCCGATAAAATCTTTATTTTATTTTCTATACCAATTTGGCAGACTTGCGTGACCGAAAATTACGTCGTAGAAAAGTTATATTTTAATTTTCATTGAGTATAATGTTAATGAAAAGTTCAAGCGCTCCAATATATTATATACTGTGTGGAAAAAAGAATGGATTACCCCTAATAATTTGGTAGTCTTGAGGTTTTATGGAAAACGCTTGAACACGTCGATTTAGTTTTCCAGTTTCCCACATTCTGTTAGATTTCATTTGTTTTTTTATTGACATCTGTCAAAAATATGACGTCATCAACATTTTTCTTAAGTGACAATACATAGCATGTGATACACCATTCGAAATTTCTTGTTTTACTCAGTGTTATCCTAGATTTTTTTTGTGATTCCGTCGTGCCGTTTCGAAAAGGCGACCGTTCAATTTTTAAAATTATCTTAAATTAATTCCCAGTAAAAGAATAAATTTTTCTTGCTTTATCAGAAAAAAAAGCAAACTATTAAACATGAGTATTATTATCAATCAAACTAACAATGCGTAATATTAAATAAAACAAAACAAGAACACAACAAAGAACAATAAAATAAATAATAAACTAAGAATGATGTATTGAGGATAAAACACAAAACTTAAATTCTAAAAGCGACGACCGTTGATAACTTGACAGTACCCAAGTCTAGAAACAAATTCTTCTTGAACATTTCGTATCATTTCTGGTAAAATTTTTCGTATTTTCGTTCTTATGCGGCACTTTAGATGATCAACATCTCTTGGTCTATTTAAAAAAACTTTGAATTTCAAATAACCCCACAAAAAGAAGTTATTTAAAATTTTAAAGTTGATTTCACGTGACCGAAAATGTGCAGGTGAAATAAAGTAATTTTATGCCAAAAATGGACAACGCCATCGACTGTGTAACATCACCAATTTTCAAAATTATTGTTCAAATAGGTTTCGAGATATCGACTGACCAAAACTTCGTGGACCACCCGGTATTATGTTGTAACAGTGACCTATCGGGAATAATATAGTTGTCTCATAACAGTCATTCTATGAGTCTATTGTATAATGCATATATTACATTTAAAAAATCCTTGAATAAAATAGTATTTTACCCATAAACCGAGAGATTGGTTTGAATTATTACATTAACAGTATCCACAATTCCATGATGGCTGATTTTAATAAACACGTAAAGCGGATACCACAAAATATTTCCATTTAGGTCACTCTTAGTTACGCCAAGCATATCATGGAGCTCCATGTCGCGATTTCGTCCTTGTTAGAACTCGGACCTTGTTAAGATTGTAGTATACCGGACTATTTTTGGCGTTATGCGCGTCCATCCTAACGCTTGATGATGGCCTGAGATAAATGGGTATTGAGGCGAGCAGTGCGAACTGCTATTTACCCGATTCATCACTGTAGACCTAGACCGACACGTACGGGGTGAACCCGTCATTTTACTCGCTAGTCTTGTCCCTAGCCAAGGGCAAAAATTTGTCCTTCGGGCGGTGAGAGCGAAACAAAGAGCGAAAGACCCAGGCAGACCTTCCCTGGTCCTAGCTTATTGGACCCCCCCGACTGATGCCTCTCAAATGCTCTGCTTATCTTCTACATTTCTTTTGTCTTCGCTGACTGTGTACCTTCACGGGTGTCTCATCTATCGTATGTCTGCACTTGAAGTGCTGATCTATCCAGTGATACATCTTCGCAACCTTTAGCGTCGTTCCTATTTCGATCACATAGATGGGATTAAAGCTGTGCAGCTCGGAACAGGGCACAACCTGTTCCACCTAGTAATGGACAGGGCTGACCCCATGACATCGGAAATTCGGGAGATCAAGTCAGCTCGTTCGCCCAGAGTGAGTGTAAGGTCGGTTTGAGCTTATCTTTGTCGATCCCCTGAAAATTTAAGAGAAAATATGTTTCGGTGTTGTCGGACTTGGTCTACTTGAAACAGAGAATCAGAGGTATCTAGTGTTTTTACACTCACCTTGGATCCATCACTAGCTGGACTTTCGGTTATTTACAACCTCACTTCTTCCGGCTTATAATCCGTCGTTGCCTTTATCAGCAGGTTGTGATGCTCTTCGGCTTGGTCATTTTCCTGGCTTTCTAGCACTGTCGTTCCTCCGAAGGTCGGCGTTTCTCACAAAATTTTATGTTCTTGTTTCTTAGAATTACCATAAGCCCAGGGACTCACATAAATTTTACACTGGAATCATATACAGTAAAACTAATATTTAAATTGTATGCTCTCAGCAGTTAACAAGTGCTCTAAAGATGTATATCAACTCTATAATGGTGTCTAACTACAAGAGCTTTGCCTTGACGATTTATGATTTTTGTTCTATTATAGTATTGTCTGTTCTCTAGTTCTAATCACAATAAAGTTTTACCAATCTGTGTCTATAAGATAGACTCACAATATTCAATTTTCGCAAAAGCTTATTGTGATAGCATAAATATATCATTCAATAAATTGATCAACATATATTTCATGACAGCTTAGAAAGTATTTTCTAAATTCTGGATGTATTGTTGATTTGTTTTAAATACATTTGTTTCATAATAATTCTGTATATTTTGTAACAACTATATTTAATACATCCAAGTAAGGCAGTGTATAAATATATAATTTGTAAAATATATAACTGGTGTATCTAATTAATTACTTTTGATTAAAAAAATATATCATAAGTTTCACGATAAATATATACATGTCTAATAATATAATGATAAAATAGATAAAATAAATATGTTATCAATAATACAGAAATTACTAAATGTGCGTTAATTCTAAGTAGTTGTGTTATTAACAAAATGTCTCCAATAACAATTTGTACTTAAGGTGACTAACTATTTGTATTTAATGAATTTAACTCCAGTAAATTTATGGGTATCCATTACCAGCTGGTAACAACAAAGGCTTTATTATCGTCGTAACTTTTACGCATATTTGAACCTGAGGAATCTCCTCTCTGGTAAATACTGCTTTCAAAGTTTTTATGTGTCTGCATTTTCAGTAGTAAAGTGACAATGGGCCGTAAAACCACTAGTTATGAAATTTGTGGTGAAGATTGTTTTCCACAAAAAGGCGGGTTTAAATAATTTTTATTAAATAGTATATTTCACATTTTACAAGGTAATATGTAAAAGCAAATTTTCGTAACCAAACATATTTCATTATAGCTATAACTTTTCAAGTAATCTGTTCATTACATAATTTTCATTTTTTCATAAAGATTATATATATTGAAAAGTTGGTATAGGGGTAGTCACCTTTGATCTTTTTATTGAAAATCTTTCAATCTTGTATTCAGTCTGGCGGTTATATAATTAACCCCGTCATTTTAAAATAAATGCTACGTCTTTTATTGCGCTTTTAAATTTTACGTATTTTTCGGAATAACATGTTATGTTATACTTTAATTGGAACTATAATGTTTATTATATTTATAGTATTTTAATTATCGTAACTTTTATACAACTTTTATAACACTTAAATAAGTAAATATGTAAACTTCTTTGCAGTATCTTTATACAATATCTCTCAAAAAAATTGTAATACCTACTCTATCATACTCATATTAGTAAAATATATGATTTTAGTTCATTCAACGTACCCATAATCTTCTGAAGTGGTGTTTAGTTTCATCAGCAATTTTTCTTTAATCTCCTCAATCGTATCCAACTTTGTTCTTTCAGCGGGAACTTAAATTTTGAAAGGTATGGTGGTTTCACTTAAGTTAAGGGTGATTAAGGGGGCAGAATAATACTGAAAGAGCTGGTTTGCATGCAAATTCCGCGAATGAGCAAGGCCGAATGAGGAGGTGCTTCGTCATAATACCACAAACACCCACTTTCCACTTTCCATAGTTCAGGTCTTGTCTTCTCTATAACCGCGCGGAATTTTCTCAGGATCTCATGATAAAGGAAACGATTTATCTTTGTGGTCAACCTTGTAGAAAATTTTCGTCGTAGGCAACACCCACCCAGTAGAAAAAATATTTTGTTTCCTCTGTTCTTCTTGACATTTTGTTCCACCAGACGAGATTTTTTGGTATCGGAAAGGTTTTTTCAGGACTTCCACTGTGATAATAGTGTCTTCATTTTCACGTTTTATCCGTATACCTACGTCTCATCCCCAATATCCCATTCCAATCCCTTTCAGAAAATTTTCAATACCATTTGCCATATCAAGAAGTTACCGACAAACTTCAACTCGATGTCACTTTGTTCATTAACCTCGGGATAAACTTCGCAACAGCATGGTGCATGTGCAGTTTTTTGATTGGAGTTTCCTGACATGAATGAAATAAAATTCTGTACTCGTCGGCGATTCTGTGGATAATTGAATGGCGATTTTGACGGATGACTAAACGACAACGTTTCACACAAGATGGTTGCTCTACGGTTTAGTTCATTTCTCGAAACAGCTTAACGTAGAAAACTCGTTTCACTAAAACAACTGTGGATTTTCAAGTACTACAAAGACGGCCGTTTTTAGGAATGTTCTAGATAAACAGTTGTACTGCACCGCCCTTCAATCGTCTATTGACGTGTAATTTAAAATGTTCTGGAACTTTTTGATCAAGCCTCGTATTTTATTTGGAATTATGTTCCCTGTTATTATTTTACCCTCATTTCATAAATTGATAATACCCTATATGAGTAGGGAAGACAATGGAAAAGTCTATAAAAGTGATATTTCCATAATTGCTTTGATATATTTTTCATAAATATATGTAGACAATGTATGATATAAATTAACCTGCTATGTCATGTGTCCAAAAAGATAATATTTTCATAATTTTTCTGATACGCTCTATATAAACATACAAAGAGAAAGTGCATATAGTATTAGTAAAGACGATATATTGCATTCAAAGCAAATACAAAGTAAGATAAGATTAGTTTTGAATTTATTCTTAATGCATCTAAGTACTATCTAGAACGAAATCGTGAAAGAATGAACGAATGTTTTGATAAGAAAGACTCCCTAGAGCCGAGAATATCCTCTTTGTTATCTCGGGCATCTTGTAGGATTCACGTTAGCACAGACGCGGAATTGCAAATTGGAAGAATATACCCATGCAGACGCAAGAACCTAACTGGAACGGAGACGGAGGATTCGGCACGGAGAGTATTGATGTTTTATTTTTATTGGTAGCTTCATTTCCATTGAAGAGGGATGAAGTTTTCGAAGCTAAGGAAAAATATATGGGCTTGATTTGCTTTATAAGCGAATAACGTTATAAAAATATAAACAAACATCGTCGAGTGCTACTCGGTATATATGGTAGACATTATATGTTCGATACTTTTTATATGACGAGTTTTCTTCGAATGTTATAGTATTTTTTCAATACTGTATATTTCTACAATAGTAACCTGGAAAATTGGATTGCATCATCTGCAATATAAAAAATACGTTTGTAATTCAATGAAATAGCATTGCAAGAATAATGTCTATATTCTATGTAGTTCTAAATATGTAGGTAAAATGATATAACAGAGGCCTAATTATGCTAATTTTGCTATTTACCTATGTGCTAAAATTCAACCCTAAAAAGTTACAGCCCTTCAAAGAAAGAATACAAAAACTTGCTAATGGAAAATATTTCCCACCTAGCTTGTTTGCATTGGATGCAACTTTAGTATCAATAGTATATTATAGTTTAAAATAAAAATTATTAACATATGTCACAGGGATGGGATAATTTTGAGACAATTACTCTTTATTTTAGACTATATTTTTGTACGTCTGGCTATAATATTATTTGTAATGTGACAATTTAATTTTATGTGAACAAGATATGACAATTATAAATTCTCATATATTTTTTTTGAAATCATTAATACATTTTTTTAATAAATGAGATTACAATAGTTTGGACTACATGCATACCTTACTTTGTTGTATTTACAAGCAAGTTAATACATGAATCAAGCCGATTTACGATATTTTGACTGCCGTTTAACTATTTAACACGAAATTATTACTAATTCATATTTAATTTAAAAATGGATTATATTTATACTTTTAATTAATGGTCTGATATTTTGTTCATATTAGGAGAATATTTTACAAATACGAATTTTAATGCAAAAGTTGCTATTACTGGGTACCTAGAAAAGATTCCTCCCAATCATTGTGTACCATATACACACACACTTTTACCAATACTAAACAATATCTACGAGAAAATAGGTCATTTAAATATAGACATAATAATGCTAGCTACCTTCGACACGTCTGTATAGTTGAAAATGGAGACCTGATTTCAAATCTTGCTGAAGAAAATCCTGCAATTTATACAAATAGAAATTTCAAATCAACATAATAGAAATGATATAGTGGTATCACGATCCATGATATCAACCAACGTAACAATAAGTAACCCCATACTACAGTCAAAAATTACAGGATCAATGCTTGCAGGTTTTCTTAAAATATTTAATTTTCCTGAAATTATGTTGGAAAAGTTAAACAAAACCCTTAATTTTTGTAATTAGATACTTTTTTACTGACGAGAAAACTTTTACAAGATATGGTATGAACAACCTCATGGGATATTGCATCGTCTAGTTGGAGAAAACTAATTGTTAATTCCCGACGATATGCCAGTCCAGCACTCTATGAATGTATACCCATGCTTGGATGAACATTGTTCAAGTATATGGATAGGTCGAAACCAAAATGTATTGCTTGGCCACCGTAATCCTCTGAGCTTAACCCATGCAATTTTACTTCTGAGGTTACTTTGAAAGCATGGTTTACTCTGTTGTAATAGATCTTGAATATCCTGTACAAAATGCGGTAAACGATATTTAAGATACTAGTAAAATAGAATTTGTTTCTCAAATAAAATTAAAATATAAATACTCAATTTATATACTCAACTAACCTACAACTTGGATATAAAATGGCCGTAACACAAGTACTTATAAGTGTTTTGGTAATTACAATGACAAATTGATTTTTAAGAACTGCTATATTTCTCTAGATACTACGTTATTTATTAAATGAAAAATTATAATTTCTTCATATTTTCATGTATACTTTTTCAATAATTATTACTTGAATGTTATTCCTAGGAAAAAAACATATCCATATACAGCAAAACTGAAAAATGTGTTACAAAAACAACGTGAGTCCAACATGTGAGTTACATGAAATAACGAAAAATATGAAAAAATGTAATATATTTCTTCATTGCATTTAAATAATGCGAGCAGTAAGATATTGCGCAACATGTTGCAAGCTGTCGATTTTTAAATATATCCAACTGCTGTAGCTGTATTAGTCGCTTGTAAACCTGGGACTTAACATGGAACAACAACTTGAACTACTAGAATTATATTATACACTCTTCTTCATTCTTCTTTAGTTTATTGTATGAATAAAAAATGTTGGTCTCCTGTTTAATTTCATGGTTAAAAACATAGTTATTTCGATAAACCTGCCAGTAATATCAGAGACAAAAACATTAAGTTGGTTGAATAATCTCCAATGTTAACTTTACTGTCTCGGTCCACCAAGCTACAGTTCAGCTTGTGACAACACTATGTCGGAAAGAAGATATTTCACTGCTCTAGCAGGGAACTTAGTCCCCACAAAAATATCCTATGATGATAATAGTTACTTCTGGCGTAAGTAAGTTAACCGTTAAAGTTACAAAATTGGAGGAATCAATATCCCCACACCATTGCTTGTAAAGCTTTACGTCCTAAAAAGAAAATATCTCTATAGAAGCAATATCGGGGATCACTATAAGACACTTGCTCTTATAGAATACAACATCGATCATGAACAATATATACGATTTTCGAATATTGAAATTATACCCACTTTTCTTGGCAAAGAAGAGGGACAAGGTGCTGTGGTTGTATAATTGTATAATTGTATAGAAGTTTCTCAATGGAAACTGTTATGTCCGTGTTAGATTTCTGAGCAAACATTTCTATCGCGTGTATATTATTATACAAAAATCAAAATGAGCTTGGTTAAAGGTGATTGTGGATTTTAAAAAATTGTGGGAGTTAATATCAATGTAACCTAAAACAGTTGTCGAACTATGATTTTCATAACAGAGTACGAAGTTTATATGACTGAGAGATTATTTTGGAAGTGGTCTACTACTTAATGGAATTTTGGAATACAGCTATGGTTTATATTTGGACAATGTTCTAAGGTAATTTTTAGACTTAAGAATAATACCAAAGAATGTCTATGTGTACATTAAGAATTGTATATTTCACGAAACTGAAACTGTGGTTGAAATTATAAAACCTTTTAAGTTATCTTGATTATTTAGGCATTCTTATGGAAGATGCTAAACAGTTACAAAGAAAAACTTACACATGCGTCCATATATACTCATATCAAAAACTTGTACATAGGTTTATATAAGATGTACAAAATTAAAACCTTTGCTGGTCAGATTTTCACTTTCTATTTTTAGATATAACAATTGTTTCGCCAACACAGTGGCTTCATCAGATGTTGACTGCATAGACTGATCATCAACATCTGATGAAGCCACTGTGTTGGCGAAACAATTGTTATGTTTAACAAATAAAAGATGAAAATCTAACCAGCAAAGGTTTTAATTTTATACAGGCTGTCTCCTAAGAAACACCGCAAGCCATAACTCCGTTATTTATAGTCTGATTTTAAAAACAAAAAATCAAATGAAATGGCTCTAAATACACTTATACAAAATACGTTTGTCATCAATTAAACGACCGGGCGCCTATTGCGGTATCGGCGAATATTTTTACCATTTGTCTATGACAAATGTTTCACAAATGTCCATTTGTTATACATAGTTGTATTCAGAAAAGAAATCTGCACAATAGTAAATAAAAAAACTATATTGTCATTTGAAAAAAAAGTTGACTATCGCTTTTCAAAAAAAAAAGTTTAAAAACACTGCAGAATTCTCACTCTAGAGTGTATTTAGAGCCATTTCATTTGACTTTTTATTTTTTAAAATCAGAGTATAAATAACGGAGTTATGGATTGCGGCGTTTTTTTAGGATACATCCAATACATTTTTCTGGCAAACCACCCCAGATGTCTTGGGGTTTAAAAATTTAATGAATGACGATCTGCTAAATACAATATTTTTTCGACGAAGCGTGATTGCATATTTCGAGGTATGCCCAGATAAGTATTCCCAAAATATGAAAAATAATATAAAGCTATATATACTGATAATCTATAAATTTCTGTGGCATTTTTAATGCATTCTTATATTATTAAATTTTAAAAATTAGCTCCTCGTAGTGGAACTGGAGTCACTTTTTTATTTCATTATCAATACACAACCGTAAGAAACAAGTTAAATTTACAGCTACATAATGATGAAGTTCAGAATGAATATTTGTCACAGACTTTTACTTCAGTGAGACTGCAATAGCACATACAGGTATGATATGAAATATATCTTTTCTACGATTTTTTTAATAACCGGCTAATAAGTTTCATACACAATTTCAAAATAACTTCTTTCGAGGCCCTCTTGTTTGGCCATTATGGACTATTTCGTGTTCCCGTACTTAGAAAATTGAATATCGAAAACTCCTCTAACTAATTGAAGTAGTGAAATAAATAATTGTTCAAAAATATGCAACCCTAATAGTAGAAATCCTGCAAATTGCTTTTGATAGCATTACTGTAGAAACTTGTGCATTGAACAAGGTGAAATATATTTCCAAAAGGTATTTCAATTTTCAGTTTTATTAAAAAATAGATTAATAATTGTCGATTTATATCAATGTGACATGTACTTTGATAACATTATTTTGCTACACCAGTAGATATAAATACAACATAATTTTCAGCATACTCTTGGGATACATTTCATTGCGTCACATTGTTATGTAATACTTACTAGACATTTTAGATAGTTTTAAACAACAAAAAAGTTATCTTTCCTACATTACATTACTAAAAAAAGCAAATAATATTGATTCCTTTATTATCCTTTTTAGACCATACTTTTATTA
The DNA here is from genome assembly GCA_037954035.1 of Rosalia funebris. Taxonomy (NCBI): domain Eukaryota; kingdom Metazoa; phylum Arthropoda; class Insecta; order Coleoptera; family Cerambycidae; genus Rosalia; species Rosalia funebris. The sequence continues at coordinate 3,831,811 of JAZFAV010000010.1, read as the reverse complement.
TTTAAAGTAACGGTTAAATGGTACGCCTTTTCTTTATAAAATATTTTTCTCTTTCGCAGCTATAAGAAGCTTTTACTTTCCTACTTTCCTTGGGAGGTTTTTCATTCATATAGTACAGATTTATGATATTCTCATTTTCGTTACATAGTACATCTGAATAATACGATTTCTCCGTAGCCTTCTCACTAACAGCCATAATTTGTTGATCTAAAAATAAATATAACTAATAAGAATTTGAATAGTAATATATAGCACAGGGGTGGTTTTCCTCAAAACACAGCAACGTAATATGGCACTAGGCGCATATTTTGCCAATCAAGTTGACATCATCTACAGATTGTTAAGATATTATAAAATAATATTAAAATTGGATTTGGTCAACTCCTGGTGTTGTCAAATTGCTTATTGAAATGGACGTTATATATGATATGATGATTGGGAATGATGGCAGTCATTCTGTCTTTACCTCGGTATAAGTTTCAACCCATTGACAATAAGAAATAATGGTTATAATTATCTACTTATTATAACAACGCACTCACCTATGAAAATATCCTGTAGACTAATATCTGGAAATACGGCACTTTCTAGTTCCTTTTCAAAGCTTTCTAAAAATTGTACAAAACGGTTATTTAGGAGAGATGCTTTTAATAATCTTTTATCGTACCTAGAAATATCAGTTCGGTACTGATAGCATCCAGATCAATTTCATCCAATAGATTCCCTGCAAAACAGCAATTTAAAAAATTGGAAAATTCAAAGTGATTCAGCGAAAACGATTGATCCTTGATAAAGGAGATGGCCTAATGATTAAGGCACTTTTGTTACCTACAAGAGGCAAATTCAGTTACAATTAAGTAATTTTAATAAAACATTTCGAAGATTCTCTTATCTTTTTTAAGGATTAAAAAAATTTCTATGCAAATTCTATAACATGATTGTGAGTTAAAAATGTACTATCTCAATTTTTATATTAACATAAGGTGAAAACGTATTGTAATACTAAAATACGTAACCTCATAGTGGTATAAAAGTTTATTTATTTGTTTCGTATTTTTTTTTCTCCAGAATGATAATAAACTTTAGGATCTTAGGCCCCTAAGTTTTGAAGTTTTTGAAAGTTTATAAATGAGTTATGGAAGGTACATACGAGTGAAGCTAGAGGGCTTCTACTGACATGTACCCAGTTTTAACTTTTACTATGCGGTAAGCATTTATTTAGAATGAAAATAATTTGGCACAGTAATTTTTAACATTCTAGGCCGTTAAAACATAAAAATTAATTCGTAATTCTCAATAATAATTTACCATTTATCGTTATATCTATATAATACATATATCTATTTCATAGAATTTATATCCAATGTTTTATAGAAATCTTATTGTATATCATTACCTGTATTACATGTATCCTGTCCTTCTAAAAATCGTAAATTGTAAGTTGTGTAATCACCTACAAATTAAATGTAATATTATGCCTTAAATCATGTTATTAGTTAATAAACAAGTTAAGTTTATACTTGATTAGTCAGACTGAATAAATATTATGTAGAAAAAACGAAGTAAGTATTGTACTGTCTGTACAAAATTAACAATAAGTTCTTTTTATCTTGATATTCAGCATATATAATTAGTACATACCAATTAATTAAGTTAAATATTCTTACAAATGACAATTTTATATTTGTCAATAAACATCTATCCACATTCCACAGAAAGATTATAAAAACATTATAACTTTTGTTATAAAGTTATATTTATTAATCTACTTCTATAAGCATAGTTTCAAGGAACAGATGACTATAGACCTTTCTGTATTAGAAAAGTCTTTGTACTTTGTTAATACCTGGAAAATTTCCAGATAAGTCATAATATGCCTTAGTATTGTCAACGAGTGGCAAGTACATCTCTTGTGAAAGTACGTTAAATTCTCGAACAGTATCTAAAAATAAATGATATAAAAATAGTTAGTAATCAATTCGGTATCAATAGTGATACTGAACTGAGATTATGTATAATATTGCTTCAACTTCGACAATTCTAATTTACTGTGTATAAGGTGGAGGGTAATAATACAATTATATATTAAGTAGTTATTATAGAATATGTAACTAAGTCGAGAAATAAGCTAGTTTTTAGAAATAATCTGTTTACTCCCTCTCTTTAGTTTATTTCCTATCTTCATTGTAATACGTGTATTTATTATAGCAGAAAATATATTAAGTTACTAGATATATGACTAGTTATATTTAAATTAAAACCTTCAAAATCTCAACTCTGTGACAAATATATACCAAGTAGTTAATTAATTCTAATAGTATGCAACCTTGTCAAAAGAAAACAACATATAAATAACTTCATTTCAATATGCAATAGTTAAATTTGTCCACGTGTTTATTATCATTACTAAAATATGCATTATTTTAGGGCATACTTGATAGCAAAATTACTGTTATGTCCAGAATATTGGTTATTGTAATCTAATATTTCTTTACAATGATCACTTTATATTGTGCTTATAATCAGTGATATTAATTAAAAGAATATACAACAATATAGTATATTTCACAGAAATGCCGTTATAGAGCTAATATGAAATGGCAATTTATCTTGTTTACTTAAATAAACTATAAACTAACTATAAACCTTTCAAAGTCTTTTATTCAATATCATTACAAGAAGGTCTATTCTGATTGAGATAGATTGGAAATCATAAATAACCCTAATGGATTGCACCAGTTATAGTTGAATATTAATGTGTAGTAGGTTTCATATCGAATAAAATTTTGACACTGACGTTTTATATAAAATATACCATTGTAATAGTTTTAAAAGTAATTTAAGTTTACTATAAGAATTATATTTACTTATTAATATAACGTTTTACAGTTGTATTAACTCAATTGGGAAGACAGGTAGAATATTAATTTCATAAATATCACCTTTCTGATTAGATGCCTATTGGCACCTAATTATAAAAGCGATATTAATAAGTGGCAATATCTACATTTCTACTTCCTTAATAGTAACGTGTTATAAATGTTAATATAAATGTTGAACCCTAAAATATATGGATGTTATCAATACAAGAAACAGATTTTCTTTAATTATGATGTAATTTGCTAAATATTTTCACGTATCTGTAAGTTATATTTTTGTATTCTTCATCATTCTTATTATATTATTTTCTAAAATATACATTTTTATTTCACCATAAATAAACCTAAAATGTAGTATGTGTGTGTTTGAGAGGTTTATTGAATATTTTAATCATTAAGGATACTAACATTTCGTTGCTAATTTCCACTCACCATTAATAAAACTTCTACATTCTTCTTGAGAATTAAACATTGGGAATTCCCCGACAAATTGAAAATTGTGTAATTTATTCATAAGTTTTAAAGTAAATTAACGACAGATAAATAAAGTATTCTGACAACTATTTTTAACAACAGCTGTCATAATTTTTGTGTGACCACTTGTTATATTCGATATGATATGTATGTGCACCATATTGAACACAAAGTTTTAATGTAAATTCAATGTAGCTAAACGACCTACGTATTTTAAAAATATATTATATATATTTTTTTAATTTCAATAAGTACTCGTATATTAAATTATGATGTATTCCTCATTTCTATACATATACTTTGAAAGTGTATTAAAGGTCAAATTATATTAAAGGCATTAAAATACATTTTGGTCAAAACACGTTTCTGATAAATGAGTTTGCAATAACGATAATATGTAGGTACCTAGGTCACTATAGTACGTTGTACGTCACTCATATTAAAATTAACATATAGAGAGCAAGTATAAAATATTGTATTACTTCATTCTCGAATGTATTAATGTTGAAAAACATCGTTATAATAGTTGAAGTATTACTTGGTAAATTAAAAATTTAATAACTATACATGGATCAAGTATTATTAACCTCATAAGAAAAAACAACATAAACTATTTTCATAGAATTAAACTATTAAATTCTAAACTTTGTAACTAATATGAAGATTAATACCAACATCTTTCTTCATCTATAAGACGGCGAACATTATGCATATTTAGCAGAGAATAATGCAGAGTACAGGACTGACCAATTCCTTTTAGTTTCAAAAAGAAATAGTCAACAATGCATCGCATGAAACTAGCATAACCATTTATAACAAATTAGTAAAAATGTGATATCAATATGCTTAAAAACTGTTATCTAATATCAGTATGTAATAGTTTTCATAAGTTACTAAAATCCGGTGTTATGAATTTTGGCAACTTCTAATTATAACTTCACTTATATGGACTTATAATTGAAATTTCATAAATGCAGTTGAACCAACCAGTTTACAGTTTATTTAGCTGTACCTACTATAGTATAGTAGGGTACTATAGTATAATCAACAAAGTGATAGTCTAACAGCAATATCTAAGATAGGTCATGTGATTGATATAGCAAGATATCTTTTTGCATAATACTTTATTACAATTGTAATGGTGCAGTTTTTGTGAACGTGTTGAATTACAGTTAAAGGTCTGTTATCGCCATAAACTGGCCCTTTTAATAGATATCACATTATAAAACAGTATCAACTGCATCCCACAGATTGAATGTTCTTTGTCTATAGCATCTGTTGTGGTCTAAAATATTGGATAGCGTGAATGTTGCACGAGGAACTTCTGCCCTGGAAGATAAAAGTATACCTCATTAGTCAAACAGTTTATGCTTATTCTACAACTTGTATCTACGACAGTTTCACAAGGGGACTTCATTTTCATCATAAAATCTGGATATACTCTAATCAAAAGTAAGAGAAATAAATAACATAAACGCTATAAACAAAATAAAGCTGAAATTTTGTAAATATGTATAAGATTTTTGTAATACAGTAGTAATAGAGTCGTGGTATACATACACAACCAATCTTCCGGTTTCCATTATCTGCTGATATAATAATAGTTTGACCATCTATAAAACCAGTAAAAGGACTTTATTCTAATATATATTTTACTAACCACCATAAACTGAAATGAATAAAGCTGTGTAAATATTAATAAATAAATTAGCGTTATTTTAATTGATATTGTCACCAGTATCAAAGAATAGACACTACTAACATATGAAAATATATTATTAATAATTTAAATTAATTTAATTTAATTTGATAGTTTAACTTAGGCAATTCTACTTTTGGTTCTCGTTAGCTACAGTTACTAAGTTACTAACCCATAATACCTTTTCTAATGAAATTTGAATGTCACAATTCGTTATTAATTTACAATGATTTCATTTTAAACATACACACCTACAGTATTTACTTTGGCAACGACATTTACCTCTATAAAATAAACACTTAAATTCAGATATCGAAATATAAATTTAATGATGGTGTCCATTGCAATTTAGCATTTGTTAGTTTTTTGACAAACATCGCTTAACTTGGCGGAAATCTATGTTAACAGCGATAAGGATATACCTACCGTTAACACAGTTTATTGTTTTAAAATTATCTGACTTATTATTATAGGTCCTTTGTGCAAGACATCTGAAATAATTCTCTATGGAAAATGTAAATTTTGATAAGGAGCACTGTCGCTTTAATAGATGACTATATTTTAGATATTATCAAGTACTGCAAGTACACATCCCAGAATAACAAAATTAACTTTTTCACATAAAACTTTGTTAATATACTATAGCAGTAATTGTGTTACTAAAATTGATATTATATTACATGTGATTAACTTATTTGATTCCTTTATGATTTATATATTTTGTGACATCCTTAAACAAAAAATATTTAAATGCATTACATGTTTTCAAAACATAAACAATTGCGAAATATAATTTATTTGAAAAAAGATAAATAAAAAAAAATTATGCGGTTCTCTTCTGCATCGCAAAAATGATGCTATATCATTTTGTTCCACAATAAATATTTGATACACTTTTTGGAATGATATTTTACCAACACAATAACCCTACATTAAGGTTATCTTGATTTTCCTCCGCCTTTTAAAATAGCTCCATATCGGAGAAATAATTTTTAGTTGTTCTATAGTAGTATCGTAATTTATATAAATATTTAGTATACAAGCTCCTATAAGAAATGATGCATTTGTTTTCCTACAGTGGCAGTAATTTCCAACATTGTTTGCTTTTCTTTTTATATGAAGATGTAATTATAATCATATCCTACTTTCACATGACTGTCAAATTGTTACCTTACATTTATATATATATATATATATATATATATATATATATATATATATATATATATATATATATATATATATATATATATATATATATATATATATATATATATATATTTAAAATACACAACAAATATGCTACTAAATGTGAAACAAAATTAACAAGATAAAAATAAAGAAAATAAAGTAATTAACCTAAAATTAAGACAGAAATGAAATATGTACAAATAAAGTTCCATCTTACTGTTACTTTAATAGGAAAGATCAGTATTCATAGATGAATATTTAAGTGTAGTTCATGTAATATTTATCTACACATGAAGTATGCTTATATAATAATTCTATGAGTCACTGAAAAATTTGAATATCCACGTTGAATTGTTTCCAAATGTAGAAATTGTAATGAGTTATTAAATACTACACATATAATGAGTATGTATAACTTCAATTTAACGAACAAATAATAAGAATTTGTAGAGTATTTATACTATTTATATCAAGCCTATTTATATTAAGGTTGAGATTTTGAGTATTTTAATTTAAAATGTTTGGCACTTTTAAAAAATGGCGAATGCGCCAATATCAATTTAATGTATGTGGATATTTTGTTCTGTCCTAATTTATTTAAATATATTTTTGCTTGTATTTCCAACCTGTAACGATCATGTATAACAGTTATACACGGTTAACTTTCTGCAGTGATTAGAAGTTACAAATTAAGAGAAAAATTCATGTTTTATTTGCCTCAGGGGCCATGGAATTACTACGATATTAAAAAGAGTTCACCATTGAAGATAACTCCATAGTCTTTAATAAAGGGCCAATTAGGACTTTAGTGTTCATAATAAAGTTGTAGTAATATTGCTATATAGCATGTACCACCCCCTTCCCGGAGATACTCCCGCTTAAAAATTATAAACGACACACTATCTTGTAATACATCATTTTAAAAATCTTAAGAATTCTGATTCAAATCCGTTTAGAAAACTGAAATCGATTGATTCGTTCTCATAACAGAAGCAAAATAAATTAATAAATAAAACACTAAGTAAACTTATAGAATATTCTGAAGGTCACTGAACTGTGTTATCAATTCAATTATATACTGTATATCATTGCTATACTGTATCAATGATATACATTGACAGTATACATAATAGTTGATAATATACAGAGCTCCACGTTTCTTTTAATTCTTTTACATACATAATTTTTACTGATATTCAAAATGAGATAAGAGAATGTTTAATTTAACCCGTCACTCATTTGTATTTTAGCGCACAGTTCCTTCCTAATAATATTTTGAACTGAATTTAAAAAAGTATTTATCACAAGTAGTACCGATTTTAAGCTGATTGTCAAGTTGTGTCAATTACAGAGAGTGATGGGATTCATAATAGTATGTGGTTTAAATTAAATAAATGCAATTTTTTTATTTATTTTTTATTCCATTAAATTATTTAGTTTTATTTAAATGACTTTATTTTTGTTCCTATTACGAGACTAGATCGATAGATTCTATCTTTCTTAACGAAGATGAATTAGAATTTAAGTATTCCAGGATATGGGGTGCCATTTAAAGTTTTTAATTAGGGGTAGCAGAGAGTAAGGGAGTAAAACCGAGACTACAACGGACACTGATTTTCAACGTCCCCTTCGATATCTAAGTTTACGTGTTTTTTGTGTAGAGCTTATTTTCCCTGATAAAAAAAATAATGAGGTGGGCAGTATTGAAATAAAGGCACTGTATAACTAGTTCTAAGATTAGAAACTCGACTAGGATGTTAATGTTAATAACATTCTTATAAAATCAGGCCAGTTATTCTATTATAGGTAATCTAATTTGTTTTCTTTAACCATGCAGTAAAACTACGTTGGATTTACTATTCTAGATTCAAATATTCTTATCCAAATTTACCTTCAAATATGCCGAATTTACACAGATAATAGCAAATCACATAGATAATAGAGGTCAAATGGACGTGGTATATACTAATTTTTCGAAAGCCCTTGACAAGGTGAATCATAATATACTAATTTCAAAATTAGGATTATATGGAATTAGTAGTAATATTCTTCGCTTATTAAAATCGTATTCCTCCAGACGCACATCATTTGTGTCATATAATGGCTTTGAATCCAAAATGATCGTAGCGTTGTCTGGAGTACCTCAAGGCTCAAGTTTGGGACCATTATTATTTATATTATTTATTAACGATTTGTCTTTAATGCTTTCGTCGCAATCATCTTCTCTTTGCATATGACTTAAAATTATTTTTAAACATAGCCTTCTTAAATATTCACTTGAGATTGCAAAAACCCATCGACCTTGTTGTATCGTGGTATTTAGGGAATAAATTATCAATAGACATAGATAAATGTAAAGTTTGCCCATATACCTTAAAAAATCAGCCACTACGTTTTTACCTTTAGTACGTTCTGAAAATATCAAGGATCTTGGCGTATACTTTGATGATAAACTGTCGTTCTCTGGGCATATTAATCACGTTGGTTTTAATGAATATAAAAACTCTGGATTTCGTGATTACAAACACGACATCATTTACTACTATTGTTAACTTAAAATGTTTATATTTTGCGTTAGTTCGCTCGAAATTAGAATATTGTAGCCTCATTTGGTGTCTCTGGTATCTAAGTCATATGAATTAACTTGAAAATACTCAGCTTTATTAAATTATTTGTCATTATTATTTTAATTGTTTATTAGATATTTATATATTATTCCGCATAGATAATTATTATCCAATAAGGAGTATTGATTATACTCTGCTTTTACAAAGATTTGATATCCAGTCATTAAACACTAGAAGGTTTCTTACTAACCCGTCATTATTATTTATACTGTTCCATAATAGTATGGATGCATCAGCATTACATCCTAAACATGCTTATGTTTAGTATACGCATACCTAGACTATCCTCTCGAGCAGAAAATCTATTTTATTGCCAGACTGCAAGAACTAACGTGCTCTTAAAATTGCCAGTGTTTGTAATGTCAGAAAATTTTAATATAATATCTAGCATTTATGCCTTGAACAATTGTACTTATAACGAGTTACTATCTTTAGGGAAACAACTTCTTACCATTGTGTAAGTTACATGTTAATGTAGTATTACATTATTTATTTATGTTAAAGTCATTCAGAATTACTATTTTTTAGTTATACATATATATTTTATTTATTTTTATAAACATATTTATATTCAGTTATTTATTTTTTGAGTTATACATATAAGTATATGTATTGCATATTGTGCCCTATAAATGGTTTCTTTTTTCTATTAAACAATAAAGGCATTATTATTATTATAAATAAGCCCCACTTTATAAAATAGATTAATAAATCTGTATATTATATTATCCTTTGCACATTTTTGGAATAGTCTCTTCAATTTGACGCCGTCACAAACACCCACCGCAAAATTAAATAAAATCAACGCAGGCACCGGGGATTATTGACAGATACTAACGAAGTTAAATTGTTACAGAAATGCCTCACAACGTTGGATTTGACGTCCCTGGGAGTTGGTAGTTGCGTAGGGACTGGAATGTACCTTGTAGCAGGGATGGTGGCGAAAGATGTTGCCGGCCCCGGTGTAGTAATTAGCTTTATTATAGCCGCAGTCGCCAGTTTATTCTCAGGTAAGCTCGTTATTATATTCATGGAATGTCAAAATTAGAACGTTATAAATGTTAATTAAATTTTCATCGATATGATATAATAATGGAACCTATATACAGCGCAGTGATAAAGTTTCTGTAACTTATAAGTCGAGAATCGCGAAAGGAACTTCCAAACCACAAAGCGGTTATCAAGTAGTTCCCGAATAGCATTTTATAGATATCTCCAAATACCCCGAATAGCATGGCAGAGAGTAGCTTCTCGATTACCGACTTCTTATAAGTTACTGACATAGATCGCATCGATTTAGATGAATGCGCCACGGATTTGATTCGGCATTTGTCCTGGATCGGCGTACCGTGTACGGCAGTGATGAGAACTAATAAGTTCGAAACAGCTGTCTGTCGTTCGGTTCCCATCTGAGACAGATGTCGAATTCTACCCATGGCGGGTTTTCTTTTCTGAAATAAAATTATTCACAATATTAACAATTTTGTTATTAAATTATTGTTTTAAGTACATTAATCTTATTTTTATAAAAGACATTGATTAACACTTTTTAACAAAAATTAGTTAAAATTTGCCGACTACAATTTTATTTCATACTTGAGCTTTCCTATGTATAGTACAGTGTACCAATAACAGAAAATATCAAACTAGCCACGTCTGCTCATAACACTGCAGTATTATCGATAGGAAATACTATAGAGGAAACAACTGCCAATATCTAAGATACAATAAACTACATAAACTCATGAACCAGACGATGGCCTGTAAAGATAAATGAAAGCAAATCTTTGTATATCAATTTTCCAAACAGAAACATAAATTATGTTTCAGTGGAATTGAACAACAAAACAATTCCATGTGAAAAAACTTCAACCCTAACCTCGATGTCAAGCTTAAGTGGAAGGAGTATCTGAAAAAGAAAACAGAACAATTAAAATTTAAATATAAAAATGTGTATTGGCTGTTGGCAAGAAACTCCCAGCTGTGTATAAAAAACGAAGTACTGAAAATATGGCCTTCATCTGTGGGGTTGTATCAAAGAAAGTAATTACAATTGCCTACAAGTATTCTAGAGCCGAGTGTTAAGAAACATCGTCAATACCCTTGATGTGTTCGGGACGTAAATCTTCATCGAAAACTCTTATAAGATCTTCATTAGGTAAGGATAGTTAAATAAGAAATCAAGAAGATTGCCATAAGACATTATGAGATGTTCCATAATCATCCAAACGTTAAAGTGCTTCAACTATTCCACAATTAATACTTAGTGTAACGACTCGAGAAGACAATATCTTTTAAGTTTCTGTAGTAGTGCAGTGATGGGAGTAGTGAAGCCATACCAGTAATGTGATCAAGTAAATGTTAAATGGACCAGTAAAATATCCAGATTTAAGTAATTGTAGTAATTTAAGTCATATTTAAAAGCTTAATATTAAGCACATTAAAAAAATAATTCATTCATTTTGTTAGAAAAATTTGTATTAATAATAAAACTACCTAGCAACATAACTAAGCCTGTGATAAAACAGTTTTCTTCAAAGAAAAATCAATACTATTACTAATTTATTTTCCGTTGTTAACTGAAAGCTTGTATTGTGTAATAAACACTAAAATATTTAACTTAATATTACGAGGTATAAGTATTACAACTTCAATTATCGACGTTAATTATACAATGTAAATTCCTGGACAAAATTACTGCTTCAGAGAAACTTCACATTATTACTTCTATTTCTTCGAAGATTTAAAACGTAGTACCTACATGATATTTTAATTACATGATTTCAACTCATGTTTAACAAATTAGAATAGTATTATCGGGGAAAACATGAATAAATAACAAGATGGAACAATAAGGTAAAATTTAATGAAAACGGTCTTAATAATGAAAAACTTTCCATTATTAAAAAATAATTTTTGAGTTCAGTAGCATATTGATTCTCCTTTAGCTCTTATCATCGCTTCAAATCATCTGGGCCTGTTATTGATCAAGTGGTGAATGGTTCCCTGAGGAATATTCTCCCATTCGACAAGAACGACTTTTTCGAGTTCTCTAAGGGTCACAACTCCAGGAGTGTATTGTACGCGTGAAAATAATGTAAAAAAACTCAAATGTTGTTATCCGATCTTTATTTGTTTTCACGTTATAGCGTAATTAAAAATCATTATCTAGTATGCTATGTTCGAGGTTCAAGAATGTTTAACAACTTTATTGTTTTGATAATGTGTCAGTGTATTGTGACGGTGACTTAAGGTTTATTTTGGGGTTTGAACGATTAAAATATTACAAAATGCCATACACTTATTCAAATTTAGAACATGCAAATATAGTGTTTGTTTATAGTTTTTGTAATGAGAATGCTCGAGCTACTGTTAACGAATATCGTCAACGGTTTCCGCATCACAGACATCCTAATAATAATGTATTTATCAGAGCTTTTAACAAACTGTGTGAGACTAAACAGCTTCTAAGTGTTAACATAACATCTGAACGAGCTACTCGACAGAATTTAGAAGAAATAGAAGATATTCTTTCTGGATGTAGAGCAGAAGATGAAGCTACCAGCTCACGAACGATTAATATTAAATTGGGCATTCCACAAACAAGAGTAATAAACACAGTCCACCAGCAAGGCTTACATCCATATATATTCTGTTTATTTTTAATTACGCTATAACTTGAAAACAAATAAATATCGGATAACAACATTTAAGTTTTTTTATATTATTTTCATACTTACAATACACTCCTGGAGTTTGGTCCGTTCCTCCCGACTCAGCCTATGTATGGCGTCTAGTTCATCATATTAGTGTATTCCATAGATACCTGCTCTATGGATTTCATATCTGGGCTAGTTGATGCTAGTTCACAGTTGGAATATCAACAAATCCAGGTACCTTTCTAGCAAGGAAAGGCTCTGTATGAGGCCCTGTCTTGGTAATCTATAGTAACTTTTATGTTTAACTGTTCAAACAATTGTTGATTGTCTAACTCCTAATAAATTGGCCACATATCGCTGGCCTCGTTAACCAGAGTTACCACTTTCACTGTTTCATATTTTCTTAAGTTACGTAGACAATTCATTTCTTTCTTTCTAAGTATACTAGACAAAATATTTAATTCACTTGATGACATTAAATTTAAAATAAATCACTAACATAACTGAATTTATTACCTTTTACAAACCACTTTAAACAGCGTTAAATGTATTATTAACAAAACATTACAAAATGTTACTTTACATCTGTCAAACAATTCTAGATGTTTATCAAAGGTGACAGAGAATATCTTAGACCACCTACATAAAATTTAAAAATTATATAATGTTCGAGAAATTGTAAGAAGCAGTGAAAATTTTTGCTAATGCGTTAATTTTATATAGTAGTGTATACTTTGCAGAATATAGACAACTAGAGTTTGATTCTATTCTCGTAGAATTTAACATTCGTGTAATTACTTAGCAACAAAACTTTGCGAACAGACTAAACTTGCTAATCCAGACACTGTAATATCTAATAATAGATGTGTAGAATAACGTCCTAACTACATAATTTCCTTCGAGCAACGATGTGCGTCATATTTACTCAACCCAAATACTCATGTTATATTCGTTATATTCAAAATTACTACCGAGCATAATTTCTATCGTCATTCCTCTGCGGGAACTCGATAAGTGATCTATATAAAATAAGGAAAAATTCTTTATTTCCATCTTCATCACATATTCAACATTAGTTTAATTTTCTTGGGGAATCAAACTATGATAATTAAAAAAGACCATCTTCAAATGATGAAACATTCATGCAGATGATTCATAGCAAATGAATACCTTAACGAGAGGCGATTTTTATGTATAATATTTATTAATTATATAAGGAAATTAACAAGCTTTAATCCACGAGAAAAAATGTTTCGCCCATTTTTTCGAGTGGATTAAAGGCTGTTAATTCCCGAATGTAGTTCAACGTTTTATCCACGACCACGGGCAAAATCGGTCCATTAAGGGGTGAGAAATTCTGGTTTTGAAAAACATCAGATTTGACAGATTTATTTTGATCAAGAATATTGTATGTTAATATCAAGAAGCGCGGTATTATGAATTTTAATCCACTAGTATATTAGACGGCCTCTAATCCACGGAAAACAGACGTATTAAATTTTCCTAATTTATTGATCGTAGCTAAAAGTATTTTCTAACAAACGTGACTCTTCCATTTTTAAAAGGAGAGCTGGCAGGTACTTGTCTAACAGCTTTTGTGCCGCGTCTTAAACATGTTGAGTTAACTTTTAACAGCATTTTCATAAAACAAATTAAAATGAAATCAGCTGTCCAAAATATGCCAGTATAAAAATATTATAGATTCTGGTATAAAGCGAAATCCCTTTAGTTGATAAAAAAAACTATAGGTACTATTGTGATTATTAATTTTAGTACATTTAAATACACTTATAACTACATACATCAACTAATAAACAAACTACAGTGATATCAGAAATATAACTACTTTTGCAGTATGTATATGGCCAATACATTGGCAGCTGCTGAAATCTGTTCCACACACACTTCCGTTGTGCTCCTGTGAAATGTATACGATATTGAATTAATATCAAACTTATAAATAACTTCATATGAACAAGTAACTCTAAAATTAATTTATTACTGGCTATATTTCAAGAAATCGTATGGAAACTGTCTCATAATAGTATTTCTCTTAATGTTATTTGTTGCTTTCTTATAAAACAAACAGTAAATTAGAATGATGTTCTTGCCAATATATTTTTGTAATATGCAATACTGTATACAAATATTCCAATATACGAGAATGGAATGGAGAGTTTCCATCTTGGGGGGAAAAAAGAAAAATTTTTTTTTGTTATCTTATTTTTCAACATAATCTTCATCAAGTTTAAGTAATACATTTTTCATAGCGATGCTATAATACCATTTGCTTAGAAGGATTTGTCGAGTCTTTCAGAGAAAGCATTTATAGTATTGATGACTTACTCATTGCTCACAAATATTTTACCTCCCGAGCCATGTTTTGAGGTTTAACAAATAATAGCCGCTGGGGGCTAAATCTGGTGAATACGTTAGGTAGAGGAACAATTCGAACTTCAAGTCGTTAATTTTAGCCATTTCAATAATTCACAGATGATCAGATGCATTGTCATGATAGAACAAGATCTCTTTCTTCGCCAAATGAGATCATTTTTCCTTCATTTTGTCAATCAAACGATTTAATAACTCTGCATATTATTCACCATTGATGGTTCTTTGCGGTTGGTTTTCCTGCTCCATCCCATTGTTTTGACTGATGTTTACTTTCATGAGTGGAATGGTGAATCCAAGTTTCGCCAACAATTATAAATCGACGCAAAAATTCGCTGAAATATCGCTTGTACAGTGTTAAATTCTCGGTCGAAAAGTTCTCTGGTGCGATTTTTGATCGATAGATAGCAAGCGCAGTGCCCACCCAGCACAGAGCCTCTCCGTGCACAAATATTCATGTAAAATATTGCGTACACATTCAATTCACTTCCCAGTAGTCTCAACTATCTCACTCACTTTCAATCTGTGGTCGTCTCCCACGACTTTATGAATTTTCTCTATAATTTCGGCAGTTATAGTCTAAACCGGGCATCTTGAATGTGGATTACCATCAGTGCTCGTGCGACCTTTGTTAAATTTGAAATTCACTGCTTCGCTGTTGAATATCATGGAAAAGAGTCCTTCAGTGTTGAATCCATTTCTTGTTTGATTTGAAGTGGTGTTGACCCTTTCAAATAAATATATTTGATGACCACACGCTTCTCCTGTATTTCCATTTTCACGTAAGGAAGCGAGGCATCTCATTCAATACGCTGTTAAATATATACTAACAGAGGAATCAACCTGAAAGTTATTGTACAAGCTAGTGAAGGATAGCATTGCAGAATACGAATCAAAAATTAGACCTGCTGGTACTATCTCTGCCTCAAGCCGGAAACCTTTCACCCCACTCTGGTATTGTTAACGAAATATATATTAAAATAATTATAATAAAATATACTAAAGTTTATCTCTTAAACAATACCAATATAGGGCACTGATAACTGTAACTTCTGTTTTACACTAACAATTATGCAAGATGTATGTTGTATATTGAATTTATTACTAAATATAAGGAATATCATACCATTGACTTATAACATAAAAAGGTCTTCCAATTTAATTTAGGGATAATTAATTCATAAGAAGCTGGGAGTCAAATTCCACCATAAATTTGCTTATCCATTAAAGGCTGTAATGATCCTTAATGTACCCCACTTGGTACGAATTTGGTGTAACAAGATATTTAAGCTTACATTTCGTTTCCGTTTAATCGAAATGTATACCGTGTGCTATAATTACTCCACTGTTAACTGTCTTATCTCCAATATTATTACCTCAATATGCCAGCTGAAATCATTCAACTATATAAATTCCAAAAGCTATCCTGAAACCGTAAAGGTGATATTTAAAATATTTATTTTATAATATTGTTTCTGATAATGGTTTAAAGTGTTCCCGTCATAATACGTCCATTATATTTGGATCATTAATATTAATTCCTCATATCATGATTGATTAGTATTATTCCTCATGTCATGTCATTGGTATTGTTCCTCATGCCAATTTTAACATAACATATGATATAACATTTTTAATAGATCTACATTTAACCCGCTGGATCAAATATTCTCAATGCTACAGGAATTTGTAATTATCTAAGGTATCTAATTTAGGTAGGTATTTATTTGTAGGTATCTAATACTGTATTCAGTATTAGATACCTGCATATAACTGGCAACGATAAAGTAGACTAGGCTACAAAGAATGCAACAAAGTGTGAGATACATCATCGTACCAATATCTAATAAGAATATATTAAAAGTAACAGTTACATTATAAAAGTAAATATAAATCCGCCCTAATACTTTCTTTACAACTGCTACGATTTTTTTATGAAAAAAGTAGATACAATATGAAAAATTATCTTAGATATAGATAGAATAGAAAAATTTACTACACCCTCAGTAGGCTTTTCGTAACCTCAATATTCCCGATTCCATTTCAACCAATCCATAAAACCACTAGTGAATTACTCCGAAGATAAATCTGCCCTAATATTTTCTTTGCGGATGATGCTATGATTAATTTTATGAAAGAAGTACGAGATCTTTACCGAAGGAAATAAACCCACACCCCCAGTAGGCCTTCCACAACCTCAATATTCAGAGCAGATTATCCTTAGAGCCTCTACTAAGTTATCATAAAGATTATTCTGCCTTAATATATTCTTTACAGATGCTACGATTTTTTTATGAAAAAAGTATGGCATATTTAGCGAAGAAAATAAAACAAAAATTCACTCCACTCCATAGCCTATATAGTTATAGATATCTATAACTCTGAATTATCCTAAAAATAAATCTGCATTAATATTTTCTTTACGGGTGCTACGATTTTTTTAAGGAAAAAGTACGCGATCTTTAGTGAAGGAAATAAAACAAAAATTCGCCACACCCCCAGTAGACTTTCCGCAACCTCAATATTCACCATACAAGTAAGTTATTTACGCTGATCTTATCTCTATCTTCCGTTTTTGCGCCTCGTAAGGTTTTTGATCAACTAAATAATAAAAATAAATTAATAGTTAAAGGAAAAATTACATTTTAATAAACATTATATTTAATAGACTTTAAAAAAACATAGTGGAAAGCAACAAGACAAATAGTTTTGAATCTCTAACTTCTTTTTTTCTTTGAAAATATCTCCCTTTTTAACAAGAGGAAATCGTTTTGTAGTTTATCTTGTGTAATCATTCACTGAATGTTCTCTTTTCAGCATCCAGCAGTAATCTGCCATCATCGCCACATCTCATCGACCCTGATTCATCCTTTTCATCTCCTTTAGATCTTGATGGAATATTTCATCTTGCTTCTCACTAACAGCACCAAGATTTTCTGGCAAGTAGTCCAGATGAGCATGCAGAAAATTAATTTTTATGCTCATATTACAACCAAGTTGCTTAAACTTATCCAGAATTTTGTTGACAATTTCCTCATGCTGCGGATGTTTATAATTTCCTAAATAATTTTCTGTTATATTTTCAAAGCATACCCAAGATTATTTTTCAATTTCTGTCATTGTTTCTTCAAACTGTTGACCCCGCATTAATTTTCTTATTTGTCCTACGAAAATGCCTTCCTTTAATTTTGCTTCAGAAAGAGCTGAAAATTTACCACGTAAGTACTTAAAACAATTCCTATTTCTATCTATAGCTTTTACATATTGTTTCATTAATCCTAATTTAGTATTAAGTGGTGGCAAAAGAATTTGTTGTAGATCAACCAAATTTGCATTAATAAAGTTTTTTGAACCAGGTTGAAACAGCCACAGACATAACAAAATATATTTGATGTATTTTTACAACTTCTAGGTATTTTTACATAAAACAAAATAAAAACACAAGAACGCGATGTCACGAGTAAACATACACACATTAAAAACGTACTACAGCGACTATGTAAATACCCGAATAGTATAAAACCGGAATGTCCCCACCGACCAAATCTGTTTCGATAAATCCCCCACACTTGTGTGTACGTTTCAACAGATTAATCACAGGGGCGCCGTACAGATCGAGGCAAAATTTAATTTTATAGAAGCTCGCTTTTAAAAATTACAAATTATTGTACATTTACAAATACTGGTGCGTGATGGAAACAAAAAACAGTTTTTCTGTAATTCATGATATGTAGCTAAGTCAAAAAATGAAAAAAATCCGATTACAAAATCTTTGTTCGCCTGTGTTATCTTTAGAGCCTCACTAAACCACTCTAAAGATAAATTCACACTAAGATATGTTTATAGTTGCTACGATTTTTGTAAATAAAAAAGCACGGTATCTTTAGCGAAATATATAAAAACAATAATTCACCACACTCTAAGTAGACTATCCACAATCTCAATATTCACAGTAGATAATCGTTAGAGCCTCTACTAAATTATCCTAAAAGTAAATCTGTCCTAATATTTTCTTTACATATGCTACATTTTTTTATGAAAAAAGTACGGGATCTTTAGGAAAGAAAATAAAACAAAAATTCATTACACCGCTAATAGACTTTCCACAACCTTAGTAGGTATTCATGATATCAAATCCATAGAGTCTCTACTGAATCACCGTAAACATAAATCTGCCCTGATATTTTTTTAAAGATACTACGAGTTGTTTTATATAAAACGTATGGAATCTTCAGGGAAGAGAATAAAACAATAAATCATCATACCTCCACTAGGCTCTTCACGACGTCAATATACCCGGCAGATAATATTTAGAGTATCTGCTATATTACACTAAAAACAAATCTGCACTAATATTTTCTTCACAGATGCTATGATTTTTTTTATGAAAAAAGTACGAGATCTTTAGCAAAGAAAATAAAACAAGAATTCACCACGCCCTCAATTGGCTTTCCACACTCTAGATATTCACGACAGGCAACCCTCAAGATCTCTGCTAAATCACTCTCAAGCTAGATATGCCCTAATATTTTCTTTACAGATGCTATAATTTTTTATGAGAAAAGAACAGTACAGTTTCTTAGACATAGCAACGTACTGTATAGAATGTAATTAAATATTCCATAGAAAAATTAATAGCGGCCAAGAATCACAGATGTCTACACCAGAAAATAAAAAAATTAATAGCAACTTTAATTTTCAGTAATTAATATAATTGATTTATGACTTCAACTATAATTCAATTAATTCCGATCTTATTGCGTAAAATTATTTCGTCAAGATGTAATTATTCCAGATGTTTCATTTAATTAAACAAACGGCTGTAGAGAAAGCGTGCATAGCACATTTAATCCGATCAATGTAGCCAATCCATTTACCGGGAATGCGATTACAAAATTCATTTCATTTTAGAAATACCATCCAAACACATATAGATATCATACACTGCTCACCAAGAGAAATTGCATGTATATTTAATTTTTAACCATCTTAAAGAAAAAGCGGCGGTTCTCAATTCATCAGTATATATATATATATATATATATATATATATATATATATATATATATATATATATATATATATATATATATATATATATATATATATTGTAACGAATTTACTAGAAAGTTCTTTATTTCTCGAACACTTATTTACAACTCAACTATTCACAAGTCCAACTATTTAACTAACTTCCTTTCTACTTTAACTTTATAAACTAACTTTTGCACTGTATATCACTTTCTTCGCACTGTATCGCTCACTATCGCGGTCCAAATTCAACTCACTACTGGCCGGACGAAACAATTCTTATAGTGGAACGTCTCTCCAGACGTTTCTAGATAAAGGACTTTGGCGAATCTTCTAGTATAGAACGCACTGGAAGTCAACACCGCACGCTCTCGAGGTTGCGAATAATTCCGGTGTTCGGGATCGGTCGAGGGGTTCGTGACAATATTTTTTATGTATGTTCGGGTATAACTTTTGTGTTTATGAACCGATTTTAATTATTCTTTGCGTTGGGTTCAGTATATCTTCAAGGTGGTACCATATTAATTTCATTAGTATTGGATCTTCGACTTCGAAGATACACAACGGAACTCTTTATTCAAGTAGCCATCATTTTCTCATTCGCAAGGAATCCTTAGTAGGTCTATCCATCACTTGTCATACAATATTAATAATTCCAATGCCGGGCCTCGGCAATTTTAAATGTAAACTTATTGTTATAGTAACAAGGTATATATTTTTTTATGTTTTACTTGGCACCGACTTCAAAATTATGTAAAACAATTAATAATAATTACATAGTAAACAATAATTTCTGAATTACATTAAACGGAACAACAAATAAGTATTAAATATTGTAGAAAATAAATATTGTATTGTAGAAAATATTTATTTCTTGCTTTTTAGTTGTTACTTTTTTTAAGCCGGTTTCTTTTTTAACTTACTATGTTAATTGAAGCCATGAACTTTACGATTTAAATTTTATTTAAAATGATCTTAAATACATTTTATCAAAATATGTTAATAGGAGATTGAGAGTATGTCATTTACTAATCTGCAAATTAACTCGAGAGGAAAATTAGACTTCCTGAACTTACCTATTCCCTAACGAGTTGACTTTCCTTCGGGGAGCATCAATAATTATATTTTCCAGAATTTGAATAAATTTGTAAAACAAAAATCTGATTTAATATTCACCCCTCAAGCTACAGCCACGGATCGTGTTGAAACCCTACAGTTGTTCATCTAAATTCGGATATTACACGTCGTCAAAACTTTTACAATTTCATAGGATATCCACATAAATATAAACTATAACTCAGTTCACTCGCATGAGAAATTAAAAAATAATAAACCGGTAGTTTGCTTCTATAAACTATGATGTTGACGTTATCAAATGACTGATATCTTATTATGAAAAGAGTGATTTTAACAGCTATCCATTAAGGTTAGAATCAGGTATTTTTGTTTATTTTAATAACTTAATTATCATGGTTTTACGACAACTTTTATTTTATTCATATTTACCAATTATAGTACATCTTTCCCGTATTTAAAACTTTAATTAATTTTACATATTTTCGCAAATAACAAATTTTTTAACAATACGAAAAACAAAAACTTGTCTCAATAGATGATAATTCTGTAGTGTATTATTAAAAATGTTTATTAAAAGTTTATTACTTTTAGTATATATTATTAAAAGTTAATTTTTTTATTTATTTTTTTTTATTTATAGAATTATGCTAAAGGTACTTGTATCCTTGTCCAAGTCACGTCAGAACATATTATCTAATTGTAAGTAGTGTATACCTAAATATAATAGATCCCTTTCTAAATTTGGAAATATACTTCTTTTGCTGTCAAAAGCAGATTAAGCAATAGATGATTTTTTAGGTTTGTTTCCCTACTTTTGATTATAAATAACTTCGCATACCACAGATCTTCTGTTGATTTCTATTTTATGTTTGCGATTGTTTAGAAGTTACTGAAATCTGTTACTGATATTAAGTATCAGTCGAGCGCATACCCATTCAATATTATTACTTCACTAAAATAATAAAATAAGTAATAGTTTGGTTTAGAGTAATTTTGGACTCTTTCATAATTTGCTTATGTGGATAGAATGATACATAAAATGCTGAAAGATAATTATCACAATAGAAAATTGTAAATCCAGTTGTAAAAACACCTTATTAGAAAATTAGAACTTCCTCGGGAATCTGTGCTAATAATGTTTGTTGATAACATAACAATATATGTTTGTGGTATAATCCCTGAAGAAATATGCAGTATCACCAAACTAATTACCAATGAGTTGAACGTATTGTGCCAAAGAAAACGATTAATATTAAATACGGAAAAAACTGAATGATTATTGCTAATTAAGATTATAGCAAATACAAAATTTTTTTGACATCTGGTTCTGTCATAAACTGTATTAATTAAAAATTTTGAATTTGTATGTAAAAAAATAGTTAGTACATGTTTTGTTATATATATATATATATATATATATATATATATATATATATATATATAATATTTTACGTATGTATATATCCTCTAGTATATAGTCACATGGCTAATGATATTGTATTTGTACAATCATGTGAATAAACTATTTATCTGTCAATAAGAGATTCATTTGCCTAATATATAATTGAATTCCACTATAATCTTACAAAAATATGTTTAAGTACAAAGAAATCCTAATACTTTCATGAGCCTTCATTTGGAAATGGGTGATTTCCAAAATGAAAAGGTTTGCAAAAAATAACCTATCAAAATTTAAAAAATTAAATCACAGTAATCAATATAATACATGACATGGAAATACACTAAAATTATTAAACATAACAATACTTATTTAAAAGAATCGCTTAATTATAACTTCATTATTAAGTGTAATAATTATCATAAATACACAAAAACACAAAAAATCAACTGTGACAAAAAAATTAACACAAAAGTAAAAAATATGTTCTCCAAAATACATTTTATAATTTAAATGAGTATCTATCATATAAGAAAAATTATATAAACATTTCAAAATAAAATAACTCATATTATTAAATACTTATAGCTTATAATTATATACTATATAGGTATGTATATATTCCGTGATAAAATATGCAACATTTTGGACATCGTTTCTCTTATTTATGTGAACCATATGCTGTTAGACATAACTATTATATAATATTGACATGTATATTAATAGTAACTGTAATACCTTAATTATCATTCTATATTAGTTGATGTATTTCTATACATCTACCCTATCTTTTTTAAATAAACGCTATTATTACTATTTTTAAGCCATTTTTATATTTTTATAATTTTATAACTCCAAAAATTAATATAAATTTCCTAATGTATTTATTTTGACAATATTCAACTACCCAAATACAAAGAAATTTCACGTTATAAATTGTGGTTTATTTTTTTCATTTGTAAATATATTAATCATCATAGATGATTTGTTACGACAACTGCACAGAATTTTCGCACATATGTTGTTAATCGCTATCCACAAACAGTGTAGGAGCATCAAAAGCGGGCCCATTCTAACGCTAAGTGTTGACCCAAGATAAGTGAGTTTAAGCCTAGCAATATTATTGCCCTCTACCAGTCTTATCACTATAGAATTCAACTACCTCGTTTAAGGGTGCGCTAGCCATTTTCCCCTGATATCTCGCCCCCTCATGAAAGACATTCCAATCCAAAAAGAGATACGCCATTCACACTGCAGGGGCGATAATGTGAGTCCAGACTGCCTCCATTGGTCGTGGCTTGCTGGACCCGCGCGATGGAGCCGTGAGCCCACGCATTGCTACTCCCTCTGGATCATGACTGTCCTTATCAGCGGATTTAACTGATCCCCCGCTTACTTGGCCAGTAGTAACTTGATTCTTCATATTGAGAGTCTTCTGTTCCAATTACTCAGACTAAGATCTACTTGGCTTGTCCGTCTGCTCTCTTGATGTAATCCCCACAGTTACACTGAGATATATAATGTAATGAAATGGCTGTAATAAGAAAGAAAACACCTTACCCTTACTATGGCCCTTATCCGTGCTATGTAGTATTTCACCAGCTTGACCATGGCGACGCGGAATCCCATGTCGAGCATCTTGACTAGTAGGATGTCGTCCCATATCCTGTCGAACGCCTTGAGACAAATCTAGAAATACAACTCCGGTGACATTTTTTCTGTCATCCCTCCGTTACGTATTCCACAAATCTCAAAATCTGTATGCCCGTGACAATTTTGTTCCGGTAGGCAGTAGGTACAGTATTATTCACCCTGCGACCTTACTCATTGCCGGAAGAAAACTGATGGACTAGAAGGGCGTATTAGGTTTTTACATTATTTCGGGATGAGGACGACATTTTCTTTTTCCACCTTCGAAGAAAGTGTCGGAATCTCTTAATCTCATTAAGTATGTTCCTTCCTCGGCAGGTTTCTTAGAGTTTATTTTCCTTACCTTCAAGATCTGAGCGAATTCCTCAGTGGTGACTGATCGGAAAACAAAGTCTCCGTCCATCCATAACTTAAACATAGAATTCCGCTAAAAACCATAGCAATATATCTTACCTTATCAAAACAATCAAAACATTATTATCACTTCTTATAAGTACTTTTAAATAGAATCCAATATAAGGCTTGCCATACACTTCATTATTTATCACAAGATAATGGAAGATCAAAAGGTTACAAATGAATTAATTTTGGATGAAATAAGAAAAACTAGGCAAGAATTAAAAACCATAGTAGAAGCTGTAGAAGTTAAAATTTTATTGAAAGTAGAGGAGTTAAACAGAAGATTAAATATAGTGGAAAAGAATAATATAAGAATTGAAGAGAAACTTGAAGAAATTGACAGAATGGGAAGAAAAAATAATATTGTAATATTTGGTCTGACTCATGCCCAGCAAATTTCTCCAGAATTTATTTGTAATGAATTAAAAAAGTTGGTTGATGTTGATATAAATTTGGCAGATTTAAAAAATTTGTACTCGCTAGGAAAAGAAGAAGACTGCCCTGTCAAAGTTGAATTTGTATCTTATTTAAAAAAAGCTGCAATCATCAAAAACACACAAAACCTTAAAGTTGCAAACATCTCGATAGCAAGCGATTTGACGCCTAAACAACGAGAATAAAACAAAATATTAAGGAAACATCTTCGCTTTGCAAAGCAAGACGAAAATAACGTCTAAAAAGAATAGATTGTATCTAAACAACAAAATATACACACCAAATCAGTTACAAGATTTTGAAGATTACGAAATTACGTATCAATTAAAATCGATTAGCACTTCAGAGACTAAAACCATCCCAACATCTGGCTTAAGGCAAGAAGTTCAAAATCAGGAAGAAGTCCTAGATAACACACCGATTAAAACAACTGGAATTTCAACATATAACGTGAAGGGAAAAAGAGGAACGAAAAAAACTGCCAGACAAATAAAAGAGTGTAAAATAAAATCTCGTTCTGGTTCAGTTCCAATAAATAATATATATTGTTAATTTGTTAAATCCTATTTAAATCTGTCTGCCTTGTATATTTTAAGTCTCGGTGTAATTATAGCCTATATATTTTGTCAAAGGATGTATTTAATTTGAGTAATTATGATCTAATATTGTTAATCCAATATTAAATTATACTTAAAATGCATGTGAAGATTCTATTAATTTATTAATTTAGGTGAATGTATGCGTGTTAATGTTTATGTACAGGTATGTATATGAATATATAGCATTATTTGTAATTAATAATTTTGTGTACTTCTTGTTAGCACACGTACTAAGTATATTATACAAATCTTAAAATAATACTAAGTTTAAATTTTGCGGGATTACAAATGGACCCCTTTATTAATTATTATTGGATTACCAAACAAAAAAAAATCATCACAGAGGTACTAGAAAATATTAGTGAAGCTAATGAGGTATTAAATGTTAATATAGATAATGAAAATTTCAAAATAGCACATCTGAATATCAAAAGTATTCAAAAAAATTTTGAGGAATTGGAGGTATTTTTAAGTCAATTTACTAACGAATTTGAGTGTATTGTTTTAAGTGAAACGTGGAGCATTAATAATACTGATTTATGACAGAAATATGTTCCGCGTTTTAGTTGATCAAAAAAATTATATGTAATTATCAAGTCAAGTCAATTCTATATACACAGTAAAATAAAATGACTCACTGCCTCAAGATTTAAATTACTCATGAATATTTTTATTGTCGTTAATTAAATAAAATAAAGTATAATAAAAATTTTAAATAAAATAATAATTCATACGTACCTCTCGGTTGATTTTACCACTTACTAATTTATTTATAATTTTATTTGTACCATTTAGTTATATTTTATCTATACATTTATTTATATTTTATCTATATTTATATATGTATGTTCATGTTGTTTTTGTGCATGTATATTTATTTATCTAATATCTAAATCATATACCTATATTAATTAAATTTAAGATAGAAACATCCAAATACTAAAATTTATCTATGGGTGACACTACATTAGAATACATCCAACTCCCTTATGTTGTGTTGTTATTATATTAAGTTATTTTATATTCAATTATGTGGCATTCTTAATTTATATTTATTATTTGGTTGTATTTATATTCTTTTTTTTTACCCGTACAAGTATCTTAGTGATACTTCCGGGGATCATCTTATTTATTTATTTGCATCCAATTCTTATATATATTTAGAAATAGTAGCATTACTCGAAATTTTCATAACATATATATATATATATATATATATATATATATATATATATATATATATATATATATATATATATATATATATATATATATATATATATATATATAATCATGTAATTGTGAGATTGATGTTAAATTAAATAAATAAATTATTATTATATAAATTATTATATCTAGCTTATCCATCTAACACGTTTTATAACTTCTTCTAACCAGTCACCGTCCTGGTCCTTGGTTTCCAGCTGGTTTTCCATGTAGCTCGAGGCAGTTCAGGAGCTCAAACCAGTTGGCGTTTCTGCCTTTTCCTCATCGAAATAGAAGAATTCTCGACGAATGGGTAATATCGAAGGCCGTTCTATGCTTGATGCTTTGTGTACTTTCCAGAGATTGCTGTCCTTGGGATTGCGAGTATCAAAATGTCGACTCAATATCTTTTGCCTATGGAACTAGGCCTCAAATATTCGCGATCCTTCAAATCTAAATGAAGTCCATGCCCATGGTTGTGCAAGATCGAAATCTAAAATAGTAAATTTTGCATCTCTTCGACATTCTTATGTAAACCTGATCACCAAGAGGTAAGAAAGCTAAGCTCTTCATTTTTACTATGTTCATGCGTGGTATACAAAATCAGTAAAATTCGTCTTCGTAACACATCAAGTATGTTATAACTCCACATTAAACAATATGACTCGGTAATTAATTTGTAAAATTTTATTTTTGTATCAACAAGTATGCTGTCATTCCACATTAATTTAGTAATAATAATAAGTAATTTATTTACAATTCTATAAAAACTATTAAAATTAGTATGAGAAATAATGTAGTAAATACTCATATATTTTGAACATTTTTGAAAATCTGAGATAAGATCTTATATTATACTGTTGCTTAATTTATTAAAAAGGGGTCCTTTTTATTGAATTACTTAATTAAATTTAATCATCTAATAAAGTGTATATAAGTCAGGACAAATAATCTGTTTGTTGAAAAATTCTAGGTTTTAGATCGATTAGCAAAGTAAATTTGCGTCGTAATAAATATTTATTAAATTCATGTAAACTAAAAATAACCGCTACTCTTTTCTCTCCTTCACTCCTTCTTTTTCAATTATAATTATATTTTACTCCCGCTGGTGAAAAAATACCCAAACTATATTAACACTGACTTAGTTTTTCACAAAACACCAGAACACTATACACTACACTCGTCGCGTTTCGCCAACAAAGTTGGCATCATCTGAAGATGATTAAAACTGTTTTAATCATCACCAGAAGATGCCAACTTTGTTGAAGAAACGCGCGCCGAGTGTAGTGTGTAGTATTTTAATGTTTTGTGGAAAACTAAGTCCAACCTACTCCAGTACCAAACTATGTTCTATAAGTTTCTTCGTTCCGTCCAAATTAACTTTATTGCATAACATATATGTATACCTTATCTAATATTATTTGAAAGTCGTATGTACGTATAGATATGTATAACTATCGTATATATAGATATGTTTAATTAATGTCTCTAGATAGACATCACAACGTCAAATAAATCATTAAAATAATGTTCTTTTTTCTCGAATACTGATTTTAATATGCAGGCGTTTAATTCTATAACAACTTTTTATATAAATAAATAGTTCTTGAATGTTTATTCGTTTTAGAGTGCAAAGTTTTCTTAGACAATGAAAAGTTAAGACCCACGTTAAACACAATCCTTAGATAAACGTGTCTACCAAGTTTCATAGCTATCGCCTAAACTTCTTCCCTCGAACTTCAAAATACTCAAACTTCAAACTGACCTGGGGTGACTGCGATATCAGGCTCGAGCGTCCCTGGAGAGGATCTACGGCTTTCCGGGAAATGTTGTCTATTCATGAGACAATGTGACCTATTTTTGGCGTATACGAGCCCCGGCACATAATAGTTCGGCCAGGCATAATTTTACAATTAATATATTTAAATAAAAGTAATTTATAACAGAAGAAAAGTATAAACTTGTAACTTAAACAGATGAAATATTACGCTATGATGTGTCAGGGACAAGTTTGCTAATAAAGAAACGTTTAGATTCACGGTCCAGAATGGTTCGACTGCTTCATCAAAACTGTGTTATATCGCCTTTATTAACAATAGCAGCTTTAATTCTAGCAGGCATTGTATCTACCAGCTTAGCGCACTCTTTAGTAAGCGTGCTGTCCCAAATTTCTTGCAATTTGGTGCTTAGATTATTAACTGAACGGGCTGGATGTTTGAACAAATGTTTTTTCATTTTTTTTTTTTCGACAATATTTATATTGACGAGAGATCTGGACTGCTAGAGGGCCACTTCATAATAGGGTCATTATGTTCTGTAAGCCAAGCTTTGATAGCATTTGCTGTGTGACACGTAGTACCATCTTGCTGGAAAATGTACTGCGCGTCAGTGCCTTGACATATTGGTATTGACGGCAATACCAATATATCTGTCAAAACTGTCTGTCAAAATTTGTTTATACTTTTCTGCTGTCACAGTACCATCTACAAAATGCTGTTTTCTTACGCCCATACCACTCATACACCCCCAGATCATAAGAGACGCAGGAAACTTCATTTTCCTAACCAAACAGGATGATTAGTTTCCTATGAAATTCTTCACACGTATTTTAGTATCACCCAAATAGATTACTCGTCACTCCAAATTACTTGGTGCCATTCTTCTAAAGTCCAGTGCCTATGTTCTCTAGCCCACCATAACCGATTGATTTTCTGTAGTTTAATTAATAACGACTGTTCTTTTGCCTGAAAGAGAAACCTTTTTGCCTGGAAGAGAAGATGTAAAGAATCTAACTTTACCTTGTAGAATCTGTATCCTATTTTCTTCATTGAGTCTCTAGTTGGGGATACAGAGATATTTTTTCCAATGGTTTGCCTCCATGGCACCATAATTTGTTTTGTACTAGATCGTCGGTTTGTTGTTACAATTCTCTTCGGAGTATGTTGATTTAAGCGTGATATTTAGGATGGTCGACCAGTTTTCATCCTTTAAGCTGTGCATCCACTTTGTTATATATTTTTGAGGCAACGAGTACGTAGCACATATTTTCCGAGCCGAAATTCCCTGTTTATGAGCATTAAGAATTGATGTTTGCATATTTCCACTTAATGCCAAGCCACGTGCCATTTTTTTAAATAATTTTAGCAGACGCATCTAAAACACACATTATAATATCCGTTTCACTTTAACAACAATTGAGATTCTCTTTTTATTTAAAACGCCACATACGTTTTATATTGGTTATGAAATTACGCCCGGCCGAACTATTATGAGCATGGGCTCGTATATATTCCAACTCTTGATTAATTAACTCTTGACTGAGTTGACATATTCAACTCAGCTATAATCTACCAATAGAGTCATCGGTACTATATAGTGCGAACATTCATGTTAAAGTTTATTAAAGTTTCATAGGAGACGATCAAATATGGAAAGATGATATTCAAAAGTCAAGAATGTATTAGTTTAAAGTTAAAATATTCCCATATCATCATTACTTTTCGAATACACTGAAAGTTGAGTATGGTTCAGTTTAAGAAGACATTATTTAAGGCAAACACATGCTCATCTTATATATGTACTTCCCCACAGATATCTGGTTGTATAATATATACTATATAACATATACAAATATTACAAATGATGGTATATTTATATTATATCACACGTTAACTGTTAACATCTATTTGTAACAATGACTACAGATAGATGAACAAGACAGACATACCTAACGTATTCTTTATTTCAATTCTTGCAAATTAGCTGCAAAAGCTTTAAATATCTTTATAATTTTAAATAAGGGAACAAAAAAAATTCACTTATTTATCAGCTAGTTATAAAAAAACTCGCCATGTAAAGATATAGTATTTCATGTCGTATATACTATTCATATACGTATATATGAATTTCAGTCGACATAGTTTCTTTAACGCTTTTCATTTATGATAAAGTTGAAAAATAATAGACCCAGTTATTATTATACACGAATCTGTCATCTAAACACTAAATTTGTGAGGATGTAATGAATATACAATAAATTAGATTATTATAACGCACCCTGTATATAATTTTATATATGTTCATGTGTTTTATGTATTTGCTGGAATAAGATAGTATAACGTGTGTTTCTGTTATAGTACAAGATTCGGCAGCTGATTTCTGCAGGTATCTGTTTTGTTTTTTAATAAAACTTAATTCAAATGAAAAATTAAAGGCAATGTAATACATTGAGGCCTGTAGATTGTAATTAATTTATTTTAATAAATTCCAACTATACTTTTTTTAAGTGAATTAAACGTTATTTCAAAGAAAATGATGTACAGAATTAAACAAGAAAATGGTTTGCCAACTCGCAGTCAGCTGCAACCTCTATGTCGCCAAATGTCACAGGTATATTATTGTTAATTATTTTCAATCATCGTGTTTTTCAATAAAGTACTATAGTAAATTGAAGTTTAATTCTTGCTGTACACGACAATACATGGTTACCTGTTGAAAAATGGCCGCAAGTAGTGGTTGTCATGATTTTAATTAATTACTTTCCGTCTAGATGAGTGTCAGCAAACGAATGTTAACAAGGATACAATGTGATGTAGTTAAAGGAATTTCTCTATATAAAATGTTATAAGAACGTATCGTATCTCAGCTGCAACGATTGAAAAAAACAATTTATAAATAGTGGTAAATCGGGGCAATGAAATACGTATTTCATAATGATGACATTAAAAAATTATTAGGAAATATAAATCATAATTTTTATCAAATAATGAATTTGCTTTAAAGAAATATATTTTTCTAACGTGAATTATTAAACCCAAATTTTCTTTGTCCATCTTATTCGTCTTCTTCTTCTTCTTGTTTTGAACTTCTATTAACTTCATCTGAATCATCAGAGCTTTCATCCGTCGTCCGCCTTCTTTGTCTTCAGAAGTTACCTCTTTTAACACGGATAAAATGTCTTGGACTCTCATTGGCATCGGACAAATATTTTTCATTAAAGTCAATTAATTTTCCACTATTGTGGCGTAGGAACACGTCTTCATTTTCATAAATCAATAATAAAAACAGCAAAATTTAAGTATAACATTGAGAGTCAACGTATTCACTCCAGAAACGAAATAAACATACTATGCGTATAACAGTCACATCTGCCATGCTGCATCTTTGCTTACAATATGAAGCAGCAGGCCCATGCTTTCTCTCTCGCCCACACTCATCTAGAGATAGAGTAATTAATTCAAATCATGACAACCACTACTTGCAGCCATTTTTTTACTATCGTGTACAACAAATATCAATTTACTATAATGTTTTAATGAAAAACTCGATGAATTTAAATAATTAACAATAATATACTTGTTTATATACATCTGGCAACATAGAGATTGCGGCTGACTAAGAGCTGGCAACCATTTTTTTAATTCTTCACATCATTTTCTTTCAAATAATTTTTAATTCACTTAAAAAATATATAGTTGGAAATCATTGAAATAGATGAATTAAAATATAATGAATTAAAGGTAATCGCAGCTAATTTTTGATAGGCTACCCGGCAGCAATATATTACATTGTCATTAATCATTCATTTGAACTAAGTTTCATTAAAAAAAAACCGATACCTGCAGGAATCAGCTGCCGAATTTTAGACTATTGGTGAGAAAGATAGTGACGCCTGTAAGTAACAAGAATGATAAAGGAAGTGCAAGGGCAATTGCGCCGAATCGACGGGATCGAGCGATGGATCGAGCATCGATCCATCAGCCCTGAGGGACTGGTTGTTGGGGAGCGACGTTGAAAATTGTTACACTAGTGGACATCGACAACAATTATTAGAAGAAATAAAAAAGGTGTTTTTCTTTATTAAATCGAAAGCTGTTTATTTACCTCTACCCCATCGATTCAGATAGGCGAAGTGCACATTATTAGTGCTTCATGTTTACATATTTTGAGAATAGATATGCCTCGAGAAAAGAAACCACACTTCGTCAGAGAAAATGTTAAAACATTCGATAAATTATTAACAAACCATTCACAGCACATAAAATACCTGGGAAAGTCTACTGGTAAAAGGATGTGATATGATAGTAGCATCGTATATAGATGCATGTTCAAATTGTCCTCTATAATAGTTGGTCATATTCTACAAGAAAGTAGAATTTCTGTTCTACATGTTAAATTACATATACTGGAATCTCTTAAACCGTTACGTTTATTTTTACTAGCTAGTAAACGATTGAGTCAATGTACTGGTGTGGTAATTACGAGGGCGGTACTAAATACACCATTAAATTTAACTCAACCATTAAAACTTTCTACATATCGACTGTTAAGAAATCAACTGTTTGCACCGATTTAACCAATTTGTAGTGATTGTGCGTCTATAGACATATGCTACGTAATATCAAGGATTATTTTAATTATGAAAATATTATATCACTAGATGTCGAACCGTCGCCGTCGTTCGTTTTGTATAAGAATAGTATTTCGATTATAACTTTCGATAAAACAACTGTGGAAACGTATCTGATGCTGCAGTTATTTATTTCATCGATCTCATCCAGCTTGTGGAACTGCTGCTTTACTGGGTAAATGTTTTGTAAATTATAACTTATTATTGCTTACATACGTTGTATTGTGTTATACCTGTTTATCTGGTATTATGTACACATCTATGGTATCTCACCATTTTCCCGCTTTACTTATCAGTCACTGAGTCGATTTCGCAAAACACGCCCTTCAAGGTACGTATTAAAATCCTATGGTATTATTAATTTCCTACGGTATTACTTCTCTCTTATTGAAGGTTCCAAGACTTTCACTAAGTGCTTTCAAATATCGTAAGCCCTAACTGTATCACCAAATTCCACAAACTAGCATCTGTCATTTCGAAAATAGATATGGGCCATGTAAATTTTGTGTTATATGGTGAATAATTCAAAAAATGCTTAAAATTACAATAGCAACAATATTTTAACAATACTTACTGTTTAACAGATTTCAACAGTCAAACAGTAATATAAATGCACGATCTACCTCCGGCAATTATTTATCACTCCATGACTATTTTTGACTAAAATTTTTTATATAAGTAAATCAATAGCAGCCAAACTCATTCACAGCAGCCAAATAACGATTGCAAGTACACAATGTTATTACAGGACTTCTTAAAATTATTAAAAATAAAAATAACCATAGTAAATTGTATGAATATAACGAAATTCAATGGGTATACGAGTACAAGAAGTAGATAACACTTTCAAAGATTTTAAAGAGAGAAGTATCAAGTTTTACGATCAATGCAGAATCTAAAGGATACTGCTTCATTGAACAATGGTCGTAGAGGTCAATAATTATGGGTTATTTAATATTATGAGTGTCAATAATTATGAGTTATTTAGCAAAATTAATTCTCGAAACCATTCTCGAAAGAATACACAAATCAGTGAATTTAAAAGTAGTATAAAATAATTTACGGTGACTTCAAATTAGTGTGTAGAACTTTTCAGCATATCTTCTCATTAAGGCACATTTCAGCATAAACTTCTCATTATTTGAGGCATAATTTCCATTAATTTGGGATACTCTAGACTTATATTTTATATTTAACGTATCTGTGTATGGTTACATTATAATATTTACATTATAACCCAAGTTAACTATATAATTGCTTTTTACTTTATTTATATTATTATTATTAGCAACAATTTTTGTAAATATACTTTCAGGATGGAAAAATGTTTTCTCTAATTCAATGACAAATTATATAGACATCTCACAGTTTCGTGTTGTATTAAAAACTAAAGTAGTAACTATGTTGGTCATATTTCTAGCTCATTGATTCAATTATCTCCAACATTCCAAAATATTCCGAATATTATGATGCAGTGCACAATAAATTCTATAAACATATGTAATGATGGAAAGGACAGAAAATGGGATCCAAATCCCGTTGGGAAAAGATCCTCGAATTCAATAAAAAGTTATTTCAATTTTACTTATTTATATGTTGCATTAAAAGTTAATAACATCATTGGTATTCAGTATTCTTTCATTAATTAAAATGTTATTTCTAAATATTATGAGCACTGATGTGTACACTTCATGTCAGTTGACCTTATAGGCCATATGATGTTCTCAAAAAATAATGGAAACAGAATGTGTAAAAACTCTCAATTGAAAATTAGAACTCCAAAATGATTCTGGATGTTATTCAGAATTCATTGATATTGTAATGTTATTTTATGTATATCATCAAGTGGACCTATTGCTACTACCACAGCCTTTCAGAATCTCGTCTTCACCAACCGCACTCTTGTAGTGAACTAGAGATATTTTACCTACCTAACATATAATAGACAATATACCTCCGGTTTATATAATATACTAAGAACGATATATCTTCTACACAAATCTCGCTTATATTTGTATAGCTACTGCAAGTATATTTACTCGCAAGTCATTAGATGTAGCTGAGTTACTACCTTAACCATCCAGATGATAGTCACTCCAGCCATTACTTAACATTTAGTGCACATCCGTAATTTCACTATGACCTTACTTTAAAACTTTTTTATTATATCATCGTAACTAGTGATTTTGGTACATTAATAACAGTTTTACATTTATCAGTATAGGGCTCCAATGTGCCAACCTACCTACATCATACATATATATATATATATATATATATATATATATATATATATATATATATATATATATATATATATATATATGTTATATAAAAATACCGTTTATGTACATTGTTAACTTAGAATATTTCAGTATGTGACGCATAGCTATTATCTTGTGAGAAGGTAATATGATATTCTGGGAATCTGTTATCATTCTCTTTCCAGACATCATACGATATCTGTAGCATATAAGATATATATATATATATATATATATATATATATATATATATATATATATATATATATATATATTCCTAGATAGAGGGGATATAACTCGTCAGTCCTCCAACCCACGAATGCATGCTGTTCTTCTAAGTGGCGAATTTTCTCCCTTTTAATAGGGGATAATATCGCCACCCCATCGTTATTCTGACCTGGCCCTTTTTATTGTTCTTATTTAGTTAGCTATTGTTTCCTTGTTCCCATTAATACAAGGATTTTATTGTAAATTTTTAACTGTGTTATTCAGGTTGTATGTAGTCTATTGCGATTATTTTTATGTATATTGTATTTATTTTTTCGTATTTCGTCAGGAAAAGACAAAAACCTGCTTTAAGTAATTCTATTTGCGATTATTTATTTTTATTTCGTGTCGTTATAGCCTTTCAAGTCTTCTGCGCAGCGATGCGGTTACTCGTTCCGCTGCGTCTGGGAGGTTGTCGGCAGATAATGTCATATGTTGTTAAATCATTTAACTTTTTAATTTATAGAAGTACTCTATTTTACGCCGTGTCTGATCCGGAACCACAGATATTTGCGTTCTTTCAGAGACACCGTTTCTGATTTTGTCCGTATTGTTTGTCTGTGCGCATTGTTCTTTGTCTATACTTACTGTCAGATGTCTACGTCTAGGTCTTCGTGCAAATATTTATATTTATGTAGCTCATCAGTATTTATATCTTTTAATTGTGTAGTCAGTTTTACGTGGTCCAGTTGCTTATTGTAAAATTTATTCACTATGACCACTTATCTGCAACATTTTCTATATCAGATTGGAAATAATAGTTTGACTGGTGTCATTTGCTCAGTATGAAATATCTCTTTTTAGTATTTCAACAAAACAAAATAAAACTTATAAAATTTATCACTTCATTATTTTAAGAGAACTTTTGATACGTTTATTGTACAAAAACATTTCCTAACCAGAGTTATAAATAACTATTATGAGTTAAAAATATATGTCCTTTTTTTGTGGTATAGATATCTAATAAAAGTCTTGTAATTGCCAATAATGAAAAATAGTTACGAGCCGCAATGCTCCAGGGTTGTGTTTTATTTTATCTCTAAGCCGCTATAGCCGGCAGTGGACATAAATAATCTGACGTGGACAGAAACAGCAACGAGTGCATCGAATGGATTTCCGTGTTCAGGGTAGTATTAGGGGAAACCGGGGCGATAAGCTAAATAGGTTACTCAGGATAGAATCTCGTCTCGGGTAGTTTCGTGTTTAATAAAACATTAGATATTGTACAGGCGGTGTACGGTTAATTCCCTTATTTCATTCAACTTTTGCACTTTAATGTAAAAGTTACCGTTGTCGGTATACCGTAATTATATAACCATTTTGTAGTAACACTAGTTACCTTTTTAATCCTAGGGAGATCGACAATCTGCCCAGTGGGCAATAATCTTTTTTTGTGACTAAATTGTAATACCATGTAGAGTGTCACTTTAGTGAATGATTTCCGTTAAAAATTAATCTAAATCTTAAATCTAGAGTTTATTTTTCTAATTGATATTAAGTCTAAATCTATCTGAGTCTTGTAGTCAAGTCGAGGTAGCAGACGTTGAAGCCTACGCACTTCACTAATATCGCGCACATTTAGCAAATTGGCTAGCAAATTAGGGGGCACTAATACTATTTAACTGTATTTCTCACTGAATCATTGTATGGCTTCCTTGATAGATTCCAGAAGGATGTTTTACTGAATCACTTCATTGGGGACGTAATAAGGTGCGTCAAAGATGTCACGCAATGCCTTCTTCTAAAACCGTTGCAGGATATTAATGTCGGAGATTCTGGCGATACCCCACAGCTGACCAAGTCCAAACAGGTTTAAGAATGGACTTATATAGTAATACCTTGTTATCCAAGGACAATTTAGATTTACGGCCTATAAGCCAATACGTATGGTTTAGTTTAACTCCTAGTTGCTTAGATTTGATGAATATGTGTTTTTTCATGTAAAACGTCAGTCCAAATGCATGTCGAGATACTTGTCATCTTCGATTTGAGGAACTTGATAGCTGCTAATATTCACATAAGGACATTCTTAAAATAAGTGTTACATGCATGGACTTGGTTTTCAATGTTTTTAGCCATTGCTGAACTTCATTTAATTTTGTTTGAAGGTTTTTTGAAGTTGATGTTAGATTAATGTGACAGACTGTCGTGTCGTCAACGTCTGTTTCAACAATGGCGGTTCTTGTTATCAGGAGGTTAGCTGTACATAAGAGATATAATAAGGCCAAGTACGCTGCCTTGAGGAGCACCTGAGTATATTGGATGCAATTTAGTGTATTCACTACCTTGCTTGCATAAACTGTGTATCTGTTAGATAATATTTCAATAGTAGTATAAAGTGGAGGTGAAGAAGGGTATTAGTAAGCAAGCAGATTGCCCTTTAGAATATACATTGTAATTCGAATTGCAAATAGATTCATTAAAAAAATCAAATTATCATTTCCAAAGCACTGAGTACTTATCAGATAATTGAAATCCGTTATGATGATCGGCTATTTGTACTGTGCTGACATTAAATAGCCGACCTTAGTCATAGACAGAACTTGCAGAAGTTTAGTTTTCCTTAAACGGTTGTACTTCGGTTTAGATCTGTTAAAAATGGACTACTCATTTAAAGAATTAACAGATATGCATTTTATTTATGGCCTTGCCAACGGAAATACTATGTTAGCTGTGCGTCTGTATGTTGAACGTTTTCCAGCTGGGCGCATTCCAAATGGGAAGACTTTCTCGAGAATTCACGCGCGTTTACGTGATACCGGCTCGTTAAAGCCTTGCACCTCCATCGGAAGACCTCGAAATGTAAGGACAGTACAACTTGAAGAACGAATCTTTCAGACGGTCGAGGCAAATCCTGAATCAAGTACTAGAAGAACTGGAAGAATGGAGACAGTAAGTCATATGACTGTCCAACGAATCCTGCATGATAATTTGTTATATCCATACCATCTACAAAGAGTGCAAGCACTTTTTGCCGAGGATTATGTATCACGTCTCAGATTTAGTACCTGGTTTTTAAATAAATGTAATCAGAATTTGTTATTTCACTCATTCATTTTATTTACCGACGAAGCTGGATTTACAAGGGATGGTATAGTTAATTTCCACAATAACCATCTGTGGGCTGATGAAAATCCACATGGAATGATACAATCTCGGCACCAGCAGCGATTTTCAATTAATGTTTGGGCCGGAATAATTGGCGATTTTTTTATTGGTCCCATAGTACTACCAAATAGACTAGACGGCTTATCGTATCTGGATTTTCTTCAAAACGAATTACAACCTCTATTAGAAGAAGTCCCAATTGAAACACGCCAGAACATGTGGTTTATGCATGATGGCGCCCCAGCTCACTTTAGGCGAGAAGTGAGAGAATATCTGAATGAAACGTTCCGAAATAAATGGATAGATCGTGGAGGGCCAAGAGCGTGGCCTCCTAGTTCTCCTGACCTTAATCCATTAGACTATTATATGTGGGGGCACTTAAAAAACATAATTTATTCCGTTCCCATTCCTGATGTGCAGACCCTTCGGCAAAGAGTTGAAATGGGCTGTCAGCA
Organism: Rosalia funebris; assembly: GCA_037954035.1. Classification (NCBI taxonomy): domain Eukaryota; kingdom Metazoa; phylum Arthropoda; class Insecta; order Coleoptera; family Cerambycidae; genus Rosalia; species Rosalia funebris. Next base: position 3,792,592 of record JAZFAV010000010.1, on the reverse strand, counting down.
AATTCGAGAGATGCCTGGTATTTTTGGGCGAGTAAGAGAATCCATGAAAAAACGCATTGAAAAATATATTAAAGTTAGTGGGTAACATTTCCAGCACCTTTTTTTTGTAGTCGAGTTTGTTAGTTTATTACTTCCTATTACCTAGTCAATAAATTCTATAAATTCCTAAGTTACCTCTATTTTTTATTATCGTTAAAATAATGTGACATTTTAATATCATATTCAATCAAAAAGTATTTTCAATGCTTACTCGACCATTTTCGGTGGCTGAGTCAAATCATACTTGATAATGTTTTTATTACTTTAATTTTAATGTTAGCAGTGGGAAAAAATTGGTATTTGCAAAAGTTCTAATTACGGGAAAATGACAAGAGATACAAATGAAACGCAAGAGGGTAATTTTATTTAAAATGAAAAGTAGATCATAAAAAAGAAATAAAAAAATGTTTTTACCAGTGGCGTACCACAATTTTCTTCCGAAAACTTTACGGTACAATGTGAACGTACGCCACTAAATAACTTACGAAGTCAATATTTTTCTTGTTACTAGGGCATTATCAAATTAAGCTACAGTTAAAATTTCGTTTAACTATCTTCTAATCTTCAAACGTTATTAGAGAAAAACTAATTTTTTTGAAATTCTTTAGCGCCCTGTAGCTTGGAAACAAAAACCCGTAGAGCATAAACTTCATATAAAGAAAATCTATTTTTTTTTACTAAGCAATCCACTGTTTAATTTATTCCCAACCTTTATGTTACAGCCTGTATTTACTGATATTTGTCGTAACACTGACATAGTTTTCCACAAAACACCAAAACACTATACACTACACTCTTTGGAGCTGTACATTTAATATAATTTTTCCTGTGTTTATTATGACACTCAAGAAAACAATCGAGAAGATTTGTTGTGTATTGTCAAAGTTTATTCACGCATCCCCAGTTTTCGCCGGTTGTTCTCTTTCTCTTTAAACATTAATTATTAGTTATTACCAGTTATTAGTGTAGTCAAGTTTATCGTAATCTTCCCGAGGAAATTTGCAAACGACGCTAAGGTAAATATATTAGAGATTTATTTTAAATCAAATAGGAATGAGGCTGAGGCCACAAGAATATACGAAGAATGTTTTCCTGAACGCAACCCACCCAATATCCGCTACATAAGCTTGAATACACTAATAGTTGGTAATAACTAATTAATGTTTAAGAAGAAAGAGAAAAAAGAAGAAGAAAACTGGGGATGCATGAACAAACTTTGCGTTGTTCTGCATCATGAAAAACATAAAATTAAATGTACAGGTCGAAAAAGTGTAGTATATAGTGTTTTGGTGTTTTGTGGAAAACTATGTCAGTGTTATCTCACACCAATAATTCCAACCCACTGCAGTATTTTGGTAATATGTAAATATTACTGGTTATGGTTAAATATTACTAATATGGTTAGCACAAGATAGGAGAAGCTGGAGGTTAGCGTGCAACCAGTCTTAGGACTGATGACCTAATGATGATGATGTAAATATTACAGGTAATGTTGAAGTGCCCTAAATATTTCAAAACTTCGTAGCCACTTTAATACAATTATGAAAGGAATTACAATATTACATTGAGTGCAATTATGGCAATAATAATTTTGGGAAATAAAAAATTATACTACATAGGAAATTTAATTTACGTGGAGTAGCGTTCAACGAGAAGCATTGAATTGAAGAGGTTGGATTAAATCGTACCCTATTATAAAGTACCATAATATAAATTTCATACTTTTCATATTTCATATTTATATTTGCTCCAACTAGAAAGGCTACTCACCCCCGTTGCAGATGTAAACTTGCATAAATAAATTCGCAATCAAAACCTAAATCCTAACATTTGCATTTTATTAGTTAAACATCATGAATACAAATTCTGTTTTGATGGAGAATTAAGCCGTTATTTAGTATTTACATGCGAACAGAGGATCGACCAGATTCAATAACGTTATTCATTATTCATTAATATAATTTCGGAACAAAGATAATACTCGCAAAGCAGCAAATCCCTACATGCTACTGTATACTACGTACCAGGATCGGATTAATGTTCCTAAATTGGCACAAATAAATAACAGTAGAAAGGAAAATTCATTTAAACATTATTTTTAATTTAGTTTTACTACATAACGAATATTTAAAACTACTGGTTAATACGTTAAAAACTGGTTAATACGTTAATTAATGTTATATTATTCCCAAACATACAGTGTCTGAGGAGGAGAATAATTATATATAATCTTATAAGAAATATAAGATCACGCTCACCAGTAAGACCAAATAGATTGAGGGTCGAGCTGGATTACCGCTCAATGGAGACATCTGGTACACGGATAGAGCCAAGAGTGGGAACACAGCGGCTGCAGGGGTGTATAGGCAACGCGATAGGATAGGTAAAACCTTCCCCCTGGGCAAATACACTACCGCACTCCAGGCCGAGCTTGTTGCATTTATATACGGTGCTCTGGGGGCCGACCAAAATCGGACCCAGGAGAAGGTATGTATCAGCTCGGATAGCAGGGCGGCGTTGGCAGCCCTGAATGGCAACGACAAAGTCGAAGCTGGTCTATAATTGCTATGAAGCATTGAACCACTTGGCAGGGAAGGGATCGGTGGAACTCTTATGGATACCTGAGCATAATAGAATTAAAGGAAATCTAATTGCAGATGACCTTGCCCGACTAGGGACCAGGGAAAACCTCTATGGACCAGAACCTGCAGTGGGAATAAGTCGGAATCTGATCAGAGACCGCATCAATGGCTGGGCAAGAGATCAGCACAATAAAATATGGAGAGGAATAACGGGTTGTCGAATAACCCAACTCTTCATCGAATACTCAGAGATTGAGAAATGGGCCCAAGAATTCATTAAATTGAACAGGCACAAAGCCAGAACCCTGGTGGGAATCATAACGAACCACCATAGTATTCTGAGTGCATATAAGCACAAGCTGAGGCTGACTGACAACCCAGCTTACAGATACTATAAAGAAGACGAGGAAACCTCGATTCATCTTCTTTACACCTGCCCCGCACTGGAGGAGAAGAGGTACCTTATATTAGGGACCCCTGTTATTCTAGAGGAGGCGAGGCTTAAAACGGGGGCCGTACCTAAATTGCTCCTTTTATAGGATAGCATTTTTGGATAATGAGCCGGATAAGAGGGTATCGCCAAGGGACTACCCATGCGATGAGTGGCTGATGAGGCCCAAGCCCATATAGCACAATGTAATGTACAGTGGTTTTATTTATAAGCAGATCTGCCGAATTGGTAGCGCCGTATGTAATAAACTACATACAAGTTATAATATCTAACACTTATTCTGTTAGGACTAAATATATTTTCATATATAAAGATAACGATCGTTCGCCTTCTAAAGATGTAACATTTTCATAACCGAAATAGTCTCTGATATTATTTAAGGGATCAATGTCAGAACCGTTACTTTACCTTAATCTTAGGGAATTATGATATTTTGTCATTATAGTGTATAATTTTTCCTTCCTCGTCATATAAGGTAACACTTTGAACACATGATTCATTATTTTCAGTGATGTACCTAAGGATAATTAAGTATTTTGTAATTTGTTTATGGAATCTGCTAAGTCTACATAATTATTATAGCTTGTTTTTAAATCTGCTTCTACTTGAACATCATGACATTTTTTGTGATATTTTCTAAGGTCAGCTGATTCTTTACCATCGAACTGTAAAACTAACGACTTTATTTTTAGATAATGTTTTCAATAATAAAACACTGGCTCTAATCATGTTCCTCATTGTGAAAGAATTAGTCATGAGAATATTAGAATACCAAGACGTATGTACATAGGAATAAAATTCCTGAGTGCGGTAGGGAGATTCGAAAAAACCACTTTGATACAGGATAGTAATGTACCTATACCCGGAACGCTTTAGGGTTATTTAAACTTGTCGGATGTAACACATGAAATTAGGACGCATTCTTGAAGGAACAGCCAATGGGAAGCATAACTGTCATGCCACGATAGTAAAACTCACCAAACAGTAGTAATACTTGAAAGTTAATATTTATACAATCTAGGTAAGAAATGTCGCATAAAGCGAAGAAGAGGGATTAAGACGACGACAATTACTAAATTTATTTTTTAAATTTACTTTAACTTCATCAAGTTTCAACTGAAATTTTATTGGATTTTCTCTAATGACAGTTGATTCTTTGACATAAAATTGTAAATTTAATAACATAATTTCTTGATAATTTTGCAAATAATAAATCACTGGCCCTAACAATATTCTTCATGATAGAACAATTAGCTCTGAAGATTCTGGAATTCCAAAACGTACACAAGAATTAAATTCCTGAATGAATTTGGGAGACTTGAGAGAAATTGCTTTGGTGCACTGATTTAATGTATCCACACCTGGGATGCTTTCGGATTATTTCAGCTCTGAGATTTAACGCATGGAATTATTAGGACACGCTTTTCGGGAACCGCCTGTAGAAAGCATAACTGCCATACCAGTACACGAAAATAATACCAATTGATGTTTTGAAAGTTTATATTTTTATACTCTGAGCATGAATCTAGTATAGAGGGAAGGACAGGATCTAGACGACGACAATTACTATGATTAGTTTTCAAACCTGATTCGACATGAATATCATGTAAAATTAAGAAATTTATTTTTAGATAAGAACTTTATTTTCTTTTAATAATGAAACACTGCCTTCAATAATGTTATCCATTATTAAAGAATTAACCGTGGAGATTTTGAAATACCAAGACGTATAATTTATTTCATCGCTATTTGCCAAATAAAAGATCTCAAAACATAACCTTGGCTTGTGTTCATGGCTAAGCTCAAGTAGACTAGTAGTATTAATGTACACACATTGTTTAGGGAACGACCTGTAGATAGCATAATTGCTATGGGACCACTAAAAAATGGCAACCAGGTGTTGCCATTTTTTAGTGGTCCCAGTGGTCTTGAGAAAGTTGATATTTGTATAATATAGGTAAGAAATCCAGCATAAAGCAAAGAAAAAAGGCCAAGGTAATGACAATTACCAAAGCCAGTTTTTATATCTGCTTCAACATTGAACATCTTGAAATTTAATTTCATTTTGTCTAATGATGGCTAATTTTTCAGCATCAAATAACAGAACTAAGAACTTTGATAAGAGATAGAAGAATAGATGATAGAAGAATTCGCTGTTGATGTTCTTAAATTCCAAAACGTACTCAAGAATGCAATTCCTGAGTACGTTTAGGAAATTTGAGAAAAACTGCTTTGATGTAGCTTTAATGCATCTATACTCGGAACGCTTTCGGATTATTTCAGCTGTAAAATGTAACGCATTAAATTAGGACACGCATTTTTAAGGAAACGGCCTATTGAAAATACAACTATAACGCCATCACTAAAAAATAATAACACTCGATATCCTGAGTAATGATATTTTTATAATATAATTATTAAGTGCTCAACTGCATCACTGGTACAGTTTTCTAATATTTTACTGGCTAACTAGGTGGAAGTGAATCAAGTGTACGTACTATGCTAGCCATATACTATTTTAGAACATCTTATCTCATTCACGGCTTATCGCAGCTCTTTACTGTGTATTTAGGATTTAATATTTATTCAAATCTCTAGCACTCAGATGGTAAATGACTTTGCAATGTACGTAGGCTGCAAAATATATATGTAGAATTATATTTGTTTTAAAACTGATGTAATTAATCTTTATTGAATATAAACAACAGTACACGAATATATCATAAAAGTGAGGTAAAGATAAATTCGGTGTTTGTCCGCTTTCTTTATTTATGTGTTGCATCAAACCTAACAAACTTCAATACAAACCAGATACTTCATTTTAAATCCATCGCCCTATGTAAACACTGTATCCAAACAGCCGCATATTACTGCAAACTTTCGGCTTATTTACGTTATATGAAACCCACGAAAATGAGATAGAAGTATAAATATTTACAATGCCATAAAAAACAATAGGTGGTCAAACGTGGCAGCAAAGCTAAACTGCACCTACAATTATTTGCACCTACACCGATCCAAATATTTCAATTTTACGCTGGAGCTTTCCGGCTGCTGCGAGGTTACCAGAGTGTAACACCACTTATTAAGATTGATTTATAAGCTATACTAGTGTTTTACTTTTCCACACGCGGAAAAGTAATGTAATCCTGTAAAGAAAAATTGAAATAACAAAATTTTTTGTTGGGTTTATTTTTCGGTCTAAAAACAAAAAAAATGGTTTTAAAAAAAATGTTGCTGTGTGTGTCTCGTCGTTGTCGTCGGCATTTATTCTTGTTAGCACCATAACTCAACTACACCGTGTCAGATCGATCAGGTTTTGACTGATTCTGATTGTGGACGTCTGCCAGATGACGCATATTTATTTTTAGGTGTATAGGATACACTCTACCATGTACATGGGTCATGAAAAAGTACAATAGTGGACTATTTGAGAATTATTTTTGTTAGCACGATCACTCAATTAAATCGTGTCGAATCGATCGGGTTTCGGCTGATTCTTATTAGGGACGTCTACCAGACGACATCTATTGATATTGAGGTGGATAGGACACACCCCACCCCGTCCATGAGTCATGAGAGAGCACGATGGTGGACTATTTGAAAAAAGTAAAATTGTCGCATAAAACACATATTTTGCATTTATGTGTTGGTTTATTTTTTCTCGGCCACTCAATTTTGAGATAGAGATGTTCTACGTGCGGAAAAGTCCGTATTAAGGTTTTAATACTGTTTATTATAATTCTACATAGTTTCAATTATCAATTTAATTTAAGGCTAAAGAAATACTTCAATTACATAATAATTTCATGAAAATGTCCAGTTTTAGAATTATAGACGTTTCTATAAGATAGGGATTTTGAGGCATGCCAATAGTATTCACGGCAACACCCTGAGAAAAACATTTTCATGAGAAGAAGATAGAATGATGTAATTTCACTTATTGCCAGGAAGTAGTTCCTCCATTAATGTAGAGTGCCTCAACTTATTTTAATTTTACGCGCTAATGGCAGAGTATTATATATATATATACATATATATATATATATATATATATATATATATATATATATATATATATATATATATATATATATATATATATATATATATATATAATCTGTAAAATATACATAAACAACACTTAAAGCCAATAGAAGTTTTAGTTGTATACCAGGGAGATAATATTACCAAAAAACTTATTTTGGTTTTTTCTTGCTTTATTTTATTTGTCATACTTATATAAACATTATAATTTTTACAACAATTTTGTGGGTAGTATCATAGACGTCTCTATAAGTTCGGGATTTTGAGGCATGCCATTAGTATTCATGGCAACACCCTGAGAAAAACATTTTGATGAGACGAAGATAGAATGATGTAATTTCACTTATTGCCAGGAAGTAGTTCCTCCATTAATTTGGTGTGCTTCAACTCATTTTACTTTTACGCACTAATGGCAGAATATAATCTATAAAATCTATAAAATATACATAAACAACACTTAAAGCCAATAGAAGTTGTATTTATATACCAGGGAGAAAATATCACCAAAAATCTTATTTTGGTTTTTCCTTATTTTATTTTATTTGTCATTTTTATATAAACATTATAATTTTTACAACAGTTTTGTGGGTAGTATTAACAAAGTAACTGTTAATGAAACATAAGAAATAGCAATAGTATTTGTTAATGACTTCATAGTGTTCTTCATGTGGCTTTATTTTATTATGCAACAATTTGAAAAACGTAATCATAAATAGTATATAAGGGCAGATTATGTTTTCGTACTATTATGGAATTGTGACCATAAATAGTGTATCTATGGCAGTGAGAACTATTGCCAATTTATCACTTTCTCTAATTATGCTAACTATATAATGGAAGAGACAAAATTTATAGATTCTATGAAAAAACAGCACCATCCATAATCAAAACATCACATTCAACTGATTGTATAAGTATATACTTGTCCTCATCTTTGGTTTTCAGATCGAGATACCAAAAAATGTATATAGTAGTGCACATTTAATTTAAGGATGTACCAACTGTAAAATACATAGGTATCACTTAGAATTATTTGTCGCCTACTTATAGTTTTTTAATTTTTCAATAAACCGTACATTACTACAAACTATAATTAAAAATATATATAAAATATGACTTTTATGGTTTCATTATAATAAATAATGGAAAACTTAAATACAAAATCCAAAACTAATAATTCTCTAATACAAATACATTTTATATTAAAAATTTTTAGATAAATTATATTGTTATTTAACTTGATTGGTTTCTGATGTATTCATTGAATCAATCGATTCAGAATCATGACATTACCATCTACCATCTACTACCTATCTACTATCGCCATTCATAATTAAACATTTTCTAAATTCCAATTATAGGTAGAGGAGGTATTGACGAGAATATTTAAACTTAGATTACCTGGTACTCTATTTACACTATGTCCAAAATAAATTTTGTTTCTCTGAGACTTGGGACCAAAATGACTTGAAGACATTGTTCTTAAATACAGTACCATAACTTTATATTCCATATTTTAATGCATTTATAAAATGTACACTGAATTATATTAACTTATATCTGTTTAAAATGATCGTTGTACGTATTATATGCCTTTAATTTAGGAATACATATTTCCAAAAATAAGCTATGGAAATGACAGCAACTCCCTTATTATTAACGGGCATTATTTTTGTTGCATTTTTCTAATCAAGTAATCTGTTTTTTTGTCATCATCAAACTGAAATATCAGCAGCATTCTATATCTAACTATAAATTACACATTTTGAATTTATATCCACAGATAATAAATAACACAATATTATTTAAAAAACTTCTGTATATTCAGTAAAATATATTTTTAGTTGTTTACGATTGCTTTTTTGTTGAAGATAAATAACAAGGAGACTCGATCATAACTAAATGAGTTTCAAGAAATTATTTGACAGTCTGTAACATTAGACTGAAAGTGCAAATTGTTGATGTGCAAATTCGTGTGAGCAATGAAGTTATCGAGCTCCGTAATCCGATTAGACCGATTCAATCAACGATCCGTTTTAAACATTTTGAATTTAGTTCAAAAGTTTGTTATTGCTACGTTCCGCTCTTAACAAAAGCAAACGCAAGAGTATATCGATTTATCCTTTTAGATTGCAGTTTATGTTTTTATTAAACGGGGAACGAAAAATTTAATCAACGCTTCGAGTAGACATATGTATACTGAATATTACAAAATTTAATAAAACCCGTGATTTCCTGGAGCAAAGTTTTGTTTTGGATAAATTTATACGTAGAACGCGTAGTTAGATGGACTTATTAACTTGCTGTTGTTGTTAATTCAATTTTCATATAAACTATATGTACTTTCATTTTGATTAATTGAACTTTATTGACAATTAATTTTGAGTACACTATGAAGCGTTTAAATGATTCTTATTTATTTAATTATTTATATATTTGTGTATTTATATACACCACCCTACAGGAGGTACCAGAATTACAAAGTGAGGAATATTGCTCATAAACGCAGATTATTACACGCATAAGATTAAACATTATACAAAGAGAAATATAACTAATACTACACATATATGGTGAAGAAAACTTATATTTAGTAAAAAATAACTAATATATATGAATAAAAAATGATAATATATACAATAAATAAATCGATGTAGATGTAAGAGTAAGGTACTATTCATTTCATTGCTATTTGTAAAATAAACAATTCTCCTATCTTGCCTATAAACGGAACAGTCTACCTGAGTCTAGCCATAAAAACAGGCCACGGTATGAGGTGTGAGCCGTTTGGAATTTTTCATTTAGCAAATAGAGATGAAATAAACTATATTATAATATTATAATATTATATGAACCAAGTAAATACACATACATTTACAAAATATTTATATATTTCTTAACTTGATCAATAGTACTACAAAATAAATCCAAGCTGTAATTTAAAGATGAGTAATGTTTAATCATTTGATAACTTGGGGACACCCATTTGGTCAGAATAATCCAAAAAATTAAATTCGTAGAAATAATCAGTATATAAATACTCAAGGTTATAACAATTCTAATAATCTTTTTCAACAAAACTAAACCCAACTAGGCAATAGTAATGTAATAACATTAATGATAGAGGTATCAATGTGTTAGCTTTCTATGAAAGTATGGAAAACTTGGAAAGGATGGGGTGGATAATGACGAAGAAGTAAAAAGTAGTTTAATGCTGTTACCGATTATTCAGGAAAATATTAGTGAGTAAAATGTTGAATTTGATGCTTTGATAATTACGTTGGCTAAGAAAGGTGACCTTACAATCTCTGAGAATTAGCGAGGGATAATACTCCTCAGCACCATTTACAAGATCATATCCATAATCATACACTACCCCATTTCGAGAGTTCTAGAACCAATTATTCTTAAGCAACAAGGCGGTTACACACCCCACCATTCATATGTGGATGACATAAACACCCTAGAAATTATAGTAGAACAGTCCATAGAATTCAACACAGGGTTGTACTTTCACACACATTTTAACATAGATTCTGGTATTAAACAAAATTGTGTCAAAGATATTCAATGAACGCTTACCGAGCTTCTAGAGGATGTTAACTTTGCTGATGATCTTGTGCTATTGACTCAAAAAGCTAGTGATATTGTTGAAGCGTTACGACAACTTGTTAAGTATTTCACCCAGGTTGAATTGAAAATAAATGTCTTCAAGACAAAACTTCTTCCAGTTAACACAACAGTCTCATGCACACTGGTGATCGAAGGCAAAACTATTGAGGAGGTGGACAGCTTCTGTTACCTGGGAAGTTATATTACAAATGATGGAGGTTCTGATTCAGATGTAAGCAAGATAATTCAAAAGGGACGACAAGAATTTATATCACTCAACAACGTATGGACCTCAATACAGCTATCAACAAATCTGAAAATACGCTTTCTTGAAACCAATTGTATTTTAGTTCTGCTGTACGGATGCCAGACTTGGAAGTAAACTTTGTCCATCTAAAATAAAATACAAGACTTCATAAATAACCGTCTGAGACGAATACTAAAAATCAGATGGCCAGAAGCAATAAATACTAAAGAGCTGTGGAGAATAAGCGATTGTTAGCAAATAGAAGCCGAAATAAAACGTAGAAAGTGGAATTGGATTGGCCATACCCTGAGAAAACTAAATGAAGACATAACCCATACGGCATTGGACTGAAACCAGAAGGAAAAAGAAAGAGGGATCAGCCAAAAAATACATGACTAAAAAATACTTTCATTCTTAACAAGCTGTATACACGACCATTTCATTTTTCCAAGACACAATAAAACCAAGTAACATGCCGCCTTTTTCTAACTTCTACAGTATAACTGTTATACTTCTAGTAACACCAAGTACCTATATTAAGAAATATGTTTCCAATCGCTACGAAGAAATGTGACCGAAATACAGCAAACAATGGCATTTCCATGTATAGTGATCGCATAAATACTTGGAGTAAGAATATCTTCCTGTAGCAGACATATTTTAGAGGTTATTCGATTTTTACCTATGGTTAATAGAAATTTACAGAAATAAAACTAAACCCAACTAGGCAATAGTAATGTAATAACATTAATGATAGAGGTATCAATGTGTTAGCTTTCTATGAAAGTATGGAAAACTTGGAAAGGATGGGGTGGATAATGACGAAGAAGTAAAAAGTAGTTTAATGCTGTTACCGATTATTCAGGAAAATATTAGTGAGTAAAATGTTGAATTTGATGCTTTGATAATTACGTTGGCTAAGAAAGGTGACCTTACAATCTCTGAGAATTGGCGAGGGATAATACTCCTCAGCACCATTTACAAGATCATATCCATAATCATACACTACCCCATTTCGAGAGTTCTAGAACCAATTATTCTTAAGCAACAAGGCGGTTACACACCCCACCATTCATATGTGGATGACATAAACACCCTAGAAATTATAGTAGAACAGTCCATAGAATTCAACACAGGGTTGTACTTTCACACACATTTTAACATAGATTCTGGTATTAAACAAAATTGTGTCAAAGATATTCAATGAACGCTTACCGAGCTTCTAGAGGATGTTAACTTTGCTGATGATCTTGTGCTATTGACTCAAAAAGCTAGTGATATTGTTGAAGCGTTACGACAACTTGTTAAGTATTTCACCCAGGTTGAATTGAAAATAAATGTCTTCAAGACAAAACTTCTTCCAGTTAACACAACAGTCTCATGCACACTGGTGATCGAAGGCAAAACTATTGAGGAGGTGGACAGCTTCTGTTACCTGGGAAGTTATATTACAGATGATGGAGGTTCTGATTCAGATGTAAGCAAGATAATTCAAAAGGGACGACAAGAATTTATATCACTCAACAACGTATGGACCTCAATACAGCTATCAACAAATCTGAAAATACGCTTTCTTGAAACCAATTGTATTTTAGTTCTGCTGTACGGATGCCAGACTTGGAAGTAAACTTTGTCCATCTAAAATAAAATACAAGACTTCATAAATAACCGTCTGAGACGAATACTAAAAATCAGATGGCCAGAAGCAATAAATACTAAAGAGCTGTGGAGAATAAGCGATTGTTAGCAAATAGAAGCCGAAATAAAACGTAGAAAGTGGAATTGGATTGGCCATACCCTGAGAAAACTAAATGAAGACATAACCCATACGGCATTGGACTGAAACCAGAAGGAAAAAGAAAGAGGGATCAGCCAAAAAATACATGACTAAAAAATACTTTCATTCTTAACAAGCTGTATACACGACCATTTCATTTTTCCAAGACACAATAAAACCAAGTAACATGCCGCCTTTTTCTAACTTCTACAGTATAACTGTTATACTTCTAGTAACACCAAGTACCTATATTAAGAAATATGTTTCCAATCGCTACGAAGAAATGTGACCGAAATACAGCAAACAATGGCATTTCCATGTATAGTGATCGCATAAATACTTGGAGTAAGAATATCTTCCTGTAGCAGACATATTTTAGAGGTTATTCGATTTTTACCTATGGTTAATAGAAATTTACAGAAATATATATATATATATATATATATATATATATATATATATATATATATATATATATATATATATATATATATATATATATATATATATATATATATATATAAGTTCTCATGTTTGCAGATAGTTTTTACTTAATAATAAGTAAAAAAGTTAATTAACACTGAAATTTATATCTATTAATATAAGAATTGAATATATCATACTTGTTATTCTGAAATTTTCAGGAAAGTTTAGAATTTTGTTTTGTCGTTCTATTCACCGTAACCTTGCGCATCGTTTCATATTTATGTTGAGGGCATTTGACCATTACAGAGTATTCTAGTGGCGATCGAAATAATCTGTAAGTCTAGTTAGTTGTAGAAAGGAAGCAAAACCTATTAGAGCTTTTTAATATAATTATAATGAATGGCACAATATTAATTAATACTGTTAATGAAATTTTATCTTATTAAAATAAATCTTAAAAAAGCAATATACTTCCATTGATGAAGCAAAGCAGTATAAACAAGGTTTTTTGATTCTCCTGAAAAATTCTGATTTTCCGACATACAATATTTTGCAAGTAGATCATCGATGTATTTGCCAAAAAAGTAGCATGCCAAAAATATCTGGAAATTTAAAAAAATTCATGTTTCTGATAATTCGATTATTTGAAACAAACAAATGTCTGTACTTATTTTGTGAGTAAATTTTCACATATCGATGGTCTACCTGTAAAGACTTGTAAGTACAGTTTTTTAATAAAATTACAATATACAGCATTGTATTAACATTGTTAATGAAATATTTTCTTATTAAAACAAATCTTAAAGAATACTATGCTTCTACTGATGAAGCAAAGCCCTTTATACAAAGTTTTTTGTTCTGAGAAATTCTGATTTTCAGGCATACAATATTTTGCATGTAGACGAATTCATTTTTCAAATACTATTATTATTTAAAACAGACAAGTGGTGTATCTTATGTAATTTCTTATATTTAAATAATAACACTCCTTGTATACCCTGTAGATTCTTCTTGACATTAAAACTTCAATTTAATCATTTTCTTATGTAGAATTTTATATTTATTTTATCAATAAATTTTAAAATATATATGATCTACTTGTAAAACTTCCTAAGTAAGTAATTTTTCAGCAAATTAGTGCAATAAATGAATTTTTACTATTCGTATAATAATATTCGTATTTATCTTCAAGGCATTTGGTCGTCACATTCTAGCGGTGATTAAAATAATTTATTTAATAAGTCTAGTTAGTTATTCGAAAGGAAACAAAACCCATTATAGTTTTTTAATATAAGTATAATGAATGACATGGTGGTAACACTATCAACTACTTATTATCTTGTTAAAACAAATCTTAGAAGAATAATATACTTCTATTGATGAAAAAAGCACTTTAGACAATATTTTATGGTTTTCATGAAAAGCTCTGATTTTCAGACATAGGTACAATGTTTTTTTAAGCAGACGATCGATATGTTTAAGCAAAAAAAAATAATATGTAAGAAACATCTGAAAATTATGTTTCAGATAATTTTATTTAAAACAAACAAGTAATATATTATATTAACTTTTTATATTTCAATTATAACACTTTTTATAATACCCTATAGATTTTCCTAGAACTTTAATGTAATCGTTTTATTACGTAAAATTCTATACTTATTTTATGAATAAACAAGTTTTTACAATCGTTCTATTCATCATAACTTCCTGCATTTTGTATTTACTTTGAAGACATTTGAGTAGCACAGAGTATTTTAGTTAGTTGTAGTTCAAGTATACTTAGTTATAGAAAGAAAGCAAAACCCATTATAGTTTTTAATTTAATTATAATTAATGGCGTGGTATTAACACTGCCAATTAAATATTGTCTTATTGCAAACAAATATAATAAATTAATATAGTTCCATTGGTGAAGGAAAGCACTTTATATAAAGTTTTTGGTTCTCTTGAAAAATTGTAATTTTCAGCCATACAATGTTTTGCAAGTAGACCGTCAATATGTGTTATGTCACTAAATATGTTGATAATTTTAAAAAAATATTAATACCAACATTTATGTATTCGTTCCAATAAATGATATTATTTATTATTTCCATTGTATTAAAAAATACATGAATTCGAAAACCAATCTGATATGAAATTATTTAACCAAAAATTACAATCGGACAAGAAAACGGAAATCAAATTTTGCTACGGTTTTTTCATTTCGGATTTTTAGATTTGTGGATTGAAGTAGTAAGTGATTGGATTGGAATGGAGAATATATAGTCGGCAGGAAGGCTATGATTAGAATTTGATAGTCAGATGATAGTAAACAAAATGTTTCGCAGATTTACTCAGGCAGGGAGCAGTCAGCTTACCCTGAAAATTAGATAATAGGTGAACTATGAGAAATAATTACCATTTATGGTTTATTTCATCGCTGTTTGCCAAATAAAAATCTCAAAACATACCGTGGCTTGTTTTATGGCTAGGCTCAGGTAGACTGTTCCGTTTATCGGCAAGATAAGAGAGATTTTTCTACAACCACTCCAATGCAAGCCAGCTTGATTTATAATTTTCATCTATTTTATTCATATCCTAAAATGGTGCCTCATTTTTAGACAAACTCTATCTAAAAAATCTGCAATGAAGAACCCAGCATCCGGTTCTGCCTGCCACTCTATTACTAAATATCAAACATGTTTGCAGTAGCCAATTTTATGGCGCCTTACGAAAGCCATTGTATTTTTTCGAGGCTTTACACTAAAGGATCGTATTTACAAACCTCATATATTCAATCTTGCGTGGATTTAATGTTTATAAATTAAAACTAAATAAAAAATATATTCCCAACTTACATGACTTTCGCATTTTGTCTTATATTAAATTCGTTCAAGTTATTTCATGCTAATCAGATTTTAGAATTAAACGCAATATACACGGATTATGCTAGGTAATTTGAACTTTCTCGTTTAGATGAGGAAACTTTAATGATTAACAAATTATACTGAACGAAGAAATAATTAGAAAACAGTGAAACTAATTAAAGGAGATTTGGGCACCTGTCAAGACCACCGTGATTTACGTTTTAGTTAAACTTAATCCATGCACGCATGATTCTGGTGGAACAAACTATAATGTCAGTTTATTTTTCAATTTCAGCAGGCAACAAATATATCTGCTTGGCTTAACAATTCGTTTGGTTAAATACTCATTTAGTTTACGTATCACGAATAAACGGAAGAAAATGGAATATTTGTGGCATTAAATCGCCTATTGTTAATGTTAATTGACCTACTTTGGATTACAGTTTGCTATTGAAATGTAGTCTTTGTAAATGTAATTAGAGATCTAGGTCGTTTTAATATTTACAAATTGTTAGTCCGCATGCACAAAATTCTCATTAGTGAAAGTACCACGCGTCCCACATGAAAATTAAGCGATGTATTCAATGATCAGTTATTCAGTTACATTTACCAATACCTTGTTTCTCATTTGCTAAAAATAGTTATTAAACATACCACAATACCGATTGCAACTACTGGCAATCACTAACGTATGGCTAAGCTTAACCAATTCGTCAAGCAGCCAGTGCCGCACAATATTCACAAGTGAATCAATAAGCTACAAATGGAAATTACGTATAAACGTTTTATTCTAGAGCCATAAATTTAACACACATTGACTATTGTAGAAAGACAGCAATTGTAAAAAAGTTATTGTGACAAGCTAGAATCATAACTACTTGTATTACATTGGTTGGCTAGACAATGCACGTTAACCAGCTTAATAATGACTCCATAGTAATTAACTTGTCGCTTCATATATCGTATACTTTAGCGTTATTTCAAGAACATGTACCTATTGGAACATCCCCTCACCTTCACTCCACAAAATATTCGTGACTATGTATTCCATCTTCGCAGAAGGTGTTATGTAAGGACTACGATTCGGCTGACAAATGAGATGATTGAGGGTCCACCGCATGAATCGGCAGCGAATATAGTTCATATAGCTCTTTCAGCACTGGAGGGCCTCAGTACCAAAAAAACCCTAGGCCACAAGACCTGGCCAGAGTGGATGCTGAAATTCGGGAAGCGCTACTAGAAGAGGCCAACATCTGGGATATTAACTATGCTGTGTATGCGGCTGCTCAACGTTTGACTCAAGTTGATCGGCGAAATAATAATACCTTCCCACAGAAGAGAGCGAAGCGACGCATGCCAAAGATGGAAGGCCAGATCCGGTTGGCGAGACAACACGCTTCTCGTATCTAATGTGTGATGGAATATTTTGCGGCCAATTACCACAAAAATGGTGTCTCTTGCACCCTTCACAAAAATGGTGTCTCGACTTGCTGCGAACTTACAACGTGGCCATTGCACGCTTAATCGGCTGCTGTAAACCAGGAAACAGCACTGTCACGATAGGGTACTTATGCTAGAGGCTTGTAAAAAGTCACTGGCGAGGCGGACGAGGGGACTAGTGGAAAACAAACTTTTTCACCAAAATCCCTCTCGCTTGCCGTGGTATTGGTATTGGTATTGGTGCCGTGCCCAATACTTCTTTACTCCTTTGGAGTAGTGAAATCGACACAGATTGAACTCCAGCAACTCGATTTAAGTACTCGCCAGAGTATGCATCTCAGTAGGACTTTACATCCCAAATCGTTTGTTCCACGATTATATCTCCCAAGACATCAAGGAGGCCGTGGCTAAATTTGGAGTGTCTCCATAAACGTATGAGCCTGCAAAATCATCAGGTGTTCAGATTCCCTCATTTGTATGGTCACGGACCATGAAGTACAGGGGTTGGAGCGTTTTTATTTAAGGCAGAACTAAAGGCGACCGATTAACTTGGTCGCGTCTTCGACACTAATCCAGAAGTTCAAAACACAGTCACTGAGTTAGAGCTCGCTCAGTTAAAATCTCAAATTAAAGCTGCATAAAACTCAAAACTCACAGAAATATACTAATGCATGGAATTTTCTATAAAAACTTAAGGTCAGCCGAATTATAGTCCGAGACCAAAGGATTTATAATGCCTGCCAAGATGGTGAATTTAATTTAACCCTCGTTTATAGGAGTGGTGTTATGGGTATGAAGATCCCTGACGACAGCTGCAGGGCCTACCATAGGGTGCCGGAGACGCTAATGCATCTATTGTCGGCTTGTCCGACATATGCCGTCTCCGTCTATATCTACAGACACGGCTCCGGATTGCGAGTGGTTTATTACCATCTAAGGCTCGGTGCATACTTGCTGCAAAAGTTATAGTGAGGCTGCATCATTTTCAATCTGCTTCTTATCGGCGTTCCTGTGCACACTTGATAGGCATCAGCGTCTCAGCGACAGTCTCTTATTTATCGCCAACCGAAATGAATTGTACACGCGCGCAAATATTTAAGAAGAAAGTTGTTTTTTCATACTTAGTGTATAAGTATGTAAATTGTGAAAGTGAAATTAGAAAAAGGAAGTACTTAAAAGTTTCGCAAACGTTTTCCCAAGCAGACTGTTTTTTTATTCGGTCTTTATAGTCCTCATGACTAACATCCCAAATTACCGAGCACGTTTTTACTTTGTCGATGAAAAGTCCGACATACATATTCTCATCAGACATCACGGAGAGAGACTTCCACAAACTCGATAGAAGATATGACGCTGCGGCAAATGTGCAGTTCCCCATATACAAATGAGTACTGCTAGCTATCGGGATACAGGAATGTGACGCGCGTCTCACAGTTACCTGCGGCAACCTCGATAACTATCAAGAGTGACACCGGCGTCAGATAGATATCGGCGTCATGTGTGAATCCCAACATAACACAAAGTTCCGATAACTTTTGCAACAAGTGTGCACCGGCACTTAGGCACTCGAATAGATAGATAAGACACCATGGCCATAAGCTGCCGTATGCTCCGGGGGATATTGAGTCCGTAATGGGAAATGAGAAGTGTCTAATTTATTGAAACTACTCACCTACCATTAGTCAGATACAAGCTAATTAGCCTGATATAAGTAATAAATACTCCTTGATTGCGAACTCAAGACAATATTTATCATTGCGTTCTCGGCTCTAGCCGAGACCAACATTGTCTTGAAAGAGGAGGAACAATCGAAATCTGCTATTCAAACTCCGTAGGCTTTATCCGGGCTATACGATGAAATTAACGGTACAGATAATAGGCGCCCTCGATGGAATAAGGCAAACACTACTTTCAGTGCTGAAGAGCTTAGCGACATTCAGTGCTGACAATCGGCAGACAACTTAGCCGAAAAAATGTAGAGGGCGATTATCCTTGGCTCGTTATGTTTATTAAGGGCACATGATAATCGGACCCGGTAACAGTTTACTTCACGAACATGAAGAGCAGTAGCTGGCATCACCAGCGCACATTTTGTGTCAGTCAGAGCCACAGAAAGGGATATCTGGCTTAAGAAGTGTCTTTATTTACCTATAAATTCATGCATGTACACAAAATACATTAAGTATAAATGTAAATTAGGCAATGGGCGACGGGTCAATATGAATATGCTTTTCAACCTCGTAACAAAAGTATACATAAATAAAATTAAACTTACTTATAGTCAAATATGTATAGTTGACAGAATCATATAGTCGTAAAAATATATCAGCTGATAATCAGGGAATTAAGAACAGAAAACTGTACCCCAACTATACAACTGTACACTGTATACTTGACAGTTTAGGAACAGGTGTACAACTGTACACCTGCTACGATACACATACGATAAACATACGATATTGTTAAAATCTAAAACATGGTAATACCAATAAAATTATCAACAGATGTTATTTCAGATGTTATTTTCTTAAAATATAGTATTATACATTTCGTAAACTCAGGAAGAAGAGAATTATATTCAATACAAGCCTGATAAATGAATCTTCTGGTATACAAGCTGGTGGGGTGGAATTTGTAACATATATGAATAACTAAGTTTCAATATATCTGCATACAGATATATCTAAGTTTAGATATATCTGTATGTAACGTACTTAATATTTTATATAAATATTCAGGAGGATTATCTTTTGAAATGCTGTGTATTATGTGAGTATATAATAAATGTAATTTTCGAGTATTTTCATATCATTAAATTGATTATTTAATTCAATGGATTTTTTCAGAAATAAAACGATAGATGTCAAAGTAAAAGCAAATGTTTGACAGCAAATTTCAAATAAGGCGTTACTTGCAGACTTTCTATATAAACATAATTTTTGAAGATGACGCCACGATGTCATCTTTGATGATTACTTCACTATTTATTATATAAACCATTATATAACTTAGAGGCGATAAGAATTTAGATACGTATTATATAAAAGATAAATAACAAGGTATATGTAGAATGTTTATTATAATTTACAATAATTAGGATAGTTTATATCGGAGAAACATCAAACTGTAAAATATTTTACGATATCATGGGCATAGAATTGTGGAACTGTTACAGTTGATTGATTTATATCTTTCATTTAACATATAATGTAAAAAACACAACCTATTGTTATTCATGAGAATTTATTTTTCTTCCATTACACGCTGTTATTAAGTATTAAAAGTATTCCAAGATATTTCACAGAATCAACGTCTTTTAATTGTTGTTCATTTAAACTTACTAGGTAAGAGCTGTTCCTTTTGGTAGTGAAGGTAATATGAACTGACTTGCATCTTTTAATCATTTTTGGATATCAAATGTTTTTTCTAAATGAAGTGAAGCTATATCTGGATTAATATGGAAAAATAGTACAGCTGTATCGTCGGTTAAATCGCGTTAAATAACGATTAATATTTTTTTATACATTACATGATGTAATCCACAAATATGTAGATTACATAAGGTAATAAATCAATCCCAATATTGAACAAAATTCTAAAACATTGTTGATGGATGCGTTTATCTAATTGTGTCCAAATTTTCAAAGTCTACTAGAATTTACATAAATATAATTTTTTATTATTTTACAATAATTTACATAAAATGGTGTATTAATTGAAAAATGTATCTTTGTTATTAGTTTAACAAATGGTTATGACAATCTGCGGGAACTTGATTTTCATACTTGTTATATATTAGGCTTGAGTTTTATTTTGTTACCATCACCATAACATCAACATCATATTATCAACCAAGTACATAAAAAAACGCTTATCCATAGTACCAGGCTATGTGATAAAGTGATATAAAATATTTCTGTATGCCTTTCAGTAGTTCATATGCCGATATAAAAGAAAATTAAAAAACCTGTATGAGGTGTTCACCTTCAAAAACATCACCCGGTAGATCAGAGTTTATAAAAAATTCTTACAGCTAGAGTAGCCAACTATTAATTCTTAATTTTGCTCTAGTTAAAAAACTCAATATACATGGTCCGCCAGGGAGGTGTGGTGTTTTTGAGGTGACTTTTATGCACATCTACGGGGAGCCAATGTTTTTAAGATAGTTGATAGTTGATATCTACTCGTTGTGAGATGCCATTCCAGTGGCCATGAAGCCGTGATCTGTGGCACATCGTGTGTTTATTTGCAATACTTTCATCGAAACAGGTCATTTTGGTGCTCTCTGGAACGTTTCCCTGAGCGCCTGATTTCGTTGCCTGCGTGAGGATGTGTAATAGCCTCCTTGGTCACTAGACCTGTCACCTTTTGAGTACTTTTTGTGGGGCTACTCAAAAGTTAAAGTTTGTATAGACAAACCGCGAAATATTGAAGCTCTCTTCGAAACAATAACGCATGATATTGAAAGGATTTCTCGTACCATACTCGAAAGGAGTATGGAGCTGACTTATGTATTCTTCAATGGCAATACACGAGTAGTATATAAAAACAATAAATCATTAAATTAATTCAAAAATAAGCTTGTGTTGTTCATTTGAAAATCTCCATACCTCTCTGACGGGCCCTGTATTACGACAAGCACATTTCAGAACAGGTTTTCAAGTATTTAAAAATTATTACCTACCTCAAATTTAGAGACACAATTCTACAGAGCTTGTTCGCCCCTCTCAAATAAGATTTGATTAAAAACTGATAAAACTTGTACGTAATATTTTATTAACGGAATTAACTTATCGTAACGAAACATTGCAAACATATTATCTCCAACAAAAATGGTTTTGAGAATATCAGACAAGTGATCCATTACATTTATATGATTGGGTATAATTCTTTTGTCAAGTAAATTTAATGTTTTTGATATATGATGCAAAATAAATTGGATGAGAGTCACTCGGAACTATCAATACATGGAAGTAGTTGATTCGGAACAAGTAGAAATATAAACGAATTTTTCTGATATCCTGTGATAAAACTTTCATCACAAGGATTATGAAAATATTATCGAAGAAATAACATTTGTCATGCTAAATCCCGTAGGCATTACGTATTTATAGGCAAAAAGGACCTTAGGGCTGTTGAGAGAACAGTTGTAGACCCAGAAAATATTAAGAACAGAAAAGGGTCAGAGTTAACCTAAATATTTAACCACCAAGTAAGCACTAAAATTCGAAATACATAAGCATGCACTTCCACCTCATTAAAGTATAATGTGCTTAGCACCAAAAAAACAAATAATAACTTATTATATTAATACACTCTTTCTAACGCAAATAAATAGTATTTAGTATTCTTATATATTAGGCAAAAATGCATTTGTTATGTGAAATAAATGTTACATTTAAAGTACACTACGGGTTAATATTTAATGTATCAAGTAGTAATAGCTCTATAAGTTTGTTTATGTAAAACAAATCTCTTTAGAATAAAATATTAAAATTCATGCTAAGTAAGTCAGCAGTT
The DNA here is from genome assembly GCA_037954035.1 of Rosalia funebris. Lineage (NCBI taxonomy): Eukaryota > Metazoa > Arthropoda > Insecta > Coleoptera > Cerambycidae > Rosalia > Rosalia funebris. The sequence continues at coordinate 3,769,599 of JAZFAV010000010.1, read as the reverse complement.
ATTATATACTAAATAATTATGATACATCTGTATCAAATTTTGTTTCTCATTGATATTTCACTATATTTATTTCCCTAAATTGTATTCCACTAAGTATACGTAATGGACTATTTTAAATTATTTTTTTCGTGTTTGCATTAAGATAGGTAAAAATGCAGACAGATATGTTGACATTTTGCACCATAACTTGAGCAGCAGTGCTGAAAAGATGAGCATCAGAGAGACATCTATCTTCCAGCAGAACAATGATCAAAAACACACCGCCAATAAAACAAAGGAATAGTTACTTTATAATGCTCTTAGACAAATCAAAACCCCACTACAATTCCCGAATATAGAATCCGTCGAGGATTTGTGGCACTTGCTATACTTGAAGGTCCGAAAAATAAAATTTCGAATCAGCAGCTGCATACGGTTTTATTACAAGAATGGGAACAAATTAATCCTGAAATAACCCAGAACCTTGTATCCTTGATAATACGAAGACTTCAAAAAGTAATTGATGCAAATGGTATGATAACAAAATATTAACGCGTAAATACATTTTTTAAGAACTTGTTTGAATAAAGATATTTACTGTGCCAATACTTTTTTGACCCTTGTAATTCATATTCTTATTTATTATTCTTAACGTATTTTCAATTCGTTCAATTAATCTCCACCAAAAGTTAATAATTGGATAGTAGTTTTTAAATAAATTTAATATCAAAGCATTTGTCCTTATATTTTTGAGATTTAAGAAAATTGTGCGGTATGCTAATACTTTTTTAACCCACTGTATAATTAAGCCATTCACAATTAATATTTCCCCGTGAACATCTCCAAGTTCTATTTTTTTCCATTTTATTGTATACATATGGTATAATTTCTACATTTCTATATTCTACATTGTTTGTGTGCGTGTATTATACATATAACAATGCTCTTCAATTGACCTCGTTATCATCTTTATAACTACATATTTCATAACGATTAATCTAGTTGTTTAAAAACAAATTTTCTAATTATTTAACTATAAACCAATTTCTCATTTTTACACAAAAATAGCGAGGCATGCCTTCAGCAAAAAAATAAAAAATAGGGCCCCTGAACGTGTCCCCTGAATTAATTAACAGCATTCCCCGGTCGATTTGAAATGTTCCAGTTTGTTTTCATATAATGGTAACGGGCAGTGTTGCGTAAATGCGTTCTACCCTACGGCTGAAGTAAAGTCACCACCGATGCGAAAAGTCAATTTCTGTATTTTATAAAAACATTAAACATCTGTTACCGTACTCATATTTGATTAATGAATTGAAATAAAGCAATTGATGAAATTTTATTTTGTGATAAAATAAACTTTATGCAAATAATGTTTTTAAATAAAAAGTAAATGTAAAGAACCTACGAGAGTAAAACTAAGCTTTGCCATATTTAGTGAATTTTATTGTTGTGGTATTCAACATAATCACAGATAAACAAGTTAATGATCCTTACTAGGTGCACCTTGATGATTATGAAGATAACCTTGGATGATTTTAACACTGTAGTTTCTGGTCTTCATAGTTCTGCCATTATTTCAATTTTCCTTCTTGAGTGATGATTCTTATTTAAATGTGAATTCAAAATAGATTATCATCTTTACCAAACATATAAATATGCAAAGCCATGTATAAATATTCTATTATTTAGTATTTCTGTTATTTTACATGAAATAGATCATACTCAAACACATAGTAGTTCAGAAACTACTAAACATCTTAATATAAAGACAAAATATCAATGTTTGGCTTTAATAATGGTAGTTTAATAGTACGATTTGGTAGTTGTTCGGGTAATTAAATATCTCTGAGTTTAAATAATACATTCTGCAATATATTTACACATTATATAGTGAGTTAGCTATAACCTCTCTATATTAAGAAATAAGAAACATCCAAATGAATGCATCCTTATCCAAAACAATCAACCTTATCAATACGCAATATGTAGTTTTATGTAATCTTACACGAAACAACATTTGTATCTGACTCTATAGGTACCTGGACTAGAATTTAATATTGAAATATTAAAATCATCACGCTTTGTGTGTTTGTCCGTGTTTATATGTGTAACCTTCCCCTACACAAAACCTGCCTGTAGGCTTTCTGGGGAAGGATGTTCTAATTTCTGTGTGTTCTGTATTTTGTGTATGTGATTTACACCTCTTAAAGTGTACATTGTATCTTCGAAAGATCGGGAAAACTCTAAACTGGAGATACTAGTGATCAAAACGTCATTTGTTGCAAATATTCTTTGTACAAATAGTGCCGGTTTCAGAGATATACAATGTTCAATGTTTGAATTCTAATTTCCAAAGTTCTCAATAAGTTCTAAAGTTCTCATATAATGAATATGAAATTTAGCAGATTTGGCAAACTTCTTTAGGTTTTTAACATGACAAATAAGAATGTTCAACTAATGTTAACGTTATTCGTAGAGGACGCTAGTTATACCGTATTATTTTAGCAAATCGGGGTAATTTTTTGCTTTAAAATTATGGGCAAATTATAAAAGAGCGTCGTTCTTTATGTTAAAGAATTGTTTCATTTTCATGTCTCTATCTGTTTTCAATACATTTACTCATAAAAAATATTTGCTCATTTTTAATCTTTTTTGTTTCTATTTTCAACTTTTAATCCTTAAATTAAACTGCAAAATTGATTTGATGACTTGTATGAATTGTTTTTTATATTTGGTTATCAAAAATTTAATAGAAAAAATCAACAAATTGCGAAAATAATAACATTTTTTATTAGAAACTATTTATGAAGAACTAATAACAAAAGAAACAGGAAAAATAGTAATTTAAAACCCAATGCATAACTACAAAAAATATTTAAAATGATCACCACCTTGCCTAATACCCTCACTAGCACGTAGATCTTATGCTTGCTACAATTTGCAAAGTATTTAAAAATTATTTCTTATTTTCTGAATGTGGTGAAAAATTCATTGCTATATTTCATTCTCAACTTCCATAGAAATATGGTAAACACGTGATTTCAATTCACTCCAGAAGAAAAAGTCTGATAATCTAGGCAAGGGATTTAAATCTGATAATCTAGGCGGTCAGGACCTGGTCCTGTCAAGTCTATCCAATGATTCAGATAAATCCTTTAAGTGTTCTCTAAGTAATAAATCAAATAAAGTTGTACACAATCGTGCCTGAACCATATAATAATAATTCGTGTTTGCAAGGGGATTTTCTAACAAATTGAGTAATCGGGCTTGAAAGAATGTAAATACTGTTGGCCACTTAGTCGAAGTGGCAACTCAACAAGTCCTATTAAACAATGTACAATTTCTTCTGTCCATAAGTTAATTGGAGTCAAGTTCCAAGTTCCAAAGAGCCATACACTAAATTGTACTCTTGCAGGATAGTCATCCGCGCTTAAATGTTGGATCTTTTGCACGTGGTATGGGTGGAGCAGTTGCTCTCTAAGAATGTTGTTCACTATAAGTTTTCAAACATAAAGCTCTTGTGCTAGGTTCCTGACATTAGCTGTACGATCTTCAGCGACAGCATCACAGAACATTTTCTTTAACATCAGGCGTACGTATAGTTCTGTGAATTCCACCATGTTGGCCCATATTTGACACAAAACTATCTTAAATATGGTTAATGTTAAACATATTAGATATTACAAACCCATTTTATATTCAAAATAACGTAGATGCCTCTTTGTTTTCATTTTCTTAATGATTCTTCCAACTTTTTGCGTTGTATTTTGCTGCTGAAAAGTGGTTTACAGATCCAAATAATAAAATAAATTATATTTTTCCGGATACATATAAATGCTTTATGAGATTTGTATTAAATGTATGAGTTTTAAAGGTAATTTCCCTTGTATTTACTAGTATGAGAATTTTCACGGATACGGATACGAATTTTATTCCTCATTTTAGACAATGTATTAAAATTAGAACCGGAACACATTCGAAAATCTGTATGTTGAAATTAATTCAGTTCTTAATTAATGAAAGCGATTGTTTATGTTCTTGCCGCAACAAACAGGGACCACTGCAATTTAGTTTAATATTTAAAACTGATTATGGTAAAGTAATCTCCTGCAGAAAGCATGAGAGTACATTTTAATATTTAAAGTCTGTTATTTTCAGAATGCACTTCATATGCATACAAAATAAGGTGCATAATTCTCGTATCATCACACATTTGAATTCATAGGACACTGTATTGCATAAAACTCTTAATTATTTAAAAGAATAGTCCTATTCTGTGTACTTTATTTTAAATTATCTAATAATAAACAAACTTAACATTCCATTCCTTATAAGAATCAAATATTGTTATTCTCATAAATTACGTATTCGTAGTTTCATATTTCCTAACCAAAATGCAATGATATTCATTAAGAAAATTGTCAGTCTTTAAAAATTTATAGTGAGAAATAATTACGATATTTAGTGTCATCCGCTTAATTGTATGCGCTTCTCATAGAATCTCATAGATTCATTCGTCTGACTATATTATTTTATTGTTCCACTTAAAATTTTTCACACTGTAAATTTGATACGTTACAGACAGGGTTGGACGAATTCGTAATCGTAAATACAAATACGAATGTATTCACAAAAATTCTATTCTATGACTACAAATATATTCCTACGTACATACATACTTTTGAATACAAATATATTCTTAGTCACACCTGTGTATATGAACTCTTGTGAATACGAATATATTCATGCATGACTGGTGTTCATGCATTCGTATATTACCTCCAGGTCTCAAAATTTAATTCAAGATTGTCTTTTTGGTATTTAAAAACTGCTCAAACGGTATTGTTAAAACTTTTGACAGATAATATACTTAACATTAGCTAAAATTTGGCTGAAGTGCCGTGTCTCACAAGATGATAGTTAATTAGTAATTAATTTTTTTAATTTGAATATCTGTCAATGTGGTAAAGGTGTATTAATACAACTGTATTTGAGTTCACAGCTATGAATACGAGTATATTTGTATTTATAGGTGCCACTAAGAGTGTATTTGTATTCTCTGCCATGAATACGAATATGTTCATATTAACACGTTTGAATACAAATATATTCGTATTCACACTTTTAAATATGAATACGTTCGTATTCACGCGAGTTCCTATTCACAGGCGTGAGTACCAATATATTCGTATTTAAAAGTATATACATGAATATATTTGTATTCATATTCATAGAAAACGATTTTTGTGAGTACATTCATATTCGTATTTACGATTAGGAATATACCCCTCCCTGATTACCGACAATCCAATGTCTGTTTGTATCGTCATATAATTCTTTCTGTTTTTATAATAACGTAACGTACTATTGTGGATAAAATAATGACATTATTTATATGCAGATATTAAACTATATAAGTAGAAGTTATTAAAGGAAATATATAACCTTTCTTCTAGGAAATTTTGCTTCTAGAACAGTATAAATATACATATATATATATATATACATATATATATATATATATATATATATATATATATATATATATATATATATATATATATATATATATATATATATATACATATATATATATATATATATATATATATATATATATATATATATATATATATATATATATATATATTAATTAATTAATTATAAAAGGAAATAGTTCATTTATTCTATAATTTTCTTTAATTAACATTATTGACATTTTCATAAAACAAATATAAACATTATATACCTTGTTAACTAGACTAACCTTTTCTAACAACACAGCTAAAATCTATAATTCTATAGGTGAATACATCAAGTCCTAATCCCTAAATAGTTTTCATATTAAAGCATTTAAGAATATGTAAAAGAACATTTTAACTCTGCAATAATTTATTCACTAACTATATGATCATATTAGGTTATTCTATTCATAGATAAGATTGTGCGTATACATAAAGAAATATTGTTTTATGTCTTTTACCTCACCCCGCAAGAGATAAATTTTCATACACTCCTTCTTATTTGTTAGAGACTTCTTTATGTTTGTTTTTTTTTTCTTATAAGACATTTTTATAAGTTTTCTATATTATTTATTCATTATAAGTTAATATCTTCATATTTATTTTTAATTATTAATATTGTTGAACTTGTTAATATATAATATTGTTGCTATTATTATTATAATATACATATTTTATTAGGGTTAAATAGGATAATTATCACATCAATAAATAGAATAATTATCAACACTTTGTCCTCTGTGCTAATTTTAGGATTGTTATAATTGCAATACTTTTTAAATAAATGCAATTTAGTGTTCTTATTATTATATTGTTAATTAATTTAGAAACTTAATCTGAATTTGTATCCATCCAATTCATAAATCTAACCAACATATTGATACAGAAATACAGTATATACCGGTACAACTGTTAACATTATACTTTGGCACATTTGTGTTTCCTAACACAGTAATCAATTTGATATATAACAAGTCAAGTTTGTGATTGAGTGTATATACTTTACGATATATACTTTACCTAATAAAGGGAGGGGTGGTGATCGTGGGTATATTGTTTATTTGATTATGTTTATGTTTCTTTACTACATTTGGATAGACATAAATTGCATTTATTTCCCTAAAACCTTACGCTTGACAAAACAAGGTGTCAGATAGAAGATGAATACACCCATGTTCAGGGAAAGCTGCCAAGCTTCTCCTATTGGAACGTAATAGGTTACACATTCATGTTGTGAACGTCGAATAATTTGTGCACTTTTATTAACACCGTGTTAGGAAATTTACTTGCACAAGTACTGTTATTAGCAGAGCGTATTCCTAATTTTAATATTGTTTATTTTACATACTTTTTATTGTTTTATTGTGAACATAAAACACAATATCTTCCAACGAAAATTTTCTATACTTCCAGTCACATAACAGTAAATGGAATTTACCGGTATGTGACGTATAGAACTGCATAATATATTATTTTATGATAAGAATAACGCATTAGATTGTAAATGCTTTAATGATTTTGTAACGTGCGATAAAATTATTATAATAATTTATAATTTGTCAATAGTGTAATATCAAATAGCAGATTTTCTTAATATTCATTCAATGGCTTCTAAACCAAGGAAATTATGCTAAACATTACAAAATGTTAGAGAAGAATTTCCGTAACATTCTGAAGTTATATACGTTTACTTGTAGTGTGATGTGTATCTATTACAATCTTTGAACCCCAAATATTATAATAATTATTTTGACGTCGAAAAATCAAATCGACATATTTTGTAACATTTTACTATGTTATCTTCATATGTTTATTACTACTCAAATTCTTTATCTATATCTAATGACTCCGTTATTTAATGTAATATTCTGTAATATATAAGACATTTAATTTTATAACATTTAATAATCAGTAATATAATACATTAATTTATAAAAGCAATAAGGATATTTACTCACACTCTCATAATTAAATTATATTTTCTTCGAAATACTGCTTTTTCAAATTATTTTATATGTTTATATTAACATTATAGAAATAATTTAGATTATTAAATAATTTATTTAAATTTTATATTAATATTTATAATATTATTTCATCTAGAAAATAAATTACGAAACTCAATAAATACATTTTAGAAATGATTTACATTGTGGCAATTTTAAGTTATAGAGGAGGGGCGATGTCAGAGACACTAAAGTAATTGCAACATTTCACACTCCTACAAATAATAAATCTGGTGGTGAATCTGGATGTCAACGCTGAAACAGCTATCTGTGTGCCTCAAGATAATAATTCGAATAATAACAAGGCTATCGTATGTTTACTGAAATAGACAAGAATAAATATTTTAAAAGTAGCAAACAATTTTAATACAGTACTGTAATTGAAAAATTATAGTAACAATTAAACATATTTAAACACTTTATGACAACAATCCATATAAAATACTCTAAAATAACAATGGCATATTCGCTATTTTTAAAACTTGGGTTATATACTCTGTAGATGCCCTAAAGTGCAATTATAAACTGTATGAATTACAATATTTTTATTAAGTCACTGTCTTGACTTATGTTGCCATATCTATACTCTTAGGGGTCATCTATTTTGCTTTCTTGTTTACAGTTGTATTGTATTAACTTTGTTTAGATAGTTTAATTAGACAAGGAAGGAAAACCTTGGATAGTTATACAAACTAATAACTACTGCTCCTAATTAATCGAAAAAATTATATTCCTACTCATAAGTTATTCATAATTCGATTATATTTTTTTAATAGTAAAGCACATATCCAGTAAATAATTTGATAAAATTGATTTCATGTGACTATTTATCATTACAGTAAGTGAACTCTTAAATAACACAATGTCATAATTACTTTATTTGTATTTTAAATTCACTATATTTTATTTTACTCGTACAAGTGTAATTTTTAATTATCATGTATGGAGATCTACATTATTTATGTATATGTAAACCGTGTTTCTTTTGTTAACACCTAACTAGCAATTTTTTTAATATAAAAATATGCCGAGGAGGCGACTATAATTTTAATATGTATGGTCTATACAAGTATATATAAATTATTTTCATTATTTCTTGAATCGGTCACGTATCGTAATAGTACTATGTATTTATCATACTATGGTGATTACAGGTTGAAATATAGGGAAACAGTAGCATGAAGGACATACAGCTTATTAAGAATGGTAACAAGTCTTAAAACTGTGATATCGAACCGTCGGTGCTCATTAAACAGCCTGGTCTTCTCAGTCAATATTCAGTCACATTGGGACCTCTTCCGAGTGAATTTCGAGTATGTATTAATATACACAGAGTTTGATCTTGCCGCGCGTAAAGTGTATCCTTTTCCCTCCCAATGCTGCCTCACTCTCTCTTCTACGTACACATAACAATTCACACATTTTCCTGTTCTTGACAAGCTGTACTTAAATATAGTCTATTACAACAATGTATCTACATACTAGGTGTCCTAAAATGTTTTCTTCATCTTTTTGTTCAACATGCATGGGGAACATGGGGAGCTTGTTGAACATGAATTTTAATGAGGACACATAGTGTCAGCAAGATGAGTCAACAGCTTATACTGCAAATTTATCAATGGAAGTCGTTAGAGCAATTTCCCTTAGCAAGTGATATTTAAGCAGGGGGTCATTAATTTACCGCCCAACAGTCCTGGTTTAACCTGATGGATTTCTTCTTATGGAGTTATTTGAAATCTAAGATGTATACTGACGCTGTTAGGACTTTGCTTCAATTAAACGCCAGAATACCTGTGGAAATGCCGAGAACTAAACCAGCATTATGCCGGGCAACAAATTTTAAGTCGCGGCTTGAAGCGGTACAGCGGCATGAGGGAAGGCATATTGGCGATGTTATTTTTCATAGATAACTTCCCTTATGCTGTAAATGTAAATAAAGATAGTGAATGTAATTACGTTTCTAAATAACCGAATTTTATTCACCCAAAAAGAGGAAAACAATCCAGGACACATTTACATTGGCACCTCCGCCATTCCTTTAAAAGTTTATAACAATTATATGAGGATTCTTTATTTGGGTTATTTCGTTTATAACTATATATATTTATACTTAAAGAATATATTACTTAAACAAGTAGTTAACTTGTTAGTAGATTTGCAATCTGTTAAATATACTCACACTTAATATAGAATACAATTCACACTGTCCATTTTTCAAATTTCATTTCATATAACCATGGTGTATATAAGTATTCACGCTCTAATAGAAGTTATACTGTTAGCTAACTGTTCTTAATTCTTTTAGAATAAGTGTGATGCAAATCATGTAATTGCTTGTCTAAGTGATCCTAATAAAATATGAGATATGTTTTCTATCAGGAAAAATTTACACTTCAGTTGATTTCTGGTCAATAACTACTTCCAATTACAATTAATTAAAGTAAACAGAGTAGTCTTATGTCACAATTCTTTATAAATCTATATAAAGATATATAAAAACGTTTTTCTCATATATAAACACAGGTATTCTCTCATATCTCAAGTGTCTTAAAGTAAGCTTTAATTCTAAATTTCTTTGACTATTATGTATCATTCATCTTTCTACACACTGAACCATTATCACTGCCATTTATGCTGTATTTATAAAAATGGATTTATTAAGATATACAAGTTAGTATGTTGTCTTCTTGATAGCTTTTGTGACATAACGTCAGCGCAATCGATACTACAGTTCCGATTATTAAAAGTGAGTTCATTATTCGCTTATGACACTCATTTCAGCAGTAGATTTCTTCCAATATCATTATAATGGTATTGTTATCGTAAATTATCCGTCAAGTGATTTATCAATCATTAGTCTTTATAGAAAAAATATCTCTTAAATTTTGCCTCAGATATTTATGAATAAAGAGTTATACAAAAGTTATATAAAAGTTGTAAAAAAAGTTAAAAGTTATGTATGTCCCTTATGTATTTCAGATTGTCATTTTCAAAACTATGAAAGGGACTTTATTTACTGAATTTATTGCTTCATATATACTATATAAGTCTTTTTGCCACGTTTTAAAGGTAGTAACCATTATTCTAACATTAATTTTTTTCTGAATGGACACAATTATTTTTTAATGTTTTCAATATGTCTCAAAAGTGAAAATAATAATAAATATATATTTTTTATAGTTAGTCCGAAGTAATATACAACTATTTAAGAATTCAATCAAGTACTCTGAATTACGTCACAATCCCTAATATCAAGAACAAATTAATGGTTATTTTACTATATTCAGGGAGTTGAACAGTTACTGAACCATTTCGCTCGCTTCAATATCTTCTCTCGATGAATACTAATAATAAGCCGCAATATAGCCTAACTCTAATGCTTAGTCACCAATTCTGTCAGGTTTCTAGACATTCTGAAAAAGCATTATATTTTTAGATAAGAACAACTAATATACCATTTTACTTTAATTTAACGAATATTTTTCCTATACAGAAAATTTTACATTGTCCGCATACTATTAACAGTGATATATTATTATTATTATATTATATAGGATTGGGCCTCATCAGCCACTGATCGCATGGGTAGTCCCTTGGCGATCTCCTCTTATCCGGGTCATTATCCAAAAATGCTATCCCATAAAAGGAGCAATTTAGGCACGTCCCCCACCTTAAGCCTCACCTCCTCTAGGGTAACAGGGGTCCCTAATATAAGATACCTCTTCTCTTCCAGTGCGGGGCAGGTATAAAGAGGATGAATCGAGGTCTCCTCGTCTTCTTTACAGTATCTGCAGGCCGGGCTATCAGTCAGCCTCAGCTTATGCTTATATGCATTCAGGCTACTATGGTGGCCAGTTATGATTTCCACCAGAGTTCTGGCTTTGTGCCTGTTCAATTTAATGAATTATTGGGCCCATGTCTCAATCTCTGAGTATTGAATGAAGAGTTTGGTTATTTGACAACCCGTTACTCCTCTCCATCTTTTATTGTGCTGGTCTCTTGCCCAGCCATTGCTGCGGTCTCTGATCAGATGCCGACTTATTCCCAATGCAGGTTCTGGTCCATGGAGGTCTTCTCTGGTCCCTAGTCTGGCAAGGTCATCTGCAATTAGATTTCCCTTAATGCAATTATGCCCAGGTATCCATAAGAGTTCCACCTGTCCCTTCCCTGCCAAGTGGTTCAATACTTCATAGCAATTATAGACCAACTTCGACTTTGTCGTTGCTGAATTCAGGGCTGCCAACGCCGCCCTGCTATCCAAGCAGATATATACCATCTCCTGGGTCCGATTTTGGTCGGCCCCCAAAACACCGTATGTAATTCCAACTAGCTCGGCCTGGAGTGCGGTAGTGTATTTGACGAAGGGGAGAGTTTTATCTATCCCGTCGCGTCGCCTATACACCCCCGCACCCGCTCTGTTCCCACTCTTGGCTCCATCCGTGTACCAGATGTCTCCATTGAGCAGCAATTAAGCTCGACCCTCCATCCAGTCGGTCTTACTGATGAGGGTGATCTTATATTTATTGTCAAACAGGAAGTGGACACCCGCACTGTTAGAGGGCATCCATAGGAGTCCCTCCTCAGCTAGCTTTCTTGAGAGTCTATTCAGGTCCCTTACTTCCCTATTCATATTTCCCACCCTATGCATTGCCTTTGCGGCTTCCGCTTTCAGGATGACATCAAGAGGTGATATCCCCTTCAGTATCCCCATCGCCTAGATCGGTGTTGATCTTGGGGCTCCGGTTATACTTCTAAGAATCAATCCTCTCAACTTGTTAAGTCGGTTGGCTTCCGACTTTAAACAGGCTCCCTCCCACCAGACCAGTGCTCCATTAATTTCATGGTTTCCGGTTTCAAGCCCCAGCTATTACCAATGGTTCTTCTCAGTTGCCAAAGCGTTTCTGCGATCTTGGAACATATATAACTTAGATGTTTTCCCCATGACAGTTTCCCGTCCAGGATTACTCCTAAGTATTTCACTTCGCTATTATAGCTTAGTTCTTGGCCACCAAGTTTCAGCGGACATGTTCTGTTCCACTTATATTTCTTGGTTAACACCATTACCTCAGTCTTAGAGGAATTGACCGAGAGTCCCCTCTTCCCGCACCAATTCCCAATCTTGTTTAAAGCTCAATGCATTATATCGAGAATGGGCTCCAGGAAAGGGCCGTTCGTTATTATTACTAAGTCATCGGCATAGCCAATTACTTGGTAATCCTTTAACCTTTCAAGCAGCTCTACTACTAGGCACCACAGAAGGGGGGACAATACCCCTCCCTGTGGACAGCCCGAGTCGACCCGGCTCTCGATGGTAGTCTTGCCTTTATTGGTAGTAAGATGTCTGTTTCCCAACATATGGTCTATCTATTCAGCGATTATTCTGGGGGTGTAGCATCTGCCTAGTGCTACGTTAATCACCTCCCTGGATGTAAAGTTGAAGGCTACTGCAATATCAAAGAAGGTGCCGATAACGTATCCTCCGGAGTCCAGTTGTGACCGTATCGATGACACAACCTTATCCAGAGCTGTTTCTGTTGATTTGCCAGCTTGATAAGCATGCTGGCTTCCTTGAAGCGGCCTCTCTATTAGGACAGTATCCCGAAGGTACCTGTCAACTAATCGTTCCGCCGTCTTTAGTAAAAATGTTGTAAGGCTAATCGACCGAAAGTCTTTAGGGGACGTGTATCCGACTTTGCCCGGTCTAGGTATAAAAACAACCCTTGTGCCTAGCCATACTTTCGGGACCATCTTCAGTGCCAAGCTGGCCCTGGTGATCCTTATGAGTGGACCGAGGATTATCTCTTCTGATTCCTGCAGAAGTCCTGGATAAATGCCGTCCGGTCCCGGTGGCGATTTATATGGATCGAGGAACCTCAAGGCCCACCTCATCTTAGCCGGTGTGACTATCTCCTTCACAAGTTCCCTGTCGTCCCCCTCTCGGTTTACCGCCCAGTTCCTATGTGCCCCTACTAGCGGGTCGGAAATATCTCCCATCTCCGGTCTATAAAAGCCCGTAAAATGTGCTTTGATGAGATGGTCTAAGGTTTCCTCATCCGATTCCGAGAATTTACCATTATGGAGCTTGAGCGATCCCAGTATCGCTTCCGGGCTGCGGGCTAGGATCTTGTTCAGCCGTGCTGCCTCAGCTCCCTTATTTATCTCATTACAGAAAGAAACCCAACTACTCCTTTGGGCTTCCCTAACGTCAGCCCCATACTGATCCCTGACAGTCCTATAGCCCTTCCAGGTGGTACGGCTGTTACGTTTTCTGGCTCCCTTGAGAAGGTTCCTTACCTTACATCTAAGGTTTTTCAGCTTATTGTTCCACCATCTTACCTGGCCTTTCGGCCTAGCTCGTTTGGGTGTACAGTTCCCTTCATAGGCTTCTATCAATCCTCTACTCAGTCGGGAGACTGCCGCCTCCAGTACTTCCCTCTCACTAATTCTAGAGGGGATCCCCCGAACTGTTACTAAAAGATCCGATTTAAACTGTTCCCAGTTTGTGAATCTGGGATTACGGACCCATTTCGTCTCCTCATGCTCCCCATGTAATATATTAAATATTCGTATAAAATTGTATATTAAATTTCATCAATAAAATTAAAAAGAATATCTTACCATACAGAGATAATATTCATTTCATCGCTATTTGCCAAATAAGAAACTCTCTTATCTTGCCGATAAACGGAACAGTCTGTCTGAGCTTAGCCAAGCCAAAAACAAGCCAAGGTATGTTTTGAAATTTTTTATTTGGCAAATAGCGATGAAATAATACACATATATACATCACGATCACGATTAGTAAAAGCGTTAGTCAGGTATGCGTCCTCGTTAAGAAAAGTGTTGAATAGAGTGAAAATGCCCACGAGGGTAAGACAGATATTAATGAGTATTAAGTGATTGACAAAATGTGGCAGGAAAATATAACAATGCTTCATTAAAGTATCTTCCAGGAGAACGGAGAGGCTTGACTTGCTTTTCAAGTAGAATGTCCTACTTCCTAATCCCTACTTTCGTTAGAGTACACACCGTATTTTAATAGAATTCATCGATATACGAAATTTTTTAATAGGCGAGTACCCTGCTTTCTCGCGGAAGTCGTAATTAATCATAAGTTTAGTACAGCTTCCCAGAATCTATTTATGAGAAAGTATCAACAATACTATCTTAAATATTAATAATGGGTAAAAGTTAGAAAGTAGACCTATCTATCGGAGAGCAACTGTCATAAGTTCCTTATTAAATAAGAGTAGATCATAACAACATGTCAATCGTCGCGATGAAGACTATGATGTTATATTATTCCAACAACAATTGTAATTAAAACGGATGATCTAAGGATTTGAATAAATATTATTTGGATAATGAAGGGACAATAAATAAGAATTACAGATATAAAATATAATAATAATGTTTGCTTTTTAGAGTAGATAAACTTCTAGGACAGATAAAGTTGATTAGCAAGAAATTACGAACAGTGATTTCAACCAACGTATGCAAATTATAGAAAATATACATCACAGGAATTATAATCTACCCCAACTTGAATAAATTTTACTATGTTGTGGTGTATTTATAGTGTATTCGTACGTCAAACGTAACAAATATGACAATTATAATTTGTAAAGTTTTATCTATTACGCTGATATATTACGGAAGTTTTATATTCGAAATAATGAAATATTACTCCACTTTCACACCATTAAAAGTAGTAAAGTTTATCCACGACAGACCTCCCACAGTATATTGAGTAACCCACGCGTTTTCACGTTTGACGCCATTAGTATATTATGACGATATGTTGAAAAGTATACGTTTCGGTCTGGATTTCAAATATCTCCACGAAAAACTAGACGATTTATAACAACGGAGCAAACACGGGAATAATGTACAAGTAACCTACAGAGTGAAATAAACAAACAGTTGACAGCACAGAGGGCACAGGATACAGACGACCATCTTGTATATCATACATAGAAGCTTGTTGCATGGATATATTAACCCTGCAATATAGGCAACCTTATGCATTCAAACTTAGAATCCCTACATATACATATGTACATAGAAAAATACAAACTAACATATAGCAGAAATGACCGAATAAAAAATAATTAACAACAAATTGTCTGGAGCAGGTTTTTATTATTTTCCTTTTCCTGATAAAATACAAAGAACAAAAACAACCAAACATACAACGAATACAAATACATAATAAATTAAATGACACTGGCTAATAGACACAAAAGCTGCCTGTAATGTAGGGAACAGGGAAAATTCACATATAATAAAATTGATAATTGTGCGGCTAGGTCAAAACATCGACAGGGCGACGTCGTTACTCCCCCATTTAGGGAGAGAACGTCGACCAATGCTTGCGCATGGAATACTGACATTAATGAGTTAGGAATTAAATGTAATATTGTTTATTTTGTGTTTATATTTGTATTATATGTATGTGTATCTGTATTTGTAGCCACAACTTGGATACATGTTCATTTTAATTCTTATTTATACGTGTAAGTGTACACGACACGGAATAGAACTTCAAGTACCGTACTATATCATATAAATGTAGTCAGTTTGAAAATAATAATAGAATTTTAAAGTAAGGATATTGCCAGAACTATTCATGACTAATAATTTTTAAATAATTGGCGGAAGTGCCACGGTCATTTCAATGTGGATATTTCGTTATTCTTAAGTTTATTTAAATATTTTGTCTATTTTCTATTTTCCTTTCTAATCCATTACCATCATACACAATAGTTATAAATCGCTGCGATGATTAATAGTTAGGAAGTAAGATACAATAGTCGAAGAGAAAATACGTAAAAAATATCCAAGTACTTTACAATGACAATGGCGACTCCGGCATTTGTTTAAAACCTTTCTTTAATTTGATACATATTTGGAGTAATTAATTTAATTGGTAACAAAACAGTGTCAATACTTGCTGATAACAACACATATTTACCCAGGCCTCTTTTTTGGTCGGTTATCCTGGCAAGCTGTTCAGTTTAAAAGCATATATTCAGTATTATTGTTTCGCAAACTGTTCAGTTACATGTTCAAATTATAAATCAATATAAATCCATTGAAAGAAGTTGGCGTTTTAAATAAAAGAAATTTGAAATATGAGTCAAGGAAATAATTATACTAATGAAAAACGAGATTTTAAAAAACACAATCGACTATTTGTGAAAAATAATTATAAAAAAATATAATATTAGATTATAATAAATAGATATATGAAACATATATTTTCTATAATGTTAGTCATGTTATATAAGTCTATACTAGATAGGGATGCCCATCTGTACAACTCAGCAAGGACTGCGCCGTATATAAACAACTATGTAAGTATGTTATAATAATATATATAAAAGGTATTACTACATTTATATAATATATATGGGTAGCTAAGTATGACGACAAATTTAAACTGGATTACTTTTATCTACATTGATGCTAATATCTCGAGCCTACACGACGATATCTCGGCTGCAACCGAATTACTCGAGTGTAACATTACCGATGCAGCGCTCACTTTAGACGAGTAGTTTTGGTGCATACTACCAATAATAGTTACTTTCAATTGAAATGTAGACCTTCATTACTTATAACTTAACAAAACTATTTTCTAACCTAGGGCAACCTCAGACAACAAAAGGAAATCAGTAAGTAAATACCTACAGAGGAAGTAGTATTTTAGTAAAATGCATTTTAAAGAGTTATTTTGTACTTAATAAAAAATGACATAAGCTAATAATAATATTTCATGTGCAAGGACGTACATGAATGCAAGTGATGCGTCGCATCCCTTAAAAAATTCGCAAATTAGTGTTATTTAAAAGTTCAATCGATTTATTCAATTATAACAATTTTTTTATTATTTTAAACTGACCGCAAACATACATTATTTACTTTAAACTCTACCATCAACTTTTTTATTTTAAATCGGCCGTAAAGGCCCCGAAATTATTGGACTCCCGCGTTACTTGCTGCAGTGCAGAAATGCGATGGTCCACGTTACATCCAGGCTACGCGTTAGATGAGCGGAAAGGTCAGTAATTTTACGCAGTCAACAGTAGAACATCGAGTGGGTGTTGTCGTTATTTCCGGACTCAATTATGTGATTATGTGAACGCATCTTGACTACTGTCGCCATAATATAAGGAAGATTTGGAAAAGCTGTTTCAGGTAATTAAGATAAGAAAAGCACCTACGCACAATTATTTCATAAAATTTTGAACGTTATTACTTTGAACATTAGTGAACGGTTTAGTGAAATTTCTAAACTGAAATTCTTAAATCTAGATTCCACACAATTTACTTCATTCATGAAACGTTTTCCTGAAGAACTTTTTTCTTCTTTAGTAGATACATATGGAACATTCTTTGACGCAAATCGTTTAAAAAGTGAACTTTCAGTGATTTATAGTGATCCAGATATGAAAAAGAGCACTGTGTTTGATGTTCACCAATATATTATGTCCCTTCAATTATCTTCTGTTTTCCCGGAGTCATAAAAATTGTGTCGTTTAATTTCGACTATTTCTGTCACAAGCAGTTCCACGGAAAGATCATTTTCATGTTTAAAGAAAATAAAGACTTATCTGCGAAATTCTCAAAAGCAAGAAAGACTGACAGCTTTAGCATTAATAAATATTGAAAGTGCCTTATTAGAAGATATAAGATCGTCTCTAACATTTGAAGAAACAGGGACAGACGTTTTCGCTAGACAAACAGAAATCGAAGAATTGATCTTCATTTTAAAAATTGGGATATACACCTCGGCATAATCATTTTAGGTTAGTGTCTTTCTTTTATTTTTACCATTTTTATATGGCCCACCATACATCTGGCTATACTCTTCCCCTTATAAAATATTTATCACATCCCTAGACTCTTTTCTCACGCTACGCCCCTGGTCATGGGTGATGATTAAATTCGTTATACATCGAATACATAATATAAATTGGATTTTTTTACATTTGTATTTGTATTTAGGTACATTTGCATTTGTATATAGGTGTAGGTCATAGAAATAAATGAGTCTATCGTTATGCTGTTCTACGGACAGAATGGTACCACACTAAGTATATCACTACAGTCGATGGTATTATTAAACAATCCATAAAGGAAGATTAAATAACCTGTCTTATGGCGATATTGCAACGGTACTAATAAGAATATTGATACAGGATTAGCCTCATATAAATCTCTTCAAAATAATATACGTGCATCTGATATTGAGAATACCATATTAAAGAGGCATTTTATAAATTTAATTGCACTACAGAACTATGGAGGACCTTAAAACTGAAAGCTTGTGAAAGCTATAGGGTATTCCTAACAAAATATCCAAGAGATTGATAAGATTTTTGAATTGTTCCAATCTAGAAAGTATATTGTTTTCAAATTTATAGTAATAAACTACTGTGTCTGTTTTGGTTATTATGAACAAAACATTACATGTAATGATATTAAGAGACATTTATTATGTATATTCCAATAATAAACATTACTTACTATTCTAAAAGAAAATTTACTATTCTAAAATAAATTTAAATCATCTGCTTATAAAACAATATACAGTAATTTTAGCATTGATATCATTAATAAAGGTATGTATAGAAGTCTCGTGATGGTGTGTATATGAAGAAGTTGCTAACATTAAAACATTACTTCATTTTGTCGAAGGCAATGTGAAAATAAATATATTTTTTGTTGTATTCAGAAAATAACGAATAAGTTAGACAAAAACAGTATAGCTCTCGGTTTCATTCTTCTTTCATGCTGGAATAGACTTTCACTTTAAATAAGAAGGTAACCACCGGAACTGTAAGTACTGCTTAACAGAGAATTCTCACTGAATGTATGAAATACATACATATCTCCGAAACGTTTAAATAGTTGTCATCGACACCATATTATTGATTCAATTTGTGTTAAGGGAAATCAGGTAACAATCAAAAGGCACTAGATTCAGCCCAATCGAGTAGAACTGTTTGGTTTGAACAATATAGGGTAATATATCATTACACTATATTATAAGTGAGTACTAAAAGCTATCTCCTCAGAAATAGATTTAAAAAAATTATGCTATTGAATAGGTCAACACGCCTTAGCCGTTGAATTTTTTCTATGGAGTTATAATAAAGTAGTATATGCAATATAGCCAAGTAACGTTCATGATCTCAAAGAAAAAATACAGACATAAACAAAGAATATCTCAACTTTGAGTTTTAGATAAATTTAGACAAGAGTAGTAAACTACAAATTAGGCTATTGCCAACAATTAAATGGAGAACACTTTGGATTTATCTTAGCTTTATATATTTGAATGAACAAAAACGTCCAAATAAAATATTTCAACAATATCACTTTAATGTCTATAATAAGATAATCTCTGAATTATGTAGATCACAGGTGTTATAAGTTGTAATAAGGTGTTCTATTTCAAAAATCTTCTCCCTTAACGCATTTATATGAGGCACAATACATGTATCACATTAATCACCCTGTATGTCTAAAGTTTAAGTCACAAGACGTACTTTTTTTGATAACAAATCAACATGTTTTCAATTGTTTCTCACGAATCTTAAAAATATCAAAAATAAACTTATACAATTGTACATAAACTAGTTTCCACCCAGTATATGTACACTAAATATCAATTTTGTCATTCTAGTCAATTGCTGCACTATAACTCTTCTCAATGTTATACAATGATATACGATATTTTCATTCAGATACTATTATTTAACTAACGAATTTGCTTTGGCAATATTATGGTATATTATTAGACGTTTTATAGACCATTAAATTTCCTTTAGTACGGTGAACGCAATAAAACAGTTATGTTGTAACAGTGTTGTGGACACTTCTAAACTGGAGCTCCCAGAAAGTTATAAAATGGAACATTATATTCCCTGCGTAACTGTTATGACTCTGGTAGTAATTAAGGTCTCCACTAACAGAGCACGTTCAGTAGGGTGACTCAGAGATCATCTGCGACTTATAGGACTCAAATGCTAAATATTACGAGATCTGTTGTAAACATAAAACACAGTGGGTCCTGTGTTGATTTTAATAACTTAACGATTACATCTAACAATAAGTTACATTTAGGTTGTCTGAAAACGAATAACTGTCTTTGATCGAATAGATATAATTGATATATGTATGTACAAGTACTAGTAATGGAGCAGCAAGAAACTATCACTCCCTCAAAAAACTGCACTATCAAACTTCAAAATATATTAAATACACAACATTATAACTAAAAACTAACGTGAAATTAATTTGTATTCAGTCGCACCCAAATCTCTTATGAAATAAATTAGTGTTTTCAAGTAATTTGCCTATTTGATAATCTAGTTCAGCAGTGCATCCTATTAATAATTAAGTCTATATATGTTTCTAAAACATCTGTTAAAGATGAAATGAAAAAAAATATATTAAAATATGTTCTACACCCCCAAACTCACCCCTGGCGAGTAAAAAATTAAGGTCATATTGATAATTGTAACATTTTGTGGAATTTTTTGTTACATACGTATACTTCATAATTGTAAATTATTGTACTCTGTTTTGAAGGCAAAACTGAATAAAAAATGGTGGATTTTAAAACATATTAAATTTTTAAGATTTAATTCTAACTAAGCAACAAATTTATATTTAGTTTCACTTATTGGTATTCTGGAAAATGTGGAGCCAAATAATTTGAACAAACTAATCACTAATAGCGTGTGTTCTTTCCTCTTGCGTTAATGACTGCTTGAAGTCGACGTGGCATACTTGCAATTAAGTTACGGATCACATTCTGGTCTATGTTATTCAACTCCTGCAAAAGCAATCCTCTCAGCTCCTGGGCAGTTCTTGGACTTGGTGTATGCCTTCGAATACGTCGTCCCAACGCATTCCAGACATGTTCGATAGGATTGATGTCTGGACTGTGAGCTGGCAAATCACACCGCCTAACTCCAAACTCATCCAGATACTCTTGCTACAGAGTATCGGACTACATGAGGCCTAGCATTATCGTGCATTAAAATACTGTACTCATCCATAGTAACCACGAAAGGCATAGCATGATCTTCTAGAATTTCTGTAATGTACCTGTGAGCTGTGAAAGAGCCATTCCTTACAAAAACCAATTTTGTACATGCTTGTGAAGAGATTTCCAAACAAACCATAAGTGACCCACCGCCAAATGCAAGTCGTTCATCAATACAAACTGAAGCGTATCTTCCTCCAGGTCTTCTCCATACTCGTCGACGTCCGTTTGACCAAGTTAAGCAAATACGCGACTCATTTGAGAACAGTACCCTGCTCCAATCCTCCGCATTCAACGCCAGGTAATTTCGGGCAAAAGTCAATCTTGCATTTAGATGCCGGGGTTGAAGTGGTGGACCTGCAATCATCCTTCTACAAGACAATCCAGCAGCACGAATCCTTCTTCTAACGGTCCATTCACTGATATTTACATTTCTCACTTCTAGATGTTGATTTCACAGTGAAACCGCAGTTGCTGTTGTATTCCGCAAAATTTTAGACACCAGGAAACAGTCATCTCTTTGGATTGTAACTCTTTTTCCACCCGGATCCTAGTCCTCTGGTTATCAATCCAGTCTCTTGATAGCGTTGAAATACCCTTTGTACACCATAAAGGCTCACTCCCACAATTCTTGCTATTTCACGTTGTCCCGACCGTCTTCTAACAATGCTATAATTCTCGCCACAACGACAGGTCCAAAAGGCATGATAGCTTATTAAATGAATAATACACCCTTCAGCCGAGGTTTCACAGTAAGAAAAATCAACTCATAAATAAATTACACTAGACCCTAGGCACCAGAATGTGGAAAAGCAGTTACTACTCTTACACATTATTTTAATGACGTCCTTACCAAGGTGTCCCTTTATGTCAAATTAAACTAAATGACAGATAACAAAAACAAATATTCTGCGCCTACTAGTATAATGGCAAAAGTTATAAAAAGATGCTTATTTAGTTCAATAATGGAAAATATTCTACAACCAAAGAAAGTAATTACATATATTAATATTGCCCTTTCTAAGCGATTTCATCAAGAAAAGCATTACAGTAGAAGTCAGGAAGAATTATTACCTAGTAGACAAGTCACTTATTTTTATAGCAATAATTTAGAAAACCGATCCGATAGGACTTGAACCTTGACGAAGTTCTAGTGCAAACTGGAACGGGTGGGTCGGCTTGCGCGTTTTAATGATTTAAGGAGCCGTACCATAGGTTTAACCATAGTGGGGGGGGTCCTTATTGAAAAACCAGACTAAGACAAGTCCCTGAAGGAGGGCAGCAGCTCTTTCAGTAGTCATAGTGGCAGAAACCGTGAGGGTTGGTATGGTGCTATGACACACACGACTGCGATGTGGAAGGCAAGAGGAAACCACCACATTATAATCCTCAGAACAGCTAGCAGAAAGCTTATCCTAAATTAATGATGGCGTCTCCTGGGACAAAAAACTCCGGAGGTAAAATAGTCCTCCGTTCGGATCTCCGGGAGACGTGATCGAGTGCAATAATAATAAGAAGTGTAGCATTTCACGAGTCGGAGCGTGGAATGTCAGAAGCATGAGACAGGCAGGGAAGCTAGAAAATCTGAAGATAGAAATGGATAGGTTAGGATTAGATATAGTAGGTATAAGTGAGATGCGCTGGCCGGAAGTAGGAGATTTTTGGAGCGGTGACTATAGGGTAATACACACAGGATCGGTAAATGGAAACGCGGGAGTAGGGATCGTTATGCGGAAGAACGCAGGACAGTGTGTAGATAGCTACCTACAATACAGCGAGAGAGTAATGATGGTTAGGTTAGATTCGAAGCCAGTGGAAACAGTAATAGTGCAAGTATACATGCCTACTTCTAACCACAGCGAGGAAGAGTTAGAAGCCGTTTATTCGGACATAGAGCAGGTAATAGGATTTGTGAAGGGTCATGAAAATTTAATAATAGTAGGAGATTTTAACGCAGTCGTAGGTGAGGGGAAAGAAGGAGAATTTGTAGGGCCTTATGGATTAGGAAACAGAAACGAGAGAGGTAGCAGACTGATAGAATTCTGTGAGAAGCACAAGATGGTAGTCGCGAACACATTGTTCAAGAATCACGTTAGGAGGCGGTACACATGGAAAATGCCAGGAGGGATAGACAGGTATCAGATA
Source organism: Rosalia funebris (assembly GCA_037954035.1). NCBI lineage: Eukaryota > Metazoa > Arthropoda > Insecta > Coleoptera > Cerambycidae > Rosalia > Rosalia funebris. Next base: position 3,745,882 of record JAZFAV010000010.1, on the reverse strand, counting down.
GACTACATTCTGGTTAGGAAGAGATTTAGAAATCAAGTAAAAGACTGTAAGAGTTATCCAGGAGCAGATGTAGACAGCGATCACAACTTGGTAGTCATGAAAGCTAGATTAAAGTTCAAAAATCTGAAAACCCGGAAGGATAAGAAACGTATAAATGTAGACATATTGAGGGATCAGAATATGAAAGATAAGTTCCAGGAGAAAACAGATCAATTAATAAATAAAACGAGTAAGGACGAAATCAAGAACGCAGAAACTGAGTGGGAGGATATCAAGAATAGTCTAGCTTCCGCGGCTACGGACGTTTTAGGACACGATAAAAGGGAAGCTAGGAAGCCCTGGATAACGGACGAAATCTTAAACTTAATGCAAAAGAGACGAGGCTACAAAAACAGACAAGACGAAGAAGGACTGAAAACGTATAAGGCAATAAAGTGGGAAATCATTAGAAAATGTAGAAAAGCGAAAGAACAATGGATAGAGGAGAAATGCAAAGAAGTAGAAGATAAGTTGCAAGTAGGTAAGACCGATGAGGCTTACAAAATAATTAAGAGGAACTTCAGGGATGTAGGAACAATAAGTAGAAATGTTAGGAGTCAATCGGGGGACATACTGATAGGAAGAGAGGAGAAAGCGGATAGATGGAAGCAGTACTTAGGAAATTTATACGAGGGTCAGGAATTAGGAGAGATATTAGAGGAAGAATCTAGCATCGATAGGGAAGATGTAGGAAAACCTATATTGAGAGAGGAATTTGAAATAGCACTAAGGGGGCTAAAGAATAATAGAGCGCCAGGTGTAGATAAAATACAGGCGGAAATTTTGAAATGTGCGGGACAGAAAGTAGTAAATAGGATGTTTGAACTGGTAAAATATATATACGAAACGGGCGAGATGCCGGAGGATTATAAGAGGAACATTATCGTTACTATACCGAAAAAGAGAGGAGCCGACAAATGCGAGAACTTTAGAACGATTAGCCTAACTTCCCATGCGTCAAAAATCTTAACTAGAATAGTGCAGAAGAGGATGGAAAATAGAGCGGAGGAAATACTAGGAGAAGACCAATTCGGGTTTAGGCGAAATAGGGGAACTCGCGAAGCTATTCTGGCGCTAAGAGTAATGTTAGAGAAAACAATAGAAAAAGGAAAGAACGCTTATATAGGATTTGTAGATTTAGAAAAAGCTTTTGATAACGTAAGATGGGAAAAAATGTTCGAGATACTAAAGAGCGCGGGAATGAAGTATAGAGATAGGAGAGTAGTACACAATCTATACATAGAGCAAACTGCTGTTATAGAAGTAGAAGGGGAAGAAAGGGAAGTAGGTATTAGGAAAGGAGTAAGACAAGGATGTACGCTATCACCACTAATTTTTAATCTGTACATCGAAGAGGCGATTAATGTGGTAAAAGATAGAGTGGATTTCGGGATTAAAGTACAGGGACAGAAACTAAAAATGCTGAGATTCGCGGATGATATAGCAGTATTAGCATCTAGTAAGGAGGAACTAGAATCAGCATTGAACGAAATGGAGGCAGTGTTGACAGAGGAATACGGAATGAGGGTGAATAAAAACAAAACTAAAGTGTTAGTGTGCAGAGGGCGCGAGAGCAGAGCAAACACGAAAGTACAAATTAATAATGAAAGATTGGAGGAAGTTAAAGACTTCACTTATTTAGGAAGTAAAATAAATTGGGATGGAAGAAGCGATAAAGACATAAAACAAAGAATAGCGCAGGGTCGAGTAGCTTTTAACAAAAAGAAAGCACTTTTATGCTCGGGGGTAATAAACTTAGAAACAAGGAAGAGATTTTTGAAAACATATGTATGGAGCACGGCACTTTACGGCTGCGAAACCTGGACGGTAGGGGAAGCAAGTAGGAAGAAATTAGAAGCTTTTGAGATGTGGTGTTACCGAAGAATGATGAAAATACCATGGACTGATAGGGTTAGAAACGAAGAAGTATTGGAGAAAGTCGGCGAGAAAAGGAGTATGTGGAAAAACTTAAAGAAGAGAAGAGATAGAATGGTAGGCCACTTGCTGAGACATGGGGGAATAGTCCGCGATATTTTGGAGGCAGAAATAGGAGTGAAGAAAGGCAGAGGTAGGCCCAGATTAGACTACTGCTCGCAAATAGTAAGGGATGTAGGTTGTAGCACAATTAGCGAAATGCGTAGGTTAACACAAGATAGGAGAAGCTGGAGGTTAGCGTCCAACCAGTCTTAGGACTGATGACCTAATGATGATGATGAATTTAGAAAAATATACTTTGAATATTACTGAATAGGTGAAAAGCTTTAGTGGTTCGATTAGACTAGGGAATATTGTAGGAATTTAGTTCAGCGCTCGACTGAAAGCTAATAAAAGTAAGACACTTCTTTTGTGTCAACAGCATGAATGGTTGGCTTATTATATATTATTATAGAGATGACTGTAACAATATCATTGGTGTTACGGTTGGGGGTAGTGAACTAGGGTGGCCCACTATTGAGGGGTGTCATTATATTATTGTGCGAATTCCAACGAGGAGGTTCCTTGTTGAACCGGTGAACCTCTTTCTGAGCATAAATAGATATCTGTTCTAATTTATACATTTTAAATATGTCTAAGTTTGATTTCAAAGTTGCAACTAAATTTCGACCAATAATCAAGATAAATTATTTTGAATATGAATGAAGTTTAACCACAAAATATTAGAAAGTTAAAATACAACTTTTATACTATACATTTTCTTGGCTGGATGAAATAGTGTTATTAAAAGAATTACAATAAAAACAATATATCATACGCTGATTGTGAGTAGTAGAAATGTTTCAAAACCTTATGAGCTTTGATCTTCATATGCGCAGAAACATAATTACGGCCGATGCCTCGATTCTACGTCCTAAAAACGTTAGCCGTATTGTCACCACAGTTTATCTCGAGCTCTCGTTGTAAACAGATGTCTGATCCAATTACGTTTTATTTTCTTTTGAGTTGTTTGTTGCATGTTAAATACATTTAGAGATTTTACATTTTCACAGTGTTATTTAATCGTCATAACTAAAATATATAAGTGAATTATTTTGTGAAATTTATGTATATGTACATATAGTATAAGTGCTACATTATTATTGTCTTCAAATCAGGCCTGGATTAATAGCAAATGTTTAGTTTATCTTAATTTCGTAATAGGTCTAATAACAAGAAAGTGTTGATAGTCAAAAGCGGCAGATAGTTTATCACGTTTATATATTTATGAAAAAAGAAAGAGAAGATAAAAATCCTATTAAGGTATGGGTTCGGGTAGCTACACTTGGGAGTCCCAATGCAATTCCTACTGGATGAAAACAGATATGCAAAATTGGCTCAAGAGGGCGTGGTATTGTTTTTGAAGACAAAGAAACTAAACCTGAAACTCTGTGCAAAAATAAAACTTAATAAACCATAAAGTAGTGTTACTATAATGGATAGATTATTAGCCACACATGGTCATACTATACTGAAATTACCACCGTATCACCCTGAATTGAATCCAATTGAAAAAATATGGTAATCGTTAAGAATGACGTAGCAGCGTGCAACAAAACATTTAAAATGGACGATGTTTGGAAGTTAACATAAGAAAAATTGTTAGATTTCATACCTGATGTGTGGAATAATGTCTGTCAACATGTAGAATAAGTGGAAGAAGAATAAATAATCCGCGAACATTTCACCGACGAAGTCAATGAACTTATAATACGTGTAAGTGATAACGACAATGATGAAAGCGATTTCCTGAATACGTCAGATGGTGATGATGAAGACTTGGGTTGTCAACTTTTATAATTATTTAATCAATTGTAAAGCTATAAAATTATTATACTTAACTATCGCAGTCAATATTTTATAACTAAAAATATTTATTCTGTAAATACAAATTACATACCATAATAAAATGCCCTTATATTTATTATTTTAATTATAAGGTTAAGTGGTCTCGTCTATGATATGATGTCTCGTCTATCGGTATGATAGTTTTAAGGAGAATGAAAACTCTTAAGCTCTCTTCTCTCTCTTAAAATTCTTATTTTAATTATTCATAAATAAAACTAAGCAATAAATAAAAAATATATACAGCGAACGTTCACCAGTTAACTCTATAGATGCCCGATCACCTTAGTCTATTCCTGGTCGTTAAATGAGGCACATGGTCGAGCGTCAATCCAATATTTTCACAATAGTAGTACATATCAGAATAATAGAGATAGCCCCTCCTTTCGTGCATATCGCGGCTCATAATATTTTGAAACATCTCGATCTAAATTATGTGAAAATACAATATAATTTACATGCAGTATGTTATCCTAACTGTTTGATTTTCTCTTTCATTGGGTTTATTAAAAATCAACTTATTCCAAAGTTATTTATAAACGAAATAACTTAACAACTTCAAATATATCACACGTATATGTAACCTTTATCTCCACAGCCTAAAGCTTTTGGGAGTAAAATCGACTTATGTGTGTTTAAAATTATGTTCTACGGTAAGCGAGAGGTTTATAATTAGTCACAGATAAATCAATTAATATACTACAGGTCATTTCAACCAATGTAGGAAATAGAGTGGACGTATAGTATTTTTGTATGCAGGTTTCACAATACTATTCTTACTTTGGGACTGTGGCAGAACTGCCCCATGGTACTCCTATATTGTTAGAGTGGCCTCATTATGTTACCCTTATTAGCCGAAAGTGTTATCAATAGTTTCATTGAAAACGGTGAGTATTCATTTTTGAATATCTACACTTGGCCTTGAAATGCTGACAGTACAAGAGATTCGCTTGTAACAGAATGTTTTGTTCAGTCAATTTAATCTGGAATGCATTCCATATAAGGTATGAGGAAAGCCTTTCTAATTATGCACGCTAGTTTAAGGTATATTGAGTATATAGCTTTAATTTTAGTATATTCCCTAAAATTGAACACTGCGAAATAATAATAATAATACTAAACACATGTTCTCAGACGAAATAGTTTAAAGGATAGTAGTTTAATACTTCTAAGGAAAGACGTTGGTAAATATGTAAGAATACACAGCATTATATTATAACCAATATGTTGCAAGACAATAATATTTGTAATTAAATTAAATTAACTGATCTAATTTGTATCGTATGCAGGAATAATTTTTAAATAAATGGCGAAGTCGCCAATGTTATTTTAAAATAATTAGATTTTTCTTAAGTATTTCTTTATTGTGATTATATCTTCCTTCTTAATCATTATCTTTGCAGATATGTATAACAATTATGTGTGATGATTATGCACTAGGAACAAAGCAAAAATATAAAAAATATGTTCAAGTAAACTCAAATACAGGAATATATTCAGTTTAAAATTATATTTAAAATATAGTAGTACCTCCGCCAATTATTTAAAAGTTATTTGGGGGGATTTACCTATGACAATTTTAAACCGAAATGTATACTTTATTAAAATATTGCCATCGTATACATAATGAAGTAAAATGAAAAAACGGTGGATCATTCAATATACGGTGGGAAATCTGTCGGGTTAAAATTTACTACTTCAACTAATATGAAAATGGTGTAAAGTTTAGCTATTGCGCATATAAACCTTGTATAATAGAACAACAATGTAATAGAAAACAAATTTACAACGTTATGATTGTAATCTTTAATATAATTTATGTAGACAACTTTAAGGTTATAAAGGTTAAATTATTTTAACCTTTATCACACGTAATATCTGAAAATTATTGATGCAATACTCGACTTTAAAATTACAAGTTTAAACTAATTTTAGATAATGATTAGTTAGCTATTATTTCATATATAAAATCCACTGAATCAAATACAATTAAAGTTCTAAGAAATAAAAACACAACGTCAATACAAAACAGTTGGATGGTAGTTTTTAGTTATAGAGTTATATACTGACGGTAGTTGTTGTGTTACATAGTTTGTCGCAATAATGGATAATAAACTAAAAGTTGTAATCTTAGTTGGCCATAATTTGTTGTTATTCCATTGCTGCTATATTTACATGCACGTGAATTGTACCTAATAAACGACCTTAGGCATTTTTCTCATATTCTATCAACAATTAACAAAGAACGCATTATGAAGTGTTTACAATAATATTCATAATATTTAGCGTTTGAATCATTTATATGTCGCAAATAATCTATATATATATATATATATATATATATATATATATATATATATATATATATATATATATATATATATATATATATATATATATATATATATATATATATATATATATACGGTTCTTCACTAACATCTAAGTCTTTCACTAACATAACGGAACTTGTTATGTTAGTGAAAGACTTAACTCCTACTAGGTCATCATAATTACATAGCTATTTAAGTTTCTTGGAGCCACAATTTCGAACGAAGCCACAGTGACCACAACACTGTTACAGTATAACTGTTTTATTACGTTCCTCGTATTAAAGAAAATTTAATAGCCCATAAAGCATCTAATGATATGTCATAACTAAAACAGATTTGGTAGTTATGTAATAGTATCCGAAATAATCCAGTTGAAGAAAAATATATATTACTGTGTAACGTTGATGAAATTTATACTGTTGCCGTTAATTAAAATGATAATATTAATAGTCGGTATACATAATTATGTATATTTGTCGGATATTATTTATGTAATAAATTATTCGTGCTGAAATTTTAGATATTTATGGTTGAAATAAGTTAATATTTAATCGAATAGGTACAGCTTCTCAATTATATTTAAAATATACAAGGTGACCCACGTAAGTGCAGTATATCAAATTTGTTTTCTTTATAAAATATACTGTATATTTTTACACTATTAAATTCTCCTGAATTCATTAAGATGATGAGCTAACTTCAATGATTTACAGCGCTTGTGTTCTTACTGATTCAGTAGGCAATTACAAGTATTACGCATTGAGATTGCCAGATAACTTTGTTTAACGTTATTTATTTAAACGTTACCCACTTGAATATTGGCATAACCTAGGAAAGCTGTCTGTAGTAATACAATTTCTTAATATTGTCTAATACTCACATAAGAATGCCTGCCCAATTTTTAACCTTTAGGACATGTGTATGTGCCTTAGAATTCTTCGTTGAGAAATATCTACAGTTCTGCCGGTTTCCTTTCTTATTTAACGTGATAGTGTAATCGTCTGAAGTAATAATGGAACAAAGAGCTATATTCTTTTTGTCCAGCTTCTTTATTATTTTTTCACAGAAATAAACCCTACGATCTAAATCACCTTCGATTCTTGGGCAAGTAACATTTTATGGGCAGATTTTTCTTAGCGGCGACACCTCAAAACAGTTCTATAGCTGCCGTCATTTTCTAGGGCAATTTGGTGTATACTTGACTTTGGACTATCTCGAACGTGCAATAGGATATCTACTTTCACAATGTATTCTACGAAATGACATTAGTATCTTCCACCTGACTTCTACACAGATTTCCCTAACTATCGTCATGAATTTGTTTATTCGTTGAATTTCTGTTTTATCTAGTATTAGTTATTAAGCACAATATCGCTCTTCAAGAAACAATTTACCCAACTATCACTTTCTCTGAAAATATATGCCTACTTATGTTTCTTACTGTTTGTAGTTGCTTAGATTATTTTTATTTCAGGGTAAAATGTTTTTGTAAAAGCGTAGATGTAGTGGTCTTCATACCACTTGAAACTATCCAATTTATTGTTAATACCTATATACTAAAGCTGTTTATCCAAAATGATTGCTACATCAGTACTGTTATACTCGAGTAATTCGACAGCAGTCAATATGCTATCATGTACTTGATATATTAGAATAGATGTAGGAATTAATCAATTCAGTTTGGATTTACCGTCATATTTCACTACCTATATATTATATGGATGTAGTAATACGTATATCTTAAATTATATTTAGTTACTTACATATGATGCTGCCACTGCTGTGATATCTAAATGGACAGCATTAGTACGTATTTAAATAGCACAAAGGGTACTGTGGAAAACTAATTTTTCATACATCTATACAATCACTTTTCACGAATATCTCCGGATTGCATTTTTATGAATATTGACTTTTATTAAACTTAAATTAATTGTAGTTATTTGTCTTGACTCATACTTGAAACATGAGATCACCTACATTTTTTACTTATAACCCCAATTTCTTCAAAAGGATTTATATTCACAGGAACACTGCGAAATAATAATACTAAACATATGTTCTTAGACGAAATAGTTTAAAGGATAGTAGTTTAATAGTTCTAAGGAGTGACGTTGGTAAACATATGAGAATACACAGCATTACATTATGACCACTATGTTGCAAGACAATAATATTTGTAATTAAATTAAGTTAACTGATAAAATTTGTACCGTATCCAGGAATCATTTTAAATAAATGGCGGAGTCGCCAATGTTACTATAAAATAATTAAATTTTCCTTAACCCCAGAACGCTAAGCTTCGTAAATTTTACGACGGCGATTTTCATTTTCGGCCACCATCGGGCACATTTATTAGGTATCGAGTTCTGCGTCTAGCTATTCTCTTTGGCATTGTTGGTGTTTATCCCAAGCGTCTTGGTTGATTTTTAAGTATAACATATGAGGAGCTATAAGACGAGCGTCGTAAATTTTACGAAAGGTTAGTCTTAACGTAACTTTTGTCTATATTGCGCCATACAAAAAACAACAGTTTTTTTCAGATTAGTCCTTTATGGATTGAACTTGTTGGACTTGCGAATTACTATTAAAGGATATGTCTGAACGACGAGAAAAAAACAGGCCTCTGACGCAAGCCGAACTTGAGGAAATTGCAAGTAACTTGTTTCTTGAATCAGATTATGACAGCGTCCAGGAGAGTGGGAGAGAAACTGAGGATGCTGTAGAGTTTAAAGATTTTGAGGACAGCGGAAGTGAATATGAACCTTCAGAGGATGATAGCGAAGATGAATATAGTCCTCCCAGGGCAAAAAAACAAAGAGTTTTACATAAAGAATCAAATTACGGGAGAGATATGGGTGATCAGTTACTGGTAGATGATTCGTTACTTGGATCATCCAGAAGTAACGAGCCTGAGCAACAACAACAGCAAGAACATGAAGCACCTGAGACAAAAACCAGTTCGCAAAGAAGAGTCGGAAGAGTTGATGAGACAATTCGATCACAAGTAAGACTTGTAGGAAAAAACGGTCATCGATGGAGTGCAGTTCCCAGAGCAGCATCGAAAACACCGCAACGAAATATACTACATATTTTCCCCGGTCCAGTAACAAATTTCCAAAATGACTTTCGTGCGAACGAGTTTTTCAGGGTATTTATAATGGATTCTATGATAGATAAAATAACATTACACACAAACGCTATGATTAGAACAGAATCTGCTACAATATTCATTTCTAGTCCTAACGAGATAAGAGCAATGTTAGGATTACTGGTATTGTCGGCTTATTTGAAAAGTAACCATTTGTCAACGACAGAGCTATTTGATGACAAAATATACGGAGCTGTATTCAAGGCAGTCATGAGTCGTGAAATGTTCAAGTTTCTATTGGATTGTTTACGATTTGATGATAAAAACACGAGGGACGAAAGAAAAAAAAACAGATGCGTTGGCGGCTATCAGAGAAATTTGGGATGAGTTTATAATTCAGTGCAGAAATATGTATAAACCAAGTTCTTACGTTACCATTGACGAACAACTATTAGGTTTTCGAGGAAGGTGCCCTCTTCGTATGTATATACCTAACAAACCGTCGAAGTATGGAATAAAAATAGTTTTGGTATGCGATGTTTCATCAAAATACATGTTTGACGCCATGCCATATTTGGGCAAAAGTACAAACACTAATGGGATGCCTTTAGGAGAATACTATGTCAAAACTTTGTGTGAAACAATTGCAGGTTCCAATAGAAATATTACAATGTACAATTGGTTTACGTCCGTCAAACTAGCTGATGATTTACTAGTTCCGCCTTACAATCTTACTATGGTTGGAACTATTAGAAAAAACAAAAGAGAGATTCCAGCAGAAATGTTAGTAACCAGAAATCGCGAACCAGGCAGCTCTAAATTTTGTTTTGACAAAGACAAAGTGCGTCTGTCTTATACTCCCAAAAAGAACAAAAACGCTCTGCTGTTATCAACACTTCATCAAGGATGTAGTGTCTCAAAAACTTCCGGAAAACTAGAAATTATTAAGAAAATCAGACAAAAGGGGCAGTGGATACATTATACCAAATGTGCTCAAATATGAGTACCTCTAGGAAAACTAAAAGATGGCCTCTATGCCTTTTCTTTGGAATACTAAATATTGCTTGCATAAATAGCTTTATTTTGTACAATGCTCATAGAATAAAATGCCGACAAAAATCGATTTTCCGAAAGGCATATATGATGGAGTTGTATAAGCTATTAGTGACGCCATGGCTACAAGAACGAGTGAAAGTACCCACTTTACAACGCTCACTCCGTGAAAGTATTAGTCAGCTTCTAAAAAAGACAGTAGCAGAAAACAGGGAGACAGTTCTGAAAGAGAATACAGTGCCTAATATGTCCAAGAGAACCACTTGTGCGAGTTGCCCACCACAAAAGGAGACGTATGACTACACACTTTTGCTCAAAATGTAATAAACCATTTTGTAATGAACACCGCGGGGAAATTTGTAAATTATGTACTTAAATGATGTTTTAAAGTCTTTATGTTCAATAAATAATGCATCTGTTAATTGAAGTTTATTTGGGTACGAAAAGAAAAATATTATCGTAAAATTTACGAATGCTTAGTCTTAAGTGGTGTTAGAAATATGCTTAGCTATTTAGGGTTAAATACTTCTTTATTGCAATTGTATCCTCCTTCTTAATTATTATCTTTGAAGATATGTATAACAATTATGTGTGATGCTTATCCACTAGGAAGAAAGAAAAAATATAAAAAAATATGTTGAAATAAATTCAAATACAGCAATATATTATCACCCACTTTAAAATTATAGTGGTGCATCCGCCAATTATTTAAAAATAATGTCGGGAATTTACCTATGACAATTCTAAACCGAAATATATACTTTATTAAAATATTGCCATCATATACATAATGACGTAAAATCAGAAAACGGTGGATCATTCAATATACTGTGGTAAATCTGTCGGGTTAAAATTTACTACTTCAACTAATATGAAAATGGTTTAAATTTCACTATTGCGCATATAAACCGTGTATAATAGAACAACAATGTAATAGAAGACAAATTTACACCGTTATAATTGTAATCTTTAATACATTTTATGTAGACAACTATATAAACAGACAACAATGTTTACTAAGCACGGGCTAGATAATACTCTGTGCGATATAACAACATATATGCGGCTTTTAAATTAGTATTGTTAAAACGTGAGGAAATATGACTATTAGTGATTTTTGGCTGACCAATTTCCGTCCGAATGATTTATCTGTCCTAATGTGCATATATGAAGCCAATGAGTCATGGCCAAGTTTATTAAAGCTAACACCTAGTGTACATCTAAAAAATGTAATATGAAAGTTGAAAATACATTCATCGAAAATATATGAAAATTGCCCAAGTATTTCGTTGAGGTAATATTTAAAGAAGTTGTTAGTATAGTAATAATATTGAATAGCTGCCGTATTTTCTAGGGCAATTTGGTGCATACTTGCACCTGTTGCAACTCGTTAGCCGAGTACTGTCGGATTCTTACCGACTAAAACCCCTCCCCTACGCACTTCATAACGGAATCCGCTCGCGCATATCTTCGTTATAAAGGCTGTCTGATATCACCTCTAAATCTGCTTTCCAGTTTTCCACGTCCAGTGGCAAGTGCATTAAGCCCTTTCCTCCCTTTCTTTTGTTTCAATAATTACCCTTATAGTTTTGTACGCTTGCTTAAATTCTTTTTCTGACGCCGCGAGATTTGCCATCATGTTATAAATGTTGAAGATTCTCCCGGTTTCGTTCATGTACGATCTTCTAGCATGACTCCATCTGCTGCAGACGAACAAAGTATGTTCTGCGTCATCTACCATTTCGCAGTATATACACTCCACTGAGTCGGCTCTCCGTCGCTGATGTAGGTACATTTTGAAACAACCATGTCCAGACAGTGCTTGGGTCAGATAATAGTCAACCTCCCCATACGGTCGAATTATCCATGTCCGTATGCATGGTATCAGATGGTGGGTCCACCTGCCGTACGTACCCCGTCTCCATCTGTCCTGCCACTTGGTCAGGAGGTTTTCTCTCGCTTCTTCTCTTTCGGTTCCTAGGTATTTCTCTAGCATTTCGTAAAGTAACAAATCTATAGGTGGTACTCCTGCTATGACTCCTGCCGCTTCCGACGATATCGTTCTATATGCACTGCAGATCTTTATGTTCATTTTGCACACGACACTTGTTAACTTCTTGATGCATTATTGAAAGCGTTTCTGACATCTAGAGTTATGGCTACGCATAGTTTTCGGTACATTGAGTTCGTGTGTCTTAACTGAGTTTCTCGTGCAATCTCCACTACCCGGTTAATAGCGTCTGCAGTTTGCCTTCCTTCTCTAAAGCCGTACTATTCCTCAGATAGGCCGCCCGTTCGGACTAATTCATTATTTAGTCTTTTTGAAATCAGATGTTCATAGATCTTAGGCCTATCATAGGCCTATGGGCCGCGGGATTTTCTATTTGTTTGTCCCCCTTTCTCAGCAGGACTAGTCTAGCGCATTTCCGTTCTTTGGGGAAGTATGCTGTCCTTGCTAGACCGTTATATACAGCCAACACGTGCTCGGTCTTATTTACTGCCACTGCCTTGATAATCTCAGGGGGAATATTTCCTGGTCCCGGGGCTTTGTTTGGTTTTAGTTTACTTGCGGCTTGTAATTCCTCTTCGGTAAAATTTGTAAATCACAGATTCAGTTTCATCGCAGTCAAAGATCACTTGCTGATGCACCGGGAAGAGATAGTCGACTACCTCCTCCACAGTCTGAATAGCCATTTGGGGTCTGGGAGGATACCCAAACAGATTTTTCATAACTATCTGATAGCCATTTCTTCATATATCACAGTCTACAGTATCACAAAGTGTTTTCCAGCAGTGTCGTTTAGCCTTCTTTATGCTTCTTACCGGTGCACCTGTTGCAACTGTTTGAACGCGTAATAAAGTATCTACTTTCACATCGCATCCTACGAAATGGCTTTAGCACCTTCCACTTGACCTCTACACAGATTTACCTAAATATCGTCAATAATATGTTTATTCATTGAGTTTCTGTTCTATCTGGTGTCAGTAATTAAATACAAAATTGCTCTTCAAGAAACAATTTACTCAACTATCACTTTCTCTGTAAATATATGCCTACTGATTTTTTTTACTGTTTTTAGTTGCTTAGATTATTTTTATTTCAGGGTAAAATGTTTTTCTAAAAGCGTAGTTAACAGTTTACTTAACTATCACTTTCTCTGTAAACATATGTTTACTGATTCTTTTATCGTTTGTAGTTGCCTAGATTATTTTCATTTCAGAGTAAAATGTCTTTTAACAGCACAGGTGTAGTGGACTTCATATCAATTGAAAATATCCAATTTCTTGTTAGTACCTATGTACTAAAACTGTTTATCCAAAATGACTGCTATATTAGTGCTGTTACACTCGAGTAACTCAGGCGTATGCTGTCGCGTAGACTTGAGATATTGGGATAGATATAGGGATTAATCAATTCAATTTAGACTTGCCCTCATATATCAACTACCTATATATTATATAGACATGGTAACACGTATATTACAAGTTATATTTAGTTACTTACATATGGAGCTGCCACTGCTGTGATATCTAAATGGACAACCCTAGTACGCATTTAAAGCACGATGAGTACTGTAGAAAATTAATTTTTCATACATCTACACAACCACTTTTCTCGAATATCTTCAGATTGCCTTCATAATAATATTGTTTTTTATTAAACTTGTAAATTATTTGCAATTATTTATCATGACTCATATTTGAAACATATCACCTGCATTTTTTATTTATAACCCCAATTTCTTTAAAAAGATTTATATTGAGTATATAACTTTAATTTTAGTATATTCCCTAAAATTGAACACTGCGAAATGATAATAATAATACTAAATATATGTTCTCAGACGGAATAGTTTAAATTACCGTTTAAAGTAAATCTTTTATAAAGAAAGACGTTGGTAAACATGTGAACATTCACATCATCACATTATGACCACTATGTTGCAAAACAATAATATTTGTATTTAAATTAAATTAATTGATCAAATCGTATCCAAGAATATTTTTAAATAAATGGCGGAGTCGCCAATGTTACTTTAAAATAATTAGATATTTTTAAGTATTTCTTTATTGCAATAGTATATTCCTTCCTAATCATTATATTTGCATATATGTATAACAATGGGCTAGGTGTGATGATTATGCATTAGGAAGAGAGAAAAAGATAAAAAAACATGTTCAAATAAACCCAAATACAGCAATTTATCCAAATTAAAATTACACTAGTACCTGTCGGGGTAAAACTTACTGCTTTGACTAATGTGACAGTGGTATAAAACTTCACTATTACATATATAAGTCTTGTGTAATAGAAGACCAATATAATAGAAAACAAATTTACACCGTTATAACTGTAAACTTTAATACATTTTATGTACACAACTATATAAATACACCGCAAATTTATTACACTTGGGGTACATTATAGCTCCTGCAATATAACAGCATATATATATACATGTATGTGACCATTAAATTAGTATTGTTAAGGGATGATGATATTGGACGTGAGGAGGTATTATCTGTCCTAATGTGCATATATTATGCATACATTAGGATTTATCTGTCCTAACGTGCATATATTAAGCCAATGAGTCATCACCAAGTTTATTAAAACTAACACCTAGTATATATCTGGACAATGTAATATGAAATTTGAAAATACGTGAAAGTTGAAAATACATGTATCGAAAATATATGAAAATTGTCCAAATATTTCGTTGAGGTAATATTTGAAGAAGTTGTTAGTGGGATAATAATATAGTATAGCTGCCGTTATTTTTTAAGGCAGTTTTTTGTATACTTGACTTCCAACTATCTCGAACGCGTAATAAAATATCTAATTTCACATCGTATCCTACGAAATGACTTTAGCACTTTTCACTTGACTTCTACACAGATTTCCCTAACTATCATCATCAATATGTTGACTCATTGAGTTTCCGTTTTATACGGTACTGTTTATTAAACACAAAATTGCTGTTCAAGAAACAATTTACTAAAATATCACTTTTTCTGTAAACATATACTTACTTACTTTCCTTTACTGTTTGTCATTGCCTAGATTATTTTCATTTCAGAGTAAAATGTTTCTGTAAAATCATAGGTGTAGTGGTCTTTACATTAATTAAATATACAATTTATTGTTAGTACCTATGTACTAAAGCTGTCTAACCAAAATGACTGCTATATCAGTGCTGTTACATTTGAGTAACTGGACGGCATGCAGCAGCCAATATGCTGTCCCGTAGACTTGATATATTGGAATAGATGTAGGAATTAATCAATTCAGTTTGGATGTGCCGTCATGTTTAACTACCTATATATTATATAGACATGGTAATACGTATATTATAAATTGTATTTAGTTCCTTATATATGGTGCAGCCACCGCTGTCATGACTAAATGGACAACCCTTGTACGTATTTTAATAGCACGATGAGTAAAGTAGAAACATAATTTTTCATATATCTGTACAACCACTTTTCGCGAATACCTCCGGATTGCGTTTTATTTTAATATTGCTTTTTATTATTGTAATTATTTATGTGGACTCATTTTTGAAACATGCGACCATTTGCTTTTTTTATTTCGAACCCCAATTTCTTTTAAAAGAATTTATATTGAGTATATAGCTTTAAATTGAGTATATTTTCAAACTGAATGCTGCAAAATAATAATAATAATACTAAATATATGTTCTCAGATGCAATAACTTAAAAGATAACCCTAAAGAAAGACCTGGGTAAACATGTGATCATACTTTATTAGAACCACTACGTCGTAGGAAGTTATTTGTTTGTAATTAAATTAATTGATCAAATTTGTTCATATCTAGGAATTATATTTTAAATAGATGGCGGAGTCGCCAATGTAGTTCTAAAATATTTAGATCTATAAGTTTTTCTTTATTACCATTGTATTTTCCTTCCTAATCATTCATTTTCGCAAATATGTATAACTATTATGTATAATGCACTATGAAGAAAGAAAGAATATAAAATTAATATGTTCAAATAAATTCAAATATATCAAAATATCCACATTAAAATATTTACATACATCTATAAAATCACTTCTTGCGAATACTTCTAGATTATGTATTTTTAATATTGTTTTTTATTATAGTAATTATTTATTTTGACTCATATTTGAAACATGAGATCACCTGCATTTCTTTTTATTTATAATTCCAGTTGCTTTAAAAAGATTTATATTGAGTATATGGCTTTAATTTGGGTATATTTTCAAATTTGAACGCTGCAAAACAATAATAATAATACTCAACATATGTTCTCAGATGGAATAGCTTGAAGGATATTCGTAAAGAAACACCTGGGTAAACATGTAAGCACATACAGCATATCATTAGAACCACTACGTTGCAAGAAATAATTTTTTTGTAATTAAATTAACTGATCAAATTTGTATACATAGGAATATATTTGAATAAATGGCGGAGTCGCCAATGTTATTTTAAAATAATTAAATTTTTATAAGTATTTCTTTATTACGGTTGTATCTTCCTTCCTAATTATTAATTTCCACAGATATGTATAACTATTCTACGTAATGTACTAGGAAGAAAGAAAGAATATAAAATAAATATGGTCAAATAAATTCAAATATACCAAAATATACACAATTAAATATTTTCATACACCTAAACTACCACTTTTCGCGAATACCTCCGGATTGCGTTTTTTAATATTGTTTTTTATTATTGTAATTATTTATCTTGACTAATTTTTGAAACACGAGATTACCTGCATTTTTTTATTTTATAATTCCAATTTCTTTAAAAGGATTTATATTGAGTACATAGCTTTAATTTGAGTATATTTTCAAATTTGAGTGCTGCGAAATAATAATAATAGTAATACTAAATATGTTCTCAAATGGAGTAGCTTGAAGGATAATCTTAAAGAAAGACCTGGGTAAACATGTAAGCATTTACAGCACTTTATTGGAACCACTACGTTGCAAGATATTATTTTTGTAATTAAATTAACTGATCAAATTTGTATCATACCCAAATACAACTTTTAAATAAATGACGGAGTCGCCAATGCTATTTGAAAATATCTAGATCTTTTTTAAGTATTTCTTTATTACGATTGTAGCTTCCTTCCTAATGATTAATATAATTAAGATATGTATAACTGTTCCACAATGCTTACTACGCTTAGATTAGACTAAAATATTTGCGATATAGCAACATACATGTATGTGGCCATTAAGTTAGTATTATTAAGACGTGAGGAAATATAGTTATTCGTGATTTTTGGGGAACCAATTTTCATCCGAATGATTTATCTGTCCTAATGTGCATATATTAAGCCAATGAGTAATGGTCAATTATTTATATTGACTCATTTTTTTATTTACAATCCCAATTTATTTAAAAGGATTTATATTGAGTTAAAAGGATTTATATTGACAGCTTTAATTTGAGTATATTTTCAAAATCGAACTCTGCGAAATAATAATAGCAATAAACATACGTTCTCAACCGAAACAGCTTGAAGAATAATCCTAAATCACATAATGTCAGAAATCACAACATTCCTTTGCGAGAAATAACTTTTTTGTAATTAAATTAAATTAACTGACCAAATTTGTATTACACACAGGTACAACTTGTATATAAATGGTGGAGTCGCCAATGTTATTTTAAAATATCTAGATCCTTTTTATGTATTTCTTTATTACGATTGTATCTTCCTTCCTATCGATTAATCATTTTTGTATGTTAAATCACTTGTTAAATCCTCAATTTAACTTTTTAAAAACAATTTTATTTTATTTATGAACGAACAAATATTTTTATTTGTGAGTATCGAAGTAATAATGTACTAAAATTATACTGCTGGTGCAATGGCTCCGCTGCGACTTTGTAAGTTTTATGCTCATAGAATCAAAACGTAATGTATTAAATATAGTTTGCAAAAAAATTATTTAAGGAAATAACATTATAAAGTTTCAGCAAGTCATCATAAACGTGAGGTGGTTACAATTTAGTTTTATGATAAGATATATAACAGTATAAAATTACCTTATTGGTATCTAGCCTTCAGTTAATAATACTGAGGGTTTTATGTTACCCGAGAATAAAAGATACAGAAGTGCAAAGGCTACTATAAATAATAAGTGCAATACAATATATTTTACATAACATGTATAACTGTTATGTGTGATGGTTATGGAGAACACTTCCTATCATTGGTTATGGTATGGAGAAAGAAATAATATAAGAAAATATGTTCAAATGAACTCAAACACACGAAAATATCCACATTAAAATTATAATAGCATCTCAACCCCATTATTTAAAATTGTTTGTCGGGGATTTGTCGAATATCGGGATTTCCCAATATACTGTGGAGAATCTGTCGGAGTAAAATTTACTACTTTGATTAATGTGAATATGTTGTAAAATTTCACTATTACGCATATAAACCTTGTGTGATAGAGCAACAATGTAATAGAAAACAAATTTACACCGTCATAATTGTAAACTTTAATACATTTTATGTACACAACTATATAAACAGACCACAATTTTGATTGTGCTTGGGGTACGTTATAATGTCTGCGATATAACAACATACATGTATGTGGCCATTATATTAGTATTGTTAAAATGTGAGTAAATATGGTTATTCGTGATTTTCGGGTAACCAATTTCCGTACGAATGGATCTATCCCAATGTGCATATATTAAGCCAATGACTCACAGTCAAGTTTATTAAAATTAACACCTAATACACATCTGGAAAATGTAATATGAAAATTGAAAATACATGTATCTAAAATATATTAAAGTTGCCCAAAAATTTCATTAACGTAATAATTGAAGGAGTTATTACATTACATTACATTATGGTATATGGGATTGGGCCTCATCAGCCACTGATCGCATGGGTAATCCCTTGGCGATCCCCGCTTATCCGGGTCACTATCCAAAAATGCTATCCCATAAAAGGAGCAATTTAGGCACGTCTCCCGCTTTAAACCTCGCCTCTTCTAGGATAACAGGGGTCTTCTAGGACAACATAATATAAGGTATCTCTTCTCCTCCAGTGCGGGGCAGGTGTAGAGAAGACGAATTGAGGTTTCCTCGTCTTCTTTATAGTATCTGCAGGTCGGGCTGTCAGTCAGCCTCAGCTTTGTGCTTATATGCATTCAGAGTACTATGGTGGCCCGTTATGATTTCCACCAGGGTTCTGCCTTTGTGCCTGTTCAATTTAATGAATTCTTGAGCCCATTTTTCAATCTCTGAGTATTCAATGAAGAGTTTGGTTATTCGACAACCCGCTACTTCTCTCCATATTTTATTATGCTGGTCTCTTGCCCAGCCATTGATGTGGTCTCTGATCAAATTCCGACTTATTCCCACTGCAGGTTCTGGTCCATAGAGGTTTTTCCTGGTCTCTAGTCTGGCGAGGTAATCTGCAATTAGATCTCTCTTAATACCATTATGCCCGGGTATCCATAAGAGTTCCACCAGTCCCATCTCTGCTAAGTGGTTCAATGCTTCATAGCAATTATAGACCAGCTTCGACTTTGTCGTTGCTGCCCTGAAGCAACCAACCTGCCAACACCGCCCTGTTATCCGAGCAGATACATACCTTCTCCTGGGTTCGATTTTGGTCGGTCCCCAGAACACCGTATATAATTGCAACTAGCTTGGCCTGGAGTGCGGTAGTGTATTTGCATTTGCCCAGGGGAAAGGCTTTACCTATCCCATCGCGTCGCTTATACACCCCTGCACCCGCTCTGTTCCCAGTCTTGGCTCCATTCGTGTACCAGATATCTCCATTGAGCGGTAATCCAGCTCGACCCTCCATCCAGTCGGTTTTACTGGTAAGGGTGATCTTATATTTCTTGTCAAACAGGAAGTGGACACCAGTACTGTCAGAGGGCATCCATAGGACTCCCTCCTCAGCTAGCTCTCTTGAGAGTCTATTCAGGTCCCTTACCTTCCTATTCATGTTTCCCACCCTGTGCATTGCTTTTACGGCTTCCGCTTTCAGAGTGACATCAAGAGATGGTATCTTCGTCAATATATCCATCGCCTTAATCGATGTTTATCTTGGACCTCCGGTTATACTTCTTAGAATCAATCCTCTTAGCTTATTAAGTCGGTTGGCTTCCAACTTTAAATCGGCTCTCTCCCACCAGACCAGTGCTGCATACGTCAGTCTGGGCTTGAGAATTGCCTCATACATCCATTTCATAGTCTCCGGTTTCAAACCCCAGCTATTACCAATGGCCCTTCTTAGTTTCCAAAGTGTTGCTGTGATCTTGGAACATATGTGACTTAGATGTTTTTACCATGACAGTTTCCCGTCCAGGATTACTCCTAAGTATTTCACTTCGCTATGATAGCTTAGTTCTTGGCCACCAAGTTTCAGCGGACATGTTCTGTTCCACTTATATATCTCGGTGAACACCATCACCTTAGTCTTAGAGGGATTGACCGAAAGTCCCCTTTCCCTACACCAATTCCCAACCTTGTTTAATTCTCCCTGCATTATATCGAGAATCGGCTCCAGGAAAGGGCTCTTCGTTATTATTACTAAGTCATCGGCATAGCCAATTACTTGGTAATCCTTTAAGCTTTCAAGCAGCTCATCCACTACCAGGCTTCACAGAAGGAGGGATAATACCCCTCCCTGTGAACAGCCCGAGTCGACCCAGCCCTTGATGGATTGCCTTTATTGGCAGTAAGCTGTCTGTTTCCCAACATATGGTCTATCCATTCAGCGATTATTCTGGGGGTGTAGCATCTCCCTAGTGCTCCGCTAATCACCTCCCTGGATGTAAAGTTGAAGGTTCCTTCAATATCAAGGAAGGTGCCGACAACGTATCCTCCGGAGTCCAGTTGTGACAGTATCGATGATACAACCTTATCCAGAGCAGTTGTTACATAATATTATAATTTTTTTTCTTTTTTTTTATCTACAATTCTTATTTATTGTCCCTTTATTAAGAATACGTTAATCTGATGCAATATATATTAATAATGTGTTAATTTCATTAAACATATATTCAATTATTCAGTTCATTTTGTGGGTACACCATTACTATTCATTTCATCGCTATTTGGCAAATAAAAAACTCTCTTATCTTACCGATAAGCGCTACAGTCTGCTTGCATCTAGCCATAAAACCAAGCTACGGTACGTTTTGAGATTTTTTTTTGGCAAATAGCGATGAAATAAACTATACAACTATATTAAAACTGTTTTAAATTTTATTTTTCTATTTTCAGTAAGAACTAAATCCCTCGTTACGAAACAAATTCTTCGTGTATACCCAAAAGGTTCTGTACATTAACGAAGGATATTTATTACCTATTAAGCTGGAAAATTTAAATATTTAATGAAAGAGAATGTTAATACAAGCGTACATGGTTCTTCAAATATTATGTTTAGTAATACGTATGCATTATTCACGAATATATGTATAACCATTTTCTAAAATTATATCACTCCATACACATATTTCAGTATCTTACCGACACCATAAGTGTATATTAAAAAAATACAGTAAAATGTCTTATTACTAAGTTTTTCATGCATTTTCTTTTTCATATAATATAAATAGCAGAAAATGCATAATTAAGTAATCATTTTCTAAACTTGTATCACCCCATACACATATCCCAATATTTTATTGGTACTATATATGTACATTAAAAATAGGAAATCCAATAAAGTATACATGAAAATGTATATTTTTTCCATTTAATTCTTTTCAGAAATTTTATTTTCCATTTTTCCATAATATAAATACCACAAAATATAAACTGAATTGAAGATTCCACTAAAAAGTACCACTAGATATGTTATCATGTTAATTGACTCGATTACTGGAATTAAACTTAATACCAGCGAATTCCGTAAAAAATAATAGAGGAACAGTTTACTGGAAAAAGTCACATATGAAACATTTGTTTTTGCTTAGGAACCAAACATAATGTGACACAATCAAAAACTATATGACTAAACCGCGTGATCTTATATAAGTTGTGAATTAAAAATGAACAGGCATTCTATTCAAGGATATGTTGATTTTTGGTATTTGAGATCTAAGAGGAATAAGGATACACAATTTAAATTTATCAACAACATTAGAGATATGTATGTAGTTCAGATAAAACTACAGCAAGTATTCAGTTAGAATAAATTTTTGTAGCGAAAGTAAACCCTAGTGAGGATTATATAATGAACTGAATAAATAATTCCAAACAAAAGGGCAAATAAATAAAGAGAAGTCCACCAATATATTACATTGGCAGAAGCGAGAGATAGTCAGTGTTTTGAATAGAACATGGTATGTGCCTCTCTAGTACAGGTAAAATAAATAAATTCATAATATATAAATAATAATAATCCTAATAAAGTATATTTACAAACTGTTAATGAGCAATTAAATATGAGTGTCGCTTTAAAACTTAAAAATTATAAAAGCATTAATCGATGCTCATTTGAAATACCAAATAGAATTTTAATTAATTCCTAATTCTAGAAATAATGAATAAAAAAATTCTAATTAGCAGAAGAGCAAATGTATTGGTAAAGAGTCCTCGCACTTTATATTTATCCGCTTTCAATACAATAATATTAAGAAACGAAGTACTTACAGTAAACAAAAGATTATTTTTTATTTAGATTAAAAACAATCTAAATAGTCGTACTAGATATTGTAGATTTATTAACCATATCGTTTAAAATTAATTAGAAAAACCATTACCATTAGAGAAAATTAATATAATTGTACATTATGAAAAGATATAGTATACCACCAACGAGGGCCGTGTCCAGTTGCTCTGTTCACAGGGAGGGGTACTATCCCTCCTTCTGTGGTGCCTGGTAGTGGATGAGCTGCTTGAGAGGTTAAAGGATTACCGAGTAATTGGCTATGCCGATGACTTATTAATAATAACGAATTCCTCTTCCCGGGAGCAGATTCTCGATATAATGCAGGGAGCATTAAACAAGGTTGGGAATTGGTGCAGGGGACTCTCGGTCAATCCCTCTAAAACTGAGATGATGGTGTTCACCAAGAAATATAAGTGGAACAGAACATGTCCGCTGAAACTTGGTGACCAAGAACTAAGTTATAATAGCGAAGTGAAATACTTAGGAGTAATCCTGGACGGGAAACTGTCATGGTAAAAACATCTAAGTCACATATGTTCCAAGATCACAGCAACACTTTGGCTACTAAGAAGGGCCATTCGTAATAGCTGGGGCTTGAAACCGGAGACCACGAAATGGATGTATAAGGCAATTCTCAAACCCAGACTGACGTATGCAGCACTGGTCTGGTGGGAGAGAGCCCACAAGTTGAGAGGATTGATTCTTAGAAGTATAACCGGAGCCCCAAGATCAACACCGATCGAGGCGATGGTGATACTGACGAGGATACCACCTCTTGATGCTACCCTGAAAGCGGAAGCCGTAAAAGCAATGCACAGGGTGAGAAACATGAATAGGAAGGTAAAGGACCTGAATAGACTCTCAAGAGATCTGGCTGAGGAGGGACTCCTATGGATACCCTCTGACAGTACGGGTGTCCACTTCCTATTTGACAAGAAATATAAGATCACCCTCACCAGTAAGACCGACTGGATGGAGGGTCGAGCTGGATTATCGCTCAATGGAGACATCTGGTACACGAATGGGGTCAAGAGTGGGAACAGAGCGGATGCGAGGTGTATAGGCGACGCGATGGGATAGGTAAAACCTTCCTCCTGGCCAAAAACACTACCACACTTCAGGCCGAGCTAGTTCTAATTACATACGGTGTTCTGGAGGCCGACCAAAATCGACCCAGGAGATGGTATTTATTTGCTCGGATAGCACGGCGGCCTTGGCAGCCCTGAATTCAGCAACAACAAAGTCCAAGCTGGTCTATAATTGCTATGAAGCATTGAACAACTTGGCAGGGAAGAGACCGGTGGAACTCTTATGGATACCTGGGCATAATGGTATTAAGGGAAATCTAATTGCAGATGACCTTGCCAGACTAGGGACCAAGGAACTGGACCTCTATGGGCCAGAACCTACAGTGGGAATAAGTCGGAATCTGATCAGAGACCGCATCAGTGGTAGGGGCAAGAGACCAGCACAATAAAAGATGGAGAGGAGTAACGTGTTGTCGAATAACCAAACTTTTCATCGAATACTCAGAGATTGAAAAATGGGCCCAAGAATTCATTAAATTGAACAGGCACAAAGCCAGAATCCTGGTGGAAATCATAACGGGCCACCATAGTAGTCTGAATGCATATAATCACATGCTGAGGCTGACTAACAGTCCGGCCTGCAGATACTGTAAAGAAGACGAGGAAACCTCGATTCATCTTCTTTATACCTGCCCCACACTGGAGTAGAAAAGGTACCTTATATTAGAGACCCCTGTTATCCTAGATGAGGCGAGGCTTAAGGCGGGGGACGTGCCTAAATTGCTTCTTTTATGGGATAGCATTTTTTGATAAAGACCCGGATAAGATGGGATCGCCAAGGGACTGCCCATGCGATCTGTGGCTGATGAGGCCCAAACCCATATAACATAATGTAGTATAGTTTATTCCTCCGCTATTTGCCAAATAAAAATGTCAATATACCGTAGCTTGTTTTTATGTAGACTGTTCCGTTTATCGGCAAGATAAGAGAGTTTTTTATTTGTCAAATAGTGTTGAAATGAATAGTACACGAGATTATTTCTATTACATACCACTCTTTCTATAGATAGATTATATGGACCTTTTTATAAATAAGGGAGGTGTAATTTTTAATAAAAATGTTAGGTCTCATAGAAATAAACCGTTGGAGTTCTTATATAGCGTACCTTATACTTTTAATCTCTTCATTCTTATAGCACTAAGAAGAGTCAAATTTTATGATAGACCTTACCTTAATACACTTTTGTACCAAGCTTCTCAATTTCGTCATTTTTTCTAGCGAAAATAATATTTTGGTGTAAACTTTACTTCGATATATTGTATCTATTTTACATCTCTTATGGTGTAAAATGCAATACATGTATTGTATATCTATTTTGAGCCACATGATTATTAGTGCACATTTCCAGTTCCTATTATCCATATTGTTTAAAAGAGAAATATGAAACATGTCTGAAATGGAATTTATTTTACAGTAATTTATCTTTTTATCAATTATCTGCATTCAAATAATAAAATACCGAAATATTTGGTCGTAACTGTTCAGATCTGTAAAATATTTTCATATTCAAAAATTTCATAGCCAATCCTTTAATTTTATATTTCAAGTACTTCCTGCTTTTGTTTTTTTTTGAGTTTCCCATTCAAACATTTTGATTAATTTGTCCTGTTGCTGATATCCATAATGCATTGAACATTTATTTAATTTCTATTCATATCTGTTTGTCTGTTGGATATCTACGTCCATATTTTTACTGAACATCAAAAATTAAAACAGAGATTTACACTAATACCCACATAATTAATTATTTAATAATTCTGTCTATTTTTGAAAAAATTAATACATATATAGCAAACCACTTCATTTCATCGCTATTTTCCAAATAAAGACTCTCTTATCTTGCCGATAAACGTAACAGTTCTACCTGAGCCTAGCAATAAAAATAAGCCACGGTATGACATAAGAGCCATTTAGGATTTTTAATTTGGCAAATAGCGATGAAATAGACTATACATCTTTAGTCAGAAATGAATAATTAGCACAATTAATGTAAAAAGTTGAGAATCCTAATGGAAACTAATGATAGACACAAGAGGCGTAGCTTATACTCATAATAAGCCTAATTTATAATCCGGTATCGTCTGTGAAATACTACTTGTCGACATCAGAATTACCTCGTAATTTACCTCGAGCACTATCGTTCATGCAGAAATTATTTTGGCCTAAATCAGTTTACGGAGCAAGCCGGCTTCAAATCTCTTTGTGACGTAGCTATACAGTACGTATATTAAAAGTATATTAAAATTACATTAAAGAAGTTGGTCTTCTCATTCTACAATATATTTCTGTATGCATACATACTGTTATGTTTGCTACAATCCTTATGGTGGTATGAGCTGCTTTAAGAATAAATTAGCAATATAAGGGTTACATAAATAAAGCGGCTGTATACTTTCCTTTGCTTTTTAGTTAATTTAAATTCGCAATTAATTATTCTGATTTTTAAAGTTTAGCAGAACAGTAATGTAAAATATTTAGTGATATTTAGTATTTCCATATATTTAGTATTTTAAAATAGTATAATATAAACTAAAATATCAAAATATATTAATTCTAATTTTAATATGTATGTGATATTTACAAACCTAATTATTCGAGAAGTAGGGTACCAGATAGTGTGTTTTTTGTTGTAGTAAGTGACTTGATTGAAGGATTCCGGGGAATTTTTAGAATTTTGCTATTTGTACTATATGTCCAATTATTGTGATTATGACCCCGATTACTTTGGAGATTATAAAGTGACATGTGCAATGTGAATATGCAGAACGGTATCTCCCTTATGGCTTTTGTAATAGGAACGCTAGCTTTATTGCCGGAAATACCGCAATAGACGGTATGCCGTTAGGAAAAATTTACATATATGGCAGGCATATGGCCAGGAATTCCCGCCCGTGAAAAATCCCAAGACTTGCTGTAAATGGCGTGTTGTAAATACTGAACAAAATTTAAGAGGATCCTATAACTAACATACATCACATATCACACAATACTAATATACTAATAACTATAGTGCATTTAGAAAAGCAATATAGTGCGCAATTTAGAAAAACAATCACTTCATGCCTACCAAATTCAATTTGTGCAATTAACTTTGCCAAAAGACAATACAATTATTCAAATAAATATAACGCAAATCAAGAAATATGCCACATTATTTCAATCAAATTTTAAGAACCCACGGGGATAGTTTTTGATGCAACAAAATTTGATATTCACAATTTACATCACTTAGCGATAGAAAATCCACCAAGCATAAGATAGGGAAAATTCCAATTCAAAACTAAATAATTGTAAATTTATGGGTACTAAGAGTAAATAGTCGTTTAGTTATACCTTTTAAGCTGCCAGCCAAATTGAATACCGAACGGTATTTAAAATTCATACAAAATTATCTACATAATTTTCTGGAAGACGTTCTCTTTGATATTCATAAAACGATGTAGCTCCAGCATGATTACGCTCTTCCATATTCTACCCACCGAGTGCAGCAGTTTTTAATACACATTTAGACATGTGGATGAGACGAGGGGAGGCACATAGTGACCGCCCTGCTTGCTATATTTTAACCCATTGGATTTGAGTCTATGGCTTAGTTTACTTTTAATACTTTAAAGAACCAGTATTTAGAATTCAATGGTGGAGATCATCTTCGGACAGGAATTGAAGTTGTAGATCAGAAAAAAAATAATCATATACTGCTACATTTATACAATATGTAGATATATTCAAATATCGCAAGTCTATGCAACAATAAATCGACTATCGTGGAATACACACTAATGCTGCACTCAAGGTGGGCTAATATCTATATCTTTATCTATAAGCTAAGCAAGTGCTACTAAACCCATTAGAAATAATATGAAAATGTGTAATATGTAGTAGGAGTTTCGAGGATGCAAATGTTAATAACAGATGCAGCGGCGTACATATTGAAATTAGCAAACTATTTAAAGGGTATGCTTCAGGCATACCATTTCTAGTCCTATTCAGACTATCTTCCAGTGGCATATCAATACAGTCACAAATCTATGTACATAAACCATTCCGGTTCATACTTCCATTTGAAATTTATTTCAACTACTTTTTATAATAATATTTATATAAATAACATTGCACATAACGTTATTTATTATTATGTAATAATATATAATAATAGAAGTAATTAACTTTTTTTGTCATTTTTCTGAAGGATATTATTTGGCTATATTACATAAAATATATTAAAGCTCAGAATTTTATAAAGAAAAAATATTAAGGAACTGACGTTTAGAAGATCATAAGAGCTTAGAATTTGTAGAAAATGGACATCACATGGAATAATAAAAAAAACTTTCCAAGTGTATCCAGACAAAAAATTTAAATCGACAAGTTCGAACTATTTTTCGAAGAATAAGTAATTTCTAAAATGTTGATTTCTTCAACATAGAAAATAATTATCATATAACTAAGGAGCGCCAAATTCAATATTTAAGGAAGGAAATCATAAAACGTAATTATAACACCAATGGCTAAAAATAAATTTAGGACTATATTTTGGGGAAATCATATTTTCTCTTTTTTTAATTAAATAAAATGTTTCAAGGTTTAATGCGAATAATGGATAATATAATCTCTTGAGACTAATTGAATTACGATGGTCTGCGTTGCTGGATGATTTATTCCTTAATTAGGAACATTTGTAAGTATATTACATTACTGAAAATATACATATTTAATAAAGTGAATTTATACAGCCAAAGATATAGAGACGTTCTATATCTACAGTTACATAAAGTGGCATCTACTTGTATATATAGAGTAGTATATTGACATACTACATACTGTTTACTGTGCTATGAATTGTAGAACAATGCTAATGCTAGGAACACAAATCTGCAAATATTTCAACAATCAAATATTAAAACAAAATTATCACAGGAGAATATATAAATTAAAACGAAATTTTCTAAGAGATTCGAAAATTATTTCTATGACAGATTAATGCAGTTCAAATTAAACAGTATTAGATTAAATTAGAGTAATACTTAAGTAATATTTGTATTGATAATATTGTTGCATTAGAAAGTATTTCATCTTCCTCATTCTCAATAAGTTATGAAATGATGTGTATAAATAATAAAAAGGGCTCTTTATCTTGTTATTTTTCCATTATATAATAATTATAATATTTATATGATATAAAAGTAAATATATATATAAATGACCAAGAGGTAAAAAGCTAAAATTTTCGAGAATCATTTTTTTTTATTAAAACTGTTTCCTTTCCTCACTCTTAAAATGTTACGAAACAGTGAGTTTCTAAATAGTGTAAATAGCGAATTTAAAAACAATAAGAGTTGAACTAAATATTCTTTATATCCATTCCCATCGATGATGAAATAATTTATACTTTCAAATTGTGAACTCAAATGGGAACTAAGGAGATCTTATCAGTTAAATAATGTGACTTTCTCAACTTTATTACATGGTGCTTTTATATTTATATTATTTATCAAAGTGGATGTTGATGCAAAGAAAGATTGTTATCTTTACAAATATTTCCTGCGACGCTCGTCACATTTTGTGATACAATTTTCACCATAAACTGGTTTCTATTATTTTTGTACCTTTTATAAAACTTCTTTAACTTTTACTAATAATATCCTTCTTGAGTATGATTCCATAGCATCCTGTCAGCGTTTTATTTATTACTTTCTTTAATAAGCTCGTTAAATAGTTATATAGTATAACTATTTAGGTTTTTTTATATCTAATTACAATTTTAAATTTTGCAATTAATTAAATCATATAAATCATATATCTATCTTTCTTGTATATTTTATTTTGTCTTTTTAATTCCCTAAAAAATAAACAATTATCTCTTGTGCTGTTTAATATGCTACTGGACTATTTAATTTTCTATATTCACTCATTCCTCTCCAAAAATTATTCCTTTAGATCCACGTTATTATAAAATATTAGTCTGATATGAACTGATACAGTGCTGTAAAACCCTTTTTTATTTATGAACAGTTACTTAAGTAACATTTATTGTCAGATTAAAATGAAACTACATATATTTATATTTGAAAATAAACACTGCTGCCACCTCGGCTGTATTATTATATCCCTTCCCCCTCAATTTTTCCTCAAACGAAAAACAATATATTTTGATGAATAAGCTTAACTATAACCAACGCGCAGTTTGTCTTGGTTGTCAAGATAATCCGTAAACACCACAGAGAAGCCGAAAATATCTTAAGATATTTGTACAATAAAGTAGAGTTACCTAAGTGCGCGTCTACTATGTTTACTTTTGTTATAAAATTGAATTGGATACCGCCACATCGTATCAGCAAAATAGCTTCTCCTAGTAAGTGCTAATATCGATTTCTCGTCAAAATTCCAAATGATTATGTAAATCACTTATAATATCCACCATGCTAGACGCAAATTATTTATTTCGGCTTATTAAAATTTCCAGCAGATCACATTCAACAACTTTATTTAATTTTCATATATAGTAGTAAGATATAATATTAGACTAGTACATGTCAATACGTATACAACGTTGCTTCTAACATCGATAAAACGCAAAATAATTTGTAACTGTTAGAATATATAGTTTACATGGATATTATTTTTTAGATTAAATCAATTTGAATACAATTGATCATTACATTTCAGCTTACTAAGGCTTGAAAATATCAATAATGTGTACAGAAAATGTTTCTCAACTTTCGATTGAAAGCGCTATCTTAGTTTAAATACCACAGAATTTAAATTATTCATATTAGTACCACTTTTAGTTCTACCAATATAGACTTTATACAACGTATAAACCTGTTAAACTTATTTTTGGTTTTAGTTTAAAGATTTACAGTAACAATAAACAAATTTTATATATTGTGTTTCTCACAGTAAGAAGAATATAAAAATTTACTGAAATGGGTTATGATGATATGAAACTAATATTTCTGAAAATTTTCGTCTTCAACACAACCTACGTTATAGCCACTTTGATTTATTTAATTATACAGAATATTTAGATTAGCCATATTAATAATAAAGAAAATAGAGGCCTTGGGTATTAAAGTAGGCATAGTTATTACGTAAAATATCGAAAGATGTATTCACATAGATTGTATCTATAATTCAGAAAATAACTCGATCGCTATTGAGGTAAACAAATTAGTTCTTAGCATTTTTTATCTATTTATATTTACATAATCTGAAAACAATCCTCCTAATATTTACATTTAGAATTACTCAATAATTAAATCAGCTATATTTTATCCATGGGCCGTCAGTATAACTAGTTAAATAGTCAGAACCTGTTCTGACTATTTAACTAGCTATACTGGTACATGGAATTCTGTTGGAAAGAAGTACTGTGTTAAATAGTAGAGAAATTAATTAGAAGTTATTAATAATTAGATATTGTATAACAAAAATTATATTATTATTATTATAGACATATTATACGTACGCATATTATACGTATATACCCGTAATATGTATTCAACGCGTCCCAAAATGTAGACAGTTTAACGTCGAACCTCAATACAATTGAGTAAGTCCTGGAGAAGTGCCGCTATTTTAATAATTATGATTATATGAAATATTACATTTACACCATATTTGATTTATATTTATTTACAACATATATGCTTCTCGGTGGTTCAACATTATTTCATAACTTCCGTTTGTGATGCTCTACAAAATGGTAGGTTTTGAATATATTCTCAAAACCATGTAAGATTGTAAAAAAAATCTATTCAATATTGAAAACTTTCAAATATAGCGAAATTGTTAAGCTGTCGAAAGTTCGTCCTAAGATATCCTAATATGAATTTTTTTTTATTAAAAAGAAAATATATGACAGAAGATACCCTCAGCCCTCGGCGTGAACGAGTAATACACGAGATTGTATAGAAAACAAAAAAACTGAATCTACCCTGACAAACCCTGAGGTCTCTACGTAAACAAACTAGCTTCTTCTATTGTCTAGCGCCGATATTATGTTATTTTATAGAATTTAAAAAAATCCTGTAAATTTTCATATTTTTATTCATATTTTAAATATTCATCTGCAACTAATTATCGGGTACGACGAAAAGGTTCTACATACAACATATATTCCTTATTCTAATAAACAATGTCCACTTAAAAGACATCAACGAAATTATATAAATATAGTCGAGATTATTAAGAAAGATGTATGGTCACAATGTAAACATTGAAAGATTATTTGCAAATAATTATATAACTGCTACAAAAAGGCTACTCTAGAGAATGCTAAGAACTGGTTTGTTTACCTCAACATCGGAGGGGTTAGTACAACCCTCTTAATTTTTACAGCAATATTTCTTCATTCATTATGTCTGAAAATAATTAAGTGGTGAGGAGGATATGCATATATATAAGATCTATTTATCTTCTATATTTGTAGATCTATCAATTATCTTGATAAACAACGATTCCCATATCTCCAGTTATTTGAATTTAAAATGAACAATGACGTTATTATTTATTATAGTACTTCCGAAAAATATTTACTGGTTTTCTTCATAAAACTTCATAGTTCAGAGTAAATGTACTAAAGTGTATGTATGTAATAACATAATTACTGTTGAAGAATCAAAAATGAAGGTATTCTCCGATAACATTATAGAAGAATCTGTGCTATTATAACATAATGCGACACATATATAGAATTTTATTTTATTATCCACCGCATATTACGCAAGGATGTAATTTCTGTTCTCTTGTGGAAAGTACTCACGGAAATAAGTATACATATATGTATGTATGTAGAACACAGTATCTCCCCATCTCTATTATTATAGATTATTATCTACTATTAAAGTTAGGTGTCCTGGAATGTTATTCACAAATATATTTTCTGATACCTCATAGACTTCTCATTATTTAATAAATATTTAATACAAAATCTATTTTTAAAAAAGGACATAATTACTACTATTGCTATTAATAAATATTATTATTTTACAGACTGCAAAATGCGACTACGTTTGATCGTATTTTACATGTTATAATGTATCTTAAGAAGGTACATCATTACTACTATTTCTGTTAATAAAGATTATTGTTTTAGAAACTGCAAAGTGCTATTGTGTTTGATCGATTGATTTTATTATAATATTCCTGTGGCAATGAAAATTTGTTATGCTTAGGTCATATATATGACATTTAAGTGATTTATATTAACAATAAAGTCGGCTGCAATATATCAGACTTGAAGTAGATAGATTGGGCATATTCAATTACTCACATGTACATAAATTATGTTTTTCTTGTGTTTTTCATATTTATCCATAAATGGTTAAACACTCATCATTGAGTCGTTAAATGATTTTTTAACGTAATACAGGAAACTGCGAAAATTATTCTTACAGAGGTCACAACCCACATCTTACGTTGATAGCTATTAAATATAAGCGAAATAATTTCATGTTCATACCCTGCAGATACTAATTTAACGGACAAAAAGTACATCGGTTACTACAGCTATAGTCGTTTTTCTATGTAATTCTTTATTACTTATTCTGTTACACTATCTATTAGAGAAAAAAATCTTACCTTGTACGATGCCCAACTCGTTCGGAACCTACCTGCAAAGAAACATATATTTTTACTTAATTAACAATTATACATCTTTATATTACTTCATATACAATATAATACCAGTAATTTAATTTATTGTTTTCAATGTTGTTTTATTTATTCATATATTGGTACTACGTCTAACTAAATCAAAGTATATTTTTCCTTACCACAAACTGTCACGACTTTTTATTAACAAAGTCATTATATTTATTCTCTAAGAAATTTTATACACAATATATATTTATCAATATATGTATCATCCCTAATTTAAAAATGAATAATCTTGTTCGACTACTATTTGTTCTTCAAAACCTATTTTGTATTTTAATTAAAATTAATGTACTTAATTACTTAGCTTACCTATTTAACTCCTTCCCTAATGCCAGTCGTCTAGACCAGTTTCCATCACACACAAATCACAAAATATGTCCAAAAAGCTGTTTATGCACAGCCACTATATATTTACACTACTTATATTGTCTATTTAAAAACACAATTTTAATCGAACTGAACAACGAAAATTCACTACTGCACTTCACCAAGTCTCGTCTTTTAATGACTGTTCAATAAAAGGCCTGGCAAATCTTACCGTTCATATTTTTTGCATATATAAAGTAAACTGAGGTGATATCTTTTTCATACCTTTTATAAAAAAGGAGATAGCGGGAGACCTTAATAAATTGTTATCGGATGCCGTGGGACTTACTTTAATATAAACGCAAATTTGGCCTTGAATATACACGTACGTAATTAAATAAATTTCTTCGGAGTGACTTTTTGAAAACAAAAACTTTTATTTCGACAAGTTACAATAAGGAAACTGAACGTAGACTGAGTGTAGTCCCGTTCTTACAATGGTTTTATTATTATATAATGCTGACTTAGCTGATGATGATATATATATATATATATATATATATATATATATATATATATATATATATATATATATATATAACTCCTCCTTCATTAAAAGACGGTTTCGGGGTTGAAAATGCCTGAAGATGCTTTTTTTTCTGGTTACCCTCCGCTATTTTATTTGTCTTAGGGCTTCTTGAGATTTTTCCATTTCCACACTTTAATTAAACTAAAACACATTAATTTAACAATGATTACAATTAATAAGCGCCATAGTAGCCAATTTATTGAGGTGTTGTTATCCAAATTTTCTATTATTAAGGGAAGTGTTTCAATATGGCTAATGGGTGCATTTTCTATTTGTCTAATCAGGTACTTCCACGATACGAAGCTTTCTTGAACATTTGGTAGGATAAAAGGATGTTCCTGACCTGAGGAAGTTCTTCTTTAAGAATTTTAAGATTTTCAGAGCTTAATATGCAATTTTTATATATGTGCCTTTCTTTGTTGGATATGAAGGGAATATAATTACTATTAATTCTGATGGCCATAAAATTAATAGATTTTGTAGGCATGTATTTGGCATACAGAATGTTTGCCTGGTATTAACTTGATTATACAGTCATCTTCGTTTAAGTGTAAATTTTTCTGTTTACGTAAATAATTTTCTTCCATGTGTAAACATTTCTTGTCCATATACTGACAATATTTTTCTTTCAGAGCGACATAGAATATAGTAGATATAATTAAGGTACTATTGGAAGTTGGCACAGGAAATTGTGACGTTGATCAATAAAATTTAGAAATTTCGAAAGAGTGTTCACTTGTTGCTTGTCGTTTGTTACATTATTGATTTACATTACATTTTGTTTTCAATTTGCTCTTAACTGGAGGTTATAATTTTAATTATAGATAGATATTTTTCATTTAATTTAATTTTTGCAGAGACCTTTTTTCCTATTTTGTTTGCTTTTACAGATAAATTTTGAATTTTGTTTGAACCTCTTCTATTAGGATTTTGAAATAATAGTAATTTTGATCTTCAATGGTTTTTCTATGTATAATCATTCAGTCAGTAAAAGATAGGCTTTTGTTAGTTTATTTCTATTAACTTCTAATTCCATACTATCTAGATTAATTTTATATAAGAATGTATGATGGGGAAGTAGCCAAATAAGCTTTCCCTAATCTAAATGGTAAATTCCAGAGAAATCATATAAGTTATTATTATCTCAAATAACAGGGGGTCGTTTCTTCAAAATTCTTTTATCTGTATAATTTCGAATTTTTTTTTTATTTGTTTTACCTTTTACTACTTGGCAGTATTTCCATTATTACGTAGGAACTCTGAATAATTTTTTTCTGCTTTCTGCTTCTATCGTAACAGTTTTTCTTATAAACTGTTTGACTAATTTTGAACTGAATTTTGAATTCTTTTGTAATAGAATGAGTATTGACTTTGTGGTAGTTGAGCATTTCTTGAATAACATTGTTTTTTAATTAAAAGCCATTACCACCTATATTATTTTTGGTTGTACCAAAAAAACAAATTGTATAAGAATTTTAGCTGTTAGTATGCTTGCTCGACCTGTTATAAGCATTGCTTGAGAGAATTTTGAAAAGTAATAGGTTTTCAAAGAGGTAAGATATAATAAGGGTAAGATACGAACATTTCTTATAACAAAATATATCTATGGTTGATTTCTAATGATTTACCTGCAATTGAAGTATGAATCTTTGGTACATAAGATTATGTCTAGTATTTTTAAATTTATTACAAATAAAGCAATCAATGATAAATTTCTAAATTGATTCTTTCATATTTTTCCACTAGTAAGTTCTTTCTAATTGATTAAGCGTTTCCACTATACCATGATGGTTGGTTTTACCTTTATGCTAGTTATGTAGTAGGGTTAATGTTTCTTCTTTATTATACATAGAATTTACTAAGACGGTATATTGAATTAATTTAGTACCTCGCCCTGTAAAAAAAATTGAATATGTTTCATTAAATACCCATATTTAATCAAGCGATTTAAACATGAGTATTTAATCAAAGATCAAAAAATACAAAAAGATTTATCATTATAATATATAAAATATGTAGTTTTTAGTTCTAGATATTCTTTTAGAAATTGCTTTATGTATGTTACGCGGTTTAATTTAATTTGAATAAAAAATGGTGTGTACAACGGACTTATATCAGAAAGGAAACTTTCAATGTCACCAGTATATGTAAAATAAATTGTTAAAAAACTGTTACTTGAAACAATTTTCATTCTCAGTTGAGATAGCTGAAACTCATTTTCATGATAATCATCCTTAAATCGTAAAATGTTCAATATGGGTAATTTTTTCCTCTTCACGTTCCTTATTATGAGAAATATTAATAATATACATTGTTTTTTATCTCATCATTTTCATTTTTGAATCTTGTCTTAATTGCTTTATTTCGAAGCCCTACTGAAACTCAATTTAAAGAAACTTAGTAAGTGTGTTCTTAATTCCCATTTTATTTTTGTAGTATTGTGTTACTTTTCAAGCGTCATTTGTAACTATATATTTGAATATTTGATTGCAAAATGTTTTATCTGAAGGAAACCCTCGGTATTGAAATTTTAATGAGCAACTCAAACAGGGGTTTAATTATTTAGGGACCAATATTTACAGCTACTATGCTTTAGCCAAGCTACAATCAGTAAAATTGAATCTCATTACCGAGCTTGGCCATGTGAGAGATGTACCTGAGGACAGACAAAACGTTGTCAATGATAAAATCAAATTAAATATGTTGTTAGCTATTCAAAGAAGCCCCATGATTCCAGCCCGGAAACTGGCTCGTGATTTTAATTAGGTATACCACAATTCTAAAATTATTAAAAAAAATACCCGGCACAGTACCCTAGAAAAATATAAATAGTTTAAGAATTCACTGAAGATGGCCTGAATCGCAGAACTGAATTTTATGAGCTAATTATAGAACCTATTATCCATAAACGGATACTTTTAGAATGAATATTTCTTTCAGCTGAAATGGCCTTTACTAAGTGGTGAGATAATGGACCCAGTTATCACTATTGGGTTGACAACAACTTTGACTGGGTGAAAGAAAGTTATACCCAACGCATAAAATATATATGTAGCCTTGAATCATAGGCGATAATAGAGTTCTTATACCATTGTTTTTTAATAATAACCTTGATGGTTCAATATATGCAAGTTCCCTTCAAGAAAATTGGGTTCTTTGTCGACTCCTCCAATGATTTAGATCCAGATCTAGATAACACGATATGGATTCACTAAGATTGAGCTTAAATTCACTATCCCGTAAACCCCCGTCTATCTTTGGACGAGACTTTTCCAAATAGATGGATTACAATACCAATCCAATTAAGTCACCGCCAATAGATCTAGACATAACTCCACTTAAGTTCTTCAGCAAGCAATAAAATATGAAATCAGACAGATCACTCCGGAGATGTATACAGAATGTAAGAGATGATTTTTATGAACGACTACCTTTTTAGCAATACATAAACGGTACCCATTTGAATATGTTTTACGATGATGTAATTGTTAATACATATAGCTGGGTTTTATTCTCGTAACAATGTTTAATGTTTTGTGAACAAGTAATTATTTGAAAAATTTTTATAACGAGATATAACACATATCTTGCGCTCTATTATTCCGTATTCTCCTTGAGAGAATCTTGTAAGGTAGTTTCTCCGGAAACCCACTTTTCTATAGAATTTCATCAAATTTCGGGTACACATAAAGAATAAACTGTCCGAAGGAAGTTGCTTAAATGAAAAATTTTTGCCCGTACAATAAAGGAAATATTTACCATCAAATTTGGAACTTTTTGCATGGTTTTAACGTACCAGTTGACTAAACACAGTTATACATCATAACTTTTCTATGCATTTTTTCCACATCTCATCTCTACATTAA
This sequence comes from Rosalia funebris, assembly GCA_037954035.1. NCBI lineage: Eukaryota > Metazoa > Arthropoda > Insecta > Coleoptera > Cerambycidae > Rosalia > Rosalia funebris. Next base: position 3,707,365 of record JAZFAV010000010.1, on the reverse strand, counting down.
TCAAACAACTCATCTACACATTTGTTTATTACGAATATTTTGAATTGAAAGAAATCGATTATTGCCCGATTTGTTGAAAAGATAAACAACTTTAAAATATGCCAGTTTAAGCTCTGCTCGGTAAGTCGAGAGCTTGTCAATTAACGTTTGGTAATGCAGCGGCATTCATTTTACCAGTCGCCACTTTTGTTATTACTGCACGTTCATCACAAGCAATATCTAAAATTGAATTTCGTCCTAAATGACTTTAGTATTTTATTTTTTTCATATAAAAGAACGTTTTTACAATCACAGCATCTTAAATGTTTGCCAAGCTCGCTCAGTTCAACAATACATCTTCCAATGCTTAGGTTAGTTACATTGTTTACTTTTCGCAAGATCCATTTTTACAATACAATTTAAACTTTGTGTATTACTTTCGTCTTTGCAAATTTTCCTTTATTGTCCTGCAACTGATCACGACAAAAAATCATTTTTAATTTTTCTATAAATTTTATTTCGCGCTCCGAGAAGTTTACAAAATCAGGTTAAGTATAAGGCACATGACCACAACAGATTAAAATTACGACACAGCGCAACGTTACCATGTCCTTAGTTTCAACTAATGAACATTTAGTTGTGTGTGTGTCTTATACAGTCTCTGAACAAAAATGATGAATACTAGACTACTGATATCACAACTATTTTACGTTGATCCGGGCATTTATTTTTGGACCGGAAGGTACCGAAGAAGCTACATTAAATAATGTTTCACTCAATATATTCTTATATTTAAAAAACAATCGGGAGCAGTGACATCCTCCATAGCAAAGATAGCTAAAGGCCATTATCAGTTTAGTGCAGGCAAACAAAATCTGAAGTCGCCCTATTTCAGAAATTTTTATTCAAATCCTCCATATTCGAATCCGAGAATTTATTCCAGTAAAGGTTTCCACCCTATATAAAAAAATTAGTTTATATTAAAAGTCGATGTTTCCGATCTAGTGTATTTTAGCTATTCCTATTATAATTAAGCCATAAGCAAAATCCACAAGTAACAAATTATTACCATTATGTTAATTACAATTTATTTGCTAGAGTTTTAATCACTTGTGAATGCGAAAGTAACCCAACAGAATCTAATTTATAGAAACCTCAATTAAGGCATTACCATAATTATTGCGTGAACACTTTTCGTTGAATATTTCAGCAAAATTAATCCAAGGTAATCTTTCAGGCTAAATATAGCATGCATGTACAAAAAAAAATGAATTTCGTTTTGTAAGTTAACCGAAAAATTAAAGGAGGATAAATAGATATGTAATAAGTATCAAATAATGAACTACATTATAATACAATTATATTAAATAAAAACAATATTATAATTATTACCAGATAATATGTAGCCAAATTGTTAGCAAACTATATTACATTTTTCCGGCTTAATTCAATAATACGAGTATAAGAAATAAGCCGACAATGAACTCTAGATCGATCGATAAATACAGGCTGTCGTATAAAATATACCGCAAGTCATAACTCCACCTATATTATATTAATTGTAATATATAAATAAATAATATAAACTATTAATTGTATTATTTAAAAAAACAAGTTTATAATTCAATTAGTTCAAACTGAGCTCAATTTCGATTTTTTCAACATCAACCAACAATCAAATTTTTATTATTAAATGAAACAATAGATATTTTTTTTCCTTCTCTAAATTCCGTTCCCTTTTTTTTCTATTGTGAATTCAAGGATTGAGTAATGTTTTATGAATAGAATATGTAAAATACTCCTTTAATACTAACTTCCAATGTTAAAATGTCCAAATAATTCCAATGTTCCAAGTGTTAAAAGTGTCGAGTTACCCCTGAAAGACATTAAGCAGGGGAAATTGTACACATCACGCGCTTTCCTAATAGAGATCTTTCAGATGCATTAAATCTCAGTAGGCTGGAGCAAAATTTAGGAAATTATGGAGCTTTCAAGAAAACCCAAACAGAAACCGAATATCTAATGAAACTATGGCATGTTCTTCTAAATGTTCAAGAAAAACCAAGACCACCTCTTTATGAAACTATTCATAATTTGAATACATCAAAAGACATTTCTTGATAATTATACAGAGAAATCACAAATTCAAACTACATGCATATCAAAAAATGCAAACATTATATGAAAATGGTCATGATTCAGGAGAACAATTTTATATTTTTTTTCTTAAACACGACGCAACAAGATCGTACGATCTACAGAAAAATAATGTAATATATCGTATCTACGTTTAGTGGCAATGGCATTTTTAATAGAAATATTAATCGAGATTGGAGTACTGAAGCTAGGAAAATCATAGAACAATCATGGAAAATAATTTTCAACAATGTTTTAGTTTAAATGTTTGATGTGGTGGTATCAATGATAGATTGGTACTACCATTTTTCATATCTATTGAGACTACCATTTCTTATACTTTAACTGCATAAAATAATATCGTGTGTTACTGACTAAAAAATTATCACCTTTTAAATGATTTGCACAACCTGTTTTTGTACATATAACTTAATAGAATTTATTTACAATATCATGAGGTTACTCCACATAATGCTAGACTAAATGGTAATTAGACCAATGACATTTTACTAAACGGCTCATTAACCCATTCAGTGGCAGTTAGCAGGCCACTGACTTAACTACTTTATCTGACCATCCTAACATTTCTATTAAACTATTTAAAAGACTATTTAGAAGATAAAACTTATTTATCCCATAGAGACATTATTACAGATCATACATTATGTACAATGCTTTCATGAAGTAATCAATAAACTCGTAAAAAACCAAGGAATAGCTTTTGGAAAAGTCTCTCGGGTCCGTAGAACTTTATTTTTATTTGCATTTTTTAAATGGTAATTAATACATGCAGGATGATCCTTGTAGGAGGTAAGACGTCATTAATATTTTTAACGGAAATGCCTCTTTTTATTACGCAATGTGGAAGACCACAGTTTGTTTACATATGCTAAGGTAATAATTATATTAGGATGAGTATAGCTTAGATAAAAGAAATTAAGAAAAACCATTTTATAATTTCAAAATATAAAATTTAATATCAATGGTTATTTAAAAAATCAACTAAATCGATGTTCCAATGTGCATCGTTGATTATTTGGTAGTAGCTAAAGCGATTAACAATTTCGGAGGTATAAGTTGTATTTCGTGGAGAATTCTTGTTTTTAAATCTTCTAAGTTCTCCGGGCTAGTAATGTATGCTTTGCTTTTTTAGTATTCTCACAAAAAGTGATGTAGTTGTGTCCAATCTGGCAATCTGACGATCTGGATGGCCACTCAATTGGCGTTCTTCTCTCTATTTAGTGATTTAGGAATATATTATCTAAATAAGTACGGACAGGTACATGTTGTATAATGGGGAGGTGCACCATCTTGTTGACAGAAAAAGTCATTTTCCGGTGGATCAAACCCCTCTATATCTGGATAGAAAGTTATTAGTGCATAAGTTGTCTCAAAGAAAATTTAAATCTTGGACCAGTTAGGTTTACCTCAAAGAAATAGGAACCCAGATTTTTTCCGTCGACTATACATTGCACAACACATTTACTTTCTAGGGATTTTGAGTATGATACATCATCCTCGGGGATTCTCGGTACGATTTCCAGTTTTATCTAAGAGCAATAAAAAAATGTTATCGGTCACTAAGGCTAGTGTCAGGCAGCCAACGGTACATAATTTGAATATTTCCTTTAGTTGATTTTTCAAATAATCACTAACATTAAATTTGGTATTAGCCATTAAGTTTAGTATTTAGTTAAAATTGCAAAATCATGTTTCTTATTTTTTCTCTATCTAATGTATACTCGCGCTAATGATGTGTGATAATAGTAAATTATTACCGTAGTTCATGATAACGTTTTTTTTTTAATTTAAAATTTTTAATATGACTGACACCTTCGCCATTTATTTAAAATTTCTAAAGAATTAACAAAATACAAACTACTGTAAAACAGTTCCTAAAATATTTACTAGAATTAGTAAAAATACAAACTAATTACACACTCAACATTCACCCTTAATCATTTCTTCGCAAAATAATAATAATTTAAAAATTTTACATAGCACCCATTTACTAATGGTATTGTTTTAAATTGAAAGTAAATATGTTGAAATATACTTTGGCAATTTCGTATTCATACTGCAGTAAAACATGTATTCATAGGTCAAAGAGTCATTTTAAAAATGCTCAAAAAGCTATGCTACATGGGTGTGTTTGCCCTCGTCGGCATGTGTAAACTTATCCTGCACAGATTGAGGTAGAAAGGGTAGGAAGTCAATTTCTGTATACACACAACTTATTTGTTGTATAAAATCGTTATTTCCATAGTGTTGCGCTCTGTTGTTTTGTGAGTGAATCCCAACATACAAAATTTTGAATCTAAAACCGTCTCTTAGAGAATAAAAGATATTAATAGAAACATATATATTTATTTAAAGAAGTGAAATATTGTCCCTCTATCCAATATTCATATCTAATAATAGTCTTATTAACATATATATTATTAACAGGTAATTAATAATAATAGCATGATATATATTTCAATTTTCAGATATGAAAACGATCCACCATTTAATTTCTTGTTAATGAACTTTTACATAATTTAACCCTGCATCATAAAGTAATATGAAAAATGCTCTTGTGATAGAATATAACCGTTTCATTAACTCTAAATTGATAGGACGTGATATGAAAAGTGAGACATTTATGGCAAAGTTATGGTGATTATGGATTTATAAAATAATGAAACAAAACATTAACGCTCTTTAAGTTTTGTGATAAATGGATCTGTAATCAATAATCCCAATTTCACAGATTATGGTTCCGCAACAGATTAAGTGCTTTCAGTGTGAGGTGCTTTGTTGGCATTGTTAACAAATTTCTATACACCCACATCATAAAATATCGTAGCCACACATTAGTCTACTAGATTGGAAAATAGATCCCCATCCCGAAATTCAAGTATGATGCCAATTTTATATTTCGTTGATATAACATTTTCTCAATTTATTGATGATCTTATCTGCTTTTAATTATAAAACATATTTATTCATACAATAAGATAAAATACTATAATATAATAAGAAGTAATGAAATTCACTCCCAAAGAAAGAACCACATATAAAATATAATCGACAAGGAAAAAGAAAAGAGGTACTTACTTAAAGAAAATCTGTATGTTTATGACACTAAACAAAAAGGATTGCCTCCTGCAATTGTGTTGTTTAAACTTTATATTTTATATCATGGAAAATATCTTCTCCTAAAGGATAATTCAAATAATTCGCCGAAATCTCTATACCTATAAAGCTCAAGAAACACATAAAGAAATACACCTGTGTTAATGCTACAATTATCTGCTATGAAATTAACGCCAATTTTGATACTGCTATAATTATTATGTATGTCATAATATGCTCTATATATGTTACTTAGTATTATATGGAAAATATAATTTAAATACATTTAAGCTCATTTAAATGCATTTCAATAATAATAAGAATATAAAATATAATATAAATAAACAGTTTCAAAACCTTAAAATGGACTTTTCCGTACGTAGAACATCTTTATCTCGAAATTGAGTGGCCGAGAAAAAATAAACCAGCATATAAATGCAGAATATGTGTTATGCGACAGTTTTACTCTTTCTCAAATAGTCCACAATCGTGCTTTCTTATGACCCATGGACACGGTTGGGTGTGTCTTATTCACATCAAAATCAATAGATGTCGTCTGGTAGACTTCCCTGATCAGAATCAGTCAAAACTAGATCGATCCGACACAATTTAGTTGAGTTATCGGTGCCAGCAAAAATAAATGCCGACGACAACGACACACACAGCAATCATTTTCTTTTTGTTTTTAGGTCAAAAAACGAAAAATAAAGCTAGAAAAAAAACTCCATTTTTCTTTACACGATTATATTACTTTTTCGCCCTGGTATAGTTGAGTGCAGAAAAGTAAAAATATAATAAGACAATAAAAATACTAAAATAAAATGAAAGCATTAAACGTATACAAATGTAGTAACATTGTAATGTATATATATGAAATACAATATACAATAAAATATATTTGAGATAATTAACGACTATTAATACAAATAACTCCCAAAAATGCACATAATACATTCTATAAAGAAATGTACTTACTTATAGCATTAAAAATTTCGTTCAAGTAGTTCTCACAGTAGAAAATCGCAATTCACAGAAAAACCTCTATCATAATCAAATACATTTAACGAAGAAAATAGAAATATTAAAATAAAATAAAAGTATCTAACGTATACAAATGTGATAACATTAAAATGTATACAGTAAAATGTATTTGACATAATCAACGACAATTAATACAAATATTTCACCAAAGTGTACACAATACATTCTGTAAAGAACTAAACTTACTTACATCATTACAATTTTACTTCAATAAGTTCTTACAGAAGAAAATCGCAATTCACAGGTAAGCCTTTATCATAATTATCATATAACTAAATCCATTTGACAACATTTAATGTTGATGAATTCATCAAACTGCTTCACAGTAACAGTAAAGGACTTCAAAAAGCACAAGGCGTTTTCCATATAGGATGTTCCTTATGAGAAATTTAAAAAATCATTACTTATAGTGTTATGTTATAATTATTAAATAAAATACAATAGGGAGTGGGAAGTACGTTCTCTATCGGGACAGAAGCGTATAATTGAAGCTTACCGACTCCAAAATATGTATTTACTGCTGAATTATATGTAATTTGGCAAGCTATACTATTGTCAAATGTCACATAGCAAAAGCTTCCTTATTTACTCAGCCTCACTAAGTGTGCTATATGCAAACACCAACACCCTTTCTTCAGATTCGCTCGTTCAACGTATTCTGTGCCTACATGATTCCATCAACAATATGAAAAAACAAAATCGTTTTATCTGGTGTCCGGCTCATGTTAGTATACCTGAAAACGAACTGGCATAATATCAAGTCGCTGAAGACCGTACAATTGAGGATATCCCTATACACACCACACAAGAGATCAAAGTTTACATCAGAAGTAAAATAAAAACACAATGGCAGAATGATTGGAATATGAGTAAGACTAAACTCCAAGCCAATTGAAACCGAATTAGAAAAGTGGATAACGCTCGCTTCACTATCATGAAGAGAACAAGTAGTCCCAATGAGGCTTAAAGTTGGCCATACTAGATTAACATCAATGTACCTATTAGAAAACAGACGGAGACCCCCAGTCTGTGAAGTATGTGAGGTTGAACTCAGCGTAGAATACATTATCGCCCACTGGCCACGATACTACATTTCTAGATCGCAGTTTGCCTCTCGGATGATTTGTGGAGCATTCTAAGTAATGATCCGGATTCAATTGGAGAAAAGTGATATCCTTCTTAAACTCTAGTTTACTGTTACAAAACTGATTAAACTGGAGTTTTGGGCTAATGACCTTGGCTGCCGATGCCCGAATACAAAAAAAAAACAATCATTAAATAGTAATTATAATAATTAAAGTAGTTAAATCAGTGTAATGATAGTGTTCAAATTGTAGGCATAAATGTTTTACTATCGTAGACTGACGGGATAAAACGTGCGTGATCATCTTGGGTAAACCTACAACAGAAATTGTTTATCTTAACCGAAAAATAAACAGGACAAGAAAAGAAGTACTATTCTCACTCTATAATGTTAACATGGAGAATGAATTGAATGAGCCAGTCCCACGAGGATAACACAGCCATTTACGTCTAAATCTCTAAATAACCATTAACATCCAATTAAACGTCAGAACATCTAACACGACAATTCTGTAAAAAACATTCTCGAATGCAATAATCTTAAATTCAACCAAATAATATCGAATTCTTTTCAATCTAATGATCACCTGTTGGAAAATGGTGATACGTTGAGGACCATCGATAGCTATCTAGACCATCGATAGCCAACAATAGCAATATCCAAAAATTTTCGCGAAAGTCAGTCAGATTTTTACACAGAATATTGATAACATCGAAGATATGGATGCTGCGTACGTAATACTGTATGTGTATGTAATACTGTATGTGTATAATTGTTATACAAATAAATGGACAAATACTCTACATAAGACCTGGGACTAAATACAATAAAATGGATCCAGCTTGGATGTCACCAAACAATGACCGTCTAAAATCCAAAGAAAATGTCATTGGCGAATATTTAAATGAAAGTTGAAATAAGAAGACGAAACCAAGGTTAAAATCAATTGTTATAGCTGCACGAATAGAAAAAATAGACCTAGATCTACATAGTTAATATACCATAAAGATAAACGTAGACGAAAGTTTAAATCACAGGAGGCCAGACTGACGAGATACAATATGACGATGAAGAACAAAACTTCTATAAAGATAACAGATAGTTTCAAAATAACTATAAACCTGTCTACCACGATCTAGAGACTAAAACAAATAACAAATCCGAGATAATCGAGAAAACGTGAAATGAAAACCTATTCCACGATTGCAAGAGATATACGGTCGGAACACACTAATTCCAGTCAAAGAGTACAATGACTAAAAACATTGTAGCTTAATGATACAATGGAACTACAATAAATCCTCGAAGTTATCTTAGGAAGTTAGGAAACACGATCCTTTTGTACAAGAAAGGCGGAAGACATAACATGACAAATTACAGAACCATAACTTCTTTACTCCTCTACTGTATGTGATTTATAAGTTACTGACCATCACACTGCATGCCGAGGTATACGAACATGTTGAAACGAACATCGTTGCAGTTGAGCGATAGGTTGCATGAAGAAAATATTAAGACGAAAAAGCAACTTACTGTCGATGCAATAAGACTGAAACACGCCCGGATTAAAAATGTAAACTTTATTGTTGTCTATGACATGCATTGGCTATTCTCTTCATAGTTTCCATAGGACTTTTATTTAATGTATAACATAAATTTCAGTAAATTGTAACGGCAGCACAAATTATATAAATTTTAAACAACTGAGAAATTCAATGTTACAAATGAATTTCTGTGCGACTTATTGGTAAGTCTAAGACTGATATACCTACCACTTAAAAATGAAATATTAAAAGTAATACTATTATGATAACAGGTATACGGTGTATGTCATACGTCCTCGTTTTAATGCAGAACTAGTGTAGTTCCCAATAATTTAAAAAATTTTCAGGAAACCGATTAAGCCAAATGTGTCTTTTAATATTTACTTGGAGGTATCAAAGTCAACTCAAAATTCAACCTATGTGTCACAACTACTAATTGCGACACATAATTTTAACAGGTCAGATAATTATATTGTACTATCTTATTGTGACTATTTACAACATATTCTGTGATATTTCTTGTGTTCTGTTACAGCTTATGTCCATTTAATTTTCGTTTAGTGGAACAAAACAAACTTATGTAACGTACCTATTAGTCAATCGATGTTACCGTTCAGTTAGCAATTTAAAAAAAATTGCCACTGCAATATTGATACAGTTAGATATACTATATTATTAATTTCCAGTATTCTTAAACTTCCTGTATTTTTTTCCTCGAATATGAATTATACATTGAAATGACAATGGCGCATTCGCCATTTCTTTAAAATTACTGTGTAAAATCAACTCGAATCCATAAAGCTTCAAAGTTGACTATATGTCTATTTTGAAAACATAGTATATCAACTCAATAAAGTATATCTCTGTAGTGAGTAAATAGTTGCCTATATTGTATATTAAATAATAAATAATCAAAGTTTCATAAATGTTGGACTTTATATATTCTCAGTGAAGGGGAGACTTTATATGTTCTATATATGGAACATGAAATCTATCCATGCTTTCCTCGGACTCAACTTCATCTCGGACAACCAGTGCCATACACTATTCGTACAGAATCATATCACTAACAATAAGATACAAAAAAATTAAAACGTATAATCCAGCTTATCTCTTAATACTGGTTTTAATGCTTTCAGGCAAGGCAGAAAACTGAAATGGAATGTTGTATTAGCGCGTCCGCCAGTTTATCTACCCTCAAGGGTTTTTTAATTTGGAGTATATTATCCTTTTATATATTTGTAAGATAATCCTTCTATATCTAGTGAAGTACTATAAGGAGTATACAAGTATTAAGTATTCTTAATTATCGCTTATATATAGGCTTACAAATATTTTACTTTATTTAAAAAGTAATTTATATGTTAATACATTTGTATCTATTTCTACTTCTAAAAATAAAGAATGATTCTATTCTGTTATAAGAAATTTATAAAACTTATACATGAATATAAAATTTTTTACGTTGTTCATCTGTAGAAAGACATACTAATAATAAATGGTCAATAGATAAAAATATTTATAAAAAATTATAAGCAATGTGGTACGTACTCTTCAGAGATATACTATGCCCAGACAATCCTGAGAGCTAAGGTTTCAAAAAATAAAACCCGCCACAGGTAGGATTCGACATTTGTCCCGGATCGGAACCGAACGACATACAACTGTTTCGAACTTGTTAGTTCTCATCAGTGCCGTACACGGTACGCCGATTCAGGACAAATGCCGAATGAACTTTATGGCGTATACATCTTTATCGATACGATCTCTGTCAGTAACATATAAGTCGGAAATCGAGAAAGGAACCACCATTGTGGTTATTGGATCAAGGATATTGTCTTGAAAAATTTATTTTTATATGCTATCGATTTTCAACCAAAATCGATACAATACATGTAATAGTTCATTGTGGAATTTTTGTTATATGGTTCACCTTAAAATGTAAAGCAACCTATAAAAATTACAAAAAGTATGAAATCTTAAATGTTACTCCTAATATTTTATTCACGAGAGGTCAGTTCGAACTTTCTCACTCACTATTTGTCTCACTCCTGCCGTGCAAGAGCATATATTTGCCCTTGGCGAGGAAAGAGAGGCGAGACTACCAGAGGAAAAGATGAGCCCAGCTCGTACTAGGCAGCCTAGGTCTAAATCGATGAGTCAAATAAATAATAGTTCGGACCGTTCGACTTAATACCCACTGTCTCTGACGTGCTATTTGTTTTTAACGTTTTATCCTGTTGTTTTTTTTTTTGATTATTTATTCCTGATCATCGAGCATCAGGAATCGCATTTCCCAGATAGCAATTTTTACAGATATGGGGAAGACTCCAAATTACGTGTGATATACTTTACACGTATTGCGGCACAAGAGAACTTAATAATGAAGTATTTTACATGCAAACATTACTTAAATAAAGTATTTTCCAATAATGTACATTATGTGGCACAGACGTATAACGATTTTAAAAAATCGTTTTCATCGAATCAAATTTTCAACGAAAAAGATTTTTTTATTTTTTCAAAAAACATTCGTTAGAACATAACATCTTGTTATCATATCATATAATAAAACATTAAAAGACAAGAATTGGGAGCGAGAATAACGTCCTCTAAGTGGCAAATATCTTTGTGAAAGTCACTCCCGTAAACAAGTAGAAATATTGTCCATACCACTGTACCACCTCGGCTGAAATTTCTCTTGTTATTGCAACAAAAATTTCATCGAGGATATGTGGTTTCTCAGTGAAAACCATTGCCTTGAAATACCGCTACCAGAAATAATCGCAGGGTGATTGGTCCAGCGATCGTGTAGGCCACTCGATATCACCCCACAGGAAAATACGACGCCAAGAGTTGTCTTGAGAAGGCCATAGTCTCCCCGGAAACATGGCAGTAGCCCCATCCATGTTTATGTTACGCCTTCTTAGTTCAACAATAAGAAATTTGCGCAGCATTGTAACATAACGGTATACATTGAGAGTCACTATGCGTCCATCTGCTCTAAAAATTAAGGACCGATGATGCCGAATCAAGCTATTGCACACCCCACAGTAACTCGGTATGAGCGACATGGTTATTGATGAAGTTCACATGGGTTTTCCTCCAACCAACATCGAAAATTCTGATTACTCACAACGCCCGACAAACGTTCGTCACTTGTTATCAATACAGTATCATATGTGAGCAATTCCAATATGCTTTCTGCTAATATAAACTTCCGTATAAAATCATTTTGACGAAATTCCTGTACCACCATGATTTTATAAGGATGGAAGTGGGGGTCTAAATTAAAAATTCGTCATAGTGACCTATCTGATAACCGCAGCGCGTGAGCGTGCTATACAGCTGGTCGGTGCGGACTGGCATCCACTGCTACATGAACCCTTCTTTATACTGTAAGCCAAATACCAATTATGTACGGATGTAACATATATTCAACAAAAAGTTGCGGATTAACAGTCCTTTACATTCACATATTTTGAAAACTGATATACACCGGAAGATGGAAGGAACTACCCTACAAACAATTTTAAATGTATATCAGAGGTGCCAATGTTATTTTAATGTAGTATATCTTTAAGTATTTACTACCACTGTAGCACGCATCACAACCACTAATTACTACGACCATATACTATGTTATATGTTAAACTACTGAGTGAATAATTTTAAATAAATGGCAATTGCGCCAATGTTGCTTCAATATTTTGTATTTTTAAGTATCTCCTGCCATTGTAGCATGGTTCACAGCCACTAATCATTACGACCATATGCTATGTTATGTATTACAGGTTACAAAGAAATATAGAATATGCAAAAAATATTTAAATGAACCCGAATAAATCTAAATATGTACCTCCACACTGAAATGACTGGTATTTCTGTCAATTATTTAAAAATTGTATGTATATAAGAATTGCTGCCGTTCGCTGTAAGGTCGAATATCTTCTAAGTCCCAAACATCCAGCTGTATGGAGGTTATTCACTCACTTCAAAATCATGTTCCGAGTAGGGACACCACTGTGCCTTCCAATATTGATATGATTTCGGAAGCGTAGCGATAATAGATGGACTAGTCTCTATGAACGTGTCGTAAACATAGGCAAGATGTTCGAGTATCCACGGCTTCATGGCGACTGAAACAGCATCCTGACCTTCCTTACCTACCAACCATTTCGGAAACATTAGCCTCCCTATATAAACTGCCTACCTCTCTGGAAACTTACACTCATTTCTACAACGTCATATATTTCTATCGGATTCTGTATATATGTATGTGAACACAAAGATCTACACGACAAATATAAGCCCAGGGCAACATACTATTCGATTTTTTGTATAAAGCTGTATCTTATCTTCTTTTGTCACCTTAGAAATATTTTCTATTTTTTTGTCCATAAATAATTTTTATTCATAGAAATCATTATTCATAGCTTCTAAATATCACAATGTCAATAAATGGCATATTATTAAATTAATATACAATTGAAATTATTTTTTGTTTAAGGGGCCTGTTATGCGGAATTTGGTGTTCGAGTGCCACATACGACTGGCTCTGCCTACATGTACTCCTACGTAACAGTCGGCGAATTCATAGCATTCGTCATAGGTTGGAACATGATCCTGGAATACCTCATAGGCACTAGCGCATGCGCCTGCGCATTGAGCGCTTGTTTCGATGCGTTAGCAAGCGGAGCAGTTCGGGAAGCATTAGGTGAGTATAGCCTAATTCACAACTTAGAAATAGAGAACTTATTAATGTACAGAAAATAATTAATAATATTAACGTTAACCGTGACATACAGGGAATCAGTTTTCCAACATATGAATATTGTAAGTTTATCGACGCGTTTTTCGTCAATCATAGTTGTCATCAGGAGGTGATTAAAACTAATTTATAAACTAGTTCTAGTCTCTATTATACCTAGGTTTTATTAATTTTAATTAATTAGAAACCCTTTCCCGAAAATGATCTCAGAAGTAAAGAAATTACTAAATGCAACCTTATCAGTGTTTTTATAAAAAGTAGACTACAAATATTCCACGCCATAACATTGTTGACACAAAATTTTTATAAATACCAGCCCAAACATTCAATTTTTCGGAATATTGTGTCCTTGTATTTAACAGGCGATACTGATTCTCAATAGCCCAATACCGTAGAATTGATGGATTGTGCCTACCATGTAACGGAAACGTGGATTCGTCGGTGAACACGATGTTATAAATAAAATTGTCATCCGCATTTGCACGTTCCATTACCGTGTTATAAAATTCCATTCTACGGTACTGGTCTTCATCGAAAATTTCTTGATGGGCTTCGTATTTATAGGAACGATATTTATTTTTCTTTAAAATTTTGTGAATTTTACCCACATTAAAGCCAGTCTCCTCGGAAATTTTTGGGATAGAAATATTTGAATCTTCTTCTACCATTGCACACACCATTAATTCCTGCATTTCAGCATCCTCGTTAATTCTAGGTGTCTTGTGGCATTTACAACCTAAAATGCATCTCGTTGACTTAAACTTTTCGACTACTGTCGATATTGTGTTCAAGGCAGGGATCGGACGATTTACATATTTGACTGAGAAAAGGTCCCTTATTGCACGTAATGAATGTCCTTGAAGAGACCATGATATCAAATCAATTTTTTCAAAGTGAGTACGTTATAATTACTAAGTTTTGAATTAAAAGAATCTATTTCAAATTATACGTATTACTACGAAGTTCACTCGTATAAATGCCAAACACGTATGCGACGGTAAATGTGAAATCTAAGTCGTCGATCATCACGGCGTACGGCCGGATTCCCCACCTGAGCGGTGGCTAATTTTCCGAGAAGGACCGAACGGTGGAACCTATGTACAGTTTTAAAATGAAAGTACGATATATATATATATATATATATATATATATATATATATATATATATATATATATATATATATATATATGGATGATATTTTTAAAGTTTTCTATCATACAGAAACAGGCAAATAATTTTATTCTAAAATTAAATAATCGTTACGCATTGATACATATAACACATAAAATTGAAAACAATTAGCAACTACTATTTCACTACTATTTCTTGATGTATTAGTAATTATAAATGAGGAAAATAGATTAAAATTCTATGTATATAGGAATAAAACTAACACTTGGGTACATTCATACTGACCCATCATTGTTGTCAATATAAAATGGCAAGTGTAAACTTTCTGATTCATCGTTTGCTATATTTTTCGCTTAGTGATGATAGATTGGAAAAATTAATGAATACCTTTGAGAATATAGCTAGAAATGTCGTACTATATATTATTAATGAATTAATTAGAATCGAGTCGAACCCTCGAGAAGATTCCACTGATCGCAAAATTATGTCAATTTCATATTATAGATACTTTACCAGAGGACTTAAAAAGGTTTTTAATAATTTGAGAATAACATTACACTTTTCTGGAAAAAAATTGGAACAACAATTGGGAAATTCCAAAGATAAAATTTGAAATCCGGAATTTATGAAACCAATTTCTAAGAGTATAGTCAAATGAATATTGGGCAGACTAAAACAGCAATTATAACTAGGCTCAAAGAGCGCATGGCTCGCTTTAGGTATGGAACATTGGAAAAATTTTCCGTTGCGCAAACTGATTCTGTAGACAATCATCGGAGATACTCCAGTAACTTAATGTTAAGTTTCATGTATAATGAATAACAGACTATTGGATGCATTTGAACGAATCACTATAATTAATCGGATAACACCATGAACAAGGGCAAGGACCCTAGGTAGAGAAACATTGTCGTCGTTGATAACCAACAGTCTATTATTTTGGTTGATACGATGAATAAACATATTAATGATCATGAAAGAAAATAGTTATAACGAGTGAGCTCATTAATAAACAGTGTATTAAACGGGAAAAAATATTCGTAACGGTTTACTGAACCTCAGCAAAACTTAGGTATAAATAGAGATTAGGAGTAATTTTAAATATTAATTTTAATTACCTCCTGATTATGCCATCTTTATTATGTAATATTTCGCGGTTCATTAAAAACTGCTTCTCCCTTTCCCGACAATGAATACAACGTATATGAAGATAAAATTAACATAAATAAGAATATTAAATTAATATATGAAATTAATATAAACTCTTCTGGTTACAGTGTAATAATTATCTACTGTTTTATTTCAATAAGATCATCTGAGAATTAATAATCAAATACTAAAATAATATGAAATTAATTTTCCAGACAGTTTTAGTATGTTTCAGTTCTCAAATAGGGGAACTGAAGATTTATTTATTTGATAATAAATTAGATGATTTTCCATTTACTCTATTCATTTATTTAATAATGAATAGAATAAATGGGAAACCAAAATTTTAAATAATAAACATTGGAGTGTAGTTAATTGACGATAAACAGTGAAATGAGTTTTATATGGCTTAGTAAGTATGCCACAGATTTCCTCAGAGATCAACGTTTGCCTACGTAACATATTAGATACTAAATTTTTGATCTCTATTTGAATAATTATCTACTATACTATAGATACTGTATATCGATTATCTTAATAAAGCGTTCGGCAACAGTATTGAATGGTTTTGAATAGGTTGCTCTAGAAATACTGTTTATTTAACGAATGTTAAATAATGATAACATTTTATTTTATTATCGCAAGTTTTGTGTTACAATGGCAAATTTGCCGGTTAGTTAAAGGGTCTCTGCTGTTAAATCATTTATCCTCACCCAGTCCATCGTACAAACCCAGAGGTATTTTCGTCGTGAATTTAATTTGCCAGTTCGTGCTGGCAAAGTCCCATCAATAAATGCAATTTTGAGATGGGTAACAGATTTCGACAAAAGGAGCAGTGTAAACTCAAAATTTGTCGGAGGTACACGTATAGTTCGCACACAAGTTAATATTGAAAGAACCAGAGTAGGCATTGAAAGAAGTCCAGAACGTTCTTCAATTCGGCAATCAATTGCAATGCGAATTTCAGAGCGAAGTGTATGCGACGAATTTTAAATCTGGATTTGAAATTTCATCCGTATAAAGTACAGATAGCTCAGAGGCTGAACTCTGTTGATAAAGTTAATCACCTTAATTTCTACAGGCAATTTCTTAAAACATTGAACAACAATGCAGGAATTCTTGATAAACTAATCATGTCTGGCGAAATTCACTTCCATCTCAGTGGGTACGTAATAATCAGAACTTTCGCTACTGGGTAGAAACCAACCCAAGAGAAGTGCATGAATACCCAGTTTATGACCAAAAGATAAGGGTGTGGTGTGGAGTGTGCAGATTTGGTGTGACCGGGCCATACATTTTTGAAGAATGCGGCCACACCGTTACAGTCAATTTACTTCAGTACGTCGAGATGGAAACATTTGTGGCCATGGAATTTCAAAGAATGGACCAAGATGAAGTATGGTTCCAACAGGACGGTGCCGCAGCGCATACAGCTAGACGGTCTATTGCTGTTTTACAGCGTATGTTCCCGATGCCTAATTTCAAGGTTTGGCGACTTTGCATAGCCCGCAAAATTACCGGACCTGACGGTCCCGGACTTCTTTCTGTGGGGATTCTTAAAGTCCAAATTGTACTCTACATGTTCCCAAACACTTCTGGAACTCAAAGAAAGGATTCGTGACGATATAAATTCGATAAGCGCATATTTACTTAGACGCGTTATGTTTAATTTCAGAGAAATATTGGAACAATAGACGGTATATAAAAAGACAATAAAAAAAGACGGTAATCAACTTATGGATATGATCTTTGCAAATTAAGTGTTATAAGAAATTTCCAGAATTGTGTTTTTAGTTGTAATAATAATTAGTACAATATATTCTTTGTTTCTTAACAGTGGCCTATTAAAAACCTTTCAATCCTGTTGCTGGACCCTGTATATACAGTTATTGACAAAAAGATACCGAATGCGTCGCGGTAGTATGTGGTCATTATCTTACACAAAAGACCAAATTGTCAACTATGGAACTGGGAACTGAGATCATCAAAATGTTTCTGAGGTCGTCTACTGATTCTATATTTATCCATATTTCGTAATTTTTTTAACTTAATGAAACAATCATTTGTGTAAACTATTGTCAGGCGAACAAACATATTATCTTGGTGATTTGGAAATGGTACTATATCCTTTCTTAGTTTTTCACAGTCGATGAAAATCTGATCAAGTTAAATTGAATTACTAATTTTCGAACACTATTGATAATTTCGCTAACAATAAGAAAAATTTCGACATACGAAAATCAATTTTTTTCCTAAAGCATCAAGCTAGAGGAAAATGTTACACATGGAGATGAAAGCAAATAGTCCTCCCTCATTGTGGGTCTAATCCCAACGTATAATGACTATCCATATTCCTACATGTAACATTTTCCTAGACAGTCTTACGATGTTATGGAACGGTTGTGAAATTCTGTTATTTGAAAAACGATAAGAAAAATAAATTACCATTTAACATATGTATAACAATAATAATAACAATAGATTTCCCGAATAATGTTTTTCTTATAGAGAATTGACCACAAAGATATTGTTATTGTTAGTAAATATGTTATTATTAAATGCAACATTATTATTTCCAAACTGATTTCATATGAATTTTGTGTTAATCGATCAAATCAATCATTATGTTTCTTCTAATTCAATCAAGAAAATATTCTAAGCTCCTAGTGAAGGTTTCATTCTTTCTTAAGCCGTATTATATAAGTTTCTCCATAACCCGTATTATATGAAATCTATAATTTCATGTGGCAATTCACTTTTCAAAGACGATAGTAAAAATATAATAGTTTCATATTTGTCAGAGTACAAGTTACAATTATTATAGTATGTAAAATATTTGCTAACATTATTGGTAGTTTAGATATCCGGTACTAAAATAGACAAGAGAAACTTGTGGAACATTAAATTTTCATATGATCACACTTCCTGAGTATACAAGTTACGAGTATATAAGAATCATATATTAATTTAATGAATGTTTCTCTCCTAAATTCTACCGAGTACGTTAGCAGTTCGGTTCTAGTTTATATCAGCTTCACCTAAATCCCTCAAGCGAGGATTATAATACTGAATAATTATTTTCAGGGAAGGAACTGGACTTCCTGGCCTTCCTAATAACTCTGCTGATGATGCTTCTGATGGCGGCCGGCGTAAAAAAATCACTCATCTTCAACAACGTATTGAACGTCATCAATTTGGCTGTGTGGGTTTTCATTATGTCTGCTGGCCTTTTCTACGTCAATACCGATAATTGGACCAAACACAAAGGATTCATTCCCGAAGGGTGGTCGGGGGTAAGATTAATTATATGCCATTCATAAGTGACCCAGCCAAAGGGCCGTTTTAATGCTCGTCCATATTTCCTGATATTATGATCAATAGTTGAATTTGAAAACGCCTTTTTACGTCAGTTCAATTTATATTAAAATTAATAGGTATGTGGTAGATATATGTATACATGAACGTTACGACTGATATACAATTTTTAAGTTGTGTTTACTTGTAGAATATATCTCAAAACTAAATTAATAGAATTCGTATATTATCATCCAGTGTTTGATTTCCAAAAAAAATGCTAAACTCATTAAATAATTGTATTAAAATAATCATTTTTTGTATTTGGTAGATTTCTATAGTTATATCTAGATTATATTAAAATAATACTCTACGATACAGTAAAATACATAAATTACTTTGTTTTTACCACTGTTTGTTGTAACAAAAACATTACTGCAGTTTCGGTACTTAGCATGCAATTTTCAAGCTATTTATAAAGAATGAAAATTATAAGGGGTCTAATAGTACATATCATTTTTCTTGTGTGTATAATATTTTCACGTTATCTAAATTTGGAAAAGTGTGTCCTGACTTTAAAAAATGATTAGCAAATGTTGAGTCAGTTCATTTAAGTCTGAAGGATCGAAAATGTCTTTATATCTAATTTCAAAAGAACGACCAGTTTGACCGATGTAGGAGGCATTACACTTTGGGTATGTTAGCTTATAGACACCTGATTTTTTCAAATCTGTAGTCTTATCTTTAGCATTATATAATAAATGCGAATATTTAGGCTATGACTTGAAACTAATATCAAAATTTTATTTAGACGATATGTTTGCAATATTTTTTGGAACCTTCCCGTATAAGTCAACGAAACGTATTTTTAGTAGTTTCTTATATAGGGGTAAATACTGTAACAAGCATATTTTAATTGTTTTTCGACATTAGCTCTTGGATGATTTTCACTGAGTATCCGTTATTGTAACTTATCTCTATGGTTCTGCTTAATTCGATTTTTACTTAGTCTTCTGGTAAAGGGATGGATATTTATCTATGAATTATCGAATTATATGCCGCAAGCTTATGACTCTTTGGACTAAGTGATTGATTTTAAATTGTATCATCTGTGAAAGTCAGTTTTCTACAGGGGCATAGCGTGAGAAGAGAATCTAGGTATGTGATAACAATTTTATAAGGGGAAGAGGTATAGTCAGATGTATGGTAGGCCATATGAAAATGGTAAAAATAAAAAAATTCACTAACCTAAAATGATTATGCCGAGATATATATCCTAATTTTAAAATGAAGATCAATTCTTCGGTTTCTGTTTATCCAGCGAAAGCTTCTATCACTGTTTCTTCAAATATTGGAGACGATCTCATATCTTCTAACAAGGCACTTTCAATATTTATTAATGCTACACCTAACAGTCTTTCTTGCTTTTGAGAGTTTTACAGATAAGTTTTTATTCTCTTTCCGCGGAACTGCTTCTGACAGGAATAGTCAAAATTAAATGATGCAATTTTTATGACTCCGGGAAGATAGAAGATAATTGAAGGGACATAATATATTGGTAAAGCTCAAACACAGTGGTCTTTTTCATATCGGGATCAGGTTTACATCACTGAAAGTTCACTTTTTAAATGATTTACGTCAAAGAATATTCCATATGTATCTATTAAAGAAGAAAAAAAGTTCGTCAAAAAAACGTTTCACGAATGAAGTAAATTGTAAATCTAGATTTAAGAATGTCAGTTTAGAAACTTCACTAAACCATTCACTAATGTTCAAAGTAATAACGTCCAAAATTTCATAAAACTATAGTGCGTAGGTGCTTTTCTTAACTTCAGGAATTAAATCTAAACGCATTATTTTACTTGATGGTTGATTTTCTAACACAAATCTGTCCATAGGGTCCCAAATGTCACTAAACTCGTTTCTCACTTTTTGAATATATAATTTGAAATCGGCGATCTTTTGATTGCAGTAACTACCTGATAAATACCTGATCTTTTTGTTTACACAACTTTAAACGGACTCTCGGAATGTGGGAATATTGTAGAAAACACTGCTAAGAAAAAATAAAATCAATATCGCGCAATAAACTTAAAAGGCATCTAGCACACATAACGATTTCTCGATCCCATTCCTCATTTTCTTTTTTCCACAATTACCTGAAACAGCGCTTCCAAATCTTCCTTACGTTATGGCGACA
Organism: Rosalia funebris; assembly: GCA_037954035.1. Taxonomy (NCBI): domain Eukaryota; kingdom Metazoa; phylum Arthropoda; class Insecta; order Coleoptera; family Cerambycidae; genus Rosalia; species Rosalia funebris. The sequence goes on along the minus strand of JAZFAV010000010.1, from coordinate 3,685,918 downwards.
GTCGCCAAGATGCGTTCACATAATCGCATAACTGAGTCCGAAAATAACGACAACACCCACTCGAGGTTCCACTGTTGACTGCGTATGATCACTGACCTTTTTGCCCTACTAACGCGTAGCTTGGATGTAACGTGGACCATCACATTTCAGCACTGCAGCAAGTAACGCAGGAGTTCAATAATTCCAGGCGCCATCACGGCCGATTTGAAATAAAAAAGTTGATGATACCGTTTAAAGTAAATAATGTGTTTGCAGTCGGTTTAAAATAATTAAAAAATTCTAATAATTGAATAAATCGATTGTAGTAAATGATCCAAATATTTAATTTTACTGTCCTTTTCTACCTCAACAGTGAAATTTATGTTGGGATGAATAGTGTTTATAAAGTTTAGGAAATTATTCAATTGTCTACATATTCCTGTGAAGCAGGCTAACACAACGAATACGAAGTATAACGAATAATCTACATTACAATAATATTACTGATTTACTGATTTCTTTAAAGACGTAGAGGTTTTTGTTTTATACAGAATCGGAAATGTATATAAATAAACATAAATATACAACACGCAATATAAATTGGACAATCCTTCAAACCCGAATCTATTTAGGCATAAGTTTGAAATTTAATACTATTAAATGACTTTTGTAAACAAAATAATTTGTTTTTAACATACATTGGACTGCATTAGCGCATTTATTATTATTTCCGATATAGAGAACAAAGGTATGATTTAGATTAAGAAATAAATCAATGAAACGACGAAAAATAGGTAACTTACTCTTTGGTAATGATTTCTGAAGTAGAGAGGGATATCTTTCGATATAGACTTAATAAGATCAATTATGAATCAATACAATAAACATAGTTTAATTTCTTTAAATGCTCTGAAATTTTAAGATAATCTATCTTTTTTAGAATAATCTAAAAGTTGTCTGAATCATACTGCTGTATTTACTACAACATAGTTTTAAATGTCATACTTCAGAGACCCGCAGTAGAATGAATTTAAATATTTTTAATAAAACTTACTGAAACTTGCGAAATATCTAACACACTTTGCTTGATGTACTTTTTACTACTAAAATAAATAAGTAACAGATGTTCAAGAAACTTTTCTATTGCTTGCTGCGCCTTATTTCTTTTCAGAGAAGCGTGCTGAAGATGTTTATTAGATATTTTCCCAAGGCAGCGTGACTTCGTTAATATTTATTACATACAATTTTTGTTAATTCCTCAAAGTAATGTATTTTCAAAGTGAATACAATGTTAATATGAATTATCTATTTTTAACAGGAAATACACTGAGCTATAAAAGATAACATAAATCGGTATATCAACAGTCTTATATTTCTATAAAACTTGTTTTATATTATTTGACGATAAAATTTAGTTTTAAATTTTAAACTTATAAATTCGAGTTAAAATAGAGTAAAAATCTTTGATTTTTCTATTTAGAATTGTTTTAAAAAATGTTTTAAAGTTCCAGAAAGAAAGTCATTCCAATATCAAGTGAATCATCATTAAGCCCATCAGTACCTTCGGGGAATGATGAATAAATTTAGAAGATATATCACAATCGAAATCATGATTATTAAGAGCTTGAACTAAAGCCTAACGTAAAATTCTTTTTTGCAAAAGGCGTCATGAAAAAATATATGTCAACTATTACAGCTGAAACTCCATACGTGAGGTATGGCATGGAATAAGAATGGCAGCAAAAGGACTTACACTACCGTCGCCCGTCAGTCTAAGGGTCAATTTGTTTCTAATAAAGAAGATACTGTCGAAATTTGGATATCACTTTAATAAAATAAGTGGATCTGAAAATCTTTTATAAATAAAAATATAAACTGAAACAGAACTAGACTAACGTCATTAAATAATTATTAGCTTATAATGAACCAATAGTAAGGGTTAAACTAATGAAAGCACTTTTAGAAGCTAATTATTCACCAGAGTTCGATGAAATCTGATCAGAGTTCGACAAAATCATACAAGTTCCTGAAATGGCTAAAATACGAATTTTTAATTTATTCAATATTATAAGGGCAGAAGGTATTTACATTAGCTAATGGTGTGAGATGATTATTATTCCCGTTCTGAAATTGGGTAAAGATTTAAAAGTACCCAATGACTATCTACCAGTTAACTTCACTTACGTAGTATTGCAGTAAAATACTAGAAAGAAAAGCGAACAGCCGGCTGATCTAAATAATGGTATACCTAATTCTGTTATCGATTATATTTCCAAATAGGTTTCCGAAACAACTCAAGAACGAAAGCAATAGTTAATTCTTCTCCAGGACACCATTCAGAACAGCTTCGCGAAACGACAGTACCTAACAGTTTCATATTTTAACTAATTAAATTCAATCCGTGATAGAAACTCGTAGATATAATCATATTCATTTGCAGTGAAGGAATTATTATTATCAAAGGTAAAAATTTGCTGTTGGGTAAACAATGCAAATAGGCAAATTGTTAACATGCAACAAAATAAAGTTGCTAATTACTCTTAAAAAAGTGTATTTTTCCTTAATATCAGTTCAGAACATTAATTATTAACGAGTGCAAATTGCAATAATATTGCGCCGCCCCCTCGCTCGTATCGAAGGCATCTACAGAGCATGCCTCTAAAGGCTTCGGATCAAAAAACAAGTGTTGCCACGAAAGGGTCAATTTACTATTTTGTTTTTGTCAAAATACCGAAATTCGAACGAAAAGCGTTCCGTACATCGACCTAAAAATTTCATAACACACAAAAACAGCCGTTTAGTAAATATAGATTATATAATGCAAAAACCTTCCTTGGAAGAATCTAAGCTATCATTGAGTATACAACAAATAATAATTTGTATTTATTTACCTGTAGATTAATATACGTATACAAAATATATTAAATATAGGGTGAAAATATAGGATTTTAATTACATTCCTTTTGTGTTATGTCAAAAATAGAGCATCAATATTTAAAGACTGACATCTAGAATTCTTAAGACGTGAACATGTTTCACTTGAAACCTTACGATGTGATTTGTGGATCAAATTAATAATATTTGACAAACTGAAGTTGTTTATTCTTCAACATAAAATGGATGGGATTTTCAGTACCTCAAACTTGACAATTCTATTTGCTGACGTATTCATCAAGATGGAAATGCGCTTCGTCGCTGAACAAAATGTTTTTACTAAAATCAGAATCAATTTCTTTCTTTTCTAACACCCGATTAACAAATGTACGACGTTATAAATGACCTATAACTTTTAATTGTTGTATCAGCTGAATTTTGAATGCTGGCAGAAGCAGATATTTTTTTAAATCCGATGCATGGTGCCTCTTAACAGATTCAATGATTATGCACGACGTCGAATTGATGTGTTTAAATAATCTCATACACTTTCTCTCACTGCAACAATAATTTCATCTGACGAAGACGTATTGGTATTGCTTTATCAATAACAGAACCCATCTCTTAAAATTTCTTGATTAAGTTACAAATTGTTAACTATATAGGCGCTTCATTTTGTCTTAATTTTGTGCGAATCTTTCTTAGTACTACTTAAATGATCACCCACCTTCATAAAATAGTTGTACATAAACTATTCGTCGTTGAGCTGTTAATTGTAGCATGCTGATATAGTATCGTTTGTAGATAAGTCATTAAATATTGACGCAATTTGATAAGACACAAATGGCGCGTAGTACGAATCCTATAGTTCCAACTAAGACATCCTATATAAATATAAATTAGGTAGTGAACGAATTATATGTACATGAAATAAAAAATATGAATACTTGTAACAAAAATAAATTTACAGTCAACTATATATAGTAAACAAAAACTATATTAGCCGATAATCGATGAATTAAGAACAAGAGGCACTGTACATCAACTAAGTGGCCGGACATCTACTCCTAATAAATATGAATAGTATTAAGATCTGCAAGATATTAATAATAATGAAATACGTAATTGTGTTTTCTTAAAATTCAGAACTGTTTATACATTTCTTTAAATTAAGAGGAAGAGAGTTATAGTCTTTACAACCCTGATGAATTTCTAGTATGGAAGGTAGTGGCGTAGAATTTCTAACACATATGAATATCGTGGTTTAAATTTGAATATATATTTATGTAATATATTTAATTTTTTATATAAATACTCAGGAGTGTTATAAAATTTTCACTCACTAATCCCACTAAGTCACTAATCCCACTAAGTCACTAATCCCACTAAGTCACTAATCCCACGTTCACATGTTCTTACATAATACGCAAACTTAAAACAACCATTTTCAATTCTTTGTAAGTGTACCATATTAGAATTTCTAAGGGCAGGTCCATATATGCAATCACAGTAAGATAATTTTGAATACATTAAAGAACTACACAGATTAATTTTTAGTTATGAGCTTATTATGCCCCTGTGCGAATAAATTTGTTTTAAAGTAGTATATGATGTTTGACATAAAAAATTTACGTGTTTAATAAATTTTAATTTGTCGTCAAGCCTGGGGCCCAAATTTTTGAGGCAGTCGGTAATAATATCTAAAGAAATATCTTCTAATTTAATTTTTATCTCGCATATTATTTTAATTATTTTATTTTTTAAACCAAACATTATAACATTTGACTTATCTGGATTCAGTTTTGATCTATGAACAGCAAATAAATTTAATTATTAAGTCATTATTAATTACTTCATTTAATAGATTTATATCATTATCAGTAAAACTAAGATAAAATTGAGTCATTAGCATATTGATGTATGCTGCAGCCTCTGCAGAAATATATGTGTGGAAAATAATAAGTGTTCGAGTCCCTTGAGGGATTCCGTAAATTATGGGCAAGACATCAAGCACATTAAAGCCTACGCAACGCCTCGTCGTATGGGCGCTCAACGGCTGTAAATGTTGAAAATACTTGTCGCCGTATATTTGAAATTCTTTGTACATACGGCATAAAAAATTATCAGTAATTCATTTCTTTTGTGAAGATAAGTTTTCATTAGAATTAGTGGTCATTCTAATACCATAATATTGACAGTAACATCGCTTTATCGCATAACTGTAAATGCTTTAAAATTATTAAATTATTATATTCAATTCAACATTACTATTATGTATATAATGTACGTATGTATGTACCGTGAATTTAAATGAACCCACTTTCTTACATTAAAATAAAGCGCTTTATAGTACATATGCAATTATTCTTTATAAAAAATTATTTATGTTTATCTACTTACGAACTTAGTTCTAGGAGAGTAACATATGTATAAAATCCAATATACAGTCACTTAATTTTACACAAATAGTGAAGGTGACACTAATTTAATTGTTTAGAGATATTGTTTCAAATATATTTTATTTACGTATTTCTTTACAACTACTATGGTTCTACTTTTAAATCTCTAATATTCACAAAAATTATAGCAAATACTAGCAACTATATTTAAATATAATCGACTAGAACAAAAAAATGTACACAAGTTAAAATTATCCTAGCGCCTTCGCCATTTATCTAAAAATTGCTTTGAGGTAACAAATATACTTTCCTATAAAGTATTTTTATCTTTTATGTTTTCTTTTGATTTACCCATCTCTAACCATGCATAACTGTAGAAAGGTAATTATATAAACTGGGACAATTAGAGGTAGGCAGCAGAAGATTGTTTTATGATTTATGTTTGATATTCTTCATGCGTAAAGCCTCTTTAAATGTAATCAAGAATGCTAAATTTTTAGGTCTATTTACAATTTATGTTATAAATTGAAATATGTAACATGTGTATCAAAGTATTTTCGACAATATTGTGGCAGAATTAAGAAATAAATTTAAAACATTAAAAGCAAGTGAAATATACTCGTAAAGTAAATAATATAGACGAAACAACCAACTTGCGGCTGTAAAAAGGGCGTTAGTATTATAATAGAATTATATGTATTTAAAGAACCCAATCTTCTATAGATTGATAATAATTTAGTGACTAACACACATCACGAAACTATGAAAGTCAAAAACCATTGGTAAAGATAGAATATTTGAAACATTTGTATATTTAATATAAATATACAAATTATTATTTAAAAAACTATATTATATGTCTTTGGTATTTTTGCATTGCATTGCAAAGTCAAATCAAAAACAGTATTTAGTTGATGGCTCTTCAACTGGAAATTATATATCAAATCAACTTAATAGGAACAGAAATTTATAAAGACAAAATCTCTTCCTAATATACCTCCATCTGCTAGCCTGTTCGTACCTGATAGTGTATATATATTCTGTAAATGTAATTTATTTTCGGGAGCAAAAAAGTTATTTGCTGGTTCCCATGATTATTTGCAATGCGGGGGATACATCAAATAAACATTTTGCATTTCATATCAACGTTTTAAATATTTGTTTTACTTTTATCTTGATGCCAAATCATCTATAGACGTAATAGTTTGACAATTGTTAATTTTGGAATAATTAATGTATGAGCATTATTTCTTTTTATTTCCTTATTCATGTAGGCGTCACAAAGAATATATTCATTAACAACGAACTGTCAGCTCGTGAACAATACATTCAATGATGCACTAGAATTAAGAATACAAAGAAATAATTCACTATAACCTTACATGACCATTATGGTTTGATGGAAATATAAAATAATAAATGGTTATCAAACGACGTGACGTAATGAATATTACCATGTGCTAAAAAAGTTTATTTGAAAAAATATTTATAATTCATATTTAGTAGTATATATTAACTTTCAAACAAAAACATAATACTGATTTTTTTAATGTTCTCATTCAAAACTCCTGATTTCGTCTTTCCGTGTAACATGGAACTCATATTACTGGTGATTTTTTTTAAAAGACATCCTGAATAGCTTCGTTCTCGTTTTTTCAGGATGAATTCCTAAGAAAAGTTAATTTTAGTTTCAAGAGACACATATGGCAAATTTAGATTCATACTCTTCGGGTAGGAGAGTGTGCTTGTAAATAATATATCGCACTATTTTGTTCTATTTTTTTAAGGTGAATTTAATTTCATATTGCAATAGATTAGAATTTATCAGTGTATTCGAATACGTCACATAAGTTGTTTAAATTTAAAATGGTGTAGACTATTGCCGAGAAGGTCGAAGTTAATTTGATTTAATAGTAAAACATTTAAAATTTTTATTAGGTTAATTTTTCTTTCCTTTCTTTTAATCCTTCTTACACATTAAATACGCTATTTAATTACAGTTAAAATTATAATTCAAGTAAAGTATTACAAGGCAATTAAAGAATAGTGAGAAAAGAATGAAGATTAATGTCTTTTTTTATTTTATTGTCACTTTATTTTTTCGATATATCCACGGTATATCCTTTTAAAAGACCTTAAATCTCGCTTTTCAATTATTCGTAACCCCAAATTTAATCAAACTTAACTCAGACTATTAACTGTCTTTATAAATAAAATTAACATCCCTTCAATATGAGACGTTATTCGACTCATGTTCCCTATAATAGGTTGTAGAATGCGTTTACTCCAGAGGGTGAACTTGTGCATCGGAATTTGTGATACTTATGTGTTTCCCCTAAGACAACATAAATAACCTGTTTCAAGAAATTGTCATTAAAAGACAAAAACCGGGGGTCTTTTTCAAAATATTATCGTGCATAATGAACGGATTTTATTATGGGTAAGAGGAAAGCATTAAATGAGAAAAACTTACCCAGATATCTGTAAACCGATTTACTCTTTTTATTTAATTTATATTTCTATTTTATTTCTATTCTTATGATTTGGTTTGTAAAAGATTTATTTAAAAATATATTTCATCTCGCTGCATAAATATGTGTTAATATTTATAATTATTACTAATTCTAAATACTTCACATTGTATTTTTGTGTCGTTCGCCATTATATTAGTCGTCTTTATTATTCTGCTGTGACAGATAACAAGATAACATTTGTATTTTGTTTCAGGTACTTACTGGTGCTGCAACCTGTTTTTATGCCTTTATTGGCTTCGATATAATAGCCACGACCGGCGAGGAAGCCGCTACTCCCAAAAAATCTATCCCCTTGGCAATCTTGTCGAGTCTAATAATCGTTCTTATAGCGTACGTCACTAGTTCTATGATGTTAACATTAATTGGTAAGTATATAATAAATAATATAATAAGTGTCGTATGGTTACTACATCTATTTGGAAAGAAGAATTAAATGTCTAGTAAAATGGAAATATGAAATATCACTAATTACACTGCGGAACAATTTTGTTGTCAGTCGGGGTTGTAAGAAAATTTTCATCGCTGATATCAAATCTGAAATAAATTTTTCACTAGATGCTCTAATTTCCATACAATTTTATATTGAATATAGAGCGCATCATTAGTGATATGTACCAGCGAGAATGAACGTAATAGAACGCTTTCCCAAGATTACCTTGAAATATAATTAATAATGAATATAAAAAATGTATAAATGTTACAGTTAATATGCTCTTTGTCTCAAGGTGGCCCTATCTTTTATGGACTAAGAGTATAATTAATTCCAAAATTAATTCCATCTTTTCTTGGTGGTATATTTTAGGTGTAGGTGTTCAGGCAAACAGGCAAATACTTTAAGGGTACTAATATCGAAAATTTTGAAGTAAAAAATATAAAATTACTTTATTATAACATTTTTAAAATGTTATTTTGAAGAAAGTTACGAAGTTGGTTACGCCATTAAATACATGTATTGTCTATTTATTATTCTTCTGTACTATATATGTAACTATTATGTATTCTTCTATACTGTAAAATATGTATTATTATGTGCTATATATACATTTTTCATAATCTAATATATTTAATTCTTTTGTGTTTTCAGTTCCGTATACCAAAGTAGATAAGGATTCCGCGTTAGTGGAAATGTTTGGACAAGTAGGCGCCTACAAATGTAAATACATCGTAGCCGTAGGTGCCCTTGCAGGTCTTACTGTTAGTATGTTTGGGTCGATGTTTCCCATGCCAAGAATCATATATGCCATGGCTCAAGATGGACTAATATTTAGGTAATAGACCATGATTATTAATGATCTCTATTAGCATTGTAAAACAGAGATAAATATTGAATACAAAAGTAGTTATCCTCGGTAGCTACAGACAGAACAGACCAACATGCAGATAAAAATACTAAAGTTAATACAAATAATCACCAGCAGATTCCAAGTAGTCTACAATATCAAAATAATTTCAGCTAAGAGTAAAACGACCTTCTGTAATTTTAATATAATAGAGAAACTTAAGGAATGTTCATAACTCTCCAGATGAAGGAGTAATTTTTTCCATATGTTAGATTCTTTTTTATTTTAAAAATATAGATGATCTATATCTAAAATACTATATAATTTAAATAAAAGCAGGGCAACTTTCTATAATTTTAAGATTTCAAGGCACCTTTTCTAATATTTTCTTAAGTCAAAAATTATTATTTTCTGTACATTAGTAATTAAAAAAATTGCCACTGAACGTCCTCATGTATTAGTTACTTCATGTATAACGAGGTACATAAAAATTTCCCCAACGTTGTTGCGAATAGTTTGCAATACGTCTTCGTATATCTGATTAACATATATGTCTTAGTGTAGCTGGATTAGGGGGTATTCGGTCCATATATTTTTCTAGAAACTGGCTCAGTGTGGGGTAAGTTTACGTAACGGAATATCACTTGCCAAAAAGGTTACCGTGAGGTCATAGATAAATAGAGTGTCATCGTTATTGTGACCGTTAGATGAAGCATGCCTTTTCACATATATTGTTACATTACTGTTTTTAAATGAATTAATAATTCGGTCACGCACATTACAAAATAAATCAGTTCCTCTAATACACATGCCCGCAAACAAATTCGAGTCACTATTATTCCAGAAATACAAACACACGACGTGATCCACAAGGCCGCATAGACACTGAAAATAGCAATCAGATAAAAACAAATCCATAACAGGCCTCTGTATAACACGCGGTGGCAATACCGTCCCAAACCCATAACAGACATCGAAAGCGTATCGATTGTTAATTCATCTCTGTTGCGACTCGACCCAACATAAGTTTGAATAGGCGCTTTACTCATAAATACCTCAAATTAGTATAGGCAAGTGCCCACCCATGAACAAAATATAAATAATCAAAAAAATAATAAATAAAAAAATACAAGGCAGTTTTATGTAAGGCTAGTGTAATTACTTAGTACATCAAATAACATTTATACTACAACGTGGAACTGGCAGTGGTATAATTTATAAATACAAGGTGGGGCAGAGCAACTTGTTTATTTGAATTCGGTGCCCTGAAGCGATGGTTACCCCTAAAAGGGTGGACGTAGGCACATTCGAGAAGGCGGGGCGTAAAGTTGTATCTCCGCTTAGTTTAGTTAACATCAAGGAGTGGACGAAGGTGGAGCGCCTGTCGAGGTATACTTTTCTAACAGTCGCTCAATCACCGCCACGCAACGTGAATTCCGTACCCATTTCAATATTGAGTCCCGTGGTCATGTTCCTGGCCGACAGTCGATTGTTTAATGTATAAATGACTTCAGAATAACGGTGATCTCAAGAAAAAAAGACCTGGGCTTCCACGAACAGTAAGGTAACCTCAAAATATTGACATGGTAAGGATTTCTGTTTTGCGATCCCCTCAGCGCTCTGTCCGCAAACATGCAACTGCTGTTGGGTTGTCTGCTCGTTCTATGAGGCGAACTCTTCATGAAAAACTAAAATTTCATCATTACATCCTTCACTGTTTCTCGAGGGAATGCATGTGAGGCGCTTCTTGGCATACCTCACGACACACTTGTTTTCTTCAGTGATGAAGCTCACTTGTTTACAACGATCATCCTGGGAACCTGGCTCACTTGAAAAACAATATTCGTGAAGTTGTCGCCAACATACCCATCGACATGCTGGAAAGAGTTGAACGAAACTTCCGAGTTCGATTCAGTGTATTGGGAATAAAGGACGCCACCTACCTGATATCATGTTTAAAACTGTGTAAACATAAAATTTAAATGTTGTGCTTGATGCTGTTCAAAGAATTAAATATGTATCTGCATTACTTTTTTTTATTGGATTTCTAAATAAGCAAGTTACTCTGCCTCACCCTGTAATAACAATATGGTGGCTGTATAAAAGATTTATGATTATTAAACGGCTTTATTTTCACATTTTATTTTATGTAGTAGCGTAGACATTTATGGTCATTAGCCACTATTCTTCTATAGAATATTTTCTTGATATTTTATACAATTGGTTGAATATAATCTCTAGGAGACACTATCAATATTTAATATAAAAAAATACTTTTAATGTATTTCTAGTGCCTGTTACATTATATTGTAGTAGTATATGATTTTCTTGAATATGTGAATTCCTTGCAATAGATGGCAATATGTGAGAATATTATGTCCTAATCTAAGATGTGTAATTATTTTCACATTTATCCGAAATATTCTGTCAGTGTTCATACTCTACTGTTCCGACATTATTTTCAGACAATACGTATATTCTATTAACATGTCTGAAAATTTTGAATACTTAATTCATTTCTCAGTTTTCTTATCTCTATGTGTAGCCACATATAACTTATTGAGGATTGAGGTGCACAGCAATTATGCAATATGACATGATGCCTTTCGAGATTAACTTCTAAATTGTTTCATTTCAAAGAGAACGCTAAACTATTTTTCATGAGAGCGACATCTGCTCTAGACAGTTTAATCTCCACAAATCCTCATAGTCTCGCAAATCATTCCCAAAGCTCTAACTTTGATATTAGTTTGGCTTCACTTTAAGCCGACCATCATAAAAAACCGATGTAGGTACCTCAAAGTATAAATTTATGTAGTTTGTCGGTTCTTTTAGCCATCATAAATATATAAATTGCTATCATAAGAACATGGGAATTATTAAATTTATTATTTAGAAATAAATTGACGTCAAATCAAAGCAATACAATGTACAATATAGAATAATGGCAGTGAATGAATGATAATTTATTTTTATGTTTATTTGTTCATTTTAATGCGGAGGACTTGCTTTATAATAATAGAATACATTATTTTAAAATCAAGAAACACGAATCAACAAAAATGAGAAAGTTCAATTAGTGCTACACAGTCAAAGTCCATCCGAGGTTCACATAAAAACGTGGGACAGGTCTACATATTTCTTAAAAACGGTGAAGAATTTGGTCACAGTATCAGAAGGCAGAAGAAATATAACGTGAATGTAATACTAGTGAAGATCGAAATCGCCCACTAACAAACCGTGTCGACCGAATATAACGAACACATTGATGAAATATGATCTAGAACGACAAATAGACTAGACTGTCACATGGCACTTTAACGCCTCAATACACAAAAGTTGTTGAAATGGCTTTCAAAAGAGAACATCACATCGAGTACAGATGTGATGTTCACAGAATTGTTTTTTTTTTAAAGTGAACCATCATGTTTACATAGACATTAGCGGTGAGTATAACTTCCATTCATCGATTCTTTCCAACAAGACAAAGCTAGTTTTTGGCTAGTGATCTCAGACCAACCACCCCAAATTCCTCGTCGATAAAAGTAAAATATAAACACATACAACAATCCTTTGGATCAATTTTGATGGCGTGGCATACTGATATGTGTACGATGAAGAATGGTGTTCAAGTTGTGGGTAATGGGATTATTTTCAATTTGTAACTGATTTTGTATATCATTTAAGAAGCCAGAAAAACATAATTTACACATCACTGTGTCAATGTTTTTAATCCAAAACTGTAGATTTGATCGGAACCAGCTATTAACCCCCCCCCCCCCCCTCCAGTTTCTCCAATAATTAGCCACCTAGATGATTCTCCATGCTTAAATAATTAATTACCTAACTGCATCACACTACAAACTGCATCATATTAACTTAAACTCAAGATGGAAGTGATTAAAAGATTTTCAAGTTTCGGAGTATTCATTAATTTATTTATGTCCTTTGCATGTAACATCAAAATCTGCCTAGTATATTCAGTACATATTTGTATTTCATAAACAGTCAAATATTAATTACTATTATTAATAACATTAAAACCTTTTTAAAGAAAGCAAAAAGTTTATTTATTGTGCTTGTCTAAGTTATTTAAACTAGATACATCATTAAATTCAATTGTCTGCCTGATAGTCTGATAAGGACATCAGAGACAAACAAGTATCAAGTGACAAGTATTTAATTTGGGTGTAACTTCCGTGTGGTAACCTCTGCTCTTACAGTTATTTAAGGGGTAAAATGGAGTGTAAAAGTTTAAATATAGTTCATCATATGCCACTAACAAAAATAATACTGTAATAGTTCTTATTCTTTTTGAAATATAAGTCAAATCCCTCAATTGAGACAATCAGCCAGCTTAAGAAATACTTATCTCATGTTTTCGGTTTGTTTATGACCATACGATACTTCATAGAGGCTTATTTCGAAATACCACATAAATCAAACTAACAAAGTAGCAAACCAACAACAACAATAACACAATATTACCAATAAATTAATGTTTATATGCTACTAAATATTTTTTTTTAGAATACCTATACAGATTCCTACATTCACAAAAATATTTAACGTATGTGCATATATTAAATTTGATTTTGCTTTGCTAAAAATGGTAGTATTCTACGAAAGAATTGTATGGTCTAATACGACCCAATAAGAACGTCATGTATGGGAACTCACATATCGCAATTTCATAATTTTTGGGAATCGTCAGTGCAGCGTGCACGAAGTCAGATGCCCTGAGTAAAAATGAGACACAGGCCACCTTGATGTGAATGTACACATATTACGGCCATCTACTTACTAAATTACAAAACAACTTTTTTTGCGGGGGATATCACTTGCTTATTACATTCTCCATGGTAGGACTATCGTGAATAATTTATAACAAATTTATAAATTTATTCTTAAACCAATGTCCCATAATTTAAGTTTAACATATTTATCAGAACTCACAAGAGATACTAGAGCAGATCGATATTTTCCATGCGAGTTATTTAATTATCCTTGTTATCTCCGATATTCTTACTAAAGCATAATGAAATTAAAAAGTGTCTACCCAAATTAATCCTTATCCTTACACACTTCCTATATAGTACGATGATAATAAAAAGCTACATTTTTATTACAATAAAGCTATAATGCCTCCTCACATATCTTATAAATTTCTTCAGATTTTATTAATATGATACTGCACTTTACTGTAATACTGTTATTCTATAATACGCTATTCTTTTTACAGGGTATTTGCACAAATCCTGCCCAGCACAGGAACGCCAGTCCTAGCCACATTTCTTAGTGGATTAGCAGCTGCGCTAGCGTCTCTTTTTATACGACTAGAGATACTTGTAGAAATGATGTCTATAGGTAAGCGAGAATTAATCAACAATTGTAAAATTTGTTTTAAATAAAATAGAATGAGTACGTAACTGAAGCCTAATGCTGTCAACATTTGAAGGATCATTTAAGCGTAAATAATATCTGTTCAATCTTGATGAACTGACAGAAAAACTAAAGATTAATCTTTTTAATTATGATTAAAAGTAATTATGCATTTTTATTTCAAAGTAATATATCCAAATACTACAACCTACTAGGATAATAAAGTCTTAACTATCCACTTAGCAATTTTGAGGGAAATCATGAAGGACTTTAATTTTAAATAACATTGTGTTATTAGACTTTAAGTATTTATTGCTGTTGCTATATTCTTATTATCTAAGCTCTAATCACCTTGAGAAAGCAACCGTGTATAACAATTATATACGTACATGGTTGTACATAAGGTATAATAATTATTTTTAAACAAACTCCAGTAAAACAAAGTATCATGCATTAAAATGATATTAGCGCCTCCGCCATTTCCTTAAAAATCATGCACGCTAAATTAATTTAATCTTTTGTTCATGTTGCTTTCTTCCAAATATTATAAATCACAACATTAAAACTATAAATACAATATAAATTAGTTTAGACAAATGTGACATGATAGTAGTCCAAGATACTAACATAAAATAAAAATGTAATTAAATCACACTCATTACAACTTAAACTTTTTAATTGTTTCGCGCAAGAATAAAAACTGGACGTATTGAATAAATACATCATAAGACTTATTTTAGATATTATCTGCGTGAACATTACTGTGCGTACTTTATGCGCAGACTCATGAATTATCCAGAAGTATTTTTACTTATTATATCCCGAGATATTAAATTTATCGAAATGTTTAAATTACTATTATAATATATCATATATTCTTGTATAGCTGAGGACTTTGATAATATAGTTTTCATAAACATAAATTATTTTAACAAATAGGAATATAAAAGAGTATCATCAAAATCTACGAAAAAGAAACAAAAGGACATTTCTCTCCAAGAACACGGCAAACAGTGCATAGTTATTTCGAAGTGGTCAAAAATGTTTTAGGACAGAAATATATGCAAATTAGAAAATATTGGTGACTCTGAAACGCTATTAATTATTTTATTAAATTATTTACAACACTCTTTGGCGTATCAATCCCTGTAATAAATAAAAAAATTAAAGTTTCAAAACTAGAATGCTCTCGGAGAAAATGTTAGGAGAGCGTGAAAATTTGCAAAACATATTTTGGCTAATGAAAAATACTCATGACTATCTTCTACATGGTATAGATACAAGAAAAATAAGTAAATCATCAAAATCTATAAGAAAACAAAAGGACATTTCTCTCCAAGGACAAATAGTACACAATTATTTCGAAGTAGTCAAAAATGTTTTAGGATAGAAATATATGCAAATTAAAAAAATGTCATAAGAATAAATATAAAGGGAAATATAGACATACATGCATAATCTATATTCTAAATTTACACATGCAATAAAAACACTCAATATCAATAAGCCTGCAAAACATACTAATATCGATACTAATACTAATATCAATACCAATATCAATAAGTCTGGATGCTGATCGAGCTTTCAAAAAGCAAGTTTGACAATAATGAACGTAAAATGAAATCAAATTTAGATTGGAGAAGGACCAGCGAAATTATTATTTAATTGACGAAAGTTTTGCTACATGATGTCATTACAAAGATACCATCAATAATTTTGTATTTTGAAAAATTGTGTAATTTTATCTATTTTAAAAGGCCCTGTAGTCATCTATTTATCTAGATTAAAGTTAATATTAATTAAGTCATTGAAATATATTTAAAAATTATTCATTAAAAAACCTTTTTAATTATATTTGAAATATAAACAAATGTTAAATGTATCTGTACTCTGACAATAATATAGTGAATTATAAAAGAAATGTTTAGACTAAGTAACTAGGGAACGATGTTTGCAGATCTAATCAAACTTTCTAAGGATGTCTATAATTATTTCATGAATTTCCAGCTCCCCTGGGGTTAACCCTGGGTGATTATATTAATGTTTTAAAACTGACGTTGTGCTTATATCCATGTCATGTAAGAGTTAGTAGGATAATAACTTATTCCTTCTTTGAAAATAAAGATACTGCAGAGAAAAAAACATATATATTTGATACATTACTTTGAAAAAAATCGGCATTGTTTTTTACTTCCTAGATGTTATACAAACAGGATCTTAACGATAATCTTTTTCAAAATAATAAATAAATCTCTCAACAATTATACTTTTGTTTGTCGTTAATTTGCTATTGTGTGTAAGATTTAAATAAAGTTATATATTATTAGTAAACTTAACCAGAAAACATATTAATTCATATCTCCACTATAACTAACTTCATAGCTAACTTCGACATTATTTAGATATGTCGTGAGTTCTTTTTTATTTTATCAATGAAAGTCAGTCAGACCTTTGTATTTTGAGTTTTATTTCCCCTAGCTAAAAGTAGTTTTTATTTGGAATTATTTTCTAACTCCACTTTTAAGTCACACTGGATATGGTTTATAAAGTTGGATATATGTTTTTAGGTTTTGATGTGGATTTATATTCACGAGCATTACGAACAGTAAACAGCATCGTTTACGTCAATAACATTTCCAGTAACCACAAAAGCAGTAACTCCTAAAATAATGTTAAATTTACTTTAAAACTACATCGTTCCTAAGTTTGTGTTTGTTACTAGATAATACATCAATTTGAAGTAGTTCTAATAATTCTACATACCAAATCGAAAGTCCGCATATCTTCTTTTTAATTTGCCAATTACGGAGCTATTTCTTAAAGAAATATTCTCCATATTTGAAGTATATGTTTGTTTAATTATTTCTCGTTTGGGCATTCTTTCCATAAGCTTGTATATTAATATATTGAAACCATAATTCACAATGGAATTGAGTAAAACAACTACTAAGTTTTATACCACTATATTTACACAGAAACGTGACTGCAGTTTCGACAATTTTTTGTCATTTTCAAAACGATGGTTCAACTAAGAATAAAATACAATCATTCTGTTCCTATAATATACTCGTATATACTATCCAAATACAGAGACCAAGGGTTATGACAACAAACAGGTAATTAAGGTTTACAAGAAAACGTGTTTTATAAATGGTGCAATCCCGATCATCAAATTGTGGGAATTTCCATGAATATTATTAATAACTATTATACAGGGGGCTAAATAATTCTGATAACAGTAAAAAGAGGAGAATATCTACGTGATCATTTAATAAGTTAAAATTATCACTATGGTTGTATTTATAGATTTCTATTGCTTCTAACCAACTAAGTTTTAAACCTTTGCTGGTATAGTGTAGGATTTTCATATTATTAATACCTGGGAAATTATGTCCACTTTCTAAGATATGATTAGCAAAAGTAGAATCTGTTTTCTGTAACCTGAAGGATCTATTGTGGATCCGTTTGTGCTATATACATGTGCTGTTGCACTTCGAGCAATTTAACCTATAAACTCCCAATTTTTCATATTTATTAGTTGTATCTTTGGCATTATAAACTAAATTTGATAACCTTTGTGGTTGGGGTTTTAATGCTACTTTGATGTTATGTTTTTTGAGAATATTTCATATTTTTATTGACAATGTACCATAATATGTGATGGTGGCATAAGGTCTTTGTTTATCTTCTCTAATATTTGGATAAATTAATTTAGAAGTATACTGATTTTGTTTTTTCTTTATTAATTTGGTAATAGTTTTTGTTGGGAAACCATTCTTTTTAGATATATTTTGAATTGTTATAAGTTCTGTTTTATCTATGTTTCTGATAAAGGTAGCGAAAAAGCTCTATGTAACATTGAATTATATACAGCTATTTTATGCGAATATGGGTGGCAAGAATCAGAGGAGATAGTGATGTCGGTATATGTTTTCGAAAAAGACAACAAATGTAAATTGATTATTTTTGTGTGTGATAGTAAGATCTAGAAAATGTATGCTATTGTTCGTTTCTCGTTCTATCGTGAATTTTATATTTTTGAAATTTCTTGAATCCATAATTACATCACATTGTAGATCAGTGACGGTCTTAACACATTATTACCATTTACTCTGCGTTTCGGTACAACATTTTGCTTTAAGAAGTAACCTCAAACATACAATATCATTATGTATTTCACAGCCCATAAAAAAAGTCTGCTGGAAGTAGACCAGATTCGAATACTGAGACTCGTTAGAGAAAATTGACCCAATAGCAATGAAGATTCTCTAATGCATAGATAATTCTTATTAATTTTGTTTCTCCGACAGTATAACCTTTCATGTAATTTCACATGCAAGGCAAGCAGTTTAACATGATACATTATGAATTTTTTGTTTAGTATTTCTTGTACCTTTCACAGTTGGTCGAGAATTACGACGAAAGGTTTTCGCGTAGTTTACCTTGTCTATTTACAATTATTCACGCCTAACCACGTTCGCGTGGTGAATACTCATAAATCGTTGACCGTTTTTGTCTTTTCGGGTTGTCTCACTGAGTTATTCATAAACGTTCTAACTCTTTAATATATTTTATTGCAGCTTTTTTTGCTATGTAAATGCATACAAATGAGCACAACACAGCTTTAAAAGGTTTTTCCTACGCAACACTCGTCATTAAATACATCAATCTCTCAAAAATTTTCAACAACAACCAAGATTATTGCATAATACAGCTTAAAGGTGGAATGCATTTACTATCTGGAATATATTATCCAGATTATTTGTAGTTGAAATTCATGCTCATCACGTTCTTATTAAAAAAAAGAGTTATTTATGGATAGTGATTAGAAATAATTAAGCAATATTGATACGTAATACTTTCCCAATATTGATATTTTCAATTTTTCACTTTCACTTTGAAATTTTCACAGTAACTGCTATAGTTATAGTAGTTACTATATGTGTACTACTAATACCAGACAGTAGTTCAAATAATTGTTCCCGTGATATAATAATTTTTATGTCTTCTAGGTGTAATTAAATTGTAAAATGTTCTGCATGTTGATGAATCATAAAGTAACATTTTAACCCCTTTAACCATATACCAAGTTTGACTGATGGTATATAAAATAAATTATACTTATAAAGGGTTTTTCAATAGGGACGCTCTAAATTTATTAGGTTATTAACAACATGGCCTCTATGTTGTTAAAGATTATCTGTCATATTTATTGCGAATATTCAATAGTATGGCAAATCAAAATGAAAGGTTATAGCGTTCAACAACGTATACAAATCATCAAATCTTGTTTTCAAAATTAGTGCTCCAATCGACAAATGCTTCGCGCATTACGTGATTTTTATCATCACCACAACCGTCCCGCTGCGTCGACTATTCCACGTTTGGTGGCCAAGTTCGAGTCAACCGATTTAATGGATAATCATACAATATCCATAAGTCACCTAAACGCAGGATCTGCTGAAAACATCGCTGCTGTGCGTTAGTGTGTACGAGAAAACACGAGACAATCAATTTCTCATCATTTACAAAAACTTGATCTTCCTGCGACTTTTACTTGGCGAATTTTGCGTCGGAACTTGGGTATGCACCCATACATATAATATCCAACTTACTCAGGAACTTAAGGTAAACGACCATAGACAACGCCGTTCGTATGTTTGGGCTCTGGAGCAGTTGAAAGTTGACCCCCCAATTTCATCAAACAAGAAAATAATCTTTAGCGACGAGGCTCATTTTTGGATGAATGAATATGTTAACAAGCAGAATTGTCGGATTTGGGACGATACCAATCCACACGAGATACGCCAGCAGCAAATCCGAAAAAATCACTGTTTGGTGCGGATTTTGGTCTGGCGGAATCATCGATTCGTACTTCTTCCAAAGCGAAACTGGCATTTCCATAATCGTCAACGGCGAGCACTACAGATTAATGATAAGCAACTTCTTGTAGCCTAAACTGGATAATATGGATACCTACAACATGTGGTTTCAACATAACGACGCTACGTGCAACACAGCGCATGCCACGATAGACATTCTGCACGAGCGATTTAAAGGTATATCTCGCGCAGCGGCAACGTTAACTGGAAATCGAGATCGTGCGATTTGACGCCTTTAGACTCCTTCCTTTGGGGCTATCTTAAATAGCAGGTCTATGCGAATAAACCGCAAAAACTTGATGCCCTGAAAGTCGCCATAGCGAATGCCATGCAGCAAATTCAGCCAGAATTTATGAGACAATGTCATCGAAAATTGGACCTCCCGAATACGTGCCATCAAGCAAGGCCGCAGCGGACATTTGAACAACATTATATTCCATATATAATACCATAACATATTCTTATAAATAAAAAAATGAGTGGATATCTCACGCACAACTTGTTTTATTTACATTTAAAAATAGAGTGTCCTTATTGAAAGACCCTTTAATATAAAAATATAAAATTTTGGTTCTTCCGAATAACCACCAAACAATGTTAAATTCACTACCTAAGTATTGAAAATAAATGTACGGAGTGGGGATAAAGTATCACATAACATTAAAAATTTTGTTATTAAGTATTTTTAACGTTTCAGAAAACCATTGACTGAAGTAAAAGGTTTTATTCATATTTTGTATTTGAGCTGTGATGTCATCATAGTCTTTTATAGCAAATAGTAACCCTCTCTTTTTTTAATAAATAACATTTTTTTAGCAAAGTTTTCAATACCATAAACAGTACGATGGAAGTTCATTGGTATGAGTTTGTTATTTACAATAATAGGTATTTTATGATAAAAATACAATTAAAGCAAGTACGACATAATGTTTGATAAAAATTTTAAAGATCATTCGTAAAATAAGAAATTTCCACTATTATTAATCCGACATTTCCCACATGTATTTAAATACTTCATACTAAGCGTTCAATAATTGCAGAGAAGGGATTTTTCATTTTGATTCCAATTCATTGGTTGAAATTTTCTAATGTTTTAGCCTACTAAAATTAACCGATTGTTAGTAACTCCGCGAAAGTAAATCCAAGGAGGTCAAATCAAGTGAACATGGTGGTCATTCAATTGGTACTCGTTGCTCGTTGTATTGCTCTTGTAATTTAAAATGATACTATGATGAGGTCATGTCTCAAACATGAAATCTGAGAAAATCTAATTTTTGCGTGTCATTGTCTTTTAAGAGAAAACCAGGTCAATACGTTTAAAATAATCATTTATTAAAAAATGATTATGAATTTTGTACGAAATTTTGTAACTACGGTATATTTTTAAGATTATACATTACTAAGATTAACAATCCTACTAGGCATACCAGTTATATATTTTAAGGCTTATTATAGTTATTACATAACACTTGGATGCATATTATGTTTTATTGAAGGTATGCAATCTTACGTCTTATGCAATCAAAGAATAAAAATTATAATACGGTTTTCACCAGACTGAAATTTACAAAATATAAATATAACATATTGAATTATTCTTCTCAGGTACCTTGTTAGCGTACACTTTAGTTTCAACGTGCGTTCTAATACTAAGGTATCAGCCTCATTCAACCAACCTCGTCGAACTGCTTCCTCAGAGTTTAAGGACTCCGTTGCGAGGATCGCCAACTAAGGAGGGGCTTATAGAAAATCCAAACGGGCAGGCTTTTTACGGCAACCAGTTGCGTCCCGATCAGCTCAAGCAGGCGATTGATGCTAATTTGGGGCCCCCTATTCCGTCACCATCGCCTTCGCCACTTCCCGCTCAGACCACTCAGAGGGTGATGATTCGAAGAGTGACTAGAAGGTAAAATCCGTTCGCGAATGGGTAGCATAAAAATGATTAATACACCCGCTAGTACAAAATATTTTGACAAAAATACAATTGTTATCCATTTCACACAAGAATCGTTATTAGATTCTTATTCGACTCTCGTTCTTGTTTCTAAATTAGTAAAAACGTAAACATAGAGTGCAATTTAGATTTTATTTTGGCTATTTCCGAAATCGATAGAGCAGCTACATAAAGCAATGATAGCTTCTGTTCTTGTGTAGATAGAAGTATAATTCTCGGACGCTTGATTGCTGAGAAAAATTGTATGAAACTTTTAGGCTACTTTTTGGTAATCATGATCCAACGATTCTGATATTTAGCAAACCTTCTTGGTTGGCTATTTGTATTATGTTTGTAATAAAATTGTTTTTGATAATTTTTAAAAAAATACTAAGTAACCTTGCTATTTTCTTAATTTACTTTTACTCGTTCGTATTTTCGATATGCTGCTTTGATTTTAAATTGTTTAACAAACTTCATGACACTCTATGAGTTCATGTACAAATGCACTATAATGTGGGATACCATGGACAATAAAGAACACTACCTATAAGTATGATATATCTATTAATGTGAAATTATAAAACTTAATTTAACTCATAGGTAAAATAGTTAATATTAAAGTAAACGAATTGGAAAGAGGTCAAATTATAGAAATAAATAATAATTGTCATAAAAAATTAACTAAGCACTCGAGGAATTGTAATTTCTCTATTATTCCTTTACAAATTGGTACATTCAGACAAGGTTTCAAAAAATAAAACCCGCCATGGGTAGGATTCGACATGTGTCTCGGATAGGAACCGAACGACAGACAGCTGTTTCGAAATTATTAGTTCTCTATGTTAGCGTACATGAGTACGCTCTATGTTAGTAACATATAAGCTACATTTCCTATAGCGACTATGTAGTAGCCTTGCTATTCGGGAACTACTTGATAGCCGCTTGGCGGTTTGCTAGTTTCTTTCTCGATTCCTGACTTATATGTTACTGAAATTGGTACATAATCAAATAAATTCTTCTGTTATATTAGATCAGCTAGAATTTAATGTAAGAATCATTACGGTTAGTTAGATAGTTTCTTTTCTACATTTTTACACAAACTATGCTAGTTAGTCATCTATTATTATGCTGTAAAAGATATAATGAATATTTTTCACATATTTATATTTTCAACGTTTCACTTTATTGTCTAAAGAAATATATTCATGCTATTATTCCTTAATTAATAGGCATTCGTAATTATATCAAATATTTATAATTATTTATATATTCATATTAAATCTTTAGCTGTTCATTCGTGGATATTTCTCTATTGAGAATAATCTGGGATTAAATATATAACTTTTCAATAAGTTATTATATTTTCCCGCAAATACATAATAATTCTTTTGTATTATCTAATTTCATCGTTTATAAAAAATACTTTATGTTATTTTATGTTGTTTCTGCTCTAGTGTGGGCATATTTGACAAATGTAATTTCGTAGATAATTACTGGGTTTACTTCGATTAATTTTAGAATAATAATGGGCCATTTATTTTGATACATTATTGTTAATTTTGAAGAGACCTATTATAGAATACTAACGATGTTGTGTTAACATACTCTAAATAAATAAATTAATGAAATGCTCAAAATGCATTTCTTTTGAATTTGAAATTTTGAAAAATTAATTAATTACTCATACTGAGAGAGAATGAGGCAGCGCACTCCGTTCATTGTCAGACCTGTGCTTTTCGAAGTCAAGCAACGAATTTTAGGGTGGCGACTTGGATGGGTGACGCATGGTCTCATTCTCATGGTGCCGCGGTGATGCTGACTTGGTATTTGGTATCAGGGTGGCAACTGGGCCAAATACTGGGCACATTGTTAGCGTGAGTTCGATTCTCATCAGAGAGAACTTTGCACTTCCCTCAGGGCTGGGTGTTTGTCCGCGTTTATATGTGTAACCTTCCTCTACACAAGCCTGCCTGTAGGCTTTCTGGGAAAGGATGTCTAGTTTCCGTGTGTCCAAACTTAAAATGTTAGCGGCTCCTCTTTTTCCTCAAAACAATACGTCGAGTTCTAGTTCATGACTGTATCCACCAGAATTTAGAAAAACTCAAAAAGGATTACTTAAAAGATTCAATTGAAGTGAAAATGCAGAAAAAGCCACAGGTTCTTTAATCGGGCTCATATGCTCATTATTATTATCCAGACATCCCCACCCGTATCGAACACTTCCTATGCCAATTAAATGGAATATATTCAAGCATACCATTAAGAAAAGTTTTCTAACAATTTAAGAAGTAATTTTAAAATTAAAGATGAAGTAAAGATAAAATATATGATATGCAAATTGTCTACTACTCTGAGAATTCTCGTGTTACCATACCAAATATAGAAATTGTTACAATTTATAACTTCAGCCTATTTAAAACTGAATGCATCGAGCTAATAAATTGTATGAGAATTTTGGATTGAATGTAATAGATTTTACTACCCATCTACTACTAGCTAGACATTTTTATTGCGTAACTTGGGAGCAATTTATGGCTGAAAATGAGGGAAGGGCTAGTATGTTTCTACTTATGTCAAAATATTATTTCCTCTAGATATATTGCAATGTTCTTCATTCTATCGGAACAAAATCACATTCAGAGGAACGATGATATACTCGTACATCTATGAAAATTCGTGCATTAGAAAATCTCCTATTGGCGTCCTCAATATTATTCAACCACCGCCATAGAAGTTTCATCGTTAAAACTATAAAAATAATGGATATCTATATTGTAAATTGTTCTTGTTCTTTTTATCTACAATCAACTAAAGTAGTGTGACTTAAATGATAAACTAATTTGTAATAGAATTATTAAATGTGAGGTATATAATAAGTATAATAAATTTAATACTGTGAAACATATTTTTTAATGAAATTTATAGTATCATTAAATTTTTTAAGAAAAATATCAAGAATATATAAAAATTACAATAATGTGACTATTATTTTTGAACATTATTATCATTTGATATTTAGATTCAGAATTTCTCATTTCTCAGTCTCTGTTGTGAATTTGAAATTTTAATATTAGTTATTCAGATAATCGAAGAATGTAATTAAAGGTGGGTGCCCTCGATGGGGCCATTACTAACTATCAATAGATATGGTTCACTGACATGCTATCTAGCTAAATACGTTACAGATATACTGGAACATATATTGGCAACATTACCAGTTACATGAAGAATTTGGCCGACTTTGTAGGTATTTTGGAAAACTTGGAAATTGGCAAGTTTCGATGTAGAGTCTCTATTTATCAGCATATCAATGAATGAAACGATTAAGTGGATTTGCAAACAACTAGGGCCCAATGTAGAACTTGGAAACTGATAAGTTTTGATAAGTACTTGAGTCTCTATTTATCAGCGTATCAATAAATGAAACGAATAAGTTGATTTGCCAACAACTGAGGCCCAATGGCTTAAAAGAAGATTTTTCTAACCTAACCTAAAATATGTTTATCAGCTATCCGATATCTGTAAAATTAAGAATTTTATGAGCAGAAGACGGATCAGCTATAAGATCACCACTCTCATCAATACCATCTATTCCTCTCAAAAGAAAATCTATAACGATGTAATACATTACAATACGAAAAGAGCAATATACTAGCTAGCTATAATCCATGGAGAATCATGTTTATCTCGTGTTTTCTCCGACCACCTCAATAACTAACGTTCACGTACCAATTTGAACGGAGACAGCAAAGAATAATTATGTTATTCTTGGATATATTAGCGAAACCCACTCAAAACAGTAAGCTAGCACATGGAGTGTACAGAAATAAAACGTATACAGAACGTTACTTACGTGCTTTTTTTTTTTTTGATCATCACTATCCGTATCAGAAAAGATACCTAATGAACACGTTAGTCGATGGAGCCAATACAATATGTAATAATCTAAAAAGACCTTCGAGTATCTATAAGGAAATGGATATAAATGAATTATATCCAGAAATGTCCTGAACAGCGGCACAATGAGAACTGAACATAATGAACAACCAAAATGTTATACATATCCAAAAGGTGGCCAAAAATAGGTCACTCATTTTAATTTATTCTATGAACAAGAGTATGAAGAAGAAGACGATCACCTAGGAGACATCATTTCTCACATATAAATATCTAAGAATATACTTTTTGTTATTTGAAAAATAATTGAGTTACCTAATTTTGGCAAACCACTTTATGTTGCCAAAGTAACTAGCAAACTAAATAAAGTATTATATAATAAAAATATAGATGTATATTTCCGAAGAGTTAGAAGATACAACAACCATTTTCTTCTAACAATAATGCTTCTTTAGAACTATTAACGAAAAATGTATACCAGCTAAAGTATTCTAACCTAAATTCTATCCAGCAGAGTATCTGTTATCGTTCCAAAACCATATTTTCCAAATTTAGTAGTTAATTCGATGTCTCGTGACAGTCCTCTTGTTCAATTTTCTATTATAATATTATCGTTTAGTCAGTATAAAAGTATAATAAGATTTATTTTCTATGTGGACCATCTCATAAAATTACTGTTGACAAAACAATTACGCTGATAAAGTAAAATGGATATTTCAAGCTGCTTTTTGTTTTTGCATCGATTGTTATAACTCTCCCCTGTTTTCAATAATAGAAAGAACTACCTTATAGAAAACTCATAAGTAAAGCTTTATTTACATTTATTTAGTGCTTCAGTAATATTTCCACTATTGTGACGACCCTGACTGTCATGATACTAATTCCCCTAAGCTCTATTAAGGAAAAGAAATAATTTATATAGGAAAGACATAACAACTTTATTGGGAGAGGACAATTATAAAAGGAATCGATTTAAATAATCAAACAATTAAAACACATAAACAATAAAATGCCTATATGGCCTCTATATTACTAATAAAAAAGGTGTCTGACCCCATAATAGTATAAGTGAGGACTATCGTTCATGGCCAGCAAGCTTCTGACTGACCCCTGACTAGGGCACCTATCCTGACGCTAGATATTGGCCTGAAATAACCGACTTTAGACCGAGCAGTACTACCGTTCTTTATCAATATAAACTTGGATCACCACTTTTAATATTAAACCCACACCTTTCTCTATTAGTCTCACTCCCTCACGAAAGACAAGAATATTCCATTCGTACTCCAGGAGAGATAACAAACAGTAGTGAGTTCGGGCTGGGCTCCTTTGGTCCATGGCTCATGGACCCCGCCAGTTGGGACCTCTTCGGATACTCGTGTTGTCGTCTTGTATTTCTTCGCCGGCTTCTTCTCACATTGCAATTTTGATACTTTGGTTTGTTAATAAAGATTTTAATTTAGCTATTCAATTTAAAATTAAACATTTTATTTCAGAGAATTAATAATAGGTACTTAATAAAATAAAAATACTTAATCCTACAAAATAATTTTAATTATTTTCTATCCATGTGAGAATATCATCAAACCAAACACTTTATTGTACTATAGTTTAAATGCTTTATTTAAAGCTCCGTATTCATATCATTCAGTTAAACCTACTTTGCGGTTTAATAAATAGAGGGAAATCATCCTCCACAATGTTCTCGCTTCCGAGATTTGCAGTTGGCTTGAAAACTTTTATATGGGATTATATTGCAACAAAATAAGGCAAATCCTTTGATTATGCTTTATTATTTAAAACAAATATATATATATATATATAAATTTATTATTGAAAACAAAGACAAAATTCCACAGCACAATTTTATTTTACATATTGAAATAGCCGTTCACTACCAAAATTTTTCCAATGAAAAATAGAATGTGTCGCTGAGTCTTTGAAACTATATTTCTAAAATACATTTCCGCTTTATTTATGTCATTTTATAGAAAATATTCACATGTTCGTAGATAATCATTGAGGATAATAATTAATCTTCGAATTATATATTTACTTACATTCAATTTTCTAAAACAAACATCATAATGTTATATCTACAATTTACTTAGTTATCGGTGAAAATTAAGAGAAATGGTTTTTACTGACATAAAAACTATTATAAGTGATTAACCTATTATATAATTATAATTTTAAGTTAAAATAATTATTTCAATTCATATTTTGTTTAAAATAAAATGAGAGATTAACAAAATTCTAATTATATATGATATATGATATCTGATATTATTTGGTAATACAGAAAAAGTGATCTATTTTTTCTTGGATAGCATCGGTAATACTTTTTTCATATATTGTTATCACCTCATTCATATATTTCATTTTTATTTACTAGAAAATTATAATCGATTCAATTTCCATAAGGGATTTTCCATGATATTCCGAAACAACTGGATTGAATTAAGTGGACAATCAAAAGGATGAACTTGGCAATGGCAATGTAGCATTTCAAGTGTTCATATTTTGAAATTATATTTCTGTGTGTTCTTGGTGAATTCCTTCGTAGAAGCGCTTTTGCTAATATTCCTGTATTTATTTCTTATGAAGTTCTGATAGACCGGCAAATGTGATGGGAAATACCTCTAGAGCATTTGATGAAATGTATAATAACAGCTATACCTAAATCGTATGGAATAGATAAAAATATCAAAGATCTCTCTGCTGAGTAGCACTAAATGAAGTTATTTTAAATTACCTTATATGCTCCTGAAATTTATCGCGTCAGCACAATTCCCATATTTAGCCGACTACATCTGATGTACTTGTATGTATACCGTTCAGAATACATATGATACAAGATTTTATCAATTATTGTTTCAGAACATTTGATAATGAATTGTCCTTATAGAAACGTTTCAGGCTGAAAATGACTAGCTGGAATGTCTTTTTTAAAATAGAAAAACTTTTTCTTCGCATAATAGCTTCTTTTCTACAAAACTTTACTTACAATTTCCTAATTCATTCGTTGTTATCCATCTTAAATTAGATGGATATTATCGGGGTATTAAATCTACCGTTGGATAAAGATAAAGACGTATTATTAGATATCTAAATCTGTATTCCAAAATACAGTTACTATTCAATTACGATTATAGTCCCAACAGTTTTAAGTATATGTATATGAAAAGCAAATATATGCATGCCGTATATTCCTTTTCAAGGCAATGCCTGTAGTGGTTGTCTGAAATAATCAGTTCTTCCATAAAAGTTGTCCAGGATGGAATAGGTCAGAGTCAATAGGTTACAGAATAGGTATTTGTCAATCTCAAAATAATAGTACCTTTGAACCATTTTTGTAAAAATATTGGTTGGATTTAGATTGGTAATATGTAATAATAAAGTTAAATATATAAATCCTGTTGTTGAATATTTTTTAAATTTGAATTTGAATGTTGAATTTTCACTACATTTTTGTTCAATTCGGTACAAGAAATTACTTTAAATGAAGCATCACACGAAGTATTTTCATATAAGAAATTTTAAAGTTTTAGTTATTAAATCTTAGGGAATTGATGGTGAGGAATTGAACACAACCCTTACAGAAGTTTTTTTCAAAAAAAAATCAACTTGTCCAAGGAGTGTCTCATTCATTTTAATCAGATAAATGTTACATAAGACTTTAAGGATGTACTGTATACTGACACAATGTTTCCATTCTTTAATCTGTTGTCTCTCAATTAATTTTAGGATGTCATCTTATACCAAGTAAAACATTAAAATATATTATAATATTTTTTATAACACTATATTACTATGTGAAATAATACTAATAATTATATAGATATAATATTGATTTCTTTAATAAATTTTTTAAAGTGGCAAATGTTATACTAAATTACTAAATATGAAATATTAACATATTTTGATAATTAGTTTTATTTAATTATCCTAAAGTAACAAACAACTGAGATAAGCAAAACATATTAATTTTTCTCCAGTCATTGTAGGTTGTTAAATTGTCAATGAAGAATCATTTATAATTTTATAACTAGTAATAGTGAATATACCTATATGCATTCATTATTAACTATGTTTTTCTAAGTTTTTAAAAAATGTACTTTATTCCATCGTCAGAAAAATAATGATATTCTCACCAGTTAAATTATGATCAAATGAGATTTATAGACATATAACAAATCAATTTTTTTAGCTCACCCGATAGCGATGATACCTTTGGGGGAGACGAGCCCGAAGAAGATTTTTCTGGGAGAGATGACCAGTTTTTGGTGTCGGACAGAACAGAAAATAAATTTTACGGTAGGCAAAAATCTAAGAAACTGTGTACTGTAACTGAAATAATTATTCGTTACAGGAACTCTTCATGGTGGTGGCAGCGCAACCAGTACTGGAGGAGTTGTAGGCTCAACTGTTGGTCCTAGTTTAGGTTATATTGGCCGAAGATTACAAGTGAGTACTGATTATGAACTGGGTGTTTTGCGTAGCATTGTCATTATAAGAAAAGGAAACATCGGGCTATAATATAATCAGATATAACGAAACATTCCGTCAAGAAAATATGTAATGAGGTGCTTTCGATATATTTGCTTGATACATGGGGGAACATAAAAAAATTCGTTATTATCCATATTTCAGAAGATATCGAAAATTTCATTACAATCTTAATCAACTACATTCAACACTAAATACCCTGATGTGTTTTCTACACATAAATATTCTTTCTACTCTATAATTTACTTAGCTAAGAAAGGAGGTCATCATTTTTTTTTCATATTTAAAACATATTTATTACAAGAATATCTTTTATGTTGAATATCGTCTACTGACAAGCAATTTAAGTTATAAAAGCAGGAGTATACAGCATGTTATAATTAAATTATAATCAATTAAGATCTGATTGTTCTGTATCGAGTAACATACGTTGGTGAGTGAATTGAATAACATTGAACATTTAATGCAAATAATTTCAAAATAACTATTTGCGTCTACAAACCTTTTATAAGGGTATATATTGTATGATATGATGTTTTATATCACCTGCACCTTTATGTTATTTTTTATCGCATTACACCATCATATGAGATTTAATAAGCTCTTTTTTTATATACATGTTACATAGCGACAGATAGGGTTATAGTTCACGTAAAACAGTTACATCCCACTGGAAATACACAATTACATACAAATACGATAGTTAATTTATAATTTATATATTTCAGTTCTTTCTGATTTATTAGTAAATATACATACATGCATACAGTTTATTGCAAAAATATTCTATAGTCAAAGTATCATGAATGATGAGTACCAGAACTACTTTGTAATTACCTGGAAAGGTTACTTTTGTGTGAGAAATATATAATTTATTCCGATGGACATAGAAAATGAACCATACATTTTTTCTCAATCAACTATATGTTACACTAATATCAATTTAATAATGAATAAATTAACAAGAGAGATTGTATGTAATATTTTTTATTTTCATTTGTTCCTCTCTTATGAGGCAAATTTGCAAAATAGTTTCTTTAGATATGTTTTTTAAAAAAATATTAAATACCTACCTCCTTTGTCTGAATTGAATAGTAGGATTTAAAATAGTTTTATTCTTTTCAAACTACAAATAAATAATGAACCTACCTATTTACAATCTGATTTATATCTTACAACAAAAATGATTTAATATTTTAAACAATATTTTCCTCTGTACCTTGTTGCTCGTTTTGTCAAACGTTTCGCCAAATATAGTGACTTTTTCAGGGTTGCTCTCTGGGCAACCTTAAACAAAAGCTTGTTATCTGAATGATGGTCATCAGTTTCGGTCCAGGAATCTTCTAGGAATAGGTTTGTGAAACACATTGCAACACGTTAACAATAAGTACAAATTTAGCACGTAGTATACCCGAAAATCAAATAGACGTTTTTATCATTAATAACTAAATATAAGAAATACTATTTAAATAATTATTATTTACTTTTTTATATAATTAATGTATCCAGAGTTTTTAATTGATACTACTACCATAAAGCTAACACAAACTATTAATAACTCGAAAATATTATAACACATGAACACGAAAAATATTATATCAATTACCATACGATAATGACATCCTCGCAAAATATGTTACATAAACTGTTTCTGTGACTGTTTCGTACACAGAGTCCTATTTTCTTAAATAGTTTATTTAATTCACAGCTTTTTAAAATACACAATAGTCATATAATTTAATGTTAATACAATAACATTAATGAATTTTCAATAACGTAGTACTAATGCGTAATACAAATTATACATTAGTAGTATATTACTAATTACTATTATTGTATTAGAAGAAAATATTGTGAAAAGAAAGAGGACATCAGAAAAATTGTCACTACATTTTTTTTCATCTTCCTCTTTATATTTCTCACTGAAACGCAGTCCGTAACTGAAAGATAAATCTAGTTTATTTCGTTTTACTGCTCCTTTTGTAACTACCCAACAAACATGTGTTACGTGAATGGCGGAGGTGCCAATGTCATTTTAATAATGAATATATTTATATGTATTTTTTGACTTACCATAGAATGTAACGATTATCCATACAGCAAGCAAATATTAAATATATGGCAGAAGTGCCATTGTATCCGTATATATTTTTTTGCTGGAGAATATTTAAATATGTTTTGTTATCGTTTCCAACCGGTATATAACCCCTATTTATTTAGCTGCATTGATTAAAATTTAGAACATAGAGGTGCAGCAGCAATAAAAACATATTTACGTATTGGACCTACCAAAATATGCTTACTTAAGTACAAAACCTTCCACAATATGCCTCCAAATAAACAGAATTTGTTTTCGTCTTTCATGCCATTAAACGCAAAATGTCACAAAAATTTAATTTAATTAACCGTATATCAGGATCGGTAAATGGAAACGCGGGAGTAGGAATCGCTATGCGGAAGAACGCAGGACAGTGTGTAGATAGCTGCCTACAATACAGCGAGAGAGTAATGATGGTCACGTTAGATTCGAAGCCAGTGAAAACAGTAATAGTGCAAGTATACATGCCTACTTCTAGCCATAATGAGGAAGAGTTAGAAGCCGTCTATTCAGACATAGATCAGGTAATAGGATTTGTGAAGGGTCATGAAAATTTAATAATAGTGGGAAATTTTAACGCAGTCGTAGGGGAGGGGAGAGAAGAAGAATTTGTAGGTCCTTATGGATTAGGAAACAGAAACGAGAGAGGTAGCAGACTGATAGAATTCTATGAGAAGCACAAGATGGTAATCGCGAATACATTGTTCAAGAATCACGTTAGGAGGCGGTACACCTGGAAAATGCCAGGAGGGATAGACAGGTATCAGATAGACTACATTCTGGTTAGGAAGAGATTTAGAAATCAAAAAAAGACTGTAAGAGTTATCCAGAAGTAGATGTAGACAGCGACCACAACTTGGTAGTCTTGAAAGCTAGATTAAAGTTCAAAAATCTGAAAACCCGGAAGGATAAGAAACGTATAAATGTAGACATATTATCAGAATATGAAAGATAAGTTCCAGGAGAAAACAGATCAATTAATAAATAAAGCGAGTAATGACGAAATCAAGAACGCAGAAACTGAGTGGGAGGGTATCAAGAATAGTCCAGATTCCGCGGCTATGGACGTTTTAGGACACGAGAGAAGGGACGCTAGGAAGCCCTGGAAAACGGATGAAATCCTAAACTTGATACAAAAGAGACGAGGCTACAAAAGCAGCCCAAACGAGGAATGACTGAAAACTTATAAGTCAATAAACTGGGAAATCATTAGAAGGTGTAGAAAAGCGAAAGAACAATGGATAGAGGATAAATGCAAAGAAGTAGAAGATAAGCTCCAAGTAGGTAAGACCGATGAGGCTTACAAAATAATTAAGAGGAACTTAAAGGATATAGAACCAATAAGTAGAAACGTTACGAATCAATCGGGGGACATACTGATCAGAAGAGAGGAGAAAGCGGATAGATAGGAGCAGCACTTAGGAAATTTATACGAGGGACAGGAATTAGGAGAGATATTAGAGAGATATTGAGAGAGGAATTTGAAATAGCACTAAGGGGGCTAAAGAATAATAAAGCGCCGGGTGTAGATAAAATACAGACGGAAATTTTCAAATGTGCGGGACAGAAAGTAGTAAATAGGATGTTTGAACTGGTAAAATACATATATGAAACGGGCGAGATGCCGGAGGATTATAAGAGGAACATCATCTTTACTAAACCGAAAAAGAAAGGAGCCGACAAATGCGAGAACTTCAGAACGCGTTAGATTAGCCTAATTTCCCACGCGTCAAAAATCTTAACCGGAATAGTGCAGAAGAGGATCGAAAATAGAGCGGAGGAAATACTAGGAGAAGACCAGTTCGGGTTTTGACGAAATAGGAACTCGCTAGGAGTTACTAGATACTAGTAAAGAGGAATTGGAATCAGCGTTGAACGAAATGGAGGCAGTGTTGATAGAGGAATACGGAATGAGGGTGAATAAAAACAAAACTAAAGTGTTAGTGTGCAGAGGGCGCGAGAGCAGAGCAAAAGCGAAAGTAAAAATTAGTAATGAAAGATTGGAGGAAGTTAAAAACTTCACTTATTTAGGATGTAAAATAAATTGGGATGGAAGAAGCGATAAAGATATAAAAGAAAGAATAGCACAGGGCCGAGTAGCTATTAACAAATAGAAAGCACTTTTATGCTCGGGGGTAATAAACTTAGAAACAAGGAAGAGATTTTTGAAAACGTATGTATGGAGCACGGCACTATACGGTTGCGAATCCTGGACGGTAGGGGAAGCAAGTAGGAAGAAATTAGAAGCTTTTGAGATGTGGTGTTACCGAAGAATGATGAAAATATCGTAGACTGATAGGGTTAGAAACGAAGAAGTATTAGAAACAGTCGGCGAGAAAAGAAGTATGTGGAAAAAGAAAGAAGAGAAGAGATAGAATGGTAGGCCACTTGCTGAGACATGGGGGAATAGTCCGCGATATTTTGGAGGCAGATATAGGAGTGAAGAAAGGCAGAGGTAGGCCTAGATTAGACTACTGCTCGCAAAAAGTAAGTTATGTAGGTTGTAGCACAATTAGCGAAATGCGTAGGTTGGCATAAGATAGGAGAAGCTGGAGGTTAGCGTTCAACCAGTCTTAGGACTGATGACCTCATGATGATGATAACCGTATATACTTTATATTATCATATAAATAACTACTTCTATTTCTGAAATGCCAGTAGATATTAAAAAATGTCCCTGAAATAAAGCATTTAACCATAAATAAAGCATAAAGAATTTGCCAATAGTTTAGAATTTATTGGTTATTGTAATATATATTACTTAAATTCTTTTATGGCTACTGGACCATCTACGTTCTAAATTTTAATCAATATAACTAAATAACTAGGGGTTTTAGATAAATTGGAAATGATCACAACAAATATTTAAATAATATTCGATAAATATATACATATACACATCAAAGTAATAATGCCACTTCCATTACATAGTTACCACTTGCCTACTATATGGATAATTGTTACATTTTATGTCAGATGTTACATACGGCTTAAAAAGGATCTAAAAAAAATGTTTTGCAAGTCAAAAAATATATATAAATATACACATTATTAAAGTGTCATTGGCGTTTCCGCCATTTTCTTAATCTTGTTTGCTGAATAGTTACAATAAAAATATTTAAGTCAAAAAATATATATATAAAAACACGTATTATCAAAGTGATATTTGACCTACGCTACATCTTTAACACTTGTTTGCCGAATAGTAGAAGAAAATATTTAAATATTCTCCAAAAAAATAATGTATATACAAATATACATATTATTAAAGTTGCATTGGATATTGACACATGCGCCAGTTCGTGAATACTTGTTTGCTGAATAATTACAAAAAATGTTTAAATGATCTGCAATGAAGTCCAAAATATATATAAACATAC
This sequence comes from Rosalia funebris, assembly GCA_037954035.1. Taxonomy (NCBI): domain Eukaryota; kingdom Metazoa; phylum Arthropoda; class Insecta; order Coleoptera; family Cerambycidae; genus Rosalia; species Rosalia funebris. The sequence goes on along the minus strand of JAZFAV010000010.1, from coordinate 3,649,768 downwards.
TCACTATTATAATGACATTGGCACCTCCACCACTTATTTAATGCTTGTTTACTGAATAATTATAAGAAAATATTTATATAATCTTCAAGTCAGAAAATATACTCATTATTAAAGTGACATTGGCACCTCCGCCCCTTATTTAATACTTGTTTGTGGAATAGTTACAAAAGTACTAATGATGCAAGAAAAAATTAGATTCATTATAAGTCAGTTTTAGCAATTCGGGGCTGCATTTCACTGAGAAAGATAAAGAGGAATGTGAGAAAATGTCACTATCACAATATTGTTCTTTCTTAGTAACGTTTTATTAAAAATTTAATATCATTGTTTCTTTAACGAACTTTCTAATAAAGTGTGTAATTAAAAATAGAATAAACAGTGCGATAATGTTAATATATAAAACTGTTATGTGTTTTTTAAGTTGTGAATTGAATATACTATTTAAACAATAGAACTCTGTCTACAAAATAGCCTTAGAAACAGTTTATGTAACATATTTTGCGAGGAGACATGTCATTGTCACGTGATAATTGACATAATATTTTTGATATTCATATTTTATGTTTGCATTATTTAACGACTTCTGTTAGCTTGCTATTAGTATCAATTAAATACTGTGGTATATTAATTATATAGAAAAAATTAATAATAAATATTCAAATAGTATTTCTTAAATTTAACATTCAATCAAAGAAACGTCTGTTTGATTTTCGGGTATATCCCGTTTTAAACTTGTACTTATTGTCAGCTTTTCATCAACCTCTTCCCATTGCTAGGCTGAAACTGGTAACCATGACCATATAACAAACCTCGGTTTAGTAATCCTCCAGAAAGTCACCTATAGTATTTGACAACACGTTTGGCGAAATGAGCAATAGGTTACAGAAAGAAAGATATTGTGCAAAATTATAAATCCGTTTTTTTTACAAGTATAAATCTGAGCTTAAATAGGTAAGGGTCACAATTAATTTAAATCTTATGAAAAGAATCAGGAGATTTTAAAGTTGACTATTTTCGGAATATAAAATAAAGTATTATACTAATTGTTTCAGATAAAGGAGATTGTATGATATTTATGGATAAAGAATAAGTATTAAACAATATGAATTATAGATTAGCTGTAATTTCTACATATAGTTAGTTATATATTTCTAGTAAGATATAGCTGTTTTACATGAAGTTTTATAACCTTGTCTATCATTACGTAGTACTGTAAAACACGTCCGTTGAAATAGGGCTTAAGAAATCTCATACAGTGGTCTAATGTGATAAAAAATAAAAATATAAAAATGCAGGTGATATATCTGGAAATATCAAGTCACATAGACCCGTATAGAAGGTCATGTATCATTCAATGTAGCTATTTATATCTATAGAAATCTATAGATATAAATAGCTACATTGAAATTGTTTGCATTAAAATTTTCAATGTTGTTCGATTCACTGAATAACTAATGTTATTCGACACAGAATAATCGGATTTTAATTGATTAGATCTAAATATTCTTAAATTTTTAATGTACCATCAATAAAGAATGTAATAGCATAATTCCAGTAAAGTTTTAGTAGATATTAAAAAGTATCCTGGAATACAATTTATTCAACATGTTTTTTTTTTAGTAAATTTAGGATATGCCAATAATTTAGAATATTGTGGTAATTGTAATATATACTGAATAACTATTTTTTATTGCTAATACACCTCTATGTTCTCAATTTTAATCAATGCAACTAAATAACTAGTGGCTATAGACGGATATAGACGGAGGGTAAAGATAACAAAAAATATTTAAGTAATCTCCGGTAAAAAAGAAAATACATACATATAGGAATATTGGCACTTCAGCAACATATCTAATACTTACTTGCTCTATACATAATCGTTACATTTTATAGTCTGGTGTACATATTGTTTAGAAAGAACAAAAAACTGTCTAAATAATCTCGAAGGCAAAAATATATACATATAAATAACATGTTATTAAAGTGACATTGGCACCTCCGCCACTGTTTACTTGATAGTTACGAAAGTAGTAGACATACTACTACCATTACCACTACTATGTAGTCATGGCATAACTTTCAATTAGAGGCTACATTTTCAGTAAGAATTAGTACATTCCATAAAAATAGAGATATGACAAGAGGATAAACCCTGGTAGTCTATTAATCTCGCTAACCTTCTATTATTATCTATCTACAAAATACATAAATGAAAACCAAATATCAAATACTGCAATAATAGTACTATATTTTCTCCTTTGAATATTTAATTTTTATTGTAGTATTTGATATTTGGTTTTCATTTACATATTTTGTAAATCGATAATAATAGAAGGTTAGCAAGATTAATAGACTACCAGAGTTTATCCTCTTGTCATATCTCTATTTTTATGGAATATACTAATTCTTACTGAAAATATAGCCTCTAATTGAAAGTTACGCCATTACTATATTCATGGCAAAACATGTAAATAAAAACCAATTTCTTGAATTCAGCAATGGAATATGCACATGATTTTCTATCACACATATATTTACTTTATTGTGCATTCTATAGACTACTGTTACAGAAGGTATTGATTTCATTTTACTAATTTTTGAATCAATTAATATCGCATATTTAAGAGATTTGCCTTAATAATTTAAAAATAACTGGCAAAATTTAAACAAAGAAATCTGAATAAATAATATCATAACATATTACTCTTTGTCTTATATGACACATAATAGTACTAAAAATTCTATTCGATAGTCTATTGTACACACCTCTTGTTAAAATATGAAATAAAGTTCATACTCTATCCTGAAATACTTGAAAATTCCTCTTCATTAGCACAAAATAGTTCGAAGTCATTGTTGGTAATCTCAAAAAAATACTCGTACTAGGGGTGAAAAGGTTAACGTAAGACATTCGAACAAACTTTCAAAAGTGAGGCTTAAACACATTTAAAAAGTAACCAGGATATTTTTAAACTCCTTCCTATGAAGTTCTAAGACAATAGAACTAACTGTATAATCTTGGGACATTACGATTATCAAATGTTGCACATTCAAATGGTTTAAACGTTTTTAATAATTTGTTTCTATTAATGTAATGTAATAAATAAAAGGACTATGTAGGGCATGTTCAATATATCAAATATTGTAATTTCAATTAGAACCCTTTAAATTATTTTATGTACGTACGTAACTTACAAATTATAATTTATTTTACGCCAGTACCTTCTCCTCCTATTATATTATCGAATCATATATTTAGAATTTTATTTTCTTGTAAGGCCAGACATGTAATTTATAATATATCATACAATATCAATTTAAAAAATTCAGTGAAGCAATAGATATATTTACTTTATTCATCCATTTCAGGCTGCCACATATTTATGTCCAGCAATATTCCCTTGGGTAGATACGGGACCTGCCACAGAGGAATCAGGAATGTTTGTGATGAAGATGGTTGGATGTCTATATATTTTGATAATAGTATTCGACCTGATAGTAGTATGTGGGTTAGACAATATGAATAATGCAACTACGTTTTTTTTACTTCTGTTCTTGTTTGCTATCATAGCTGTATGTCTCATCATATCCAGGAAGCCTCAAAATAGGTTAGTATGTAAATGGGCTTAAATATGTTTTCTTTTATTGTTTGTTGTTTAGGGAAAGCGACGCAGTTAATTTAGGATGAACTATAATCGAAACTGAGCGAATCATTATCTTTCTAAAAATATGTAATATATTGCCTAAAAATATGTTTGCCTCTGTTTATAGTCAAGAGTTATCGATATTTCTAAAGCTGTAGATATAAAATACTTATGGCAAATCCTCAAACAGTGCTTATTTTCTAAATAAAAGTAACACTTTATAATGGAGACTATATAATTATAATGATTAGTATGAAGGGGGTAATGGCATGTCCCTGTAGTTCTTACTGATTTTCAAAATTATGTTTGTAAACGACATTTTATATAAAAAATTTATTTTACAATCCGACACTCAAAATTTACAAAAAAAAGTGCATGTCCATATTAAAAACAGACCTAATGATTGTGACACTAGGATGACAAAACATTGAAAAATGAAAGTATTATTGTGACGTTAAAGTTGATTAAAAAATGCTACAAATAAGAGGTGTTACTTATTCTACATATCATGTAATAGATTAAAAAGCAATACAAAATGGTATTTTAAAAATGTACGTTTTTTTTTCTAAATAACTCCAAAACGAAAAATAATTTGTGAAGTCTGCAAAGACCTTTGGATAGTCTTGTGATTCCGCTTTTTTACTGAACCTCTTCCTATTTAAGGCAAGTTGTATACCACATCTATTACCAATTACAAGATGCCCATGTATGTAAAGATGTAAAAATCATTATCTTTGTATCACTACTATTGCTCTATTTTAATCTCTGTGTTTGTCAATCGTCTTGATAACATATTTTACAAGTATAAACGTTACCAGTTGAATCATTGGTAACGTTTATATAATCAATTTTTATCAAACATCACATCCAATTTCTAATAGCATTCAATTTTTAATCCAAATGTATTTTTTCCTTCTCTTTACTATATGATAATTATAATATACAGAAGACCATATTATTACAGGTTTATTTTTTTCTTATAATGGCGTTAACATTTATGGTAGTCAGCCACTAATTTTTTATGGAATATTTTCTTCATATTTTATACAATAGGTTGGCATATCTAAGAAATTGTATTATTTTAATATATTCCTATTGTCTGTTAGACATTCTTTCAATATATTTGATATCTCAGTTGTATTTCGCGCGTGATACAACTGACTGTCTTAATGGTGTATAGCGTGTCTCAATGAATTGATTTTTAATAGATGCCCTTATGTTATTTTGACGAATTTATACTATCATTTGACTTCTCATTCGTTGCATTCTTCACAACCTGGTCTATCAAGTCATTGCCAGTTATTCCTATATGGCCCGGTATCCAGCACAGATATATTTTATCCAATTTTTGTAGCCTACCGGTTAAATTGCAAATTTATTGTTCCCATTTGAAGTAGATTTACCCTTAACCTATTTTGTACATATTATATAGCGCTTAAGGAATCTGGACATATCAAAATTGATGTATTATCACATAGAGTTCTGCAGTAAAAATACTTGCCCAGTGGTGTAGGCTTCATGTTCATATTTCACCTACACTTGTGAATGCACTAGCTCCTTGGTCTATTTTTGCTCACTGTATATAGAAGTTACTGGGCTTGTGTTGAAGGTTCCTATTGGTATCTACTTGACGTTGTCCTGTTCCATAAACAATGTCTAGTTCTTTCATGTGTAATCTTCATGCCTCAGAATAGACTATATACCCTCGTAATCCATTTCTGATAGAATCATGAATTTATATAAACGTATGAAGGTGTTGGCTCCTCATTTTATGTGCGCTAAGAGGTATGCTAGATGCTAGATAACATTATTACCTTGCGAGATATTAAACGAAACAGAAGCTTTATTAGTATATTTTTTTAGAAACTTATTTAGAACAAACTACAGAAATAAGGAGTTTTTATACTCCAACCCATCTGCAAATGCCTTATATAATAAAGACTAAACAAATTAGGTCAAAACAGCTATTCTCCTGGCTATATGCCAAACGTCGAGCGCCGAATTACATGACAAAATTTGTCGTATTTTTGTCTAACAGAGTCAGCACTAAAAATACAGTGATTGTTCCAAAACCACCAAGCAGTTTTGTTTAGTCCTTATTATATAAGGCATTTGCAGATGGGTTGAAGTATAAAAACTCCTTATTTCTGTAGTTTGAATGTTACCCTCTGGTAGTAAAACTTTGCATTATATTGATTATTTAAAACATTTTTACAACTTTTTTATAAAATTTTTTAAATTTATTTTTTGTCCTTTTAATTAAAATAAAAACAAATAATCAATCACCGAATGCATTATTTAATTGTTGCATTATTGATTATTTGTTTTACATAAAATAAATTAATAAAGATAACGATAATTAATAAACAATCCCATACAATGTATGGGATTCCATAAAAAATTGTAAATAAAAAATTGTAAATATTGTGGATGTAAGTTCGATAATAAAATTTGTGAGTATAATATATTTAATGTTTTAGAAACAACTTAATGTTCATGACGCCTGGTCTGCCTTTCATACCTGTGGTAGCAATAACTGTTAATATATATTTAATTTCACAACTGTCAGTATGGACATTAATTCGATTTACCATATGGATGACGTTAGGGTTGATAATGTACTTCTGCTACGGAATTAAGAACAGTACATTAGAAGAAGGCTCCGAAGATCAGAATATTGAATTGACCGTTACGGACCACGAAAAACCAAAATTCAATAGCACGACGACGTATACACAGGATCAAAATATTTTTAGGTAAGTCGGCAATGGTATGTCTATAATGACTGGTACCTGGATGAATATTCTAAGCAATCCAACGATATCTCCCCTTAATGTTATCTCATTAAACGTGGCAGTTAATTATATATGCAGATGGTTACTGTACAATACCTACATCTGTCTAATTATGATGTCACTGATTTTAAAAATAGTATTAAGTATGCCAAATTATTGTACAACAATTACTGAAAACTGACAGATTTATGTAAACATTCTTAAATCACCCTATCGTTTTTCAAAGTCACCTTACTCGACTCACAAAAGCTTCCACCGATAAATCAGTAGATAGGTCGAGTGGCCTTTTATTTCGATGCAATTTTAGTATTTCATGTTATTTTCATAACAAATTTAAAAAAATATATAATATAATACAATATCAAATAATTTGCTATTAAAAAAATAACACCCCTTCTGCTTTATGAGCCATCGTAAAAAAAAATTCCCATATATTTAATCCAAAATTAATCGTTTTATCGTAATCGGCACTATAGATCAAAAAATAAAAATTTAATAACAAACGAAATTCAAGTATTAAAAACAGAGAAATGCAGTATGATTGTAATCAAAATGTCATATTAGATCAAAATAACTCAAAATAAGAGCAGAGCCAAATACAAGGTAATTTCAGGTACAATCGGAAGTGAATAAAATATTTTATGTAATTAAAACATGATCCTTAATAAATCCTTATATCATAAATTTATTTCTAAAGACAAAAACGTTATAGAGGTAAGCCCCATTTAATTCACTCGGTACGCCTATCTATAAGCGAAAATTTATCAACTTTATTGTATTAGTCTCCCTAATTACCCATTAGCAGATAATTTACTTTGTGCAGCCAAAACGACACGACGTACGACTGGAATCCCAACAAAGTATGGGATCATCGGCCATCGTGGGCTCAACCGCAGGCTCAAAACGAGACGAACCAGCCATCGGTTCGACAGTATCAAGTGGAACAACGGTACAACGTTGAAACGAACAACACAAGATCTGTTATCGACAAGTCGAGGCCAAGCGCCCAACCAACAAATAATTCTGATTTATTCGTTAGTGACCCACTCGCATTCGCCAAGTGGGACGACTAGTAAGATATACTATTATTACTGCACAAAAATGTTGTTCTGTTGTTAAGTCATTGTAAATTAAAGAAAAGGTTGTTAAAATTGTGTAGTTATACTCAATGAACATTTTACAGGACTGATGTTTAAATACTTAGATAGGTTGTCATATTACTAATTAACGCGTGTTTCACTGGAAGTTGCCATTATAATAATATTATTATGCACAATATTCTTATAGTATATTCTTAATGAACGGCATAGGATGGCAAAGTTAAAATGCCGCAAATTTATATCAGATATACTCTTTCATTCCACCAGCGCGTCCAATAAATGTGGGCAGACCAGCCAAAACTATGTAGGAAATAATTTTTCCACCGAGTACTAGAAAGGGTTAAATATCCTATTTTTTCTCCGCACTGGATGATATGTGTATATAAAAAATTCGTTGATGATCAGTTAGTCTTCTATTCAATATAATTCTGATTTATGATAAATATTTCCACAAATTTTACTGATACGTATTAACGTAATGGAATAATTTAAACATAATGCGTGCAGCATATTCTCAAATGTCTGATATTAGTGATAAATCCTATTTGATTAAGGACACAGGACATATAAATCTTAATTCAATTAACATATTTTTTGAATATGGAATTATGCGGTTGTTTTTTTTATATACAAAACTGTCATGCAAAAAGTACATTCAGTTTATGAATAGATTTTACTCTATGTTAACCCGAGAATCCTCATATAAGCTCATTAAAGATGAATTAAACATACCTGTTATTCATTTCATCGCTAATTGCCAAATAAAAAACTCTCTTATGTTGTCGATAAACGGAACAGTCTACCTGAGCCTAGCCATAAAAACAAGGCACCGAATTTTTGAGATATTTTATTTGACAAATAACGATGAACTAAACTATACCTATATTTATTACCTAAAATATTTTTAACTGTTAGTAACCAGAATTTGATTATAATTCATTTGAATAACAGTTTTTCTCATTTCAGATTTGATAAATGATTATTTTCTCAGTTCTTATATGGTTAAATTAAACTATATATAGAAGTGAATATTGCAAATAATTACTGTAAAGCAGAGAAACCACTGAAATTAATAATTCAATTATTAAAATAATTACACTGTACTATAATATAGTACAGTGCAATCTATAATATTGTACTGTGCAAAAAATGTACTATATAATATTTATATTGATATTTATATTGTTGTCCAAATTTGATAATGTAAAAATAAATTTCTGCGTGAATAAAGTGTTTCTATTATAACAATACTTATACTTCATATTATACTTTAGTGCCACTGTTTAGTACTCTAGCTCTTACTGCATAAGAACATTTTGAAACCGTTAGGCCTTGTTATCTTTTTTTTTTTTTTTTGACTTTCTTCATAAAGCAGTTTTATTACTTTCCTTCTCAATAGCGACTAGTAATTTCAGAAACAATATTCGATTTAATATTACTGGAGTTTTTTTACATATTTACATATATAATATATCGTATATTTTCATAGTGCTTATAAACTATTTTATATTTTTTACAGTAAATAATTTTGAATTAAAATAATGGCCTAAAATATATATAATTTTTATTAACAGGTGTCTTTAAATAATTGATACAGGAGAATGTTCGGAAAATACTTTAAGATTCATGATAATTTAAAAGTAAATAATGAAATGTATGTACATATAATGTACATATACCGAGTGTAACAGGATCATGGTATGCCCCCCTTTTCTCCTTTAGTTTTGAAGATAATTAATTGAAATTTGGGATATCCTATACACATAGTAGGCGACACTTTTTGACATACAATTGATTTTCCTTTCACTTCCGGTTTCTCCGGAAGTGACACTAACTTTCGATTTTTTAAATAGAATACCCTGTATATTATTGCATTTTTGAATTCTGCATAATTTTATGAATCCAACGATACCAAATAAGTGACTGTTCAAAAGTCAACATTTTTTATAATCTAATTTTTAGTTTTTCATTTAAGTGTGCCATGATGGTTCCGATTTATTCTAAATGACCCGTGTAATGTTACCGAAATCGAAATCCCTTCAAAAATACTAAATCACGTGATTTATGAACAAATAAAATTCATCAAAATTGTTTTTGGGACAAAACTCAATTTTTTCAAATGGAACCATATTGGTACCGTGGTACCATTTATTAGTACTGTTAATAAGGAGTTTATTGATATATCGTATTAAAATTTTCAATAAATACAGACAATATTACAGCTAAGAGAAAATAAGAAAATACTAAAATTTTCTTTTAGCTGTAATATTCTTTGTATTTATTGCACATTTTAATACGACATATGAATAAATTCCTTATTAACAGTGCTAATGAATGGTACCACGGTACCAATATGGTTCCATTTGAAAAAATTGAGTTTTGCAACAAAAACAATTTTGATGAACTTTACTTGTTCATAAATCACGTGATTTAGTATTTTTGACGGGATTTCGATTTTTGTTGCATTACACGAATCATTTAGAATAGATCGGAACTGTCATGGCACACTTAAGTGGAAAACTAAAAATTAGATTATAAAAAATGTTGACTTTTGAACAGTCACTTACTTGGTATCGTTGGATTCATAAAATTATGCAGAATTCAAAAATGCAATAATACGAGTATATAGGGTATTCCATTTAAAAATCGAAAGTTAGTATCACTTCCAGCTAAACCGGAAGTGGAAGAAAAATCAATTGTATGTCAAAAAGTGCCGCTTATTATGTGTATAGGATATCCCAAATTTCAATCAATTATCTTCAAAACTAAAGGAGAAAAGGGGGCATACCAATGATCCTGTTACACCCGGTATATTTAGTATAACATTTGAGAAATTAAAATATCTTTCATTTAAAGAAAAATTAAATCTAAGGGGCATGAAGTTACTACTGAAAGTTTTATTTTTTTTTTTTTATGTGGTTGTAAAATGTAATAAAGTAAGCTACATTATAGTCCTAATTTTGCCTATATATCTTAGTAATAATATTATAAAGATAGAACTTAAAAAATCTTATCGTCTAGTTGTTTTATTCTTTTGAATGTTTCAACATTCACGTAATTTTTCCAAATTTTGAGGAAAATGTACTACTTATTCTAAGTAATATTTTATGCAAGAATTATTAACTGTATTATTAATTAACAATAATAAACAATTACATACATATTTTGAAAATAAAAGACACATATGACAAGATGCTATATTTAGAATATATTTTTTTTATTCTTTTGTTCTAGTACCTTCCTTATACTTTCTTAGTCAATATATATAATAGAAGTCAATAGGCTCTAACTAGGTTCAATCGTAAACCTTTTATATTTTCATTAACATGGAAATAATCCAGAGCTGAAGAATTTTAAGATATTCCCTACCGGCAAAAGAATTGTTCCATTCTTTGAAATCAACCTATTTGGCAAAAACTCCTTTAAAATGTCGATTCTTGCAGTATATATTATTGCGCCATCTCTCTGAACTTAATAATCTCCAATTCCATATTGAACTTGTAATAAAAGGAAAGTTTGCTGAACTTCATTGCATCGCGTAGCCATTATCCATGATAGTTTATTCAATTTTTTGTAGTTACTTTAGGGCAATGTCCTTTTCTATGAATGAAACTTTTTTCATCTTTGTTGCATCTTAATGAATTAAAGGTGACAGAATGTCTAGCAATAGATTTTTTTTCAGTAAGAAGTGCATTACAGGTAAAGCTTGGTATTTATGACCACTTTACCTTTTGTCTAAAATAGACCCCAATTCTCTCCATTTTTGTACCCATGCCGAAATAGTTTCCTGCTTATTACGCTAGCAGATCAGATACCAGCAGAATGTTACATTAAAATTACCTTTGCATTGAAGAATGATGAATTTTCTTAATACAAACTTTATTCTTCTGCCCTATAACGAACACTGCAGTTTTATAACTACCAATAATTTTAATAGCATCTACAAAGTCAATTCGTCCCTTTAAATACACTGTTACACGGGATAATTAATTATTTCGTTACTGTTGTAATAATATGTAATATATTTTGCTGTATCATGGCCTTTTTAGACTCATAAAAAATAAGGTATAAAGGTCATATCTGTCTAATATATATTGATGTGTCCATATTAGTCAACCCATATAAAAGTACTTAGAACCTAATTTATTATTTTTAATATATAATTTGAGGAAATTATTACATTAATGTTTACTATAAATCTGGCGAATGCGCTAGGACTTATCATTTATTTAATATATAGTTGACTATTTGATTATCATTGTGAGTATACACCATACCATCATCATTTAACTCAACTTTCATGCCTGCAACAAAGAAATGATAGTATTTCGTATCAATATATCCTGATACCCAATGATATAGAACTACATTTTTTGCCAACTCTAAGCCGTTATTATAATTTTCCTTCGCGTTTGTATTACCGTACAATAAAATTGTATAAGTAACATATTCTAGTGAAACACGCACCTTTATTATTATAGTCAAGAAATACACTATATTCTAAAATCCATAACAAGATGTGTAGTTAGTTTTGAACGAAAGAACAGAAAGAAAATCAAACCTTTGATTTGGGTTTTGAAAACAAATTTGAAGAAATAGGAGATGTAGTTATGTGGAAACTATTTGTATTCATCATTTGTATACATTTATTTAATATTATTCACAATGTAAAATTTTAAAAATTCGTCATAAAAAACTGGTGATATAATGGCACAATTTGTAGTTAGTCGTAAAAACAATTAAATAGTTCTGCACATTATTTGCCTATTCATACATATGTGATAGAGTCTGAAGTATACATAATCCTTATTCCTTTCCTTAGCCCACATAGTTGTTAAAGTTAGACGCTCTGTATATGATTCAAGTTGTGATAATAATTTTACAAGACATACTTGTATATCAACTGATCTCAGTTTAATTTATTAAATTAAAAATTATCAGCAGATATGTAGATGACACATTTAGTTGACCTCCTCAGAAAGTATACAAGATTTCAAATTTTCTCGTTTTTTGATCGGTATATTCAAAAAGGCGGTAATCCCTAATATCAAATGTTAAAAATGTATCAAATGTTAAGAGTGTAAAATAATGTTGCTTATATTTTTAGACAAATCTTTTTATGACATCTTGCAATGCTTGTACCAACATGATCAGAATCTTCTGTTTTATAATCAATCACTTTAAATAGACGATAGTATTATATCAATTCATATCGCCCTCAGACTGAATGATAGCTTGGAAAGTAGTAATTGGTGTTACTATAACAATAACCTACTTAAGTAATGATTATAACACCCACCACCCACCAGTATTATATAATTTTGTATCTATAGTCCAAAAGTGAAACGATAGGTAAACAATATACTTTTTAATAATAAAAGAAATCTAATAATTCATGCAATGCTTGAATTTATATAAAATTCTTATTCCAATCGAAGTAATACTTCGATTTCGATCGAAGTTTGACTTCGGACATAGAGGAATAAGTTACCAAAATTTCTTGCTTGGTATCTTCAGAACATATAGATAAAAATTTAAACTTATATGTAGTAAATATGAAGATCGCTGCATCAAATAAGGCCTAGATCATAGCATAATAAAAATATACATGACAGAAGTCAGAAGAGTTAATGTATCTGACGTCTCTAATCTTGATATCTTTGAGCCTTAGCATATTTTTCATTTTATATACTGTTAATATTAGCAAATATGGAAACTTATTAGCATATCGTCTGAAGGAGGTAAATGTACATTTGTGAAAGAAGAAATGACGAACCAAAACTACCGAATTATGCAAGAAACTAATAATTTAATAAAAAAATATTATGAATATAAATATATTCATAACTTAAATTTTATTAATAAGAGCAATATTTAATGTTTGAACTGGATTTGATACTTGCAAGCGAAACGAAAAATTAACAAATTCTAATTGTAAGTAAGGTATGATGTTTCCAATTATTGTTACAACAATATGAAACAGCATTTTTGTAACTACGAAAACATTGATAATATGAACATGGTAATTATGCCAATACGTTTTGTTAAGACAATTCGAAGTTATATTGGTCTTCAGACAAATAATGTCTGTTATGGCATTTTTAAATCAAAATCGTCGATTAGCAGGTAATCAAACAAGAATTTAATTTAAATGTAAACTAGATAGCAACAGGTGATCCCACAACGCTGAGGGATATATTCACAATTTGGACGACAGTACAGAATAGCCTCAAATAATTTTACTAGAAAGCCATATAAGAAGAAAATACTATTCAAAGTCATACTATTCAAGATATACTGCATTATACGTTGCATCGAAAATTTCTATGTTACAATATTTTTATTGGCCTCGTTTCTCTCTGATTATAGGTGTTTGAGGAAACAGATTTTTTTAATGCATTAAAGCAAGATTTACCTTAACATCGTATAGCTTGAAATTTAAATCAGTTAAAAGCAGAGATATATGTGAAGAGAAAACTTCTCTTCAAATATATCTCTGCTAGTATCGAAAAATATAACACGATTCGACAATACATTGGAATAAGTATACTGAAATATCTAGATATTTTAGGATTTCACACTCACAAACTAACTTTAGTAGTTGTTTCAAAAGCAAGTATAGAATGTATTGATGAAATATTTAAATCCTGTACTACTATCACTCGTTCATTATTTACGTAAATTAATTAATTGCCTGACAATTATTGCAAATACTTTAATAAACTGAAGTATAAATAAATTACCTCGCTTTAACAACATGATTACCATATCATCAAAATAAATGCGGATTGAGTCTTGAAATTCTCAATATCTATTTACAGTAATAATTCTGTTACATTCATTTCACTACGGTTACTTTATTTAGTGAGATAATAATGCTAGCACATTTTTCTTATCTTTAATATCTCCTCCATATGTATCCATATAGCCATATATGTATCCATAAATGGATACATATATATGTATCCATTTATGGATACATATATATGTATCCATTTATATCCTCCATATAGCTAGCCACCAATTTCACTTACAGGTCAACTGTATTAATATACTGAACAATGTATATCCAATTTATGAAGAACCAGTTAATCTATCAAATTGTACACACTTTTCTTTAATTGTACATATTATTTTCATTTTCTCTGGAAGTTTAGTATTCTCTCGAAAAAGGCACTTTCATTTCAAATATTTTGATTAATTTACATGTACAATAGCTTAGCTTGCAAAGTGTAGAACCCAGGCGCATTATCTATTACTACTTGTAAGTAGCTCTTTGTGTCGACAAGAAACTTGTACACTAAATAAAACTTTAAAATATTTTCATATACTAGAATCAGCTCTATTAGAAGTGACCTGCTGCCAAGATTACTAAAGGAGAGGTTGCCTCGTAACATTGAATCAATAGCGGCATCGCGCGCGAATACGTCATCAGGAGTCCAGAATTCAAATTTATATATATAACATAACCGATGTTAAAAAGCATTTCATCGCATTATTGAGAGGAGAAATTCATTACACGGAATTTTTATTTTCTGTTAAAAAATGACAAGATGTGATCAATTTTTTATAAATAATTAAGTCAAAATGTAAATCAAAAATTTATTCAGTTTATAAAAAAGTGCAAAAATGTGAAATATAGGTAATCTTTAGGATCTCAGCTTACAATCTTCTTAATTTTTTTAGCACGTTTTCGGTCCGTGTCGTCTTCAGTAAATTTTCTTTCCCTTTGAAACACCCATCAATGTTCTTCTTTTCATTTAAACATTTTAATCTAATAAAAACACACTGTTTACTAAAGGAATGTATCAAATTGCTTTCAACATTTGGTAGTTTTTTTTTATATACTCTTCGGTCTTATGAATAATGTTTTTTTTTACTAAAGTCATCTTTGTGAAGCCTTTTAAAATATTTGTTCCATACTTTTAACTTTCTCAGTGCAATCTTCGGATGGCTCAACCAAACCGCCAAAAGATAAAGATTCCACCCACGAAGGCATTGAGTAAGAGTGAAGGTTTGTCAGTTCTTTAGATTGATGAATGTAACAACCAAAACTCGGATTTTCTGAAAGATGTTTTTTGGCTAAATATCCTGCCAGATATACAATTCCATATCATCTTCGCAAAAATTTAGTTGTGGCGAGGTTGTTTCAAAGACAACAGATAACGAACTTTCGCTGGAATGTTCCAAAACTTCCAACTGTCATATAATCTGTTGTGTCGTCTTTCATGCCTTCAAGCTCTATGTTTTTGCACAATTCCTTGACTTTTTCCAAGCAGAATCATGCGCAACCTATAAATTGCGTTTAAAGGCGACAGGTGATCGTGGAGTCCACCTCTAGTCCTCACCTAAAATCAAATATACTTAGTGTATATCTACATAGTTCTTATAATAGCAGGAAAACATTACTTACTAAATTTTCTAGTAAATCTTGGTTCAATCGGTGCGTTAATATATATTCAACTTCTGACAGAAACTTTTGTAGCAAATCATTGTAAAGGTTTTTCAGCGAAATGGAAGAAATTATAAAACATTTTTGAAAAGTCTGTAATGATCTTTTCCCTTGGCATCGCATATTTGTTAATGTGTCAATGTACTTATCCAAGAGCTCATTTGCTGTGCTAAACTTTTCCCATACGGAGTTTTTTGTTGATACTAGAGCCATTGGAGTGCATGAATTCATTAAATCAAACCACTGATTGATCAAAATTACAAAGTCTGCAACATGTCTTGCGTGGTTTTTGTTTCCTCCTAGCAAATATCGCTGCAAAGCTGTTGCCGTAGTATTGGACAAAAGTTGTTCCGCAAGAGGAATGTTCTGACGTTGACTTTTCTCACAGTTAATGTGTAACGGTGTTAATTTGTGAAATGAGCTTACTTCTGTATTTCTGATCTGAATTAAAGCCACTAATGGATCTTTGTCTATGACAACACCATGTTGTAACAGAAATCCAGTGTCAATAAGCCAGTTTATGACTAACTTTAATATGTGTGGAGCATCGGCAAAAATAGATTTTACTCTTTGTCACTGGATGAAGATAAAAAGTATTGTCAATGGAGATATTAAGTTGTTTCCAAAGGCCTATGTTTCCACCTCCACAATCGGAAACGTAAGCAACTACTCCATATTGAATTTCATGGAGCCTTGTGGTTATATTATCTATCAAGTTTTGTGTCATCTTTTCGTCAAATCCGATGTAAATTATCTGTTTAGAAGGATGAAACAACCCTCTTACCATCACAACCTACATATAGTTGTGAAGCCCAACAATTTCGTCAAAACGTGTGTCGTGTTCATAAATCGAGTTTACTTTCATTTCGTCAAAACTAAGCACAATAATGTTATGTTAATGTTAATAATAAAGCGTTCATGCGCTTTCAAATCATTTCCCAATGTGTGCCTAAGACACAGCACATTTGTTAAAATGCCTTCTCTCAAATTCGTGTTCATTGCCCACCTCTGTAGGGTAGATAAGCCCGGCAAGGGATATTTTAATGTCTGTCTCACATAAACATATGTTTTTTTGCTAAAATATCTTAAGGTGAAGTCTTGAGATAATTCAGTGGCAGTCCATCGGGCTTTAGATTTCTTCTTGAAAATTATTTATTGTTGATTTGGTGTGAACATATGGGACAGAGATTCTTTGTTGTCTAAGCCGGATTTATAACTCTTAATAATTTTTTCCAAGTCCAAATTACGATTCTGTAAGTCTTTTATATTTTGTTTCAAAGGCTCCATTGATTCCAGTAAAGAATTATATTTTTCTTCAAGTACCTGATAAGCCGTCTTCTCCGGAGTATTTTCTTCTGCTTCATTGATAATGTTTATTCCTGGGTCTAGTTTATTAAACGTGGATGTTGTCGGTAAGTAGGTGAGTTCCTTTACAAGACGCTTGTTTTCTTTTTTTTTTTCGTTCTTTCAACTCGTTTGGTGTCTTCATTTTTGCTTGACACTACAGTTTCCGGCAATAAATGTAGTGTTGGAACAGCTAAAGTAAAAGTAAATTGAAAAAAGTAATAAATACATCTTCAAAAACAAATTTTTTATCATCACATTTCAATTTTACTGCTACTGTGTTCATCAATTTGACCCTAAGCGCATCGCTGTAATCTTCAGTAGTAAAATGTTTACTGCAAACCCTCTCAGTTTAGGGCTTAAAACATCTTTTCGATGGCACCGTCGAGTCCATTCTTACCTAATTTTGGGATCTTTTGGAAACCGGAAAAAAGAAATTTGCTTTCCCATTTTTTTGCTATTTATCGCGCTGCTCTTGCAAATGGCAACTGAATAAATTACTCCTGGCATCTAGTATAATGTACGATTATTTTAGTAAATAATATAATAAAAAGTGAAAACTCACATTTGTTATTTATAAAGGGAAAGGCACTTGAACAATTTAACTTCAAACAAACTATCTGTACTGCACTTTTGTTTTTTTATATTATTTTGCATGAAAAGAAATATGTGAAAGATTCATAGCAACCTTCTCTCGAAAAGTGGTTTTCATCAGTGATTCGTAAGCTTGAACATTGCAAGTAATAATGATATTTGATAATTTAAAAAATAGACCAATAAGGTGTCTAAAGAAACTACGTGGAATCATTTTTATTTTTGTAACATATATTGCAGAATTAGAACAAGAAATAATATCAAGATTTTCTCTCAAAAAATATGTAGGAACATTACAGTTAATTTGGGATTGAATAGATAAATTCTGATAGTAGGACATCTCTTTAATGTCCACGCAAAGTATAAACATGATATTTATATTTAGATGCATAAGATCGTAAGAAAAATCATCAACATGTATCCAAAAAGAGAAGCTTCCGTTCATTACTTTCTCTCTTAAAATAGATTTCTCTATATTAAGTACCAAAATCCTGTTATAAATTATATTATTTATATTATATTAATATTATATTTTTTACCAAATATATGATATGCTTATTACTACACACTATACCTATACATATACGAAATATATCGGAATTTAAAATTCTGATAACAGTAAAATAGAAGATTCTAATGTAAGTGTTATCACAAGCAACCTTCCTTCCAATAAATTGTTTCTTTCCCATAATTAGTTAGTTTTAAGATATAAATGAATATATTTCGTCTTTCCCAAATAATAACGCAAATACCTCTCCGTTAACAATACTTGATTTTACCAAATAAACTCTTCCATTGTTGAATATTTTATGTTGTTGTCCTTTTACCTTATATCAATTCACCTTATGTATACTAACTTCATTTCCAAAGATATTTAACAATATAAAAATATTTAGATTTAAGATGAATAGATAACCTTATACTCTAAAGATAATAACTATATAAATATAAATTTTGTAAATTGTACGTTTATTTTAAAATTGTAAATATTTCAGATTTATTTTTGATGTATTGATAAATGTCAGAACACAACGTAATGTTCTAAAAACTGTAAAATATTATATAACTTAAGTAATACATAGATAGTAGGTACATAGCTTTTGTCATATTGTTGTTTTTGTTGAAATTTATTGAATCACGCCTTTGTATATACACAGGACTGATATTACATTTAAAAGTATTCACATAACGTCAGTGCCTGGAAAACGAAGCGTACGGAATCTATGTACTTAGTTCAGTTGCAGATTTCATAAAGAAAGTCACGATATCCATATATTATCCATAATATTATTATATCGTTAAATTAAGATAAAAACAAATTGGCAGTATTTTTAATATATTTAGACTATTTATTGTACTGAGATATTATTAAAATGGTGAGCCCCAGTAAGAAATATATATTTTATAATTTAATCGGTTTTCAGTAATGCTTAAGAGCTTTAAGAGTTAATGCTTAAGAATTAAGAATGTTAAGAACTTATTGAGAATTTGCAAGAACAATGTCCATAATTTGTCATTAAAAGATAAATATGGATTAGTTTTTTATCTTAAGTGCATGAAAGAATACCTATACATTAAAGAAATTGAAGAACTGACTGAAGAACTGTTTTAATTTAACGAATACTTCTTAGTTAATTATCTAACGACACTGCTTTATAACTAATCATCTATTCACCACTATTTTGTCGCGAAAGCTAAACTCGAGAAACTTTACTATAAAAGAAATAAGAAAACACGAAAATTAAGATTAATATTGTTATTTCCTATGTTATAAATGTAGGAAATTCAATATAACGAGAACATGAGGTACTTCTAATATTAGTGCTTCAGAATTTTACTCTTTTGTAAAATCCGACCTAAACTGTATCTAAATGAAAACCTAATATATAAATGGAAACTCTACTCTAATATAAATATTATTAATGTTTTAAAAGTACAGGAAATATGGAAATAAAGAAAATATATCCTCTATTTCGTTATATGTATTTACGTTTATCGTTTGATTATTAATTAACAGTTCCTAAACCCAAACTAAATCTAGTTTGATTTGCAAATTAAATTTAAATTTTACTTTGTCTTAATAATTAATATGGATAAATAATTCAGTATAAATGAGCTTCTGCTCTAAATGTTCCATTAATTAAATGTTTGATCAGTCAGGAGCAATTAAATGCGATATTCAGCTTTATTTAAAATATCTAAACCTACTTTTAATATGCAAATTGTTTCTTAGATTGCCAATATTTTCTACTTAATTCTATATAATATTTTAATTCTATAATCAATATATAGAAACACAAGTTCCAGAGTTTTAAAACAATAAAACATATTCATAGGTAATACGTATGGTACATACTCTTCCTACAAATGGATTGTCTATAACATGATACAAATATTTTGATATGATACAAAGACAATTAATAACTGATTTTACTGTTATAATATTGACTATAACCAGGCATAATAGCTAAATATTTACGTAATTTGTAGAATTTAAAATTTAGAAACATAAAAACCATATTAATAATAATTTAAGAATTAAAAATAATGTATAAATAATGATTCGCTTTAACAATGATTATATTTATATCTTACACAGTAAAAGAAAATTCTCTCTATCTATAAATTTTATCTATTACTCAATAATGGCTCGTTGCAGTAAGCAGATAGAGCATTGCTTCACTAATAACAACAGAGAAAGTAAACAATTATTTTTGCTTGGTTTATTACGTAACGAGTTTATTCAATTTTTTGCGAAGAATTTTCATAAACTTACGTTAGTTTAAAAATTATACATTTTTAGAAGTTCTCCAAAATGACCTCATGTAATAAAGTTTTCTCTGAAGAACTTGCTTTTTTAATCTTTTAAATCAAGTAACTTTTAATTACTATAAATAGTTTTTATAATATTCCTAACAGCGATTATGAAACCAGTGGATAGCAACTGAACTTTTGCAATTTTTTGTTACCTATTTTTTGTTATCTATTTAATAATAGTTTTATGAAATCTGCAACACAATATATCTTACAAAAAATGTGAAAATGTATTAAATAATGTCGATTGCCTATTTCTTTGTTTTGAGGAAAAATGAAAAGCAATTCAAAACAAGTGTGTGTATAAACAACGAACGTTAATATAATGTTTATACATGTTCAGATTGCTTATTCTGTTACAGGAAAGGTTGCTTTAATTACTGGTTTAAGTCCCTAATTTATAAATTAAGTAATTATAGTGATATCTTGGTGTAATTTCTTCCGATTTAAAATAGAAAAGTAAGTTTTAGATAATTCAAATGTTAAAAATAATACTCATTGGAAATAAATAATTTCAGCATTTTTGTGCGTTTCTTTTCTTTCATTGAAATATACAGCTAAAAGTTTTTTCCTCACAGGGTCAACGATTTTTTCTAATCGGCATGAATATATATTTTTTTTTAATATCGGAACCTTCGACTTAAGTTAAAACAGAAACATTTTAAAACAAAATTCATTTGGCTTACCTATTAATATTTAATGTAGTTTAAGGGATTTAAATTTAATGTAGTTTTATTTATAAAAATAATATTTATGAACAACATCAATATTTTTATAAATAAAATTCTCAAACCCAAAGAAATCCTCTAAAAGACTAAACTGATTAGTAATATGCAAGCACAATATAATTAATTACATGTGTCTTGTTAAATCAGCATACAGTTTTTGTTGATATAAAAGTTTCTACAATTCTTATTTATTCTGTGTACTTTAATACAAAGCATACATAGTAAGGACAAAACAGCCCTTAAATACCATTTCCTCATTTATCTAGTCAACTCAATTATAAATATTTTCCCTAATCAACATAGTATCATAAAATTTTAATTTGAACCGTAATAAGTATTAACAATGGTGCTCCATTCGCATTTTGCTATTATACTAAATCATTCTAATTCTGTAACTTATACTCCTACTACTTACGAGATTACAATTTTTCAAAATTAACATGAGACTAACGGGATTAAATTACATTTCATTGCTTCGGATTATATTTTTACTTCCTATATTTATTGCTTTTATGGAATTTCTATCAGCTTTTCACTATTTTTTTTTTCTACAAACTCCTCAGTTTCTACAAACTTAACACAGTATTTTCCATATTAGAAAGTAAAGATCCTCTGGGCGTTCGAGCAATATGAGTTACGATTAGCTGATTAAACAGCAAGTTAGTGAGCAGACATTAAAATATCATGTTTATATTATTTATTTTTTACCATATGAATGTACCTATTTTTGAAAAAATTACATTTTAAGAATGAGAAAGATAAACTGGATAGTATTGTCAGGTCCTGTATATATCTACTCAGGAAATCCTTTAAATAACAATTGTGTTTAGTTTAGTTTTAAACTTAGTTTTTTTTAAACAAGTAATATTTTTAGTGGTGAAAAGACGACGTCACATTTAAATATAATAGAAAATATTTAAATTTAAAATAAAATAAATATTTAGGTATAACATAAAAATTTCCTTTTAAGCATAACATCAAACTTATTCTCCGCTTATTATTAAAAGAAAATCATTTTCACATTCATAATTAAAGGCTTAGTAGAGTAAGTTAGATAAATTATAATTAATTTACAAGCTAGCAACACCCACATTCTACATACGAATCAAATATATTACTCTAATAAATTCTTCATTATATAGTAGGTATATACATTTTAACCACAGCTTAAATCATGAATCATTATCATAATCGTCTTGGTTTAAACTTTATTATAAAAATCTCGCATATATAATATTTGTATTTTCTAACTAAATTTAACAATACCGATATATATTATATATAAAATTACCGATATTTACTGCCAAAAAAAAAACAATAAATTTATGGGTTAAGTATATCCCCTGATCCATTTTAAATACATATAATATTCAAAAATTTTAATTTACTATGTAAATGGATTTTAGATTTCTTCTAAAACACCGATTTATTAAAAGAAAACTCTTATCAGCAGTTATTGGATAATAAGGATAATAATAATAGATACTTAATCTTGTTAATCAACTAAATTATAGGGCGTCTCAGTTGAAACTATATAATTTGAATTGCGCGCCATTTGTGTTGTCAAATATAGGGCGTCAATATTTAACGACTGTCATCTATAAACCATATAACGTCAACATGCCGCGATTAACAGTTCAACAAGGAATAGTTTGTGTACAACTATTTTATGAAAGTGATCAAAAACAGTTGCATTATGAAAAATTCGCACAAAATTAGGAAAAACTGAAGCGTCAATAGAGTTAACAGTTCGTAACTTTATCTAGAAATTTTAAGAGACCGATTCTGTTATTGATATGGCAACACCAATACGTCGTCGTTGTCGGTCAGATGAAAATATTCCTGCAGTGAGAGAACATGTGGTGAAAGTATCCAGAATCATCAATTCGACATCATGCACAACAATTTAATATGTCAAGAGCCACTACGCTTTGGATTTTAAAGAAAGATCTGCATCTGTCAGCATACAAAATTCCGTCGACACAACAACTAAATGTTACAGACCATTCACAACACCGTACATTTGTTGACTGGGTGTTATAAGAGAAAGACGATGATGCTAATTTTTGCAACAAAATTTTGTTCAGCGATGAAGCATCCATATTTTCATCTTGACGATGAAAAAGTGCTATATCTATACACGGAAAAGAAATACATCCACAGAGATACATGGTTTGGTGCGCATTTTGGAGTAGTGGATCCTACTTCTTTGAAAATGAAGCTGGTAATTGCTATCACAGTAAACGGGGAACGCTATCGTCACATGTTAATCAATTTCCTTTTCCACCAAATTAACGATTTGAATTTGAACAACATATGAACAGCAAGGCGATGCAACATACAACATACGTTGTATCATACAACACGTACATCCATAACTCTGTTGCATACCACATTTCCTGATCATGTTGTCTCGCGGAATACTGACATCAACTGGACTGTAAGATCATGTGATTTAACACCACAGGACTTTATTATTTGGGGTTGTGTCAAGAGATAAATGTACGCCACGTGCCCGTGTTATAGAAAATTTTGCGAACGAATGACATCATGGCATTTTGCATGTTGATGTCGCGTGGTTTGTAGATGACGGTCGTTAAATATTGACGCCCTATTTTTGACAGAACACAAATAGCGCGCAATTCAAATCCTATAGTTTCAACTGAGACACCCTATACAAAAAATTATTTTACAATATATTCTAATAAAAAAAAATCATAGCAAAATGACGTGCATTGCAAGCTATGTTTAAATCTAAAGGGCAGTTTAACTGATTTTTACTAAACCAAGTTACTAAAAGAAATAAGTTTTGAACTACATTAAACTAAAATAATTTCCCATAAGGGACCGAAACATACCCTTAACTACGACACTGAATAGCAATAGCGTTCCAGTACAACCTGTTTTGTCCTTTTCTATAATATATTAAAATAAGATAGAAATATCTATATAATTATTATCAAGAACTAAAGCTTTATTAATATTAGTTTTTAAAATCTTCAATGAATCTATTTTGTAAAATGAAAATTGTATTAAGTATATCCAAGTACTTGTCATTAGCATGTCTTCATAAACGCAGTATAAGAATAAATTGCTGGCAATTCTGAACAGACCCATGAATACGTCAACGTCATTTCACATTTCATATACATAATACATAACCTAGAAAAAGGATAATAATAATAATAAAATAAGTTGTTCTTAACTAGAATAAAAGATATGGGGTCTCCAAATTATAAAGAAATGCAGAAGAACTGTCAGTTAGAATTAGAAAAACTTAAATTAGAAGAGGTAATTAGACTATAATTTCAGACTAAAGCACAATATTTTCATTACGTCCATTTTTATAGGAAACACTACTTCAGGATTTAAATAATATGCTTAATCAAAAGGTTTTTTTAGAAGATAAAATTAAAGGACTGTCAAAGTTAATTCCCACACTTACAATTATTAAGCATGAAGCTCAAGACCTTGTAGGCACAGTAAATGAGATATCGGAATCGTCTGAAAAGATTAGTGGTAAAATAAGGTCACTGGATATAGCTAGGGTATGTGTCTAATTTCTAAAATTGTATATATTAAATAATGGCTGTGCTTTTAGAACCGGGTCGAGGAATGTCAACTTCGTGTAAGTGACCTTATTGATTTAGAAATATGTTCGCAAGGTGTCCAAACTGCAATACTGGATTCAGACTATGAAAAAGGAGCTGCTCATGTTCATAGATTCTTGTCGATGGATCAGTCACTACTTAAAAGAACCGCGAATGATATGGATAATGTCTCTAATATGCTTAAATCTGTAAGAACATTACAAGATGCTGCTAGTCAACTTAGAGCAATTGTAGAGCACAAATTTAATGAAGCAGTTAACTCGGAAGACTTAGTTTCTATTGAAAGGTTTTTTAAAATATTTCCATTAGTTGGAATGCACGAAGAAGGTATCAAAGAATTTTGTAATTACTTGAGAACAAAAATAGCTGCAGTTGCAGAAAAGAACTTGAAATCAGCAATAAGTACACCGCCCTCTGATAAAAGACATAGTGTAATATATGCCGATACATTGATATTATTGTTCGAGGGGTTAGCTCGTGTTATAGACACTCATCAACCTCTTATCGAAACATATTATGGTCCAGGTAAACTGTTATCTGCCATTACAATTTTACAAAAAGAATGTGATGTTCAAACTAAAAGGGTAATATTGGAGTGGACCAAAACAAGACAGATTAATAAGAAAATCCAAATTATCACAGATCTATCTAGAATGAGTTTAAGCTCTAGCTTTAGTAAGTTAGAAAAAATTGATCCCAAGGATCTGGATATTCTTATTGGAGAAATAACTTTAATGCATTTTCGGAGTGAATTGTATTTCAGATTTATTCAACGTAAAATTACAGTAAGTAAAATTATATATAATCATAAAACTATCGATATAATTATTATACCACCATTTTTATGCAAGCGTAGAGGTAAAACTTACTATAATTTTTTATACATTTAATATTTTTTAGTAAAGATTTATGAACATTATTATAAACTATCAGATATTATTTTTTAGTTGGATATAGATGTGGGAGTTCCTGATCCAGAGGAAAAAAAGAAAATAATGTCATCTTTAGAGAAATTAATTAAGAATAGTGAACTAAGTCAATATAAGCATGAACTGTTATCTCATTACTTGAGGCTGGAACAATATTTTATGGAAGAATCTGTAGCCAAAGCTGTAGTGATGGATACTTTAGATCCATCACAGCAGACATCAAGTATGGTTGATGATACATTCTTTATTATTAGAAAATGTATAAGGTAAGTCTAAGTGTGTTAAATTTATCCAAAGTAAGTACAGTATCAGAAAAGAAAACAATATCCAACAATATTTTTTCGCCTCTATAATTTGATAAAAAATTATTGAATGGTCCAGGTCATTTGATTGAACCTTGTTGAATATATATATATATATATATATATATATATATATATATATAGTGATTTATTTAAAGTTTAATATATATACAGTGGCTCTTAAAACTATTCGTACCCTTGACGATAATACCCATGGTGTCTAATATTTTCTACCTTGCAAATTTGACATTATAGTGTACACTGGTTGTTGTTTCTATATTAGGACAATATGCAAAAAATCGTATACAGTAAATACACTATTGCAAAGTTGACTCTCATTTGTTTAAATGGTATAGATATCGAAAGTCACAAAACTATTAGTATGGCTACTCAGTCAACTTAGTGGGCAGTGCCATCTATCGACGAATCTTAGAATTAGTCTCTGGTTAGCTGGGAATCCACACAAATACGTTGTTAGACTAGTTTATAATGGGGCATACAAAGGAATACATGGGGCATAAAAAGTGCACAACTACAGTATAGGAACAAGTATTACAGTGGCATAAGGATGGAAAGTCATATAGTGACATTGTAAAATTAATAGGAAGAAGTAAGTCAACTATACAGTATATTTTAAAAAAAATACAAAGAGAAGGGGAACCAATAAATTACAAATACAAGACGGGAAGATGGAAGATTTTAACAGAAAGTGAATAACGATATTTAATAAATGAGGTTAAGAAACGGCCCTTTATTTTGGCTCCTTAATTCCTTAATTAGCCAAAAATATATTAGAACGCTTTAATAAAACCGTGTGCCCAAACATGCTGTAGAGTATCCAAATCCCTGGTCTCAATCCAGTTAAGAATCTGTGGCTTGAAATTGAAACATGAGTAAGAAAATGTGAGGTATCGTGCAAATAAGAACACTAAAAGTGGAACTTGAGGAAGTTTGGAACAACATTGATGAAAATATTACTCAGAATTTGGTTAACATGCCAAGGCGCCTGCTGGCTGATATTGCAGCAAGGGGTGTGCCAAAAAATATTAGCTTTAGGGAAAACATTTTTCTGTTGCATTTAATAACCATACAAATAGTTTTGTGACTTTCGTTACACATATCTTTTAATAATAACCCACCTCAATACTCCAAGAAATCCATCTAATTATGCAATTTCTAAAATTAAATGTGATATAAATGTGCACCACAGTGAACATTAGTTTAAAATATTAAAGTGGTACCAATAATTGTAAATTAGCAATCATCTTAAATATTAATGGACTAGAAGCTATTCATGATTGAACATCCCTGTAGGAAAGAAAGTACTATTTATTTGAGTTCTTTCCTTCTATTTTGAATGCAATGCATATTTCACGTCTTTCATTTTTCATTAATATCTTTCTCACCCCTTATATTTAATGTAAATTATGTATAAACAGTGTGTATATGTATTTATTACATATATACTATGTTGCTATCTAACAATAAAAAATTGTAGGCGATCCATATCTACTGGTTCATTAGATGGTATTTGTGTCACTATAAATAATGCTTGTCGAATTTTGGAGAGTAATTTTTGTGATGTTCTAAAAGGCCGATTAAGACAGGGATACCCTTCTGGCTACTTAGATTTAACCCAAGCATATAATGTTTTACAAACTTCCATTCAACAAGGCAGACTTCAGTCTGGAGACACTGAACAATCAAGAACTGCTTTTATTGTAAGTATTCTTATTTTTGCAATAGTTCAATAAACCTAAACTATTAAAAAAGTATTTTTGTGTTATAACCTATTTTGTAACATTTTAGGTTGCTTTAAATAATGCTGACAGCAGTATGGAATATGTAGATGCTTTATGCGAACATGTGTTGAAAGAAATAGAACAAGCCTTACCAAATATGAATAGCAATGAGAGAGGTAAATTAGAAAGTTGTCTTTCTGGTTTATCATCTGTTACCACCAATTTGAAGGAGATTATTGATTATGGTATACAACAGTTAAAATCTACCGCAATTAAGCCACGTGTTAATCCGTGGGTTGATACATTCTTAAATATAAGCCACCACCTAACAGAGGTCAGTAAATGACATTAATCCTGATGCTAATTAGTATTACCATGAACAGGGAATATTATTTAAATTACATTAATCCTGATGCTAATTAGTATTACCATGAACAGGGAATATTATTTAAAATGTCAATGTTTTAATAAATATAAAAATTTTAGGATGAACTATCAGCATATGAAGCTGGGGAATCTTTTGTACAGACGTTAATAATGAATCTTGAGACTTTGCTTTCATCCTTTAAAGATGTTTTGACCCCAGCAAACTATGATTGTTTCACACAAGTATTAACAGCAGAAGTAACGCAAAGATTTGAGAAGGTTATATTAAAAACTACTTTTAACAGAGTAAGTAATTGGAAACATTAGCTCCTTTACATACCTAATTAATATAGGTACATATAAGACATATTCAAGTATGTAAATAAATATGTATGTATCTAAAATATACACTATATTTTTATGATATAAATATTTATTTCACATTTTCTGAAAATATAATTTTAAGAAATAGTCTAAGACATCTGCACTGATGTTCCTCATATCAACTGAGGGTTTATAAATCTGGTTTTTTTAGTTAGGAGGTCTTGTACTTGATAAAGAAGTCAGATCCTTGGCGGGGTACATAACCGCTTCAACTTCTTGGTCTGTGAGGGACAAATTTGCCAGGCTAACTCAAATGGCCACAGTACTGAATTTAGAACAGTTGAATGAAATTTATGATTATTGGGGAACACATGATGGTGCATTGACATGGAGATTAACTCCTACAGAGCTTAAAAACGTTTTGGCCTTAAGGTATAATATATTTGTATATTTGTCGCAATGATGCATATTAATAAGTAATCCTCTATTCTAGGACTGACTTCAAAGGCGAAGACATTAGAAGATTGAAGCTTTAAAGTAATATACAGTTTGTTATTTGGTTATTTTGTAAAGATTTTAATTCATATCTTTATCCAGTATGAATATAATTTATTAATATTCTTGAGTGTATATTTGCAGTATAAGTGAACTGATTTTTTATAACTGTTTTAATTAAACTTATTTTAATATGTTAAACATTTTTTTTTATTTTCATGTGAGTGGAAGTGCATTTTGAAAGTTTGTTGTAATATAAACATACAATCTCGCATATATCTCTCACGTAAGAGTAATAGTTTGCAAGACTAAACAAAAATAATGAAGAAAGTTTATCAATCGATATGTCGGAGCAAATATTGGTTCTTTTAACACACACAAATCAACTTCTTTCCCATAATGTCAGGCTATGTACAGAAAAAGCTATACATACAAACATAAACAAAGATAAACATACTCATGCTCGGGGAGAGGTCTCATATTCCCCCATTGGGGGATCAATCTCACCATCCACTACTGGGTCCATAACTCCACTACCCCAAACCACAGTATAAATGATTTATTTTTTACCAATCTATAGATAATTTCAACTATCGTTAGTTCTGTTTTAATCATCTGATTATGTTTGCTTGACGAAATGCGTATCGAGAATGTGTAGTCTTTCAGCTTTCATGGAAAATTAGTCTCCTACTTTTTTGGCTGTAAATAACAAATTTTCAAAATAAAAATGTTTATTTCTTTGCTGTTACAAGTTTTACAAACATTAGAGAAAGATATGTTATCCAGAGAAATATTTCTCACAGATTGCATGAAGCTAGAACTACTAAAAAAATATCAATGCCTAATCAATAAAATTATTACTGTTACATTATCGGGATTTTGGAACAATCTTTGGAATATTCCTTGCCTCCCATTTATTCCCAATGGTGTGTATTAATGCTTTAGAAAATCGCGTATAATAAATGTAGTGAAATATGAAAAGTATTCTTAACTGACTTGAAGAATACAATATACAACTTACTTGATAAAACTTGTTACATGCCAATTAAATATTAGTATAGTAACTTTTAAGCAATAATCATAACAATAGCGATAGTTTCATCAATTAAAAAGTAGTACGATTTGAAAGACTCCTAACTAAAACTCATTTTCCCAATTTTAAAGAAATGATATATGATTTGTTTAGGAACGACTCAAAATTTTGATAAAAAGTAATTTTCTTAATGAACATTGTAATTAACAAGTATTAAATCATTATGTGAAATATTCACGAAATAAATTTAATTATCAATTTTACTTGAATCTATAAAACTTGCAGAATGTTATTTCCCAGAACCTATAATTTACAAGCAGTCGAAGTATAATGTTGGCATTTAGAATATGAATTTATTTATTATTCCTGATAAATTTTTAACTGCACCTCCGTTTCCCGTACCCCAACGAAATAATTTATTTTACACTGCACTCATGTCAGCCACCAAAATTTCGTATACCACGTATTAACAAACCGACAGCTAGAATTTACACTTCCAAAAATATAGTTTATAAAAGATTGACTTATACTCAACGTGGAATATCCAAATCTTTAATATACAATTTATCTCATACAATAGAAGATTAACTGGAAATTTTGATAAAAAATATGATACTTTTTTTAATAAAAATGTAAAACATGAACAAAGTCTTCACTTACCACAATCGTATGGTGTAATAGACACCTCATTTATTGATAACTTAATACTGTATAAAGTAACACACTAAATACACGTTTTAGAATTAAATTTGGCAATCATATGCACAAAACACGTGCCCTTCGTGACCGCACAACGAACTGTAGGCACAGCTGTTTAAAGTCTCGTGTCTCTTCGTCGTCTTTCAATTATCATTCGATCTAATGAAGCCTACTAGATATACAAATATATCTACAAAGGCACAATATTTGAAATAACGTAATTTTATACAGAACATTACAAGTACAAAATGATAATTCGATATACTGAATTATTTAGAATAGTTACCTACCCTATTTTATTTATTTAATTTTATTAAAAAAATATGCTGTAACAGTTTTTTTTTTGCTGTAATAGTTGTTTAAATTAATTTTTAAATGTGTAAGTATTAACGAAATATTTTATGCTCTCACGTAATGGATTAAAAAATGTATACTCGTAAAGTGTATATGACGTAGTATATTCTCAAGTAACTTATATGTGATCCACCTGCAGCTGTAAAGACTAGTACACACCTGGCGACAAAGTCGCGGGACATTGTATGGGGACAGTTGCGAGACACTGTTCCTAGACTATTGCGATAGAATGGCCCGCGTTCACACCTAGAGAGCTAATTGCAACACAATTTTTTTTTAGCCAGAGACTTCATTCATACAGCCAAACAACTCGTATGGTACGGGCATGTTCAGCGAATGCCAAATGACAGAATACCCAAAAAAATTCTAAACTGGAAACCACAAGGAAGAAGAAGGCGAGGAAGACCACGAAAAAGCTGGAGAGAGGGCATTGATAATGAAATTCGGGAGAGAGGTCTGGACGAGGACATGTGGAGAAATAGAGAGGAATGGAGATTAGGAATCGGAAGACGGCGAAGGACGTTATAAACCGATATGATGATGATGACTTCATTCATTATACTCGGTAGACTTAACATCCCAAAAACAAGGGAGGGTGTGTAAATCCTCAATAATTTGTAGAGTACTTTTCATCGCAAACAACAGAACACAACAACACATGGAGGCTATCTATAGACTGGAATCAGCAGATCCCGGGACTTTGTCTCGCGACACGTCCAGACTACATCATGTTGCGCAACATTTGTATCATGTATCCCATTTCGAATGGAAGACCTGCGACATGCAATTTTTGTATCGCTACAGTTCCAAACACGGAAAAAATGTCGCGAGACATCTCTGGGAATTTGTCACAATACACGTGTTGCGCAACTTTGTCGCTAGGTGTGTACTAGCCTTAAGGATTTTTAAGATAAAGTTACCTGCAATAGTGGTGTCTGTCAAGCACGCTAATGATACGAATCAATCACGAATTTTTGCAATGTAAATGCTCTTCACATGTGTACATGTGTACATGTAATTTATCACATAGGTTTTGTTTCATTTTCTGGATTCAAGATTTTATTTTCATTTTACTGCACTCGTATATGTAATGACTTTATGTCTGGAGTACGTTGGAACCTTTGGTGTGAAGATAACACTGCCTTAGTTTTCCACTATATACACTACACTCGATGCGCGTTTCGCCAACAAGATGCCAATTTTGTTGGCGAAACGCGCGTCGAGTGTAGTGTAAGTATAGTGTTTTGGTGTTTCGTGGAAAACTAAGTCAGTGTGACTTTATTTGCTGCTTGTACATGTTTAAACACGTAACAAAGTAATTAAAGAAAGATATAATAAAAGTACAATGCTCTGAATGGTTATCACATATCATTTTTGAATATATACAAAAACTGAATATCATAAATTCCTTTAACAAAACAAATGTTTTCTAAATGTATTCAATATAATAATTTATATAATAGTTTATATTATTCCTGATTCTGAAAGTTAATGAGCTATCAATTTCTTCTCAATGTAAAAAACGAAGTCCTTCGTGCATACTCATAGTCATAAATTTTATGTAGATTTAAAAAGTGTTTTCCAGAATAAAAATGTATGTAATATTTGGGAATTTTTGGATATACCCAATATTTCATTACCATATCTAAATAATTGCATTAATCAAAAACTGCATTAGTATTTTTATCATAGCTTCCAAACCCTAAAAATAAAGAAAAGGCTGAAATTTTTCATCATCAAATATTCACTATCTGACAAGAATTTAAAAACTAGTATAAACGTGGATACACATTTATCGTTCGACTAGTAATATTTAATGAATTTAATTCAGATGGCGTTTTTCCCTGGGAAATTGCAAGTGTTGCTTTAAATAATTGATAAGATTAAATTTGCTACGTACTATGTGATTTGTTAAATAAAGGGGTATAACGTAACGTTCTCATCCATAAAACGTCCCTTAATTGACGAAGCTTTTTATTTAAGTACTAATATTTATTAACTATTGTTAGTTGCATCAAGTTTAGGGTAAAAAGCCGAAAATTTACTTGGTTAAATCATTAATAAATCGAAGGATGTCAATTATATTACAAATCAATGTTATACTTGAAGAGTTATGTAACATAAAGACGTAATAGAATATATAATTATTCGGTAATTCGTGAAGATGATTATATTCTTAATGAGAACGCACATCATTCGTCTTTTATTATTATTACCGCCAGTTTCTGTCAGATAACAGATAACTCATTTGTTCTTAAAGTTTACTCTGAAGTTAATTATAGGAAATGAAACTTCAATTTGCTATACGCAGATAATATGACTGTTAACTGGACTCAACTTAATAATCTAACTGTCGTGGGCACAATGTATTTCAGGTCTTACGATATTTTTAACACTCCTTATGAAACATGTATCGCATAAGAAAGTTACTAGCAAGAATTGTCCACCTTAGTTTATCAGAAATGTAATTAACAAACTAATATTAAGAAATAAACTGTTTAACAAATAGTTAAAGGCAGGGCCGGATGTAGGGGTGTCAGGGCCCGGGGCAATGAAAAAAGTAGAGGCCCTTTCAATCAATAAATATCTTTCGATAATTTTATTTTCACATTTAAAAAACAAATTTCCACTATTAAGATATATACTATTCTATTTTTTGTAATTTTTTAAAAATCTTTATTACTTTCTGACGAGTGATGAACAATGGGAAACAATTGATAGACTTACTATATTTAAGTGAAAGACACTTTACGTGCTTTTTTAGAGGCAAAATCCTTAATGATTTCTCCCAAGTCTATTTCCCGAAATAAATCAAGTCTCTATACTGAGCAATAACAGATATGCTAGACGTTTTTGCGTCATGGTCGTACGCAGCCTATTTTTAATAATTTCCATTTTAGAAAATGAGCGTTCTCCGCTGCAATTAACCACCATCAACGCTAAATACATTCTCAATGTAATTTCAATATTAAGGAATGCAGCGCCGAAGTTATTATCAACCAGAATCCTGTAGAAAAACATCTCTTTTGGTTCACTATCGACATTGTAGTTCTTCTTGAAGGCATCTATCAAGGCTACAAACTGGACTAATTCGTTCCCAAGACTGTTTTCTAGATCGTCGTTGTAAATTTTTACTAACTTGTGGGCAGCCTTGTGTAGCTCGGATGAACTCAAATCCTCTAAATGATTCAAGAATCCAAATCGATCGTAGACAACGTCATAAGCTCGAATCCTATCACTCAGAGATGCTGTAAGCTGATTAATTACTGGAATAAAACTTCCTACTCGAAATTTTTCCTTGGGTGACATCTGGGCATCTGAGAATTTCGCATAATCCAGTGAATAGAGCCTAATATTTCTTGGTGATATATTTCATTGCTCATTACTTTTTTAAAGAATAAAAAAAAATTAGTATTATAAAATTTTTGAATCCAAGGTTTGTGGAGGCCCTCAATGTGTGGGGGCCCCGGGTCTCCCGCCCCGGTTACCCCGCCGTGCATCTGACCCTGGTTAAAGGTAGTCTTCATTCTTCATGGATATTTTAATCTATGAAGAATGAAGACTATGAAGAGTTAAATAAACTAAGATCTGAGGTTAAGTCTCTTATTAAATCAGCCCATAAAGGTTACTTGGAATTCATTGGAGAAGAACTTTGGAGAACCAAATAGATTTTGATCTTATATTAACTTCAAAACGAATTCCACGTCCATACCCTCGAATTGCACAACACTTCTTCCATATCCTTGCAATTATTGAACATGATGTAACCGCTACCATTAAAGAAAATTTGCAATAAGGCCAGATAAAACACCTGATTGAGCGATTGTGTGATCACCTTTGCGAAGCCACTGTGCATCATATTTAACTGCATAATAAAGAAAAGTGTGAAATAAGTCAATAACTTGTCCTGGTTTGAAAGGGGTTGTCAAAATTATATTATTTATTACAGACCAGTACACCAAACTTAATGTCTCCTTGCCGACATGGGGTTACTATCATTCCACAATTTCAAACCTTGTGAACATTAATATATTTGTGAGTCGCTAAATCAGCGAACTCAGGTAGATGTCATCTGCATTGAGTTCTAGAACTCATTTAAAGCTATTTTCCTAATACTTTTTCAACAGATGCCAATATATAGAATGCCGAGAACATCAATCTGTAAAATTTTCTCAAACATCGGGCATCCCTCAAGAATCAATTTTAAGTCCCCTGCTATTTGTCTCATTTGTACATGATTCTAGAATAATTTAATGTGAATATTTTACTTTACCCAGAAGACCCAAATATTTTCCCCAAAATAAGTTCTACATCTGATTGTGAAAATTTTCAAAGCAGTTTGAATCATTTAAATGCATAGTATCATACAACAAAGTCTAAGACATAACATTAAACTTGCTGTTAGTAAGTGTAATGTTGTCTTATTCTCGACTTCAAATTGTGAATCATTGGATTATAGGGTTAACAGTGCCCAATTGAACAGAGTGACACAATATAAGAATCTTGGTCTTACCTTTTACTATAAATTACCTTTTCATAATCATACCAGTATATATAATATAACAAAATAGACTTTTACTAGTCTATGTTTTTGTTACATGGTAAAGACTTTCGTAGCATGAAAACTGTTAATGTCCCTACCTACTAGGGGGATGGCACTCCCTATATGTCCCGTAGTGCGAACTTGCAATTACGTGTACAATAGCCGCCCGGGGTGCTAGCGGTCTTGAAGGTCGTGCAGTATCGTTTCCCCTTTCTTTTACGTCCCTCACCAGCAGTAACAGTAAAAAGATATTCGCGTACATGTAAACAAACGCGTAATCGCGAGTTATAATCAATCCGCAGTGTATAAATAGAATACTGTAAAATGGAGGATTCGCCGAAAGTAAAAAACAAAATGCGTCATGTGAGACGATGTTGCATAGTGCCCGCATGCAATTACGGAAAAGAACGTTCCGTAGAAGGCGAAAAAGTGCATTATTTCAGAGTACCCTCAAACGAAGAAAAATGTGAACTGTGGCAAAGTGCTGTTCGGAATGATTTAACTCTGATTGCTTTTTACAAGT
This sequence comes from Rosalia funebris, assembly GCA_037954035.1. Taxonomy (NCBI): domain Eukaryota; kingdom Metazoa; phylum Arthropoda; class Insecta; order Coleoptera; family Cerambycidae; genus Rosalia; species Rosalia funebris. The sequence continues at coordinate 3,613,373 of JAZFAV010000010.1, read as the reverse complement.
GTACTTTAGTGACATGTAACTAACTGAAGAATAATTCAGTGATTTTAAAAAAAAATTCTTCATTAAAAGATTATTATGATTCGACATTACAAGGTTGTATATTGTTATTTCAATCGAAGTAATGAATATAATTGCATTAGTCTAAATACACCTTTTCTTTTGCACAGGGGCCATATAAAATTGTCGCTTAAAGAGGGGAGTAATGCCATGTAAAAATTTGTCAAAATACTCGCTTGGAAATGTTGTGGCGTGTTCTGTTTTCGCTAAAGTGCAGTGAAATAGATAGCTTCATTTTCCCTTCAACGATACATTGATTACGCCCAATTTACAATATTATAATTTGTAGTATATATTACAAACTTATATTTTTATATTATTTGCCTCTGTGAATTAATATTTTGAAATGATGTCTCTTATTTGTAACAGAAATATTCATAGAATAAGTTTCAGAACTTTTGAGACAGATTATATACGTATGTGTACATATTACGTGTAAATAAAAAATTATTCCAGGAACACAAGAAAACATATCTTTTATAATTGCAAATTAACCTAATTCAATTTCACTTATACGGTAAACAATAATAATCGTTACATAATACATTGTGGCTCAGATAATTTTCCATTAAATTCATTTTGTTATTAATTTTACATCATCTGTTACGTATATATTTAAATTTAAAAACATCTATGTTCAAATTTACTGGCAATTTCGCGCTGTATAATCTGCAAGACAAGTAGCGCTCCTTGTACAGTAATTTACCAGTGAACTACCGCAGTGCCAGGGGGGCTGGTCCCTACACAGCTTTTGTGGATAGTAAACTCGAATACGCGTCAATTATCTTGAGTCCTATTTACTCTGTGTAACCACACACTTAGAAAAAAGTACAGCAAATATATCTTAAGATCCTACAGTTCATTAAATGTAGAATATATTCTCCAAATGGTATACCTACTATACCTCAGGATACGCTCTTGATTGAGTTCGATGTGAACTGTTTATACTGTCGACGTATCATGCTTTAAATTATACTTTATAAAATAATTAACAATATTAAGAATTTCTTGTAATTATTAGCGCAATACAGATTCATCGAATCAAAGAGCACTTGTCGAATCTCAAGATATCCCATTAACATTTTTATTGTATTAGATTTTGTATTAAAGTACGGGAACGAATTGACTTAGGAACATAGGCTCATACCTGCATTATTAGTTACACCACTGACAATGAGTGTGAGCATTAATAGCAGGAAGTTCATATTTTAACTCTAATCTTCTACGTGTTTTAATGAAATTTTATAAAGTTTTTTTAAAAAATGGTTGAAAATTCTTTTACGTGTATTGTGAAACACTGTAAGCTCTCGTATGTAGAATATCGTTTCTGGTTTTCTATAAAGCTTTCATTAAGATGACAATTACTAAATTCGAACATTAAAATATGAAATTGTGTTTACCTTGAGCATACCATATGTAAATAAATTGAATTAGGTTTATACATTCTGAACATCTATATTAGGCAATTGTTACAAGTTATATAAACTTATTTTATTTTGTATCAATTATGACACAAGGTACACCTCACGATATAACTATTTTTAAATTTCTATTTACGAACGAATTTATAAAATCACTGAAGTAAGACAAAAGAAGATAATGTACGCGAATGTTACATAGTAATACTATTAATGATCAGCGCCATTATTTTCACTTCCTCTACACCCTTTAATTAAAATTGACTAATTCTCGCCACCTGATTTGCTTAGTTTGTTTGTATTTTACAAGCCCCGTTCTATTATTTCAAAGTGTATGTCTACGTGTTTATTTTGTGAACCCATTTTAATGACACGACAATTTTAATCAACGCATGAAAAAATGTTTCAGCATCCCTATACATTATATTTAGTGATGTACTATTTTAATAATAAATGTATTTTTGCGCTTTCAATTATGCGCAAAATTTTGTCGTGTCATAAAGAAATTGTGTTCTGTTTTAATTTAAAGTGGCATTTTACTATTATACCATATTTAAAAACTAGGATTATAGAGACGTTCTAAATCTGTAAAGCGATATTGACTGAAGAGGCGTGCAGAGCTCATTATATAACTTAGTTCTGTTGTGGGAAAAAGATCGCTCAAAAAATATTGTTCAATGTATAGACATAGACAATAAGCCTTTATTACGAATATTAATTTTGTAAGTCCGTCCTAAATGTTACTATGAGTTTTATATACATATGTATAATAAGCTTATGATAGAAACATAATACATGAAATATTCGCTTGGTTTTCTTTAATAAGCATTTTATACCGCATATAAATCGGACAGAAACAATTTGCATTCTGTATATATGGATAACGAAGAATAAGAAAACGAATAAAATGCAGAGGAATTGCCGATCAATTGTGAACCGCCTACTAAGGCAGAGATACAGCGTACCATAAAGACACTAAAAGATAACAAATCCCCAGGGGCGGACAATATACCGGCAGAAGTTTTGAAGGCAGATCTCCAGTTAAGCGCAACGTTACTAAAGCCCATAATCAGGCAAATGTGGGAAACAAACACCATTCCAGATGGCTGGAAGGAAGGAATAATAATGAAACTACCCAAAAAAGGAGATCTCACTCTCAGCAATTAACTGGAGAGGTATAACACTGCTAAATATAATAAATAAAATTTTAGCCACAATAGTACTTACTCACAGACTTACAAATGTGATCGAACAAGAGCTCCGACTTAATCAAGCAGTCTTTCGATCAAATTGCTCCTGCATAGACCACATAAATACGATTAGAATGATAGTAGAGCAATCTGTAGAGTGGCGGACGTCACTATACTTAATATTTATCGATTTTGAACGTGCTTCTGATAGCCTTTCACATGGTGCCATTTGGAGAATATTAAAGCTAAGAGGGGTTCCTAGAAAAGTGATATCCCTCATAAAAGCGCTGTATGCAGAAGCTAACTGCAGGGTAGCGCATGGTGGAACCAATAGTGAAGGATTTGAAACACTCTCTGGGGTCAGACAAGGATGCGTGCTCTCCCCCTTCCTATTTAATATTGTGCTAAATCACATTCTATCTAGAGTCAATAGCAATGCACAAGGTATCCGCTGGACCTTAACTTCCAGCCTGGGCGATCTGGAATATGCAGATGATGTGTGCCTTATGGGTCAAGCTTTTCAAAACACAACAACTCGGTTGCAGATACTTTCAATAGAAGCCAGCAAGATCGGCCTAAAAATCAACATCAATAAAACAAAATATATGAGAATTAACACAAAATACAATGCCCCATTTCATATAAATCACATAGAAATAGAGGCTGTTGAGGAATTCACCTACCTGGAAAGTATCAGACCCAGTGTGGAATTCCAGATAATACTCCACACAAACAAAATTGCGAATTTTTCAATCAAACGTCAAGTCAGTTCTGTTATATAATTGTGAAACCTGGAAAGTCACAAAGGTACTATCGCATAAACTGCAAGTCTTTGTCGACAAGTGCTTTCGAAGAATACTTCGTATATTATGGTCAGACCGCATAGCAAACGACGACCTTCTGCATCAAACAGGGCAGAAGTAAATTGCATCTGAAATTAAAATCAGAAAATGGGGTTGGGTGGGGCACATACTCCGCAGACCCAACAATAGTGTTGCGAAACAGGCTCTAGAATGGAATCCATAGGGATCTATAAAAGTAGAAAAACCGGTACAGACATGGAGAAGAACAGTGATGGTCGAGTTAAAAAGGGCAGGAAAGACATGGAATGAGGCCAAAGGCATGGCGCAAAACAGAACCAGATGGCGTGCTTTTACCGAAGCCCTATGTTCCGTGTAGGAGTTAAAGGACTTAATAAAATATATGGATGGAATCTGCAGCATCGATGCATGGATTATACAAAATAATAAAATAATATCATGGAATCGCAAAGTAAAATTTTTAGTTGTCTATCATATATGCCTGCTACTATATAATAGCTTTAGGTTGCAATTAGAATATTTTATCATAGAATTTGATCAAAGAAATTGGAGTCAGAAAGATAATCATTATTGATGTGTTCATTCTTTGAATTTTTTTTTATTCACTACTCTATTAGTAGACCTTATATAACCTCAATATACCACAGACATTCCTCAGAGACTTTGCTATACCGCTCTAAAGGCGAAACGTCTCAAACAATTTATTTACATTTTCAATTTTTTTATGAAAAAAGTACAAAATTTTTTAAAAATTTTAATAAAAGCACTGCTCTGTTAGTAGGCCTTACACAACGTCTATATTTAGGAGGAACCTCTGTGGAATCTTTGTGATAAGTCACAGAGGCTCCTCAGAGCCACTACTATACCACTTTAAAGGCCAAGAGCCTCAGACAATTTGTTTAGAGGCGCTACGAATCATTTTATGAAATAAGTACAAGATTGTCTATACAATCGCAAGCAATACTTCGAATATCATACATATTTATAAATTTGGCTATTATATGGCAAATTACAATTTGTTTGGAATTGATAATGGGTTTTTAACTTTATATTTAAAATTATTAATAGTGTCTTTACGATACAAAAGAGAATGAAAGATATCACTTTAAATTGTGAATATCTGCAATGAAATTTAATCAAACAGAATTACTAAACACGTGCCCTCCAGGACCTTACAACGTAGTGCTCATTTCTCAAAGTAACAGTGCAACCTACTTGGTCCTTGGTTCAAGCTTAATACAAAGAGATATCTCGAGATGATACAAACCTCCTTGTTCTTTTACCTGCGGAAATTTTAGATAACTGTATTTTTAAATCCAAGATCTGTTAAATCAATATCTGTTAAGATGTAAACTCGTCAATGGCAATTATATTTATTAAACTCATAGTTATAAGGAAAGAAAAGTTTGAAGACATGGAAATCGATTTACTTTTACTAATTCTTTAAGCTATGGAGGGGGTATGGTTATAAGTATATAAAGCGAGGGATAAATGAATTGGTGAGTGAAAGAACAGTACTTCAAAATAGGCATTCTGAGAAAACAACAAAAAACTCTTTAACAAGAAAATTGTTGTTTGTAAGACATTACAATGGATTGTAAAGTTGTAATATTTAGTATTCTGGATTGATCTGTGAAAGGAAATAAACAAAAAAATATTCGTATAGAGAGATAAAGAGCTCAAAACAAAGTCATGCGTTTGTATTGTTCTTTCACTCAAGTAAAACAAATTGTAGTTTTTAGTACTTTAATAGTACTTTGCATGTTGATATTATTGTTTTTGGTAAAGAAATACCATTAATAATTCAAATAATGCAATGCAAATACCAACGAATGTTCGGCAACGACTGTCACCTACACAATGAGTCAATGTTAATGTTTCCTAGTGACCGCACACGAGTGCTTGAACGAACAGTATAAGCACTGCATTCTACTGTTCTTTTACTCAACTCTTAAACAGACGCTACGATTTTGCATGACAGAAAAGGGTGCATGTATAGTTTATTTCATCGCTATTTGCCAAACAAATAATCTCAAAACATATCGTGGCTTGTTTTTATGGCTAGGCTCAGGTAGACTGTTCCATTTATCGGAAATGTAAGAGAGGTTTTTATTTGGCAAATAGTGATGAAATGAACAGTACTGCTCTTTCAACCATTAATGCGTTAACGTATTTAGACCATTTTGGCAATCTCAGTTTAAACTGTCATTTTTGGCGTCTTCCACTCACTCATTCAAATATACCCGTGCTTAGAGAACTGTGGCAAACCCCTCCCATTAATACTCGAACCTAAGCATAAAATGGCATTGTTGCAATTATCTTTGTAGGTAAATATTATAGGGCACCTATTCATAACACAAACGAGGAACAAATTGCTGCAGTTTCATTAGCTCTGCGTTAGATAACTAACTTAAATGTCAACCGTATTCTCAAATAAAAAAATTAAAAGTAACTTCGTATTGTGTTTTCTATATTTGTTCTTATCTGTGTGGCAATACTTCACCTGTCTACCCTAATGAAGAGCCACTGCCAATTGCGTTATAGGGAATAAACATATTTTTTTCAGAATTTAGTCCACATTTTAATTAAATGTGCATAATTTAATGTCTAGAGAACATTTTGCTGCTTCTTTTTAATATATTGTTAATTATTGCCTTAGATGTAATATGCCTCTATTTTCTACACCCTTGTTTAACATCGGCCTATTCCCGCTACCAAGGCTTGTGAATCATTACCTCTGACCACTATTACCACTGACGCTAGGAAACGAACTACCCCCAACCTGCAAATTTTGCCTAGCTTCAATTACTGTAGTCGAGTAGGAATCTTCTAATTCCCTAACATGTAATAATGTAATCCCCTTCTAATTTCCTAACATGTAATAGATAAGCAACCTACAGTTTGACATCCTATCCAAGGGATGGTGTATCTTCCACGCAAACCTCGCCCAAATGTGTGCAGCTTCTGCTTTAACATTTTCGGGACATTTTCAGGCATAGTGGAAGTAACATTTTTTTCTCTTGCGGTGTTGCACGTATTAATAAAATGGTAAGTAAGTACATATCAAAAACAATATACAACAATATATTGTTTTTGATATGTCAGAATTAAGATAGTTATTCGTATTCGGCTCTATTTCAGGTTTTAGGCGTTCACATAAATATTTATGAGGTAACAAGAATGTATTATATACCTATGTATCATTAGTTCCTAACAAAGTTTTAAAAGGTTCTCCTTGACAAGTAATATCTCAAATTCTCCTCCCATTAAATTATAGGTATAATCTACAACGTTTCTCTAATGATAGGTTACAGTACCAAAAATACTAACAGAGTAGCATATTTAACTACATACTTTGGTATGCAAAAATATACTAACATTACATTCCTATTCGGTTCACTGAGGAAATGTAAAAACTAATATAATGTTGAAAGATATGAAGCATTTAATCTATTTATTGATTCAGGTTCATAAATTTTTAATCAAGTACACGTAGCATCTGTAAATCAATCTACCTATAATTTATTGATAAGGGGATATTATTGCCAATTATTAAATAGTATCGCTGTGAAAGGGATTACATTCCATCCTGTAACTATACAACCGAGGAATATTATTTGACAAATGTATTACTTATAAAGAATATTATAGATAATGTATTAAGAAATATATTGTTTCTATATATATATATATATATATATATATATATATATATATATATATATATATATATATATATATATATATATATATACATATATATATATATATATATATATATATATATATATATATATATATATATATATATAGGCAAGTAAATAGAAGAAATCTGTAAACATAAAATATACATATATTTTCATACACCATGTTATGAAATTTTATTACTTCTGTATAGTTTCAAGAACAAAACTTTTAGAATTTTATGTTACACATTTTGGGCATAGTAACATTTTTATTCAATTGAATGCAGTGACTAAATTTCGTAATATAGTTTATTATTGTTTTTAAATGATAAATCATAGTTTAGAAATTAAAAACATCCATATGACCCTCAAAATTAGGAAATAAAATGGACATGTCGATTTTTGCACCTAATTCTGTTTGAAATGTTCCAAAAAAATGTGTGTAACTTTTGAAAATGAATTCTATTTCTCATTATTATCGAACAACACAAAATAAATTTTCAAATATCAAAATTAATTGATTCTTCTTCGTAGTTACCCTCTTCTTCGATTGCTTGCCCTCCATCTGAAGCATTTTGGAAAGCTTCTCGAAAAAAAATTAAGGCATCTTTTTCCCATTTCTTCACACAGTGTTTCTCTAATAGTCTCGCTATACTTTTTTATTGTCTTTATTAATCAGAACTCCAATTTTCAATTCCTTTGGTCCCATTTGAGAAATGTTTTTCTTCTTTTACATAAGCTTTTGAATGTTCTCATAATATTTCCATTCATATAAAATGCTTCGCCGCTTACAAGAGGTGTGTTAATTAAAGTTAAGTAATTTTTTCCAACAATGATTATCTTTTTAAAGGTTTAAACTTAAAGTGTCAATATCCTGGTTGTTTTAAAACATTTGGAGTTTCACGTCCCCAATCCCTGATTACAAAATCTTCTCCAATTTTGTGAACAGTAGCAAACTTTTTGATCATACTGATGCACTCTTTTGGATGAACAACTTCCATTTTATTATAGATTTTTTCAATTTGACCAAAGACGCGATCGGGGGAAATATAAGAATGCCCAACAATGGGAAAGAGCAACTCTATTTTCTCTACATGTGGGGAAGCTTGAAATTGTAACCAATAACTCAACATGCCAATGATAATAGAATTTTTGTTTTGTGCTCCACGTCCATTACACACATGTTATTTAACTGATAAAATCTACAAGTTAAACTGCACCACGTGATGAAATATTTAGCTCGTATTGATTCATTGGGAATGTCTGCTTTTGCATCTAAGACCTCAAGGGATATGTCGGGTTTTGCATCTGAAATGAAATTTTAAACTCAAATTACTTTTGAATTGTTGGTATTTGTTGTAAACATTCCCTTGAACTATGTCGACATTTACATTTTTAATCTATTGCAATAACAATCTCATTTTTGAGGAAAGGGTGACTTATCGAGTTTTGCATCTAGGCGACTGATGTACACAAATTAAATTAGGTTATACATTCTGGACATCTATATTCGACAATTGTTACTATAAATAAAATTATTTTATTTTTTAACAATTCGGTTATGACATAAGGGACACCACCTCACGATATAACTATTTTTACATTTCTATTTACGAACGAATTTATAAAATCACTTAGGTAAGATAAGAGAAGATAGTGCACCCAAATGTTACATTGTAAGACTATTAATGATCAGCGCTATTATTTTCACTTCCTCTACACCCTTTAATTAAAATTGACTAATTCTTGCCGCCTGATTTGCTTACTTTGTTTGTATTCTACAGGCCCCGTTCTGGTATTTCAAAGCGTATGTCTATGTGTTTATTTTGTGAAGCCATTAGGCAGTATGTAGTAGTATGTACATATATCTATAATAATGATAATATTCGGACACGAAAAATGTTTCATCATCCCTATACATTATATTTAGTGATGTAATATTTTAATATAGAAGTATTTTTGCACTTACGTACAGCCATATAATCAGAATATACATACATATTTTCGACCGTCTTCCTATTAAACGTTGCATATTTTCATCTTTAGATTGTATGTTTGAAAAAAATATATTATTTCGCACAATGAGCATGCAAAGTTGATCACTTTGTGCTCATTTTGATATGTAATTTTTGACGTAAAATAAGAGTATCAAAGAGGATATAACATTTCTTATTAAAAATTGAACATTAAAATATAACAAAATAATGCAGAATACATTTTTATAAGCAGAACGTTTATTATTTGTAAATGTATATTACGGACAGAAAATAGGCTTCCCAAAATACATGTATATATTATAATTTTAACATTTTATAACATTTACATATAAACAACTTAAACGCCCAAAGTACTTTTAATCAACAGAATTAGCATCCTCAATTTCTCTAACCAATATAAACGCCTAAAGTACTTTTTGTCAGAAGAATTAGCATCCTCAATTTCTCTAACCAATATAAATTAAAATTTGTTATAATAATTTGGAGATCTGTGTGGACTAATCCACACTTTTTTTAATAAAATTATTTGAAAAAATATTCGATGATTTTTTGGGCCTCTTAAATTCAGTGTTCGATATATTACAATACTGATTCAGGTTCTTCTAATTTTAATCGATCATCTTTCATCATAATCTTTCTGATACTAGTGCAGCTTATATTGTAGCGTGCATTGTGCACGCTGAGCTCATAAGATAACCTATAGATATCTACCTTGTTTCACTCTGCCTAGAAGTTCCTCTCTATCTAACAGTCATGGTTTAGAGATCGCAGCTCTGATGTGTCAATACAGAAATTAACTTCCTATACATACATATATTTCGAGTTGCAGATTTAATATCCGTAATCTGCAACTCGAAATATATGTATGTATAGGAAGTTCAATTTCTGTATTGCACACATCAGAGGTGCGTTTAACCATGTGTTAGAAAGAGAGGACTCGGGCGCGTGAAACAGGTGATATCTATACGTATCTTATGAGACTTGCGTGCATTGCACGTAATATATAAGCGAACTGTACGAACCGTTTCTGAAAATACTGAACTTTTAAAGAATGCTTAAAATGTATTTTTGACACTGCGGGGAATGATTACAATACAAAAAATCAGGCTCAAATGTTATTGGGTTATTTTTTATTTAAATAACAATTCGATTACTTTAAATACTGGCTCGCGTTTTTCGCCAAGGTTATGCCTCATTGTAAAATCCTTTTTAGAGAGTTTCAGTCTCGATTATTAGATGCTGTCAGGATGAGCAATTATTTGAATAATTTTGAAGACGCAATTACATATAAAAATACGTACAACTAATTCCTCATATTCGCCTGAAAAAAATACAAAGCGATCCCATAATGACATTATTTTCTGTACAAACAAAGGAAGCGTGTGCTATATTAATTAACCATACTAAATACAGATTTGAGTTTAGAGAACACCTGTTAGCGTCGAAATTATTTTTCCCCAATAAATTTAGTTGAGATATGAAATTATTTATAGATCGAAACCTGACGGACTGTTTTAGTGAAACTGTTTTATTATTAAAATTAAATTTGTACCATATCCATGATAAGTGTTGAACACTGTATTTCGACACATAAAATAATTCAAAACTTTTTGAGAAATACAATGGCGCAAGACATACTAAATTCACTTTGCATTATAAGTATGGAGAAAGTGCTAATTGCAGCGGTTCCAGATTTTAATAATCTTGTAATTGACGTTTTTGCGAAGTCCAAAAACAGACGAATGGATTTTCTAAATAAATAACCTCAGGCTTAGACATAGGACATAAGTAAGTTTATTTTAATTTTTCGTTTATTTTATCGATTACACCCTCAGACAAAAATTACACTGGCCGCCACTGTTTAATACATATTCGTATTATGTGTTTGACACATAATAAGAGTCATGACTCGGTTATGACACATCTGTACTTGAAATAAGTTATTTGATCTATTTTTTAGAAATTCTCAAATAATTAAGAACAGCTGCGTTTTATGTCAATATTGTTTTATCCTTTAGAGTAAAAGTAAACTAATATTCATTATAAAATGCATAAAAATATTGTGTAAATAAACAAAAATTGAGGAACTGCCAAAAATATGCTCATTTAAAATTTAATTTTATAAGAGGCTCAAAAATATTTCCTTATTGCGCTAGACAACACCCTATTGAATAATTTGCTAAAGTTTACGAGCATCTCTGACGTCACACTTTCCAGGACAGCTACCATTTTACCATGCAATTCATCAAGGTTACCACCGTTTTGATGTTCATGATTATAATTTCTCATTTTGGTATAGCCCCGTAAAAAAGAAATCATTTGGGGCTATGTTGGGCGATTCTGGAAGCCATTTAATTGTGCCTTTTCCAGCTTTATGAACAATAGATATTGTTACGCATATCTAAGTGTTAACAACGATTTTGGCCGGCTATGCCTATATTGTATAGACTGTTATTGTAATAATTGGCGTGATAGGTTCATATGTACTCATATTCCTCGGTATGCCAGTCTAGAGTCTTACACCTGATTATACAGCGCGCAGAAGTGTGACACCTGGGTGTCGACGAAACATTTGAATCATTATCGAATGATGGCGCCTAGTCGTTACATGCGCTTAGCCACACTCAGACAGATAATCGATTACGCCACATTCTCACGAACGTATCTCATACTATTTAACAAATGCAGTCGAAATTTCCATATAACTGACTGTCGCTACAGGCAATAGTGTATATCCAAGAGGATGTTTACATGAGTTTCTTTCGAGATGTCGAGAGTACTGACTCAATTCTGCTTATAGTGCATGTTAACCGACATCTCGTCTCCTCTGAACCGTTCACGTTTACTTCTATTTCAGGCTCATTTTATAAACAATCCTCAATATGCTCTTACTTCATTACATTTAGTTCAGTGTTGGATATATAAAGGAGACCACTCCTTAATGCCATTTGTCCATTTAATATTTGATTTATATAGTGACGCGAGTTATGATGTTCTAAAGAAAATAATAGTTTAATATATTAAAGTATTTTAGAAAAGTAATTTAGTTATGTATCAAAAACCACGAGATTTGATATGTTGATATATTTTTACCATTGGAAATCAGAAATGTTGCAACATACTCGTATGCTAAAGTGTGCTGTTATTATTTATCAAATTATCAAATTAATATTACAAAACCAATTTAGTGATTGTTAATAACCAAGTTTTAACTAACCTTACTCTTCAGTTTATCTACCTCTGCTTTTTACATGTACCATTTTTATTTTTAAGTTTTTCGCACGATCTGTTCTTTCTTTATATTTTCAACTACTCTCGAGATACACTTTGATCTTAGTGTTGGTTATGTAACACACCAAGCAACGTGAATCATTAAAAACGTTTCTACTTGATCTCCCAATTTATAACTGCTTTAATAACTAAAATCACAATCTAGCTTTCTTTTCGTTTTCGATTTTAGCTTCCAGACAGACTTTCGCCTTCAGACTTTCTGGCCGTTTCTATTTCTGTCAATTGTAAGGTAGAAACCCATAGAGAGCAATATAATACAATAAATATAATTACACAAAGGTTGTGAAAAGTTATATGCAAAGAAACGCTTTGCGTGACGCTTAAAGCAAAATAGGTAAGCTCGGCGTTTTATGTTTCATTTGCGACCTCGGTTGAATATGACAAGTTTTATTTAAGATTTATAGATTATATTTAAAATATATAATTTTGCAGGTATTGAGAAAATCAATAAGTACCAGACAATACATAAATGTTTGATTTATTTACTTGTATTATAGCAACTCGTCTAATGATCATTGCTTTTTCAATAGGTAATAAATAATTTAAACACTCTCATTACACTGTGTTGTATGTACTAATGTCCAGCCCCATTTGAGGATGTATACGTAATTGGTTGTTATTTATTATTTAATAATGATGCAGTAAACAAATGGGAAAATTTGCTCATTTTTTAAGCCGAAGATATTTGTTAATAGTATAATAAAGTTAGAATAAAACTAAATCTATAATAATTAGACAATAATAACTCCCTAAAATACCACGAGTACTTATAGAAATTTTTTTGCTTAACATCCAGAAAATGTAATAATGATGCTTTTATTTGTTTTAGGTAAAAAGGTACTTCATAATCGCGAACTGTGATTGCAGAATTTGCTTTTTACAAACATTTGTTCCTAATGTTAAGAATCTATTGTCAACTAGACGTATGACCGGTCCACTGAATAGAAATCCATGTCCACATACTTGACAATATGATAATCATTTTCTAAATTCACTGAGTGCTCATCTTATTCTTATGAATAGGGTACTCTGTAATTAACGTATAGCCCTGCCTGCAATCAGAGAAGCCTAACCACTTCATTTTGATCTAAGTCTAACCTGTTGAAAATTTGTTCATTTCAACTTTCCTCGGTGATTAGGATATTGGATCCTTAGTTCTAAAATTGTTATAGTTTATGGAGATTATATTTTATGTATGATAGAAGTTTTCGTATTAATACATGTAGATGAAATTATTAAAAAACCTATAACCATGTAGCCATATGGTCATTTAACTATTATTTATATTAAGACACTCTATTGTGAGTTTTATAAGTTCAATCTAGGTAATGTTCTTTCTACACTCACGGAAAGATCAGTAGCACATTTATATGCATAATCATTAAGAGTAAATAATGTCATAATAATTGTAAACCTGTTGTTTAACCTTTATCACATTAAACTTTTATAACTCAGTGACGGAGATAAGAACAATAAACCTATGGGATAATATATTAGCTCTCAAGGTAAATTATATTGTTTTTTTTTTCTGTTTAAAGCCTTCATTTTACTTCAACTTAACACTTTAATAGAATTTGTAGATTTATTTTGAATTTATTTGTGGGTATTATTTTCAATAAAAACAAATCTTGACAGTATTTGAATTTTACATATAATCACTGCTGTATTCTTTAGCAGTACTAAGTACATCTTAGGTATATGCTTAAAATAAATGTAATATAAGTATGGTATAGAATATTATTATACTATAAGATGTAGATAGTACTTTAGAATAAATACCGTATTTTATCGAAAATATACTGCCAATGGCGTCAATTCACTGAGCTTTTTTCTGAATAATAATTTTTTGATAATAAAGTAATAATAATGATTATTAAAAAAGTATATATAATAAATTATATTATATTTATATATTATATTATTGTTTAGCTGCCATTCTCTTATATTTTCATTTTAATCAATTTTCAACAGATAATCAGTACATAAAATATATGAAAGTTTAATCTAATACGATAAACATTTTAAAATACCCTACTCGATAGCATCTTCAATACCATCAAGATACCCTTATTCTAACACAAAACATCCATTATAAGAAAAAGTAAGTTTTTATTTATTTAAATATAATTAAAATACAATTCAAGTTTAAACAAATCACTCTGTAAATACGACACCCAAGCACTGTGAAAACTTAAAAAGACCTCCCTGTATATTAACAGATATTTTAACCCCTTATTATAAAAATCCAAAATTACGTAAACAATATGTTTGCCATCTAATCGACATTTTTGTTCAATGGGGAATCTTGACTACATAAGGATCCATTATACGACCACGCACGATGATTTTTTACAGATTTTAAATTAAAATGTACCCTAATATAAAACGCCCATTAAAACCAGTCATTTAATAGCCATAAGCATGAACTAACTTTAGTATATAGCAACAAACACCTGTGAGGACCTCGATAGCTCATCGCTAAATTATTTAGCTGGGAACCCGGAGGTCGCGGGTTCAACTCCTCCATGAGTCCGACTTTTTTTAAATAGTATTGAAATAAAATTGAAGCCTCCGATTGACAGTTTTCGACCGCTGAAAAAAAATTCCACCGTGAGAACTATCACACCTAATTAGCGGTTCCTTTGATATATGTCGCCAAAGACCCCCGCCGACTGTTAATTGATTGTAATCGATATGTCATTTGTCACACCTCTCTGGCGACATCCGTTAATCTCAATATGACGCGTGCCGACAAATTTTCCCACGGTCATCAGAATTTTCCCACACTCAAGTGACCCTATATCTACTACTGAAGATTCTACTGAAATAAATAACATATCTGGAAATATGAACATTAAATGATGTTAAATTAACCCTGAAGAGTTGTACAACTATTAAATGTTTTTCCTTGATGAAAATAACTTATGGAACAACGGATTATAAAATTCAAAACAATTTTTAAAAAAATTATTATAGCAAATATTTTTTAGTCTATAAAGTAATACTTTTAAGAGATCCATTTTTTTAAATTAGGTATACTTTTTTTATACATAGGATATCAGTTTTCAAAAAATCTCTTTAGTAAATAGCCAAACTGTCGTATTATTGTGGAGTTATCTCATATACAGGGCCGGATTAGCCATAAGGCAATACAGGCAGCTGCCTAGGGGCACCAGAGACTTGGGGGGCGCCGGCGACGAACAAAAAAACTAAGTCTCATACTTGAAAATTATCAGCAAAAAATATAGATAGCTGCACGTATCCCAGTCCCAGCCTTGACGTTCAAAGTAGACAGTTCCGCCGCCGCGCCGCCTAATTTATTGTTTTATTGCAATATTATTCACGAATAGATGTCATGTAAATAGACTGACGCGGAAAATATTTTGTTATTTCGTTATTTGACAACTATGCCTTCAAAACCCGGGGTTTCGGTAAAATTGAAGTATAGGTATGTACTTCAATTTTACCGAAAACCAGTGGGTTTTTTCCCGTAAGATTACGAATGACAAAGACATAAGAAATTATTTAAGTAACTTACAAGCTGAACATTCAAACGATATGGACGAATGTTTTGCTGAAAAATATATTGAATCCAAATATGTTGTTGAAACATAGAAAACTTCGTTAATACTAGAGACATCTTAGTATTTATCAGGGAAAACATGTTAAGATCTTGTTTCCTAATGTGGAAATTGTATTAAGAATTTTTCTTACTCTACCAATAACAAATGCGTCAGGAGGAAGATCATTCTCTACTTTGAAAAGGACCAGAACATATTTACGAAATGTCATTAGTCAAGAAAGACAGTATATAAGCTATGAGAGTACGAGCTCAAAATCCCATGTATTTTCTTATGGAGGTCCATTCTGGTCATTTTTGTACCACAGCGACGCCCCCCCTCCGACGGCCCCGGTAGGCTCCAGCTGGCAAATCCAACAGAAGTTCCTCCCCGACGCCCCCGCCCCGATGCGCCCCCCCCCCCCCCCCACGGACGCTCCAACAGATAAATTCAACAGAAGATGGCATTGGTAGTAAATTCTAAGTGTTGGCGTAGACGGGAATTTCAATACTATTTAAAAAAAGTCCGGCTATTTGTGGATTTGAACCCGCGACCTCTCGGTTACCAGTCTTATGCTTTACCGATGAGCCATTGAAATCTTAAATTTTTACGTGTTCAGTGGCTCATCGGTAAAGCATAAGACTGGTAACCGAGAGGTCGCGGGTTCAAATCCACAAATAGCCGGACTTTTTTTTAAATAATATTGAAATTGCCGTCTACGCCAACACTTAGAATTTACTACCAATGCCATCTTCTGTTGAATTTACCTGTTGGAGCGTCCGTGGGGGGGGGGGCATCGGGGCGGAACTTCTGTTGGATTTGCCAACTGGAGTCTACCGGGGCCGTCGGAGGGGGGCGTCGCGATGCTCGGCGTCGGTGTGGTACAAAAATGACCAGAATGGACCTCCATAAGTAAATACATGGGATTTTGAGCTCGTACTCTCATAGCTTATCTACTAAAGACATATATAGTTTCTATAGGATATTATAAATAGTTTCGTCAGTAATAAGTCCAGAAAGCGTATATAATAGTTATTTATGTTTAGTTATAGTTATATATTGTTTTTATATTATATTACTTTATATTATAAATAAAAACTTTAATAGCATTTTGAAAGTTTTGTAATGGGAGGAGGGAATCTATAATATAGTTGCCTGTGGGCGGAAAAAATAATTAATTGGAAAATACTCTAAACTCAGTGCAGCCTAAGATGCAAGATAATAAAATATAATATCACAGTTGTCAAAATGGAGGTCATGTAAAAATTGGCATGAAAGTATCTATGTACTTGCCCAGTTGTAACGAGATAAATGTATTTAAAATAGTAAAATATACAGCTACCCTATTGTCACCTACCCTATTTAAAACATATATTCAAGAAGCCATAAGTAATTGGAGGAGGAAAACTTCAGAAATGGGAATACAGGTAAACGAACAATGCTTGGCAACTCTTTTATTCGCTGACGACCAGATAATTATAACAAGTGACGAGGACGATGCAGACTACATGTTTAGAAAGTTGGAAGAAGAATATGAGAAATGAGGACTAAAGATAAACATCGATAAAACCGAATATCTGAAAATAGGAGACACGCATGTAGAAGACCCAGATCTACAACTGCATAAATTAAAAAAACGTAGCCAGTTTAAATACTTGGGAAGCATTGTTTCGGATGATGGAACAACAAAAAATGAAATCAAAAATAGGGCACGTCAAGGGAAGAAGGCTGTTTGTTTACTGAACTCATTACTCTGGTCAAACAAGATGAAACTACAAACCAAAATGACAATCTACACAACTATTGTGGAGCCTATTTTAACTTATGGCTGTGAATGCTGGCAATTGTCGGAGAAAGAGAAAAGGATGATAGAAACGATAGAAATGGACTTCTTAAGAAGATCATGTAATATTTCCAGAATTCAATGCATTAGGAGCGAAGAAGTAAGAAGGAAAACGGGACGCGTACTTACAACAACAGAAAGAGTAGAATCTAGACAGCTACTATGGTACGGTCATGTAAAGAGGATGGAGGAGACACGATGGCCAAAGAGAGCTTTGAAGTTTATACCATACAATAGGAGAAGAAGAGGAAGACCGACAACACAATGGATAGAAGGAATTAGAAAAAATATGAGAGATCGAGCAATCGGAGATGATGACTGGAGGGATAGAAGGAAATGGCGATCGAAATGCGGGATGCGGCACAGGCTGTAGGACCCCCGCTAAAAAAAAAAAAAAATATACAGCGAAGATCAATTAAAACAAATGTAGTGGACAATATCTTGGAATAAAATTATTTTTAAACTTGAAATGTGAGGTTGACTCTAAGAAGAGCCAATTTCAGTTGCTGGATGAATGGTTAACAATAGAACCGTGAATAAAGTGAAAAATGTTCATATTAAATGTAGCTGGTAGTTGATAGATTGTAGTAGGAAAAAAATCCGTCAATGACGGTTAAATTAATTTTAATTAATGTAATTACTTTTAGATGCACAGAATAATTAACTAACAGAAGAGCTAACATAAAATAAATACTAATATTAACTATTTTAGATTATACACAAGACGAAACTAAATAATTACGAAGAGAGTAAGTTTTAAAATAATAACTATTTAATCCACAGTTAATATTATATAGTGACAAGAAAATGAACTACAGAATGCAGATTTTTATATACTAAGTAAAATATTATGAAGCTACACATTATACCATTAATGGTTTGTTAAAAATCAGGACTCTAAATAATTTTTTGTTCAGATCCATTAATTTAAAGCACAGAATAAGAAACAACTTTAAAGCTTAGAACTACATATATTCAAAACAATATACGTTTTACTAAACTATTAGAAATTTTGGAAAACCGATGCCGTATCGATATAGAACTCTGATTTTTTTCTGAAAAAACCTGTTCGACAAATGTATATACGCGATCAAGCTTACGATGTATTTATAAATTATGGGTTACATTTATTGTTAAATATAAATTACAGTAAGACCCCGCTTAACGCTGTTTTGTTTAGCGCTGTTTCAATTTAGCGCTCTTTTATTTCAACCCGGGGATTCACCGAAATTGTGCGCAGCGCTAGGTTTCCAAATATGTAAATAACATATCCGAAACAGTGTAGTTGTGTTTCTTGTTTGGTGCGGTGCGGTAGTCTCTCTAATGATGAGCTTAAGGAATTAATTGAGCAAGAAGAAAAGAAAATATTGATAATAGTGATTTCGAAGAAGAGCAAAAAGAACTTTCGATCGCGCTGGTAAAAAGGAGTTTGACCACTATAACTGAAATTATAGACCAAATTGTTGAAAATGATCCAAATTTTGACAGGAGTTCAAAAGCAAGACGGGGTGTTATACATGCTTTATCCACTTATCAACAACTTCTAACAGAACGCAAAAGAAAAACGTAAACTACATTAGATGCCTTCTTCACAAAAAGGCAGAAAATTGGAAACTCAGAATAAACTGAATGATCTGACTGACTTTCAATTTTATTTGTTTTTATAAGTAAATTCGTTAATATTGTTTTTATTTTTGTAAGAAATAAATGTTTTATTTTTATTCAAAAAACATACAGTGTGAACAAAAAAAAACGATAATTAAAAAAATGTTAAAAAACCTTAATTTTACGGTAGTTTTTGGGGAGTTTACAATTCAAAAATACATTAAAATAAATAAATTTGGCGGGTAAAAGTTCTAATAAAGTTAATAACCTGATCGGTTTTTTTTGAATGACAAAAAATATTAAAAAATTAGGAAAAAAAAGTTTTATGTAATTGAATTGGAAATGATTTGATAATTTTTTTTGCAGTGATTTTCAAAAATTAATATATAAAAATCTGTTTAAAAATAACCTGTTTATTTAATGTTTTTACCAAATTTTGAAGTCATCGGTTTTTTTTTGTTCACGCTGTAATTATAAATTTTTTACCTAACCAATTTTCTATCCATCTTCCCCTAACACCATTATTTACATGTAGATATAACCTCGTTTAGCGCTGTTTCGCATTACGCTCTACTTTGATGGAACGTATCCTACGCGTTTATTCAGAAAACTTTAGTATTTTTAATAATAAAAATAAATATTGTTATAGCTTCGTTTCAGAATCTTTATTTTTAATTACCTCTTCTTAGATTTTGTTTAATAAATCAATAAACAGATTTTAGTATAAAAAATAAACTGCCACAATTGTCAATTTTTTTATTTTACATGGAGGCATGTATCCCCTTTTTTAAACCAAATGAATGAAATTATATGATATGAAACGTTTATATTTTTAATTTAAAAAGGTGTTTATTAATTTTAGAATAGCAATAATATAGACTAATAATTTAAAGCGTACAAGACAATTTGTATTGTATAAATCAATTAGTTGCATACAATATTAATAAAATAATTATAAATATTAATTAAAATTTATCAGAAGAATTAATATTGATATCATTCTTTTATCTATGCCCTGTAATATGTATATTGAGAATGGTGATCAATCTTTAACTAAACAAAAATTTCTCATCATATTTTCCTAATAGCTCCATTATCTTCAATTTCTGTAATAATTGCTACTTGTAACTGACAAATATTATCCAATTGGCCTTTAAGTACCTATATTATTCTTCAAATACCGAAATAAAGAGACATCGACAGAATCCGAATCTGGTGACCCTGATGGTCAAAGGTTTTAGCCAATCGATCATCATAACTCTATTAAAATTAATTGTTGCCCTTATTGTATGGGTAATAGATCTACATTGTTAAAAAACATCTTGTAATCCATTATCATATAATTATTCCAAGAAAGGTTCTAGAATACTTATTTTATATCTTTCAGTAGTTATTATCTCATAAAAAAATGAACCAATTATTCATCTTCTCGACATTGCTACCTTACTTTATATTTTTGTAGGACATAAACTCATTACGATTAAATTGCAATTCTCTGCGGCATAGTTTCTATCGTTTTTATGACCATAACCTGTTAAATGAAATCATGCTTCATCCACAAGAAATGTTAAATACAGTGTCATTATTCTTTAATTTCCATTGACGCACATACAATATCTTACTAGTTTCTCACATCCAAGGATATAACTATTACACAGCAATTATCTTGTGTAATCGTAGTTCTTTGTAATGCCATATTTGACATTCTACCCGAAATCTCCACAAATATAAAAATTGTTAATTAGTTTAAAAATATACCTAAATCGATAAAACATAACTATTTATAATAGTTATGTAATAACTATTGTAAATAGTTTAATTTACAATAGTTATGTAATAACTATTGTAATTAGTTATACACTTGAGAGCAAAACAATCGACTCAACAACATGCTCCAACTTTGAGAGAATATGTACTCTCTCCAGTACCATTTGAAGTAAAGTTCAATGAACTGTCTGAAAGTTTAAAAACAGTTGTTTCAAATGATACCACTTCGATTGGAATCGGACCTGTTCTGACAAAGTTATGAGCCGAACAGCATGTGTAACACAAAACCTTGTTAATTGGAATGCACATGCGCGACGATTATGACAGACATAGAGGGCGCTTGCAACCTGGTATTCGTCTCCATTCGCTAATTTGAAGTTAAGGTATGCGTATGTGCCCGAGGATTTACAAGAAAATGGATGCCACAGCTGCCGAAGCAGCCCAGGTAATTTCATTGTTGAGAGAGGGTCTCAGTCAGAGAGCCTTGGCAAATCGACTGAATTTGAGTCAATCAGCTGTGTCAAGAGTGTATCGTCGGTACCGAAAAACCAGTAGCTACGTTTATCGGCCAGGAGACGGTCGTAAACGCGTGACAACGAAGAGGGACGATCGATTTATTGTGTTAAGATCTCTCAGAAATCGACTTTTGACTGGTGTTGACCTCACACAAGAGCTGAGGGAGGTCAGAGGTGTGGTCGCTAGCGCTTGGACAGTGAGACGAAGATTGAAGGCAGCCAAGTTGACCCCAAAAAAGGCAGCTACAGGTCCCAAACTGACTGCAGTCCAAAAGCAAAGGCGACTGGAATTTGCTAGTGAACATCTCTTTTGGGACCACGGTCAATGGAGTCAGATATTATTCACAGACGAGTCCAGGATGTACCTGCATGATAACGACAGGAAACGTTGGATCTATAGAAGACCAGGAGAGCAATTTGCTCAATGCTGTATTCAGGAAACTGTCGCATATGGAGGTGGCTCTTGCATGTTCTGGGCGGGCATTTCCATGCACCGAAAAACTGAGTTGGTTTTCGTGTCCGGTGGAGGACGTGAAGGAGGATTAACAGCGGACCGCTATATCAGGGATATTCTGGAGGAACATGTTGTTCCGTATGCGGGATTTTTTGGTGAGGACTTCATGCTAATGCATGATAATGCTCGCTGCCACACCGCGCGAGTGACCACTACCTACCTGCCTGACATCGGTATACGGAAAATGGACTGGCCTCCGATGAGCCCGGACTTGAATCCAGTTGAAAACGTTTGGGATGAACTTAAGCGAAGAGTTAGGGCAAGAATCCAGGGAGCGTAGTGGAACTGAAAACTGCGTCGGTTGAAGAGTGGGAAGCAATCCCTCAAGACAGCATAAGAAAAGTTATCCGATCTATGGGTAATCGTTTAGAAAATGTTATTAGGAAAAGGGGTAGAAACACCAAGTATTGAAAAAAAAATTAAGTGCATTTCAACTAAGGATTATTTTCTTTTTCGTTTCTTATTCACCCTTTCCGTTTCAACTCTTTTGTGTTACACATGTTGTTCGGATCACAACTTTGTCAGAACAGGTCTGATTTTAATCGAAGTGGTATCATTTGAAACAACTGTTTTTAATCTTTCAAACAGTTCATTGAACTTTACTTTAAATGGTACTGGAGAGTGTACATATTCTCTTGGGAAAGTTGGAGCATGTTGCTGAGTCGATTGTTTTGCTCTCAAGTGTATATTGTACGTAAAACAATTGTAATGTTAAATTGAAAATAAATCATGTTATATTACCAATAAATAATTGTCTACTTAAAACACCTGTTTGAATTAATAATTGGTATATACATGTGTTAGGACTAACATCTGTGCTTTGTCCAATTTCATCAATAACATTCTTTGTTAAGATTAAGCTTACCAGTCGATTTTTTTTTATAAATGCAATGGCCATGCAAGGCTTTATATTTAATATGTTCCTCACAGGATTCTGCCAGGGGAAGTCAGTCTGGAGTCTGGATCCTTCGCTGTTTGGATCGTTCCCGCCGCACGAAGTGTATATTTTTGCCATTGGCGAGAGGGCGAGAAGACGAGACTAGTGGGGGAAACACGCCCTATACGAGGCGGTCCAGGGTTACAGCGGTAAGTCGGGTGAAGAGCAGTTTGCACCGCTCAGCCCAACAACCACTTATCTCAAGCCATCATTAAGTATCAGGGATGGACGCGCACCGAGTTCTGTTATAATTTCTTCTATACATAACTATAGAGAATATATTCATATCTCATCTGCATATTGCATTCTACATATCAGTCAAGTGTCAACGTAACTTGTAATTATTTACATTCATGTCACGATTGTTATGGCGAATAAAAGAACGACAGTTAACTAAACTAGAAGACTAGAAAATTACTAGACAAAGTGCAACCAACCTAGACAACGAAATCGCTAATCTAAAAAAGAAAACAAAAAGGTTACGTAGTTTATAAACATTGATACATTGTACATATTATTTGCCTCTGCCCTTTAGTTACGAAATCTACTGGTCTGTTATTACTGAAAGATATTATCTGCATTACAGAATCAATATGGAATTATAGTAACTGATACCTAAAAAATATTATAGATCGCCAAAGGTAAAAAATTCACAAAAATTAATCACCGATCATGTGTTCTTAAAATTAAAGAGCAAAACTGATATTTTTTAATGTTGTGTCAAGTTCTTTCACGTGCATGGTATAGCCAAGTTCACAAACATTGGACAAATGTCTTACCGAGCTGTACACACATTAAAAAGGGCTGGATTATGGCAGCTAACTTGTTAACTATTGCAAACTACAGAAATAAGGAGAATATACTCCAACACACATAACGGGAAGACAAGGGAATATATTAGCAATATAGTTTATAATCTATAATTTATGTTATCGTTGCATCTATAATTGTCATTAATTGATAATTGATACTATATTTTTCAGCATTTCACGATAAAACTCCACGTATTGATAAAAAATAAATTTATGTAAAACTCCCTTTCATTATAATTTGTGCAGGACTCTCTCTTACCATGGTAAACACAAACTCTTACCTTTTCGGTAAGTTTATGGCAACCATATGTTCACAAATCTGTAGGTCTACTATAAGGGACGCTATACAGGGAGTTTCGACAATACGAAGAATCAACCCCAGATCTACGATTATCTCGAGCCGGGGAAAAAACTTGGGATTGACGCCCCTCCCCTTTAGCATTTAAAATTAATGATGTTAAAGAACTAACAAGACAAATATACTGCGTAGGATTTTTTATGATCGGGAGAATAAAAACCCTTAAATTAATTTGCACTCTTTATTACCTATTTGCTAATAACTTTTCCTTATGTATGACATTAATATAGAATAAGTATATACAACCAGTGTAGATAAATCAAAAGCCAAACTGTACACACACCTTCAATCCTTAGGTCCAGCATCTCCAGTTTAGTATCTAAAATTGCTACAGCTTTACACGTCGAGGTTTTCTTTCAGCGAAAGTGCCTCATCAAAGTTCGTCCCATAGGCAGCATTATTTTCGGTGGCTATGACCGCGAGGCCTGATAGATGTTCCTGGCTCATTATTAAACGCAGGTATAGTTTATTTCATCTCTCTTTGTAAAATTAAAAAATCCCAAACGGCTCTTATCTCATACCGTGGCTTGTTTTTTTATAGCTAGGCTCAGATAGACTGTTCCGTTTATCGGCAAGATAAGAGAGTTTTTTATTTGGCAAATAGCAATGAAATGAATAGTAGGTTTTAATTATTTTTAGTTTGCTCACAGCTTGTAGATTTCGTCGATAATGTGCAGTATATCCTTAAAGCTATACTAATATTGGGTTTCCTGCAAGTCGTGTTTTGCACATATGTGGCAACAGTTCGAATATCCTTGTTTTTTCGTTGGTTCTGATTACAAGTGGAGTTTGCTTTTTAAATACGACGAGTTTCTGGCGGAAATCTACTGCGTTTAAGTCTCTGGACTGGTATGTTTTCGAGCTAGATCGGCTATATTTTTCTGCAGATCTTCAGTGGACATATTTACAAACACGTGGACACTGAGGAAGGCGAAGTTTTCGTTCAGGTTCTTAGCGCTTTCTACCCTTGTTCCTACTTCTGTTAAAATTTTATCAAATACTAGTTTTATATCTTTGGGAAACAGCTGAGTCGGGTTTAGTGGTCTTGATTTGTCTTCGCAGATTTCGTCATATTGCTTTTTCCTTCTGGAAATTCGTTTGCTTCTGATGATTGGCACGATTTTTAACTTTTCTGATACAGGTGAAGCTTGTAGATGTCGTCGATAATGTGCAGTATATATTTAAAGCTATACTAATATTGGGTTTCATGCAAGTCGTGTTTTGCACATATGTGGCAACAGGTCGAATATCCTTGTTTTTTCGTTGATTCTGATTACAAGTGGAGCTTGCTTCTTAAATACGACGAGTTTCTGGCGGAAATCAACTGCGTTTAAGTCTCTGGACTGGAATGTTTTCGAGCTAGATCGGCTATATTTTTCTGCAGATCTTCAGTGGACATATTTACAAACACGTGGCCACTGAGGAAGGCAAAGTTTTCATTCAGGTTCTTAGCGCTTTCTACCCTTGTTCCTACTTCTGTTAACATTTATCAAATACTAGTTTTATATCTTTGGTAAACAGCTGAGTCGGTGTAGTGACGCATTAAACTGGCGCATTAGCAGGGATAATGAGCGTGCCTCGATAGCTCAGCGGTCAGAGTAACTAACCGGAAATTGGGAGAGCCGGGTTCGATTCCCGGTCGAGGCAAAATGCGCTTTTATCCTTGCTATCGCCAAAGTGGTGACCCCGACGTGATGTGATTCATTCCAGTATATGCAACCTCCCTTACATCTCAAATTCGCGGATTCGATTCCCGTCCTATCCATCGTCCTACAGTCCGGGGGTTACCGAACAACGGTTCGTAAGAATGGCGAACGCGGTCACATTCCGTTAAAATTATATCGAGACAAACCATGTCTCTAGGGAGGGAGTACTGTAGTGACGCATTAAGCTGGCGCATTAGCAGGGATAATAAGTGTGCCTCGATAGCTCAGCGGTCAGAGCACTCAACCGGAAATTGGGAGAGCCGGGTTCGATTCCCGGTCGAGGCAAAATGCACTTTTATCCTTGCTATCGCCAAAGTGGTGACCCCGACGTGATGTGATTCATTCCAGTATATGCAACCTCCCTTACATCTCAAATTCGCGGATTCGATTCCCGTCCTATCCATCGCCCTATAGTTCCGGGGGTTACCGAACAACGGTTCGTAAGAATGGAGAACGCGGTCACATTCCGTTAAATTGTATCGAGACAAAGCATGTCTCTAGGGAGGGAGTACTGTAGTGACGCATTAAACTGACGCAGTAGCAGGGATAATGAGTGTGCCTCGATAGCTCAGCGGTCAGAGCAACTAACCGGAAATTGGGAGAGCCGGGTTCGATTCCCGGTCGAGGCAAAATGCACTTTTATCCTTGTTATCACCAAAGTCGGGTTTAGTGTTATTGGTTTGTCTTCGCAGATTTCGTCGTATTGCCTTTTCCTTCTGGAAATTCGTTTGCTTCTGAGGATTGGCACGATTATTAACTTTTCTGATACAGGTGCAGATTCTTCTATCCAATATTCTATTGGTTTTTCTTTCATTTCTTGCAATATCTTAATAAGACCTTGTATTAGTGCCACAGAACGCGAAATCATTATGTTCCCTTTCTGTAGTTCAGCGTTAATTCTATTAATTTCTCACAGAATATTAGCCCAAAATTAATATTAGCCTCAAATGAACTCGATAATACGACGCGCTCTGGATGTTAGGGAGCTTTAGTGAAAGAAGTTTTTTCAAACAAGTGAATTTGGCGCCGCCTGAAGTGGCCGCGCGGGGCAGGTATCCCGGTTTGAATGCACAATTACCATTTTGTTACACCTTCAAACCAAAATTCAGTAATTATACAGAAGTGATGTCTTGAAAATGCTTACCAAAATTTCCTACTCCCCTATTTTCGAGGGTGCTGAACACGAATCTGGTTTCAGTTTCATTCGTTCGGACATAGTTTTCGAGAAAATGGACTTTCCACTTCTCCGAGATACATGCCACTTTCCTTATTAAATAATCTTTACTTCACCCTACGTAGGTAGCTGATATTATTACCAGTAGATGCTACAACACTTCCTTTATACATATCATATATTAAACCGTCATAAAACCTATTATTCATTCCGATTTTCTTAATTTCCTTCAAATATTTACAATTCCGATACAATTGTCGTCCATTGTAATATTTTTAATCGTGCGCCCTCTATATGAAACGACATGTACTGATTACTATACGGGGAGCTCCAAAAGTTAATTATGAGTATTAACAACTAAATAGGCTGTTATTTTGAAGGAACCTAACCTAACCTAGCCTAACTGTGTACTTATTATGGTTAGGTTCCTTCAAAATAACAGCGCATTTAGTTCAGTTAATATTCATAGTTAACTTTTGGAGCGCCCTGTATACTAATCAGTACATGTGGTTTCATATATAGGGCGCACGATTAAAAATATTACAATGGACGACAATTGTATCGGAATTGTAAACATTTGAAGGAAATTAATAAAATCGTAATGAATAATAGATTTTATGATGGTTTAATATATGATATGTATAAAGGAAGTGTTGTAGCATCTACTATTATTAATATGAGCTATCTACGTAGTGTAAAATGAAAATTATTTGATAAGGAAAGTGGCATGTATTGCGGAAAAGTGGAAAATCCATTTTCTCGAAAACTGTGTCCGAGGGGATGAAACTGAAGGAATAACCAGATTCGTATTCAGCACCCTCGAAAATAGGGGGGTAGGAAAAATTTGGTAAGCATTTTCAAGACTTTATCACTTCTGTATAATTGCCCAAAATTCCAAACATCGTGTGAAATTTTAGCACCACACTATATGTGAATAAATAAATTATCAAAATATGAACCCTTTAAATTTAACCAACGGCTATTGAACTGCATCGCTAATATAAATTCACGAACTTTATGAATGCTGTTCTTGTTTTCTATCTCCATTAGATTTGCTGCAAAAATATATAAGTTTTTCGACGACTTAACTCTGTCGAGAGAGACGATACCACCCACGAGGAATAGACGGCCCGTTCCGCACAACACAGCAGTGCGAGTCGCCCACTCGATCTAATCACCACCTGTTCATTCTTAACTCCGGAACAGGCGGTGGTTGCATGGACGCCGGTGCACCACTCCATTAAACGCCGCCCTCCGCGCCAACTTTACCTATCGTGCTTAGCTCGCGTTTATACCACACGCGTCACGTATTCCGGCGTCACCAAAACTAAACCAACTCAGTCTTGTTTGAGCTCGACCAAAGTGTGTTTGGGGGACGGGGCTCTCCTAGAGACAAGCCTAGAACGCCGCCAAACTGAAGTGAATCTCTTCGTAGTGTTCGTGGTTTTAAAGGTTAATTGTTTGTGGGCGGGCAATTTTTTCAAAGTGTGAAAGTAGTGAATGAACTTTTTACTTCATGAAGATGGATTTCAAAATGTAATGATAAGGATTTATTTGTAAATTAAGGTATCTGATGCTTTATTTGATTTGGGGATCATAGTGACATTTGTCATATTGTTTCGTTTGCAATAGAGACAGCATAAATACTTGACTAATATCTATTTATACGGTAAATAATTAGAACAATTATGTGCCGTATTATTTTCTGTTTTCATAATAAAACGATTCTAAGTAAATTATTACTATCACTACTTATTAATTATTACTATAAGATAATTGCATTTTACCACCATTACAAAAGGTCATATCTATTTTTAAATCTTGAATTGTTTATTTAATATTTGATAATTATGTTTATAAATAGATTTAAACTAATTCTCATGGAAAACAAAATATCTAAAAATATAAGACCCTTAGTTCTAATTACATTTTTTTTATTAAAGTAAATAACTAACATAAAACCACACTGTTTCCACCAACATATTTCCTATTTCACTAAATCACCACCACCTATTTCACTAAACAAACTGATTTTGCAAACACTGTAATTCCAACTACAGATTTTCTGGGCTGAATTTCATACATACATACATATTTTATAAAAATGAGTATTAAGATATAAAATATCAAAGGAACAGGGCATGAACAATAAACAAGCATTAATAGTATATAACATAATATGATACATAATTTTTCATTATTTCTGAAAAATCTTAGCATACATAATTTGTTTATGGGCAAAGAGCCCATTTGTTAAGCTATCAATATATGCATTTTACAAAGTTGATATTATACGATGAAAAAATAGCAATTGTCATTTACAACATTCTGAGACCCCAAAAATATCCGTACGCCATTAAACATGTTGCAAACAAGACTTCGCACTCTTAAACAGGCATAAACGCATCCTCTAAAACAATTTTGGAAAGCCGCATCGCGTATCACCAGGATACGCACCTCCAAAACAACTTCTATATACCAGTTGTAATAGGCTTCCTAACTGATGAGAAATTTCATTTTCAGACCAGTCTCTTCATTGCTCATTCGTCCCCTCGTTATATTCCGCTGCCACATTGTGTAGGCAACCTCGATCATCACTAGTGTCCCTCCTAGCCTCAGGGAATCCCATACTGTTCCTAAAACTATGCAGGCCTATGTAAGGCTTCTTTCACACTATACGATTTTGTCCGTACGGCGAAAAACCGTACGGCGAAATTATTTTAGTGGTGCGAAGAAGAGAATGGCCCCTTTCACGTTAGACGGTCACGGCAAAATAATACGCGGTAGTCGTCCACTGCCACTAAACCCACGGCACACGGACGGCAACGCCTAAATGCGTTTTGCCTAAATGCCACCCGGACGGCAACCGGGTATATAGTTATCTACATGGCCAAATGCACCTTTTCACATTGGACGGTTTAAACCGTACGGCAATTGCTCTCGGTAGTTGGCTTCTGTAGTTTCGTTCTCCAGTTCGAATAATTCTTTGATAAATTGTACAATTAATATTAATATTATTCACTTTAATAAGTTATTAATTAATAAATATTCACTTTAATCAGTTAGTAATTCAATTTCATTAGTTTAATATTCATTTCTATTTGGACAATGAAGATTGATTATTCTTTAGCAGACGATACAACAATAATGCAGTAATTTGCTTACGGTTCATTGCACATCAGTATTTTTTACTAGGTACTAAAAATGTAAAACCTTCATTGGTTTGTATTATCAATTGCGATAGTATTATGTACTAATTTTTATAATAATAGATAGATAAGGCAACAGTACTTCACACTAAGGCATCATTGCACTGATCAAAACGAATATAGACAATATTCTATAAATAGTAAAAATTCCCTTAAATACTGTATTTTAATTAAAAGCAAATGATCTCCAATAACTTCATAATAAGTTAATACAACCTGTTAACATTTACAAATTATTCAGAAGAATATAAAAAATGCATATTGCCACATAAGAAGACACAATAATAGGTGATTATTTGAAAATAGAAATAAAGAATAGGTCGAAAATAGGTCATTATTTGAATTATGCGAAATGATTACTCTTATCTTGAATCATTTAGAACTAGTCGTTACGTTTTCATAAACATGCTTGCTAAAATGTTCTAGAATCTCCATCCACCACAAATATTTTGAATTGTGTTTGAATGAAAGATCGTGTATTAAAAATATATAGGATTTACCATTTTCATTGTACTGGAGTGAGTTTGAACCTTTGGTGTGAAGATAACACTAACATAGTTTTTCACAAAATACTATATACTGTACTCGACGCGCGTTTCGCCAACAAAGTTGGCATCATCTGGAGATAATTAAAAGTCTTTTTAAAATAGTTTTAATCATTATATCTAATAATTATATATAATTAAAATTGTTATATTATAACAGTTTTAATCATCTCCATAACATTGTCGCTATTTTAAATTAGATTGATTTCTATTAAATAATATTTTTGTGCAATTTAAATACATATATCACAGAATATTAATTTTTTACATTTTAATATATTTGGTTTTTTATTGCATACAGTTGGTAGAGATGTTTTTATATTTCTGATTTGTCATGCACAGACACTAATATTTTTGTTCCTTTTGTATTTCGGTGAAACATCTTTTCAAAACCATTATTTCATTATTTGATTTTGTATTTCAATTTATCGTAAATTTAAATAGGTATGTTATATTTAAAGGTATGGGTTTATTTATAGGTATGTTTTATGATATAAAAATTTATTTTAAAAATTAAATAAAATTAAAATTTACAATAAATCACAAACACAATGTTTTGAAGCCTAAAATTTGCGTGTAAGTGTGCAGTGAATGTTAATTTTTAGTAAATTGTTTTCAAGTGTTACGCATTTTATAAGGAATTATGAACATATTAAACATTATGCAAATCAACTTATTTATATTTTTCATTCAACTTATGTATTTATTTACTTTACACGTATTTTACCTTGATAAGGTCTAAATAATCTGCAATACAGAAATACGTACTGTGATAATTAATTTGATATGCAAGCACTTATCACTTTATCGGGTTATGCGACTTATGAATATGTATCAAGTTATATTTTGCCCAAAATTATGTAGTAACTTTATTTTCATTGACTGTACACGATTTCAGTATATCACTTAATGGCACCGATACGAATATGACACTGGAATGTACAGTCGCATATCTACACCTGGTGCATTCTTTAAGTATCTATTGATAACCGACAATTATATAATATACCTACAGGGTTTCTCACGGTAGCCGTTCGTTAGAAGTTTTCGTGGTTAGAAAAAGCTTAGAATTCTGAATTTCTAGACTCCAGGGTTATTCAAGATTCTCTTTCATTTTGAAATATTTTCAAGGTCATATCACTTCCGGTTATCCCGGAAGTCGCCAATGACTTCCTTATTTTAAATAGAACACCCGGTATATTATTTCATTTTTGGATTCCTGAGAAAATTTCGTAAGTTCCATCAGGTTTCCCTATACCTATTTTCAACTGTTTCTTAGATATCTTGATTATTTTGAAAATTTTGAAAGACGTAGCCTTTTCAACACTGTGCCTATTATCCATTTTCGACTGGTGTAGACGGAACTTCTGGGGTAGACGGAAGCACAAGAATGGTACTTTCGAAATCCACATTGACAATTGGAAATAGGTATAGAGAAAGTTATAGGGAATTGATGCAGAATCAAATTCTGCATCCGATCATCCAATAATATACAGAGTGTCACATTTGAAATAACGAATTTTTCAACTTTAGAAGTGATGTAATTGGCGATAAAATTTTGGACACCCTGTTTGCGATAAATTAATTGTTACTGTGGATTTTGATAGTACCATTCTTGTGCTTCCGTCTACCCCAGAAGCGCTTAGCACCAGTCGAAAATGGGTAAAAGGCACAGTGTTGAAAATAAGGCTACGTCTTTCACAATTTTCAAAATAATCAAGATATCTAAGAAACAGTTAAAAATAGGTATATGGAAACCTGATGGAACTCATGAAATTTTCGCAGAAATCCAAAAATGAAATAATATACCGGGTGTTCTATTTAAAATAAGGAAGTTACTGGCGACTTTGTGTCAGGAAGTGGTATGACCTTGAAAATATTTCAAAATGAAATAGAATCTTGAATAACCCTGAAGTCCAGAAATTCAGAATTCTAAATTTTTTCTAACCACGAAAACTTCTAACGAACGGCTACCGTGAGAAACTCTGTATTCTATAACTATAGTGCATGTATTTATGTCAGAGGCATTGTCTTTTGTTTATATTTTCAAAACCTTACGGATTTTTTATTCCCTGAATGAGATCATTAATTTCGAAATATTGATATTATTGCTTTAGTAATTAGTGAACAATGAAGACCGGCGGAAAACTATATAGTCTCATCTGATTGGTTTGAGGCAAATACAGAGACGCCCTCCAGACGCTATAAATTTTCTGGCTTTTTACCTGCAAAAGTGTTCGATTTATAATCTACTGTTCTAGAGGCTTGCCTCTCGTTAGAATTCGGAAACATTCGTTCCTTTTCGTTGGTGTTAAAATATGTATAAATTTAAAATATAGCGTGTAGTATAAGTATATACTATTGAATATTTAACTATTGTCTTCATTATGATCACGTAAATGATTATAAATATTATAATAATGGATAACAATTATTAAAAGTACGATTATAAAAAAATAAAACTAGATATTAAAACAACACCAATTAAAAAGTTAATAATTTCTCGTTTGCTCATTTCTTGTAGATAAAGCAATTTAGTGTAATGTAACAAAATCTGACTTTCCACAAACTAATATAAATGTGATCTCTATGAAAAATTTCAAATATTTAAATATGCTTTAGTCATCGCAGTAGACGTTAAAGGGCCATTTTCCTCGTCAAGCAGATATCACAATTTAATTTCTGAACATAGAGAACGGTTTCTATTAATTTCCTTTAACTGTACAAGTGACTAGTGTGTAGTATTGCCTGTTCAGTCAAATATTCATTGTTTCCATTATTTTGAAAATAAAATATATTGTATTCAAAAATAAATATAGTCGATGCAAAACCGTCTATTAAAATTAGTAATACATATTGTGAATCCATCCCTCGAATATCGGATGGTCTTTAATGATTTATGCATTTATTCATTTTCTTATTTTTTACTCCACCTCCACCGCAAAGAATTTCACCGCGATAAAACCACAAAATTGTTCTCAATTCCTCACCATGTAACTTATTTTTTATGGATAGCAACACATTTTTACAAATTAATTTTTAGAATTTTTGCAAATTATAAGCTATGAATTTTGCCGCTAAATAAGAAAACCATAAGTAAGAATTACATTTAATATCCTATGTAAATCTCTTTACTCTATTTCTGTCTCATCTCAATAATTTGTGGAAATTACAGCAAGTGTATAATAAAATATAACAACATAAGATAATGGAATACGCTGGAAAGTATCTATGGAAATTGCAGTAATTTAAACACACATCGATGAATAGAAGATTCTTAAATTGGTTGAAATGAGGTTTTCATAGAAGCTAAAATAATTAACAATCATTAAAGAATATAGGTCAGGGATAATTGCTACTAGTGTCACATTCCTTTTGCTTCTACAACGTTTATAGCATACATACTTTTATAGTAATAAATCACAAATGTGTATAAGTAATGAGCTTTTAAGAAGACAAATATTTTAATAATTTTTTATTAGATACAATACGATACATTTTATATGAATTGTTAAATACACCAGTAAACTCCCTTTTCAAATAAATTATTAATATTTGATTTGAGTATACATTACGATATCGATTATTGTGTTTGAAGCAGACACGTTGTACATTGTCGAAAGATGTTATAATATTTATGTTCATAATATAATGTTGTCATGGCAATTATATTTTATAATACTGATGGTCTAAAGCACTATTTCATAGCTACAATTAATCTGCGGTTTTCTGTCTTTAGAAAAAAAACTTTTTTGAATAAGTCGTACTTCAATATTTATATTCCTATAATCGAGAAATAGTTATCATCATTATCTAGATTCACGTATATATACAGGGTGTTTCAGAAATAGCAATAGAAATAGGAAAATTAATATATTTTCCTGTTTGGTGTCTATAGAAGCAATATTCCTAAAATAACTTATTTATTTCTGCTGATGCAGAGCTTTTTTAAATTTTTCGTAATGAGTATGATTATGAATGGTACGTATAAAGTGTAATTTTTATTTCTAATAAATACACACATATAAGGCCAGCCACACCTGATCCACTTGAGATCTATGATTGTTGGCGTTTATTGACTACTGTTTAATTTGTCTGTTAACTTGTTTAAAACTAGTGCCTAATTAGTAGATCTCTTATAGAATCTGTCGAAGTTTTCCAAAAGCATATCTGCTTGCTTCTGGAATAAGGCAATAGGCATATGCACCTTCTTATTCTTTGAAGTCGACCATCTCTGAAGTAGCCCATGTATCGTGCTTAACCAGTAAAACTCCTTTGGAACTGAGTTCAAAATCTTCTTCACATTAAAATGACTGAGTTTATTTTTATTATTGATATTCCATCCGCCTTATTATCTGATATGCCATCCCAAATATACTTCAAGTCTGGATTAGTATACTCCTCTTCAACAAGTATTCTGGGTTCTCATTTACTAGTGCCAAAAAATGTTCTTGGACAAAGGATTTCCAATTTATTGGATGGATTTTCTACATATTTGAAATAGAAATTAATAGAAAATAAATTTTTGATCTGAAACTTCAAATTAATGTTTATAATAGGTTTTACTTAAAATAATAACCAACATGTTATACATAAAATAACATAACCCTTTTGTATGTTACGCTAATTATAAGTCTATTCTTGACTTCAATTAAATACAGTTCCTTGTTATAGATTAAAATCGTAATGTATTTCATCGCAAAATAAACTTTGTGTACTTACAAAATGCACATGCATAAGGAACACTGAAATAATATTATTTAAAGAGACTGATAATAGGTGAAACAAAGCAATCACACTTTAGAATCTAGATTAAATGGCATTGTAGATAAATTATATCACATCGGCTTAATTTTACTATCTATTAAGTAATCGCACGTTGCACAAGTTGTTTTCGTCGTAGCAAATTTGGAAAATAGATATTATATTAAAATTACCTTTTCTGATATTGCAATATAAGCAACATTTTTTGGTAACTCTTCAGGTTGACAAAAATGTTGAGTATATTCTTTTCTTTTTCTAAAAAACTATACTAAATGTGATGTAGTAAGGCATTAAACTGGCGCATTAACAGGAATAATGAGTGTGCCTCGATAGCTCAGCGGTCAGAGCAACCAACCGGAAATTGGGAGAGCCGGGTTCGATTCCCGGTCAAGGCAAATGCACTTTTATCCTTGCTATCGCCAAAGTGGTGACCCCGACGTGATGTGATTCGTTCCAGTACATCCAACCTCCCTTACATCTCAAATTCGCGGATTCGATTCCCGTCCTATCCATCGCCCTATATTATCCGGGAGTTACCGAACAACGGTTCGTAAGAATGGCGAACGCGGTCACATTCCGTTAATTGTATCGAGACAAACCATGTCTCTAGGGAGGGAGTACTGTAGCGACGCGTTAAACTGGCACATTAGCAAGGATAATGAGTGTGCTTCGATAACTCAGCGGTCAGAGCAACCAACCGGAAATTGGGAGAGCCGGGTTAGATTCCCGGTCAAGGCATAAGCACTCTTTACCCTTGCTATCGCCAAAGTGATTTCATAACATGTAAACAAGTCAAGGCGACAATGAAAATCAGAACATAAAGATTAGAATAACAAATAATAAATGCCCATATTCTTGTACGTGTAAATTATATTTTCTCTCTAATCAAGTCTTGAGTACAATTGCTAGTTAATGAAAACTCGTAAAACTACAAATAAGAATTGGTATATAAAAGACTACTATAAAATGTTATTGTATATGACTTTTTGATTAATTTAGTTTATTTAAATTATTTTTTATTGTCAAACAAATTATACACCCTAACTAATTTAAACCCAAAGATAAAATTGTTGGTGGAGTTGTAATAAAAGTTAAAAGGACCTTACTTTATTGCCACTTATTTATAGTTAATGTTACAAGTTATAGAGGTATTAAAAAGAGTATTAATTTTTTTCCATTACCTTATATGTATGTATATCAGAAAAAGAGAAGATATGTTTAGTTAAGTTAATATTGCGTACATAGATTTGGATACGAACAGACAAGACAAGAGAAGAAGAAAGACAAAAAAGATGTTTATCTGCAGAGTCCGCTATATAGAGTTCTACACCGATCTACAAGGGAAAGCTATTTAGAACATACATATATAAACATCAGTTGCTCTAAACTGAGTGTCTTGAATGGCATAAATAAGTTACTTTCTGAATAAGTCTTCTGAATAAATTATCTTCCTACGGTTTGTTTACTCAATTTTACTTGTAAATATCCAGATTTCTTCAACAGCGATCTCTGTAGATTATGGTTGATGGATATTCCTATTCGAATATAACAACGATATGATGTACATTCGGTCAATTTCCCAACGTAATTGATTTAAATGAATGATGGAAATGGAAATAAGTTAGTTTGTAATTCTATCAGATCCAGGTTTATAGTGCCAGGTTTATCCTATTCTCTTATAGAGATATATGCAACAATGGCATTCGTACTGTAGACTGGGGTGGCAGACTGTGATCAGTATCCAGGTTATTATATATTTGGGTTCGAGTTCTAACGGAGAGAGTTTGGTACCTGTCCCGGAGCATGAATATGTTATCCTCGTCAATTCGTGTAAAATTATCTTCTACAGCCTGGGACTTGGGCAGCAGCTCAATTTATGTGTATGCAAACTTTTAATATTAAATATTAAAAGCAAATTAATCGTAAAACGGGAATTTAAAAAAAAATAACAATTTAGAAAATTATTATTTAATTAATACTTGAAAAACGTATTTGTATTTTCAAAAAAAAAGTAAACGTAATAGACTATAATGGCTAAAAACGTGTTGCCATTGGGACCGTGTTCATGGCACTTTTCGTGCCATGACAAGCAAAAAATGTCCATTACTTTTTACGTTATTTGAAACATTTGCTAGGCAGTCAATAGCGTATAACAGTAGGGACTAGAACTGTATATTCTTCTTTTAAAGCCGTAACGTATTTTTCCCCCGGATTCATCTTAGTCGCAAAAGAATCCTGTGCAACATTATCACCATATTTATTTTCAACATAGTAAATACTAACTGAGTTTTCCACAAAACACCAAAACACTATACACTATAATCGACGCACGTTTCGCCAACAAAGTTGGCATCATCTGGAGATGATTAAAACTAATCTTATTCTAACAATGTATCCTATTTTATACCTAAATTACTGACTATAGCTCAGTGAATCCTGACCGTCACGGTTGCGGCTCACCGAACTATAACCGTCACGGTTGTGGCTCACTGAACTACGACCGTCACGGCTGCGGCTCATCAACCACGACCGTCACGGCCGCGGCTCAGTGAGTCGTGAGTAACTAGCCAATAAAGCGGGCTATGTGGAATAGGCCCTCTGTCACTATTCATACTATTTTTACACTTTTCTATCTCTAAACTTTCAAATGCATCTAACTGTCTTGCATTTGTTACATTTCTAATTAATCTTAAGTTGCTAACATCTATCTTATGGTTGTTCTCGAAGGCATGTTGGGCAACACTAGACTTATCTATTCTACCATATTTGAGATGCGCCATGTGCTCTTTGAACCTGGTTAGAATAGATCATCTGGTCTGTCCAACGTACCTTTGACTACAGTCGTTACAGCTGATTTTGTAAATCCCCGACTTATCATTTGTGTTAATTTTATCTTTTGGATTGCCTAAAAGTTGAATTACAAGCATATGGACTTTACGAAAACCTTACCTATAAGTTAAATAATTTAGAATATGAACAGTGGTGTGACTTTCAGAGGAAATTAACACAAAATTTATTAAAAAAATGTCGTCACAAAATAAGAAATTAAAGAAATTAATCAG
Source organism: Rosalia funebris (assembly GCA_037954035.1). Classification (NCBI taxonomy): domain Eukaryota; kingdom Metazoa; phylum Arthropoda; class Insecta; order Coleoptera; family Cerambycidae; genus Rosalia; species Rosalia funebris. The sequence continues at coordinate 3,574,542 of JAZFAV010000010.1, read as the reverse complement.
TAATCAACAAGCAATAGCTTCATTAAAAGAAAGAGTTCCTCAGAAAGATATTTCTATTGTAGAAAATCATTCCTCCCAATCGTTTGATAAAGAAGAAATTAATCTCCTCAATAAGAGGTTAAATTTTGCATTACCTGCCTCTAAAAAGAACTTAGATGAGATTGTTGCAAGTATTGAAAGTTCGATTCAACATCTGCCTGATTCTTCGAAAGGATTAGCGAGAGAAGCTTATCATGCTATCTTTCACTTTCCGATTTATTGGTGTAACAATGTTGTATATATTCCTGGCTTCATTTTGCTACCGAGAAATTGATGGCAGCATCAATTTTAACGGTTATATGAAGAAATTAGATAGGTGTATGTCGTTTTAGCGCTTAGTTTTAGCAACAAAGTTGTATGTATGAACATATAACTTTGTAACACTATTGTTATAATTATCACATACTGTTAGTTTTTTTTTGTGCCCGTCTTTAAGAAAAAGAAATGAATGATTCTGAAGATTGTAATGATGATTCGATGTTTTGGGATGGATACGATTCGGACAGGGATAACAAATGGAATATTCCTGGGTATGGTACCTGGACATTCAGCAATTCAGGAGGTGGATGCGGTACATAGATGCATTGTAAGGGTTCTGCGAATAGCTGAGAACTATTGCCCTATATCTTTAAAGTTCTCATTAATAATTTTAAAAATATAAGGGGGGCCTAACGCGTACAAGTTTATACATATGCAAACAAAGGATTTCAAAAACTTTCAAGATGCCACTAAGAATTTTAATTAAAGGAATATTCCGTTTTCTAGGGTAGTATCTCGGGAAATATCCAAAAATAAGTATGAAATAAAGTATAAAACCGCGTTGCTCTCAAAAAATTACCAGATCGCAAATATAAGACAACATTAGTTTATGTTGTCTATGAAAATTACCAAGTGACCCTATGAACTAAAAGAATGCAAAAAGAGAACTTCTTTACCTCAGCAAAAAGTGTAAGCGCTAAAGTTCATGTTTCCATAGATGCCCAAGTTTTAGGAGTTTTATGAAGCCGTACTTCCAGACACCGCATAAAATAGCACAGAGAAAAATCGAATACTGCAGAAACTAAATGAGTATGTTTTTAATTTGTTAAGAATCATTTTGAATTCCACGTTGTATTTCGTGTTTTTCCTTACAAAAATAGAATAAGTATTTCTCACAACCCTGTAAAATTAGGATGACGATTTGATAAAAACTACTTTGATGTGGAATATTAATGCATCTACAACTGGATAATATTTTCGAATCATTTTACTGCAGGATATATTAGTAGAGTGCTTATACCGGTTGCCAGTCCTCCCGCCACCACTTTCTATGACGTCACAGTTGATCTTGACGGGGTCACCCTGGTCAGGGTCATCTTAACCAAGGCCGTCTTAGTCAATATGACCTTCACAAGGTGACCCTGACCAAGGTGTCCCTCAAGGTCAACTGTGACGTCATAGAAAGTGGTGGGGGAGGACTCCCAACCGGTATAAGCACTCTACTTATACCTGTAATGACCCGAAAAAAGTTTAACTGCGACGCCATCAATAAGAAATGGTAACACTTTATATGTTGAAAATTGAAATTTTTGTACTGCAGTTAAACAGTTAATATCAGATGCTAAGTTACTTCGCTAGTTCACTTTTTTAATATTGTATTGGATAGGACATATACATATGATGGCCGAAACGGATCAAGTTTACGTACTACAACGTTGGCCACAGAATGGTTTTTAGAATCTGTTGTTTCATCTATGGCTAACCACAGTTTTTTATTATGGTTATATTAGTATTTGGAATTTAATATTGTTTTCAACTTTCTCGCGTACAGATGATAAATATCTTTTTACCATTCCAACCAAGCTACCGCGCTTTTTGACTGGACACTTATGGTGTAGCATGGCTCAATATTTTTCATATAGGGTTATATTTATTTCATAACTGACTAAATGATTTTTTATTCGATGTAAATAACAACAACATTACACAAGCAACAGTCGGAATATTTACACTACACGAAAGTCACCGAGATAAGATAGAAACTAAGCATACACTGCACGATGAACATAACAACAGGTGGTCAAACACGCCGATGAAGCTAAACTAGATACAAGCAACTATACCTCCATCGATTCAAATATATCAAGTACATGCAACGACATCACGGCTGCTGTAAAGTAACACGAATTTAATGCCACTGATGCAGCACGCACGATGGGTAGTTTCATTTATTCAGAAAATTTAGAATTCCCAATAATAACCATATTTTAAATTAGTTTCAGTCAGTCATTTTGAATAAAAGCATTTCTAATTTTTATGAAATATTCATTTTTCAACCGACAAGTCTGTATTACAATTTTAACATTTCCGTTGTTTGTGAAAATACTGTGGCACTAACTGAAGCAGTAATTTAGGTATAAGCATCTAGTACAGAATGGAAACGTATACGATATTAACATACATAGATATATCAGTAACATGTACATAAAATCCGAAGCCACAGAATAGGTTATAATAATGTCAAAATATTAAATAGAATTTCGTATTATTGTCCACGTATTATTAGAGGATCATTGAAAATTATGAAGAATAAAGACAATTTGAATAGAGCGGATGGTTAGTAATACTTGGAGATTAGCTTTATTATCGAGCACTGGTGAAACAAGAGGTCATGATCAATCAAACATGGCTCGTCAAACATATTGATGGAACTGGAGCAGTTATAATATATATCGTGGTTTATAAATTTATAATTTATCAGCGAAAAACGATGACCTTCGGTGTAACCAGGAGCGCTTCGTGAGCACCTTCGAATTGTAGAGAATCTCCCTTGAGCACTGCGTGAGCCATCGAATAGGGGCAGGATGTACAGTTTTCACTTTATTCAGATATATTTGTGCCCTGATAGGATTAAGAACTGATTCCGCTCTTTAGTGTTGTTTCTCTATATGTCCTTTCAGCAAAGAACTGTGCTTGATGTGATCGTAGCAAGTGAAGCAGCTATAATAATGGTCAATTCAATTTAATGTTGGACAGGAAGTTCCAAAGTGTTAGTGGACAACACAAAAATTTTACAAGAACGTCGCCTACTGATTTTGAGACCTTACTGAGCAGAGTAGTTCACAAAATATCAAAGGATGAAATATATCATGGCTCTCTTCTTTCAGGCCCCATAAAACAAAATGTGATCGATACGTTTAGATTAGCATACGAACATCGACCACCTATACTTCCAAATTACTATCCAAATGCTTTGGCTCATCAGAAGCTCCCGAGCACCGTACACTATTCCGATTACGTCCCAAATGCCATCCAAACTGACACTGAGCATTCCTTTGTGCTCGTTCGAAAAATCGATGAAAGGCAGATCAGAACGAGCAACTCAATCGCGGCTCAAACTACGGTCAGAATTCCGTCCATATTTGCGAATCTGGCTATTTCAGCGGTATGTACGCGGCTTTATGTGTTTGATAGTTTCAGGTAATGGTCTTTCATTGAATTGAAATGTTAAAATAAAGTTTGGACATTGTGGGGTGTTTCAGTTTAAACTATAGGATTTGAATTGCACGCCATTTGTGTTAGATAATACGTTAATATTTAACGACTATCATCTACAAACCAGCCGGCGTCAACATGATACGATTAACAGTTCGACAACGAATAGTTTGTGTATAACTGTTTTATAAAAGTGAATAATCATTTACAGTTCCATTAAAAAAAATAGGACAAAATGAGGCGTCCACAGAGTTAACAGCTCGCAATTTAATCAAGAAATTAGAATAGACGGGTTCTGTTATTGATAGAGCAACACCAATATGTCCTCGTCGTAGTCGGTTAGATGAATATTGCTGCAGTGAGAGAAAGTGTACAAGAGTATCCAAACACATGAATTTTACGTCGTGCACAACAACTGAATCTATCAAGACCTACCACGCATCGAATTTTGAAGAAAGATTTCTGCATCTGTTAGCATACAAAATTCAATTGATATAACAATTAAAAGTTACAGACTATTTACAATGTTGCACGTTTGTTAATTGGGTGTTAGAAAAGAAACAAGGTGATGCTGATTTTGCAACAAAATTTTGCTTAGCAATGAAGCACATATTCATCTTAACGGATACGTCAGCGGAGATAATTGTCGAATTTGTGGTGCTGAAAATCTACGGACTGTTCACGAAAAATAAATACATCTACAGAGCGGTTTGATGCGCATTTTGGACTGGTGGGGTAATTGGACCATACTTCTTTAAAAATGAAACTAATAATGCCATCACAGTAAATGGCGAAGGCTATCTTGACATGCTAAACATTTTCACTTTCCACCAAACTGATTTTTTGGATTCGAAAAACATGTGGTTTCAGCAAGACGGTGCAACGTGTCATACAGCACGTACAACCATAACTCTGTTGCATAAATGACATCTAATAGTTCCAAATGAGACACCCAGGCATATTGACATCGTATCGTTTGTAGATGACAGTGGTTAAATATTGACGCCCTATCTTTGACAGAACACAAATGGCGCACAGTTCGAATCCTATAGTTCCAACTGAGACACCCTATATTTCGAGATACTGAATTTGAATTTACTTAGTAACTGTTTCAGAGATGTGGCTTAAATATTTAATGATAGATATGCAAATTGAAATTTACTTCATATGTAGTAAACATATTACTTCACAGTATCTAATACAAACATGAGTGAATCATACTGTAATAATTGAAGCTTCCTAAATAGGTGCCCCTATGTACACACCACTTTAAATACTGCAACTGTCTGAAATATTTTGTGTACCTATACAAAGAAAATAAGTTCTGAATATTTTTCACTTTTTTTTTTCAAATAAATTTTAGTTTTTAATGAACTATATTTATGTGGTGTATAAATAAATACATTTATTTATACAATAAAACTATTATATATTTAAAACCGTTGTTAAAGTTTCTCTTTATTTTATGAATTCGGACAAAAATGTACTTTAGCTACTTACACGAATTATAACCCTATTATGAGATTCTTATGTGAAAATCTACAATCTACTATAACAAGTAATACTAATTATAGGGATTTAACAAAGTCATCAGCTTTATAAATAAGTGTAATGTCATCTTCTTAACTCCGACCGTGACCATGAGATAGGCAAATACGCGTCTTTTACGGGTATTTTGCTGAAGGTAATGTGTAGGTATCGTAATAAATGTATTATTAGATCATTAGATTTAAAAAATCAAATTGTCCAAGTTTGTTGCAGCGGTATATCACACTAAAAATAAAATTAAGTATAATTATTAGACAATCAAATCTCACTGTACCAATTTTAATAGAAAATATTTGAATATTGTTAATGTGGGCGTAGGTTGCATAGACTATTTATTTGGTTGTGCAACAGACATACCTACAATTGAACCAATTTATTTTATTGTATATAAATGTCCGATGCGTCATGAATTTCAAGTACCGAATGTATACAGAGTATCACTTTTTAGTGACTAAATATTTACATATTTAATCTGTTATCAATCGGTTCCTTTCAGGATAGAAATACGTACATATATTTAGAATTAACGTATACTACGAATTCACTTATTTAAGTAAAGAATTCATAGCAAATATTTAATCTATATAGGATAATACCGACATTTTGAAATCAATTATCACGTATTACTATGAATTGGATATATTGTCACCTACCTTACCATACATTTATTTAGGATTGTAATTAGCAATAAAACTTCAGAAAAGTCTGTCATTTACTTAATTTGTCTACTTACTTACTTACTTACGCCCAAGAAAGTATTTCCATTTTATTGTGTTCGTATAAATTTAAATAAACATATTTATTTAAATTTATACGTAAATATATAATATATTACATACTAATACTTTAGTTTTGTTCTTATTCACCCTCATTCCGTATTCCTCTGTCAATACTGCCTCCATTTCGTTCAATGCTGATTCTAATTCCTCCTTACTAGATGCTAATACTGCTATACCATCCGCGAATCTCAGCATTTTTAGTTTCTGTCCCTGTACTTTAATCCCGAAATCCACTCTATCTTTTACCATATTAATCGCCTCTTCGATGTACAGATTAAAAATTAGTGGTGATAGCGTACATCCTTGTCTTACTCCTTTCCTAATACCTACTTCCCTTTTTTCCCCTTCTACTTCTATAACAGCAGTTTGCTCTTTGTATAGATTGTGTACTACTCTCCTATCTCTATACTTCATTCCCGCGCTCTTTAGTATCTCGAACATTTTTTCCCATCTTACGTTATCAAAAGCTTTCTCTAAATCTACAAATCCTATATAAGCGTTCTTTCCTTTTTCTATCGTTTTCTCTAACATTACTCTTAGCGCCAGAATAGCTTCGCGAGTTCCCCTATGGGTATTGGGCAATGGGTATTAAACGAATAAAAATTGCACCCTTACATATTACAAACTGTTTACCAGCTCACATAAGATGCTCCCAATCACAGAACTCAATTTTGTGAAATTATATCACAACAAATACCCCGCCAAACTAGATATTGAAAAACAATATGTTTTACCGATGAATTCCTGTTCTTCTTAAATGATATCATTACTCAAGGTATAAGGTACTCGGATGATAAGAATTTTCATATCTTTCGTGGGAGCCATACACAATTTCCAGGAAGTCAATGTGTGGGCAGGGATCTTGGCAGTCATGTAGTTGGCAGGGACGTCATAAATACTTGTGTTTTTAAATCGAATTTAATGGGAGAGACACATTTCGACATCTAAAATAATGCTCTCGAGTCTCTAGTTTTGGAGATTCCTGATCAATTTCGAAATGTGAAAATAACTTTTCAACGGGATGGTGCTCTTCCACACTGTTATAGCACAGTAAGAGCTTATCTCTATGAATAGTATCAAGATAGATGGATTAAACGTCAGGATGCAATAGAGTGGCCTACTCGGTCTCCAGATCTAATGCCCTTAGGTTTATTTTTATTGAGTTAGTTAAAATCTAACATATGCACTACGTAACCTTGTAACGCCGAGGTTTTGAAACAGAATTACTGAAAAATGTAGGTTAATTTGCGCAGAAATAACTGAATGGGTGAGAGAAGAGTTTTGTAACAGGATGTTGTACTGTTATCAAGAGGGGGTGCACGCTTTGAGCATTTATTTTATTCTCTAAAAATACCTTGTACTAGATTTTGCTTTTACCATTTTGTTATTTGTGAACTAAATTTATTATTTTCCATTAAATTAAAATGTATTTTTGATGTGAGCATAAAAATAATTCAGTATATAAAAATGTCTGTGACACAGAAAGTGACTTTTTGCATGATTTTTGCTAGAAATAATCTTACATATAACTTCTAAAGGGAGACACCGCTTAAAAAAGTTGATAGTATGTCAACATTAAATATAATATATTTTTTTCAAAAATCAAAGGACGGATGTCAAAATAAAAATAAGGGTTGACTAGATATTTGAACAGCTCCCAAATAAACTATTACTTACACACTGTTGCCATTTTTCGTTCTTTTAGATCTTCCATTTTCTCAAAGTTGAAGGAGGGACTTTAGACTCACACTGTATGTATTTTATTTATCTATAGAATTACTTTATACTTCTATAAACTAATTAGTATATAGACGTCATAGAATTAAACATTAAACTAATATGAATTATGTTTACAGTTATCAAGTAAAAAAGACGTAATAAATAAAAAAGGTAATTTATTACACATCTATTTTTGGAACCAGTCTTAAACTCTGAAACTGTGAAATTTCCATTTCAACGTAATGGAGAGTTAAAAAGCATAGCGATACTGTCTAAAAAGGTAGTAATACTACTATCAAGTAGATACTGTTTAGAAGGTGAACATTTCTATTTTGACTATTTAGTTTCTAGTACATGATCATTTACAGAAAATAGTAAAATAATTATAAATATAATTAAATATTTAAAAGAGCAAACATTATGTCAGACATTATTTATATGATATATAATGTATTACAATGAAGATATTAAAATGTCAGAAAATAATAAATAAATTTATGATCAACATGTAGAACTAATCCAGGACACGATAATTTTAAAAATAATGAATTCATGACTAGCAATAACAATTAAATATTACTGCCCTCCACCCAGAAAACGATTTATTTATTGTTAATGAACTGCATTTATGACAAATAAATGCTGATTTTGAATATATGACGAAACGAATATAAGATTCTCTTAAACAAATAGACGTATTCTTACTTAGTAAACCTAAATCATTGCAAGCATATTAAAATTAAGGCGCGTATTTAATATATACCGCCCATTATAACGTATTTTAATTACTTGAAAAATACTCAGCGCAATGCATAAAATAGACAAATGGATAGAAAGAACAAATAAACCTATAATTATGGTAAGGCATTGTTTTGCTGAATCTATACTTCGGTGCCATATATTGAAGTTCGTTACGGGGATTTTATTTTCGCTAGATGCAAATATACCCTTATAGATTCACAAACACTTTCAAAAGTTCTGAAAAAGAAAACATTTTTGTTTACGCACTTGGTTATGTCTAAAGTACTTCCACGGAAGTAGTTTAATGGTTGTGTGAATTATACGGGATATCCTGTTGACAAAATATGTGAAAACTCAAGGACTCATCATCCATAACCAGAACCAGTGAGGCAGATTGTAAATTGAAAATACTTTGAAGCATATTTCTTTGAATAATTCCACAAAGCTCGGTTAAACAGAAAATTTATCACAAGGTTTTTGCTTCCATTATTTTACATCCACAATTTACGTATATACCTCATTACATATTTACTTTCATTAGTTATGCATAGCTGAGAAGATTCAAATCATTTTCTGTAAATACCTAATTGGCAATTACAAAAACTTCCGAGTTCACACCATTAATGTGTAAAAGCACATGTTTTTTACGTCTTCCAAAATGATTTCATGCGCAACCCTCGCATAGTTTACGTATTCTACGAAAGGAAAATGTTTATTAAAATACTCAACTTGCTTATTAATAAATCAATGTTACTTACATTCTTATAAAATCACATGTTATACATAAATGAGCATCGTAAATAGCATCCATAAACAGACTTATATTTTGTCATTTTTTTTTTTCATCCATTTGAAAGAGTTTATGACATTAAGTGTGGAAGATAACGTCGTTCAAATGTCCCCCGAGGCTTTCCTTGGTAGTACGTATTCAGGAGGTCCAATTTTCGATAACTTTGTTGCATAAATCTGGCTGAATTTGCTGGATGGTGTTCGTTATGTTGACTGTAAGGATATCAATTGTTTGCGGTTTATTCGCATAGACCTGCGATTTAAGGCAGACGTAAATGAAGAAGTAAAGGCGTTAAATCGCATGATCTCGGTGGCCAGTTCATGTCACCTCTGCACGAGATAACCATGCCCTCAAATCGCTCACGCAGAATGTCCATCCAGACATGCGTTGTGTGGCACATAACGCCGCCCTGTTGGAATCACATGTCGCCGGTATCCATATTATCCACTGTAGGCCACCAGAAATTGCTTATCATCGATCTGTAGGGCTCACCGTTGGCGGTAACGACAATGCCAGTTTCGTTTTGAAAGAAGTACGGACTGATGATCCAGCCAGACCAAAATCCGCACCAAACAGTGACTTTCTGCATTTGGTGCTGGTGTATCTCGTATGGATTGGTATTGTCCCAAATCCGACAATTTTGCTTGTTCACGTATCCATTCATCCAAAAATGGGCCTCATCACTAAAGATGATTTTCTTGGCGAAATTTGGGTCAACTTCCAACTGCCCCAAAGCCTAAACAGCGAACACGCGGCGTTATCTATGGTCATTTACCTCAAGTTCCTGGGTCAATTAGATTTTATACGGGTGCAGACACAAGTCCCGACGCAAAATTCGTCAAGTTGAAGAAGTAACAGAAAGGCCAAGTTCTTGTGAACGGCGAGAAATTGACTGCCTCGTACACTCTCACGTAAAGCAGCGATGTTTTCAGCAGACCTTGCGTTTCGGTGACGTACGGGTGTTGGCTGATTATTTACCAAACAGGTAGTCGACTCGGCGGGACGGTTGTGGCGAAGATAAAAATCACGTAATACACGGAACGTTTAGTCGAACGGAGAAATGAAACTGATTGCACTGATCATGATAATGATGAAATGCACTGATTTTGAAAATAAAATTTTATGATTTGCACAAGTTGTTAAACGCCATAACCTTCCATGTCTATGACATTCCAGGTGATTTACCATACACTATTGAATAATTCACAACAGATTTGACAGATGTTGCTATAACAACGTGGCTGCTACATATAACCTAACAAATTTGGGGCGTCCCTATTGAATTACCCTGTACAATGCATTGCGAGAATAGTTGGTACTCAAATGCTTCAAAGTTTAAGAATTGGCTGCCTAGAGGCCATTTCTACACCGCATTGTAGTAGGCAATGCGGCGATTGGGTGTGGGAAAATTCTGATGAGCGTGGGAACTTTTCGATGCTTTGTCGGTATGCGTCAAAGAAACCGCCAAAGAGGAGGTGATAAATGACATATCCATTAGCGGCCCGCGCCAACAGTCGGCAGGGGGGCCCTTGGCGACATGTGCGAAAGGAACCGCCAGGGAGGTGTTAGCGTCAAAGGTAACAAATAACATGTCAATTAGTGGCACGCGTCAGGCGTGGGGGTGGCATAAAAGGAACCGGTAAGTAGGTCGGATAGATATCAGGCTGGAACTTTTTTTATAGACTGTATAGATGGACTCACTGTTAATATATTGGGAGTTAAATAAGCAAATATTCTTTATGCTTCATAAAAAAATCTTGAGATTCTAAATTTATTTACAATGCTACTTGCTACTACAAACATTCCAAACCATTCGAATAAATATTTTGTTCTAATAATATAGTGCCACAATTACTATATATATATCGTTTACTTTTTTTGAAATTTTGGTTTAAATACTGGAGTATTTCTATAATGATAATAATAATACATGCTAATACATGCATTTATAATAATCGGTTATATTGTCATTTAAATTTTGTTACTATGTGCTTTTCATTTCCTTTAGTGAAAAGTTGTAGTTGTTATTGAATTTTTTTAACTACTACGTATGTATATCGGCGCCATATAAAATTGGACATTATAACTGTTTTCTTGCACAACTCTGTTACCGTTAGACAGTGTATTAATCTTTGTATAACGTGAATTGCTCTCTTGTTAAATTATTGCGTTATATAAAGGGCATTGGTAAAGTTCGACCGATGGCGTAACCAATGTGGGTGGGTCCAAGACTTACCGAATTTATGTGTGCGTGTGCGTATGTGGTCGTCATGGTCGTCGTCGTCGTCGACGTTAATAAAATTTCATATTAACACTATAACTCAACTAAATCGTGTCGGATCGATCGGGTTTTGACTGATTGTGATCGGGGACGTCTCCCAGACGACACCTATTGATTTTGAGGTGGATAGAGCACACTCTACCATGTTCATGGGTCATGAGAAAGCACAATGGTGGACTATTTGACAATTTTTTTTGTTAGCACGATCACTCAATTAAATTGTGTCTTGGATCGATCGAGTTTCGACTGATTCTGATGTCTACCAGACGATATCTATTGATTTTGAGGTGGATACGATACACTCCACCCTGTTCATGGGTCATTAGAAATAACGAGGGTGGATTATTTGAAAAATGTAAAACTGTCGCATAAAGCACATCTGCATTTATGTTTTGGTTTATTTTTTCTCGGCCACTCAATTTCGAGATAGAGATATTCTACGTGCGGAAAAGTTCGTTTTAAGGTTTTAAAACTGTTTATTATTTTTTTTTAAGGTATGCAAACGTTCAATACTTTTTGTATTTTTTAACATTTTTAATATGCGTTCCTTATATTAATCCCTGTATTTTTTTGTAGATAAACTGATTACAGTAATTACCAATTTTGTTAAATCCAATCCAATATAACTCATGATATGAAGACTACTACGCATGATATGAAGAACTAAGCGATATTATGGTATTTTATGTTATTTAAATAACAACTTTCTTGATCAATATATGGATCAATGGAAATCACTTGAGGGAACCATTAAGGGAATATGTTCTAATTTATTTAATTGTATTACCTATATAGTACAATATATAAGTATAGGCAGGTTTTATTTACAAGATAAATTTAACTATTATTAAAACTAAAAAAATAATATTATTTGCTACCTTTAATGTCGTAAACGTTAAAATATGCAACATTCAATATTTGGACTTTCAGTCTATTTGTATTTCAATTTGATTTTAAGGAAGTAGCTTCCTTAGCTTAGCTTTCCCAGTTCTAAAATATTGTAGAATATCGTAACATGATACATGTTACGATACACTTGCTTTATCGTAATGTACAAAAAATTTTCATTATATCAAAATCTTATAGATTACAGTTAAAAAACATTAATGACATTGTAGTTCAAAACATCTTTCATATACACAATCTGCAATTAACGTAAATTTTAATGGTATTACAGTTTGATAATCAAAAATCATCAGAGAATGATATTCACTGGAAAATATTTCCTTTTCCAAAAATTTTTTTTTGGTAATTAACAAATCTGAAGATTTTTGTGTTACATGTGTTACATACTTCAGAAACTGGTCATGTATCATTTGTAATGTATATTCAAGATATATCTCGAGATACAATTTCTAAATAAGTAGTATTAACTTAAATTATTTTCGATAATTATAAACACGTTTTAGCAGTAATATAATAATAGGTATATGTATTGTTTTAAAAATTACTTGAGCCTTTGAATTGATTATTTGAGTCTTATATTGATTGACTTGACTTGATTTTTATCTTTCTAGTCATGCTATAAAATCGAACATCTTTTTACTTTTTCTGTTTTGTTATTTTTAAGAGAGTTATTTAATAGTTGTATTTATTGTGTGTATCTCGCTTTCTAACATAATGCGTGATTAAATGTCCTAAAATTATTTCCCATTAAAGTTTTTGTAAATTTATATGAAAGGAGAATTTTAAATACATGTAAATACATATGCTAGTTGTCCTCTGCAAAAATCCTCTATAAAGCAACTAAAGTATATAAAAATTATTATTAAATTTTGATCTAAAATATCTTTGACATATCTGGGTTGACTTGGTACACATTTCGAACAGAACCCGAAAATCGACCACATAATAATATACTACAAATTTAGTTCATCACTATCGGTTCTACAATGCGTTATTAGTCTTGACCTGTACTATTCATTTCATCGCTATTTGCCAAATAAAAAACTCTCTTATCTTGCCTATAAAGGGAAGTCTACCTGAGCCTAGCAATAAAAACAAGCCAAGGTTATGTTTTGAGATTTTTTATTTGGCAAGTAGCGATGAAATAAACTAACATTTTCAGATTTTCATATCACGTGTTCTCGCGTTGTTGTATTCCAACTCCATATCCCTAGGTTGTTGACATTTTCGTCCACTTCTTCTGCCATTATTGTAATTTCGGCCTGCTCCTTCTTCCGTTATTTCCAGGACTTATTTATAAATATTTATTTCACTGGGGCAGTATCATATATGTCAATGATACGCCTTGCTGCGCTAAGTTTTTTTTTATGAGAAATACAACATCCTGACTTTTATATTCATGATACAGCTCATACCAGCCTAAATAGTTTACTCTTACTCTCTAAAGGTTACAAGTAGGTAAGCAAGACAAATATGTAGAGCAAAATATGATGACGTGATGTTTAATTAAGTAGGAATTAGATTATATTGCACCCAAACAGTCAGTATGAGCGGAGTTAGGTTTAACTTCAAATACATATTGGTAGTCTTACTCTGTTGTTTTCCTTCTTCTTAATTTGTTCCTTTTTGATTGTGGACTTACAGTGCATTTATTGGCTTGTAATGTTTCCTTAACAGATTTATTTCGAATGGACCATTCCTCATTGGCTTTAGTAAGTGTCCAAACCTCAGATGTATATCGTGTAGTAAACCTGAGTTGCCTGGTAAATACTCTTTAAAAAAATCAGCTCTAAACAGAATTTAGAAACAGAAAAAGATAGAATAAAATACGAGCAGATGAATGGCTTGTGGTTAACGAAAAGGCCTATGGACTAGCCAAGGAATACACATCTATGGTGTTAACACAACCTGAATCCTTGTGTGGTGTAGCTAAATTAATAGAATACTCATATATGAGTAAATATGCAATACATCTCTTGAATGAGAAGGGAACTTCCTGTAACACAGCCAATAATCAATAGAGTTCAAAAACGTCTAGATCTGCGAAACACACTACACCAAAACATAAAAATCATCATAATAATAGTGAGTTTTATAACTGGACACTTTCCACATAATAGACATATAATTCTGAGGGGACTATCAGACGAGGCAATATATACATGGATTTTTTCTCTTTTTTACCAAAAAAAGGGAGAAAACTCCGGTACACTTGCTATACTAATGTGAGATTTTAACACATCTAATATTACAGCGATTTGGTAAAGACAAGCCAAAGGCTGACAGGTACATGAAGAGGTATTTATCAATGCCATGGAGTTTGATATAAAATATAAACCGGATAAGGGCCTCAAGAGACAGCAAGTGTATCCACAAGAGACCCCATGAAGGTTGCGTGGCCAATGCCTCATGGATGTCACACTTCACACCATTAGGTTGCCATCTGTAATTTATCACCTGTAGTCTGTCTAACGTTGTAGCTACAAAATATTTATTCTGCTTCCGTTTACAAGTTCAATTACTTTTTAATAGGACAATAATATAATATTTAATCATCATTAATGTGCCATTTTTAAATAGTTCTCTTATGGAATGAGTTAAGTGAATTCCATATAAGGTAATATACTTAGTTTCGTATACATCTTCACGTACTTTAATAAAACTACAGTAGCTATTAATATTTAAGCTTGATAGAATTAACACTTTTCTGCAAATATTCAATAATAATAAACCCTTACAGTTAATACTGTGTATTTATACAAGGTGTCTCATTTAAAATAAAACACCTGAAGCAACCGTTGAAATCATTTTTTGTGTATGAAAAATCTGACACTTCAACTTTTGTTTTCAAGAGAACATCTTTTGACATAGAGCCTATTAGTATCACTCTCGCAAAGAGTGATACTCATCTACTACTGGAATGATACTAAGACACTCCCTCTCGCAAAGAGCCATCCCCTTAAAATATTAAAGTAGGAACATATGTCTTATGAAAGATGTCTTGACCCTGATAACAGCGGTACTTTATTTTCACTCAATAGCAAAACCGTAATCGGGATATTTGATAAAAATTGTTTCAGAAATTAATCTGTTCCATATGGGTCTTTTAAAACCTTCAACATTGAAGTTATTTTAAGGACCTCGCCTCATATGTAGATGATAACTGAATTTCATTTATTCATCTCTAACGACAGAACAGCATGAAGAAAGGAATGCAAAGACTGAAACCAAAATTTGTATTTGGCGTAAAAACAGTATGATTTTTATCATAAAAAATAACTTAACGTCTGGTTTATTCGAATACCGGCAGTTAATTCAGTCTTATAATACTATTACTATGATCAAAAACTTATCAAACAGTAGGTTATTTTCACGAAGAAAAGAATATAATTGCTAAAATTGTAATTAAGCTGAATTTTTATACATAATGAAATACTTATTAAACTACTGAGAAAATTTTATGAAACTAGTTCAACTGAACCCTCATTTCAGTCCCTCGAAATTTAAATGGATTCATTTATCTCGATTTATTAGAGAATATGATTCGATAAATCCCATAATCACTCCAGTATTAGAAGATGTTGACAATCTACATAAAGGTGGGTTTTTCTTTCAACAGGATGGATCTTCTTTACATTAGGCCGCATGTGGCCGGAGATTTCTTGAGCAATGGACCAAACAATGGGGTTCAATAAAGTGGCCGCTAAGATCGACAGATCTTACACCATTGAACTTTCTATGGGGACACCTGAAATAAAAAGTGTATGCCACTAAGCCCAGTAATATAAAAGAGCTGAAAAGGAATTGTTAACAATATTGATAAAGTATTAACGAACAACACTGGATATATTACAGGCACCTCGTGCGCATTCGAATATCGATTATACTACAACATGAAAATCAGTGGTAGTCTTTTTGAATACTTAATTTTAAACATAATTTAATTTGATTATTTTTAACTAACTACTTTTTAATTATATTTCCGTTTCCTTTTATATTATGTACTACGTATTTATGTACATTCCTTTTATATTATGTAATACGTTTACTTCTGTATTTATTATCTGTCTTTAAAGTTGGAAATCTAAGAGTCTAGTTCTAATGTATTCATTTTATGCCCATAGGAGCCAGGTGCATTTCTGACGGAGTTTTTTAAACCACCACCATTTTTCAACTGATATTTCACGCAAACTATGTCCCCTTTTGAATAATTTATAGAGATAGCTGTTCGAAGGATGGGGCGTCTGTGACAGTTAATTTGTACCGATCTTAGTGTCAAAATATGTCTCCTTGAAAACAAAAATCGACTAGTCACATGTATGACTATATTATTTACTGCAACCAATACCAATTTTTTCTCAAGAAGTAGAGTTTTGTAAATAAGCGATTATGATTACAAAAATCAATATTGCCACTGCATACCAAATGCGTCAAAATAATACGTAAATGTCACGGAGTTTGACATAAGGCACTAATACTGAGTTTTAACCTCTCGTAGGTCTGTCGCCTCTCTACAACCTAGTGCTAGGCGACTCGAGCAACATGTCAAGCAAAAAGTACCAATTCTGTCTGTGATCTTCTTATGAGTTAAGTATTGTTAACGATGGCATTACCGCTTAGCTGTTCCCCCCGCGTAAAGGAAGTCTTAGACCATCCCATAGCATCTACTGTGGCAACGAATTTACTGGCTCCAGTAAAGACTGAACAACAGATTCTGGAGAACTCTATGCTAGAAGATGATCCCAACGCCAATTGTGTAGTTGTGGCAGCTCCAAGAGAACGACTGAGCCCTAGATGGGGGCCGCAGCACAAGGGGGCCCAGGAGCTAGCTAATTTATATAGTACAGGTGAGTTTTTCAAATACCTTTTTCGCTTGATACTTTTGTGATACACTATTCAAGTCAATTTGTGATATGTCGAGTTCACCAAAAGTGTTTCTAACTTCAGCATTGACAGTTTTAAGTATTATCCATGTATTAAATGAAAGTTGGTAGGCTCATATAATATAATAATATAATAGTATAAGAAGTAGGAGTAATATTTATATTTTTTTATTATAATATGCATACCGCGAGCATGAGGAAGCTCGTGTCTATTATATTTATCTTATTTGTAAGGTAGATGTCAGATTTGACATTTGACACTTTTATTTTCAAAGTACATACCAGGTGCTTCTGAGGAGTATTCACCAAAGTACATACCAGGATGATATATATTAAACATAAAAATGTATTTTTTACTAATACCGTTAAACGTTTTACAGTAATATTTAAATTGTACTATGTATGTATTATGTACTATTGTATTTATGGTATTGTATGGTCTTCTACAGTTCCTATGCAAAGTCTACATTTCTATCTTACTATGATAACATAAGAAATGTATATACATAGTTCTATCTATACCTATCTTCTTTTATTTGTTTCAATTAATCAAATTAGTTTAGAATATTTGTGGTTTGTATCGCAGAATACCTACATTATGAAAATTTATTCTGTGGACATAAACGGATTTTTAATGTTTTGGTTTAACAAACTCTTTATAAATGACGAAAGTAGGGGTTACTTCCTAAATAGTAAAATTATTGCTTAAAAATATAAAGAATCAATTATAGACTACAGTACATATATTCAAATCCGAAATTCAACGCATATAAACAGTGATCAGCGCATGATCACCTCATGCCTCGCTGAAATCTACAATGCTATTGGTCAATCCGTCATAAACTGCGTCATAAACTGCGAAAAGCATTCACGTCGGTTTTGGTACAGGTGCGTACTGTTAGAAATGCATCGTTTTGTTTAAATTTCTTTTTAAATACCGTACCTTATTGCCTAATTGTTGTGTTTTATATAAATACTAAACAATAGTGTGTTTACTCCTTGGGGATACCAAGGTTTTGATATGATAATATATTATCAAATCAAAATATTAATTGATAAATATATTGAAGCAATAATCTCTCCTCATTGCGGCCCTGGTAATTAAATTACATTCACGTGCTTTTGTGGATCTCAGATGAGAATCAACTATAGTAGGATTAATGAATAAATTAAAAATATTTTATATAGACATCTGTTTATTTCATAAGTTCATTAGTTTTCTAATAGTTAACTAAAATTAGTACTTTTATGCCCTTTATTTAAGCTCACAAAATACAAAATATTAATTAATATTATGTTGAGATTCCAAATGTCAAATAAATAAAAATTAATGTTGCCAATTTTGTACATACTAGTACGATTTTGTAATTTACGAGAAAATACCTTTTACTTAAATGATCCGTAATGAGTTAAATATTATGAAGTGGATGTCATTTTTTCATAGAATATACCAATTAATTAGTGGTTTAACCAATTAATTTCTCCTAGTTGCTTAATTTCTTAGGTGACAACATTTAAATATCATTCCCCTTTAGGTATCCTTCAAAAATCATTGAACAAAAAATCCTATTGTAAATAAGACAAGCATATATTTGGACAGCATGTTTCAATTTCAGCACCCTAGAACCCCAAGAAAAGTCTTATTGCCACGACTAAGTTGGCGGTGGTAACTCACGGGGTTAATTTTTTTAAACCCTGTCTTTGGAGTGAATTTTATATTTTCTTATTTATAAGCATTACAATAAATTAAAACGGTTTCAGTAAAAAGCCTTTAAACCTTTATATAATTTTGACCAGATTTTCTATATAAATACCCCTATGTGCAGTGTGTAGCATGTGTCAATTCGGTTGGTTCATAAAATATACAGGGTAACCTAAAACAACATAATAAAAAAACAAAACACTAAATAGTTGAATTACTAAGTAACTTTGTGACAATTTGTGTCAAAATAGATCTACTCTGTCATAAAAATAACTACAATTCTGGGGAAAATGCATGAAGACATTTTTCCCGCAAAGAAACGTCAAAACTAAAAATTTACGTATTGACATCTGATTTAAATGAAATATGATATATGTAAATATTCTGAAAATAATAATTGTGTTTAAGGTTTACTCTTCAAAATGGAAAAGCCTTAACTTGCTTGGACAAGTGTGATGATAATTATAATCAACAATGGTTGATTAATAATTAATCCAAT
The DNA here is from genome assembly GCA_037954035.1 of Rosalia funebris. Classification (NCBI taxonomy): domain Eukaryota; kingdom Metazoa; phylum Arthropoda; class Insecta; order Coleoptera; family Cerambycidae; genus Rosalia; species Rosalia funebris. Next base: position 3,555,181 of record JAZFAV010000010.1, on the reverse strand, counting down.
TATGGATAACATAATAAATAATGTGTGAAATAAGACTGCTGATTTTATATTTACGAACTTGATAATTATGTGTGACGTAATTATAATACCTAATTATATAGTAATTATAATTACCAAATTAGATTTATTTGGCATTTAGAATATATAGGCACATCTATTATCTAATTACATTTAGGGGTACGTAATTTTCGTATTTACGAAATAGATGCGATAAAGGCGAAATTTGCCAGTAATATGCTATAAATACAAATTTTTTATTTTTAATACATTTCCGCGAAATCTCGATAATTATCATTTTTTAAAGCGAAACGATCAAGTAAAGCCGCGTATACACTTGAGCATTCGCTCCGCATGAGCATACATTGCTATTCGGCGGGTATTCTTAAAATCTTCTCTTTAACGTCACATTTAAAGTCTTCTCTTGAACGTCAATGTGAAGGTTGTTTTGGTGAAAAAACAAAAAGCATTTTGTCAAATGAAAGTGGCGAAATCCATCAAGACCACTGCATTATGCTGAAGACAGCAGCACAAAAGAGTTTAGATAAATTGTCTGCACACATGAGATCCAACCTGACAAACGAAGCCTATCAGCACATTGGTAAATTATTTTGTCCATCTGTAGCAGCAGCCGTATCTACATCATCTCTGAACACAAATTTTACTCTAGAAAACTTCTCTACAATACCATTTTTCAAAGACATGCCACAGAATGAACTCATGGATGGATATACTCATTTTCATAGACAACTACTTAAAGTGATTAACCAAGAAACTCCTGTTGATGTCTTACATATTTTAGTAGCAACAAAATGCTGCTACCCTAGCTTTGCAAAGGCAGCTATTCAAAGCCTCTTTACTCCAGTCAACAGTGTTAATGCTTAGAGATATTTTAGTATCTACAACATAGTTATAAATGACAGAAGGCAAAGGCTAAAGGAAGAAAATGTAGAGACTTCTACAATTTTGGCTTTTAATTAAATATTTAAAATACTGTATTTTATTATTGATTTTGTTAGGTAAATTTTTGCGAATAAATGCGAAATTTTGCTTTTGTATTTTCTTTAAATGCGAATTTTTTATATTTTATTTGCGAAAATTACGTACCTCTAATTATAGTGTTTGTACTTAATTTCGAAAAAGGTTGGTTATTGTTGTAATTTCTTGTATTAAACCCAACATGATTGTAAAATGTACATATTATCCATAAAGGTACATACGTCGATTGGTATATCAGTACTGCAGACTTTTGTCCTTGAAGTTATCGGATGAGTAATTTGCTATCTGGCGGTTTACTACAATTTATAGCAAAACTTCTACATGTATTTGTGAATAGCAAACTCATCGTAATTTATAAGATATAGACCTATAAATCGTGACACAAATACTTCTGAATGACTCATGACGTTCTGTAACACCTTAAATTATCTCTATGATATCACATGTAAAAATAATGAAGTCTTACGTTTAATTATCATCAACTAGTATATTTTCCATTTTTTATTCGATTGTTGAATATTCAGAAATATTTAATTTCTTACCATAGCCTAAAAGATCACATACAAACCTAGTTTTCATTTCAGTAATTTTTATCAAGTGCAATATAAATTATTGCGATAATTAGTACGATATATTTTTTTAATTACTTTTATTTACCTATTTATTATACGTGACATTTTAAAGAGTAGGCAGTGAGTTACACCACAGCCACACAATGGTATACATATATTATGCAACAAATTCTTAAAAGTGATTTTCAGATGTATTGCATATTATACTTTTTCAATGACTGTATTAAGTATACAGTATGTCCAACATAGTATGAAATATGGGAGAAATGAGAAACTTAATGGAACTAACTTATAAGTATTTAAATCATTAACGTACCTATTCTAGGTATTTAGAACATTAAGCTGCTGTAAATATAACCTTTTTGGTATGTTTGAATACAGACAAACACTAATAAAATAATTCCATGAAATATTATTTTATTTTATATTGTAATATAGTAATCGATAATGGGCAAAATCAACAGGTTCAATGCGAAAACAATAGCAAGTTTTAAAAAGCCGCTATTTCTTTAGCCATACTTTAGACGGTTCTGTTAATATATACAATACCTCATACTTCTATTCTGCCTCATATATTTTCCATTCTAATTTAAAAAATCCAACATATTTGGGAGACCAAGACATCATATTTTTGACAAATGTAGTAAAAGATTCCTGCAACTGTGACCGATCAAGGAGTTTTAGTTTTTGTGTATTTTATATCAGTAGCTATATGTTTTGTACACATTAAAAAATAAATTATTCACATGAGTAGCTAATATTTTTCTATATATTAAAATATAAATTATTAATAAATAATTTTGATTTAGTTCTGAATTAAATATAATTATGTGTTGTGCACCTAGCATTTTCAGTTTCTTTAGGACATAATATTCAGACATCTATTACATATGAATATCCTGTTCTACAGTATTGTATTTTTCAGAAAATTATTTTCTGAAAATGACTATCTTTTTGTTTCTCTCCATGGATAAATGGCTCATACGAAGTTTAGTAGAGCGCGTTTCACGGGAGAAGAAGCCGGGGGTGGGGTCAACTTATGACGGAATATACGCGAATATCATGGCCGACTCAACACATTTGACAGATTCAGTCTAACCAGTGGCGTAGACTGTACATATGCATACTGGAAAAAAATTGTATAAATTTTAACAAAAGAAAATCGAATATTATTTTACATAGTTTCAGAGGTCTCTATTATTAATTTTATGGCGAAATTAAAACATTTGACACCTTTTAAGTTTTCTCTGAAGTTTATTTGTGGCATTCCTTGAAATTTTTTCTTTCTATTATTTGAGAATGCTACCCGACTACATTTAAACTTTTATAGATATTTTGCGAATTATTTCAAGGGCAGTACCCAAATAATAGAAAATTTTTTTTAAAATTATTTATCATTATTTAGTTATGCGTTAACTATACGAAAAATCGGGGCTTTTTAAGTAAATTCTATTAAACTATTATTTGAAAAACTTTTAAACAAAAAATTATTAAATATTCTATTGACTACTATATGTGTATAACAGTATTTTTATTATAAAAATATGGTATATTTTCAAACTACTCTTTTATAAAATGAATTAGAAAATATAATATAGTTGTTATTGTTAGTTAAATCATAATTAACATTAGTTAAATGATAAATTAACAAATATTTTCATTTTAAAATTTCTGTGCAGATATACTTTTTCAGCCAATGCATTTTTTGATTATATTTAATAATATAAAGAGTATTTGTTGTAATTTATTTATTGATAAAATATAGTGAAAAATAAACAGGTAGCTTACATAAAATGATTTATTCAGCAAATAAAATAATAAAAAATAAAGAACTAAGAAAAATTAAAAATATACATTTATAGCAGTTTATAATAATAAAATATTCTGCTGTTATTATTATCACACATAATTTTAGTGTATACGAAAATGGACCTATTCAGAGTCGGTGTCAAGTGGTTCAACGTCGCTCAAAGTTTCTTCCAAACCTTCCGAGTCATCATCGGAAAAGCCTGTGTTGACAAAAAAATTGCAACGCTCTTCCTCGAGTTTTAGGACGTGGTTACAAATTCGCTCTCAACACTTATAGAAGAAATCTTCTCTCGTGTTAGAGCCTCAACGTCTGTAAGTTTTAAACACAGAAAACCCAATTACTGCATCTTTTATTTTATATAAAACACCTGTAATAACCAAGTATAAGAGAGGAAAAATCGAAATGTAGCATTATATTACACTTAAGTAGGTAAATATCTAGGTACAGTATTTACATATTAAGGTTGGCCGTCTTTTTTCGATGAGTATAAAATCATAAACAATTTGTCGAATTTGTTCTATCTGTCCATATGATAATTCGTCCAAAACAGGTGCCCGATGTGGCCTGATTTTTCGTGGGCTTTCAAATGACGTAGAGGGGCCTTCGCCATCAAAATCGATTTTCTTAGCTTCTTTACCTATTCTCTGGTAAGAAGATCGAGAAATTCCTGTAGCTACCATCACCCTTTGTCTAAAAGAAAACATAGATGTACTCGTAATGTTTGAAAAAATATGCAATAATGTGTGCAACAATTTTCTTGAATTAAGTTGCGAGAAGTTGGGTTAGGTTGATTACTTTTTTTTTACAGTTATTGCAAATTACTTCAAAAACAATATGCAAATAACTATTTTATTAGGGACATAGAGATAGATAAAATGCAGTTAACATTTTAGACAAACCAAATAAGTTAACATAACCTACCTATAACTTGTTAATGGAATTATAATTCCTTCTTCGGCTTCTCTTTTCTTAAACGCTGTGACATTATTAATTATTTCACGACTTTGGCTGTGAATAACTAAACCACTTACACCAACCTTTCTTGAAGACATGGTGTTAAAACAAACACTTAACACAATAGAACAACAATCAAACATTAATACGCAATGAAACACCAACACGTTATATCCGATCCGCGTCATGCCTCCCCACACGCCACTGGAGATTTCCGTAGCTCGATCGTCCCCTCTTCCCGCCGATATTAAAACTGGTCACTGCACATGTACGTCATAATGACATAGGTGGCTTCTTCTCCCGTGGAACGCGCTCTACCCCTTTCTCGAAGTTAAAGGAAAATATCCAGATATTTCGGAAAGTAAACAATTTCGGAGTACAATCTTAACTTCGCTTATCAATTTAAGCGCTATTTTTACATCATTTTATTAATCTATGCGTAGCTCATAATGCAAATAAGTTTACTAGCTTTATAAAATACGTAAGACATCTAAAACGTCCCTTTGACATACTAAGGGAACAATTTGGTTAAGAAGCACAATAGTGTAGTTAGTACAGTAGTTTCTTGAGCCAGAAAAATAGGTGAGGAGTCACAGGGTCCATCTTTTTATTTATTATTTTATTCACTGTATATTTTCAGGCAGGGGACATATATGATATTGTTCGAAATTACTATTATTATATAGTAGTTATTGTTATGTTCAATTCAGATATTTTGAATGCAAGTTTTGTCTAAAAGATGACTGCCATCCAATAAGTAATGCCAAATAATTTTAAATAATTCTAAAATTTAATAGCTCTAAAATAATTATTTGTTTTTCACCAATATCTTAACATGTGAATCATGCCATTATATGTGTTTTGTTTCTCTTTTTACCTCTATTTTCATATTCCACTAACTTTCATTTGGCAAATTTTTGGCACCGCAACAGTGTTCAAGACCTATTAGATGAAATATTCTAATTATATTACTGAACTCACTTGTCATTTTCAAATATGACATGAAATGTTATATTAATATTTCATATATCAGATTCAATTGTAAAAATGCATTAATCCAAGTCTGCATGGCATAGGTACCTAAGAAAAAGTTGCTGTAATTGTTCTTACTAAAAATGAAATAGAAGATATCGTATATTTTTTTAATAGTTACTACAATATAATTTTAAACAATTTTAATTGAACCATAACTAAGAACATTACAAAAAATATATATGGTTCCATCTGAAACCTAAACAAGGTTTATTGAAATTGTACGCATCTGTCCTCATTTCTATGTTGTGTAACCTTTCCCTCTATAACGTGAGGCTTTAGAATAAGCATGTCGACATTTTGCTCTACTCAAAATTTCATAAACTTTTAATATAATGGTATTATTAATAATTATATACGGAACTTTTTTCACGGTACAGAATTTAGAAAATAGTCTTTTTTAAACTATAGTATGTTACCACGAGAAAGTTTCCACGACAAAAAAAATTATTTCCGTAATGGCATTCACACAATAACAGTTACTTTTAACAGTACTTACGTTTAATAATGTACTTACTTACGCCTCTTGAATAATTGATGTCGAACTTGTTCGAATAATGTGATAATTCATATATTAAATTCAATTTCATGTTCAAATTTATTCTGATTTATTATCTACTTTGTTGTTAACTTATGACAACTTTTCCAAATATAACAAATTGTTTACAATATTACAAGTAAGTGTTAATTTTGTATTTATTCAGATACCTTATAGGTTTTTTCATATGTAATTCTTCTGAGCTGTTTTCCCTTTTTTATATATATATAAGTATTCCAGTACGAGATAATTTTTACTTTTCCGCATTCTACTATACATGGAAAAGTAATGTAATCGTGTAAAGAAAAAGTGAAAAAACAAAACTTTTTTTGGGTTTATTTTTCATTTTTCGACCTAAGAGCCAAAGATGTTTTTTAAAAATTATTTGCTGTGTGTGTGTCGTCGTTCTCGTCGTCATTTATTCTTGTTAGCACGATAACTCAACTAAATCATGTCGGATCGATCGGATTTTGACTGATTCTGATTGGGGATGTCTCTCAGACGACATATTGATTTTGAGGTGGATAGCACACACCACCCCCTCCCTTGAGTCTGTCTGAAATTTTTCATGTTAGCACGATAACTCAACTAAATCGTGTCGGATCGATCGGGTTTTGACTAATTGTGATCAGGGACGTCTCCCAGACAACACCTATTGATTTTGAGGTGGATAGGACACACCCCACCCTGTCCATGGCCAGTGTGGAGTTGTATAGGTCTCCTATCTGACGCGTCCCCGGGTGGTGGATAGGGGAATGTCCTAACCGGTTGCGGCCGGTGGATAGATAGATGAAATAAAATAGTACCCGTGGACCAAAACATACAAATAAACCGTAACTCCAAACGTGGTTTGGGGTCGGGGGCCGCGGGGAAACCCGAGGCCGAGCTTCAGGAATTCACAACACAACACGGGAGGATGGGTTTGGACGAACCCAGGGCAATCCGAGCTACGGGTGGGAGAGGCCACCTACCCGCTTAAAACCGAAATCCGGGCCCGCACTTTAACGACCTCTCTGTGGTGTAGTAGGGGAACGTTGTGCGGTTACTAGGCCCGGGGGGCTTGCCTTAATTGACCGGCCTACGAGGAGGAAACCTCTATAACAAACCGACAGCGAAGTCGTTAAAACCTGTGGGACACCTGGCGCACCCCACAGTATATAGCCTTACTCCCAGGATGGGCGTCATCTGGGAGTGGACCTTTAGTTCATCCCATACTCGTGGGAAAGTTATGGAGATTGAAGCGGAAAATAAAATTAAAACTAGCAAAAGGGAAGAGAAAAGGAAAAAGAAAGAAAATAAGATGGTCAAAGATGGATCAGCAGCGGCAACAGACGGCAGAACATCGCTGTCAGGGACCGAGCTAATAAGAAAAGGTATCCGGGAGTCCCCGGGTCGGCAGAGAAGCCACTCGTGGGCGAGTAGTCCCCCACGTAACATGATGATACTGGATCTCACCTGGGAGGATGAACAGGGAAGATTCACCAAAAAAAAAAGAGGGGGGAGAATGATAGGGAATCATTGGAAGGGGAGGATAGCGACCTGAATACGTCAAATCGGAATCCCTCTATTATTAGAGGGATCATTAAGCAGGCGGATAGATCATTAAACCGGCGGCGGTTCTTATTAAGGTGTTAGGCGGCCTTAGCTTTGCTGAAACGCATAAAAGAATTAAGAAGGGGGTGGATCCGAAGGCCGGTCTTAGGAAGACTAGAGCTGGGGAGCTCCTATTGGAGGTCAAGGGGGGTGGTCAGAAGGCGGAGGCTTTGAAAGCTGAGATCCTAACGAAGATCCAGGGGACGGAAGTTAGGACCCTGAAACAGGGCGTAAAACTAATATTTAAGGATATCGATGCCATAACCTCTGAGGATGAGGTGAGGGATGTGGTTAACTCATTCGTCGAGAAGGGAGAGGTCTCCATTACCGCTCTGAAACCTGGTCCAGGAGACTCATAAATTTCGATAATTACTGCGAGTAAGGCTACGGCGAGAAAGCTCCTCGGCATGGGGAAGATTAAGATAGGATGGGGTAATTACAGGATAAGTGAAAAATTACTGTTAATGAGTTGTAGAAGGTGCTGGGGTAGAGATCATACCAGAACGGCGTACAAGGGACCTGATAGGACAAATCTATGTTTTAGATGTGGGAAGGAGGGGTACAAGGCGACGGAGTGTCGTAACCCCGAAGCTTGCCCGATCTGCAAGAAGAATGGGCATAGGGCAGATTCTGATAAATGCCCATCACATAAACCAGAGGGGGGAAAGGGGCAGGGTCACCGGCACGTTCAAGATTGTCCAGATAAATCTGAACAGGTGTCGGGCGGCCCAGGATCTCCCGTGGGCCACCGCCAGGGAGGAAATGGTCGATGTAGTAGTAGTCAGTGAGCCTAATATTGCAATGACGAGGGGCCAGGGATGGGTGATTTGCGAAGAGTGGACGCGGCCATCAGAATTCCAGGGGATGCACTTGGAGGGGCTCAGGTTCTGGTCCGGGATATGTCTGGATGAGAATAAAGCAAGTAACCATCTTTAGTTGCTACTTTTCCCCGAACGCGACCTTAGGGGAGCTTAGTGCCTCCCTTGAAAGTCTCGAGGAGACGATGGTATACACCGACGGCAAAGCTTGCTGGAGATTTTAATGCCTAGGCCCCCGAATGGGGGTCGAACATCGCGATCGACAGGGGGAATCTGGTGCTGGAGTGGATAGCACGGATGAACCTTGTCGTGATGAATACAGGGGAGGCACCTACTTTCGAAAGGGGACGAGCAGCGTCCAACCCAGACATTACCTTCGCCACGGAGGGGACAGCGAAGATGGTGTAAGGGTGGAGAGTGTCGGTGAAGGAGACGCTCAGTGACCATAGGTATATCTTCTACGAGCTGAGAGAGGAGGAGGCGCAGGCCACCAGTATAGCTAGAAGCACAGGTTGGAGCTTAGACAAATGGGATAGAAGGGCATTTCGTGCGTCCATGGTGTCGCAGGTGGAGAGAGGGCGGATCCTGGACCCGGATACTCTGGCGAAGGCTGTCGCGCGGGCGTGCGATGCCTCTATGCCCAGAAAGATCGGTTGTGGGAGAAGAGCCAAGACTATATACTGGTGGTCGGAAGAGATTGCCGCCCAGAGGGCAAGATGCATGGCGGCACGTAGGAGGTATACCAGATGGAAACGGAGGGAGCGGGCGTCAGAGGACAGAGAGTGAGAGAGGAGGAAGCTAGGTATAAGGAGGAGAGGAGGAAACTCCGGGATAAGATTAAGGCCGAAAAGAGGAAAAAATGGCAGGAGCTATGCCAAGATCTCGATAGAGACGTTTGGGGAGAGGCGTGTAAGCTCATAGTGAAAAGGACGGGAGGATATCAGCAGACCATATCCTTGGATAAAATGAGGGAGGCGACAGATGCGCTTTTCCCCATTAAGAAAGTTGTACCCTAGGAACAGTTAGAACTGGGAGAGGGGATAGCCCCCTTCTCGGAGGGTGAGCTCGAGGTGGCGCGCCGTTAAGTTAAAAGTTGGAAGGGTACCTGGGCTAGACGGTATTCCAGCGGAGGTGGTGAGGACTATCTGCAAAGAGCACCGGCTTGTTGTCCTGAGAGTGATGAATGGGGTCCTCCGTAGCGGTTTGTTCCCACAATGTTGGAAGGGAGGGAGGCTGGTGCATCTTAGAAAGCAGGGGAGGCCGGAAGGAGATCGGGGGGGTACAGGCCAATATGTGTGACGGATGTACTGGGGAAGCTGTTGGAGCATTTGATATTGGCTAGGCTTCTCGGGGACATAGAAAGGAGTGGAGGCCTCTCGAGCAACCAGTATGAATTTAGGGCCGGGAGGTCGACCGTCGACGCCGTCACACGTATCGGGGAGACAGCAGTAGAGGCCTGGGCTGCCGGGAAGTGCTCTGATAGCGCTAGATATTAAGAATGCGTTTAACTCGGCAGTCTGGGAAAGTATCAGGGAGGGATTGATAGAGAAGAGAGTGACCCCATGCATCACCAACATTATAGGCAGCTACTTAGAGGGCAGATATGTAGTAATGTAGACACGATTGGGAGGGAGGATAGGAGAAACATCGTGTGTGGTGTTCCGCAGGGCTCGGTCCTTGGACCAGTCTTGTGGAACATCATGTTCGACGGCTAAGAGTCCCGTCAGGGGTCAAAATAATCGGATACGCCGATGATCTCGCGGTATTGGTCGTGACGAAGAAAGGAGTGGATGTGAGAGAGGATGGCAACAGGAATTAGCAGATGAGAAAACGTACATGTGTCCATCCTCCTGACCAGGAAGAGGAAGCCACCCGAGCTGGAGTTCCGGGTTGGAGGCATCGAAATAAAGCCGGGAAGGGTGCTGAAGTACCTAGGTGTGTGACTAGGACCCGGACCTACAATTCAGGGAACACGTCACGAGGACGCTGGAAAAAGCCGGGAAGACCGTGTCGGCTCTGGGGCGCTTGATGCCGAACTTGAGGGGCCCCAGAGCGGCGAAGAGAAGAGTACTCGCCGGAGCTGCACACTCTATTATACTCTATGCAGCTCCGGTGTGGGTTAAGATCTTAGAGAGAGACAAATGGAGACGTGAAGTGTTGAAGGTGCAGAGGAGAGCGGCACTACGTGTTATCAGCGCATATTGGACTGTCTCGGGGTCGGCTGCGCTAGTCTTAGCCGGTATGCCTCCAATCGATCTCGTGGCGAGGGAGAGGGGGGAGCTATACCGGGGTCTGGAGAGAAAGAGAGAAAGGAAGCGAGAGAGAGGATATGGGAAAGATGGCAAGAGAGATGGGAGGCTGAGACGGAAGCGAGATGGACAAGGTCTATCATACCGTATGTTAGACCTTGGGTAGAAAAGTAACATGGTGAGATGGGTATCATCTCACGCAGGTGTTCTCGGGGCACGGATGCTTCGGGGAGTACTTGACTGGGATTGATAAAGTTGAGTCAGAGGAATGTATGTTTTGTGGAGAGAGGGATCACCCCGAGCACACGTTGCTTAGGTGCCCGAGGTGGTCGGGCGAAAGGGAAGAATGTATGGTTATTTTGGGTTGGCCGAAGAGTGTAAAAGACCTGGTGTGTGGGATGAAACAATGTGAGAGGAAGTGGGTGTATGGGGAGAAAATGATTAGTGGGATTATGAAGAAAAAGGAAGAAGAGGAACGTGAGATTGGCCCGAACCCCTAATCGCGTGAGCGGAAGAGCGGGTGAAGAGGAAATTTCTAACATCCAATGAGAAGATTGACCCCTACCTCGATGATAAGCGAGAGCGGTGCCGAGGTAGGTGGGACACTGGGGGGGCCACTTGTCCGGCTAGCGCAAGCACCGGCTACGTCCCCCACAAAAAAACCCTGTCCATGAGTCATGAGAAAGCACGATGGTGAACTATTTGAGAAATTTGTTTTATTAATACAATAACTCAACTAAATTACTAAATGCCTGATCGATTGTGTTTTGACTGATTCTGATCGGGAACGTCTCCCAGACGATACCTATTGATTTTGAGAAGGATAGGATACACCCCACCCTGTCCATGGATCATGAGAAAGCACAACGGTGGACTATTTGAAAAAAATTTTTTTGTTAATACGATAACTCAAACTGAATCATGTCGGATCGATCGGATTTTGACTGATTCTGATCGGGGACGTCTCCCAGGCGACACCTATTGATTTTGAGGTGGATAGAACACACTCTACCATGTTCATGGGTCATGAGAAAGCACAGTGGTGGACTATTTGAGAATTTTTTTGTTAGCACGATCACTCAATTAAATCGTGTCGAATCGATCGGGTTTCGACTGATTCTGATTTAGGACGTCTACCAGACGACATCTATTGATTTTAAGTGGATAGGACACACCCCACCCTGTTCATGGGTCATAAGAAAGCACGATGGTGGACTATTTGAAAAAAGTAAAACTGTCGCATGAAACACATATTCTGCATTTATGTGTTGGTTTATTTTTTGTCAGTCACTGAATTTCAAGATAAAGATGTTTCTACGTGCGGAAAAGTCCGTTTTAAGGTTTTAAAACTGTTTATTTTATTATAAAATATCTATTAAACATTAACAGACCAAAATAAGTGCGTAGCAAATTTAGTTAATAAAGTATGTCAAATAGAGTGCTCGCTTAACTAATATACAATAACAAAAGATAGAATTAACAATATCATTAAACAAACAAATCTGGCTATTTTTGTCAGTAATATATTTGCGTATAGTCTTTCATGCACTTTATACATACATACATACATATATATATATATATATATATATATATATATATATATATATATATATATATATATATATATATATATATATATATATATATGTATATAGTAAAAAAATATTTAATACGTAAATATTTACGATTGGATAAATTGACTTGTGTTCGTTATTTAAAAGAGTGCACAATGCATTTTTTTCTCCTATAATTGTGTAATATAAGATACGATATCTCAATAGGTACTTCATCAAATCATATTACAGTTAAGAGTTATTAATTACTGCCCTTTAAAACTAATAGTCATGATCGAACGGTTCACTTTAATAGAACCAGTTTTTGCAATAACCCTATTACATTTACCGAGTTATTGATATTGGTGTAATAAGTGTAATAACGCTATTGCTTATTCAATTTATCTTATCATTGTTTATCTACCGATTAGCCCGAATTCTAGTATTACTAGTTACTATTGTGGAAAATTGTCATACGTCTAAATATACCAGAAGAAAATCTTCTTACATCATACAAAAATGTGCTTATGTAATATATGAGGTTTAACAGGTTTTAGTTGATAAGATAAAAAAATATTGTTTTGGATTATCGTAGTATCATATTGGCAAAATATTGTTTATGTATATTACGTGTCAGCGAGAGTTAACAGAACATACTTACGTAATTAGAATTAATTGCGGATATTCCAATAGTGTCTATTGAAATTTAATAACAGGGCTTATATTTCACAACATTGTTTTTATTCCCACCGTTGCACGTTGGGCAAAACAAATTGCACCTGATTAATTTAGATGAACAAAATTAACGAATTGAACGAAAGACTTCAAATTTTGCACAAAAACAGAATTCCTCAATTTCAATGAGTTCATTAGCCAGCCTGATCGAATAATATTAAAGGGTTCAAATTTCAAAATAATTTCAAAATTTTAATTTTAAGAATTCGAAATTTGCATTTCAAAAATTAAAAATTTGGAAAAGTTTGTGTGGATTATCAAATATTATGTATATTTTAACGCTGAATTTAATAATACCATATAGGTCGATAAGACATCCATTCCGGAGATATTACAATTTCACAGTATTTTTACAACCTAAGTATTTCAAAGTTATTATTTTCGATTAATGACTTGTTTGAAATGAAAACTTGGTTATTTGCGTCTTTTGAATACTCTATATATTAAGAATATGAAAACTAACAACATACTGACGGAAAAACTGTTATAACTGAATGAACTATTTATGATTTTTATTTTTTTGTATAGATTTGTTCAAATGTTTCTACTGTTTTGAAAAATATTTTGAATGAAACGGTAATACATATAAATAAAAAGTTTTAATATGGAGTTCAATTTATTGAAAAAGAAAAAGAATTTGTAACTTCTTTAAAAAAAAAGTTTGTATAAAATAAAACAAAAAAAAAACTTAAATTGTATACCTACTACATTCGACAAATATATCAAAATTGACATTATAAAAATCGGCGTATTATATAAATTAAAGAAGCTTCTGATAAACTACATATAAAATGAAGTATAATATTGATAAAATAATAATAATGAATTATACTAAATAATAATGGCGTATAATTGAAGAAGCCCAAGAAGCACTTAATAAATAGAAATTATTGGCAATTTTCATCGCTATGTCCTGTGTCATCCAATGGCAATTGACACATGGACAGTGACGATTCAGATAGACTACATTGTAACAGTTGCAGTACTCCTGAATCAAGTTTAATAGCTTTCTTTGAAGTAGGACGCCTAAAACTAGCAATCACAGGGTCTAATGATGTCAGAAGGATATTGATCACATATTGATTTGCTGAAGTAAATGATTTTTTTTTTGTTTATGGTGTAGGCCGGTTTCTCAGGTCTTTATTACAGGCTTCTAGAGCCTCTTGGATATTCATCACAAAGAGAACTTTTTCTCCTTGGAATTTTAATTTATATAAATAAAAGTTAAATATTTATGATGTCGAACAGGTAATACTAGATCAAAGAGTCGCTTAATGTTAACCTCATTTGGGGGTCTAACATAGAGGCCCATATGTATCCACCAAGCTGTAAAGGGTTTTAAAACAATACATGTCCATTTGGAAAAAATATACCTACAAAACCCTGAGCTTCACAATGTTTTGCCTATGTTATAATTTTGCTACGCCCCTCCAGTCTAGCTGCTATACACCGAAAATAAAAAACGGAATATAAAGAAACTTTCAAGAATACATATTCATATTTAGTATATATTCCAACATTCCTCTACAAATAGCACTTTATTACATGATTATTTTTCAACCTACAGTTTTATAATATGATTCACTTGTTATTTTTTACTACAATATTGAAGAGAATATTTATTTGTAATGACACTATTAGAAAACATTTAACTTTTTCCTGATTTCTGATCGCTAATTACTATTTTTATTTTCAAATAGTAACCATATTTTCTCTTTCTCATCGGAATCGTTATGATTAATAAAAGTTAAAAAACTAAATTTTCAAATGTTAATTAAAGAGGCAAAATAATTCAAATCATTGTATAGCAAATTTTACACATAATCGGAATATGCAAGGTGTTCTATTTAGAATTTCGAAACCGATGACCAGTGAAATGGAAAGTGGTATGAATAATATACGTATATCAAAATAAACTTATTTACTTCTCACACGTGAGTTTTATATTTGAAAATTTTATATTTTTGTATTTTTAAAGACTGGTAAAGCTTTGAATGTATGATCTCGTTGATACCTGGTACAGATAAACAAGCAAGTAATTTATATTTATTCTTTATATATATATATATATATATATATATATATATATATATATATATATATGTGTGTGTGTGTGTGTTTACGATATTTGTATATACTAATTTAGAGTATATATTTTCCTAACTCGTTGACCGAATAATTTTACCAGCACATATGATGTCTACAGAAATGTTTTTTTGCTGTTATGATTCTCCCTTTAATTGAGTTGTGAAATTATTGTAATGATTTAAACTCGTATACTCGCTCTAGTATTATTTTTATAAAACACAAATGTATGATCCCTTATATTGTGTCTTACTGGAGACGTTTAAATAGACATTATACACAGATAGTCACAAAAGTATCTGGCCATTTTAGTGTTTACTGATAAGCTATAAAAATATGATGTCCACGAACAAAAAAGGAATAATATGAAATGTTCTTATTAGTCTTTACTATCTAATATATACAGAATAAAACAAAAGGAAACACATTTCCAAAAAAAATAGGTACAAATGTTGCAGTATCTCAGTTATTTGACACAAAAGTAAACGGCCACTGTACAAAAAAATTAAGAATGAGATACTAATATTTAGTTAGATATCCTCTAGTTTTTATAATTACCCTAAATCTATTCGGCATTGAAAACACCAACCTGCGCTTTAAAGTTGGCTTAATATTGCGCCATTCTTCTGTAGGATGATATTTCAACTCCTCTTTATTCATAATTCTGTGATTTTGTAACGAACGCTTTAATTCCTACCACAGATGCTCAATAGGGTTAATATCTGGCGACTGGGGGCGGGGGGTGTTTTAAGTTGGCGGGATACATTATGAAGCAGCCATTCCTTTGTTTTACGAACGCAGTGTTTGGGGTCATCATTTTGCTAGAAGATAATTATTATGGAATTTTCCCCCAACCCCAATTTTTCTGCACTAGATCGTAAATGCTGCTTAAGAATATTTATATAAACGTATTGATCCATTGACTCTTGAAAAATCGTGACTCGTGAAAATCACCCGCCCCCGCAACCGCCATACAGCCCCAGATTATCAAAAATCCACCTCCATATTTTACCGTCGGTTTCAGGCTTTCTTTATTATAGAACGTCCCGCGTTTCCTCCATACCATTTGTCTTCGAGATTCGAGAGCTATCAAAGACCTCAAATTTACACTCGTCACCAAAAAATACTCTCTCCCAAAAGGTAGCAGGCTCGTGTACGTATTTTTGAGCGAATTCTAATCGTTTCATTTTATTGACTGTACTGATCCATGGCTTCTTTCTTGCAACTCAACCGTGATAGTTACTTGCCCTTAACGTTTGACGAATCGTTTCGGTACTAACCTTTTTCCGGCTGGTTTCAAAAATCTCAGCACATATTTTTTTTTCGCACTAGTGGCTGGATTTTGTTTTACTTGTTTCACTATTCGCCTTCCTTCTCTGACCCTTAATGTTTTGGGGCGTCCCATACGTGGTTTGTTTGCTACTGTTTTTTCTGTCCTATAATGTATGTATTCATTATGTCGTGCACTGTATTTCGCGGTATCCACTGGCTTTGCTAATTTGCCGCTTTGAATGCCCTTTCTTGGCCAAGTGAATAACGCTCTGGTACTGTAGTCTTGCATACTTTCGGCATTATAAAAAATAAAAATGCAATTTATGCTGTGCTATGATACTGTCGACGACAGTTAACATTGATTCCAATGACGATGCATCAAGTATGAACGCAAGAAGAGGCTAAGTATTAACTGGCCGGATATTTTTGTGTGGCATATTTTGTGCGTTGCAAAGTTTCAACATATTGGCCGGGTACTTCCCCAAGTATTCGCTTTGGCTGCCCTTATCAGTACCGGTTAACAGCCGATTAACAGATGGCCGGATACTTTTGTGACTATCTGTAAATAACCACGTACACTGAGATATGAATGTATGTCTGAATATTAACTTTTTTATTGAACGATTATTTTAATAATATTTGTTAAAGTTAATTTTCATGCTCTGGCAAATTAAATGCAAAAACATTAAACATCTACATTTGATAAATTACTTCTTCATGATGTTAGCAGAGTAGTTTAGTACTTCAATCCTAAATTGCCGTGAAATATGGGCCTAAGTTGAATGTCAAATTACCGATCCAATTTTCTAAAAATATCCGCATATCTATCAGCGCAAAGCATTACAAAAACAAACCCAATGCTATGCCGCGAACACTTAGCCAGTAACGATGTTGCAGAATCGAATTTCGAGGCAATTTAAACTTAGCATACCTAGTTTAAATAAATCGCTGTTGTGAAAACGGGACCACGGGCTCCTGACTTTGAATTTTCCGAAGTGAATGAAATTCCTCGTTGCTGACATAATATTTGGCGACAAACATCAGCGGTTTCTAAATTTAGCAGACGGCTTTGTGTGGCAGCTCAATGAAATAAACAACCGAGTATAGTTTACCGCAATTATTGACCACTTTACTGCAGTTGGGACGAACCGACTGATTGTTAAGGTTTATTGACCTTCCTCTGCACTTGGCCTTTCACAACGAGAAAGTGCACGAAATCGCTGCGGTAAATCGTAGTGCAGAGTGTATTTAATTCGATTCGTGTCATTGGGATTTCCGAAACGGTGAGAGTCGATTAAATTAGAGCATACATTAACGGACCTAGAACCTGGCTGGCTTTAGACATGCGACGGAAATTGAAATTATGCCCTGAAAAGCTTTAGCGCCTCTTAAAAATGCAGAACTTTTTTATATTTCCGTATAATGCAATGTACGTGAAACATGTGGAAGTAATAGGTAAGAAATTCAACCGTCAACATCAATCGATCTGGATTAAGAGAAAATGTATCGATTCATCGAGATTCGATGAACATTTAATTCAATTGCCCGAAGCGGACTAATGGAACAGCAACACTGTTCCAAGTCCATAACATCGATGGATCCCTATCGTATTCCTTTACAAAGATAGTTCTGCGATAACGTCATTTGTACTGTGGTCTGGACGGACGGCCTCAGAATTGAGTGTACCATTATATGCTTAGGTTCGAATCCCAACAGGAGGAGTTTAACGCCTATTCTTGAGCTTAGGTGTGTTTGTCCTCGTGTATACATATAACCTTCCTTGGAAGTTCATTTCTATATATCCAAACTTAAAAATAAAATACTTTAAGAATAAAAAAGATATGATCAAACAAAAACTAGTGGTTACCAGAAGGTGATATTTATATACTTATAAATATAGTTAAAGTTATTATAATACAGGTATTATAGGTAGTATCCTATTAAACATAGGCCTAACATTTCGCATCTATTGATTTAAAAATAAATATATTTTGTAGCAAAACAAAAGTTCTTAAAAAAGCAAAACTTCTTACTTAATTCTCCTTTTTCCTGAATGATTGCTAGGTGAGAAGAATATAGATACAATGCTTCAATTTCAAATTTACCCATCCCCGCTATTTCTTTTAGCAAGGAAAATTACTTCTAGACAGAAAAAACACGTAAATTTAGAGTTGAAAATCAGTGTCCATTACAGTTTAGGTTTCACTCCCTTAGATCCACATAAATTTTTTAATCCGCTAGCTTTTTAAAAATTGTTATTAAACTTCCATTAGAAAAGCGAAATCTGTCTATCTGTTCTCGTAATCGAAGCAAAAATAAAATAATGGGTAAAATAAGCGGTGTCTGCGACAGTGATTTGACAGAAACACTGCTTCCTACTTCCATTGAACTTAGCAAAGTTGCTTCTAGTACGAGAATGGCTCAACCGATTTCAGTTTTTTTAATGGAGTTGAATAAGAATTTTTACGATCTTTAACAAATGTATTACAGGATAGGGGTGCCATTTAAAATTTGTAAGTGGAGCTAATCGTAAATCGGTTTTAAACTTCCTTACTTCAAATCCTTTGTAGTATAAAGATTTTTGTATCATTTATTACCAGCCACAATTAAGAATTTTAATGTCCATTTGTCATCACAAAAAAGTATATACCATTTTGGCGGTCATACTATATGTAAATAACGAAAGTAGAAAAAAATATATGTGGGCTTATGCATATAACGAACAATAAAATTTTGTATAGTATATATTTTTAATATTCTTGTATATATTCGTATTCACATGTACATTCATATAATTTTGATATTAAAATTTCTATGTTCTATCGATTTCTAATACAAGTCAAAGTCATTGTATGGATGATATACAATATGTCAAGTAAAAAATAAATACAACTTCGATTTAATCTATACATCAATCTAATGGTAATTACGTAATATGTTGAGTAAACGTTTAAATGTAGTTATAGAGAAAGTCTAATATTAAAAAAGATATATTCGACTTACGTAATATAATAAACCAGAAAAGTTCTTGTCAATCTAAAAATAATTCGGTCATTTAATAATATAATTTGTTATGTATACGATTTTATTAAGTTGTATTGTTTAAAAATAAGTGAATCGTTAACAACCAGTGTCTTGTACAAGTTGATTAATTCAAACTTATTTTTTCTTTTAATATTTTTTTAAATAAACGCTGGAGCTCGTCGATTTTGTGAACATAATATTCTTAATAAAATCTGCCATTTTCATTTGTTGTTTGATTATGGGAGAGCACTTACTTCAGCACGCAATTTTAAACATATGCAAAGTTCTAAAGGGAATATGTTCACATATGTAAACAACCAATATCTACTGCACCCCGAGTAATTATTGGAACAGTATATCTTATAACTAATCCACCTACAATTCTATATAATATAAATTTTAGATATTTATAATACGTTTAGTACAATAACTTTACTTCTCTAATGATATAAAATATTTAAACAGATGAATTAAACCGCAATGCCTTCATATCTCTAAAATATGACTATATTTTGCTGAAAAATGAAGTCATTTCACAGAACTACTCAATATTCATCGTTTTTCTCAGTTATCTGATGGACAGCAATGGAAGGCAACCAAGCCCAGTAACATCACTAGATCTTGTATTTTTTAAGGTGAACTTTGAGAAGGATATTTTAAATGATTGCTGCCATATTAACTGTAGACTTATGTCATGCAAATATTGAATATAGCTCCTACCATACTGCAGAAGTTAACATGTATACTATTCGATCAAGTCAAAATGATACTCGATCAATGTTGATGACAAACTTTTTAAACATGCCCATTAAAATAAAATTATATTTAATGTATTTCTAATGATTCTCCCCCAGAGCCGTAGTACTATGATGTGTTCAGTCATAAAAGAAAACAGCTTACATACATTGTTGAATAAATGATAAACTATTGATCTATATTTCCATTTTATGTGTTTGAAATAATTGCAAATATGTAAGATTTGCATCTTTCAAAAACGCAATGTTTCTTTGTCGCAATGAATTGAAATATTCTCACTGAAAGAAAATTCCCTCTTTGCTTTTGGACATCGCCAGTAACGTCGGAACGATAGGGCGTGTTATGTTGGTTGAAAATCCTGCACTAGTATATACTCTTCGCCCGTCCAAATTCTTCTTCTTCTTTATGTGCCATATCAGAGTTATCCGACGTTGGCGATCATCATAGCAAAGGCTTCTCGATCTTCTGCCATGTGGAAAAGTTGACCTGCATTTCGTATGTCTGTCCAGGCTCGGATGTTTCTCAGCCAAGACATCTGTTTTCGGCCTACACCCCGTCGACCTTCTATTTTTCCCTTGAGGATGAGTTGTAAAATACGATATCGATCACCTCTCAATATATGACCCAAATAAGTAATTTTTCTACGTTTGATAGTCCTGAGTAGTTCCCTGTCTTTGTTGACTTTCCTCAGCACTTCCTCGTTTGTGATATGTGCTATCCACGGTATTTTTAACATTCGCCTATGTATCCACATTTCCAGCGCCTCTATGCGATTAGTTGTTGATATTTTAAGCGTCCACGCCTCCACTCCATACAACAGTACAGGCCAAACATAGCACTTGACCATCCTTTGTCTAATTTCTAAATTTAGATGGTGGTTGCAAAGAAATGATTTCATCTTTAGAAAGGTTGCTTTGGCCATTGCAATTCTGCGTTTTATTTCTTTGTCTGGATCTAGTTGGTCTGTTATGATAGTTCCTAAGTATGTAAATTTGTGGACCCTTTCAACCTCAACTCCATTTAATTCTAGTTTCGTATCTGGGTGAGGGTTACGACTACAGACTAAAAACTTGCTTTTATTTTCATTTATTTTGATGCCCATTCCTTCCCCTGCTTCGTGGATTCGATTCAGCAGTATTTGGAGACCTTCGATGTTGTCCGCTAAGATTACTGTGTCATCCGCATATCTAATTACATTAAGTAATTCACCATTTATTTTTATTCCATGTTGTTGATCCTCAAGTGCTGTCTTAAATAAAAGATCAGAATATAAATTGAATAGAGTTGGGGATAAAATACAACCTTGTCTAACTCCTCGTTGTATGTATATTTCGTTAGTAAGACTATTTCCAATCTTAACGTTAGCGGTTTGTTTCCAGTACAAATTCTTAATGATACGAATATCTCTATCATCTATTCCCGTCTTTTTCAGAATCTCTATTAATTTGGTATGTTGCACTTTATCAAATGCCTTTTCAAAATCCACGAAGCATGCAAAAATGTCTTTTCTTTGATCTCGGCATTTCTGTAATAGGACGTTCAGCGCAAAAAGCGCCTCTCTAGTTCCGAGTGCATTCCTAAAACCGAACTGAGTTTCTTCCATGTTTTCTTCGCATTTGCGTCTAATTCTGCTGTGTATTATTCTTAAGAAAATTTTGAGGGTGTGGCTCATTAGACTAATCAGTCGGTATTCTGAGCATTTTCTTGCTTTATGTTTTTTAGGAATTGCAATAAATGTGGATTTGAGCCAGTCTGAGGGGATCACTCCGGTGTTATATATTGCATTGAAGAGTTTAACTATTATTTTTATATTTTCTTCATCTATCAGTTTTATTAACTCAGTGGGTGTTTCATCCGGTCCTAGAGCTTTTTTGGTTTTTGCATTTTTTATAGCATGTTCTACTTCGGATCTCGTGATTTCTGGACCTTCTGTGTAATGTTGATACAGTACCATATCATTATCTCTATCATCATTAAACAGCTCTGATATATATGTTTGCCATTTTGTTTTGATGTCTTCTTCATCAACGATGATTTTGTTGTTATTGTCCACTAGTACAGGGGGAACTCCTTTTTTAAATATGCCGCTTATTTCTTTCACCTTTTTATGTATGTTGAATAAATCATGTTTGGACATTATGTTTTCCATTTCTTCGCACTTTTCATTCATCCATCTCTCTTTGGCCATCTTGATCTCCTTATTAATTTTTTTCTGTAGATACCTGTACTTTGCGTCATTTGTTTTTGCTAGTCTTCGCTGTTCCATTAGTTTTAAGATATCTTCTGTCATCCATTTATTTTTCTTGATTGGGTCCTTTTTATATTCATTATTTGTGTAGATTTCTTTGGCTTTGATCTTAAGTTCGCACCACAGTTCTTCTGGGTCTTCTAGCTGTCTGTCGATAAGCTTTATTTTGTTATTAAATTCTTGTTTTATTTTGTTTTTCATTTCTATATTTACGAAGTTAAAAGTATTTATTTTTAATTTTGGTCGTTGGTATTTTTTTAAGCGTAGTTTAATATCCGCTACAAGAGGTTGGTGGTCTGATCCAATATCTGCTCCCGGATATGTAGTGACTCTTTTGACAGCATTCCTAAAACGTTTGTGCACGAGTATATAATCTATTTGATTTCTTGAAGTCTCAGGGTTATTGCCATCATCAAAGGGGGCCTTCCAAGTGTATAAACGTCTCTTGGGTAGTTTATACCAGGTGTTTGTAATTATCATTTCGTTGTCTTCGCAGAACTCGAACAGTCGTTGTCCTCGTTCATTAGGGTTTCCAAGACCATATGGACCCACCGCTTCTCCTCTTGGACCTTCTCCAACCTTTGCGTTGAAGTCGCCTATAATGTATGTAATTTCGTGTTTCTTAAATTTCTGTAAGATGTCATAAATTTGATCGTAAAAGTTCTCTATTTCATCGTCATATTTTCTACCTGCAGCGGAGCGTAGATTTGTAGTACATTAGTTTTAAATGGATAGTGTTTATTTGGATTAAGATTGCTCTGTCCGAGATTGGTACAAAGTTGGTCACGTATTTATTCAGTTCTGCTGTTACCAGGATACTTACTCCATTTCTGTGATGTGTATCTTCCAATCCATTGCCGGAATAATATATCACTGTGTTGTCTTTTTTGCAGGTTCCTGATTCAGGCCATCTTAATTCACTGATTCCTAGTAAATCTATTTTCATTCGTTTCATTTCTTTTATCGCATTATCAAGTTTTCCAGCTGCAAACAGGCTTTTGACATTCCATGTGCAAATTCTCATATTGGATCTTCTTGTTCGACTGTTTTCTCCGAGAGGTTTTCGCATGTTTACGACCTGAGAGGCCTCTTGATTTGAACGTGGTTGTCCTCTCCTGCCGAATCTTGGCATCCGATGTCCATGATTAGTAGTGGTTTGTAGTTCAACAGTTAATGTCATGATGATTTACCTGGGGAATCGTGGTGATCTTTAATACAGTGTTTTCCCATTGCCTTCTGTATCCTATGCCGTTGACCGTTTCATCGGTTCATCCGCCTTCGGAGTTAATTTCTTAACTCCAGGACAAGAGAGTGCCCTTACACTTACAAGCTCTTCCACCCGAAGCTGTTGGCTTGTAAGTGGGGACTGCTTATTCCGGCAGCCGTTCGGTCGTCAGAGCCTCGTCGGTTATCTAGCAGGGTGTACCGGATAACTACAGTTATCACACTAGCAGGTGAGGTTGACATTTGGGCTAGTATTATAGTATATTATAATATATTATACTTTCACCCCTTTCACCCCGTCCAAATTATATTTAAAAAAAATAATAGATCTTACATAATTTGTCTGAGGTACCAATCGCATATGTTTTGGCGTCGTTCAGGATTGGTTAGTTGGAGTTGTGGTTTTCTTATAGTATAAGGTGTCCCAATTGGAACTATACGATTTTAATTGCGCGCTATTCATGTTCTGTCAAAGATGGGGCGTCAATATTTAACGACTGTCATCTACAAACCATACGACGTCAATATGCCGCGATTAACAGTTCAACTACGAATAGTTTGTGTACAATTGTTTTATGAGAGTGAGCGATCAAATGTGTTTAGATACTCCCATACACTTTTAACAACACTTTATACCAACTATAAAATAATATCACTAATATCATATACATACATAATTTTATTTTAACACAGTATTTGTAGCTAAAATAGTAATGTTTTATTAAATTCGACATTTGTTGACAAATAATTATTTCATAAAATAATAAATAATTACATAATTACGATAGATTATCTAATAGAAGATATATTGCCAATGCTATCAAAGCCTCAGTTGAATATACTATAATGGAAATATTATTTGTTCATCGTTTCAGATACAATTCCAGTATGAATAGAGTTTAAATACACTATACGTATACATGACAGATATACCTTTCAGTTAAAGAACAGACGAGAAGATATATTTTATTAAACGGAGTCCCAAATGTTTCGTGTATCCGTGACCGCGACAAACTGCACCGTAGGCGTCACGACGCCGACAAAAAATCAATGACTAACTTTGTAAATATAATAGTATATTATGTATATTGTTTTAGAACGTAAATTTTACAGACGTACAAGCGTGATATATATTACTAATGCCGTTACTCTAAAATTTGTTCTTTATTCGGACTTAATTTGTTCCTATATCTCTCTATTTGTTCCTATATATAAACAAAAGGAAGTTTGAAATAATTTAGTATAATTTGCTTTATATTAATATGGGAAGACTTAACAAACTATGTAGGTATTTATCAATGTAACATACTATTTCAAGCACAATTTATTTGAAATATGTCGAATTAAAGAAATAAGACCTGCTATTGGTTGCAACTAAGTTGTAACCATTTTTATTTAATGCTTCATTAAGTGTACGCGTGTATAATCATAACCTGTCGTGTAATAATGAGTTAGTATTACCATCAATGTTGGTGTAGATGATGCTGAAGATATTCCTCATTGTAGCAGACTGTATATTATTTCTAAATCGTGAGACATAAATCGACAAGAGTTACCAAATTTAGTTAGAGACAACTATCAACGCTAATATATAAAAATTGGTGTGCTACTTGGTTCTTTTTCGGGAAACAGTTCAGTGAAGTGAAAATAATGAGTGAAGGTAAGACGGATACTACTGAGAGTCGATGTGTTTCAGAAAATGTGGCGGCGGAGCCGTCGTTAATATGTAAAAGTTACTGAGCAGATGGGATGGATGGCTTTCGTTCGAAATACCCAATCAAGCAGAAATGTGATGTGGCTACCCAGAACTTGTATTTATTAAGGAAGCATCATTATTATTTATAGTACAAATTAGTAATTTATAATTTTGAAACTACGTCCGATTTTAGTTAGCGATCTGAGGGCAACACCTATAAATTCCCCATCGACAAAAAGTAGAACATAAAAGAATAATATCCGAAACATTGCTTTACGTTTTTGTGGCGTTACTTACTGGCATCGATGGGAAAGACACTTAAAGTAAGAAGCTTACAGCTCAGCTATATCTTCAGTTTATGACGTAGTTCAGGTTTCCAGAAGTTCTTCAGCGACCTCCTTCTTCTTGAATTAGCCACATTTCTGCGCAACAGTAACTGTTCAAATTTAAAATAGCCAAGGTATGTTTTAGAATGTTGTTCAAATGGTGTAGAAATGGTAAACCATCCTTCAAATAATACCAAGCGCCATACTTGCAATTATATGTTTTCATCACTATTACGCGATTTTTTTACACTTTAAAAGGGATCAGTTAAAAAGTATCTACTTATCACTAATACTAGGGGATGGACGGGCAAGACGGAGAGGGCGGGCAAAAAGAATATTTGTTCTAGTTCCATATTTCATCGATAGAAAGAAATAGAGCCAGTGTCGCTCGACTCCTTACACACATGCACTTACTGTCAGATCTCGTCCGGTAGCATAGCTTACTAGCCGCGCGTTTAGTGTAAGGAAATTAGATTTTTTCAAAAAAATTACGGTAAAACCACCGTAAGTACCTTGTGTTTATTTTATTATATTCAGAGCAATCCATATTTTGATATTCCTAGTAAAGTTTGATATAAATAGACGTCCAACAAACATATTCATCTTCAGTTTTTGTTTCACCATTTTTGTGGGATATTAGGTTATGTTACTAAAGTACGAGACGGGCAAAACGAAACCGGGTAAGATGGATAGTATCCGTTTTGCCCTTCTCATGCCATAGACTGTTAAATACTAATGATCAAATTGTATGTAAAAGTTTGTATTAACAAATAATAATCTCTATAGCAGATGGTATATGAGTATAAGAGAAAGACCAACCGAGCCAACTGGTCTGAAGAAAGCTTAGCAAAAGCTATGGAAGAAGCTAAAAAGACGTCCACATTAAAAGCGAGTAAAATATATGGTATACCTTACGCAACGTTACATAGACATATTAAAAGCGGTTTCATTATCTTCAACATGGATGAGACTGGAGTGAGGACTTCATCGACTAAACCACCTAAAGTCCTGTCTACCTATGGGAAAAAACAGGTTGGGATTGTTTCAAGCAATGAAAAAGGAGTTTTAACTACAGTAATTTGTTGCTGCAGTGTCACAGGAGTATCCATCCCGCCGTTTTTCATTTTTAAAAGAAAGAGGCTTAATCCACGGCTTTTAGATGGTGCTCCTCCTGGTGCAGAAGCAACCACTACTGATAGTAGATGGGTAAACTCCCAAAAGTTTTTAGACTGGCTGAAAATATTCGTGGGAAAAGTGCGTCCTACTGAAAACTTTAAGGCATTGTTGATATTAGACAACCATGAATCGCATAAAAGTTACGAAGCACTTGATTTTGTAACGAAAAACAATGTAATATTTTTATCTATTCCACCTCACACATCTCATAAATTACAACCATTAGATGTTGCAGTCTACGGACCAATAAAAAATACTTTGAAATCGAAGTTAACAATTTTCAAAAGGAACACCCGGGCAGAATCATCAATCAGTACGACATTGCGAGACTTTTTACAGGAGCGTATTTAAAAGGAGCTGTACCATCTAATGCAATCAGTGGGTTCAGTTCAAGTGGCATACATCCATTCAACAGGCACATTATTGGTGATGAACATTTTGCGCCTTCCGAGGTTTATCAAATTAATGCTGCAAATATTACATCAGAAGCAAATGTCACTAGCCGCAATATAAACGATGCTCAAAATACTACTGTGAATAAAAATGAGCAAAATACAAACGATACCAACATAAATGAAAATGAACAAAGTACTACCATGAATGAAATTGATAAACAAAATACTTCTGTGAATGAAAATGAGAAAAATACCCCTGCAAAAGAAAATGACCAAAAATCCAGAATAAATGAAAATGAGAAAAATTCCAATATAAATGAGAATGAGAGAATTGCTGAAGAGAATGACAATTTAGAAATTACACAACCAGATAATGCATCAGACATGAATGTTTTGCAAGGAATCCGGCCCATACCTGTCGAAGTAAAGAAAAGAAATATACAAAGACGAAAACAATAA
This sequence comes from Rosalia funebris, assembly GCA_037954035.1. Taxonomy (NCBI): domain Eukaryota; kingdom Metazoa; phylum Arthropoda; class Insecta; order Coleoptera; family Cerambycidae; genus Rosalia; species Rosalia funebris. The sequence continues at coordinate 3,527,667 of JAZFAV010000010.1, read as the reverse complement.
AAATCTGAAATACTGACTAGTACATCAATAAAAATGGCACAAAAACAAAAACAAGATGCTTCAGCAACTAAAGAGAAAATTTCGTTTTACGCTGCTTCTAGTTTAATAAAGAAGGCACCAAAACAAAAGCAGGTTGTTATAGCAGCTAAAAAGAAATTTCCATTTGAAGTTCCAGGCTCGTCGAACCGCAAAAAGAAAATGACAGATACAAACAAAACTTAAAAACAAGCATTATGCAACAGAAGTCATATTTTTGCACTGCGTGCAAAGAAGCATACGTTCACCCGCCCTTCGAAGACTGGATACAATGCGAATTTTGTCGAGAGTGGACTCATGAAGCTTGTTCTACATATCCAGGTCGAGGATCATATTTTTGTGACGATTGCTTTGATTAGTATCCAATATTCATTTTGCCCGACCTATGTATTCATTTTGTACTATGTAAACATATATGAATCAATGAAGAATTTATTTTTTTAGAATTTTGATCTCAATTATTAATGTGCAAATGTGCAAAGATTATAAATATAAAGTTAAGAGGAATTATGATTAAGACATATATTTTTTATTTATTTTTAAAATTAACATATCCTTCTTGCCCGTCCGTCCCCTAAACCTAAAAATATGTACTGGGATTCTCTTAAAAGGGAGCGCTACTGTATCTGTGTTAATATTGAAGTCGTTATTATGAATAAACCATTTTGTTAATAACATTATATCTTTAAAATCAAAAATAATCTGGCTATGTAAAAAAAACATTTTTATTTATTTTGTTTCCTTTGGCAATATCTTAACACATAAAAAGCTTTGAGGCGATTATTAAAAAGTCTATTTTACAGAATTAAACAATTGGAAACTAGTGCTAAAAATTCCACCATTTTTATTAAACCAAGCCTCTCCACTTTGCAAAACGTATTAACTCGCCCTAACTATATCTTCTGCAATAGCTTGTATATTTTATGTCATCGCTATTTGCCAAATAAAAAATCTCAAAACATAACCTTGGCTTGTTTTTATGGCTAGTTTCAGGTAGACTCTTTTGTTTATCGTCAGAGTTTTTTATTTGGCAAATGGCGATGAAATGAACAGTAATATCTCCTGCATCCTATGTTTCATTATTTATTTATTATTCTAATCGTAAATTTTATCCATAATGTAGCCCCATAGGAAAAATTCTCAAGGATATTTGTCGAAAGATAAAAATGACGGTTATTTTAATGGTTCGATATTAGCAATCTACCTGTCGTAAAAAGTATCCGTTAAAATACTGATAAATTACAGAGCCGCTCTTGAATGGAGCTCCATCGTAATGCAAAAAGATCTACCATTCTCACAAGGGAAAAGTTGTCCAACATTTCTCTCTCATTTAATAAAGGATATTTAAATACTAGTCATTTGAATTTCCGTTATGAAAAACCAACCAACTTATATGAAAATAATATTTTTTTCGTAGCCTAATAATGCTGATTAAATACATCATTATTGGTGAAATCCGCTTCATCACACAAAATATTTATTAATTCGATATTTTGTTGGGTTTTAACAAGAGACTAGTTAAAATTCGATATATTCATTTTTCAGTAACATTTTTTGTATGCTCCAATAACAAATCTGGTGTAAACTACTTAATTGTCGTAGAGAAGTTTTCTGTTCATGATAGCAATACTTCCAATTCAAATTCTTCATTTACGACTATGTTCCGTCTTATTTTTATTACTGTAAGTTTTCCACAATTTTTTTTAATACCTCAAAGAAATCTAAGAATTTTATACCTATATATTTCGTGGCATTCTGTAAATTACATTGTTACAGTTTTTCTTAATTTATTATTTTTTAAATATTTCATTTCTTCATAATTACTATGTTAATAATTAATTATTAACATAGTATTCATTATCGTGAAGCACTTTTTACATAGAAACTTTATTTATAGTTTTAGGAACATGATTTTATTTGTAAAATTGTCTAGAATTGATTGCCAATGATCTAGAACTATGGACATAAAATATTTCCATTTAAATTTCAAAAGTTAAGATCATTTCCACTGGAACTGGAAGTGATGTATACCAGAAATATTTCTGCTGATTTTTATTATAGTTTTATATAGTTTAAATCAGTATGAAAAAGTTCTAAAGAACATACAGTTTAAATTCAGTAGTAACAAAAATACGAGTGCAGTGGAGCTTTTCCTTAAAAAATCACCAGCTACATATAGTCGTCATAGTTGGCTTTACTAAATTCGGATTTCACTTTAATCTCTAATTAAGAATAGTCCAACTATTAACAAATCAAATAAAACTTGTGTATAATGTGTATTTTATTTATAAGATTATGATTCGTAATTATGAATTATAATAAGCATTCGCTGTTTTTTTTTTTTACAAATTACTTAACGGTTATATGGCAGCACTTTAGGTACATTACAACTTGAGTTCAAAGTTTCATTCAGTCATTTTTAGTCTACATTTTTTTAAAATAACCTTTTTCAATTTAGGTGGGTTAAGGGTTAGTTCCTACGAATTAAATGGTGGGTTAGTTTCTAATAGTTAAATGGACTTGTGAACGTGTATATGTCAACACGTATATATATTTTGAAAAATAATGTCAACCCTTATTAAACAGAATAAGTTACGTCAAAATAGTTTGTTGCTGACACATCTTTCATATTTAATACGTGTTTATTAACAGGATACATTAATGCGTTTTGTCGGAAAAAATGAAAACTGCCAACATCTAGTTTGAAGGAATGAGCTATACCGAATAACTAATTAATACATAAATGTGTGGGGCGGAAGTTCCTAATAAACATTATCATAAAATATTTTGTCTGTAAAGTGTTATAAAACACTACGGTCAACATTTGTCAGATAATATACATATTTAAACTAAAATCTACTTCCTTAATTAAAAATAGTTACTCATATTCAGATATGTAAACATGAATTTTTAAACGTGGAAAAAATCTTTTTCAAAAAAAGGTGTTACTTTGCACGATCGTTTGTATCTAGTACATCTTTCCACACATTTTTAATTTTGAATTGTACTAATATATTATCACTTGCATGTTTCATCTTAACTTGATAATCATATTATTCATACAGTTGTTTGTAGTTTGCTATATGGTTGTCTTTGTACCTTCTAACTGAGATACATATCTACAAATTATCCATAATAGTCCAGGCAACGAAGACCAAAAAAGGCCAAATAGCGGAAATAATTCATATAGAAGCAAATTTGGCATGGTTGTAGGAGAAGGTGTCCTTAACAATATATTAAAAGTACTGATGGATGGGAGTGAAGCTAAGGGGGTGAGGGGCTGTAAGGATCCTTTGGTTTCAGCTTTTTGTTAATAACTCGAAAACTACTACCTCTAGCGAAAACATGCTTATATACTAAATTAATATATTATTAACAAAACACTAAAAAAAGGGACCTTTACAGCCCCCCCTACCCTTAGCTTCACTCCCACCCATCAGTACTTTTAGTATGATATTAAGGACATCTTGTGAGACTGTGTTTCATGGTGAAACTAAATTATATCATTCGGTAAATTAAGATTCAGTAAGCGATGAGACAGAACGGCTAAACCAAGAATGACAAGTCCCAAACCTTGATTGGGCTCGAACTTTACAAGGAAATAAGTACCACCCTTACAAAATTATGAACATTCAGGAATTGCGCGAGACGACTGTGATAGGAAACTCGAAATCTCTTACCAAGAAAGTTTTTATTTAAATGGTATAGTTAATAAACACAGTTACAGGTGTTAGTCTGATATAATCCTTGTTGGGCGAGGAAAGAATAAAACAGAATAATCCAATAGTTAATATCTGATATTTACAATACCAAAGCGATAGAATCTATCTGTATACGGCAAAATTTAAATGGTGGTATCCATTAACAATTATGAAGAAATGGTTATTGACAAAATGCTGTTGATAGAAATAAATAAGTTCTACATCCAACATGATGGGGTACCACCTCGTTTTGTTCAACAAAAAATATTGTTTTAATGTCTACTAAGAAGTGTGGTAACACCGGGAAAATTCTTTACTTTGATTTTTTTAGCTAAATTGTTTGAAATAATAATCTAATGGAAATACAGCTATAGTCAAAATAGCATCAGGAGCAATTAAGCTAAAAGGTGGTCCAACCAAAACGCATGATGTTAATTGTAAATAAAACAAAAAGTTTTCAGAGAATTATTCTAATATTTTTTATTATGATAGGACCTATGGACATCTATGGATAAGGATCTATGACAATTATGTGTGAAATAAAATATCGACCAAATGCTTGCCACGGCTTCGGTAGCATACCTCTATCCGATGGTCCATATTTTCAATTACTCTGAGACATAATTGAGGTTCAATGTCGTTAATGTGCCAAATTATCTCATCCTTTAGCTCTTCAATTGTTCTTGGCTTAGTGACTTTTAAATATCCCCAAAGAAAGAAGTCCAACAGTGTCAAATCACATGATCGTGGCTGCCAATTAATATCGCCACGACGTGAGATAACACGGCCATTGAATTTCTCGCGCAAAAGTGCCATTGTTTCGTTGGCTGTGTGGCAAGTGGCACCATCCTGTTGGAACCACATATCGTCCAGGTCCATATCCTCAATTTCTGGCCACAGGAAGTCCGTTATCATCTCGCGATAGCGAACACCATTCACGGTAACTGCTTGGCCGACCTCATTTTCGAAGAAGTACGGCCCGATGACGCCGCCAGCCCATAAACCGCACCAAATAGTCACTCTTTGTGGATGCATCGGCTTTTCAACAATCACTCGTAGATTCTCATTTGCCCAAATGCGGCAATTCTGCTTCTTAACGAATCCACTGAGGTGAAAGTGTGCCTCGTCGCTGAAGATGATTTTCTTTGTAAAGTCACCATTCACGTCTGTCTGTTCAACCAACCATTCGGCGTATTGACGACGCTTTAAATGGTCAGTGGGCTTCAGCTCTTGAGTCAATTGAACCTTGTAAGCGTGTAAATTCAAATCTTTATTCAAAATTCGCATCAGTGATCTTCGTGAGATGTTCAATTGTTGGGCACGACGACGAGTCGAGGTTGACGGCTCTTCTGCTACACTATCGCGAACAACAGCAATGTTTTCCGCAGAACGAACTAGGCGAGCATGCACAGGTGTTTTCACATTTCCTACAGACCCTATTTGCTGAAATTTGCGCACAATTCTCCCGATTGTGGACACATTTGGTCGATTATGCTGACCAAAAAAGTCACGAAGTGCACGAAATGCATTTTGATTTTAATGCCCATTTTCGTAAAAGGCTTCAACAATCTTAACGCCCTGCTCAATTGTGTACCTCTCCATGGTTGAATTTGTCAAACACTGAAACAAGGAAATGTCAAATTAAGTAGGGCAAAAAACTTGACGTTAAAGTGTGACTCACAATTAACATCATGCATTATGGTTGGACCACCCTTTATTTAAAAATTCTAAAAATACGAGCATATCACGATCAAATATTGCTAGATCTAGACAGATTCCATTTTCAACGTTTACCAAAATCAACAAATATTAAATTTAATTTATCGATAAATACGCAAACAATTCATCAATATTTGTAGGTAAATAAATTGTTAGCAAGTACGAAGCCCTCAGCAATGCCCTTTTAGAACCCCTAGTCGACTCTAAAAGGAAGGATCTAAAATATTTTTGGTCCAACGAAAGTAAAAAACGTGGAAGACGAAAATAAAATGTTTTAATTGAACCTAAAAGACTTCCGTTATATCTAAGGGACCTACCTATACGTGCTGGATATTAGCCAAAATATGGGGGGCTTGTCTTTTTTATTATCCGGTAAAGCCCATTTACAGGCAATATGGCATTGTGGATCAATCTGTTTATATCAGTATAATGCAAAACAGTAGGTTCTTCTACAAATTAGGAAACTGCATTTAAAGCCAAACCAGCAAATTTTGATCAATTGTAAAATGTTGTCGAAAAAGCATGGGATGCAACGCCTCTTCAATTCTGCCAAGTGTTATTCAATTTAATGTCCAATCAGTGAAAACAATACTGAAAAGTTGATGTGGTGAAAAGGGAAATGACAAGTTTACTTTTTATTTCATTTATCCATTATTGCCATATTTTGTCCATGCCACTGTATTATATATAACTATGTAATATTTATTTTATAAAAATGTAAGTAATTAGATTTGGTATAAGCCAGATAATAGAAGTCTGGAGAATTGCATAAAATTATAGATACTATGTGCAGGCCTTTAATGTTAGCGGAATAACATTATTTGTTTCAAAAAAATTGCTACTGCTATTTTGACCATAACTGTATATTATAATAGTGTCAACGTTACAGTATGATCCATATTTTCTTGCATGCAAAGTATATTAGAAAATATCGTAAATAGAGTTACGACGCCTCGTTAAAAACATAATACTAATAAAATTATTTCGAGCATTTAAGTAAGTATGTCAAATAATAAACAAATAGATAATTAAATAGAAAATAATAGCATTCGTGAACATCATGTAATAATTTTCAGATGTATACGTTGAGATAATAAAGAAAGCAGTTGTTTAAAATAGCAAATTGTTTTATTTTTAGTAACTGATTCATTATTTGACAAAGGTTTTGTGATGACTCCGATAACGGATGACCACAAGCGTTATTACAATTTTACGTTATTATCTATTAAGAATGTAAATCACTCTTTATGCCAACCAGTTGTCTCATCTTTTCAGATAGATATCATATAAGCTCCCGCCTTTTTACAAATTGCGAGCTGAGTTTCATGTAATTGGCGTTTCCGGTGTTGAAAAATTATTCGTAATTTCGGCGTACATCTCATCAATTATTTCTGCCTTGGGGATTGTGTCTACCATTTATCAGTGTCATTTATTCTAGCAATTAGTAATATATCAGGCTAGCGATTAAGAGATAATTTCAACTCAAAGAACTATAATATGCGTGAGGCACGCCTAGTTTCATAAACTGTATTATGTAGAGTCTATCTTTCTATCATATAAGGTTAGTCATACGTAAACGGTAAAATTTTTTATCATACAAATATTGGAAACCTATCTAATATAATGTATTATAATCAAGTGAAATGATAAATAAGCAACGGTTATTCAGAAGGAGATAAAAGAATGGAGATATTTTCCATTTTTTCTTTTCTCTATTCTCTCTTTTCTTTTCCCTGCTTTCTTTTTTCTTTTCTTTTTTCATTTCTCTTTCATCTTTTCTCACATGCGAATGTGAAACACTATTAATCCGCATTTTTTCTTTCAATCTCCAACATATCCTCGCAAAACTGGTGTTTGGATAATAGTTTATCCAGAAGAATAACTGTGTTCCTTTTTCAATTTCAGCATTAATGTAGACGAATGCAAAAAAAATTTACTAAATTTATTCAAATATTACATGATGATTAACTTGAATGAACTAGACTATCTCGCTACAGTGTCGTATGTTTTCTTCGAGGTTTCCTTGGCTGGCCATTATGGACTATACTGTGCCCCTTAAAAGTGAGTTTTTCATAACCCCTGTAGCTAACTTTCTAAAATAGGAACGAAACATTGTTGAAAAATGTACAACAGTAATATTAGAAATCCTGCAAATTGCTTTTAATAGCATTATGAGGCGCATAAACTTACATATGCATATAACAAGCCGGGGGCATTTCCAACAGTTACTTTAATTTGGTTTATTTTGTTAATAAAAACGTTACTAACTTTCGTTTTAATTTTGAAGCATGTGGCTGATAATTATTTTATCTCTATAAAAGTAATAATACATTTGCCTGTTATTGATGATGTTAGTACGCAACTTGACAAATTTATTTCGTGATATTGTAAGCTTGTCGAACGTTTTCCATTTGATGACCACCTTTAACAAAGATAATTTTTGGTATCTCAGTACGTAATGCCGTATAAAAAGGTTCTTATGTCTACTAAATATTTTAAGACGCGTGTCGGACTGGATTTTTTATATTTCTCGAGCAGGATGAATATGGAGAGAATCAATTGATAATTTAGCAAACGATAGAAAATGTTATACCTACGCCTATTTGGATTTATTATACTTACTAGGTTTAAAATGTTCTCACAGAATTGGCTCTTCTATGATCATTTAATTTATCATCTTCTAAAGGCCTTTCTTAGATATTGATGTTATGAATTCTTTGTAGGATTTACTATTAGAGTAGGTAGGATTTACTATTAGAGTAGGCTTTTAAAGGTGTCTTATTTGACTTGAAAATCCAAACGTATCTACATACAAGAAATGCATATATATATATATATATATATATATATATATATATATATATATATATATATATATATATATATATATATATATATATATATATATATTGTACTACATTTTTGTGTAGTTTTGTAATTTACTAAACTTAATTATAGTAATCCAAGTGATAATTTACATTAATTTAGCATCACATGAGGAATATATCATAATGATCTAAACAGACCGTAAAAAGTTGTATGTTGCAACTCTATTATATATAGTAGAGGAGTAGAGAGATAATATATTATCTCTACTACGTAGATAGACAAAGATTACTTCTCTGCTATATAAATAGAGTTACAACATACAACTTTTTGTACTTATGCCTAATGCCAGGGATTCCCAAAGTGTGCGCCGTAGAGAGTATAGAGGGGCGCCGTGAGACGCCCCTGTTTACCATTGCCCGGAAACGAAGTTTAGGTATTCGGGGCTATAGAATAAACAATTCAAATCGCGCGCGCTACATTCAAATATGATGATAGCTATTGGCTTTATTTCAATAGAAGTAAACAATGAAGAAGGGCCACAGTGTGTGCTCTGTATGAAGTTTCTGTCGTCAGAAAGTATGCTCCCAAGTAAGCTGAAGCGACATCTTGAGACAGACCCTGCTGTGGTTGAAAAATCACATGATTTTTTTAATAGGGAGTTGCAAAATTTACAAAAACAAAAAAACGTGTTCACTCAACAAGCCTCAATACCTAGCAACGCACTGTTAGCATCATTCAAGGTGGCATACAGGGTGGCGAAATGCAAAAAAAAACTCACACTATCACAGAAGAGCTTACTCTACCGGCTACTCTCGACATGGTGAATATTATGATGGGAGAATCCGCGGTAAAACTAATTTCTAAGGTACCTTTATCTAACAACACTATTAGTCGAAGGATCCATGACATAGCTGACGATCTCAATCAACAATTAATAGAAAATATGAAAGGCAAGGAATTCGGCCTGCAACTTGATGAGGCTACTGACAGTAACAAAGACGCACATCTTATTTGTTACGTACGTTTTGTTGATGACAATATTATCGTTGAAGACCTTTTTTTCTGTAAAAGCATTACGGAAAGCGCAAAGGCTCAAGATTTGTTGGAAACTCTTGACAAGTTCATAAAAGAAAATTATTTAGATTGGGAAAAGTGTATCAGTGTATGTACTGATGGTGCTCGATCAATGTCTGGCAGGTATGGAGGAATACAAGCGCTTATTCGTAAAAAAGAACCGCATGCTATGTGGACCTATTGCATCATCCATTGGGAAGCGCTTGCGTCGAAGTTAATGAGCTCTGAATTGAACCAAGTATTAGAGCGTATCATTGACGTAGTAAACTACATAAAAACTAGACCGCTAAAAGCCAGATTTTTGATGTCTAGGTATGCCTAGATATGGGAACTGAACACAGAGCCCTGCTATATTACTGTAGTTCACGATGCCTTTCACGTGGAAATGTCTTATTACGTGCATTCGAATTACGTGAAGAAATTCACACTTTTTTACAAGAAGAAGGTCATGCAAACTCCAAATACTTTACCGATTCAAACTTTTTGCTAAAACTAGCATATTTGTGCGATATATTTGACAATCTGAATAATTTGAATGTGTCTGTGCAAGGCAATAACATGCACATTTTGAAGTTATTAGAGAAGATTGCGGCGTTTAGAAAAAACTACAATTGTGGATAACAAAAATTAATGAAGATGGCGGACAAGATTTTTTTCCGCATTGCATAAATACTTCTAATGAGCTTGTTGTCTCAGAAAACGTAATGTCTCTGTTTACGGAACACCTTTCGAAGCTCACAGAATGGATTTCGAAATACTTTGCCGAAGACGATGTCGAAAAATATGCGTGGATCCAAGATCCTTTCCATGCACAAGTTCCACCAGAATTCCTTTCGCAAGAAGAAGAGAGTCTTATTGAACTCTCTTGCGACAGCAGCCTAAAAACAGGATTCACGTGTTCCGATTTGGTGGAGTATTGGATATCGGTCAAAAATGAATACCCAACTTTAAGTTCAAAAGCATTAAGAATTCTCATTCCCTTTGCAACATCTTATTTATATGAGGCCGGATTTTCAGCTGCAGCTGTAATAAAAAGTAAATATCGGTCGAAGATAAATGTGGAGCAAGAAATGAGAGTAGCGGTATCAAGCCTTATCCCGCGCTTTGAAAAAATGTGTGGAGATCACCAAGCTCACACGTCACATTGATTAAGTTGTCATTGTATTTAATATCCTATTTTTCTTAAATTATAAATGTTTCTTGCGTGTCAATGAAAATATAAAAACTCAGTTTCATATTTCGGATGTTTTAATTTTTGTGCCTATCTACCTAGTATCCTTGTACCTTCTTTCGAGTATTAACGACTACGGGGCGCCGAGCCAAAATATTTAACCTGTAAGTGCGCCGCGAATTGAAAAAGTTTGGGAACCCCTGCCTTATGCCATAATAGAGCCATAAAATATGTTACAACATATTCTATGGCTCTATCATTATCATGATAGCTTATGTTTACTATATATAGGTACATTACAATTGATGCGATAGTTAATTAACAGATTCAATATAACATTAAAATGATGTTTATCAATTACAATAAATATTCAAAGTTAAATTTATACTATTGCAATACAATGGATATATTCATTATTAAAGGAAAGCACGATACTGCAGATGCAGAACGAAATATAAAGTACGAGGCCCTATACATACATATATCACATAGATACAATTTGTAGTGAAATACGAAAAAATAATCGACAATATTTAGAGCAATATTCTCTAAATATTGTCAGTTTTGAAAAATTGTCAATTTCAAATTCACAGTGTCTTGTATGTGATATGATTGTAACCAATATCGTTATGGTTCCTGATAACCTGATATACCACTTTACTACAAATCACGTCAGTCTTATTTCAAAAACTAAACAATATTTTCAAACGTTTTTGCATGCAAGACAAAATTCAAGTTTCTGACAAAGCACAACGTGATTCATACACGATAGCTGAATTAATTGTAAAGTTAAAACTGTATATCATAGCTAAATCTTTCCATTTTACCGGCATGTTCTAAATCAGTACAAATTATGTTAATAATAAGAAAGAAAGGTAGGCAAATATGCAAGAAAGTAACAATGAAAATTCTTCACTCGGATCTCATACAATAGGCAACAGAATTTAAATAGAATTAAAGAGATTATATTAAAATATAAGAAATAAAATGCATTGAAAATGTATTCGATAAAAGGGAAAAATAAAATTCAAACTAATTTTCTTCAGAAAATCGAACCGACTTGCGCTTTACCAGTCAAGTTAACATTATTAGGAAATGATTACACCCAAACTCAAATCCTAGAATAACACCAATTTCTATTTGTACCTAATTTTCCTTCAAGTTCAATAAGCAGACATAAATATATGGACCCCACAAGTAAGATGATAAGATCTGACAATACTCACAAAAAGTAAAGGTGAGAATATTACTATTTGTAAACAATTACCGCCGATTTGCAGTTCAAACAGTATTGCTTATTCATACGATAATTATTGCGCTTGAGGTATGCATTGCGATACTCACCAGACTTGTGTTTCATTGTTCATATTGACATATTAAAATATACCACCTTGTTATACGCAAAACAACTTCAATAATCACAGAGTAATTAGGTTAGCTATTAAATTGTACGAGTTTAACGCTCATCAGTATTAAATAATAGAGGACACACCTTTTTCCAGTGGAAAACATGAGCTCTATTCAAGATAAAATTAGTTCATCTAAAAATAGATTTTCATGCGATGTCACCTAATTTTATATATTGTCTTCGGTCACTTATATTAAACTAGACATATGAGAGAATGAGTTCTATAATTTGCTTTTTTGTAATACATTTTTCATATACAAATTTATTTATGATAACTACAGGTTATTTATACAGTGTTTTTATAAAGAAATTGATAAATTCGTAAAAAATTCAAGAAATAACTTTGGAGAATCATTCTCGGACCCGCCATTTTATTTTATTGCTAGATTGCACAATTTTTAAAATATAATTAATTATAAAAAAATTAAGCAAAACGATTTTGCAATTTTAAAAGACTATATTAAAAATAAATGCTGCACAATTAAATTAAAAATTAAATTGTCCGAACAGTAGCTAAGGCGACTAATAAATTATTTATGAACATTATTAGTAACTTCAGGAAGTACGAAGGTGGTCTGATTAGTTTCCAAATTAACAAAGATACAAGACATTTTTTCTTGAAATTTATTTTTATATTTCTACATAGTTTCCTTGTAAATCTACACACTTCTCCCAGCAGTGCTCCCATCTCTTTAACCCATCCAAATAATACTCGGCGTCTTTCTCTGCAAAATAATTGTTTACGAAGATGATGGCCTCCTCATTTGATGAAAATCTCTGTCCTCCGAGCGCAACATTTAGTTTAGGGAATAAAAAATAGTCATTTGGGGCTAGATATGGTGAGTAAGGAGGGTGGTCAAACAGTTCAAACTGTAATTCATGGATTTGTCCCATGGCTACCCCTGAGCTGTGAGACGAAGAAATTTTTTTTGCAAATGTCGCCGTTTTCTGCAATTTCTGCCTTCAGCTGATCAAGTAATGATGCATAGTATGCTCATGTAAGGGTTTTTCCTTTTTAAAGGTGATCGATTAAGATAACTCCATGACTATCCCAAAAAACAGTCGCTATCACTTTCCCAGCCGAAAAAACAGTTTTTGCTTTTTTTGGGGCCGATTCCCCCTTCGCAGTCCATTGTTTTGACTATATTTTTGTTTCTGGGGTATAATGGTGTACCCAAGTTTCATCTACATTACTCTGATTTATTGCGTTTAAGCTGCGCCAACAGAGCATTGGAGCATTCGAACACGTTTTTGGTCTAACGTGAGCAAACGCGGCAACCCAACGCATGGCCAACATACAACGCAACAACGCGCGGCAACCCACCAGCTTTTTCATGCCTAAATTTTGTTTCAATATGTGACAAACACATTCATAGGACATACTCATAGCCTCTACTATCTGTCTCACTTTAATTCGACGGTTGTCTAGCACCATTTGGTAAACTTGAGCGATGTTATCGTCAGTGGTTATAGTTTTTGGACGTCCCGAATGTTCATCGTCCCCCAAGCTGGTACAGTCACGTTTAAATTCAGCTGTCCAAAGTTTCACGGTGGTAAATTATGGTGCAGAATTCCCGTGCACATCGTCCAACTCCTCTTTGATTTGCGTAGGCGTATTGCCTTTCAAAAACAAATATTTAATGACAGCTCGATACTCGATTTTTCCATTTTCACAAAAACACTCACATCGACTCACTCAAACGATTGTCAGACAGCAACTTCCCGTCTAAAATGGCTGAAATGTTGGTGAGTACCTTTCAAAAGTTACGCAAACGCATTCTCTAGCTTTTGTTGCCGAGTGCTGCCATCTTCATGTTGAGGTCGGAAACTTTTCAGACTACCCTCGTATCCGTTGTATTTCGTGACGAATTCTTGCTTTTAAATCTTCTAGATTCTCCGGTCTAGTAACGTATACTTTGCTTTTTAAGTATTTCTACGAAAAGTAATCTAGGGGTGTCAAATCTGGCGATCTGACTGGTCATTCAACCAACCCTCTTCTCCCTATTCAATGATTCAGGAACATCTCATGTAAATAAATACGAACAGGTGCTACATAATAGGGAGGTATACCATCTTGTTGAGAGAAAAAGTAATTTGTCGGAATATTAAATTCCTCTACATCTGGATATACAGTTATTAGTGCAGCAATAAGGTCGACTTGAAGAAAATCCAAATATCATGCAGCAGTTACGTTCACGACACAAATAGGGACCCAGAATTTCTTCGTCGACTATGCCGCACTAGGCATTCACTTTCTTGTGAATATAGAAATATTAGCACTAATACAGTATATTAGAATGTTTGGCATTTACATAAGAGATTTCCCGATCTAAGTCGTAGGAGTTCTATTTATATGACAGGATTAAAACTTTACTATAATATGTTATGATTATATGATATAACATTTGCACATAGACGTGTAAAGAATACTCTAAGGACAAATATTTTTTCTTAAATCATTGCCAAAGTAATGCTCTTAAGAAAACATTTCTTTTCTGAGAGGGATATTTGTAGTATCTGGAGATTAATGGAATCCATTTTATACATTCTACAGTAATTGTTGTTTAGTTTTTAGGTAGTGGCGGCTGGTCAGGGGTGGCAGGGTGGGCAGTGCCCACCCAGCTGTTTCCTAGAAGAACACAGTTCCAAAGTTCGTTATTTATCGTTTATAGAAATTAGTGAAGATATAATTATGTAATATGTAATTAATTAAATACATTATATATTACATACTCGTAACAACAATAACACAATGAGAAGTTCTGATTATATATACCTACTAATGCTAACAGCGTAACCGTGGTGGAAAATTGCACTGCAGGTAAGTGCAGCAATTCGCTCTTCTAACCGTGGAACTAATTAATAGTTATCGTGGTTATGCCTAGCGTGGTGGGTGCCGGCCCGGATAGGCAGCCACGCCTTTTGCCTTTCTGGATTTGTATATACGAGACAGCGCAAGCGCCTCGCACAAATAAAAAATTATAGTTATTGCTTTAATAAATAAATACAAGTAAATAAGTGTCTACCAAGATTAGTTTTAAAATTAATATTGATATTATTGACATAGGTATACTTTCAACATCCCTTTAAAGTTTAAATTATTTGACAATAATATATATAAAATTAAATAAACAGTAAACATATGAATAGAATTAATTAATAGAATTACGAATGATTTGATTTATTTGAAGACATAAAAACAAAATTATACACATGTAAACTACATGAAACAATGTGAAACACGGGCACAGCTTACTCGAGTCTCGAGTAAGCTGTGACACGGGTGGGCTAAACCACCCTGCTGAAGAAGCCTTCGGCAAAGCGGGGAAGGAATCGAGAATCTCCGATCAGTCCGATCTCTGTATTTCTGAGTTCAGTTTTCAGAGACGTTGTAGAACGTTGTTTATCTCAGCGAGGTCTGTACTCTGTACGTTAGGATTTTAAAAATGTTAACGGTTCTTTAACAATAATTACAATAAATTAGTCTATCTGTGGAAGTTGGTACTTTACATTTGTGTTGTTTAGTATTGTATTTATTTATACCATGGCGAACGTGAGAGAAATTTCAACTTGAAAGCAGAAAGAATTTTAAATCTTAACATATCGTACAGTGACTAACATAAAGTGATGAGTGAAAGTTTTTTTTACTATATTTTACTTCATTATTTTGCACTATATAACCTACTAATAATTAGCTGTTGTCCACCCATGACAAATCACCACGAGCCGCCACTGTTTTCAGGTTGCTTTTGTTTTATCGTATTTTAGCTTTTATATTTTGCTTTTGTTTTTACGTAAATGTAATAACGCCAGCCATAAGAATTTGAAAATTAGTTTAGATATCTATGGGATATGTATATTTTTACATTAATTATTCGTGTAACTGTAATGGATACAAATGGTGGATCCATTTGTATCCATTACAGATTAATAATTCATAAATAACTCATCTATATAAAAATTCAAAACAATGAAGATATGGAATAATTATGACATTAATATGAACTAAGAAATAAGTTGGTTTGGACTTACCAACAAGAATTAAAATAAGTAATTTTAATTTCATTAATTGAGGATTGTTCAGATCGTTTATGGTACAATTCTGCACCCAGTAATCAGGATTCTAATATCCCAAGTTGATCTTTATTAAGAATGTGGAAATCAATAAGTACATCTACCAAAAAGTTAACTTCAATGGGAAATTTAAAACTGCAAACTTGAAGAAACAAATTTAGAGGAAAGTTTGTAAGGAAAACGTTTTCAAGATCAACGTTTTCATTTCAGTATCTAAATCACTTTGAGTATGTTCGACTTCAACTGTCTTCAAATAATCTTAACTCTTGTATATATTTATTTCAAAATCTGTATGCTAAAATCTGAATTGAAATAAACATATAGGTTTTATTTAAATATTTATAGTTAATAAACTACTTTTATATACGTGAAAATTGAAGTACCATATAAAATTGAATATAGTAAAAAAATTCAAAAATATATATTTTTTGTATTAATTTTATGTAAAATAGTATTAACAGATTTTAGAAATATTTTTAAAATATTAAGACTTTTGTAAATAAAAGAACTTTTTGAGTTGTATTATTTTTGCATTAGGATTATACTATAAAAATATGTTAAGATGCGATTTAAATAATAATTTCCCAATTTATGATAATGCTACCGTCTGTGTAGTATATATTTTTTAATTAAATTCAGGGGAGCGTTGCGTAGAGATAAGATTATCTACCTGTAGTGTAGTTTGATCTAAGTTGGTGTGATTTAATAAAGGCTGACAGCATTTATTTTTAGCCTTCTTTCCGAGGTTATTGTTTTGTTTTCCAACGATAAATTATCGTTTTATCCTTCGGCGAGGTTAAAGTAGACAGGTACTTGTAACAACTAATCCATTTTCATATGTATAAAAACCAATGAAGTTTAGTTTACGTTCGAAAATTGCCGATTATAAATACGATATCTTATAAGTGTAATTTCTAAATCAAAAATTGTTAATAATTTATTTTATTACAAAAAAAATGTTATATACAAGAGTGGGATAAAAAGTTTCTGGCCTGAGCCGGAGATAGCGCCATCAGGCCTAATTTTTGACTCGTACACTACAGTACTATCCCTGACTTCTATAATAACTTTCAGGTTCAGGTCGATTGCTCTGTTAGTATATGTTTGACAGCCTGTTGAATAAGACGCCTCGCTTGCTTATGTGAAAATGGAAACATTGGAGAAGCATGCGATCATCAAATACATCTATTTGAAAAGCTTAACACCACTTCAAACAAGAAATGGATTCAACAGTGAAGGACTCTTCTCCATCATATTCAACAACCAAGCAGTGGATTTCTGAATTTAAGAAAGATCGCATTAGCACTGATGGTAATCACGTTCAAGACACCCCGTTGAGGTTACAACTGCCGAATGGATTGAGAATATTGATATTCATAAGATCGTGGTGGAGAACCGCAGATTGAATGTGAGTGAGATAGCTGAGACTAGTGGGATGTGAACTGAACGTGTATGCAATATTTTACATCAAAATTTGTACATAGAGAGGCTCTGTGTTAGGTGGGTGCCGCGTTTGCTAACTATCGATCAAAAATTTCGCCGGGGGACTTTTCGACAGAGATTTTAGACTGTACGAGTGAAATCCCAGCGAATTTTTGCGTCGATTTATAACTGTTGATGAAACTCGGTGTAATGGGTCCATCCATCCACTGGTGTGAATGGGAGTGTAATGGGTTCACCATTACACTCGTGAAAGTAAGCAACAGTCAAAACAATGGACGGTAGCAGGTAAACGAACCCCAAAGAACCATCAATGGTGAATACTATGCAGAGTTACTAAATCGATTGAGTGATGAAATGAAGGAAAAATTATCTCATTTGGCGAAGATAGAGATCTTGTTTCACCATGACAATGCACCTGCTCATTCGTGAATCATTACAATGACTAATATCAACGAATTAAAATTCGATCTATCCCAGGGACTATTATTTGTTTCCTAACCTCAAAACATGGCTCAGAGGTAAAAGATTTATGAGCAACGAGGAAGTCATCAATGCTGCAAATGCGTATTTTGAAGGGCTCGACAAATCCTTCTAAAAAAATGGTATCATTGCATTATAGCATCGTTATGAAAAATGTATTGTACTTTCCGAAGATTATGTTAAAAAATAAAATAGCAAAAACATTTTTCTTCATCGGGCCGGAAACTTTTTACCCCACCCTCGTAGAATGTTACACAGCAAGAAGCAGAAATTATTCATCATTGGGTAGTTTTATCAAAAACCCCACGTTTCAATTACTTGCCATTACATTAAAAATAATAATCAACATTTTCTGTGTTTATATTCTTAAAACATTCTTATCTTTTTTCTATTATCATGGAAGACTTCGAGATTAACTTGTATGTTCTCTTATTTCGTGGAATTGCTAGAAATACCTACATTTAGCAATATAATTTATGTTGTTACATTTTCTACATTCATAAAGTACAGAAATCTTTCTTATCTCACATTCTCAGGTCCAAAGTTGAAATGTGTTAAAGACATATTAATCAGAGACTATACAAGAAACCCTAAATGTTTTCAACCATTACGGAAAAAAAATATTGAAGCGATTTTTAATTCTTAATATAAAACAGATGGCATATTCTTCGATCCTTCACTTTCTAGAATAAGAATTTCCTTCTCTAAGCATGATCTAATGAAATTTTAAACATTATCTATACAATGCAGTTTATCCGTGTTTTTTTTAATATATTCTCCTCGCCAGTTTCTATATAGATTTTTTTTTTTGTGAAGAATTGAATATGTTTTGCTACTTTGATACCTTTCCTTCTCACTCTAAAACATAAGGTTTATAGATCTTCTCTATAGATGGAGAAGATGTGATTCCTTGTTGATATGTATACTGCTCGTCAAAAATAGGAACAAGTCTCTATCGCACCGCCCACGAAGTGCGCAATAAATAGCCTGGTCTAAGTAAATAGCCGAATGCTACCCTCAGTCCTTCTTCTGCGCATACATAAAAAAATCTCACACTTTTTCTATTATTGACGAGCATAATACAAGATTTTCACTTTTTCACTTTTAAATGACTGCATTTTTGAGACCCCAGTATGCTATATTGTTGATATCATCATTCATAGTACCGTCTAATAATATAATACTGGCTATTACCAGAAAGATCATCATAATAGATTGCCTTGTTATCCCAGTTTTCACAAGAATCGCTTAAAAAATGGCGACAATATTGCCACTGCGACTCGACGTAGTCCACCCTGTACACATGTACACGTGTAGTTCATTGTTTAAAACTGTACAGAAATACGTTACTGTAGATTAAAATCCAATTACTTAACTATGCCTTATCGCATTAATTCTTTAGTTATTAGTTATTTTAAAAACTATGCTAAAGTAATTGTTAGTATGGCAGTAAACAATTGAGTCAGCTTTTTTATTAAAATTTACAATTTATTTTAATTTCTTAATTGTCTTACCATTCTTAATAAAGTATAACAATGCTCCGTTCATAACACTTCATGTGAATAAATACAAAAATTATCCAAACTAGATAATATAATAGAAATAATATATTTTATTTTCATAGTAATGAAATAAGATAACGGAAATGTATTCAACTGAAATCATGTTATTTTGCATACATGGATGCCTATAAATAAGGTAACTAATATTTGTATTCAAATAACTATTTACCGTGTTTGATACTTAAGCCATAATAGAAAGGTTCCATTATTGAAAAGAAATTGCAACGGTGAACTTTCTCAAAGATTAGTTAAAGCAACTATATCCTACCAATGGTAGGATAATAATTATGATTTAAGAACCAGAAAATAAATGACTGCACACTCGTACTTATAGTTCTATTCTTCAAAGACCAACAAAATCAATAATTTTGAGAATAGAAATGCGAATTAAAATTGACCAATATTAAAACTGTCTTTTGAACATTTTATGATATCATAAAATCTTTCATTCTGGAACCTAAAATAATTTTGTAGGAAAATGCATAACCCTATACAAGAATTCTATCGAATATTATACAAGAAACCTTTGACGTTTTCATCAAGTACGAACAAAAAAAAATTGGATATAAAACAGCTACGTTTAATTCAGGATCATTAACGCATGATGTATAGATGGTATATCATTCGATCCTTCACTATTTTGTACAATATATGTATATTGTATCCTTCCTGTATATGTACATATATTGTATCCAATTCCTATTAGGAATTAAAAATATATAAAAATTGAGTATTTTTCCCAAAATGTAAAGTCTGTAATCTTGCGAATGTGGAATACTCGTAGTCATCATCATGAGGTCATCAGTCCTAAGACTGGTTGGATGCTAACTTCCAGCTTCTCCTACATTGTGCTAACCTACGCATTTCGCTAATTATACTACAACCTACATCCCTTACTATTTGCGAGCAGTACTCTCATCTAGGCCTACCTCTGGCTGTCTTCACTCCTATTTCTGCCTCCAAAATATCGCGGGCTATTCCCCCATGTTTCAGCAAGTGGCCTACCATGTCTTCTCTTCTTTATGTTTTTCCACATACTTCTTTTCTCGCCGACTTTCTCTAATACTTCTTCGTTTCTAACCCTATCAGTCCACAGTATTTTCATCATTCTTCGGTAACACCACATCTCAAAAGCTTCTAATTTCTTCCTACTTGCTTCCCCTACCGTCCAGGTTTTGCAACCGTATAGTGCCGTGCTCCATACACATGTTTTCAAAAATTTCTTCCTTGTTTCTAAGTTTATTACCCCCAAGCATAAAAGTGCTTTCTTTTTGTTAAAAGCTACGCTATTCTAAAAAAGCTAAGCTACTCGACCCTGCGCTATTCTTTGCTTTATATATTTATCGCTTCTTCCATCCCAATTTATTTTACTTCCTAAATAAGTGAATTCTTTAACTTCCTCCAATCTTTCATTATTAATTTTTACTTTCGTTTTTGCTCTGCTCTCGCGCCCTCTGCACACTAACACTTTAGTTTTGTTTTTATTCACCCTCATTCCGTATTCCTCTGTCAACACTGCCTCCATTTCTTTGAACGCTGATTCTAATTCCTCCTTACTAGATGCTAATACTGCTATATCATCCGCGAATCTCAGCATTTTTAATTTCTATCCCTGTACTTTAATCCACTCTATCGTTTACCACATTAATCGCCTCTTCGATGTGCAGATTAAAAATTAGTGGTGATAGCGTACATCCTTGTCTTACTCCTTTCCTAATACCTACTTCCTTTCTTTCCCCTTCTACTTCTATAACAGCAGTTTGCTCTTTGTATAGATGGTGTACTACTCTCCTATCTCTATACTTCATTCCCGCGCTCTTTAGTATCTCGAACATTTTTTCCCATCTTACATTATCAAAAGCTTTTTCTAAATCTATAAATCCTATATAAGCGTTCCTTCCTTTTTCTATTGTTTTCTCTAACATTACTCTTAGCGCCAGAATAGCTTCGCGAGTTCCCCTATTTCGCCTAGACCCGAATTGGTCTTCTCCTAGTATTTCCTCCGCTGTATTTTCCATCGTCTTCTGCACTATTCTGGGTAAGATTTTTGACGCGTGGGAAGTTAGGCTAATCGTTCTAAAGTTCTCGCATTTCTCGGCTCCTCACTTTTTCGGTATAGTAACAATAATGTTCCTCTTATAATCCTCTGGCATCTCGCCCGTTTCGTATATGTATTTTACCAGTTCAAACAGCCTATTTACTAATTTCTGTCCCACACATTTCAAAATTTCCGCCTGTAATTTATCTACACCCGGCGCTTTATTGTTATTTAGCCCCCTTAGTGCTATTTCAAATTCCTCTCCCAATATAGGTTTTCCTACATCTTCCCTATCGATGCTAGATTCTTCCTCTAATATCTCTCCTAATTCCTGACCCTCGTATAAATTTCCTAAGTACTGCTTCCATCTATCCGCTTTCTCTTCTCTTCCGATCAGTATGTCCCCCGATTGACTCCTAACGTTTCTACTTATTGGTCCTATATCCCTGAAGTTCCTCTTAATTATTTTGTAAGCCTCATCGGTCTTACCTACTTGGAGCTTATCTTCTGCTTCTTTGCATTTATCCTCTATCTATTGTTCTTTCGCTTTTCTACACTTTCTAATGATTTCCCACTTTTCTAATGACTTATAAGTTTTCAGTCCTTCCTCGTCTCGTCTGCTTTTGTAGCCTCATCTCTTTTGTATTAAGTTTAAGATTTCGTCCGTTATCCAGGGCTTCCTAGCTTCCCGTCTCTCGTGTCCTAAAACGTCCGTAGCTGCGGAGGATAAATAAAGGATAAATGCAAAGAAGCAGAAGATAAGCTCCAAGTAGGTAAGACCGATGAGGCTTACAAAATAATTAAGAGGAACTTCAGGGATATAGGACCAATAAGTAGAAACGTTAGGAGTCAATCGGGGGACATACTGATCGGAAGAGAAGAGAAAGCGGATAGATGGAAGCAGTACTTAGAAAATTTATACGAGGGTCAGGAATTAGGAGAGGAAGAATCTAGCATCGATAGGGAAGATGTAGGAAAACCTATATTGAGAGAGGAATTTGAACTCAACTAAATCGTATCGGATTGATCGGGTTTTGACTGATACTGATTGGGGACATCTCCCAGAAGACATCTATTGGTTTTGAGGTGGACAGGACATACCCTACCCTGCCCGTGGGTCATGAGAAAGCACAATGGTGGATTTGAAAATTGTTTTTGTTAGCACGATCACTCAATTAAATCGTGTCGGTTCGATCGGGTTTCAACTGATTTTAATTAGGGCGCCTACCAGACGACATATATCAATTTTGAGGTGGATGGTATATACCCCACCCTGTCCATGAGTCATGAGACAGCACGATGGTGGACTATTTGACAAAAATTGAAAAAAGTAAAACTGTCGCATAAAACACATATTCTGCATTTATGTGTTGGTCTATTTTTTCTCGGCCACTCAATTTCGAGATAGAAATGTTCTACATGTGAAAAAGTCCATTTTAAAGTTTTAAAACTGT
The DNA here is from genome assembly GCA_037954035.1 of Rosalia funebris. Lineage (NCBI taxonomy): Eukaryota > Metazoa > Arthropoda > Insecta > Coleoptera > Cerambycidae > Rosalia > Rosalia funebris. Next base: position 3,504,678 of record JAZFAV010000010.1, on the reverse strand, counting down.
TTATCTTTTATTTTATTATTATTTACGTGAAGACTTATTAAATATCAATGAAAGTAAATACTGAAGTGATATTTCAAATATTATACTACAATGGCAAGAGAAGTTCTTTTTTCAATTTACCAAACAAATCCAGAGTGAAATATTAGCATCCAATTTAAATACCTAGTATTAATTAAAAACCAAATTATACAAAAGATATATTGTTATTCTCGGAGAAATCGACATTTTCTTTCCCCTATGCCATCAATTTATTTTTATCATAAATAAGGTCACATACCGTATTAAAATATGTTTCAAATATGAAGAGAATCATAATGTCATAACATCTGTAAAAAGCCTCTGTTTCATGTAAGAAAAGGATGTGATCGTAAAACTGCCTACGTGATTGTGAAAAACTCAATTTTTTAACGATATCATATTGGTAAATTTCTCAACAAAGATCCAAATGGCCACTATTTAATGAGGAAAATAGTTTAATCATTTTAAGTTTATTTTAATGAACTTTATAAAGAAAATCTTTATATACAATGTACTTTTTATTTCTATTTGTAGCCCATATTCTATAGATAAATTCATAAAAATAATCTCAGACAATGTAGATCAAGAAAAGATCTTGACGTAACATAGTAGAATTGCAAAACTTAAAAACAACGTTCATTGTTAATAATAATAAGACAATAGATTTTTCCATCGCTTGTTTTGTTAGAATAATTGTTATAAAGATGGCAGTTACACTGTCCAAGTGGTGAAATTGATAATATGGAAAAATACCCTACCATATATACCGTATATTGATTTTGCCCAAGTGAATTATTTGGATTTTGACAAAAAGTATTTCTTTCAGGGAAATACTAACAGCTCCCAAAAACAACCAAAGCCAGTATTTAAAATGGCCTGAGATTGTTCGTGAATATGTTAAAATGTCCTTATCATTAAAATATTCATATATCGCTTATAGTGGCTTCATGAATTACAGTTTTGTTCTAAAATCAGGCATCACCCTATCGTTTACTGTAATAGACTTATTAATAATGTTGACGACTGCAAATTTATGTATCCTGAAATGTGAAATAAAGTAATGTCTTCCTTAATTGGCATATAACTCAAATTTAATTTGCGCGGTTTGGGATTCATAAGAAACTTCCATTTAGTACCAATTTTAGGCAATTTTAAAAGAGACCAGCTTGGGGGAGGTGTATATGTATATCAAGGATGTAAAAATATGTTGTTAACTACAATAATTACACTATCAAACGTTTATTTGATATATCCCACTCAGTATTACGTGATCTTAGTATTCAAGTTTTTAACACAAATATCTCAAAATATACATTTTACGCCTAAACTTTTATATGCTTTAGAAATTAATTTTACATCATATGGATACAACTTGTTTGTTTTTTTTTGTATAATAAACACTGAATTTGTAAACATAACCAATATTATTAAATTGTCAATTCAAGGAATTTGTCAATTCCTGTCCAATGAATATATTAGTCCTCGAAAGGATTATATTCAAGGAATTAGTTCTTGAATCGCTCGGTATATCATGTTGATACACAGAAACTAAAGGTACGTGTCGATTGATTTTTCATGCTTTTACACTGTAACCACATCGAAAAGTGTATCGAAAGATACTATCACTAACGTTTTTTAACACCTAAAATATATCCACCGGTAATAAAGAGGTCAATAATAATATAATAAAATGTTTACATGCCCCATTTTAATTAATAGAAGCGCTGAGTGAACTAAGGAATATTTCCGTTAATGCGAAACAATTTGGGAGCTATCATTGAACGTTTATTCAGTGGGCACGCAAATGTTGGAATAAATTCGATAAAACTACTACTGGGCAAGCAAAACAATGCTTGGACAAGTCTACTTTATTCTTTAGATGCGCATTTTTTGATATATGAATTTTTCGAAATCGATGGTTTCTTTAAATGGTACCACACTTATCTGTATAATGCATACAATTTTGTGGTCGGTTCCACACAATAATTGTTTTGAGATAAACACTGTCTTAGGAAATTAATCAGAATAATGTTATGGAAAATAATAATTAATATAAAATAATACAAAAACTATTCAGTAATCAAAATGTCTGGCCATTCACCTCAATGCCAATGTGAAAGTCGAAAGTGGAATTTTTGTAAACCGTTATTTAGCGTTTCAACATTAATTAACCTTACTTCGTTCCCAATTATGTATTTTAATGCCTCAATAGTATTTGGTCTATTAATATATACCTTGGATTTAAGGCAACCCCATAAAAAATGGCCTGCGAAATTAGATCTGAGGAGCTAGCCGATTATTCTATAGATCCTCTTCTATCAATCCACTTATTGGAAAAGACGGTCTTTAGATAGTCACTCACAATTTATAAATAATGTGATAACGTGCCATCATCATATGAAGACCATATTGATTATTCTGGTGTTTTAGGAAATTCATTATTCACTGCATCCAAAGATGCAGTTTCACACGCTAACAAAAAGTCGCCTCGTCAGACAAAACAACCTGTTATTATTTCATTTTTCAGAAAAGTCTATTCTGCGTCAAAGTTCCTAAAGTCTTCCTAAAGTTCGTCATCCAATTGTATTTTGTAGTAGATTTCAATGAAAAATTTTTACAGCTCTAACAACCAATTAAATTTCGTTATTTCTTGTCATGTGACACAAATCACTCAACCATTTTAACATTATACTGATAACACCATCCAGGGAAATTTTCAATCACTATGACAACAAAATTATTTAACTTTGACAACTTCATAATAACTGCCAAATAAATTTCAAAATGTCACGTTTTGGCAATGCCAATTCTCAATCTATAAACGCGCTAAGCAAAGAGAAATTCCAATAAATACCACAAAAAGTCACAAATACACATGGGGAATATTTATGGAGTTTTGCCATAAACGAAAATATGAATTAAATAAGCATAGAAGCGTAGAAAGACTGGCATTGATACTGCAAGATTGGGCGGTCAATATGAGGAAGAAAAATGGAACAGAATTCAAAGAAGCAACAGTAAAAACTATGTGGAACGTTTCGTGCAAACTTTTACAAGAAAAGTACTATAATGACTATAAGATTATGATTGACCCATTTAAGAGCTTAGTATTTATACCTGTCCGAGATGCCCGCGATGCAACCAGGAAGAAACTGCAAGCAGATCCATGCAAACGTAAGACCAGTTCAGTTTATTAAGTTTGTCTGAAATAAACCAAATAATATTGTTCTGGAATGAAAATACCCCTGAAGGTCTTATGCGTAAATTCTACCATATTGCTGCTGTGGAATTAGCGTGGAGAGGAGGCGAGGCAGTTGCCTGTCTCTTGGATTCTTTTCAAATCGAGAATAATAACGATGGCTCTCCAGCAAATCGCATTGAATATAATCCAGTGTTCAGTAAAGCTTGCCAAGGCGGTTCAAAAAGCTGTACAAATAGTAAATGGTTGATTACCAATAGTGAAAGTCTGCCTTGTACGCCTTCTTCATAAACTGATATCAAAACGAGGCGAACTATTACCTCACCACGGCTGTTCTTAAAACCAAATCAACACTGGAATGTAAAGAACAAAAAGATAACGAACCATTCGAACAGGTCAACTGCTGTTAGCGAATTAACAAAAAATGGTGTGCAAGAACAACAATTGCTGAAAATTACTGGTAATAACAATTCAAATTCTATAAAACCATACTTAAACATTGACCAAGAACATCACAATAAGATCATAAATACTATGCGTGGTAATAGATCTTCTATAGTAGAAAAAAATAACCAATCCAATGCTGCGTTAAATTTTAGTAACTGTACCTTTACCAACTATACTTTTAATAAATAAATAATTGCTTTATTGTGTTCCGACTTTTTGATTTTATTTTCTCGAAAAATTTTCTGACCGAATATCCCTCTGGCATTGACAAATGCCTCATAATTTTATGACAATCTCAAGTACGTTGCTTGGTAATAACCCTCTGCCTTCGGTGTCGGGCTATTACCAAGCAACGTGCTTTCGATTGCCATAAAATTATCTCGTACATTATTATCAATGTCCTAGGTATATTATAGCTGATAATACATCGCAAGCTTCGATAACATTTTGTGGGTTGATTGATGAGGATTTTCCTCTATAGTTAGTAACACTTTCAACTATATATCCTCCAAAACGACAAGATGACCTTTGGCATAATTATCTCACATTACCGATTTTTAAAATTTTCTTCAATTGCACTTGCAGTGAAGCGTGTAATAGGTCGTTCAGAATACTTATTATTAAATAACGCACAAACCTCAGTTTGTGTACAGGTCCTGTCTACATATAAGAAACTATCATCATCAAGGATATTTCGTTTTACTTCACTTAAACGCATCATATTTTGAAAATTTGTAAGAGTAGGTAAATAAAATTGTCATGCATCATAACAAACGCAGATAGCCAGGTAACGTAAAAACAATAAAAAATTTAGAAACAGTAAAATGTAGAATTCTCAAAAAAGTAGTTACAACCAGTCATGAAGTCATCGGTCCTAAGACTGGTTGGACGCTAACCTCCAGCTTCTCCTATCTTGTGCTAACCTACGCATTTCGCTAATTGTGCTACAACCTACATCCTTTACTATTTGCGAGCAGTAGTCTAATCTAGGCCTACCTCTGCCTTTCTTCACTCCTATTTCTGCCTCCAAAATATCGCAGACTATTCCCCCATGTCTCAGCAAGTGGTCTACCATTATATCTCTTCTCTTCTTTATGTTTTTTCACATACTTCTTTCCTCGCCGACTTTCTCTAATACTTCTTCGTTTCTAACCCTATCAGTCCACGGTATTTTCATCATTCTTCGGTAACACCACATCTCAAAAGCTTCTAATTTCTTCCTACTTGCTTTCCCTACCGTCCAGGTTTCGCAGCCGTATTGTGCCGTGCTCCATATACACGTTTTCAAAAATCTCTTTCTTATATCTAAGTTTATTACCCCCGAGCATAAAAGTGCTTTCTTTTTGTTAAAAGCTACTCGACCCTGCGTTATTATTTGTTTTATATCTTTATGGCTTCTTCCATCCCAATTTATTTTACTTCCTAAACAAGTGAAGTCTTTAGCTTCCTCCAATCTTTTATTATTAATTTGTACTTTCGTTTTTGCTCTGCTCTAGCGCCCTCTGCACACTAACACTTTAGTTTTGTTTTTATTCACCCTCATTCCGTATTCCTCTGTCAACACTGCCTCCATTTACAATTTACAACCAGTGTCGGAATGAAATAACGGAAATACATACTATTTTAAATTAACTTAATATATTTCTCTAACGATTTGTTATGTAATCTACCACAAAATTTTACCACCATACGTAAAGCTGTTCCCTTAAATGACATTGTCAGATAAGGATGTCACCATTTAAAAATAGTCGATGACGTCATAATCCTAATAGTAATGCAAAAAAATACGTCAAAAAATATATGTATACCAAAAAAAAAAAAAAAAATTCGCGTCTAAAAATACAATCAACCAATCCGAGCATGTTTTCCTACTTGCTTCGTGAGCAAAATTTTTTTTACATCAATGGGAACATTCATTCATGTTAAATGTTATTTTTCTACAAATATTCAGTCTCATTTATTCAAATTCATTATTTCATTGAAACTGGTCGTTCCGTGATGCTCTCTGGAAAGTTTCCCTGAACGCATGATTTCATTGCGTGAGGATGTGGAATAGCTTCCTCGGTCACCAGACCTGTCACCTTGTGACTACTTTTTATGGAGCTACTTTAAGCTAATGTTTACATAGACAAACCGTGAACTCTTAAAGCTCTTTCCGAAACAATAACGCGCAAAATTGAAAAGATCCCTCTTGCCATATTGGAAAAGAGTATGGAGCTGACTTATGTTATGTATTATTTAATGGCAATACACTAATGTATAAAAAGAATAAATTTTAAAATTCGTTCAAAAATAAGCTTATCATTCTTTTCAAAACCAGCATACCTCCCTGACGGACCCTGTATATATATATATATATATATATATATATATATATATATATATATATATATATATATATATATATATATATATATATATGAAAATGTTCCTGTTATATTCTCACTACTAGAATAAATTACTAGAAAGAATAACAAAGTGATTGAATAAACTGCAGGTATGGAATGATCTTTGTTAGCATTCTGATGTAGAACTGCTTTTTAAATTTATCAGTCCATTGATTTCGTTATACGAGCTTATGAAATTCCTTTGTGTAAATGTAGTTAAAAGTTTTCTTTTCCTAAACAAGAATGCGTTTCCTTAACAAGAATGGTTAGTTCTCGGATAAAGAAACTCCATTCTTGTTATCGAGATGCTAGGATTTAATCTAATTCAATCGGTTTAATGGGCATATTTAAATTATGATTCAACTAACTCAACTCGGAATTAAATGTGATTATTTCAGTCAACTTCTAGAAGGTACACATTCTGATTCTTCTTTTTTTAATATTCATTTTTATTTACTGTCATCACATCATCATCGTCATCATCAAGTGGTGCTGTGGTTTAGTGTATGTATAATTGAGATGTTCTATATAAATCTACTTTAGGGTAAAAATTTTACTCAAATGATACCCTCACAGAATTTGATTTTATCAAATATTTTAAAGAGATTATTCTATCACTTCGGTTTTGTTATTGGAATCATGAAAGGCTTTGTCCGACCAATACTATTTCTATGTAATTTACTTGTATCAGTCTAAATCAAAATATTTATCCATCATTTTGCAAACGTGCCATACATAACAACAATCTCGTTAAGAATTATGGAAAAATCACAACGCGGAACAATGCATTCTATATAGTTTTATAGTCCAAATAATTAATAAACTTGAATGTCTCAATGTATTAAATTAGTTTAGCTTTAACATACCAAATTTGAAGTTCATTGAAGAGAAATATTTCAACTCTTTATTTGGCAACAGCACGCACAAAAAGTATTACAATTGTCACCATGTTATGTTATGCGAGAAATTTATAACTTTCTACAGGATGGTGTAGATATTTTTAACTGTAAAGTATCTTCTAGTAAAAGCAGTTCTGAAACTTAATGTAAATAACCATAGTTAAATGTTAAAGAGAGAGGTTTTAATACTATGTAATAATATAATAATTAGACACCGCAGGTGGATTGGAATTGAGTTTGGTAGATAAACGCCATTTGCTGGAATATATTTATAGGATAAGAAAATATAATTAATGTAATATTTTTATCAGATAAGTTTATAACACTCTACTGGAATAAAACCAATTGAACAGTTTCTTTTATTTTATGTAATTGCTTTACATATTTTCCCCTTGGATCACGGAAAATTATCGTTTTTTAAACAAAGATACCTTTAAGTGCCACCAAGTAATAAAATGCTTTCGATACATTCTCCTCAAATATAGGCGATAATAAATTTAATTTAAACTTAAGCTCTTGATCAATAAAGTGTGCCCATTGCGCCCAAGAGCATAATTATCTTCAAAATTACCTCCTTCTTGCCCATATCTCAAGGGCATATTGAACGTGTGATGCATAAAATTTTGCAGTAGATTACACACATAGTAATTGGTTTGAGATAAACACTATTTTAGGAAATTAATCAGAATAATGATATGAAAAATAAAAATTAATACAAACAAAAATTATTCAGTATTTAAAATGTTCGTTTTTCAATGTGTCTCGTTACATTTTTTCTCGATGGTATGTATGATATTGAATAGCACAAACATGATACTGAGCTCGTCAGAGTCAATTGAATATTGACTTTGATGCCTTTTTGTTCTCCTTTATATTTCTTTGCTCAAAGAAAACAGATTGAAAACACTTTAGAACTAATCAACAAAAATATTTATCTAAAAATACCATTAATAACGGCAGAATACATAGAAGAAGCAGTAAATTATTTGACGGCTAATATGCAACAGGCAGGTTGGAAATCAACTTCGGAATCGAAAAAAGCAGAAGCAAAAGACATATGCCGAATTATCATTAAACAAAAAATATCTGAAAATCGTAAACTAATAAAACAGTGGCAGATTACAAGATCCCCTCATGACAAGTCTAAACCCAACAAAGCAGTAAAAGAATTAAAACTGTTACTGAATGAAAACAAGGATGCTTCAAGACGTACTTGAAAACCTAGCAGCCCGAGATGTTCCCGGCTAACAAGAAATCGCCGAGAAAACTAAAATAATGAAAAAAAACCATCATTCTCGATACTCGAGATTGAGTATTGTAGGAGTTGCTGTCTCAGTACTCGAGTCAGCAACTCCTCGATGCTCCAGGACAATTAGAACTCCCAATTAAACCCCACATAAATACTAAAATTAAGCTAATAAGAAACAAGAAGCTAGATCCAAAAAATACACCAAGTTATGGACGTGATAACGGGAAGAATACTGAAAGAACTACCTGAACTTTGTATAAAGTTTACTCAAATGTTTAATGCTATTAATACAATTGGACACTTTCCAAATTAGTGGAAGGTATAACAACTAATAGTGATCCCAAAATCAGGAAAACCTGCAGCAGAGACAACATCCTACAGGCCTATAGTCTACTATCAATATTGCCAAAACTGTATGAAAAGTTACTCCTAGAGAAACTGAAACCTACTATTCACCGCCTCATCCCAAATCATCAGTTCGAATTCAGGCAGGAACACTCAACCATAGAACAAGTGCACAGAATCACATTTAAAATCAGACAAGCACTTGAAGACAAAAGCTACTATACAGCAGCATTTCTTGATATAGGACAATCTTTTGACAAAGTTTGGCATGCAGGACTAATGTATAAAATCAGAAAAGGGTTCCCTGATAATCTATATAGCATATATCATACTCGGAGAACAGGCATTTCCTAGTAAAAATTCAAGATGAACAAACCGTGCTCTTACCAATAAAATCTAATGTCACACAAGGTAGTATACTGGGGCCTATGCTGTACTTGATTTATAAAGTGATGTTCTCACTAGTACTAATATCACTTCAGTCGCGTTTGCGGAAGACATAGCAATACTAGCGACACATAAAACGTCAAGAACAGCCATAATTTTGTTACAAAACCGCTTACATAAAATCCAAACGTGGTTAGAAAAAAACGAATAAATAGCGGTAATTAAAGTAAATCAGTACATGTGACTTTTACCCCTAATAAAGACAGTTGCCCTCTAATCAATAATCATGCTGAGCAATCAGCCACTAACAAAAAAAAAATAAGAAGCCAAATATTTAGGAATACATCTAGATCGCAGGCTCACCTGGCGAAAGCATATATTCATGAAAAGAAAACAACTGGAACTAAAACTTTATTGACTCACTGGAAACAATCACAACTTACGCTGAGCAATAAACTCCTAATTTACAAAAGCGTTTTAATACTCGCCTGGACATATAGAATCCAAATGTGGGGCTCAGCCTCCAATTCCAATATTGAAATACTTGAAAGTTTCAGTCCAAAGGGCTGTGAATAATCGTAGATGCCCCATGGTTCGTTCCAAACGAAATAATTAACCGCAATCTAAAGGTAATGAATGTACGAGTAAAACAAGAAATAAAGAATCATAGTGAGAGATACTTACAAAGACTAAGTGCTCATCCAAACAATTTGGTGCCACAACTACGTAGAAGATTTATTTACCGTAGACCTAAACGGTATGATTCGCAAGACTTACCAGGATTTTAAATTTATAAGTTTATAAGCAAAAACCCAGTGGTTAAATATTAATCATGTAATTGCATTCAAAGGAGAAAGCCAATGGGCCCCCTCCTGCATGTCAACTAATACTGTCATAGAAATTACTGAATGCCCCACTAGGATAGATTATAATAAACTGGAACAACAACAAAATTGTTATAGCAAGCATATTTCACATTGTTTTTATTACCGTTCCTTTAAAATACCTATTCCCTCAACTTCGTCCATGTTATCATACCTACATGAAAATATCCTGAATAGATATTCTTTATATTTATAACTTATTATATACGTACATTGTAAGATTTCAAATAATTATCGCATTATTATTCACCTTCAGACACGCAACTACCTTATCCAAATTAGTCGTGTAATTTTTGTGAGTAAGCTGAAATATGCTTTCCTCCCATGTGAAATACTTAAATGATCGATACATTGTAAGGCCTAAAATAGACTATTTTTCTTGCTACTCAATGAGATTAATAATGGTCCCATTATGGATACACGCATGATTAAAAATAGAAGTAAGTTGTTTGCAGATATGTAATGGTTTATTTCGGTCGTGGAGTATCCATTATTTTAACTATGTAAAACTTGTAGTCATCAAACTGAATATAGAAATGAAAATTAATTATTAATTATACGGAACAATGACAATTATGTATCACTGGCTAGATTAACTTACATTCCAACAGATTTTCAACAAGGTATATCTTATGTCAGATAACGGTTATTCTTAAATACTAGACTATTATGATATTAATAAATGACAATCTAGTATTTATATATTTTCTTGTAGATCTTCTACCTCAATTTAGAATTTAGTAAGACGTAAATGTCTAGTGCATAGTCAGTATATACTAGATGACCAAAAACTCAAATAATTTCTTTATATTTACTTTTACATACAAATAGCACCTAGGTGTTAAATTGTTTTCCATGAAAAACATGTGCATAAGTCTACGTGCTAGGAAATCTTAAGACTCTGAACAACAACAATCTATCAATCTATTTTATAACGAAGGATTAAGGTATTCAGAAAGTTGGAGATAACTAGGAGTCAGTTAAATACTATACGGTGTCTCAGTTGGAACTATAGGATTTGAATTGCGCGCCATTTGTATTCTGTCAAAGATAAGGCGTCAATATTTAACGACTGTCATCTACAAACCATACGACGTCAACATGCCGTGATTAAGATTTACTTTGCGTACAAATATTTTATGAAAGTGAGCGGTCATTTACAACTGCATTAAGAAAAATTCGCACAAAATTAAGTTAAAATAAAGCACCTACAAAGTTAACAGTTGATAATTTAATCAATAAATTTGAAGAGGCGGATTCTGTTAGTGATAAGGCAACGCCAATACGTCCTCGTCGTGGTCGGTCAGGGGAAAATATTGCTGCAATGAGAGAAAGTATCTAAACACATTAATTCGACGTCGTGCACAACAATTTCACTCTTGATCCTGTCAAAAGTCACTACGCATCGGATTTTAAAGAAAGATCTACAACTGCCGGCATATAAAATTCAGTTGACACAATAATTAAAAGTTACAGACCATCTACAACATCGTGCATTTAGGTGGGTGTTAGAAAAGAAAGAAGGTGATGCAACCAAATTTTATTTAGCGATAAAGCACATTTTCATCCTGACGGATACGTCAGCAAACAACATTGTCGAATTTGTTCACGATGAACTGTTCACGATAAGGAAATGCATCCATAGAGATGCACACTTTGGTGCGCATTTTGGAATTATTGGTGGAGTAATTGGACCATACTTTGAAAATGAAGCTGGTAATAGGTATTATCAGAGTAAATGGGGATACCCTTTTCCATTTCTAGCTGTATCGTCTCCATTTTATGTTGAAAAATAAAAAACCTTAGTTTGTCAACTATTATTATTTTAGTTTTATTCACAAACCACATCCTATAGTTTCGAGTGAGACACTCTATATAATAGACAACGCTTCGCCTTTCACGCCGGCCCTCCGGATGCAAAGCCGCAGACTTATAATAATTGGTCAGGGTCAAGGTTCACATGATTACTTGACACCGGTTGGAATTCCAATTGACAGGGATGTTAGATAGAAGTTCTCTGGATTAATTCCGGGGTAAAAATGTCGATCGCCTGGAACTGACCCAGATTGCCGCCTAAAAGTAATCTTAGCGTGGATCGATTTCTACATCCATCCACTAGATAAGTGGGTTTCTGCAAGTTAGATGGAAGCGTTCTGAACTAAATCGTACTCCCATAAAAATAAAGACAAATGATAAAAACTAATTCCATTAAAGAAGGATCTTATAAAGGAATTAACTCTAAGATGAAGTCTTTCTAGAATTGTCCAAGCTTGGCGTGTATGGAGTATAAAAATAACGGGTGGTGAATATTTTAAGTATATTGGAAGGTAATTCGACTATAGTCTTTTTGATTTCATGCAACTACGTATCAAGCAATATTTTTTTCGAGAACTGCTTCGAAATTGACATTTATATAATATGAAGTTATCATATTATATGCCCTAGGCAAATAATCATAGAAACGAGATAAAGAACATATCAATAGTCATCTTGTCATCATAATTGCCCTGCCTGTTAATAGGTCTATTATCTATGATACTTGTCCTGTCGAGAATTTTTGCGAATATTATATTATATTATATGAATGAGAGTATTAAAATATTACGTCTCAAATGTTAAATATAAGTGAAGTGAAAAGCGAAATGCATTTTTTCAAGTGATGAAGATTTGTCTTTTGAAATATCGAAAGCAAAGGTCAGTATCGCAACTTACTCCTGAAAATCCACAAGAAACATGAAATAGCTTATAATGACTTATGTAGTATACAATGCATTGCTAAAATGTACTGAAAAGAAATTTAAGAAAATATCTGAAAATATGTACTGGCTTATTTGGAATACACGATTGATAATGAAATATCCAACGTTGTGGTCGATTTACATACTCCATATTAAAAAGGAAAGATTGCTAAAAATAATATCGGGATAAAAAATTCTTAATATTGAAACCCTGCATGAAAATTAAATTTGTTGGGTATCGTTAAAGGAAAGATTTTGACGAAAATGGAAATCGATACTTTTCTGTATGAGTGCTCGTAGTTTCTCTATGATCCTTTTATTTGCATTATTTTAATAATTAACATGGGGCGTGTACAAGAGAAGTATTAAATATGATAGTACAAAACATAGAAAATGAAGGTTATGTAGTTATCATTAAAATTTCTGACTGCAAGACATATAATGACTCAGAATCAGAGAACATTTGTCATTGTACATGTATTTCATATTACGTTATATCGAAACTACTCCGTTTTACGCCATAAGTTTATTAAGAGTTGTAGATGAAGTGTTATTATTAATAACACTTCAGTAATACATTACATGTTAATAATAGGGTATCAAAATAGACCCTGGAACAGTCTGCGTGGAAAAATAGTGTAGGTGTAGATACATAAACACCAACGTAACAAAGAAAGCAATTACTTAAGTATTTCATCGATTAGGCCAAATACATGGTTATATTCTGAATTTAAATTAACGGTTATTAAATATAAAATAAAATTTAAATTAATTAATAAATATAAATTAATTATAAAATATAAAGCAAACTCAATAGAATGAATATGGTTAAGATACTTTTGACAAATTGCCATACTTCTAGAAGAAGGGAAAGAATAAAGAACAATTCCTCCTGAAACTGTCGTTCAGTAGTTGAATATATATATCGCTGAGTCGCTGATTTGTATAAAACCGGTGATTATTTTCTAATGCAACATAGCTAGCAAAATATGTTAAACACAAAAGTTGGGTTTTTTAAATCTATTACAATAAGGAAAAATAACTATCAGAATATGTCAGAAAGTCATAATGAAACGAAACTGATTTGTTTTAACACCCTGTGTATTAATTCGATATTCAAATGTTTTTCGAAATTCTAAAAAAGAATCGTATATGCACCATATACTTAAATTAAACAAGTTTTCATAAAGAAGATGTCTTCAATACATGGATCAGAAAATAAAATAACAAAAATATAAGTACATTCAAGGGAATTTATAATGTGTTTTTTACATTAAGGGGATTTGTGTGAAATTGCAATTTTCTTTTTCAGTAATTCAGTAATTTAAATTTTTAATAATTCAGTATATTCAGTAATTCTGAACTCATTCTTAATAAAAAATTATTTCTTTGAAATTTTATTTTATTATTTTATTAATTTTATTTTTTTCATTTATTCTATAAGATGCTCGAACGGTTTACCGCTTGTAATGAATTTGCTAAACATAATTTTGTGGTTAATTTAAAAGGATATTGGTAGGAGTAATAGAAATTTCATGGCTTATCCATTCTTGAAAATCTTCTAGATTTTGTGGTATATTTTTGGGTATACATTTTTTGACCCTATAGCAAATAGTCAAACGGGGTCATATCGGAAGACCTAGCTGTCTACATAATATACCCACCTGCGCTCTATCCATTTATCAGGAAAAGTTTCCTTTATATACTCCTTTAGATAGATGATAAAATGATTTATGTCCACATATATGAATTTTATATACTATAAATTTTATATAAGATTTGGTACTATTTTCTAATGTGATATCATAGTGATGAAGGCAAAATTTCTGGAGGAATACATAGCCTACTTATGATGTTGAACAGGGATTTCTTTAGTTACATTCATGACTTAATAACTTTTAGTGTTACAAAATTATTAAATCATGAATATAATTAAATATGTTGCTATCATATTTATATCATCTGTCAATATATAACTATGCTATCATAGTTATATATTGAAGCAATACTCATATTGAATGATGGTCATTTGTTGTAATCGTTCGATTGGGTGACACGCTAATTGAATCGAATGAAAGAATACTTGCCCTCTAATATGTAATTTAAAATTAATTGTTGTCATACTCGATAAACGTTGAAACGTATTTGTAGGCGTTGAAGAATTATCTATATCTATGTACTGTCCATTTTTCCTAGTAGTACTCTATTCAATAATGATATTCAACCAAAATATGAATACAGATCATATAGTTCAGTTATAGGAATGAATTAGGTGAATTTTACCAAAATTAAAAAAGTTTCCTTTATCATTTCCCGGCTATGCTTAGTTGACTCAAGAAGTAGTGACTCAAGTAGTAGTTAGTGACTCAAGTTGTTCTGTATAGTACTTGATTTTTTATTGTTAACTCTCCATTATTTATACAAAATCTTTGAAACTGTTATACTCTAAAATGTATCAAAAAGTTTAGTTATTCTGGACAGAATACCCAAACTGATTATCCTGAAATTATTTGGTTATTCTGGAACACATTTAAAGTTTTTAGTTTTGAATCATTGCATGAAGGCTCAGTTCTTGTATCTAAGAATCATGTCATTCAATCTACGTTTCTCCATTACTAACTTCTTATAAAATAACAATTTTGCATAGTTCCTAATCGCAGTGGAATGTAGTGTGTTATTTTTTCTCTTTATTGTTGCAGGAAAGAGAACACAAGAATGCATATGCGTAGGGATATGCCTAACGTTAATGGCAGTCAATTTTATATTCATCTTATTCTACATTCGATTAGAGAAATTAAGTACAATCCTAGTAGCTGCCTTTTGTGGAATAGTTACCGCAGATTTTGGCTCTGGTCTCGTACACTGGGCAGCTGACACTTGGGGTTCCGTCGAACTACCTATCTTAGGAAAGGTAAGACGCAGATAGTTTTCTAATTAGCAAACGCTTGACTTTTCTATTATTACAGCATACGTAATTATTAAAGCTGTCCACTGTGAGGGCTATCACAGCACTGATTACTCTGATATTACACTCAGATAACTCCGTGGCAGTCGAAATGCCATCACATAAATTTGAGATAATTAATTCGATGTATATATAAGTAATTCAGGGCAATGTAGTGTAATTTTCCAGACACTCACATACTGTCACTAATGAAGCATTCGAGTGAGCAGCTCTAGTAATTATAGTTTAATGACATAACATTAATAAAACAGTAAACATATTTCCTCCATGCATTATATAGATTGTTATTTGTATTTCGAGAACTATAACTAATATAACGATTTGACATCTAAATATATATCATTTATACATTTTTGGCAATAAAATTATTAGTATTAATAATAGCATTTAGCTGTTTCAGATACAATAATTAAATGCGTATATCACATCCTAAATTGCTTTTTATAGTGTAAATAGTAAGTGTATTCACTTATTTTTTGTATTTTACAGTTTTCCATTTATCCAATACTCACACTGAAAAAAAAATCCATTAACCATAACCCAAAAAATATATACTTTAAATAAATTCCAAGTAGGCTGCGTATATGAAATATAATCTTTACCAATTTTGTATATTAGATGAATAAATTTATAAACATTAAACTTAACAAAACCCATCTATATTTTTAAGTAAATAGTTAAACCTTTACTATTTTTACCACAATATGTACATAACTTATTATTATATAAATATTAAGTATTCAAAATAATATGAAAATAAAACTTCCTATCAGCAGACAGTACTATAACTTGAAATGCAAGAAAATAAAAAAAATAAAAGGATCAGTGAAGAGAAATAATCTCCATTGCACTACGTAATACGTAATTGTTTTTGGTTTACAAAGTGCTCATTTCTAGGAAAAGCAGTTAGAGGATTAGTCATGAATTTGTTATTGGCATTGTTATTATCAAGAAGTCTTAGAATTGCTATTAATATTAAGATAGATCCAAAATTATTTGAATGTTACCATATTCACAGTAATGAGAAAATAATAAGGATAATTGATCAAATCGGTGGTAATAACCATTATAACAAGAGACAACAATAAAAATATTTACATATTTCCATTCATAGACAACAGATTATTACACAAAGTTCCATCCCGAATGTTCTAGTTTTAATATACGAGTATGTTCTAAGTCTAGCAATCTTACATCCATAAATGTCGCTAGTAATGGAATTATTTAATACACTGTATTAAGACTTTGGAAACTGTTAACAGCAAAATATTTAAGTAGAACTAAGAAGAATATCTTATAGAGTAATTTTTTGCATTTGGGACCAAAACTTTACGCTAATTCCACATGATTCACTTTCAATTCATTTTATATCGTTATTCAAATATAAAGTTGTAAAGTGTAGTTGTACTATGTCTACAAATCTATGAATATGTTGACATAAATAATCAGCTTAATTATTAGCTTTACTTTACTCTTATACTAAATATTAATATTATTTTTATGTCCCTAATTATATGATCTCTAGTAAAAAGAGCGCAGCCTGATTTATCATGCCAAGTAGTTTAGAAATTTACAAAACTGTTAAATAAAAAAGAATCTACCATTTATTATTAAAAATATTCTTTAGTAGTTGTTATTTGATTATGTATTTGATTTTGCTTATTTAAATGTATGTCAATAAGCTTTTTTTGACTTGATTATACATTTTTGCATGTAAAAATGATTATATATATTTTACCATTTTTTGCGATACTGCAAAGAAGATATACAAAATTACATTACATTAAATAGGAAGATTGCGCATACTAAAAGTGTAATAAAATTATATTTGTTTATTAACAATAAACGTTGTCAAAATTATATTTTATTTTGTTCTGAAATTTCTGGGATTCAAAATAATTATAAAAAATGTTTTATTTTAAACGATGGAAATATTCTTTTTTCTAGCCTACGATTAATATACATATATCAATTACAAAAAAAATATATAAAAAATTATATTGAGAAAGTAAAACAAAATTTAAGTTTTCCATTTCTTATAAATTTTTCATCTAGGTTTTTACTATATCTTATTCGTTCAATTAGATAACAAGTTTACTATATAAATATATGAAATTATTTCTGATATACAAATAGTGTATTTGTATCTCTATCACTATCACTATACTATAGTACTATTTGTATCACAAATAGTACTATATACCCTATACATCATATTAATTCGATGTTAACTATCACAGGGATAATTAATATCCTCTTTAGTTTCATCTATAGCGAAAAATAGCTCATTTGCGAATATCTCGAAGAGGTGCAAAGTGTACGATACGAAAAATGTTTCCAATACCAATTTACCCAATTTACCATCTCTTCATCTTGGGCAATCTCTCAATAACTACTCTCCTCACCATTAATGAGAATATTTTGTAATATTTTCATATTGCAAACATCTCAATTTAAATATGCATATTTAATGGCATGAACATATTCTCATATTTGTTTGCAACTATTTTTTTTTCATGAAATTCGATTACTGTAGCGTTTATTGCTAAATATCACTGTCAGAAATACTAAATTTTGATTTGATATTTCCAACTAATGATTGAAAATTGAAGTTATTTAACATAATATATATATATATATATATATATATATATATATATATATATATATATATATATATATATATATATATATATATATATAATAAAATATAGATATTTTGTAACATATTTATTCATACTTAAACATTCATATTTTTTCTTGGAATAGATTTAAACTTCTTACAATGTAAAAATACATAAATCTTAGTGTTATGTAAATTTCAAAAACATCTAACATTCTCGTGCCTTTCATACAGAATTTTATTACGCATAAACAATGGCAATAGTTACTGTAATACCATAGTTAAGATGTCATAAAAGCGAAAATATTGTTTCTCGTTGAATAAAGTTTGTCTTTAGTAGAAGTAAAACGAACTCGCATACCAGTAAAAATGTTCGTGGTCTTCAAATGTGGCACTCCTCTCTTACTAGATGAAAATAGAATTACTTCTTCTAGACAATAGAATCTGAAAAGCTTGTGTTGTTATGTCAGGAAATCAAGCATGTTGTATCAACTGGGACATTTTAACCCAATCTATGTACAAAACATTGTGTTATATATTACGATAGTTTATAAAAATTAGGTGCCATGCGAAGATCATCAATAATATGTAAATGTGTTAAGTACTATTAATTTTAGAAAGAAAACAATCATGAACTATTAGTTTAAAAATTAAAATGAAAGACCCTTCATTAACAAAAAAAAAAACAAATTAATGTAACTGTTTAATTTTAAAATTTTACGTTGTTTAATGCAGAAGATAATTGCTTCTTGTGCAACATTTATGACGTTGTGGTTGAGCATTCTTCAACAATTATTTATTCCAGTTCTTGAAGACTAGTTACAGGAGTTCTGATAATCCTATTTTTTAAATAAGAGAATACAGAATAGTTTTTAATTGTCAGAAAAAAAGAGCTCGTAGGAAACAAAAAACAACTTGCGTTTACAAACTTAGTCGGTCATCAAAAGATCAGTACTGTTGCATCGTTTTTGTTGAACTCAGCTACACTGAACGTCATCGTAGTGTAATTATTGAACAACCCCAATTAAAATGTTGATGTATTGTCCTGCCATCCAAACACCGTGAGATGTAGTAAAAATAAATATATACAGATTGTCAGTACTCCACATACGTATTGACGTACTTGACGATGAGAATTGACGTACCTCGAAACATTGTCAGGAAAGAATGTTAAGTTTAGCAGATCGTCATTCATTAAATTAATAACAAACCACTGGATGTTTTTAAGACATCTGAGGTGGTCTGTCATCAAAAGGACTTTATATAACTGCATCTTATATGAATGCAAGTTTATCTTTACAATCCTTCGACATGTCCCATAAGAAAATCCAATTTCTTGGGATAGATGTTTTAAAAGTTCTTGTTCCATATATTTAGGAACATCATTAACAACTTTTTCTGTACGAATAGTTGACTTACCGGTACTTTTTTTTTCGAGTCACCAAGCCAGATTCACGAAAACCTAGAAAATTTGTAAGTCATGCTTAAAAATCATTTGGTAGTAATAGCCAATAGAGAAAGAAAACATGAAGATCATTCAAGGAGGCCCCAGCCGGTGGGGTCCACCAAGCCAGGACCAAGGGAGTTCTGATCCCTTATTTATATTGTTTGTCATTGTCTCCGCATAATTTTATCTTTCGCTAGGAGAGAGCTAACGACGTTCTCTAGATCCACAGCGATAAAATGGATAACAAGAAGTACTACTGCTTGGCCTAAACCTACATATCTCAGACCAACATTCAGCGACAGCATAGACGAACTTAGTACTACTATCTAGAAAGTCCATGTCTATGAAGTACTCTCTAAAATTGTCCAAACATAAGCTTTGATTGCATTCTCAAATTCCCTTACCTAGCACACCAGTTTGTTCGAAAATAGGCAGCCATAATGTCAATTTTGTGCTCTTTGGTGACAACCATAATTGAAAAACTGCTTAAGGTTACAACGGTAGGAAAATTTCACCAAAACTGCATGACAAATTTAAACAATGTCAATAATTTTGTGATAAAAAAATTATTGATATGAGTGCACAAGACAAACTACGAAAATGATTATAAAATCCACGACTACCTTTGACCAAGATAATTGTTTATATATTGGTATATTTACCAAAGTATTAGTAATATAGTTAATAAAATATAGCTGCTGAATTTCTTTGAAGAAATTATGATTTGCTCATTACTAACGTATTTGCCTCTCTGCCTCCTAACTAAAATTCAGTCCAAGAGTATCATAAATTAGTTACATAAAATTAAAGTGCTTTCTTAATTGTAAATCAGAGAGGCATTGTAATTGCTGAAAGTTTACTAATTTTACCCTTAAATGTGGTGAAGTTAACCTATTCAAAAAAGAAAACTAAAATACTTACTAATATCAGCAAATTTAATTAACAACATTAATTGTTGAATGTTTCGTTGTCACTTTATCAAAATGGAGTCTCTAACTATTACAGATTTAGGGAGAAAACTAAAAGTTGCTTCAATTTTAAAATGCAAAAAAGTTTTCCTTATTTTAACGAAAAACATACTATAAATTGATTCGAAATTTGTCATAAGGAAGTGACATCTAATTGTAAGCGACTTTTTGAAATATAATGGTAAATATATTTAATAAAATATTATTAAAAATTAATCTTTAAAATTAATCAATCATTAATCCTTAAAATCCACTTTATTTATCAAAATATCATAAATTATTTCCTGACCCGGGTGTCATTATGAAAAAAATTGATCTAAGAATGTATTAGGCAATATAACAAATATAGTAGATATGATATTAAGATCTAGTTTGTTAACTATTATAGTATTTAAAGTCACATATATAGTGCCTTTAATTAAATATTCGATTCATTCTCGAAATAACATATATTCGGTAGAATTGGTCCAATGAACTATCCCAACATCAAGACAATCTATTTAATTTTTACCTTTAACTAAATATTTAAAATTTTCTAATTTTGATTCGTATTGATCAAGTCGAAAAGTATCGATTATATCATTTTTCTTAAAGCTAAAAATTGTTTCTATTACAATTATGCTCGTTTTTTAACAATAAGCCTAACAATGTTTAAGACGATAGATAAATTGTCTCTGCCCATTATTGACTAACATTTATACAGTAACGAGTCGCGTTTCTTATCGAACTGTTCCCTTAATATATCATGAATTGCCTTAGAGTTCCCCATAAATATTAATAAAAAAACATTGTGATTCACTAATAGGCTATTTTATGTGATTTCTTCCAATACAGTAATTTAAAAATATCTAAAAATAGTTGGGCGCCATCCTGCTGGAAAAAAAGCCACGTTTTTGTCTGAAATGTTACATTCTGGTACTTCTGGTAGGTGAGAATATAAATTTTAGAGAATTAGAATTATGTTGTACTGCAAAAATTATAAACATGAGTCATCACTTATGTTTTCGTAAAGAAAAATATGGGCAATTAGCCATTTTCTCAACTGCACCACACGTGTACTGAATACTTTGTATCTTCATCATCTACCTGGATTTTCTTTTGTCTATTAACTTCGTCCTTCAGTTTAGATAATTCGTATATAAAGTTTCCTTTATATGGATGATATTGCATATAGTATTTTATTGTCATGGTATCAAATCAGGATAGGTATAAAGACAATCTTGTATGGGAATTAAATTAATTATCATCATTATGTCGTGAAGGACGTAATTATATTATGTTACGAACGTAAAGTAAAAGTTTACCTATAAATTAAATGGACTGGTGACACTCTTTTTATCGATGTTGTAACTTCTTGTAGAACTCTAAAAAATGATTAATTGTGGGTACTCCTTTAAGTTTATTCTATTCCCAATTTACAAATAGTTATCGAATTATTGCCTTTTTAAAATACAATTAATTTTCTGCCAAGAAAAATACGTAAACTACCTGATACATATCATCAAGAAAGTAAGTATATTTGTGGCATTTTCGATATATTCTCGTCAAAGATAAGTAAGAAAATAGGACACGTATTTATGCTCTTGGAACCAAGACGGTCAAACCGTATTAAGAGCATAGTTAACTTAAAAATTAATTTAATATTTTCTATATTTCAAGGAATATACATTGATACTTATAAGTGTTTCTTACATTCCTTTTTGTTGGTAAATTGAAATAAATTTTTTTGGAATGTCGTAAGAAAAACGTGTATAATACACATCAATATCAAAATCATAAAAAAATATACACATCAATGACAAAGAATAATGAACAATTTACAAACTACGTAAAAAAATTAAATTAAAATAATCATCTTAATATCCGAACCATTTTTAAAGAAATTTGTAACGGTTTTACGGTGTTAATAATCATCATCAGTTTAGTTCATCTACAACTCAAGTCCTTTGTTGACATCGCCACATGTAGAGGATTAAGACATTGGGTTTTAGGTCACAAGATATTCCTTGTTCGACATAGTTGAGGTCTGCACAACATATAGATTACCACAACCTTCATATACATACATGACCTTTCTCAAAATCTGATAAATATAGATATATGTCGTAATAACAATTTATTTAGTTGATAAAAATCTTAACACCGCTTCTCACTCCTTCGCCTACAGGCATTATTATAATGTAATAAGAACTTCGCATGTCGAATTAACACTGTTATTTGACTGCAATTTGCTTTTATCGTTCACTAGGACATTCACCTCGAAGCTCTACGAACTATCCAGGTTAATTTTTATTTGAAAAATATAATCGCAGTCAGTTTTTGGTTTATTCAGATTGATATCGATAAAACAATGAAAATTATAGTGTAATAACCGTGCAACTGGCCTCCGTGACAATATTCCCTATGAGATAATAAAATAAGCATGTCGACACTTTATGTTACATATCAAAATTCCAGAAAATATAATAGTAACACAGACTTGTAATAGAAAGAAATGCACAATGTATAATTGACTGCACCTATAATTTGAAAGCAAATAGCGAGTAGGCAAATTTGCCTGTTACAGTCCATAACAATCGCCCATTATCATTCTCTTTTTTCATGTTTTTTTTAACAAAAGAACAGAAAAATCGCCCATTGTTATTCCCTTTTTTTATGATTTTTTTAATTCTGTTTTGGGTGGAAATTATAACCAAACAAGAACCAAAACTTTATATTGTTTTTTGTTTTTTGATTATTTGATTAACTAGATTTTAGATGTTGGATGTCTCGGTCAATTGTGAAGTTAAAAAAGGATATTTCATACATTCCTTTCAGCTTTTTTGCGTAAAATGTTATAATCTTGATATAAATTCTACTTAGGTTCTTAAAACTGATTCTTGTAATAAGTCATTAAATCAAGAGATATATTTATGCCAAAGTTGTATTCCACAAGAGAATTTTATTCATATTTAATTGCATCCTGCACGAAAATTTCGATATTCTATAAAAATAAAGTTCTATATTTTTCTAATTCATGTTTTCTTTCTTGAAAAACACATAGCAAGTTATTTAAGTCGTCACATGAAATGTCTAATTTTTTAGATAATAATCTTTAGAGGCGATTAATGAGTTACCTGTTGATTCCTAGTAAAATATTTACAATATGCAACAAACACTTGCTAATTCTCTATTCACTAATGGTATTTGTTAACTTTCCAAGTAGACATTCCGGTTTTAATTTTGTTTTAAACGTAACAATGGAAACACGCGATTTCGAGTAACTTTTTAAGAATTCAAACTTGGTCATTCCGCTGCCCAGGCTACAAAGAATATCAATTAGGTTTTTGGCAAAGGAAGTTCTAATGAAATAACTATCCTTCGTTACTTTACGACATTTTGTTCAGGAGATATAAATTCGAAAATCCAACCCCATGGACGATCTTCAACATCGATCCATGACGAACTTCTTAAGGAAGTTGTGGAAGAAAATCCTTATCAAACAGTAAGATAACTTGCGACACATCTCAACATAAGTAGAACGACCATTTTCGGATAGTTCAAATTGATCGGGACGGTTAAAAATTTCGATACGTGGTGAACAGGGAAGGTTCATGTTGCATGATAACGCCTGACCTCATGTTTCGTTTCAGAGGGTAAACAAATTAAAGGGTATAGCTATGAAATCCTACTTCTTGAAATCTACTTCCCACATATTCTTCTCATTTGTCCCCTACAGACTACCACTTTTTTCGGAGCTTGGACAACTGTATGCGAGAAAAAATTTTGCAAATAAATCAGACGTTAAAAATGCATTTTCTGACTTTGTTTCATTTCGTTACTCAACCTTCTTCTAATCTGGTTTAGAAAACTTAGGTAGTCGATGGAAAAAATGTGTTGAAAAAGATGGTAAATATTTTGAATAAAATATATTTGATTTGTTAGTAAATATTTTCATTTACTACCTGGTGCAAAAAAAACGAACATTTCATGTGTTGCAGCCTTATAAATGATTGCTTTATTATTTTTCTTTGCTCGTTAGGATATATTTATTTATACATCTTATCATTTTAAACGTTTCCAAAAACATGGTACATGATACATGTATAACATGGTAGTATACTTTTGTAAAATATACATAATTTTGTTATTAAATAATTTTTCGAAAAACTGAAAGAGATATTCATAATTTAAGAATAAGATTGTCAAGAGACAATCGATAAACATTTTTTTTTTTAATTTTGAGTTATGATGTAATACAATATAAATATTATAATTATAATTAAATACAATACTTTTTAAATTGTGACGCCACCTTTTTTAATAAAAATTATTTTCATGAAGTTTTCCGAGTACAACTGTGTCCCATATTAGGACTGTTGTTTATCCGCTATTTACTGTTTATGAGACAGCGGATTAAAATTGTAAAGTACCATTATATTAAAGTCGTCCTTTAGGGTCTAGAAAATGTTACCAGATTTTCTAGATATTTAGAATTTCTACGTTTCCTGTTATTGTGGCTTTAGCCGTTCCTTATCCAAACAATAAAGATGATAATGCTTCTCACCAAAGAAATTAGTTTCAATAGAACGGAGCTTCTCCTCATTTTCGTGTTACTTACTGACGATACTGCCGTCATCTGAACCTCTCATCTTCTCTGTGTGAGCGCTATCCCTTCCCTGACAAATGGATAAGACGACGAGGTCCAACTGAATGACCACCCCGTTTACCAGAATGACATCCTTGAATTTCTTCTTCTGTGTTTTCTTAAAATCTATCTTAATAGGCTAAGTACTTTAGAGAATGTGAAACAATGAATTCGAATCGAAATAGGAAATCATATCAGCCCGGATTTATTCAACATACAGTGTTTACACTCGTGCCGGCCAATGTCAGATTGTTAATAGAGAACATGTTAAACGACATGTTAAAAATAAAGTCTGTTTTACTTTATTTGTATTTCTTCTCAAAAAATATCCTCTATTTTATAAAATGGAAACCCTGCATGGGACATCTTGTATTCCAGTACTAGTTATAGTAGAATTTTATTTTTGTTAAAAAAAGAGGGGATTGCGTTTTAAAAAGATTATAGGTACGTCACATCTCAAATACATTTAAATAAAATGAAATTTTCACGTGACATCCCTTAGAATTTTTAAGAAACTTGTTTAATAACAAAATTATGAATATTTTTTGTAAATTTTTATCACCATCCTATATTGAAATATTGTTCACAGTAGTAACGGTTGTGATTCATCTAAAATAAAATATATACTAATCACTACCCAGCAAGAAAACTATATAAATCTGTTCTTCAAAAATTAAGAGCAAAGTTGCATGTGAAATATTCAGAATATATTAACTATAATTGGCGCAGTTGTTACAAATCTATCGATTTCAATTCATCTGAAGGTAGCTGAATGTAAATTTCCACATCAGGTATTATGTATTCTAAAACAATAAATTTAGTTGTAAAATGATAAAATGAAAAACACATGGAACCAATTAATCCCGAGCGTAGATTGTAGTTATATTCGAACTTAGAAAAGATCGACTAGTTCACATAATTACCTCACACTTCGAAGTTATATGGTGCCTTATTTATTGCAAATTATAATGAACTGTCTTTTTTTTTGTCGTATTGGTAGATTTTTAGGACGATTTTGTCTTAGGATTAATTATGAATAAATCACTTAAGTGCCTCATGAATAAATTGTTTACACCTCTACTTGTATAATTAAAATTATTTAAAATACAAGCATTGGCCAATTATGAATAAACTGTATTACCCCTAATGTTTTAAGCTTTTAAGACAAAGCTCCGAAGGGCTTTGAGAAAATATTTATTTGTTCCTTAGACCGGGGCAGGGGGTGGAACCCTCGATGCAGCAACAAAAACAGAGACCATTTTTCCACAAACAGAGAAAGATTACACTGACTTAGTGTTCCACAAAACACCATACACTACACTCGACGCGCGTTTCTCCAACAAAGTTGGCATCATCTGGTGGTGATTAAAACTCATTAAACTCATTAAATTCCATGATTAAAACTCAAACTTTGAGTTTTAATCATCTCCAGATGATCCCAACTTTGTTGGGGAAACGCGCGTAAAGTGTAGTGTTTGGTGTTTTGTGGAAAACTATTGTAAATCAGTGTAAGTATTGTCAGTCATCTTTACACCAAAGGTTCCGACCTACTGCAGTAAGAGAAAGATTACACGTTACTCGATGCGCGTCTCGCCGACCAATTTAGCATTATCGGGAGATGGTTAAAGCTCCTACTAAATTAATCATTAAAACCAAAACTGAAGTTTTAATCATCTCTCAGTTGTCCCAACTTCGTTAGCGAAATGTGCGTCGAGAAACCTGTAATATTTCGGTGTTCATGGAAAACTGTTTTCTCCTGTTTTTTGTTTTAATGCGTTCCATATATCTACTGTTAGATCAAATATTTTTAAAGAGTCAGATGCATCATAATCTCTAATTTTAATTTCTTATGTGATCAGTGTGACTTGAACTACTCTAGTGTTTTCGTATTGAAAGAACCTTCATTTTAAATAGTGAATGTGAACTATACTACCTTGTATAATGATTATATTGCTCATATTATTGTTGGTTAGTATTGATTACATATAATTATAACAACATGTTATAATTTAATATTACTACCTATATAAAGGGTATTTCAATAAGGACGCTCTAATTTTAAAGGTAAAAGAAAGAAGTTGTGTGTGAAATATCTACTCATTTTTTTTTATTTGAAAGAATATTTTGTCATTAAGTATGGAATATAAGAAAGTCGTTCAAATGTCCGCCGTGGCTTTGCTTGGTGGCACGTATTCAGGACGTCTAATTTTCGATTACTTTATCGCATAAATCTGGCTGAATTTTCTGGATGGCGTTCGTTATGTTGATTTTAAGGGCATCAGTTGTTTACGGTTTATTCGCATAGACCTGCGATTTAAGATAGGCCCAAGGGAAGATCTGAAGGTGGTATCGGTGGACGGTTCATGTCGCCGGACTGCGCGAGATAACCATGCCCTCAAATCAGCTCATCGCAGAATGTCCATCGTGTCCATGCGCTGGTGCTGTGTGGTACATAGCGCCTTCCTGTTAGAACCACATGTCGTCGGTATACATATCAGTCAGTTTAGGCCACAAGAAGTTATCGATCTGTAGCGCTTGCCGCTGACGGTTATGGCAATGCCAGTTTAGTTTTAGAAGAAGTAGGGACCGATGATTCCGCCAAACCAAAATCCGCACAGTGACTTTCTCGGGATGCATTTGGTGCTGGTGTATTTCATGTGGATTGGTATCGTCACTAAAGATGATTTTTTTGACAAAATTTCGGTCAACTTTCAACTGCTCCAGAGCCCAATTAGCGAACACACGGTGTTGTCTATAGTTGTTTACCTTAAGTTTCTGGGTCAGTTGGATTTTATACGCTTGCAGACCCAAGTTCCGATTCAAAATTCACCAAGTTGAAGTCTCAGAAAGGCCAAGTTCTTGTGAATAACGAGAAATTGACTGCCTCAGGTTTTCCCGTACACTCTCACAGACGGCAGCGATGTTTTCAGTAGACCTTGAGATTCGGTGTTGGCTGATTATTTGACTCGAATTTGGCCACCAAACGTCGAATAGTCGACTCAGCGAGACGGTTGTGGCGAGGATAAAAATCACGTAATGCGCGTAACATTTCTCGAACGGAGCACTGATTTTGAAAATAAAAATTGATGCCATATTTGAGCCATACACTACTGAACAACGCACAATAATTTTGACAGATATTGCATTAACAACATGGATGGCCGCTATTACCTAACAAATTTCGAGCGTCCCTACTGAAAGGCCCTATACCTATATTATGTTTCAATATTTAATTAATTAATTTTTGTCCTATAATTGCGCTTCTGTTGGACATATAAATAAGTAAATAAATATTTAAAAAATAGATTTCAAAATAATTTTATTTAATCTTTTAATCAGGTCTGTAATCAGGTCTTGTGTAAAACGTAGAGCGCTATATTTTAATGAAATATTTAACATGTACTATAAACCCGAATGGTCCTTCTTAATTTAAATTATTTGTATTTCTTTTAAGAAAAACCATGGCAAATGTTGTACTGGTGACTCTAATGAACATCGATAACAAATTTCACATCTATTATTGATTTTTTAAACAATCCAATACTTCAGAAAGCACGACTGTAAAATACTAAATACTTTATGATTCTATATTCGTATGTAATATGATACCCATGCTTATACCATTCCTTTTATTTTCGATAACATATCTCTTGGCAATATTACGCTTAACGTAATATAATTATTTGAATCATTTATCTCAACAGAAGCTGACACAGCCCTTAGATAAGAAACTTTATAAATACTCATTTCTGTCCTTCATTACTAACAGTGAATCTTGTAAGCTTGAAATAAACGTTTTGTTGTGTCAACCCCGTGTCTCACTTGTATTACTGGCGCAGTCGGTAGTGGATAGTCGTTCAACGTTTCTGCTGTGTATCGAGCACTCTTCAATTTCCCGAAGAATCAGAAGTCGCTGATCGTCCGTCTCAACGGTTCAACTATCCAGAATCTTCAAAACGTAATCCCAGAGCACAACGGCACCAAACGTAAGTAAACTTGCATTATTCCTGTTCACCCGTCCCTATTTTTGCACTGACAATTTTCAAGCTACTTTTGGAAAGTGTGTAATTTTAGTGACAACCTCTTGGAGTCCCGCATCGTGCGATATTCTAAGGGAAGCTTTTTATTTTTTGTATCGTACAAATTAAAAAGATTAGGTTAAGAATTCAAAAAACAAGAAATTAAATTTATTAAAACATTTTAATAATTTTAAAGATAACTTCAGTAGAGATTAAATAATTACCATTTATTTTACTGTTTAAAGAATTTTAATTTTTAATTTTTCCTTACTTTTATTTTATTTTATTTTTATTTTTTTATTTACATTGCTAAGAAATTAACAATTGATTTTTTATTTTCTTTTTATTTTTGCTAAGAAACTACCAGTTTAATTTTTCTTTTTCTTTTTATTTTTATTTACATTGCTAAGAAATCACCAGTTGAATTTTATGACAAGTTTATACTCTTCAGAAGACGAAGATTATTCTCACACTTTAAGTAAAGACGAGATTTCGGATATTTCTGATCTTTTGAATAACACTCTTTCATTTAACAAGATGTCTGAATTAGATTTGCATAAACTTAAGAACATTTCTGAATTTGTTCCGATTTTTTCTGGCGAAGAAACGGAAATAAGTAATTTCTTTGATGCTGTTGAAAATCTAATGGAAGTGTGCAATTCAAATGTTCCCCTACATATTAGAATTGTAGTAAGCTGCATAAAAACTAAAATTAAGGGCAAAGCTCTTCAACTTTTGAACAGTAGACCTGATATTCAAACATGGCCTGAAATAAGAAATCTTTTTTCCACTAACTTTTCAGATCATAAAAGTTTAGAAACATTACAGCTAGAGTTACAAAATTGTAGATTAAAACCAAACGAACCTTTGATTAATTTTGGCAATCGTTTAATTGAACTTAAATCTAAAATAATTTCAAAAATTCAGTTATCAAACATACCAATAAATGAAAAGGCTGGGTCTATAGCGTTTTATAAGAACCAAGTTTTTAATATTTACAAAATGAATATGCCCCTTAATTATGAAAACATGCTTAGGTATAATACCGCCATTACTGAATTAGAACACGCCATTACTTTTATCGACGAGCAGGTTAAATACGATGAGTTCAAACGCTTCGCGTTCGGACGACAGAGTACAACACCTCGATATCCGATGTTACCAATGCCTAAACCACGCCAACAAACGAATCAACCGGTGCGATTACCAATATTTCAGTCTCAACCTAACAATTATGCAAACAATTTTAATAACCCTGGTAATTTTAAAAACCATAATATACAACAACAACGCCCCTTTGGCACCCAAATACAACAAAACCAAAATAATAGATCCAACGTAAATGTGTGGAGACCAAACCCGAACCAAAAATTCGCTAGACCTACCCCAATGTCTGGAATCAGTGGAACGAATGCAACTAGACAACAGCCTAGTACATCAAGAATTCAGAACGCCCCAAACCACAACTGGCAACCAAGATACAACCAGCCGAAGTACATGGTAGAAGAACTTTTTAATCAAGAAACGGATCCTACATCGCAGAATCCCTGCTGGATGGACAATACCCCACTGACACCTTACGACGAACCCTCAACAAGTCAAATGGACCTCCCAGAAGAAAATCCACAAGGAGAAGAATGGGTATACTTAAACGACGGAAATGGAAACGAAGAGAATATACCGAATGATTATGAAGAAAGTCAAGAACAAAATTTTCCTGCAGCCCCGAATATAAACAACCGGACATAGTAGAACTAAACTCTGCTAATACACCGTGTTCGCTTCCATATATTAATATTCGAGAACCCCCTTTAAAATTATTGATCGATACCGGATCATCAAAGACCATAATTCGTCCCGAAATAATTCAAAAATATTACCCCAACCATATTTTCTCTCATGAAACACTTATCAAAACTTCAACCGGCAAATCGACTTGTCAATTCCAAGCAAACATCCCTTTATTTAAAGAATTTAATATAGACTTCGATTTAAACGTACTTCTGTATGATTTCCATGATTTCTATGATGGCATTTTCGGTTTCGAAGACCTACAAACGTTAGGTATCCAAATAGATTTCCAAAATCATCTTATCTATAATGACTACTTCCAGATTCCAATTTCTATTCGACAACCCGAAGAAATTTCACGTACTTATTCTTTAAACCCCGTCGAATGTATTGTTCGAGAAATCCCTGTCTCTATTGACAACGGCGAAATTGTCATCCCATTTCAAAAAACCGACAATTATCTTATTCCTTCTGGTATAAGCAAAGCCAAGAATGGCCTAGCTCAAGTCGAAATATTTAACACCAACACTTACCCTATCACGGCTCAATTCGATACACCAATTGATGTCCAACTCTATTCCGAGTATACTGGTTTTGAACCCCAAATTTCAAAAACCGATAAGCCAACTCATAATTCTCTCAATTTCACCAATCAACACATACAAAATCTTCTACGCACTGACCATCTCAATGAAGAGGAACGTTTTAACCTTTTTGAACTCTGTAAAAATTACTCACACGTATTTCACTTCCCTAGTGACAAATTAACTTTCACAAACGAAGTCAAACACCAGATAAAAACTACCGATGACACCCCCGTTCACGCAAAATCATATAGGTATCCTTATGTCCACCAAAAAGAAGTACAATTGCAAATTGATAAAATGTTACAAGATGGAATCATTCGACCTAGCTCCAGCGCTTATAGCTCCCCCATTTGGATCGTGCCGAAAAAACTCGATGCGAGCGGCAAACAAAAATGGAGGCTTGTAGTTGATTACAGGAAGTTAAACGACAAAACCAAGACTGATAGATACCCGTTACCTAACATAGCGGATATACTGGACAAACTGGGCAGATGCCAGTATTTCACGACTCTCGACCTCGCTTCAGGGTTCCACCAGATTGAGATGCACCCTGACAGCATAGAAAAAACTGCTTTCAACGTAGAAAATGGCCACTTCGAATACGTACGGATGCCATTCGGCCTCAAGAATGCGCCTGCAACGTTCCAGAGGGTGATGGATAATATATTAAAAGATCTGCAGAATAAAATATGCTTCGTATACATGGACGACATCATAATTTTCAGCACGTCGTTACAAGAACACCTACAAAACCTGGAACTGGTATTTAAAACCCTCGAAAAAGCCAACCTGAAGATTCAATTGGACAAATCGGAATTCCTCTGTAAACACGTGGAATTTCTTGGCCACATTATAACCCAAGATGGTATCAAGCCAAACCCGAAGAAGATAAAAGCCATTAAAGAATTTCCAATCCCAAAAACGGCGAAGCAAATCAAGAGTTTTTTAGGATTGCTCGGATTTTACCGCAAATTTGTCCCCAACTTCGCTCGTGTAACTAAACCCCTTACCAATTGCCTCAAAAAGGACCAAAAAATCGAGTTAACCCAAGACTACCGCAATTGCTTTGAAACTTGCAAGGATTTACTCTGCAATGAGCCTATCCTAGCCTACCGCGACTTTAATAAAACATTTACTCTCACTTGCGACGCATCCGCGTATGCAATAGGAAGCGTACTTTCACAAGATGGACACCCCATCAGTTATTATTCCAGGACATTGAACCCCGCTGAATGTAATTATAGCACAATTGAGAAGGAGTTACTAGCCATCGTAAATTCCGTTAAATACTTCCGACCTTACTTGTTTGGCGTTAAATTTATAATTGAAACCGACCATCAGCCTTTGCAGTGGCTGTTCAACCTAAAGGACCCTAACTCGCGACTAGTAAGATGGCGTCTAAAATTGGAAGAATACCAATACGAAATAAAGTACAAAAAAGGAAAAACAAACCAAGCTGACCCGCTCTCGCGTATCAAAATTGATGAACTTAACGCAATAGAAGAAGACAATATGTCAATGATAAATAACGCCCCCGATGTAAGTAATTTACTCGATAATCTACCAGAACCAGACCCAGAAAAGTTCCAAGAAGTTTTAGACGAGTTAAATTCAATAGACGACCCGAATCGCGCGCCGCCCTCAAGAACTAACCAGACTATTCACTCTAGTCACGAAAACCCCATTCTAGAAGTCAAATACTCCGAAACACCCTTAAATAGGTATAACAACCGATGGATCCTCCTGGAAAAGGATAGTAATAAAGTTAATTCGCATTATGCAATACAGCCTTTCCCCAAAGTTAAAGAACATCACTTCAACTTAAAATCACGCTCATCCGACGAAGAAATTTTTAAATTTTTATCTCCATTCGTTCAAAGTAACACCACCATACATGCTCTATACTTCGAGCAACCAGAGTTAGAAAATAAGATCATCAGAATCCTTCAAAACCACTTATCTCATTGGCTCAAGTTTTTAATTTGCAAGAAGAAAGTAGAAGACGTAACATCAGAACAAGAACAACAACTGAAGATACGTTATAACCACGAAGGCAAAGTTACACACAAAGGAGTAACGGCTACCCACCAAGCTTTAATTAAGAAATATTTCTGGCCTAACATGTTTGATCACGTACGGGACTTTATCGCCAAATGCGAAACATGCAAAACGTGTAAAACTGACCGGCACCCGGTGAAACCAATCTTTCAATATACTGAAACGCCTACGAAACCTTTTGAAACCATAAATATTGATACTCTAGATATTCAAGGACAAAAACTCATAACGATCATTGACACCTTTTCGAAAATAGCTCAAGCCTACCCCGTCGAAACTAAGACAGGCATGTCAATACAACGTGCGCTATTGAAATTTATCGAACATCATGGACTACCCTATGGAATCCTGGTGGATACTGGCCTAGAGTTTAACAACGCGATGATGAAAGATTTCTGCAATCTGCACAAAATTAAACTAACCTTTACTTCAATACAAGGACATAGTAGCAACGGCAACATCGAACGATTCCACTCTACTTTATTAGACAGCGTCCGATGTCTTAAACATGAAAACCCAAATGCACCCTTAGACTATCTAGTACAAATCGCAGTTATAAGTTACAATCATACAATTCATTCAAGCACCAAAATGTGTCCTATCGATATAATTCGTGGAGACGAACGCCCTGACCCTTTCGATATTAATGAAGAACGGATACTCTCAGAGTACATTAACACCCATAAGAATGTTCTAAAAAACCTTTACAATCAAATAAAAACCAAGTTAGACAAATCTAAAATGCGAGTCATAGAAAAAGTCAATGAAACACGCGAACTACCGGAAACTTTTGAACCCAACGAAGACGTATATATTGCAAATCCAGCACGCGGGAAACTAAACGAAAAATTCATTCAAACTAAAGTAGTAGAAGACTTAGGTCCCACTCTAAAACTGTTTCAACGTAAGGCACATGCTGAAGGCAAATATCATAAAGCCTATATCAAACGAAAACCCAGGCTTAAGAAAAAGAAAAGCGAACAAAAGGTTAATACTGAACCTTCTTTACAGGAAAAACCCCCAGAGGAAATTCAACCTATTGAACTAAGCAGCGAGACAGATGAAGGTGTTGACTTTGAGGATAAAATCCCTCCAATTACAATTAAGTACCAACCTGGTCCTTCTCACTCTTATTTACTACGCCTCCGCGATCCGAATAGAGACTATACGAAACTCCATTCACATAAATCGCCTAACATGTGAAACTAAAATAATACAATCACAACATGACTTTATTCACATTATCGATTTAAAGGACGTAACGAACAATTTATACAAATTAAAATCCGACCTAAGCTTTTTCCAAAATAAACATAAATATTCTAATAGTACTATTAATCAACAGTTAAAATACCTCGTAAACTTGACCGAATATAAATTAAATAATTTTAGGAATCCTGAAGTCAGACTTAAACGTGGACTTATAAACGCTATAGGTTCCGTTCAAAAAATATTATTTGGTACTGCCGATGACAATGATGTGCAAGAACTCCATTCTAAAATGGATACATTAATGTCCAATCAGAAAACTCTAACGCACGAAATTAATTTAAGAACTTCTCTATTTAAAGCTCTTAGCGACAAAGTTAATCAAAGTCTAACCCAAATAAACGCGAATATAGAACTACTCTTCAAAACGTTCAAAGAAGTTCAACAAGACTGGTCATACTTTGAAACTGGTGTCACTATAAAAAACGAATTTAATATATTTTTAGAATTATTAGACACTTTAGAGAATGCAGTCGCCATGGCTCAGCATAATATCATTCACACCTATTTTTTGCCAGTCCTAAATATACAAATTATTTTAACTAAACTCTCGAGTCTATATAAACGAGATCAACTGATACATTTTAGTAATATGCATAGTTACCTTAATATTTTTCATATCTCAGCAACGGTTAAAGATCTTAAAATCTACATAAAATTGTCAGTGCCAATAGCCACCCAAGCACCTTACTATACTTACCATTTGATTCCCACGCCTTACCAATCCAAAGTTCTTATACCAACCAAACCCTATCTCATTGCAAGTTTACGAACCAAACTCACCTTTTCGGAAGAGGACTCCTGTCCACGGCTAGAAAATGTATGCCTGTGTAGAAAGGATAGCCCATACAACCACGACGAGTGCTACCTTCCTATTCTACAAGGAGCAAATCCATGATGTAATCTAACCAGCGTACGACTCGGAGCTACCATAGTTGAACAAATTGCAGAGACACAACTCATAGTCGTCCCAATACAAAGGACCAGAATCGAAGAAAATTGTAACACCCCCATGGACCACTTTATCGAGCAGCCCTCAATTGTTACTTTAGAGAGCTGCCCCGTAATTATCAACGACGACATCTTCAACGCCAATCACGAGCTTCCCGACGAAACGTCCCTGGCGTTACCTACCTTCAAATTGAACTCAACCCCAACCGCAGAACTCCACCTTCAGGACATCAAACTACAGGACCTAGCAGACCTTTCCACCCAACTTGGCAGCCTACACCCTGTGCGGATTAAAGACTTTGAAAAAAACAATTCTCAGAATACTATGTTTTATATTTTATTATCCATACTGTTCATGGGCTTGCTTATTTATATATACCTCAAGTTTTGCCACCAAAAAGTAAAAATATTACTTCTTAAGAAGCCTACAGGTCCTTCAGAACCTGATAGCCTTCCACCTAGGGAAGGAGGTGTAATATGATACCCATGCTTATACCATTCCTTTTATTTTCGATAACATATCTCTTGGCAATATTACGCTTAACGTAATATAATTATTTGAATCATTTATCTCAACAGAAGCTGACACAGCCCTTAGATAAGAAACTTTATAAATACTCATTTCTGTCCTTCATTACTAACAGTGAATCTTGTAAGCTTGAAATAAACGTTTTGTTGTGTCAACCCCGTGTCTCACTTGTATTACTCGTAGTTAACCATTAGTCAAACACATCCAATTTATTGAAATACAATCCTAGCTGGATATAT
Source organism: Rosalia funebris (assembly GCA_037954035.1). Lineage (NCBI taxonomy): Eukaryota > Metazoa > Arthropoda > Insecta > Coleoptera > Cerambycidae > Rosalia > Rosalia funebris. The sequence goes on along the minus strand of JAZFAV010000010.1, from coordinate 3,468,052 downwards.
AATCGGGTTATTAAATCATTTCCGATCATTTATATGCATTCTTTTTTCAGAATTTTCTACGACCATTCCGTGAACACCACATTGATCCAACGTCAATTACCCGCCATGATTTTATAGAAACCAATGGTGATAATTTCATGGTAACGATACCATTCCTGGGACGTATGGTGTGGGATTTCCTCGCATTATCCAAAGAAGAAGTTCAAAACAAATTTACCTGGAATTGTTATGTGTTCCTTCTGGCCATTTTCGTAGCGATGACGAATCAAGTAAGTTTTCAATACTGATAGAGTAAGAAATTTCTCTCACATAAAGAATTATATACGAGGTAAAAAATATGTCGATGTTAAGGGGCTACATCCACCTAAAATCTTCACAATCTTCGATCATTTTTTTTATTATAGTATATTATTATAGTATGAAGACTTAAGAATATATTCTGAAAGTTTGAAGTCGATATCTTTAAAATGTACAGAGATATAAAGCTTTTAGTCACGGGGTAGAGGGCCGGCTAATGCAGCGACGTGCGCCCCTCAATGAGCGCCCTCGTCGAGTGCGGAACAATGACCGACTTAACTAATCAGCGACAACCTTGAGGAATCATTGTTTCATGCATTTTTTTTTCTTACTATATTGTAATAATGTACACGCACAAAAAAATTATCGCGCTGGAAAAGATGAAACAAGCATGTAAATTCATTATCCTGGAAAAAGTCCATCGTCTTTTGAATCCAAAATGGTGCCCGTCATATCTCCAGAACCGATCGACAGATTTATTTGAAATTTGGCACAGTGACCTATCAAGCCATTGTTGACAGAATGACAATGAGCATTTTTCAAAAATAACCAAAATTGTTTAAACAAATTGCGATAATAACTGAGTTTTTTTACCGAATTTTCGTACATCAGTTCCATGTGCCGTTTTTTTTTATGAATAATTTTCGGAAACGGCGATCGTCAATCTGTTTCGTATGCTCTTAACTTCATGATAGCTTACTTACTATCTTTGATTTCAGATGATCAGTTTTAGCAGGAGAAGGGGAACCGCAAACTGGGTCGCGAAATAGACGCTCCACTGCCGGCGGGCATGTCTCTTCCGGTTTTAAAAATTCTTTAATTGGGTTCACTTCACCATATTTACAATAAATGTATCTTCGATTTAAAAGAAAAATGTTTATTTATCAGTAATAGTTCCCAAGAAAATTCATCCCAAAAATCGATGTTTTCATGTCTCTAGGTGGATGTAGCCTCTTAAGGAAATTATTTAATTGGAACTATATACCATCAAAAATAATGTACTGAGATAATTTTAATATGTTCCTCTGAAATATAGGGAATACTGTGTTAATTTTGTCAAAAAAGGACTTGGTCCTTGTGAGACCAAGAGACTAACTCTAAAATTAACCCCATAATAAAAATGTTTAACATCTGCGTTTATTAAAACCGGTAATCAAATTGTGAGTAACAATCTTTTGTGATCAAAAATGTGCACTACGTAATAATTTATTTTTATATTTATTAAAAACTGAGCTTCCCTCCTCTAATAGCACATTCCAATATTTAGAGACACAATATTGTATCATAACATCTTCGTTCGCGTAAATCTCTTTCGGATTTAGTGGAAGTAATAACATATTTTGTTTTATTTTAATGACATTACCTATTTGCTTATATCATCCTTATTTACTTTTCTTAACTATCATGTTCCAACAATTTATTTAAAATGTTAAATGAATAAAGCTTCAAAACTTTATTACAAAACGTTATACCCCCTACAAATTTTATTGTGCGGGAATAAACATTTTGTAGTACATAATACTAAATTTATGACTTTTTGTGAAGCACTTTGATAATATCTACTTAAAGTTTATAAAAAAAAAAGTTAATGAATGAATGCATGAAATACAATGTTAGTCGGCAAAAAAAGTGTTGATGTGCAATCCTCACGAGACAGTAGCATGAAATTGTCGCCGATAATAACCGAATATATAAATTGTTATCGTTATATATACATTATATTATATTGTTATATATCGTTACCTACATCTCCGTCACAACGTAAGTTTTTGCTCTATTTTTGAAAAAAAAAATTATTTGAACCAAGATATGAACTACTTTTTTCTCTGTTGAATTATCTGGCTTATCTGTAGATAAATAAATACAGAATTGCATAATGTGGTGGTCAATAATATGGCATAACAAATACTCTTGTTGGTTTTTGAAATATTGAAAAATATGTAAATGATTTTATTATTTTAGAAAGTTCTTATTTAGTTATTATTCAACATGATTAAAAATCAAGAGTACTTTCTTAGTGCACTTTTAAAATATTTTTTGACAACGTTTTGTCATCTAAGGACAATCATCTACTTCAAGATTTCATATTGTTTTAGGGATCTAGAGGTTTATATAGAGTATAGAAAATGTCGAGTATAGAAAATGAAGCTTATTTGTATGTAAGTCGGTGTTTTAAAGTGTTCTTTTAAATATTAATTTTAAGGAGAAATATAATTGAAACTTCCATCATTCTATATGAAACCATTCATTACAGAATTTCGTGGATTCTGTAGTGTACAGAATTTCCCAATACATTTATCAGTTGAACATTTAAATTTAAAATTTCTTGAATCCTATTTTTTTCTTTTCCCTATTTTTATGTAATACTTATAGGATGTAATTCGAATTCTCATTTCTAAAACTTCATCAACATCATATAATGTGTTAAATAATAGTATGGTTGTAAACTGTAAATATTCAAAAAATTAATATGAAATAATACAATAATTAAAAAATGAAAAAAACTTAACATATAATCAAGTGAAATCATGAATAGCTACATGTCACAAAACATAAAAAAACAAACGTGCGTAAAAATTAAAGAACATATACATCTCGCAGCCATATTACCGGCTTTGAATATAAACCGTAAGTCTTAAGAGCAAAGAATTCTCTAGATATTTTCATAATAGCTGGTTAATTAATCTTTATGAAAAAGCTCGGGGTGTAACGAAATGATCTTTAAACATTGTTAATAATACAAATCATTGTTAATTATATGTCGTTTACAATAGTCGAAAGGTGCAAACGGATATTAATGAACAAAATTTACAGGACCGCATTTAGTTGATCTGTTATAATTAAGTAATGGTTTTAGTGCAATTAAACGTTGGTAAATAATTAAGAGTAATATACTATTGATTTAATATTACAAAATACTCTCTGAAAGTTATGCACAAACTTGAAAAAAAGGCCCCAAAAAATTGATAAGAAATCCATAATTAAAATTTTGAAGTTGTCCTGAAGTGGCATAACGCCAAAAAAATAACAAATACTATAGACATGTAATGTATCGTAAAATACTCTGAGAAAATATTCTGGGATTTTTTTTTAATTCTGTTCAATACTATCCAAAAAAATACTTAAAAAATCCAAAATTACATATTTTTCTAATATCCCAAAAAATAACAGAAGTGTTTCGGAATTCTTTATACCATATAATTGACCAGTACACTGCGAAATTCGCCCCCGTTTAAATTACCCTCTATATTTTATAATTTATGAAATCCTAATGGTGCGCATCCAATTTTATTCAGCCTGTATTCTTTCAATTCTTTTAAACATGTTGTTTTTTCAATATTCACTTAACTACCTTATATTGAATTGAATATCACTTATCTGTTTTGTATGACTGTTGCTATTACAAAACATGCAACACTATTTCTCTTTTCGTTATTAACAATGGGGTTTTTACAGATTCACAAATGGTCCCACACATACTTTGGCCTACCTAGCTGGGTTGTATTTCTTCAGGAGTACCGAATAATATTACCTCGTCGCCATCATCGCATCCATCATGTAGCACCACATGAAACCTACTTTTGTATCACAACGGGTTGGTTGAACTGGCCCTTAGAGAAACTGCGATTTTGGAGTGCCTTAGAAATAATAATTGAAACGTTGACTGGTTTCAAACCTCGCGCCGACGATATGAAGTGGGCCCAAAAGGGAACGTGATATTTTCTGTGGCCTTTCCCTACTTTATCAGTAAATGCACGAATTGTATTCACTCAGGTTAAACCACTCTTCACAATATAATGCTTAACGTGAAGCTTATGGAAACAACGATAATATTATTTTTGCCATAATGTATATTTTAGTCATATTATACTTGTGAACTTGTCTGAAATTTCTGTTATAATCTTGTTTTGTATGTTAACTTTTTTAAATATTGTTATATTTTTTAATAGAAAATATTTATCCTAATCAGGGATATTCCTGTTCTCTAGTCTAGTGCTTTTTGTTTCACTTTTGATAAAAACATTGACTTTTGCTTGTAATACCTTCCTACATGAAAGTTTTGCAGCATGCATTTACCAAGTAGAACGCAGTAAAATTTTATATGGAACAGCTATATATTATATAGCTACACTATGCTTATAAGAAAGTTACCTGCACATAGGACAAATATATATTGTTTTATGCCTGCAAATTCATAAAATACGGTTTAGAAGGTAAAATACATTACATTCATACAAATTGTATGAATGCATTATATTGCTATTGAACAGTAATTACAAATGTATTAACATTTATAAGGTGTAAAATGGCTCTCCTTGATCGAGAGCAATCTGGAATGGCATAATTAAACTCATTTTAAAAAGTTTTAAAATCTGTCAAAAGTGTACATGTATACACTATAAAGTGTTTTTCAAATGGTATTAACCCTGTAAAAGTCATGTTTATTAATTTTGAAGCTTCTTTGACTGGCATGTATTGAGTTAAGATTAGAAATGTAAAGCTGATATGCCCTTAAGCACATCATATTCCTTTAAGAGATAATTACCAATTAAATTACAATTAAGCGTAATGGCACTATTACATTTTAATGGATAATAATTTATATTTTGATAAAGTGCACATATTTGTAAGTATACCCTTTATGCAGAAAGGCAACACTCCCGTCCATGCTATAATTGTTACCTAATAGCCATTTTTACAAAGAAAAGTATAAGTTTAAATATCTAACCAAAATCTCGTACTTTTTATGTACATCATACATGTTTAAAAGGCTGTTAAATTTTCAAAATTATTTATAGGTAATTTAAGTGTTTATGATTAAATTTGGCCTTATTATAATACATTGTTTTATTTATGAACCATTGAAAGTAGTTCACAATTGATTTGTAGATCCCAAATTAATTTTAATATACAATAAAATTGGTACAGTTTTAGTACATAATCATTTCTGGCTCATGTTACCATGAAGTGTAGTTAATCTGTAAGGAAAAGGTTTTTATTTTATTTTTATTTATCATATATTGTGAAAATCAGTACGAACGAAAAGCATTTCGTACATCGAACTAAAAATTTCATGTCACGAAAACAGCCGTTTAGTAAATAGAGACGAGTAAACTAAAATACAGTGATTGTTCCAAAACGACAGGAAAGATGCAAAGTGTCACCTATCTCAGGAGTCAGGACATCGTAAACTGCAGACTGGTTTCGACCTTTCTATCTTGGGTCTCGTCAGTGCAGTGTAAACGAGTATACTAGTGATGGGTAGTTCGCGAACGAACTATACAAATGAACGATTCATTTAGGTGAACTAAATGAACTAGTTCGTTGTTTGCGAACGAACTAGTTCCATACGAACTATATTTTTGAATGGCGAACTAAATGAATTGGGAATTGAATTGAACATACAACGACGCGACGGAGAACTGAGATCTGGGAGCGATCGCAGCAGAGTGAGATGATATGAATTATGAATATAGCGGAGTGGGAATACAGACTTGAAGAGCCGAAAGATTCACGCTGTATGTTTGTTTACTGCACAAAACACGTAGGTGTTTTGTGGTTTATTGACAATCAGGGGTGAGATTTGAGATTGTTGTCGGTTCACGGTCCACATTAACATATCACACTATAAAATATAGTACGCCATATTGCGTGTTATGATTATAAATTATAATAGTGTATAATTATGTATATTTGTTGATTAACAGTCAGAACTAAACATTCTATCAAATAAGTTTTGCATTTAGAATGAAAATAAAAGAGACCATATAAAATAAATATTTAATATAATATTTTTAAACTTAAACAGAAAAGAACAGAAATAAAAAGGTATTTAATAAAATAAAACAAAAATAAATTCTTTGGTAGATAATAGGTACACATCAAATAAAAATTATATTTTGAACATGCAAAACATGCATGTTTACGCATTCTAAAAAATTGATTATAAATTGAGCCGTTGAAAGTCAGGATGGTCTAAGTCAAGATATTGTGTTCTGAGATATTGAGGCTTATAGTTAAAACATTCTGTACAAATCCTGGCATAAGAAATGAGTGCTTCAGTGCCGTCTTCATTTTGAACAAGTATCAACTTAAGTTTACAGATCTATTGTTGAACCATGTTCAAATTTGGTAGAGGAGTAGTTTTCCATATAAAGATGTTATTTTAGCAATTATCTCCAAAACCTAATTTTATGATTTGAACCACTCTGGTTTTCAACGGCTCAATTATATTTATAAATTATGATTTAAAATACAATTTGATTAACTTTGGAAGAAATTAGTCTATTCCTCTTTTGAGTAAGTATTTGGCCAGTCTTTGAAAAGATACGTTCACAAGGAACAGACGTCGCCATTACACAGAGCCGTTTTTTAATCATTTGAAAGAGACGAGGATAAACTTTTTTCTTTTCATTCCACCATAACAGCGGATCTTCAGTGCGATTTAATAAAGGCTCATTAAGGTATTTGTCCAATTCAATTATGGCCGATGCCGTAGGATTATCTGGCGTACAAACATGCTTAATTTTATGGTCAAAATCATCCCAAATCGAAAACTGATTATGACCACGATTGCTTTGACTACCATCATATTATGAAGAGGCATTTTATTGCGAGGAAAATACCTATATAAAATAAATAATATCTAGGTATAAACGTGCATATAGAAGAGCGCCAGAACGCCAGAACAGTGCGCGTTCTATGACTGCGTCTCTGCTAATGAACGAAGACAAGACATCAAGACAAAGAGCGAAATGAAGTAAATAGTAAATGAACGGCTGCGGAGTGCGGAGCCAGCCGGCGACCAGTTTCTAAACATGTTTTGCGCGCGCATATAGTTCGTGAACGAACTAATAAAAAGAATGGCTCTTTACAACGAACTAGTTCGCGCGAACTATATCCTTAAAAAGAACTAGACTGCCCATCACTAGAGTATACATTGTACCTTTGACAGATGAAGTCCACATCTAGTAGACGTTGCTACGTTTCACCGCAGTGGAACGTACCAAATGCCATCTCTTGGTAGTTTTGAACAATCTAAATCAAAGTAAAAACTTGAGATCATCGATATAATGCAAAGTTTTAGTGCTAACTCTGTATTTTAGTTCTAACTCTGTTAGACAAAAATACGCCAAATTTTGTCATTTAATCAGCGCTCGGCGTTTGGCATATAGCCAGGAGAATAGCTGGTTTGACCTAATTTGTTTAGTCCTTATTATATAAGGCATTTGCAAATGGTTTGGTGTATAAAAAAACTCCTTATTTCTGTAGTTAATATTATTATTCAACTAAGATATTATTTTCTTCTTTATGCTTCTACTTAAAAATCACGATAACTTTGGCATAAGAAATATCTTGTAAAGATATTTCTTATGTCCAAAATCATTAACTACAATTCTTATGGTATATTGAACGACCTAAGCTTTAAGTGACATGATTAAAAACAACTACTAAAAGTAGATTTATCTAAAACAGAATTCTCAGAAGAAAATGTAATAGGTTAATACAATCTACAGTTATCAGTACCATGTTGGTTTCAGTTCAACGCATTTATTATATTCTCTTCAACCACAACTGATATTTTAATGCACCATATATCCGTATTTTATTGTATATCCATTACAGTAAAATATAGTGGTCATTCAAGAGGGTTGATCAGCACGAAACTAATAAACGTGCACTTTGCTCCACGTCCAAAGCATCAGGCTGTGTGACATGTATATTCTCCTATAGAAGTGGCTGCAACAATGTTATTGGTACTGTGGCACAGGATAGCGGAGTTGCCCAGTGCTGAAGTGTCATTGTACACTTGGGCAAGTTTTGCACCGAGGGAATTTTCTATCTCCCTGAATATGTGCCTGTTTGTCCGCCTCTCTATGTGTAGGCTTTCCCGCAGCTTGAGGCCTTATGAAATAGATTTCCTAAAGTGCATGTTGAAAAAAATAGAGGAATAATAATGAGCTCATCTTACTGCTGTAAGTTAGGTTATAAACGCAACCAGTTATATACTAAAACATTTGATGTACTAACTATTAATGTAAGTACTACTGTACTTACTAGATGAGTTAATATAAATGTACAAATCTAATATATCCTAGGAAGATTCATCTAATACGTACCTTTATCATAATACCTATGAAGGTCTACATTATAGGTATATAAAATTTTCTAATCAAATTATTTTTGCTCTAATAATACGTAGCTTAAATTTAAAAGTTTATACATCCATCGATTATTACACCAATAATTCATGATTTAATATCTTAAAAATTTTTAACCAAAATCAGAACTTTTATAGTAATACATATAAAAATTTTAAACTGCAAAAAGTAAAAACATGTAAAAAGAGCATTTATTAATACTATTTAGAAATATATTAAGAAACAATAATCTTAAATAGTTACCATGCAAAGATGACATTTATTGGATATAAGATTTTAAATGATTTGATGGTTGCTGATTATAAAACTCTCTCGCTAAAAAAAAAATAATCAATATGTTGGTTATAGACTAATACAATATTTGCCTTCAAGGCAGATTGAACAGTTAATTATCTGTTCCTATAATTGCGAGAAATAGTTTTAAACTAGCTTTCGAGTAAATAAAAGGTAAAGGTAAATAAAGGTAAATAAAAAAGGCCTTCTTGTGGTATGTTACAAATATTATCTGGAAAATATCATATATAATGTATAATTTCACTTTTATTTTATAAGTTTAATATTGTCTACAATTTTTTTAGTGAATAAATCCTGAACTTCTGACAGAAGTTACTGCATGTTAATGCTGAATATCATTGGAAAGTTACGATCCTACTTTAAAACTTCTTAAAGGACTCAGACTACCTTATATTCCTTAAGAAATGCCACAGACTGCCTCAAAATGCCTTTAACTGCATCAAATTGCACTAGGTACTTCAACCATAAACTGCCTAGGATTACCTCAGAATTCCCAGGACTACCCCATATTACCTTAGACTACTACAGTTCTCCTTATGAATTGGATTTAACGATGTACAAGAAAATGATCTAATGTGTGATCACTCGTTATTTTGTATCTTACCCATAAAGTAACATAATTATGTATGTTTATAATTAATATACATAGATATACTTGACTTTGGGCAGGAGTCCAGCAATCGATGTTGTGTATAGTGAGTGAATTAGTGTTTTGGTCAATAATAAAATGTAACTCATACATTCAAGAACATGCAACATTTCTTGATATCAATACTGCATATTTAGACACATCAATGTCTCAACACATGTATAGTATTTATATTTAGACATAATCGAAGAGGATGTTTTAAATGATTTTATAATTTTCTTACATATTAGAATTAACCAAATAGAATACTATAACTACAGAACATCACCTATTTTACGCTATAATGATAATAAAACATGAAGAAACATAACTGGCAAATTCTCATTAACTACATGGACATGATACTTAAACTTCATCGTGGACCATTATGATGAAGCAAAAGTACATATGTCTATTAACTCGAAACTACGAGAACATTAATTTTGTTATCAAACGAAGCACCAAGAAATTACAATGATTATAAGCTGAGTTTTATTTATAATTATTCAGTAAAATGAACAGTATTTGTGGTAATTATTTACAATTGTAAAATTCTTGAAAATGCTTACCAAATTTTTCCTGTCCCCCCTATTTTCGAGGGTGCTGGAGACGAATCTGGCTTCAGTTTCATCCGCTCGGACACAGTTTTCGAGAATATGAATTTTCTCGAACTTTTCCGCACGCGAACCATTTTTATTATCAAATAGCTTTCACTTCACACTACGTATATAGCTAATATCAATACCAGTAGATGCTACAACACTTCCTTTATACATATCATATATTAAACTGTGATAAAATGTATTGTTCATTACGATGTTCTTAATTTACTTCAAATGTTTACAATTCACATGCAGTTGGCGCCGTCCATTGTAATATTTGTAATCGTGCGCCCTCTATGTCGTTCGATGAACCCACATGTATACGGAGGAGCTCCAAAAATTAACTCTGAATATTAACAACTAAATGCGCTGTTATATTGAAGGATAGTAACCTAACCTAATCTAACTGTCTAATTATTATGGTTAGGTTAGGTTTGGTTGGGTTAGGTTAGGTTACTTCAAAATAACAGCGAATTTAGTTGTTAATAGTCAGAGTTAACTTTTGAAGCAATACAAGAAACGCAGGAAGATATGGGTTCATGACATTTAGAGAATTTTTCAGTGTATATAAAGGCCTTGTAGATGATGAAACAACATTTTTCCAATATTTTTGTATGGCAAGACATACATTTCAATACATTTTGGATAAAATTACAACACACACACTGACGCAACGGTTCGCTCACGGTTCGTTCAAAATATCCTCGAGGAGAAAGACCGCCGTTAAAGATCGTGAGCGGAGCGCCAAACATGAATATTTCCATTTAAATAGTACCTCACAATATTTTATCGCGCTATAAATGGAGCGTGACCTGAACTGGAGTGTGAATCGGCCTTTAGGTTTACTCGTCTGTGTTACATTGAAAACCACAAAGCATCAAATATAAATCAAAACAGAGTACCGCCTCGATGAATAGTTTGATTTGTTCGACGGCCATTACACTAAACGCATAATTCGTATAAATTTATTTCGTTTATATTAGAATGCAATGTAAATCTCACTGTGACGAGTGTCGGCTGATTATCAATGTAGGTAAAACCGATGCACAGTTAATGCAGTCAAACGTTTATACATATATAAGGAACACATCATAGAATTCACATCAGTTATGTATTAAAAATTAAATAGTTTATTTTTATAATGATTATAACAATCTAATATATTTTTAATAATTTACAAAATTTGAAAATTAATTTACAAAAACAATTATGATTTTACAGCAGTAATCGTAAATGAGAAACGGCAGTAATTTCAGTCTTATATATTTTTTTAAAGTTCAAAAATGTACTTAATATCATAAGAGCAGTTTTATACATGTTCAGCAATTATGCAGAACAAAATGCTTTTCTCACCTCGGTGTAATTCGGGGCTACATATAGCATAAATGTTTCTTCGTTTGCAGAATTAATCCCGAATTACAATGATGAGAGAAAAGTTATCCGTTTGCATAATTTTGGTGTATTAATACTACACCTTTGCATTAATTTAAAAGGCGTAAATATTCACTTAAATATGAAAGTTTTCATCTGTGCGACCCCAGTACGAATTCCTGCAGGAATAAACCAATTATGTTCATCAATCAAATCAACATCACTACTGAACAAGAAAATGAATGATTCGTTTGGCTGGAAATTAATTTTAAAGGTTCTATGCTGGAAATGAACAACAAACGAACACATCTAACCTAATTATTTTGTTGTATATAGAATTAACTCTTGTAATAAAAAACGCTCATACAAGCAAGCTTTTCTTATTGATAATATTTTAACTTTAACGTTGAACAGTTCAATTTATCTTATTGGCTTTATTTATATGTCAACATGGTAACATTTATTATGAATATTTGTAAGAAATATTTTTTTATATATGTATATATATTTTTTAGCTTCCTTTATCTCTGCTGAGAACTGCACAGAATCATCCCATGGTAAATTATATTGCAATTTTTATTTCAAAGGATTATATTGTCTTAACTATATTTTTAGTTAGTCGAATTAAAAAATGGTGAAACTTATAACGGCCATCTAGTCAGTTGTGATAATTGGATGAATATTAATCTTCGAGAAGTAATTTGTACATCTCGGGTAAATTTGCATCGTATGCAATACATAAAAAATATATAGATAAGACTGGTGTATTTTTAGGATGGTGATAAATTTTGGAGAATGCCAGAATGTTATATTAGAGGCAGTACTATTAAGTATCTTAGAATTCCAGATGAAGTTATTGATATGGTGAAAGAGGAAACTGTTATTAAAAATAGAGGAAGGGGAGACATGAAGGGTGGTAGAGGTGGGCAAAGCCAAAGAAATAGACCAGCTGCTAGAGGTAAGCTTATTCCGTAACAGTATTTTGAGTATATTTGATTAGTTCCATAAACATGTATTTTGAGACAATTTTTTTGAGCTTTGATAGTCCGTTTGGGTAATTGTATACAAGAAGTGTTCCTGGGCAAATGCTTACGAAACTTTTCCTACCCCCCTATTTTCGAGTGTGCTGGAGACGAATCTAGCTTCAGTTTCATCCACTCGGACACGGTTTTCGAGAAAATGAATTTTCCACTTTTCCGCATGAGGCCATTTTTTCTATCAAATAACTTTCACTTCACACTACATAGATAGCTAACATTAATACCAATAGATGCTACAACACTTCCTTTACACATATCATATATTAAACCGTCATAAAACCTATTGGAAACTTTCGATGTTTAGTTACTTCAAATGTATACAATGACTAGCAGTTGGCGTCGTCCATTGTAATCGTACGCCCTCCGTGTCGTTCGATGAAACTACATACATACAGAGAGGCTCCAAAAGCTAACTTTGAATATTAACAACTAAATACACTGTTATTTTGAAGGATACTAACCTAACCATAATAAGTAGACAGTCAGGTTAGGTTAGTATCCTTCAAAATAACAGCATATTCGGAATTGAAACATCGAAAATTGGGGGGTAGGAAAAGTTTCGTAAGCATTTGCCCAGGAACACTTCTTGTATACAATTACCCCTGTTTGTATTGGAGAAGGTGAATTACAAACAAAACCACTATGATGGTTTGGTAGATATCTTCTATTCGTCCCTTTCTAATAGTAATTTTATTTTCCAGCATAATATTGATAAAGAAACTGATTTGTGGATAATTTACTTTAAACTTTGAAAATTAATTGTAAGATTGTGTTTGTGGATATAATATATAAAAAAGTACCCTTATGTAATAAAAAGATGATAGTTTTTTGTTCAAAATTGGAACAGGTAATTTTTTATTATAGAATAATGAACAAATATTAAAGATATTAGAAATTCATACTAAACTTACAAAAGAATCCTTCAAGAAATCTTTCAAGATGTCTTAATATTTAATAACAACCCATCTCAGTATAAATGTTATTCATACACTTATATATCATATTGAATATTTTTGTTGCTAGAAATACCACATGAATTGTACAATTTTTATAGCTTTTATGTTATTTTTAGGTAATTTTGGTGGTCGTGCTGGAAAGGCTGGTGGACAAGGTGGAAGAAACCCTCCATTTCAGAAGAAGCCAAAACAATAATTATTCATAAAGATATATTTAATTTGTTAACAATAATGTGGAACTTACTAATTTACTTCTAATAAAAGACTGTATTTTGAATGTTTTCATTTTACTATTACGTAAAGGTCTGAAATAAATTATGGATACTAATTAAGAGGAATGGATTATAATGTCAAAGGCCTTAGCCACTTTTGCTTTTAGTACAGTTTACAGTATCTAAATCCCATACAGAGTACATAATTTATAGGTTTTCTGTAGACCTTTCGTATGAATTAAAACATCATTTTCCACATTGATGAAATCATGGACCTTGTCTGAATTAGTACCCTACCCAACCTAGTACCAATTCTCTGGTACAACTTACCTTTTATCGTTTTGTTTTCTATATTTACTTTTTCACAGTTTTAAACAGCTCTTCGTGCAGCTATTATTGTTTATAAACAACTGACATAATATCAACATTTTTGTGTTATCGATTACAATTAAGAAGACTTATCGGGTAAAAAACTATTACTGCAAAGACAAATTTAAAATTATATTTTTCGCGGTAATCTAACTGCCGCCCTCTATAGGTAAGTATATGCCATTTACTGCAAATTCCGGTTAAATGACAAAAGTGTGTACTGGTCCGGGAACCCGGATTTCAGGACATGCGCGTAGATGCGTCGGCCAGAGCTTATTTTTGACAGGATGAGAAATAGAAGAAACCGCTTAAATACGTAAATTTACTAATACGTCGTTAAAGTGATTAGAAAATCATTGTATAGGATAAGTTGCGACTTAAACGGAGTGTTAGTTTTTACAAGTGGCAGAGGTCAAATGTTACCTTCAAATAGTATCTTAGTGGTGGCAAAGATACTGAATGTCATCAATAAATTCTCAGTCTGTAGCTATGGACGTTGACGGTCCAACCAGCGGACCCGGCACCCTGAAAAGGTGCTCTAGTGCCCCAATGATTAATGAAGTAAACACTGTAATGACCACAGCTAATGCTTCTGCTTCATCCAACAGGTAGAGTGACTTTTAAATTCTCTCAAATGTAGACATGACCTTATGTTTATAATTCAGGGACCAACAACCCTTTAATAACTTGTTTGGATCCTCCTCCCAGACAAGGACCAGAAGATTCAGTGCCAGCTTCAGCCAAATTCCAGGTTCACCAGTAAGTAATGAGTACCAGTAACAAATGACCTCAGCCAGCACAATCAATATTACCTCATTAATCATTATATTGATAGAATGATAGGTTTACAACAGATTTCGATGATACTAGTTGCCATAAGTTAACCACCTTATCATTTTATTATTATAAATATTACGGCATGAAAAATCACTCGTCTTATTTAACCTCATTAAGTATAGTTTGCAACTTATTGAATATATTTTAACATTACCTTTGCATTTAATTCATCTTCATTTTCTTTTTGTGTTTATTTGTAACTAGTATATTTAAAAAGTAATATGACAAAACAATAGTTTTATAATTTTTTTAAAGTAAAATAAACTAGGTATGCATAAATAGTTCTGTAGTTTTCGAAGCGTTTGTGATTTTTCTCTTTGATAATTTTTATCTTTTTAAATTAAAAGCTCATGCTTATTTATGAATAAAAAAATGTTTTCAAGGTCTAAAAATTACTGTTATATAATTATTTGTTTTTGCATATTACTGTTTGATCTATATCCATATTACACTATAGATATACACTATCGCCAGAAGTAAAATTCATTTATAGGGTATCCATTTTCCAATATCATAAAATGGGTTGTGTTTAACAAATAATGTTATTTATTGCTGAAGAACCATAATTAATCAGAAGAATGATAAATAGTTCATAGTTCTCTAATTCTTCTTTCTTCTAATATTTTCCTTTTTCATGAAATATGAAATTTCTCAAAAACATCATGGGTAACTTCCAAAGCAAACTTCTAGTTACCTAATGCAATAATAAGAAAGATCAGCCAGTATCATTCTATTCTGCTAGTTTTATTACACCAGTAAAAAAAATATGGTATGTATATTTAGAGGAAAAAGTGGATTTACTACCTTTGTATACTTGTCAGTTTTGGCTAAAACCTCAACTAATATATTGGTTAAAACTAGGGCGAATTATTGGTTTTGGGCAACTTAATTATCTGAGGTTAAAGACAAATTGTTATTAACGATACTTCTTTGTATTAACAATAAATACAAATGGTAACACCATATTTTTCGTAACTACTAATGGTGTAATTGTTAGTACATATTTACTAAAATTGTACGTTTGTATTTATTTGGATGCCGCATATGTTTAGTTTTAAATGTTCGGTGAAATTTTACAAAATTTAAAATCAATATAAAAACTAAAATATACATTTAAATAAAATGAAATTAAATGAAAAAAAAAATAGTTACATTTAACTTCCTTTTTAGTTTGCTTTAATGATATTTAAATATACAGCATAGTTTGATTTATATAGATGCATTAAAGCTGCAATTTGGTGTGGTACGTTTTTGAAATGATTGGAAAGTTCAGCTTGTTCTATTTCCATGTTAGTACTCCTTATGTACAAGAATTTATATCTATTTTACAAATGCCTTTATAATAAAGGTACTTCAGTTGATGTATTATTTTGCCATTTCAGAAATGTAGGTATATTAAACTCATTTTCCAAAAGAAACGTATGTCAGTTGTAAATATAAAAATGTAAACTAAAGAATTCTGGAGAGAAACTGGTTTAATGTCTAGTTTTCAATTAAAATTTCTTTGTATTATCATTATTCTAAATCAAAAGGGGGCATATTTTAAGTACTATATTACTTATAACAAAAACATTTAAGTATTGTTTTTTTGTCTTGAATTTCATGTATACAGAAAAACAAAAGAAATTATACTAGAGTTAATTTTATAGGTGTCAGGCCTCCGATTAACACCAAGAATTAATCAGTTAAGACAAGAAGAGCACGAGGGTATAAGCAATACTAGAGAATTAGCTCATGAACGTGAAGTTCATCATGCAATGCAAATATCTCAGTCTTGGGAAGACCTGAGTTTAATGAACGATTCTAACGAGTCTAAATCTGGCAAAATGGGACCATTGCAGATATCTCTACCACCATACCATCATAGTGGTTTTGTTTGTAATTCACCTTCTCCAACACGAACAGGTTTTCAAAGCCCAACAAGATCTAGGACCATTATCAGGCGCAGTGCAAGTCCAGTTCTTCGACCGAGTCCCTTGGGAGTAAAGAGAAAGCTTGATGAAGATAAGCTTGATTTTCACACAAGCCCTAGAGCTAAAAGGTTTTATAGTTATTCGGGAGTAGATCGAGGGGGATTACTGACTACAACAGGTAATTCTTTGCCACCAGGCTCGTTGAGTTCCGTAGGCACACCAGAATCTTTGTCAAGTGCTGATTCACCAGGGTTTAATTTTAGAAATGTAGATAGTCCTTCTCCCAGCCGTGCAATGCCAACAGAACCTATGATAGTCTCCAAGAACGATCAAGAAATGACGGAGAGTCCGAGTTAAAATTTTATGATATTGTTTTGACTCATTACCATTTTTTTAAGGGTTAAGAAAGACACAGTAAAAGCCTTGTGCTACTGTAAGGAGTATTGAGTCCAAAATGCTTTAGCAGAATAATGTGCCAAATAATGATAATGACAAAATTACTTAAATGTTTTAAAAACTTTCCCGGCCCATTGTGTATACCTATATTAATATTACGTGGTTCAACTAACAGCAGAATTTATAATGTGTAATAACTTATTCCATTTTTCCATGACATTCAAACTTTCAGGATTTTTTTAATAATAGTCTTTTGTAAATATCGAAAGGACTATAAAAATGAATATGAGAAAATTTTCAGGGTAATTAGTAAAATATAATTTTTATTTTTTTATGTTCAATGCAGGCATTACAAGATAAGACAAAGTTCAAATTAAAAATCATGTGCAAATTATAAATAGATAATTACAGCAGAAAATTTTCGTGTACATGTAATATTTTGTATTTTCTGATTATATGTGTAAGACCGTTAGTAGCTAAAATTCGATTTTAATTTTCGTATATCCAATTTCATTATAAATAGCATAATCTAACTCGAAATAAATATATATTAAATATAAGCAATGAACATGGTAAGCATTTTTTTTTACATCATTGTTAATGACAATTGGTGATGGACAAGAAAATTAAGGTATGTAATTCATGTAAACTGTTATAATGTTTGTATATATTGGCGCTATTGTTTATATCATTTTGGACTCCTTAATAGTAAGAACAAAATTTATATCAAATAATTATTCATTATCTGTATTTATTAGAATGTAATGAATTCAAGTACTTTCTGTGAAAGGGCATTAAATATTACCAATATGTGAATATATTTAGGTTCCTTTGTAATTAATTCAGTGGTGAATTGTTAAATGAAATAAGTTGTCTGTAGATTATAATAATGTTTGTTACGGTAAACAGGCAAACCTGCCAAAAAATTGGAAAGTGAATTATGGACTATGATAAAATAATTTTCTTCGCTTTAAAAAAAATTCAAAAGCTTTGTGGAAATCTTAAAGGAAATAAGTATAAGGAGTTTACTGTCAATTTTTTTTTCAAAAATTAGTTTATCTTATCCTTTCAAAATTGGTGATTTTGATTTATTTGGAAAAATAGTTATGAAAATGAGAAGTATCACTTAAATTCTTAAGCAGGGAATGAATAGGAATGTTTACATTTAACGTCTATCAACAGAAGGTATTGCCTTTGTGTTTATTTGGTAATCAACCAAACATAGAGGAGTTATCAACCCTTTATTAATCTTCACTTTGGAAACATTGAATACACACATCCAGTGTGTTCTTAATTTTTATAGTTTCAGGTAGGAGATAGAAAATACGTTTACTTGATACTACATATATATAATATGAAATATATTTTCTTGTAATACAGATTTAGCATTTTGCTAAGTTCTTATTATAAATAAGCTGGGAGTTACATTTTTGCACTTGGGAGAAACTATAGAAAAATAATCAATATTAAAATAAAAAAGGACAGGTTTCATGCCACTTGTCACATTTTTCTCCTCACTAAATTTCAATTTAAGGTACAAAGATTATGCATAGTAATTTAATTCGAACGTATAAACAAAAAATTTTTCATATATATATATATATATATATATATATATATATATATATATATATATATATATATATATATATATATACATATATACATACATACATACATACACATATATATATATATATATATATATATATATATATATATATATATATATATATATATATATATATATATATATATATATATATATAACTATAATAATCTCTTAGAAAGAATTCTAAAGTCATCTCTACTTTTAAAACATTTCGCAAAGTTCAAAGACTAATTTCAAGTGCAGTGCAACCTGCAATGTGAAAAAATAAAAACTGCATTAGGTTTTTCCATTTAATACAGATATACGGTTTTGAGTTAAGCTGAAGGCTTATAAATTCTAAACTTACTTCAAATGTATCATTGTAAGCAAGTGTAGTATAAGTTTAACGTCTACAATAGTAAGACAGTGGATTTTTATATGCCCCAGGTTAATGTTATACGTAGGCATAAGTCACATATACGTACATATTATATTCATAGCACTTTCACAGATTATACTTGGATAATAATGTCAAAAACTTATAGAATATTTTGATATTAGTTTTGTGATCTGTACTATTAGTTTTTGGGATTTTCAGTTACAGTCGCATGTAATTTTAAAGATTAAGTGTTATTTAATTAGTAGTTTGTTAAACATTTATATAGAAAAATAAACTTATTTGTTGCATATACAGTGTGGTCCTAGCATATTTATAATAGTGTCTATAAAAGTTGTGTTACATGAAAAAATTTATATTATAGGTTTCTTGAATTTCGCATAAAATTCAACATCCAATAGGTCCAAGGACTAGAAAGGCCACCATATATCACCCAGAATCTCTAAAAATATTTTAGAAAGCTCTCAAAGTAAAACTTTAAAAACCTTTTAGAGCATTATAGAATCTTAAAATGTGTTCTATATAATTGTCATTAATTGGATTTGGAAAGAAATTATGTATTATGCTTCTCTCTTTGGATTAGTTTACAATCAATGTATTTAAATATTAATTGTAAATCAATCAAATATTCATTTTAATTGTCATTCAAATGAATATTATATATTCTGAAAATATCCACACTGTATATTATTAGTAGAAAAGCTGGAAAAGAGAATAAATATTTGCTTTTGTAAATGTACTATTTAAATTATTTACCTGTCTTATTGAAATTATTTTTTTTAATAAATCAAATTGAGATACTTTCTAAAATATTGATTTCACTTTTCCAGTATTTCTTTTTATATATTACAGCAACAAATCTGTTTCTTTTTCTTATGCTATGGAAACAAAAATAATCTAATTATTTAAAGCAATGCTAAAAGTTTACTTTATTTTTTCATGTTTTCTGTATATTTAAGAATTATTATCTAGTCTATAGATATAATGGAAAAACATTAAAAATGATTTATTTAACTAAAGATTCCTTGAGGTGCTAATGAATCATGCCTAGTTAATCTATATTTCTTCCATTTACTTATGTACAAGGTTTTAATATAATTATTGGTCTTGTACATAAATTATATAGGTAAGTTATAGTATATTTTTCAGTTTGAATAAACGGAAACCCACTTTGTTACACAATATAGTTTGATATGTAGAGGTGTAGATTCAATTTTACCATGATATGATGGTAAGAGTATGACAGACGCTATATTTTAATTATGAAATATCTCCAGTCAGAATTTAGTAAAAAAATCTTTTAGGATATACTATAAGATTCTTTCAATTTTTAGATCAGTATTTAATTTGATAGTGTTAATTATTTGTATAGTTTTGATTACTATTTTGTTGTTGTCTTTCGTGATTTTTTTAAGAGGTAACAGTCTACGTCAATATATTAACCTAGGTTGTGTGGCTGAAGAAAGGTGTTTTTTAACTTTTACACTTCAAAATTAAGATATGGCATAGCTGCTATATTTAATAATACCAAGAGCATCATTTGTGTATCAAACAGTAATTATGTATTGATAGCTGTAGTGCCTCTATTTCTAATCTTACCCATTTTTATATACATAGAACTATTGTAACTAGGAATGATAGACTGATTGAATTTTATTCATTATTAGAATACCTATATACCAACAATAAATTTTCTGTATATAAATATCCTTATAATCCTTATCTCCATGCCAACCATTATACTGCATTGGTTTATCACCAAATTCATAAAATGATTTATCATAGTATATAAAATTTTATTATTAGCTCACTTTTATTTTATTGTCTTGTAATGTCAGGAAGTACTAATTAAAGCTACATAAATATTTAAATGTTTCTGTACTATACAGGTAGATGTAACTTATTTTGTATGCAACTCTGTACAGTAATAAAGTAGGCACATACAAAATTGAAAAAAAAATCCCATTAATGTACAATTTTATTGGCAATAGGTATTTTTCTTTTGAGTGCACATGTGTAAGAAATGTTTTTGGAACAATCGGGATCAATACAATAGTTATTATCATAACTTTTCTCTTTTGTTTTATCTAAAAAACCTGTCTATATATAAAAGCCAACACATGCCATAGAGCATTCTAAATTTTATGTCGATGATGTTGCTATGTGAAAGAGATCGTGTTTTAAAGGCTAAAACAATGCTATATTAAAAACAGGCCATATAATATTTGCATATGTATAACTCCTATTTTCTTTTCGTAATTTATAATGTAATAATATTTATGTTTACTAGAGGTATTATAATATGTTGAACTCTCTCTAAGAACAAAAAATGTTTCCAGAAATACAAGGTACATCATGGTGTTCACCATGTTACTAGCTACTGGTGGTAACCAGTAGCTTGTTAACTATTTTTTGGACACTACAAATAATATAAAAATGAAAATTTATCGCTAACGATTTTCACAACTCTAATGAATATAATGTCATGTCATGTATGTGACACTTCCGATTGATGTGACATCAACTTGTTTATTTTAGAGTTCACACTATATTTATATACTAGGTTTCAATTCTAGTTACTATTTTAAATAAATACAATATATACTAATGAATCTTAGTTCTAACAATGTAGTGTTTAAAAATATTTAAAATTTTACTACAAGGGATATAAAATCCTGGTGATAAATCAGCTTTAGATCTGCAGAAAGCTGAGACTTAAATTTTCAGAGCAATTATTTAAATTTTACACAGAAATTTACTCCCTTCACGTAAAGCCTCCTCCTAAAGGCTGTGGAGGGGAAGGTTACTTGATATAAAATCACACGCCCATGCTCATGGGGAGGTGTCAAACTCTCCCTGTTGCAACTTGACTCCAGCGTACGTTATGACACACCCTAACACTGGGTCCAGTCTGCCACCTTGGACGACAGTACGAATGACATTATTACAACCAGCTCTATATGAGAATGTGATAGGTCACCCATCCATATAGGAGCCGTGGAGCAAAGTGCTGCACTTTAAGCTCTAGGCAACTAACGCGAATGCTCATTGTATTTTCAGTTAATTGTGTATGTTATGTTGTATGTATTTTAGACATACAGTAGAACATCTTTAGCTTGAACCTTTTCTATCTGTCTAAAAGTGTTTGAGGTAAAGAACATTTTAATTACTGATAGTTTTTATATAGAATGTATGTATATGGTGCTGCGCAATTGGCCTAATCGCTTCAGCCATTTTTAGAATATAGAATGTATGCATGGTTAATGCCAAGAAATAATGTATAGAGAATTTTGAATTATAAAGGGTGGAGTTACAGAAGTTAGTTGAAATAAGTTGGTGCTCAATAGGTTGCAATGTTTGGTATTTAAACAAATTTTGGTATAAAAAATATTTTCTTTTGGAATATATGACATAAGTATTCCATTGATAAAGGCTAAATGCTCCCAGTATCTAAAGTTAATACTGAAATTGGCTGATTAAGTGAGTAGGTAAGTATATACATTTACCATTTAGGAATAGCTTTATCTACATTTCTTACAATACAATTCTTTTAAATGAAATAAATGGAAGAGTTTTTAACATAATTGAAGTTGCATATCTTCAACTATGTTAATCTGCAAGTGATGTAGTACTTTACATTAGGACTAAAATGATTTGTAACTTCTGGTAAGATTTCTAGTACATTTGTAATTATATCAATCGCAAAATACATTGTTTCTTTTTTAACAATCATATATTTTGTGTACTGAATATAAGCAGAATTCCATAGCACAGAAAATATCTCTCAGTGCAAAAGAGTCGTTCTGATACTAGAAATATGAATTTAAAGTATAAAATATATTAGTATTTTTTTAGGACATCGTCCTAAATAAGTTGGTGCTCAATAGGTTGCAATGTTTGGTATTTCAACAAATTTTGGTAAAAATATTTTCTTTTGAATATATGACATGAGTATTCCATTGATAAATGCTAAATGTTCCCAGTATCTAAAGTTAATACTGAAATTGGATAGTTAAGTGAGTAGGTAAGTATATACATTTACTAGTTAGGGACAACTCTATCTACATTTCTTACAATACAATTCTCTTGAATGAAATAAATGGAAAAGTTTTTAACATAATTGCAGTTGCATAGCTTCAACTATGTTAATATACAGGTGATGTAGTATTTTACATTAGGACAAATGTTTTGTAACTTCTGGTAAGATTTCTAGTACATTTGTAATTATATGAATCACAAAATTCATTGTTTCTTTTTTAACATTCGTATGTTTTGTGTACTGAATATAAACATAATTCCATAGCACAGAAAATATCTCTCAGTGCCAAATTGTCGTTCTGATAATAGAAATATTAATTTAAACTACAAAATATATTAGTATTTTTTAGGATATCTTGTTAGAAAACATTTGACGTATTCAGGTGTCGTCATATTTGGTCGTGAAATACCCGCTAGCCCGCAAGAAATTCCCTAAAGTTACTAGACATGGTAGTTCTAATAAAGACCGAAGGGCGTCGCTTCTTTTAATAAGGAAATCTTGTAGGGCTTATTCAGCTGTCAGTTGAGGATTGACGGTGAAGTTTGTGAAGTGAGTGAGAGAGAATGGCTTCGTCACGAAAAAAGCAAGACGAGAAAAACTTAAAAACTTTACGCGAATTAGCAGCGTTACCACAAAATAAGTATTGTTTTGATTGTAATCAACGTGGACCTACTTACGTGAATGTTACCATTGGATCTTTTGTGTGTACAAAATGTTCTGGAATGCTGTAAGTACAGTTTTAATTGTTCAAAAATTTTACAGGTGTTTGGTACCCCAATTCCATTTTTTAATTGTCATTGCCAGTATCCGATGTTGGAAGCCTACATCGCTATTATTGAACCCACTAAAAAGAATCGTATTTAGCGTCCAAAATTAACAGACAATGGCATTTCCGCGGTGTGATACTCAAGTATAATATAAACTAAAAGGAACTTTCATTGTTTATTTCTTCTTTGTCATGAATTTTGTTTTACAATTCAAATGAGATGCTGCTGATGTACTTTGACCGAACTATTTTTATTTACACATTGTTCTTACTTGTTATTAGTTCCTTATTTGCCACGTTATTTATATTTAAAATTTAATTTATTGTAATGTTGGATAATTAAAAATGTTTTTAAGCTTGTCTAATCAGCTTATACGTACAAAGTAATTTTTCCGTATAATTTTCTATAGAAATGTGTCATTGTCCATTCACTTCAATATTCCATGCTTTCACCTGATTATTTTACTCTCCCGATTTGTAATTCAAATTTTAGAAAAGCATCTTTACATTGGGTGTACTTATCTCAATGTAACTTACTTCCCTTTAGTCGTTATAAGTTAGGTATAACAACATTGAAATATCAGAAGCCTGAATACATTATATGGTACGAAACACTAGATATTATTTTGTTGTTTTTTTCGTATTATTATTTATTATTACGATTTTTAGCAAATTTTAGTTTCTAAGTTATTTTTAAGCAATAATTAAAGTACACGCTTACTACTTTGCCTAAACAAAAAACTACCTTAATATGGTACAGTATGTTAGAAATCTGTTTTAAAAGGTTATATAACTTTATAATACCTACATTCCATATATTACGTACCCATATTAATACGATATAAAAAGAAATAATTAGTCGTTCAATTATCTACTGGTAGCCGTAGATAGGCTCAATACATAAGGTACATAACCTCACTCTGTAATACAATTTTAACAGTGAACTCTATACGTACCTATTTTAACCTATTTACCACCTGTAAAAATATATTCGGTACTCCTTTTTAAATTTCAATAGGAGCATTTTATTGTATTATTGTCCATTTTTTAACAGTTATTTTTTTTTATTTTTGAATTAATATGAAATATATTCAAAATCAAATCATGTATAGTCATAAATAAATATTTCTTAGTATATAATTATAATATATAATTCTGATATATCTCAATACACTTATTTTACTTAAAAGCTCCTTAGACTTTTCATCACAGCTTTTACGTAAAAGATTCCAAATTGAATCTTGTCTAAAAACTTATCACTACTTTGTAGTGGTAAATACATGATGGTTTTTGTATTCATCTCTAGTAAATTTCAAGTTTATCGTCAAGAGCCGGTTTATTGACATTGTTTAAATTATGAATAATAGTGTAAATAAGGTTATTGACTGATCAAATTATTATTGTCATTAGTGTACAGAAAATTTTCTATATTAGTATATCTATTCCAGGTAAACCTACACTTAAGTGGGAGGTATGAAGTAGTGTGGACTAATATTTTTGTTTACTTTAATATATGGTATTTGATTATACAGTGAGTCCGAAAAGTTGTGCATAAATTCGATAAAATTGTGTACTGATTTTTTTTCAAAATCACACAGACATGTATCTTACATATCTTACATGATGTATTTGAAATACCACATAAAAGCTACCCTTTAATTTTTTTAGCTGTGTTGTTATAACTTACGTTATCGGCATTTTTTAATGGAAAGCTCCATTTTTGATTGCGCCATTTGAAAGAATTTTTTTTTTTGTGTAACAAGGAAGGAATTTGTTACATAATTTTTTATGTGTAAAAATTCAACAAAGCAAATGAAAATGTAACCATCATTGAAATTTAAAACAAGACAATTAATTTACACTAAATGTGTTCCATTCACAGCTTGGCAATGTCCAAGACGCTGAATAAATTTTAAATATTTTTTCCTTGTTGATTCAAAAAGTTCATTTGCCCTGAAGAAAATCTTATGTGACTAATTTCTTACTTTACATTACTCTGCGAAAAGAAGAGTTTTTTCGAGAAATGTCAATGATGTCGTAACTTAAAAATACGAAAAATACGGCTCAAAATTATTAACGGAACATCTTTCACCTTTCAAATACATCATTTGAATGTATGAGTGATTTAAAAATATATTAGTGAATTTTATGAATTTTATCGAATTCATAACATTACTGTTTGGACTCTGAATGTATATTACTTTGGAACTGCAAATTATTTATAATAACATTGTAAATTAATATTTTCAATGTTAGTATGTCAGAGAAGTCAAGGAGGATTTTTTAGTTGAACGAAACCTCATAACTTTATAGAATACTTCATATCATTAATAATAGCCCTAAGGAGCTTTTGTTAAAATTAACCGTTTCATCATTCATATACAAAGAAAAAGTATTCACTTTTATATAATGAAAGAGTACTTCTGTAGGGTTATATTTAATATATGATGCGTGTCAAACATGCTAACAAACAAAAAAAAACATCCTTAATCCTATGAATTTGTTACGGCTTTAAAAACCAATTATTTTCATAAGAAAATGTTCATAATATTAATATTTCTAATAATTTTGTCGTTTTAAACATTGTCTTAAATAAGTACATATTAATTACATTTTAGATTTTTTGGTAGATTATTGCAACCATGTTTTTGTAAATTGTAAATTCATATCGTATAATAAATCTCTTTAAAATAATTAAAAAACAACTCTCAGAAACAAATTATCTTACACATGTGCGAAGAAAATGCGATTTTGAAAAATCTATTTGCATTATCACAATATTTTTGAATTCGAGAAAAACATTGTTTTAATCCAAACATTTTACAAGTATTCACCTTGTCATTCCATATCCCTATTTATTTTATCCCTATTTTTAATTTATATTTACATCTTTAATTCTTTCATTCATATATATGTTGACTATAACATTGTGCTTCTAACGTTTTGAGTACAAATATCGTTTTTAAGAAAAAATTGTATTGTAAATGTTTTAGATGTAGAATAAAAAAAAATTAAAACCGTGTTTTAATAACACTAAAATGGTAAAAATTTGGATCTATATTGGTGCCTATATGCTATGTATTCGATTCTATATCGAAATTGTCTCAATACCATGAAGTATTAAAACTTAAAATTACTTTTTTTTATCTCACACATTGATTTATTATAATTTAGGTATGTATTATTGGATCAGAAATTTGTCCAATATAAAATATTATTCATTCCCATTCATGAAATTTGCTTTTAATTGAATACGCATACTTTTAGATTGAAGTGGTCATCTCCATTTTTTTTTTAATAGCGGCCCACTTCTTTATATCGTTGATAGAGAAATAAACTAGATATATTTTGAACATAAAGTTATATTACACTTGAATGTATCAAAATGTTCTCACAACAAAAATGTATCGCGATAAATAAAATAAATGATTTAATATGGTCCTGTACACGGTATTTATTAGTCTACGATGAAAGTTACTCCCAGGTAACTCCCGTTACTGGAAGGTAGTTGTATTATTAATCTTCATATTCATGTCACAGAGAACAAACCGAATGATTTCCATGTATGTATTTAACAAGAATCTTGAATATGAGTAATACAGTCAACCTTAATAGTATATTCTTTTTGTGGATATACCATCCTTTATAAAATGCTTTCTTTAATCTAAACTTTTCTTTAACCAATCAAAATATAAAAAAAAAAAAAATACCTACTTACACGAACTTATGACTATAAGTACATACTGTATGTACTTACATGAGTCATTGTGTAATTGTTCAAGTCACATGAAATTATCACTAATGCTATACATTTATTCTGGATGTTTATTTCATAAATTTCTTTAGTTGTAAATTCAGCACTGATTGAGTTTAGAAGTTCACTTTTTCAAGAAGAAATTGATTCGCTTGCAGGACACTATTTTGTTATTGAATATAAAACATAGTTTACCAACTACAATATATTCCACAATGTACTCTAAAAATTAAGAATTTATATCCAGTACTTTTATTTAACTCAAAAATATATGGTATATATAATAATTGTAAACTCTTTATAGTAATTATTGTTTTTGTCATTTGTTTGTTTGACTGTCATGGAAATATCTCCTAAATATAGAGAATATTTAATAATATAAATTGACAGCCTTACATATACGAGGTGTGTTTAAAAAACAATGTGAATTTTCGTTTTTTGGAAAAGAAATTTATTCCTCTACATCAATGTTATCGCCTTCAAAATAGTCCCCATTAGACATTATACACTTATGCCAGCGCTTCCTCCAATCCCCGAAACACTTCTGGAATTCGATCTTTGGGATAGTGTTTAGCTCTCTCAGCGATGTGCTTTTAATCTCATCTGTGCTTGCAATACAACGGCCCTTTAGACACAACTTTATTTGTGGGAACAGAAATAGTCACACGGAGCCATATCTGGGAATATGGAGGCTGGAGCATCATTACAGTTTTGTTTTTGGCCAAAAATTCACGAACAAGCATGCATCGTGCTGCAGAAACCGTGTGTTCCGCCACATATCCGGGAGTTTTTTCGAATTGCTTCACACAAACGGCGTTGAACTTCGAAGAATAGAGAGCATAACCTTCACATTTGACCGCCCTTGTCGAATAGTAAAGTAAACCCATGTATCATCACCTGTTATGACACTTTTCAATAGTACTCTATCGTTGTTGATTTCATTTAACGACTCCTAAGTAATTTCCAATCGCCGCTGTTTTTGTTGGAAATTCAACAATTTTGGACCAAATTTTGCTGCCATGCGTTTCATACCCAAAACACCTGAAAAATTCCATTTCATGGCATGAGCTAATTGATATGCCAACATCATCAGCGACTTCTCTGATTGTGATTCGGCGATCGTTCATAATCATTTTTACTTCTTTTATCTTCCATGTTTTCATCAGTTGATGTGTTGGGACGTCCAGGGCGCTCGTCATGTTCAAGGTCTTCACGGCCTTCTTGGAAATACCACTCGTAAACTCACACTGTTTTACTCACAACAGACACACCAAAAGCAATATTTAACATTTATAAAACATTGCTGCACTTTATTCCATTCGTATAGCAAAATTTAATGCAAATTCTCTGATTCCTTTTTTAAATAAATAACCAATCGCCGATCGTATCAAAACACACGTAACCTTTTTGACAGTTGACAACAGACTAAACATCCGATATGGTTAACTGTACAGATATTTTTCAGGCATGTTTACCAACACAACAATGAAAAAATCGCCCAAATCGGACTAATACAACTCGCGAAATTACAAGATTCCCGTTAATTTTTGAACAGACCTCGTATAATACAATGTATAATAAATACATTTACTATTCATTTCACCGCTATTTGCCAAATAAAAACTCTTATCTTACCGATAAACGGAACAGTCTACCTGAGTCTAGTCATAATAACAAGCCACGGTATGAGATAAGAGCAGTTTGGGATTTTTTATTTGGCAAATAGCAATGAAATAAACTATACTAATATAAATTATTCCTAGCTCTTTGTAATAATTATGAAAAAATGTCTTGAAGTAAAGAACTATAAAGGAAGACCTTAGAATAATACTCAAAATAGTAAAAAAAATATCATTTACATAACTTTTCTGTTAAACTGGACATTGGACTGGACATGGTTAAACATATATAGAAACTGGCTATCTGCAGCTTAATATGGCTTATCACATACCATTTTCATTTTGAATAAACACTTTTTTATAAATATATATTTACTATATCATACACTTCTCTTCTGATGCGCATTCAATCCTTCAATTGTGCTTGATATATTTACATAAATTTCGCTTTTTATATAATTCTAGAAGACAGAATTAGAATGGAGTCAGAAGAATGCGGTAGTTATTATAACAATATAACACATTGACTACAACATGATCGAACAATTAATATGCAAACAGGACAAATGATATGCATTTTGTTGTGTAATTTTTGCGTACACTGCAATACATAAATATGGCGAATACGATGAACTTGAAGTTCAGTAAACCCACGCGGAGCTATAAGAGCCCAGCATTTTGCTCTGAATTACGTAAATGGGTGACCTATCGCTTCTTCTATAAGGGTGGCTGCAACAATGTCAGTCGTACTGTGGTCCGTGACGGCAGATTGGGCCCAGTATTGGGGTCATGGTATGCTTGGGTTCGAGTCATAACGGGGATGGTTAGCCACTTTTCCCGGAGCATGGATGTGTTTGTCGTCGGATAATATTTAGGGAAAGGAGGTCAATTTCTGTATGTGGAAGCTTAATAAAATAACTACTAAAGTAACATTTATCAAAGTGAACATTTTATTTGGATATTAAGAGTATTCAGTGTATAAAATATAAACTATTTTTCAAAAAAGTGTTCGAAAAGGGTTATGTAAACTGTAACAATTTTTTTTACCACCAAGTTTTATATTTTTATTTTTAATTGTAACAGGGCAAATATATTACGTGAATAATAAAATTTGTCGGTTCTTACTTCTGTTATATTGTCTGAAGAGTCACCTGTGAGGCAACATTTCTAAAACAGAGTCTGAAGATATAGATTATTGAAAGACGAAAAGATATAATTATAATAGTTATATATAGAGATGCAAATTATCACCACTCAACACTCTTAAATAAACCCTATAAAATACTTCAATAAATTACTCACATTTCAGTAATTTCTCTTTCCTAGTCAATACAATGTAATATAATTTGGTAATAATATAGAATATTTGCTCGGGGGTAATAAACTTAGAAACAAGGAAGAGATTTTTGAAAACGTATGTATGGAGCACAGCTCTATACGGTTGCGAAACCTGGACGGTAGGGGAAGCAAGTAGGAAGAAATTAGAAGCTTTTGAGATGTGGCGTTATGGAAGAATGATGATAATACCGTAGACTGATAGGGTTAGAAACGAAGAAGTATTAGAGAAAGTCGGCGAGAAAAGAAGTATGTGGAAAAACATAAAGAAGAGAAGAGATAGAATGGTAGGCCACTTGATGAGACATGGGGGAATAGTTCGCGATATTTTGGAGGCAGAAATAGGAGTGAAGAAAGGCAGAGGTAGGCCTAGATTAGACTACTGTTCGCAAATAGTAAGGGATGTAGGTTGTAGCACAATTAGCGAAATGCGTAGGTTAGCACAAGATAGGAGAAGCTGGAGGTTAGCGTCCAACTAGTCCTAGGACTGATGACCTCATGATAGAATATTTAAGTATCGGAATTTATACAGTAACTCGAATTAATTTGCGTCTAAACATTTTTCCGAAAAATTACATACCTTTAAGATAATGAATGTTTTCCGTATCAAAGGTCGAAAGTCGATAATAAATATAGATCTATATATTTGCTCGAAGTT
This sequence comes from Rosalia funebris, assembly GCA_037954035.1. Lineage (NCBI taxonomy): Eukaryota > Metazoa > Arthropoda > Insecta > Coleoptera > Cerambycidae > Rosalia > Rosalia funebris. The sequence continues at coordinate 3,436,816 of JAZFAV010000010.1, read as the reverse complement.
TAAAGATTGTAAAATGTTCTTAAATAAACAAACCTTGGAATTTTGACATTTGGACGTTTACTTATTTATAAAAAACTATTGTTCTCGCATGTACGCTGTAATATTTGCCAAATAAAGTATTCCAAGTGATTCATACGAAATTTAAGAATTAAAAATTTTGTTTTTAACGGTATTTTTCTAAAACCCTTGTTTTGGCATCGTCTTTCTTATTATCGTCTTATCTGACTTTCCCAAAGCTTTTAATACACTGTATGTTCTTTATTCAATTAATTTCGTCCTCATTAATTTGTGTTATCAACAAATTAATTGGGAGACGTCACATTTTGTTTTTATTTGCGATACTTCTTTTCCGTTTACGCGGTTTCACTTTTATTAATTTCCTTTTCGATTTCAAGGAATACTAAATTCCCAATGCGCACATTAAATTGCAAGGGTGATGCATCGCTGTAGGTCCTCGCGGGGTTGAAATTGGATTAAAGGAATCAAGTTACGGTTCTAATATGAACTTTGTAAGCTTCTCAACGAATAGAATCGAGTTACACGGTTAGTCTTCGAGTTCTAAATATTTTAGGATGGTGGGAGATAGCGTACGGAGACAGCTTGTACGTACATCCTTGACATATGTCAAGGATGTACGTACAAGCTGGCTAAGAATTTTCATTCCAGGCTACAATTTTGTATAATACACTATGTATGAGTAGTTAATGACTTCTCTAATACTATTTATTTTCAGCATAAAATCTACAACTATCTGTTTCTATATAAAATTTGTAATCGTACGTTACGTACACACCAAAACATCTTCAGGGTTACCGTAAGTGATATATTTGAGGGAACCTTGGAAACTATAGTGGGCCGAAAAATAATGCTCATATTATATGCCGACTTATTTAAACCTTCAGTTGTGTAGTGTAGTGTAACACACGCATAATACGTTTATGGATTCATACAAAGTTCGCCGCTGTTTTTCTATAACAATTAATTAGTAATGGTAAAACGAGTCTGAGCAAGTTTTTTCAAGCTAGCGTTTTGTAGCTTCGGGTTAAAAAAAAAGAAAGAAAAGAAATACGTATTCGCGATTCCACTTAATTTTTATTACGAAATACCTATTTATACATTTACTGTGAATGATATATATATATATATATATATATATATATATATATATATATATATATATATATATATATATATATATATATATAATGAAATACCTCGATAATAATTTGGATTATAATTACGTTGGTTTTTTACATTACATTATAATGTGTATGCTAACATTTTTTTTATATATACAAACAGCATTCAAACCTTTAAAGTTGTAATATTTGACCGTCTTTAAGTATAACGTTTACTTTACACAAACTAAAAATAATGCAAAAGAAAACAAATTTCACTTTTTTTTCATATTCTTCGTATAGTTTGTTACTCTGTTTGCAAGACTGGATGAGCGACAACTTTGATTATCTAGAGCTTACTTAGTTGAAATCGTAAAACAGTAGCTTATTTACTTGCTGTATAACATTCGAGATAATAGAACAGGAGGACATCCATCTAATGGAGACAACTCCAAAATAGTTTGTATGTATAGGAGGGTGGAAATTTTGCAACTCGTCGGTTTTATAGCGAAGACAATCATAAAATTTGTACAATTGTTTCGAACAAAAGGATTTATTTGTGTACAGTATTTGCGACATCCTATATACACGTGTTATGTACGAGTACCGACCGAAAGTACATTGGAATCGTTTCAAATCGGAATTTCAAAAACAGCATGAGCGAAAAAAGTATTAATGTAAAATAATTAAAAAGACATCAATTTTTACATAATTCCTTAAAAGTTGTTTCTTTTGGTACCATAAACACTGCATTTTTGCAAAAAATATACGCCTCGAAATAGAATTTGCCAGTTGTTGAAATAGAATTTGCCAAACAACACCAATACGTCCTCGTCGTGATCGGTCAGATGAAAATATTGTTGCAGTGAGAGAATGTGTACGGGAGTATCATCACATCACGTCGATGTCATGCACAACAATTGAATCTGTCAAGAGCCACCACGCATCGTATTTTAAAGGAATATCTGCATCTGCCAGCATAAAAATTTCTAATTTGGGGTGCTGAAAATCCACATGCTGTTCAGAAAAAGGAAATGCATCCACAGAGATGCACGGTTTGGTGTGTATTTTGGAGTGATGGAGTAATTGGGCTAGTAATACTTTGAAAATGTGACATGTTGACGTCGTATGGTTTGTAGATGACAGTCGTTAAATATTGTGCCATCTTTGACAGAAAACAAATGGCGCGGAATTCAATTCATATAGTTCCAGCTGAGACACCCTATGTAAATACGCCAGGATAATGCTAATATATTTGTGAAAAATATGATAACTGAAACTAGTCTTTTTTTTGTGGAGAGAAATGTTAGAAATAAACGAAGGGCATTAAGCAACGGACAATCTATTATGGTTACGGTCGTATACAAGGCCAGAAGATAACGTTTAGGCTGACATAGTCAAAAATGGAATTTTGTAACTAGTATATTTGAATATTAAACGTTGCTCTTTTCATTATATTGTGGTGCAAAAAATCGGTATTTAACATTCTAATTTAATCCTCTAAAGCTAAGCTTCTCACTATACCCGTCTTGTTCATATCTATTGCATATTCATATTTAAGATAAGATACATATGTGTATTGTTATTCAACGATAAAGAGAAAAAAGAATAGATAATTTAAAACAAACTCAAGAAATTTGAAATATTGGACATAGCTATAGCTGCTCACTTGGATGGCTGATCAAAGGCGGTTGCGTATGGAATATAAAAGAGTGGTCCAACCAAAACGCACGATGTTAATTGTAAATAAAACAAAAAGTTTTCAGAGAATTATCTTAATATTTTTTATTATGATAGAAGGATCTATGACAATTATGTGTGAAACAAAATATCGGCCAAATGCTCGCCACGGCTTCGGTGGCATGCCTCTATCCGATGGTCCATATTTTCAATGACTCTGAGGCATAATTGAGGTTCAATGTCGTTAATGTGCCGAATTATCTTATCCTTTAGCTCTTGAATTGTTCTTTGCTTATTAACGTACACTTTTTCTTTTAAATATCCCCAAAGAAATAAGTCCAACGGTGTCAAATCACAGGATCGTGGCGGCCAATTAACATCGCCACGACGTGAGATAACACGGCCATTGAATTTCTCGCGCAAAAGTGCCATTGTTTCGTTGGCTGTGTGGCAAGTGGCACCATCCTGTTGGAACCAGGTATCGTCCAGGTCCATATCCTCAATTTCTGGCCACAAGAAGTCCGTTATCATCTCGCGATAGCGAACACCCTTCACGGTAACTGCTTGGCCGACCTCATTTTCGAAGAAGTACGGCCCGATGACGCTGCCAGCCCATAAACCGCACCAAACAGTCACTCTTTGTGAATGCATCGGCTTTTCAACAATCACTCGTGGATTCTCATTTGCCCAAATGCGGCAATTCTGCTTATTAACGAATCCACTGAGGTGAAAGTGTGCCTCGTCGCTGAAGATGATTTGCTTTGTAAAGTCACCATTCACTTCTGTCTGTTCAACCAACTATTCGGCGTATTGACGACGCTTGAAATGGTCAGTAGGCCTCAGCTCTTGAGTTAATTGAACCTTGTAAGCGTGTAAATTCAAATCTTTATTCAAAATTCGCATCAGTGATGTTCGTGAGATGTTCAATTGTTGGGCGACGACGAGTCGAGGTTGACGGCTCTTCTGCTACACTATCGCGAACAACAGCAATGTTTTCCGCAGAACGAACTGGGCGAGCATGCACAGGTGTTTTCACATTTCCTACAGACCCGGTTCGCTGAAATTTGCGCACAATTCTCCCGATTGTGGACACATTTGGTCGATTATGCTGACCAAAAAAGTCACGAAGTGCACGAAATGCATTTTGATTTGAACGCCCATTTTCGTAAAAGGCTTCAACAATCTTAACGCGCTGCTCAATTGTGTACCTCTCCATGGTTGAATTTGTCAAACACTGAAACAAGGAAATTAATGTCAAGGACAATGTCAAATTAAGTTGGGCAAAAAACTTGACGTTAAGGTATGACTCATAATTAACATCGTGCATTATGGTTGGACCACCCTTTATATTACTACATTTATATAATATATAGATGTTCAAACACGACGGGAAAGCTAAACTTAATTGTACTGAATTGCTTGTACCTAAGACAAAATTAATCACTGTCAAATAGCAAACAAATACTCAGCAATTCATATTTTTGTTTTATTTAATTTTTGTTTCATTATTTAATCTAAACTTTTGAATTTAGTTATACAGTCTAATACATCAAGTAAAAATAGAAAAAAAATCTATAAGCAGAACATGCGTTATGGAAAATTGTAACAGCTGTAAGGTAATGTCGAAGAATGCGTCAAGTAATATTTGTAGTGAATAATTTAATAATTATTTTATAAATGTAACCGATAATATTATATACAAAACTACATTATAGTGCATATAAATTATATGGAGTTAGTCAATTTTAGCTGCAGTGATTACGAACCTAAAAAGTAACAAAAGTGCAAACTCCTATGATATCTCTGCCGGTATCATAAAATGTACAAAATATTGAAGAAGAGAAATATCTAAAGTTGTCCTCTTCCAATTTGTATGAAAAACTATCGACGATTCATCAAATCACATACCTATATGAATACCTCGTCTCACCAAAATATATGACATATTAATATATCAGTTGGATATATATATATATATATATATATATATATATATATATATATATATATATATATATATATATATATATATATATATATATATATATATATATATATATATATATTGTTAGGGTGAACGCAAGAATAACACAAATTAATGCCGTATTTCACATTTAATGAAAACTATGAAAAGCAAATACAGCTCAAGATCAATCATCTCCGAGCCCGCACCAATAATAATAATCTTAATCTTTCCCAACCAAGCGTTGGCCGCTACAGCGCTTTTATTGTTATGTCTATTGAATGGCTTATGTAAACACACGAAATAAAATATGTCATACAGGGTCCTCGAACATTCGGCCATCCTGACTTGGTCCGTCCTCGGGCCAATCCACCTGTAACCAGAAAAGCTTTGCACAGTAAATTGTTCTGGGCTTACAAAGTACATCCTAGTTTGATTAGCAAATATTATCATTCTACCTAGTCGGAGTGCACATGCAAGAGGACTCAACAGAAGGAACGTCCAGAGTGCGCAATGAGTCATGTTTTCCCCATGGACTCTACCAGTCGATTTCTTGGAGTACGCACACAAGAAGACTCAACAAGATTGCTAGGAGTACGCAAAAGGGCACATGTCTCAGTGGACTCAATGGTTTATTCATCTGGAGTACACACACAAGAGGACTCAACGAGGTGGCCACAATGGTAGCACAGAACATATGCATAATGGACTCAACGAACTGCCTTTCGGAGTGCACACACTAGAGGACTCAACGGAAAGGATACTTGAAGCACGCAAAGGGAACCACTTGCGGCTTACAAGGGCTCGGAGTGCCCAAAATACACAGCAGAATGTAACTTTAAATACCACAAAGTAATTCAGAGGTATACATAGGCGTCACACACCTTGTAGTACATGACTTCATTCAACTGGAAAAGTCGTTATCATAAGGAGTAACAAATATAGAATCTCATTCACACACATCACAATATTCAATATTAAAATTTTTAAACTAAACAATTTGAAACATTCATTAAATAATGTCATATGCAAAAGATACTGGTTAGGACCAGTGGTAACTCATTTTTTTTTACAAATACAATCTACCTCACCTTTAATCGACAGTTTGCCTCCGGAATAGCTTCATCTTATCGCTGGCTACTAGTCCACGGAAACGTCGTCTATCTCTTGATAGGCTCTCTACCTTGTACCGGTCATTGGGAAGAACGTGTTTCACCATCACTGGTCCAATATACCTCTGGACAAGTTTTCCACTCGTCAAACCTTTGACGATAGGTGTTTTCTCGATTATTACCATATTTCCAACTTGGTATTTGATTGCTGGATCGCGATTTTTGTCGTAACGCCTTTTCATCGCGATTGCGTTTTTATTTATTTTATCCGCGGCTTTAGCGCGCACAAGATTTAATTTACTTTGTCTATCGACCCTCTCTACCTGCTCTACCCGGGGCTGATCATTGTCTACATAAGTGCACAAACTCGCGTCAAACCTAAGTTTCGGTCTAAATCCATATAAAAGTTCGGAAGGAGCGTAACCAGTGGTCGCATTTACAGTACCATTGATACTTAATTGAATTTCCGTAACTTTCGATTCCCAAGAACTGTGATCATCTCCAATTACAGTCATCAATGCTTGCAAAATTGTGGAGTTGAATCTTTCTACTTGTCCATTGCTTCGGGGAGAAGCAACGGCATTTAAAACATGTTTTATTCCGTTTTTGTTGCAAAAGGTCTTCATTTCCTTGCTAGTAAAACACTTCCCTCTGTCTGAAATCAACCTTTCAGGCACACCAAACATTTTAATCAACAGATCTAAACACTTGGCAACATGTTTGACAGATCAGCTGCTACTTTATTGGGTGAAGGTCGGATTTCACTTTTGCTGATTACCGATCCAAGATACTCGACTTCAGGTTTTTAAAAATAGGCATTTATCTCGATTTAATGTTAACCCTACTTTCCTCAATATTTTGAAAATACTTTCTAACCGTTCCAGTCCCTTCGATATGATAAGTATATTGTCTAAATATGCCAGGGCATAGGAAAATCGGAGCGGTCCTAATACTTCATTAATGGCCTTTTGAAACACGGCTGGGGCATTTGTCAATCCAAATGGAATTCTCTTATATTGAAAATGCCCATCAGGTGTTACGAAGGCGGTATAATGTCTGCTTTTCGTCGCAACTTTCAACTGATGATATCCTGACTTTAAGTCCAGGGTAGTAAAACAATCGTTGCCCGCTAGTCTCTCGAGTTGGTCTTCTATCCTTGGTAAAGGATATTTGTCTTTATAGTCAAGGCATTTAACTTGCGATAGTCCACGCACATTCGAATATCGCCAGTTTTCTTTTTGACTAGGAGAATAGGACTAGCATATGATGATGTACTATTCTCAATTATATCGTTTTCTAAAAGATTATCAACAATCTCCCTTACAATTTGTCTTTCATGGTATGATAATCTGTATGGCCTATAACAAATAGGTTGAGAATTTGTGAGCTCTATTTTCATTTCAATCCCAGTATTACCCAGTTCAGAATTATTATCGACAAAACAGTCTTTGTAGTCTTCCAATAACTTTTGTAATCGCTGATCAACGTCTCTTGGTAGGGTGTCTGGTTTTGCAAGTACTTCAGTCATGATAGACTGCCCCGAAAGGATTCCTCGCGCCACACATTCACCCTTTCTGTAGGACGTTTTCCATCTTTATTATTGTTACCGATGTTAGGACAATATTCCGTCAAAAACTGCAAAAGTTGTCCTGTTGTTCGACAACCTGCAGCGTAAGCACTTGCTTTCATTATGTTGTCATTGAGAGTAGAAATTACTACATCGACAATGACATGATCCGGCAAGTCACAATGTTTTCCTAACTTTAGTTTTCCGTAATAAAAAGATACCACATCCGTTACTTTTCCTTTCAATATTAACAAAGTCTTTTAAATTGGCCGCTATACCTTTTGACGAAGGAAACGCATAAATTAGCTTTTCTTTCCACGATTCCCAGTCATCACATTCTATATCTGTTTGGCAGTCATACCATGATTTAGCGTTGCCGCTCAATCGGTCAATTACAGCAAAAATTTTAGCACGGTCGTCCCAATTATAAAGTTGTCCAACACTGTCTATTTTTCTTAACCATTGTTTTATAGTTAGTGAATCAGAAGTGCCGTCGAACTTAGGAATTAATTCCGTACGGCCAGCCAATCGCTGTTTATTTGTATTTATCTGATTCCGACTCCGCGAACGGATCGGTGCCGGCGAACGCCGTGAATTTTCAGACATATTTTGATATCGGCTATTAAATAAACTTTCCAAAGCAACAAGTCTCTGTTCCAATCTACGAGCAAAGATAGTTGTGTATCACTTTCATTTCGATTTGAGCTAACACTGCGATTATTTATACTTTGGGCGCGTTCACGGTGCGATTGTCGCTTACTATGGCTATTTTGTTTGCGAGAGCGAGATCGACGATCATGTGACCGCGAATTATCCATAACGACGAAAAACAATTAATTATTGCACAATCAAAGTGATAGATAAATAGACAAGATCAGAGCACACAGCACGTGCAGCAGGTAGAATAAGTAAAGTTGAATAGGCAAACTGTTTAATCAAAATGACTCACCGAAGTCCGATAGGAGGGTCAAGTTCACACACAATAAAATGTGCACTCGTAAAAATGTCAGGCACACAGGTAACTATCCCACTTCTGAAATGTTAGGGTGAACGCAAGAATAACACAAATTAATGCCATATTTCACATTTAATGAAAACTATGAAAACAAATACAGCTCAAGATCAATCATCTCCGAGCCCGCACCAATAATAATAATCTTAATCTTTCCCAACCAAGCGTTGGCCGCTACAGCGTTTTTATTGTTATGTCTATTGAATGGCTTATGTAAACACACGAAATAAAATATGTCATACAGGGTCCTCGAAAATCTGCTCACTGAGGAGAGCACCTAACAATATATATATATATATATATATATATATATATATATATATATATATATATATATATATATATATATATATATATATATATATATATATATATATATATATATATATATATATATATATATATATATATATATATATATATATATATATCAGTTGAAAAAATGTCTAAAATGTAAAATTCCACTCAGTTATTACCAATAAGGTTTCTGAAAGACATTGTCAACTACACTTATAATTGACAAATTAACGTCAATAAAAATGCTGTGTTTGAATATAGGAAATACAATTGTTCCAAATTCTTAGATTTTATAAAAGCGTGTGATTGCGTGTTCCATGACATGTTTGTCAATTAAGTTACTATGGCTTATCTGAAGAATTTCTTTCTTTTTTAAATTCGTAGCTGAATCATACACAACACGTTTTCTACAGTGAAATTAAGTCATAATCGCTAAAATTAAAACATGACATGTCCCAAGAATCCATCATGGGACCTATACTGTTATTAGTCTATATTATTATTATGTTTTATGGGTTTGGGCCTCATCATCCACTGTTGCCCTGTTGGTCATTATCCAAAAATGCTATCCTATAAAAGGAGCAATTTGGGCACGTCCCTCGCCTTAAGCTTCACCTCCTACGATAACAGGGGTCCCTAATATAAGGCACCTCCTCCTCTCCTCCAGTGCGAGGCAGGTGTAAAGAAGATGAATCGAGGTTTCCTCGTCTTCTCTACAGTATCTGCATCCTGGGCTGTCAGTCAGCCTCAGCTTGTGCTTATATGCATTCAGGCTACTATGGTGGCCCGTTATGATTCCCATCAGGGTTCTGGCTTTGTGCCTGTGCAATTTAATGAATTCTTGGACCTATTTCTCAATCTCGGAGTATTCGATGAAGAGTTTGGTTATTCGACAACCCGTTACTCCTCTCCATCTTTTTCTGTGCTGGTCTCTTGCCCAGTCATTGATGCGGTTTCTGATCAGATTCCGACTTATTCCCACTGCAGGTTCTGGTCCATAGAAGTTTCCTCTGGTCCCTAGTCCGGCAAAGTCATCTGCAATTAGATTTCCCTTAATGTCATTATGCCCAGGTATCCATAAGAGTTTTACCGGTCCCTTCCCTGCCAAGTGGTTCAATGCTTCATAGCAATTATAGACCAGCTTCGACTTTGTCGTTGCTGAATTTAGGGCTGCCAACGCCGTCCTGCTATCTGAGCAGATACATACCTTCTGAGTCCGATTTTGGTCGGCCCCCAGAACACCATATGTAATTGCAACTAGCTCGGCCTGGAGTGCAGTAGCGTATTTACCCAGGGGGAAGGTTTTACACATTCCATCGCGTCGCCTATACACCCTTGCGCCCGCTCTGTTCTCACTCTTGGCTCCATCCGTGTACTAGATGTCTCCATTGAGCGGTAATCCAGCTCGACCCTCTGTCCAGCCGGTCTTACTGGTGAGGGTGATCTTATATTTCCTGTCAAACAGGAAGTGGACACCCGTACTGTCAGAGGACATCCATAGGAGCCCCTCCTCAGCTAGTTCTCTTGAGAGTCTATTCAGGTCCTTTACCTTCCTGTTCATGTTTCCCACCCTGTGCATCGCCGTTGTAACTTCCGCTTTCAGGGTGACATCAAGAGGTAGTATTCCCGTCAGTATTCCTATCGACTCGCTCGGTGTCGATCTTGGAGCTCTGGTTATACTTTTTAGAATCAATCCTCTTAGCTTGTTAAGTCGGTTGACTTCCGACTTTAAACAGGCTCTCTCCCACCAGACCAGTGGTCTCCATACATCAGTCTAGGTTTGAGAATTGCCTCATACATCCATCTCATGGTCTCCGGTTTCAAGCTCCAGCTATTACCAATGGCCCTTCTTCGTTGCCAAAGTGTTGCTGTAACCTTGGAACATATGTGACTTAGATGTTTTTCCCATGACAGTTTCCTGTCCAAGATTACTCCTAAGTATTTCACTAGGCTATTATTACGTAGTTCAGTTCCACTTAACCACAACCACAAAACATGCAGCCACCTTAAATCTTTCGAAAACCATCGTTACTGGTTTATAGAAAACCCTCGAGAGAAGCACCAAATTCCTTACATTGTTCCAAATTAAGGGTATGGGCGGCAATGAATGCATCTGGCATAATTAGCCCTTACTTTTATGAAAATGTAAACGGTGTTGCACTCACTGCTACTTCTCTCCGATATAGAAATATGCTAGATATTTTTTTTTGGCATCAGAACTTAAACAGTTTTACTGGATTTAATAACGGTTTCAGTAAGATGAGGCTACAGCTCTTACTGCAAATTTGTCAGTGGAAGTAATTAGAGCGATGTGCCCTAAGAAATTATCTATCTCTAAGCGGGACATTAATTGGCCGCCCAAAAGTCCCCATCTAATACCGATGGATTTTTTATGGGGTTATTTCAAATCTAAGGTGTACGTTAATTCCCCTAGGACTCTGCTTCATCTAAAAGTCAGAATACGTGAGGAATTTCAGAGAATTCAACTAGCATTGTGTAGGCGAGCTATCACATATTTTAGGCCGCCCTTTGAGGAGGTACACCGGTGTGAAGGAAGGCACCTTGACGATGTTATTTTTCATACATAACTTTTCCTACATTGTAAATTTAAATAAAAAAAAATAGTGGATGTAAATATATTTTCTAATAATTGAGTTCTATTCACCCAAAAAGAGGAAAACAATTATTATAACTATTACAATATATTGACTTGTAATTGTAATAGTTTATAATTTGACATGTATGAACACTTTTATATACTTTAAAATAGTACAGATTTTATATTACAGTTGTTTAAAATATATATGTAGCTCTCAATATCCCTGTTCAAATGATTTAATAGGTCTTAATACGGCCTTTTTAAAAATTACCTGCCTGGGCTTTTATGAATGTAATACTTTTCCAAGAAATATTTCATATATTTTAGGCTATTTTCATATACATTATGTGAGTTATTTCACGTCTATATGTATTTTTACAACTGTAGGTCGTAAACATTTTTTTAAATGTGAATTAATCAGATTTAATTAGTAATTATAGATAATTTCTCGACTGAATTTATGAAATATTTAACTGATATGATGTTTATTCACATTTAGGTATACTCCAACATATTCAGACATGTCTAAGATATATTTTTAAATATAAATCGTAAGAAAGTGAAACTAAAAGTCCTGTTATGTAATGCGTCTTATGCAACGTATTTGTAATAGAAACAGGTACCGGTGTTTCGCATGAACAACGGATGATTGTGTAAATCAAATAGACATCACACGAAAATGATAATTCATTTATTTATTCCCGTTTCCATCTTTTCACAGCACTTGAATGTATAACAAACTATATTGTGTTGAATATGGAAGGTTTGAAAAAGCATAGTCAATTAATCTGCCTGCAATATTTATAGATGTATTTCACAATTTTTGTATACGAATTAGGTTATTTCGCCTTTGAAATAAAACGTGCAAAAAATAGTAATGTAAGAATATTTGTATACCCGACTACTTTCATGCATTTAAACTGCTGAAATAAGTCCACTAAAGTAAAATGGAATTAAGAAGTGTATTTTAAAATGTTTAGCTACTCAGAATCAGTAGAATAAGGGAAAATGCCACAGCTATCGTAGGGTTGCCACCTTTTATTTGCGCAAATAAAGTACATTGGTTGTTAAAGGTAGGAAAAAAATGTATATTGCATCAAAATAAAGTATGATTTATTTTACTTTATTATTTTGTTTAAAAACATATTTTTTATTACTTTTGGCAATATTCAACAAATAATTAATTTCTGGCACGCTTAATTATTATACTGAATAAATTCAAAGTACCATTAAATTTGAAATATGTATAATACGGACATATAGACTGAAGATGTTTTAAATATAAAGATAATATAAACTAAAAATTAATATCATAATGTTTTTTCTCAAAAACCCATTCAGATTGCTATTACAAATTCCTAAGATATAATAACTTCAAAGGTATCCATATTTTTCACAATAATCAAATACTCTTCAAATACTAATGTAATATTATTATTTTCAATAATTCTTGTAGTATACAATGATATTAAATATTGAGACAAGTTTAAGCATTTTGAATCATTTAAATAAATTATGTCCATATTCACGATTATAATATTTTAATTATTGTGATTCTCCACCTAATATATAAACAACAAATCATATGGGTAATGTTCATTAGTTAATCAAATATACTTTATTGTTATGTATAGAAATATAATAATAAGATTATTGATTTTAATATTTCTAAAGTATTTAAAACGAATTAATTTTGAAATTGATTTTTTTTTTTCATTTTTAACGAGAATTAATGAGTGTATAGGGTTAATGTTATGTTTTATTTTTTTACAGTATATTACTTCAAATAAAGTAGTATGTACTAATAGATGTACAAACCCAGGTGGGAATCATAACGGGCCACCATAGTAGCCTGAATGCATATAAGCACAAGCTGAGGCTGACTGATAGCCCGGCCTGCAGATACTGTAAAGAAGACGAGGAAACCTCGATTCACCTCCTTTACACATGCCTCGCACTGGAGGAGAAGAGGTATCTTATATTAGGGACACATGTTATCCTATAGGAGGCGATGTTTAAGGCGGGGGACGTGCCTAAATTGCTCCTTTTATGGGATAGCATTTTTGGATAATGACCCGGATAAGAGGGGATCGTCAAGGGATTTCCCATGCGATCAGTGGCCGATGAGGCCCAAACCTATATAATACAATAATAATAGATGTACAGTTTAAAAAACCAATAACGAAAAACTAAATATTTCTTGAACCGATGTAACTTTTTTATTGGCTTGTCGATTTGTTAATGAATGAAAATTATTAAATACCTTATATAACTAATTTAGGTAATTCAAACTATCCTACAATCGGTACTATATCTTTGTTGCCACTCGGGTAGCCAAAAATAAGCCACGCCTCCACAAAGAGCCCCAATACGCAAAATTACGACCAACTTTTTTGGTCTTTTAACGATTTACATAAAATAAATCCTAGAAAAATCAAACAATGTGAAATAAAGTATTTTCGCGTACTTATTCTAAAAGTATAGAGTATAATTGCCCGATTTAACGTACAATACTTATATATTCAGTAGGGTGGCAACTCTAGATGTCGTATTAGGATTAATTAACAGTGAAAGACCTAAAAATATATTCGTATCATAAAACAACAATTGAAATGTTGAAAGGAGCAATAGAATTAAAGTCTGTCAAATGAGGAACTTATCGCAAATACATCGTCTCTCCTACCCTGGAATTTGTTAATTAATTTGAAATTGAATGAAAAATAATATGTTTTTTTTAGTTCTAATTAAAATACAGAGTTTGTTTTGTATAATCATCTGAAATGAGCCAATGCATTCGGAAATTTAATTTTAGCGTTGCAAATTTTAGAGGATATTGTTGTGGTTAAAATGATAAGGCAAGTTCAAAAGATTTGATTCACAAATGATAATTGACAGTAATAGTTCAATCAATCTGTCTGAGCCCCTATGTTAAATAGTCACTAATCGTACACAGCAAAAAAGAAATTTGAGCATATAGAAAATAATATTTCAAGAAACTTACAGTTTTTTGCTCTCAGAATGGCGGCCGCTAACATAACCTAAAAAAACGGGTTTTCGCGAATAAAAAAGAAAGTTGTTGAAATTATTGAAAGTGTCTGAAATTATTAAATGTTTTTATCAAATATTGTTATTTTTAGAGCAAAAACAAAAAAACGCAATTTCCAACGGTTTTTTCGATATATCTCGAAAAGTAATAAATCGATTCGAGCTCACAAAAATTGAATCGAAAGATTTTTTCATTATCTACAATCTCATTTAATTTTTTCCAATACGAGCACAACTTTCTTTTTTATTCGCAAAAAACCGTTTTTTTGACTTTTGCGATCTTTTTTAGGTTATGGGTTATTTTAGGTTTATGTTAGCGGTCGCCATTTTGAGAGCAAAAAACTGTACGTTTCTTAAAATTTTAGTTTATGTGCTCAAATTTTTTTTTGCTGTTTACAGTTAGTGATCGGGTCATTCCCTATTGATTGGACTATAATCTACTACATCTACGGTTGGCGGTGGTCTAAAAATATAGGCTAACTAAACCACTTTCCAACCAAAACGACTTTTAAAAGATTAAAAGATAAAATTAGTAGTCGTTGTTATGAGAAAAATATGTAAGTAGGTATATGAAAATCAATTTATTACAGTGTCAAGATCAACGCCGGAAACTTGACATTGTATACGGATTTGGGCAATATACTTTCTTAAATATATTCCAATTAATGAATTTGAAACTGTAAACCTGCTGTAGTTCGTAAACGAGACACGTTCCTAAAAAGCGGTCCTTTGATTCTAGATATCTTACATAACGGTGTTCTGCTCGCCACAATTTTCTCTATATTTCCGTAGTTTCAGTTCTTAGAAATTAAATTTGTGATACGTGATTGTACTTCCTAAACAGAAAAATTAGATTTGCTCATTTCTTGGTATAAATTCAAATGGATTTCACAAATGACTGAAGCAATAAGCTGAAAATGCATGTCTATTAAACTCGCATGTCTATGAAACTTCGATGATGTCTAGCACATCATCGAACGATGATGCTTAATATTTTATATTATATACGAGGGACATTCAAATATAAACGAGCCTTTTACTTCTGAGGACGCAGAAAGCGTGTTAGAGGTAAGCGAAGCGTCGGAAGGGTATGAGGGGCCCTCTAGATGACCCAAGACCAAGCCGCCCGCCCGATCGGTTTGTTTAGTTGTCCTCACAATGAGCGAAAGAGAGGTTCATCCTTCGGTTGCGCAACGCATCATAATAAAGTTTTTAATGAACGGAGGCGTTAGACCAGCCAAAATTCACCACTACACTCCCGAGTCGAAAAGGGCCAGTATAGAGTGGAGAAAAAAGGGGGAGCCAGGACCATCAAATGTCAAAACTCGCTTGTCAGCCGGGAAGGTGATATCAACGGATTTTTGGGACTCCTTAAGGAGCTTTAAGGAGTTTTACTCGTTGATTTTCTTCACAATCGTCGCACAATAAACGCTGCCTACTACTGTAACCTTCTTGACCCGGTTTGATCTGCATATCGGTCAAAAAGGTGCCGTTAGCCCATCCGAGATGTCCTGCTCCTGCATAACAATGCAAGACCCCACACTGCACCCCTAACAATCCAAAAATTGGCTGAAATACATCGGACTATACTTGATTACCCTACACCTACACCCTACATCCTACAGCCCTAACCTTTCACCATGTGATTTCCATATGTTTGGGCCTCTCAAGGAAGCACTTGGAAAACATTTTGGGAACGATCAACGGGTTGAATAGTTTGTGCGCAGTTGGTTGGATACCTGCCTGAAGTCATTCTTCGGAGACGGCATGGAAAAACTACCTGTTCGATGGGAAGAATGCATTAATAAAGAGGGGAACTATGTAGAAAAATAACTATAAAGTGTGTTTTCTTCTTAAAATGTAAGATTTTTTTTTTGCTAAAGGCTCGTTTATATTTGAATGACCCTCGTAGAATGTTTTCGATTCATTTTGTTCGACGATGTACATATGTATGTATCTTATCATGTTACAGACATAAATAATCATATCCTCTATAGTATTTATGGTGTGGATTTAAAAATGTAGATATTGAAATTGAAAATAACTTAATTGGCTCTTAAATCCGATTTAAAATTTTCCATAAATATAAAATTATAGTTAATAATACACATTGCGGTCATAAATACCAGCTTTGTATTTATCGTGAAGGAGCTTAATATAGCGAGTCGGATAAAATAATATGCTATTTGTATACATTATCCGATTCACTTTATGTGTGTGCTTTCTATTTAACCTCAAATGTGTACCTACTAAAATTGGTATAACAATAAAACGATTGTGCTACAAAGTAACTAGACTGAAACAACAACCCTATGTATGATCTTATCACATCCATATTCTGCATAGATGCATTAAAATATATAAATATTTTAATAAAGCTATATGGATCCTAACAGGAAATCATTAGTAAAGTATTGTATCAGTATTGTTACAAATCAATTGTACCAAAGACAGTTCAGATAAATCGGCATTTTTAATCTTAAGTATTTTATTACTATCAGTGTTCTTTATTAAATGTCATTTTGATCTCTGAAACTCTGAAATACGTAAGGTTGTCGTATTACTGTATTGATTAGTATTTATATAAACGTTTTACTTTTCCGCACTCCACTATATGCGGGAAAATAATGTAATCGTTTAAACATTTTTTTCTAGGGTTTATTTTTCGTTTTTCGACCTAAAAACAAAAAAAAATGGTTTTTAAACCATTTTGTGTGTATGTGTGTGTCGTTGTCGGCGTCGGCATTTATTCTTGTTAGCACGATAACTCAACTAAATCGTATCCGATCGATCGGGTTTTGACTGATTCTGATCGGGGATGTCTCCCAGACGACATCTATTGATTTTGAGGTGGATAGAACACACCTTACCCTGTCCATGGGTCATGAGAAAGCACGATGGTGGACTATTTGAGAATTTTTTTTTGTTAACACGATAACTTAACTAAGTCGTGTCGGATCGATCGGGTTTTGACTGATTCTGATCGGGGACGTCTCCCAGGCGACACCTATTGATTTTGAGGTAGATAGAACACACTCTACCATGTTCATGGGTCACGAGAAAGCACAATGGTGGACTATTTGAGAAATTGTTTTTGTTAGCACCATCACTCAATTAAATCCTGTCGGATCGATCGGGTTTCGACTGATTCTGATTAGGGACGTCTACCAGACGACATCTATTGATTTTGAGGTGGATAGGACACACCCCATCCTGTCCATGGACATGAAAATGCATGATGGTGGACTATTTGAGAAAAATTGAAAAAAGTAAAACTGTCGCATAAAACATATATTCTGCATTTATGTGTTGGTTAATTTTTTCTCGGCCAATCAATTTCGAGATAGAGATGTTCTATGTGCGGAAAAGTCCGTTTTAAGGTTTTAAAACTGTTTATTTAAATATATAGTAATGTTTAAATCATTATATTGTATAATATATGATGTTCCACAGTAAAGCAAATTTGTTATTTTTAACAAGATGTTATATTTAATTATCTCAGTTATCTCTTTTTTATCTTTTCTCGATCTCTTCTAATTATCGTATTTTTATTAACTTAATCCGAATAAATATTATTTTTTTAAATTGTTAAAGATTCCATTTATAACAAGTACTCCTATTTATTTATCCACTAATATTACCAGCCCTAATTAGTTGGTACAAACTCTTATCCTTGAAATAATACAATGGCTTATTAAAATGACTGAAGTGTTTTATTTATTCTTTTACAGACAAACAACAATATATTCTACATTTTAAAACATTTTCCGACTTTGGTACTCAATCGGTTTTAATAAAAACCTATTCTGTCATTGGGTGGTAAAATTTGCTAACAATAAAAAGTTAGGACAAGCAATTAAATTTAAATTTTATACTGCGTCACATCACCTTTAGCCTTAACGACTTCTTGAACTCTAGGTACACAGCTGATGTAACTGACATAATTCTGGAGAAAAATTGTCCCAGATTCTTGCATTTTTGTTCTCAATTCCGAAGTAGGGCGTTGGACATTGTTCCTTAACTAGTTTCATGATTTATTGTTCTGTCGTATGGCATGAAGCTATATTCTGCTGAAATGTAAAATCCTTATTTGGAAACAATATTTGTTCACTGGCTAAAAGGAAATTCCCAAGATTTCTTCTTGATCTTTTTGGTCGTTTACAGTGTTATTTGTAAATTTTAAAATTCCTAAGCCTCTTGCTGACGTACAGCCCGAAACTATGATACCTTGCAGGAATTTAACAGTCATGTTTAAACAAAGTATTTATGGAAAGCTTCTTTTTATTTTTTATTATTTGTTACAGAAGTTTTAGCCGTTACGGGCCTACCAAAACGGGGGTCGTTTCAACAGATGCACGACCACTTGTAAATCGCTTAAACCATTGTTTAATTTGTATATTTGTATCTGCTGCTGAAGGAGAATTTTGGGTGTTTGGTTCATAATCACAGATACTGAGAATTAATTACATCTTACGTCTTCTGTGAAAGATAGGATACTCACCTACTAAGCAACATGCAAATTGAGGTATTTCGTTAAGATGCGGTGTATTGTTGCGGTAGGAATGTTTAGGTGGAGGGGAACCTCATCAAATTTCGTCTCCCCTGGTTCCTTTAAAAGATTTTTCAGTGCAGCAATGCGTTCAATATCTCGCAATTATTCGTCTGTCTTCTTACTAGTGTCCGTCCTGC
The DNA here is from genome assembly GCA_037954035.1 of Rosalia funebris. Lineage (NCBI taxonomy): Eukaryota > Metazoa > Arthropoda > Insecta > Coleoptera > Cerambycidae > Rosalia > Rosalia funebris. The sequence goes on along the minus strand of JAZFAV010000010.1, from coordinate 3,417,734 downwards.
TTTCGCGGAATCATTTCACCTATTCCTGCACCGTTTTGAAGGAGTGCGTATATCTATTCAACTTTAACTCCTCAAATATCATATACATTCTTACCATGCAGCTCAGCTTTTCATATATTGCGTTGATTAATTACACAACTTTATGGATTCATAATTCACGATGCCGAAATAATTTTTTCAGGAAAATTTTCCTTTCAAATCACATATTATTGAATATGGTAACGTATTTTCTGCTTCAATTATTATAGAAACTAAATTGTTTCTATCTCTATCCACTATTTTCAGTAACTTTGGTGTTCCATGATTCTTTAATAACGATTATCTCGATATATTTGGATATAATATTTCCAAAATCCAAAAAATAATACTAAAATGCCAAATATTCTACATTTTATTATGATATAAAATACATATAATAATATATGTATGTTATGGGAAATGCCTGATAATTAAGTTGATTTTAGATAAAGCGTTACTTGAAATGTGATTCACTTCTCTTCATGTTATCTTACTATAAGTTGTAGACTGCAGTAAATGTAAGAAATTTTATATTATATTATGATATGCAATACATATATAATGAATGATACATGAAGCGCTTGATGATTAAGTTGATTTCAGATAAAATGTTTTTTTTTTTAATATGAATCACTTCTGTTCGTCTTATCTTACCACAGACCTGTAGATTATCAAAATACTTAATAAAGCCACTCAATGACTTGACAAATATAGAATAATTGAAGTCAGAAACGATATTATCTACTATTTCTACTTTTAACACTATTATCGGGATCTGTAATATTTATTGTAGTACGTAATTTTTAATACCCTTTTCAGTTCGTATACTGCGATTCTTATCTATTTTAAAGTTTTATCACACATTGTAAATATCCACATCCTTTCTGTGTATGTTTAAGTATGCAATATGCTGTTTATATTGATAGCGATAAATTAGAAAAGTAATAAATTTAGCTTCCGCAAAAATCTTATAAGATTTTTTTTATTATTGATAAATATAAGATTTTAATTGTAACATTTTAAATTCCCAATGTTTAAGGTTTTAATTAAGAAAACTGTTTAAATCCTAAAAGTTTGAAGATAAAATGATGTTAAATGTGAGGAAAAATTGTGATAAGAAATTAAGTATTATATAACTTGAAACTTGAATAACTCCTCAGTCCACTAACTATGGAAAAAATAGTTAAGGGAAAAGGCTATTAAGGGGAGACTCACTTCTCTGGGGAGAAGGGATTTCCCCATTCAAACAGTAATATATGTTTTATCCAACGTATTTACAATTTTTTTTATTTTACTTTCTTCAGAAGACCTTGTGCTACACATTGCTAGTGCTAATTATGTCAATAATAGCACTAGTTTGAAGTCAATTGTTTGAATAATAAAGAAGTTATTTTCCACTGTTTAGAATTTTTCGAATCCATTTTTCGGAATGGTTTTCCCAAAAAGTATTTTAGATATTCATTTGATTCTTTCTTCTGTTTCTTGGGTATTGTAGAATACACTAAACATTTTTGAGCTCAATATTCGATTTATAAAAAAATAGCGGTCATTTTTCATCAGTTTTTTCCAACTTTGAATTAATGTTTCTTGGATTAACCTGGACATAGACTCTTGAATATTTTAGACGTATTCGGGGATTTGAAAGTGTGTAAGTAATTTGAAATAGATCTAACAATTGGTTTGAGAGAAAAAATTTCCGATGTATTCGAAAACGTGATTTTACAGGGAAAACGATTAGACAAAGCAGGCTGGAAAAGAATACTTATATGTAGCCACAAAGGCTTATTCGCTAATTACTTAAAAATTTTCACCATGGACACAGAACAGCAACGAAAGCCTTAATAACAGTATATTGGAAAGAGTTCCAAAAATACATTTGTTACCTTACAAAAGTTTGGATGTTTGGTGGGCAGAGTTTTCTTATAGATATTAGAATATTTGAGACGTTGGACATCGAACCTGGATTTCTTTTTTTGTAAAGAAAGCGTGATCAAAGAGACGTGCTAGGTATACAAAAACGTAACGCAGTTTTTAATGGACAATCCAAGAAAGACAGGGCAAAAAAAAAAAAGGAAGAGCGCGACCAAGGTTAGAAGAACAATTATTAAATGAAGACGAAGAAGCTAGTCCAAATTAAAAAGGAGAATATTAATCGTTGTGCATTATTAATTAATTATTATTTTTATGTATTACATTGCATAAACTAGATATTCTCAGGGATTTTAAATGCGTATAATTATATTTTATATCCAATTTAAAATGTAACAGTACGGGAAATAGTAACAAAATTATTTATCTTTATAATTATTATTATATAATTATTTATAGTATCAGTATTATTTATCACTGCGGAAAATGACATATCTTGTTTTTTTTTCAATAAAAATAATAATTTTAATTATGTTATATATAAAAAACTCTATAATATAAATCAAATTATAACATAAATAAAAAATAAATAAATTGTTAGTAAAACACAGTAGAACTTTTTCAAATAAAGAAAAATAATTTTTTGACGATTTTGAGGTGAATCTCATCTTAATAAACTGTGGATGAAATCTGAAAAAGTATACAGAACATTTGAATAAACTCGAACAAAACTTAAATATAAGAGAAGAGACTAAAGGGGGAGTCAACTCCTGTTGATGTCAACTAAATTGGCGAAACACGTGTCTAGTGACGTATATGTAACTGTTTAAGTTAAAGCAACTTCAATACTTCATTATACATATATTCTATTTTAGGCAGTCATACCATAATTTGAAATTGTTTAAATTAAAATACAATATCTGCAATAATTTTATTATCATTATGATAATTATTGTCTATAGACGTGGACATTTTTATGAATTAAACAATTGTGTTTATACCAATGGAAACAAGTTCAAATGTTTAGGACATTCATGAGTACAATGTGTTTTACTATAAATCTGCATGAACTAAATTGGTTTTAAATTTTGCTAATTTTGTGTTAGAATCCTTGACCAAAATCCGGTAACGTTGAATTTGTAATTTCAATATTCACATCACATTATTACAATAAGTTCCTCTATTGTAGTTAATTCAGATTCTTAATTTTATTGTCACGATGCATGAACCTTGTATTTAGTATCCTACGCTGTTCCTAGTGTAATTATGTACTACGCAGATATAATACCAAGAGGTGTATCATAATTTTTATTTTACTGTATGCCCATATGAGCCTATACCCTACGTCATTATACACAATAATGTACTAGACTAATAAATAGTTCGTTCATATTGTGTACTCCTTAGCTCGCTTTAAGTGACGTTTGCCATTCATACAGCATGATGTCCCGTTGAAATTAAATGTTTAGAGGTAATTTAAGGAACTAGATATTGTCGGTTCACTTTTCTTTGTATGTTCGCACGTAACAGGTAGTACAAGAAGCTGATTGTGAGTGTAGACGGTGAACAAAAATTGTTTTATCGATGAAGTGAAAGATTTCTTGGAGAAAGCTTGCATGGAAAAAACGTACATGGAATAGTCGTACTATTGACCGTTTTATAAATTGCTCGATATACGTGTATTACTAGAGATATAACACAGTCATACACTGAGAGAACACTTTATTTATGGTGAGAAAACGCGTTTATTTGACATTCATTTGTACATTAATATGCTAAATTGTAATGTACGTAGTAAACGTACATAATTCATTCATTTTACCACAAAATTATCGCAAACTTGTCTGCAATTTATTCTTTGTTTGGACAAAGCGATTACTTACCATGTACGGGTGTCCCAGAAGTACCCGATCTAACAAAGAAAACTCAATAAATGTGGGAAAATTTCTCTACATTATTATTGGAATATTTTTATTTCTCTACGTAGTCTCCTTTTAGTTCGATACGTTTTCCCCCAACCATATTCAATAGCTTCGATACTCTATTTATAGTGAGCTTCTCAAAATAGCCATCAACCGCAAACTCCACCTGTCCATTATTGACAAATCTTTTACGACCGAACCATTTTTTCAAGTTTGGAAACAATAATCCGAGGGGGCTAAATCTGGTGAATAGAGTGCGTGAGGAAACAATTCGAACTTCAACTCATTGATTTTGGTCATCGCGATAACAGATGTGTAAACTGGCTCATTGTCTTGATGAAAGAAAACTTTCTTTTTCGCCAAATGCAACTGTTTTTTCTTGATTTCGTCGCTTAAATCCACGCGCATGCCAAAAAATTGACACCATGACCTTGCCTGCCGGTGGAACTATGTCTGCATTCTTTGGAGCCGATTATCCCCTTTCGGTCCATTGTTTTGACTGTTTCTTCGTCTCAGGTGTGAAGTAACGGACCCATGTTTCATCCATGGTTATGAATCGACGCAAAAACTTATTTATTCGAAACGGCTTTGTTCCCTATAAACTTCGCCAAACACTCGATTGAAACATCCTTACGGCGCTGTTTTTGGTCCATCGTGAGTAATCGCGGCACCCATCTTGCGCACAGTTTTTTCGTGTTCAAATTTTCAGTCAATATGCGCTGTACAGCACTTTTTGAAATGCCTACCACGTCTGCTAGCTCGCGCACTTTCAGTCGACGGTCATTCAATACCATTTTGCATATTTTCTTCACCATTTCTGGTATGATCACCTCATTTGATCGACTACTGAGATGTTCGTCTTGGCAATTCGTACCGCCTCGTTTAAACTCTGCCACCCCATATTTTTCTGTTATAAACGAAGGAGCAGACTCCCCCAGAGTAGAATTTAACTTCGCTTTGATATCGGTTGGATTGAGTGAGACCTTTCAAATCAAAGTATTGTATCACATAACGATGACCAATTTTTTCCATGTTTACAAATTCACTGGGATCGTTCACTATTGATGGCTGCCAAACAAATACTAAACAACGTAGTGCCGTCAAACTTCAAACTTAAGCTTTATAAGATTACCGAACCGCCTTTATATACCCTCATATATTTTTTTGTATAGTCCTACCATCTGCCTGGTCAACAAGTCTTTCTTTGGAAGCACAAAATATAATTTTATATTTAACAGATCCTGTTTGATATTAATCTGGTGGTACTAATTATGTGTATACCTCCTAGATATTCAATAAAGTATCTGAAGTTATATATAATACGTAACCTGCATGTTGCTTTTATATTAATTCAGGTGCATATTACGGAAATGTGTATTTACTTGCTCTTGTAGTAGGTGAATATTGCCGGTTACAGGTATCTTCTATTTTGCTATAATTACGAGAAAAATAAAAAAACTATTTACGTGACTGTTGTGAAACATAATTTAGGAAAAGTATAGTAAAATAGTATAGTGTTCATTTTATTTTTGTACATTTCAACGAGAAGCATAATTGAACTAAAAAACGTATGTCGTATTGATTTACATTGAACTTTTGATTCAGTTAAATAAATCAATATAAATATTTCATTCTAAAGATATCATCTATTTCAAATAAGTAAATTTACTTAAACATCACTGCTCGATATGTTAAGCATTAACCAACAATCCTATTTCAAAGGTAACATTTATTTCACATAAAAAATGTGTATATTATCTTGCATTTATCATAGTTATTGTTCATTGTACAACGCGCAGTAGTTCTACTTAGGCTACACCGCTCGTTCAACATAACAAATGTATATCTTATCCTGGCATTTATCATAGTTATTATTTATTGGACAATGAGCAGTAGTTCTGCTTAGGCTACACCCCTTGATCAACATAACAAATGTATATCTTATCTTGCATTTATCATAGTTATTATTTGTTGGACAATGAGCAATAGTTATGCTTAGGCTACACCCCTCGTTCAACATAACAAATGTATATCTTATCTTGCATTTATGATAGTTATTATTTGTTGGACAATGAGCAATAGTTATGCTTAGGCTACACCCCTCGTTCACCATTACAATTGTATATATTATCTTGCATTTATCATAGTTATTATTTGTTGGACAGTGAGCAGTAGTTCTGCTTAGGCTACACCCCTCGTTCAACATAAATATATATTTTATCTTGTATTTATCATAGTTATTATTTGTTGGACAATGAGCAGTAGTTCTGCTTAGGCTACACCCCTCGTTCAACATAACAAATGTATTTCGTATCTTGCATTTATCATAGTTATTATTCATTGGACAATGAGCAGTAGTTCTACTTAGGCTACATCCCTCGTTCAACATAACAAATGTATATCTTATCTTGCATTTATCATAGTTATAATTTGTTGGGCAATGAGCAATTGTTCTGCTTAGGCTACACCCCTCGTTCAACATTACAATTGTATATTTTATCTTGCATTTATCATAGTTAATATTTGTTGTACAATGAGCAGTAGTTCTGCTTAGGCTACACCCCTCATTCAAAGACCACCACGACTGCCGGAATATCGGCGATTATTTGTAGAAGAGGAACTTGTTTCGCTGCATCTAAAATCATTATGTATTTGTCATAAACGTTATTTATGTGTTAGTCAGTGTCTTTAAAAAATAAGATTAACATGTTTCAGAATTTTCCAAAATGTCAATTAATGAGAAAATTTATGTATATTGTGCGAAGTATGTAAGTGAATTTGACCGTTTAAGCTATCTACCACACATGCTTGATGCTCATCCTATAAAAATGTTTGCACATATACCTATGTATAAAGCTCGAGCTTTGCGGAAAGAGAGCATGGATACACAGGTAATCAAATTCAGGGTCCGCCGGGGAGGTATGGTGTTTTTATGCGCGCCTGCGTGGAGCGAATGTCTTCAGGATGGTTGATATCTACTCGTTGCGGGATGCCATTCCAGTAGCCATGGAGCCGTGGTATATCGTGTGTTTATTTACAACACTTTCATTGAAACTGGTCGTTCTGTGGTGCTCTTTGGAACGTTTCCCTGAGCATTTGATTTCGTTGCGTGGGGATGTGGAATGGTCTCCTCGGTCACAAGACCTGCCACCTTGTGACTACTTTTTACAGGGCTACTTAAAATCTAAAATTTACATAGGCAAACCGCGAACTCTTGAAGCTCTTTCCGAAACCATAACGTGCGAAATTGAAAGGATTCCTCGTGGCATGCTCGAAACGAGTATGGAGCTGACTTATGTTATGTATTCTTCAATAACAATACATGACATACACAAAAACAATAAATTTTAAAATTCGTTCGGAAAATGAGCTTGTCATTCTTTTCAAAAACACCATACCTCCTTGATGGACCCTGTATATACGAAAAATGCGTGTATACAACGTTACCTAAAGAATACGCTCGAAGTATAACGTAAAAGGCTAATATAAGATATTAAAAAATATATAATAGGTGGTCCAACCAAACCGCACGATGTTAATTGTAAATAAAACAAAAAGTTTTCAGAGACTTATCTTAATATTTTTTATTATGATAGAAGGATCTATGACAATTATGTGTGAAACAAAATATCACCCAAATGCTCGCCACGGCTTCGGTGGCATACCTCTATCCGATGGTCCATATTTTCAATGACTCTGAGACATGATTGAGGTTCAATGTCGTTAATGTGCCAAATTATCTCATCCTTTAGCTCTTGAATTGTTCTTGGCTTATTGACGTACACTTTTTCTTTTAAATATCCCCAAAGAAAGAAGTCCAACGGTGTCAAATCACATGATCGTGGCGACCAATTAACATCGCCACGACGTGAGATAACACGGCCATTGAATTTCTCGCCCAAAAGTGCCATTGTTTCGTTGGCTGTGTGGCAAGTGGCATCATCCTGTTGGAACCACATATCGTCCAGGTCCATATCCTCAATTTCTGGCCACAAGAAGTCCGTTATCATCTCGCGATAGCGAACACCATCCACGGTAACTGCTTGGCCGACCTCATTTTCGAAGAAGTACGGCCCGATGACGCCGCCAGCCCATAAACCGCACCAAACAGTCACTCTTTGTGGATGCATCGGCTTTTCAACAATCACTCGTGGATTTTCATTTGCCCAATTGCGGCAATTCTGCTTGTTAACGAATCCACTGAGGTGAAGGTGTGCCTCGTCGCTGAAGATGATTTTCTTTGTAAAGTCACCATTCACTTCTGTCTGTTCAACCAACCATTCGACTTATTGATGACGCTTGAAATGGTCAGTAGGCTTCAGCTCTTGAGTTAATTGAACCTTGTAAGCGTGTAAATTCAAATCTTTATTCAAAATTCGCATCAGTGATGTTCGTGAGATGTTCAATTGTTGGGCACGACGACGAGTCGAGGTTGACGGCTCTTCTGCAACACTATCGCGAACAACAGCAATGTTTTCCGCAGAACGAACTGGGCGAGCATGCACAGGTGTTTTCACATTTCCTACAGACCCGGTTTGCTGAAGTTTGCGCACAATTCTCCCGATTGTGGACACATTTGGTCGATTATGCTGACCAAAAAAGTCACGAAGTGCACGAAATGCATTTTGATTTGAACGCCCATTTTCGTAAAAGGCTTCAACAATCTTAACGCGCTGCTCAATTATGTACCTCTCCATGGTTGAATTTGTCAAACACTGAAACAAAGAAATGTCAAATTAAGTTGGGCAAAAAACTTGACATCAAGGTGTGACTCACAATTAACATCGTTCATTATGGTTGGACCACCCTTTAGAAGTATACTCGATTTATTTTCAAATTATAAATAGTTTTTGAAATTATGCTAGCCATTTTCTTCCTATAATTAGAAAGTTTAGTTTAATATCGTCTTTCTGTAATTAGAAACAACATCGACATAGAAAAACTGATTAATGACGGGTCGTATCATATGAACCTGAGTTATCCCGCATGTATTGAAATGCTAATTAATAGTGCTTTATTTCCCAGTAGGTCTTCTTATGTATGCGTACGCTTTTATTAAATATTTTACATTTTTCATTGTTCACTCTATCACATTACTTACCACTCAATTAACGCAGTTGTAATTGCGTTTAGATATCGTCGAACCAAAAATGGTTAAAACCTGATACTCAACATAGATTCCTCGAGAAAAACTCGAAAACGTTACCTTATCCGAACTGCCGTTACTTCGAAAATCTGACGACAGCCACTTAACAGAGCAAAGTCATTATTTCTTATTAACGTTTTAACTGGTTTATAGCGGCGATTTTAAGAGTGTTATGTGTGTGTGTGTGAGGCGTGTGCATTTGTTAAACAGTAATATAAAATGTAGTAACGCGATTACAAACCATGATTGTACATATTGAGCATAACTTGACTTTTATTCCTCAATATATTGCAATCATGCAATGTTATTTCCATTTATTTTAGTTCATAAGCTGGATTAGTAATAACATATCATAAGATTTAAGGCCAATAAATTTCATTCCTACAGTTGGTATAGTACTGAACAAATATACAACCTCTGATATATAACATAATATACCTATGCTTTAAATATTATTTCCCCGTTTCAATCAGGTTTTCATAAAGGCCATAGTACTACTTCAGTTTTATGTGCATTTTAGATCATATTATTAGAGCTTTGGATAAGAGTAAAGCTGCGGCAATAGTTATTTTCGATTTTTCCAAAGCTTTAGCAAATACTTTGGATCGTGAATTAATATGTACCAAACTTACGTATTATGGTTTTCATATTTTTATTCGTATTTTTAACTGTTATTTAACTTCTCGCCTTTAAAATTTTATTTTTGGTGATATATATTCAAATTTGGCTTCTAGTACATCTGGTGTTCCTCAAGTATCTGCATTAGGGCCAATACTTTTCTATTATATACAGTAGATTTATATAACTCCGTAAATTTTTGCAAAAATTCATGCATACGCAGACGAAAGTAGTTTTATATTTTTTTTTGTTATCCCGAAAGACGTCAGAAAGCTACAGTAGATATGAATGAGGATCTAAGTGATATATTCGAATATTCTAATAATTTAAAATTTAATAATAATATGTTTTTTCCGAATAAAGTTAGAGCAACTGTTAAAGATAACTTCATTTATCTATGAGCGATGTATCTTTAAAAGTAAAGTTAGTACATTTAAACATCTACGTTTAATTTGTTATGAAAACCTTAGATTTGTAGGTCATGTAATGCAGCTTGTTAATTAAATTATGTTGAAAATGTTTATAGTAATATACATTTTCAACTATAAAACACGTAAGAAGTTATGTGAAATTTTTGGTCTTACCTATCATAAATTATTGTAATATATGTTGGCTTCCTTGTTTAGATAAATTTACGCTCTACAGACACAGTTACAGAGTGCAAAAACAGTGGTTGCAGATTCATTTATGGGCTGAAGTTGGATCATATTACAGCGAAGATAATTGAATAGTGGTTAGAAATAGAGAGTACATTTAAATATAATGCATATAATAGTCTTTCAATTTTTGTTAATAGATTACTTCGCTTTATTTACCAGCCATCTAACAACCGTATTTCGAACACGTTTTAGTTTTAATGCCGCTATTATTTACAATTACATAAATGTCGAACTAAAAAAATTACCTACCTGTGGATGGTTTACACAACAAGGTAAAACCCCATATGTAATCTTTCCAATAAATATTTATAAAAAAAAAAGGATCACTTGGACAAGGAACTTAATTTACTTGTATTAAGTTTAATTTATTTGAATGTTATTGCATTTATTTGTCAACAAATACTATAGTTATCATATTTTTATTTAGATTTTAAGAATGTTATATATTATTTATTCTATATCAGGTTGAGTAGCATTAAGCTAGACTGCCCCTGAGAAAATGATGAAATACGTTTATTACAAGACGTTTATTATTATTATTATATGCGTATTTCTGCAACCGTAAGCCTCTTAGCATTACCAACTATAGCAATATTTATTTGTTGTAAAATATCATATATATTTGTATAACCTTGGAATTTCAATACATGTACTAGCATAATTACATTGTAAAATGTAGCCCAATTCATAAAATGTGTAATAAAATATAAATAATCAATTAATTGAACTGAAATTGCCAATAAATAATTATTAGTTATAAACCTTATATGGCAATTTAAAATAAAATGGCTTGTATATCTTCGGTATACATATATTAGCACTAGATATGTTTATTGTTGAATATCATTGTTGAATATTCTGTGTTAAAATTGTCGGTATGTCAGTTAGTTTTCGTTTGCAAATACAGTGAACAATTGTAAGGCTTCATATTTTTTTTTCTCGAGAAATTCGGTTACGAACTATTTTATACACGACTAAAGGGTATATTCATGTACCATCTGCATATTGAATTCCACTTGAACCATAAACGTAAAGGCGTTTTAGTCAGACGGAAAAAGCATTACTTAAAATTACGTACAAGTTATTACCTACCGAAATTTATTGTGTTATTTAACCTAAAAATGTTCTGCTTCAACTTACCACAAGGATAACATAACATGAAGAATAGAATAATAAATACAATGTTATGGCGCTTTTTCACTATTGTTTCTGCGTAAACATGTATTTCCGTTAACTTACTTTTCATTGGCTACATTGATGTCACGATTCTTCCAGCTAAAGATAATCCTACATTATGGCCCTAGCCATAGGGTTAGAATTTTGCGAAAATATTACCTTAGATTCAATAAGTTGCTGGACAAATTGCATCCAATGTAGACAATAAAATATATACCTAAATGGAACCAAGAGGGTTTATCATTCTCATGGTATCAATTGGATCTACTGAAATGTATCTTTTTTGAGTGCTATATCCTATTTATATATCCCGGTTATATCCCATTTATCAAAATTATATGGTTCAACTACTCTCACAGATTACAACATAAAGTTGTTCATAAGCACATATTAGAAAAGTTCATTTGCACCAGGCGCATTTTTGTAGGTTCCACATGCCATATTTATCATAATCTTAATCACATACATGCGGTACTAAACCCATATCAGTTTCGCTCGTGCATCCGTATAAGAAATATTTCCTGTTGAGGATGATAACATTGCTATCGAAATACATTGTTATTTTGTGACTAAGAAGAATGTAATATATTATAAAAGTTTAATAAATACTGTTGAATATGCAAATTATAAATACCATAATTTTTATAGTTCTTGATTGTTTTTAAGTTGTTAGTAAATTTAAGTATTTTTTACGGCATTAATGGATACATAATAATGTACTAATATTATTCATCATCATTAGGTCATCAGTCCTAAGACTGGTTGGACGCTAACCTCCAGCTTCTCCTATCTTGTGTTAACCTACGCTACCTACTGTTAATATTATTAACAGTATATTAATAAATTATTATATATTAAGAAATAAATTTGTCAAAATTATTAATATATAAGTTATTGTCGCTTAACACAATATATTATTTAAATGTGTACATTCAGTTCAAAAGTATTAGACGTCACATTTCACATTTTCTCAAATCATCGTGCATGGAGTACGTTGCACTGACGATTCCTAATGAAGATAAAATCGTAATATTTTCATTTCTCGTATCTGATGTCTATAGAGATTAAACAGGACAGTTCTTCTTGTAGAATATCTTGGGGTAAACGTCTTGATAAAATAAGTCACAAAACGAATTAGGTAAATTGCAAATAATTAAATATGAACGGGCACTGTACGATTATTATTTAAATAGTGCAAATTGCTGGACTTGTGCGGTTTTATGGATGAATTATGGTTAGATCTTTTTTATCGATAATTCTAATGTATATTGTTTGTATGCATTTTTTTTGGCAATCCGTGGTGAAATCTGTAAAAGAAAATCACATTCACAAATTGTACATTTTACCATTTTATGTATTAATAAAACATAACAATAAATTTTATTTTCATACTTAGAAAATATTCACAATTTAATTTCAGCTTTTACATTTTCATAATACTCCACACCTTTTTTATTTCCCCTACAATGAGGACATATAAAGAAGGTTTGGACTAGATGTGGAAGTAGATGTTTACCTTTCTCAAATTCTTCATCAGGGGTTAACGTATCAGAATTTACATTTCCTAATAATATGCTTACATACAGAGTATTAATTTTTCGTTCTAATAGGTCTATCGATTCCTCAAAGTTACAAAACAAATCATAACACGGTATACCCTCGGATAACTTGTAAACGGAAGCCTTACATACTGAAGTCCTTTACTCGTACATCCTATACACATATGCCATTTAGAAAGTTGCACATATTATACCATTTAGAAAGAATGTAATGAAATATTTTCAATATGTTCAATACTCCGAAATATATATAATAATGAGTTAGATTGAATGATGAATTATTTTATAGAGTTATTATGGTCTCGGTCATTAGAGGACATGGTCATGTTAAGACTAAGAGTATAATTACCTTAACCCTCCGTCGGGTACAACCGATCTGTGAGATCCGGCAGTCACTTTTTTCTTTGCCCTTTCGTGTATATTACGAATATTAACTCGAAATCACTCTTCTCGATATGGGGTATTTTTTTTCTTTTTTAGTGTATTCCCTAGCCTTTATGGACGGCCCGGATATATCAGATGCATTGCGCCTGATTACGTTATTATTTTAATTTTTATATTTTGTTAGATTTCTTTTATTTTTTAAATTAATAATATTTTTTGGAATCTCTACACTTACTTATTCTAACTTTTTATGGTATCATTATTTAAAATTAACACATTTGGGTGTTACATTATTAGTTTATATTAAATATCGTTACCAACAATGTGACGTTTATTTTTGTTTGGAACATGCTAAAATGATGAAGAAGGTTTATAATTATTTACACATAAAATAGACAGTTACTTATAATTTTTCTTTGTTATTCACGTCCAATATTTTTGTTATATACAACTTTATGACTTTTACATGAAAAAATAGGTGTTTTTTTTTCTGTATTCAAAATATTGATCAATACTAATTATGTTTGTGTTTTGTCCTTAAAACAGAGAAAAATTTGTCGATAGGTGGTAGTTCTCCTATAAAAATCTTATCCAAATTTATTGTTTCACAACATTAAATAAGTTACTTTGTGTATATTTAATTAGTGCGATTAAAAACTAGTGTGAAATATTTACTATTGCATTGTATTAATTAAAATAATCGTTTAACTAAGTCACTACCTCATTAAAATCTAAATTGTGTAAGATTTGATTATGAGATATCTCAAATCCATTGCGCCCGAATATATTTGGCTTCATATAGCTTCATACTGCGCCCGACAGAAGGATAAAATTAATTCATTATGGCCTATATTTCATACGAACCTATAAAAAATCTGAGTACATTTCGTTGTAATGGTACATTAATTTTATTTGTTTTTGTCAATTTTCTACATATTCGTGGATTAAAATCTGGATCAAGTATTCTAGTGCTATTATTCCTGAATATTGACATGTCTGTAATTCTGGTCTTAAGCCTTGCAAGTAGATAATGCTAAATTTATAAGTTCCTATCAGCATCGCGTTGTCAAACTGATAAAATCACCTATATTGCCAGAATATGTTAATTATGACGTAATAAGGTAATACATGACTGAATTAACACTAAAAATTTATTAGAATGTGAAAATTTAGGTATAATACCCAAAATATGTTTCTTTCTGTACTGCCCAATATTATTTTACGGAACATGATTGTTAGTTTTTTTTACCATATATAGATAAAATTGTAGGCATTCAATTATATACCATTATATAAATTGGTTTTTTATTTCCTTTGCGGCCCCAATTTTCAGTTGTATTCGGTACACTATATTTAGATACACTGTCTATAACGTTGTGGAGATCCGTTTTTAATTCAACTTCTAGTCATGGCACTTTTAGTCATGATGCAATTTTCCATTCGTACAGCAACTATGAGATAGTATATTCTTCTAGTTTGAAGCAACTAGGTGTGTTAACATATATCCGAATTTAATTGTAAATAGTATATTCAAGAGATTTTTTTCTATAAATTGTAAAAAATATAAACATAAAGAATATACCAAACGCTGGTAACACATCACGGAATCTAATTCATATACATACAAATGACGCCCGTCTTAACAGAAGGTTCTTATTTTGTTCCTTTTTGTCATCAATTTTGTATGTACATAGATTCATGCTCATTTTGGTAATTGTTAAAAAAATACTTCACTGATTTTGAAAAGTAGAAACATTAAGTTTAATATTTTTCCATGTTTTTCTTTAGCACGGCAAAGTTGACACAAATTTATTAACATCAAGTACAACAATGTCAAGTACAACATTTTTTATAACGCTATAAAAATATAATTGACTGTCATCGACGCTTTATCTAGCTAATCCTAACCTTCTCAAATAGCGATAAAATAAACTATACTGATCAAAATTGTAAAGTGGGAGTTTGTAGATTGTGCAAATTTGTATGCACTAGGAGACGTAGACGTGAATAGGTACTAGCTATGTTAGGTGTACACCTCATTTTACAGTTAACAAAACAGAGTCATCATCATTAGGTCATCAGTCCTAAGACTGGTTGGACGCTAACCTCCAGCTTCTCCTATCTTGTGCTAACCTACGCATTTCGCTAATTGTGCTACAACCTACATCCCTTACTATTTGCGAGCAGTAGTCTAATCTAGGCCTACCTCTGCCTTTCTTCACTCCTATTTCTGCCTCCAAAATATCGCGGACTATTCCCCCATGTCTCAGCAAGTGGCCTACCATTCTATCTCTTCTCTTCTTTAAGTTTTTCCACATACTTCTTTTCTCGCCGACTTTCTCCAATACTTCTTCGTTTCTAACCCTATCAGTCCATGGTATTTTCATCATTCTTCGGTAACACCACATCTCAAAAGCTTCTAATTTCTTCCTTCTTGCTTCTCCTACCGGCCAGGTTTCGCAACCATATAGTGCCGTGCTCCAGATATATGTTTTCAAAAATCTCTTCCGTATTTCTAAGTTTATTACCCCCGAGCATAAAAGTGCTTTCTTTTTGTTAAAAGCTACTCGACCCTGCGCTATTCTTTGTTTTATGTCTTTATCGCTTCTACCATCCCAATTTATTTTACTTCCTAAATAAGTGAAGTCTTTAACTTCCTCCAATCTTTCATTATTAATTTGTACTTTCGTTTTTGCTCTGCTCTCGCGCCCTCTGCACACTAACACTTTAGTTTTGTTTTTATTCACCCTCATTCCGTATTCCTCTGTCAACACTGCCTCCATTTCGTTCAATGCTGATTCTAATTCCTCCTTACTAGATGCTAATAATGAATCTCAGCATTTTTAGTTTCTGTCCCTGTACTTTAATCCCGAAATCCACTCTATCTTTTACCACATTAATCGCCTCTTCGATGTACAGATTAAAAATTAGTGGTGATAGCGTACATCCTTGTCTTACTCCTTTCTTAATACCTACTTCCCTTTTTCCCCTTCTACTTCTATAACAGCAGTTTGCTCTTTGTATAGATTGTGTACTACTCTCCTATCTCTGTACTTCGTTCCCAGGCTCTTTAGTATCTCGAACATTTTTTTCCATCTTACGTTATCAAAAGCTTTTTCTAAATCTACAAATCCTATATAAGCGTTCTTTCCTTTTTCTATTGTTTTCTCTAACATTACTCTTAGCGCCAGAATAGCTTCGCGAGTTCTCCTATTTCGCCTAAACCCGAATTGGTCTTCTCCCAGTATTTCTTCCGCTCTATTTTCCATCCTCTTCTGCATTATTCTAGTTAAGATTTTTGACGCATGGGAAGTTAGGCTAATCGTTCTAAAGTTCTCGCATTTGTCGGCTCCTCTCTTTTTCGGTATAGTAACGATAATGTTCCTCTTATGATCCTCCGGTATCTCGCCCGTTTGGTATATGTATTTTACCAGTTCAAACATCCTATTTACTACTTTCTGTCCCGCACATTTCAAAATTTCCGCCTGTATTTTATCTACACCCGGCGCTCTATTATTCTTTAGCCCCCTTAGTGCTATTTCAAATTCCTCTCTCAGTATAGGTTTTCCTACATCTTCCCTATCGATGCTAGATTCTTCCTCTAATATCTCTCCTAATTCCTGACCCTCGTATAAATTTCCTAAGTACTGCTTCCATTTATCCGCTTTCTCCTCTCTTCCTATCAGTATGTCCCCCGATTGACTCCTAACGTTTCTATTTATTGTTCCTATATCCCTGAAGTTCCTCTTAATTATTTTGTAAGCCTCATCGGTCTTACCTACTTACAACTTATCTTCTACTTCTTTGCATTTATCCTCTATCCATTGTTCTTTCGCTTTTCTACATTTTCTAATGATTTACCACTTTATTGCCTTATAAGTTTTCAGTCCTTCTTCGTCTCGTCTGTTTTTGTAGCCTCGTCTCTTTTGCATTAAGTTTAAGATTTCGTTCGTTATCCAGGGCTTCCTAGCTTCGCTTTTATCGTATCCTAAAACGTCCGTAGCCGCGGAATCTAGACTATTCTTGATACCCTCCTACTCAGTTTCTGCGTTCTTGATTTCGTCCTTACTCGTTTTATTTATTAATTGATCTGTTTTGTCCTGGAACTTGTCTTTCATATTCTGATCCTTCAATATGTCTACATTTATACGTTTCTTATCCTTCCGGGTTTTCAGATTTTTGAACTTTAATCTAGCTTTCATGACTACCAAGTTGTGGTCGCTATCTACATCTGCTCCTGGATAACTCTTACAGTCTTTTACTTGATTTCTAAATCTCTTCCTAACCAGAATGTAGTCTATCTGATACCTGTCTATCCCTCCTGGCATTTTCCATGTGTACCGCCTCCTAACGTGATTCTTGAACAATGTGTTCGCGACTACCATCTTGTGCTTCTCACAGAATTCTATCAGTCTGCTACCTCTCTCGTTTCTGTTTCCTAATCCATAAGGACCAACAAATTCTCCTTCTTTCCCCTCACCTACGACTGCGTTAAAATCTCCTACTATTATTAAATTTTCATGACCCTTCACAAATCCTATTACCTGCTCTATGTCCGAATAGACGGCTTCTAACTCTTCCTCACTGTGGCTAGAAGTAGGCATGTATACTTGCACTATTACTGTTTCCACTGGCTTCGAATCTAACCTAACCATCATTACTCTCTCGCTGTATTGTAGGTAGCTATCTACACACTGTCCTGTGTTCTTCCGCATAACGATCCCTACTCCCGTGTTTCCATTTACCGATCCTGTGTGTATTACCCTATAGTCACCGCTCCAAAAATCTCCTACTTCCGGCCAGCGTATCTCACTTATACCTACTATATCTAATCCTAACCTATCCATTTCTATCTTCAGATTCTCTAGCTTCCCTGCCTGTCTCATGCTTCTGACATTCCACGCTCCGACTCGTGAAATGCTACACTTCTTACTATTATTGCACTAATTCACGTCTCCCGGAACAGTCCTCACCCGGAGATCCGAACGGAGGACTATTTTACCTCCGGTGTTTTTTGCCCCAGGAGACGCCATCATTAATTTGGGATAAGCTTTCTGTTAGCTGTTCTGAGGATTATAATGTGGTGGTTTCCTCTTGCCTTCCACATCGCAGTCGTGTGTGTCATAGCACCATACCAAATTAAAACGCGCAAGCCGACCCACCCGTTCTAGTTTGCACTAGAACTTCGTCAAGGTGCAAGTCCTATCGGATCGGAAAACAGAGTAGGAATCTTCAATACAGACATATTGCCTATTACTTAAGTAAGAACGAAAAAATTGTAATGTTCTACTACGAATGCCATAGTATTCAAGCTTTAATCTTAACACACCTAAATTTATGCAATGAAATGCCTTGGTTAAATCGTATAGAGTTGCATGTCTTAGTCTTAAGATCGAGTCCTTCAACAACCTCATTTATTAATTCTAATAAAGCTTTTATGGTGGAGAAATATTTCCTAAATTGTAAGGGCCATAAAATGGATTGCTTTTCTAAATAAGACAGAACTTTCTCTTTTAAAATAATTTTACACATTTTGGAAATTATAGCGATAGGTCGAAAGTTATCCAATACATCAATAATACCCATTTTATGTACAAGAGTTTTGGCTATTTCAAGAGGATTTGATCAACAACCAATATGGTTAAAGAGCAGGGTGTAACAAGGAACTTAAGTGGTGCTTTGATCATGTAACTACATATATGTATTTGAGCTATAATAATGAAGGCATGCTGAATTTTTAAGCTGTTAAATAACTCCGCGAACATTTGGATATAACTGGTGAGAAAAAAGAAATATTAAGGTTTCGGCAATTTTGCTAAGTATATGGTATGACATATGTTTGGACCTTGTATGGTCTTTAAATTTATATCATAATGTAGTGAAAAATGTACAGCCTGTCAAGAATAGGAACAAGCCTAAAAACTGCTACACCGGACCACCCACGAGGTGCGCAGTAAATAGCCTGGTCTTTACTCATTCGCAGTGAAACCTTTGCCGAATGAGCATCCTTTCCCTCCGAATGCTGCCTGACTCTTTCTTCTAGATATACGTGAGAATCTCACACTTCTTCCTATTGTTGACAATTTGTAAATAAATATACCTTTATTATTGAGTTTCTCACGAATGCTCTAAAATATTTTGATTTAGATATATTTAGATTGTCTCAGATTATACTTAGATGTTAATTTACATCTCTTAAAAAATAGATCTCTGTTCTAATAGGGTCAATTCGAACAATTATTCGAATTACTTCCGAACAATTATTCTTCCACCAGGCCAAAAGAATATTTTATTCAATTGGGTGTAGCGAGGTAAAATATTGTTGCTCTTAAAACTATTCGTTATTGGGTTCTATGACATAGACAACATACTCGTATATTTAATTAAAAAAAAAAAAATAGACATATTTATAACTTGGAAAAGGATATAGCGAAACCTTCGATGTAGCAATAAAGACAAGGAACCAGTTTTCCATGAACATCGAAATGTGACAGGTTACCCCACGCGCGTTTCACTGACCAAGTTAGCATCATCAGGAGATAGTTCAAACTGATTATTCAATCAGTAGTTTCAACCGTCTCTTGATGAACTTGGTTAGCGAAATGCGTCTCAAGTAACGTGTAATATTTCGGTGAAAAATTGGTTCCCTGTTTTTTTACATATTTATATTTGGATATTAATTTATTTGTCATTCATTCATTCATATATCATTCATACATATTTATCGGTTGCATTTGAATTTTTACAATTAATAAAAATCGATGTCATCTTGGTGCTGCTATAATATATTAAATACTATGAATAAGAAATGGAAAGAATTTGTATTAATCTATTGAAATAATTGCAGTTTGTTAACTTTTTGTTTGTCTTATCTTAACAATCTCATTGTTATAATACGAACGAAGGAGAACTTTCTGTGTGCGTGCACGTGCATTGGCTACAAATTGAAAATTACCTGCGAGTCGATAAAATTGCAATAAAAGCATTTTTGATGACTGTTTATGGAACAATTTGGATTTGCTCCTGGACTTGCGTGTCACATAAATCGACGTAATAATACCCAAAAATGTCGATAAGAACCCGTCCGTTGAACTGGCGTGTTTCACTTGACAACGGCAGTCATGAGTCATACGGTGCGTTAAATAAGAGTCTAGTAATGTATATATATAAATGAGACGGGGTACCGCCGACCATTTACCATAACCTGTATATTATGTAGCGAATGCAGCGGGGAAGTAAAGCGAAACACCTGGTCAGAATATGAATAAGCTCGCTGGACGGTGACAAATAACCAAAATACGTTTGTTCACTTGTATAATATAAAGGGTCTTTTAATAAGGACGCTCGATTTTTAAACGTAAATAAGTTGTGTGTGAGATTTCCGCTCAATTTTTTCTTTGAAAGAATATTTCAATGGCGTTAAGTATGGAATATAATGTCGTTCAAATATCCGCCTCGGCTTTGCTTGGTGGCTTTATTCGGAGAGGTCCAATTTTCGATGACTTTGTCGCATAAATCTGGCTGAATTTGCTGGATAGCGTTCGTTATGTTGACTTTGAGGGCATCAATTGTTTGCGGTTTATTCGCATATACCTGTGATTTAAGATTCCCAAAGAAAGAAGTCAAAAGATGTTAAATCGCACGATCTCGGTGGCCAGTTCAGGTCGCCGCTGCGCGGGATAACCACGCCCTCAAATGCAGAATGTCTATCATGGCATGCGTTGTGTGGCACGTAACGCCATCCTGTTAGGATCACATGTTGTCGGTATCCATATCATCCAGCTTTGGTCACAAGAATTTGCTTATCATCGATCTGTAGCGTTCGCCGTTGACGGTTATAGCAATCCCAGTTTCGTTTTAGAAGAAGTACGGATCGATGATTCCACCAGACCAAAATCCGTACCAAACAGTGACTGTCTCGGGATGCATTTGGTGCTGGTGTATCTCGTATGGATTGGTATCGTCTCAAATCCGACAATTTTTCTTGTTTTCTAAAGATTATTTCTTTGGCAAAATTTGGGTCAATTTCCAACTGCTCCAGAGCCTAGTCAGCGAACACACGGCGTTGTTTATGGTCGTTTACCATAAGTTCCTGGGCCAGTTGGATTTTATATGGGTGTAGACCCAAGGTCCGACGCAAAATTCACCAAATTGAAGTTGCAGAGAGGCGAAGTTCTTGTGAACGATGAGAAATTGCCTGCCTCGGGTTTTCCCGTACACTCTCACGCACAGCAGCAATGTTTTCAGCAGACCTTGCATTTCAGTGACGTGCGGGTATTGCTTGATTATTTATCAAATCTGTTCATTCGAATTTGGCCAGCAAACGTCGAATAGTCGACCCAGCGACTTTAATATCTATTAGTTTTAATAGATTTAGCTATGAGAATGACTATGTTTGTTTCTTAGGACAGACAAATCATTTGGACATAAGCTGATTATTTAGAAATTATAAACAGGCGCATTGTTTCAGGTTTTAACCACTGTTAACAATTATTATTGGGATTTAGTTGTCGCTGAAAATGTATATATATTTGATTGATTGACACATTATTCATCATCTTAGCAAATAATGTTAATAAACGTAACCAACACAAACTTTTTACTTCTTGAGAAACAGTACCATTTAGCCGTAACTTGGTTGAACAGAAATCAGGAACAACCATGTTGCCTTTTGGCATATTTTGCTCATATTATCATGTTTCAGTAGTGTCAACGTGAGAATTACATAGAAGCGTACCGTAGAATAGTTTCCACGCAGGGATTATAAATCTACCCTACCCGGAGTAAAATATACTACGAGTATAGTGTGTGTTTCATATTAGTTTTATAAACGTTTACAATTATAGTGGTATAAATATAAAATTAGTATAAATTTTACTAAATACATATACTAGTGTTAAGTTTTATACAAGAAATAGTGAAATCATCATAACCATTTTCACACCATTAAAAGTGGTAAAGTTTTACCACTGCAAATTTTCAACAGTGTACTCATTGACTACACTTTAGTACTTTTGATATAATACTCCTAATATTTGGAAGTAGATTTGAATTATATTGCTATTAGTACTAGCTTTTTCATTTATACCGTATGATTTTTAGTGATTTTATTTAATAATTATTGTTATTAGGTAATATACATGCAAATAGTATTTTTAGATCTTGATAATTAAATGTTTTTCGTTACCGTGCAACTACCATACATCATCATCATCATGAGGTCATCAGTCCTAAGACTGGTTGGACGCTAACCTCCAGCTTCTATCTTGTGCTAACTTACGCATTTCGCTAACTGTGCTACAACCTACATCCCTTACTATTTGCGAGCAGTAGTCTAATCTAGGTCTACCTCTGCCTTTCTTCACTCCTATTTCTGCCTCCAAAATATCGCGGACTATTCCCCCATGTCTCAGCAAGTGGCCTACCATCCTATCTCTTCTCTTCTTTATGTTTTTCCACATACTTCTTTTCTCGCCGACTTTCTCCAATACTTCTTCGTTTCTAACCCTATCAGTCCACGGTATTTTCATCATTCTTCGGTAACACCACATCTCAAAAGCTTCTAATTTCTTCCTGCTTGCTTCCCCTACCGTCCAGGTTTCGCAACCGTATAGTGCCGTGCTCCATACATATGTTTTCAAAAATCTCTTCCTTGTTTCTAATTTTATTACCCCCGAGCATAAAAGTGCTTTCTTTTTGTTAAAAGCTACTCGACCCTGCGCTATTCTTTGTTTTATGTCTTTATTGCTTCTTCCATCCCAATTTATTTTACTTCTTAAATAAGTGAAGTCTTTAACTTCCTCCAATCTTTCATTATTAATTTGTACTTTCGTTTTTACTCTGCTCTCGCGCCTTCTGCACACTAACACTTTAGTTTTGTTTTTATTCACCCTCATTCCGTATTCGTCTGTCAACACTGCCTCCATTTCGTTCAATGCTGATTCTAATTCCTCCTTACTAGATGCTAATACTGCTATATCATCCACGAATCTCAGCATTTTTAGTTTCTGTCCCTGTACTTTAATCCCGAAATCCACTCTATCTTTTACCACATTAATCGCCTCTTCGATGTACAGATTAAAAATTAGTGGTGATAGCGTACATCCCTGTCTTACTCCTTTCCTAATACCTACTTCCCTTATTTCCACTTCTACTTCTATAACAGCAGTTTGCTCTTTGTATAGATTGTGTACTACTCTCCTATCTGTATACTTCATTCCCGCGCTCTTTAGTATCGCGAACATTTTTTCCCATCTTACGTTTACCATACATGCAATTACCATAAATTTTCTGTTATCTGGTACATACATATATCAACTATAATCATTTTAAGATAATACAAGAAAAAAGTAAATTTAATATTGCAATTTCTAGTTAGTTCCCTAAACTTAACTACTTATTGTCAATATAATGATAGTAGATTTATTTGTTTTTTTGATATTTTAGTGTTCTGAAGATGTATGTATGTGTAGACTATCGTTAATTCTTTGGTAGTCATCAAAACCAACAAAAATTGACCACGAAATAATTTATTTTAAAAGAAGATCGATTAAACAATGAATACATGTAGTAATATCGGTTCAATAAATATAGTACTGTTCAATAGTAGTACAATATCCATGGGATACAGTATAGACCGACTTATATTATTACGAGTAAGTAAATCGCAATAATACTGCGCCGCCCCCTCGCTCATATCGAAGGCACCTCCGGAGCATGCCTCTAGAGGTTTCCGATCAAAAAACAAAAGTTACCACGTTGTTCGCAAGGGTCGATTTACTATATTGATTTTGTCAAAATGCCGAAATTCGAAGCATTTCGTACATCGACCTAAAAATTTCGTGACTCACGAAAACAGCCGTTTAGTAAATAGAGATTATTATATACGTATGATTTCTAAATTATTATAATTTCTTAAAATTTTAATTAAATCTAATGCATAAAAATGAAGTTAAATAAAAGTTTACTTCATGAGATAAAGCAAACGTAAATAACCGTTGATAGTGTTAAAGTAATTGACGTGTAACATTTTTATATATTTTGTGATTTTGAATAATTCTATTGTTGGAAAGATAGTCATATCCATAACCTACAAATAATATTCTGATAACTTATCTGAAAGTCTACCTTTCGTTTTTTTTTTTTGTATTTTCTGTATCACATCGCCTTCAATCAATCTGGATCTCTCTGTATATGATATATATTTAATCATGCTCTTCTAGATCGAATACAAACTCAATAAATAAAAAATTAAAAAGTTAATTAAAGCCGGCATTTTCATAAATTTGATCTCATTTCATTCGTATGAGGGTTTCCCTTATGAGGATTTCTCGTGGCATAGAGGTTAAAAATAGAAACAGAATGGCGTAGTTATAGTTGTTAGAAAGTTAATCAAACTGTTGGAATTATTAGGCGCCTTCTTTTGTACACTTGTAGATATAATTTCCTACATAATAATTTATCTTGAGCGTGATATAGCCCTGAATGTAAGCATCTAAAAAATATTCACGAACGAACCATTTTGCTGAATATTGTGCATATAACATTACAGAAATGCAACTAATTACATCGATTATCTAACAATTAAGCTTGACGAAAAAAAAATTTGTAAGGTATACATATACATACTGTACTTGTTAGGCATTTGCGAAATTGATGAAAAAGAAATATGAAAAAATGTTGTTTTTTTTTTCATTTAATTCAACTATTCACTCCCACTGTATAGTATTGATATACGTATACAACCATAGTTAAGGGAGCGATATTGATTCTAAAAATAACCACCAATCAATCGTCAAAATTAAAGTATATTCGATTGTCTGTGAATCTAGAAGGCCGAAATGCGACATTGAAAGTCATCATTTTACGTTATACTTTATGAGAAGAGTAGTTTTGTAAATATTTCCGTTTGTCTTTTACAAGATCATTCGTCAGTCGTATCTGAAAATGTTAATAGATGAAGCGCCAAAATAGATATTTCTTGAAATCGTTGTTTTTATCTATTAAGAAATATATAACGATAATTTCTATTTAATTTTATTGTGGAATACTATCAGCTATAAGCAGGTGATGAAGAGTAAGCTTTAAATAAGTACAATTTTTAATGGAATTTTTGAAAGAACAAGGATTTACATAATCGTAAATATACCATGTGATTGACTGAAATGTTTATATATTTTTTTAAATATTTAGTATAGTATAAAAAAAACCTTTATTAACAGAATAAGTAATGGTTTGATCAGAAACGATCCCAAATTTTTTCTTAAATAGATTACCGCATTTTTACAGTTCTGGAATATAAGAAAAAATATTCCAGATGAACTACGATCTATCAGCAGTATTTGTAAATGTAAAATTTAAGCCTCTTCTAAATAGAAATGTTTATTATTTATTTAAAATATAGTTAAAAATATGTATAAAAGTGTTTGTGTGTGTGTGAAACAAAGATTCTGATTTGGATACAGCTTTTTTCCCTGCGACGTATTGATGTTTTAATACATAATAATATTATTTGAAGAAAGAAAAACGCTAATACGTTGCAGGCTTGGTGGTTTCTGGATGAGGTGTACGGATCGAGAAAAGTTACTCCACGTAATCTGTCTCGCAGAGACTAATTCTTAAATCTTTCTTGGACTAATCATAACTAAGTACAAACTAAACGCTCGTGTGACTAACAATAAGAAGGAGACGGCACAATTTGGGACATTTAGTTTTGGGTCTACTTTCTTGTAATGGTAGCGTACACTCAACGTATTCGTTTATTAAAGCTGTAAACCTCAATATCCACTCATGCCCGAGAAAAGAATATTACAAAGTTTTCCTAGCTGATACACAAAAATGGATTAACCTTCAGAATGAACGTATCCCTTAGGTGGTAGCGTTTCTGAATTACGAGCTAGGGGTTCATGTTCGCATTCTACTCCCTGTACTATTTTTCCATTTCCTTTTTATTATTTTTTAATATGATTAAAAAGTACCTATGTATATTTATTAAGTCCACGATATTTTTTTGTATTTTTGTTATATACTCGTATGTACATATTTTACATATTTTTATAATATGTATATGGTAACAAAAGTATAAAGTTATGTATATTACAATTTTTCACAGTGTCATCCATGTATATAATGTGGTTATTTATTCTGTATATATCCCTCCTCCCTGTGTATATGTTCCCTAACTGCAAAATTTTGAAATATAAGGGTGGGGTGAAAATTTTACAGCTTGATGAAGAAAAATGTTTTTTTTTTCATTTTTTGTTATTTTATTTTTCAATATAATCTCCATCAAATTTAATACATTTTT
Source organism: Rosalia funebris (assembly GCA_037954035.1). NCBI lineage: Eukaryota > Metazoa > Arthropoda > Insecta > Coleoptera > Cerambycidae > Rosalia > Rosalia funebris. The sequence goes on along the minus strand of JAZFAV010000010.1, from coordinate 3,391,077 downwards.
CATAACGGTGCTATAATGTAGTGATACCATTTTTTTTAGAAGGATTTACCGAGCCTTTCAAAATACACATTTACAGCATTGATGACTTCCTCGTTGCTTACAAATCTTTTACTTCCGAGCCATGTTTTGAGGTTAGGAAACAAATAATGGTCGCTGGGGGCTAAATCTGGTGAATGCGCTGGGTGAGGGAACAATTCGAAATTCAATTCGTTGATTTTAGCCATTACAATGACTGACGAATGAGCAGGTGCATTGTCATGGTGAAACAAGATCTCTTTCTTCTCCAAATAAGGTTATTTTTCCTTTATTTCGTCACTCAAATGATTTAATAACCCTGCGTAATATTCACCATTGATGGTTCTTTGGGGTTAGTTTAGCTGCTTCAGTCCATTGTTTTGACTGTTGTTTATTTTCAGAAGCGTAATGGTGGGCCCAGTTTTCATCAACAGTTATAAATCGACGTAAAAATTCGCTAAGATATCGCTTGTACAGTGCTAAATTCTCGGTCGAAAAGTTTTCCGGCGCAATTTTTGATATATAGTTATCAAACGCGGCATGCACCTAGCACAGAGCCTTTCCATGCATAAATGTTGATGTAAAATATTGCGTACACGTTCAGTTCACATCCCAGTAGTCTCAGCTATCTCACTCACTTTCAATCTGCGGTCCTCTACCACGATTTTATGAATTTTCTTGATCATTTTGGCAGTTGTGACCTCAACGGGGCATCCTGAGCTTGGTTTACCATCCGTGCTTGTGCAACCTTTCTTAAATTCGGAGACCTACTGTTTGGCTGTCGAATATGATGCACAAGAGTCCTTTGGAGTCAACAGTGTTGAATCCATTTCTTGTTTCATTTGAAGTGGTGTTAAGCATTCCAAATAGATGTATTTGATGACCGCATGCTTCTCCAGTTTTTCTATTTTCACGTAAGCAAACGAGGCGTCTCATTTAATAGGCTGTCAAACATATATTAACAGAGAAATCGACCTAATAGTCATACAAGCTGGTCAGGAATAGTACTGTAAAATACGTGTCAAAATTAGATCTCTGGCTCAGGCCGGAAACTTTTCACCCCACCCTCGTATATACACATTTTGATATAATATTGACTTTAAACGGGCATATATGTACATATTTTAAAATTAGGGAACAGTGTGTACAGGATAAACTGCCACATTATATACAGGATACTATGAATAATAATGTTACTTGTTAGTTTTTTGTTTGTTTTAACAATTTTCAAAACGAAGAATGATAAAAATTGGAAAAAACATATCAAGTTCAATAAAATCAGTTTTAAATAAAGGCAATTTCAATAAAGTATATTTTATCTTAATTAAGAAAAGACATACAAAATAAAGAGAAACTACTTCCTAAAAAGCATTTTAGCCAATCTGCTAATAGTGCACATTTATAAATTTTTTTCTCGAGAATGATATGATTGATTTTTTCTCTTTTTCCCAAGATAATGCCGCACCTCCTTGTGAGACTATATTAGATTATAGTCACGTGTATGTTTATTTTTAATATTCCTTCATCCAGTTTAAGTACTGACAATAATTTTCAAACAATATAAATGGAGCAATATGTAGCGATATTTTACGTGATCAAAGAAATAACGTCATACATTTTAAAAGCTCGTAATCGAATCCTTCCGAATTGAGGCCTTTTAAAATTATATAGCAAAATCCTCTTAAGATATTACAGAGAAAGTAACCTTAACCAAAAACTGAGAGCACACATCCTCGCATTTTGTTGTCCATTTTATTAGTTATTTATTAGTATTATTATATTTAAAAATGGTTATTTTCTGAATTCAGCAAATAATTGTGAAACAAATTAGCGACGTAAAGAATATACTAATTCTTTACTTTTGGTTAAATAAGTTTTTTTGTACCTTATTTTGTACTTTGTCCTAGTAAACTATTATATAATCAGAATTCAATTGAAATACGAAGAACCCATTGACGCCAAGCCTGATCCTTTTAGTTATAATTAGGGGTTTGAAACCATAATGCGAGATTTTAGTATGGGTAGATTCACTACCTAGATACCTAGGTTAGAAATTTCAGTTCACTTAAATCCACTAACGTCTTACGGAACACATTTTATTAAGTTGTATTAGTCGGTATTATTTTATCTAAAATTTTGCAAATGGAATTTAAAGTATTGCGGGTATAATTTTAGGTATCCTATCATATCTTACAACATTTGGATGCATAAAGTTTCGGTATATTTTCGTCTGACTGGTAGTATATATAATCCGGATTTCTCCACTGACGAATTATAAAGGCGACGCACACACCATTCAATGATTTTACAATGACGACAATAGGCGTAGTAGTATTCAGTGTTCTGTGAAATTATTGTATTAATTTTATTCTAAAAATATCAGATAATCTTTATCGTATAATTTCCGAAAATTAAATCGATATCTAAAAACCTTCTAATTAGTGGCCATGTGTTTTTTTATCTGTAACATAATACATCCACATTCCAAAAATTCCTATGCCTTTTGCGCCACAATTTCGCAATAAATATATGTTCAGTTTTTCTTCGCATTCAGTACCAGTATAGTTCTACTAGTGGCGATAACCTTTAACCGTGATTTGTAAAATTGTGATTTGTATTATTATCAATAGATACATATAGTGTAATAAATCTAAAACGACTTCCGTGGGTGCTTGTAAGTTATTTCTATCAATTATCTTTCGCAGAAGGAGAATCAGTTCTTGGTTTGTATATTTTTTATCAAGTTAGTCTGATATAATTCATTCATTGTTCGTGATTGCGAAACGATAACAGTTATTTTCTTTATCTTTATAACAGTTGTTTTTTATCTTTTCATAATCAAATTTACTTCAATTGTAGATAAAACAATATTTCAGACTGATATAATTATTTTAATTATATTTATTTTATAAACACATTTCATGGCGTTTGAAGTATATGCATAGATGAGTATGAAATTGTGATTTAGATAAAGGAAATGCATTAATCGATACGATTTTCAGCAGTGCATAGATTTATTTCCACTGTGATATATAAAAAGTACTATATAATATATAAATAAAACATGATATTCACGTACACTTTGATTGCATTTTTTGGACATGACACATGACTAATAAATAAATCTACGACTATTAAACAAACATTTAGCATCTTCAATCAAAAAAATTGTTTAACATCTATATTCTATGCATATACGTGTACAAGGTTTAACCAAATATTACCAGTTTAATTAAATATAAAGTATAATAATAACAATAATGTATTTACTAAGCTGACAAAAATAGTATGCATGTAACGATACAACATAAATGCATATACATAATAGTTGTATATGCATAACAAATGTAAGGTAAATAAAAAAAAAAACAGAATGAGTACATAAAAAAAGGTATAAAAAAGACTGGAGGCTTCCATGGGATGTTATATTTCTTCTTATTTTCCTATGGACGTCACACATGTTGCAACGAGCCACATGGTGCCAGCGTTTCATCCTTAATTGCAGGTGACTTTCTAGACAATTGCGAAGCCAAGCTTGATATCTCGTCTCCAATTATCATCAGATCACCGCCAATTTAGATCAAGCAATTGCCCAGAAAGCTACCCTGCGGAAGTTGCTCCAAAAAGTTTGGTGTGATATTTACTTATAAGAAAAATAGCTTAATCTCCGTCAAACTACTCCATTGACTTACCACATTCTTATTATTATTATCGATTTAAAAAGCACCTTATCGGCAAAATTGCAAGAAAACATTCATCTACTGCTGAGACCACCTCAGGAATTAGTTAGACTTGGACGGTAGGGGAGAAAATTCACTTTATCCCTGTTTGCTTCGCTTTGTCGATTAATTCAGGAATATCCTTGTTATATAACATATCTGCAACGCTTTTCTGCATTGACTTAAATATGTAGTTTGGATGTCCCAACTTTTCGATGTTAGTTCTCAGATTTTTTGTCATCACGGCTGTTACCTAGATGACTACGAGGCTACCTTTTAAGTTTTTACAAAAAGTGAAAAAAAAACAGTTCGAAACAAAGTGTTTTATTGCTATTCGAAATATTCGCTTTTCAGGTCAATACTTTTTTGCATACGCTCAAACCAATTCTGGAAACATTTTCTCCGCTCTGAAGTTGATATCGTAGAAACATGGTTTTGGAAGGCTTCAACAACTTCTTGAGGTGATGAAAGTCGCTGTCCACGCATCTTCTGGTTGACAGTGGGGAACAAGTAAAAGTCATTAGGTGATAAATCGGGTGAATACGGACAATGAGACATTAATTCGATATTTTTTTCCTTCAAATATTCAGTTGTTTGATGTGCTGTATGGGAGCTGGCATTGTCGTGATGAAGAGTGATACGCCGTTTTTTGTTGTTTTTCCGTATTTCATCGAAGACCGTTGGAAAGCAAATTGTTGTATACCATTCAGCATTAACAGTTCTTCGATCCTCTAAAGGAATGGTTGCGACGTGTCCAGTACCTCCGAAAAAACAAGTGATAATTTTCTTGGAAGTGCTCCGTGAACGAACCACTTTAGTGGGATTCGATTCATTTTCAAACACCCAAACAGTAGACTGTTTACTTTCCGGTTGATATGAATATATATATATATATATATATATATATATATATATATATATATATATATATATATATATATATATGTATTTTATATCACTTAAGTTAAATTTTACTTTTTAAAAAATATTTTATTTTACTTTGAAAAATTTAATAATTATACAGACGACTTGATTTAATTTAAAAGACAAGTTAATGATTTAAGACAAAAAGACAAGTAACAAGTGTGTGATTTTTTGGTGTAACTTATATTTATAACATTTCTTTGTTAACGCAAGCATAAGCATTCTGGGAGTTATATGCTGTGCTTGCGTTTTACATGAGAACGCTTTTTGTCGTTCAAGGACCTTTATTGGAAAATGTGTTATGTTTGCATTTCGCATGGGAAATGCTTTTGTTACTGAGGGAGCTGTTATCGCTTGATAATAGGTTTCATATTACGCAATATTGACATTAATATGTCTAGATGGCTTAAACTTGTATTATATTTTAGCATATAACAACTCCCCTTTTTTTTGAAAAGTCGGTGTTATTAGCCGACTTTTAGGGAAGATCTTGCATTTCTTCTTCGGTGTGCAGATGGGGTCTTCTACGCAGGAGGGTATTAATTCTTTTTAACATCTGGTTGGAGGTTGCTTCCTTAGACTTTCTAGAGCAACAGCACTGCTTCTTGCATTTCCAGACGACGTAGATGATGAGGAGACAAACTACGGCACCAATAGTTATATATGTGGTTAAGGCAATATGTTTTGTTAAAAATGGTTCATTTATTAACTTATCCAGATCGCGGGAATATTGTTCTAATTTATGACTAGCTATATCTAGATTTTCTACGTTTAGGTGGTCGAACTGGAGAGGTTCCAATTTGGGCAATTGAAGTTTTTCTGGGATATCCTTACAACAGTCATAAGGTATAACCACGGGGTGTGAATTGTCTGTAATATTAATGGTGTTGCGGCCTTCTGCCTGAACTTTTGTTATGCCGACAAATGCGTAACAGTCCGGTTGTAGTTTTAATATAGAGTTTTTATTTACACTGGTAATTTTAGTGTCCATTGAATCACAATTTACAGTAATATGAATAGGTTCAGAAACTTATTAACCACACATTGTCCTGTAGTTTCTGCACGTTGTAGCCTTGTCCATAAATTAGCGAACTTTCACAGTTTTCCGGGATATTTCTGAAGTTTTTCAGTAGTTGAGCTTCGCATGCTGCACTGCCGTCGATCGGGTAGGCGTAAAGGTCAGAACATAATTTTCTGCGAGCAGCTAATTGTTTACATGTACTCAAATCTTTGACAGGGATGTACATTAATGAATCATCATTACGCGCTATAAATTTTTGAGAAAATGACAAAACGTGATGTAGGCCAGTTCTATTGTCTAGAATTGGGATAGGATATAGATGATACAGAGTATAAAGTTGTTGTTCCACTAATGGTATTCTTAGAACAAATATAAGATCAGATTTTGACTGAAAAGCCTCTAATTCAATTATTTCCAGGTATTGAGGGATTTTTGAATATTTTACTGGAAGGGGTAGATTATTTTTGACTAAATTCTGAGAGATTTTCTGAAGTGCAGTAATCAAATTTTCAGGTGTAATGATCGAAGAATGTATTATTTTTAAGCGGGCAAAAGTGATTGAGTTTAGAATGTCATCGAGGTTGCTCTGAAGGTACAAGTAACTTTCGCTTAATTTTTCGCATGTTTCAACAAATCTTAATTCAGCCTGAACTAATGCAACTTTATCATTTACTTTGTGCAATGCTATTTGAATCTTTTTCATGTCTTCATTAAAGGTTTCAAAGTTAATTTGTAAATTTTGAACCGTTTGGTTAAAGGTTTTTATAACGGTAGAAGTAACAGATATTTGATTTTTCATGAGTTTTTCAATTTGATGTTGGTCATTATTTAATTTATTAATACTATCTGTAAAGAATTGGGATAGGATATGATGAGATGCCGTCTTCGGCATCTAGATTGTCGGTGATTGCTTTGAATATACTACCTACACCATTTAATATACCACGTTTGAAGCGTTTAGTATTAACAAGGATTTCTTCAAATTTTACCTTAAGGGAAGTTGATATTTGATTTAAAAGTGTTATGTGCGTTTTGACTTTCACCAGGAATTCTTTTGTTTCACGTGTGTTGACTGCAAATATACTAACAATGGATTCTAAAATTTTGTTGTTGTTGATGAAAGAGGCTCTTTGTCTTCTTCGAGGCTCGATAAGTTTTTATGAACTAAAAGAGTCCATCTGTCGTTGGAAATTACTATCCTCGTCTCGTCGTGGTAATAGACTCCGACGGTGTTATTGATAGGTGTTATCTGATACTGGCGTATTGCTGTTCCGATCAGCAAGGTGAACCTGCAAGGTAATTACGTTTCAAAATATGGTTTTAACCTATCAAAATTGACTTTGGTTTTTTGGTTAGTTTTTGGGTTAATTAGAGTAGCTGAATTTTTATGGAGTTCCAAAATTTCAAATGGGCCGTTAAATTTGTTTCGTAATTTATCGGTGATTTGCGATTCCTTTAGGTAAACTTTTTGACCAATTGAACCTCCGGAATACAAATTCCGGAGGTTCTCTTGAGACGTGAGCGTCAAATCGAACTTTTGATTTTTGTTTCTGTGCATCCGTTCTTGCACGCGCGACTTTATAATAGTAGGAGAGACGATTATTCAGATCTCTAACGTATTTAGTGACTAGTTCTTTTTGATTATATAATGTCTCGGGTGGTCTGCTGGACGTATGTCCGAAAACCAACTCGTAGGGTGTAAACCCATGGGTTTTGTTAGCGGAATTGTTGTAACATATTACAGCATAAGGTAATATGTTGAAGGGGTGTTCGTCGGGATGTTCTGTCATATGTATTCTGATCATTTCTAATAGAGTGGAGTGAAACCTCTCTAGGGAACCGTTAGATTGGGGATGTCCTACACTAGAGTATGTTAATTTAATATCATAGAGAAAGCACAAATCTCTTAGGATGGCATTGTCGAACTCTCGGCCATAGTCGCAATGGATTCGAAGGGGTGTTCCGAAATGTTGGAAATAGACTAGGAGGGTGTTTGCGATTGATTTTGCCGATTTATCTCTAATAGGATATGCTTGACTAAATTTTGTCAGTTCGTCACGTATTGTAAGTGCATAATTTTTTGTGGGGATTTCGAGAATGTCAATATTTATACGTTCAAAAGGGACCTTTGGGGTTTCTGTGATAACTAAAGGTGTATCTAAATTTTTGCGACAGGCTTTTGTTTTTTGGCAGGTTTCACAACTTTTTATGTAATTGTCTACGTCTTTTGTCAACCCTTTCCAATTATATTTTTCTCTAATGCGTCGGATAGTCTCATTTATTCCTCGATGGAGATGAGCTTTACCAGTGTGATACTGATCGATAATTATTGGAATTTGATCGTCACTAGGCGTCCTAGTAACATCTTGGCAAATTTTGAGTTTTACGTCTTTTTCGGATAACAAAAATGACAAAATTTCTAGAATAGGTAGGTCAATGTTATTTTCAATATAGTATGTTTCAGAGTCCTTAAATGTTTCACGACCATTGTATAATGTGCCAAACAGGTGTTGAATAACGGTATCAGGATCATATGGTAGAGCTACGATAAAATAGTTTCTATGTCGCACTGACTTACTGGATAATTTATTTAATTCTAAACTCCGAAAGTCTGCGTTTTCTTCGAATAAGTCTTCAAGGATTTTATAATGAAAATCTTTGAGATTGTTTTGTTGGAGAAACGTAACTATATTTTTGTTGCTTTTGTCTAGGAGTTGTCCGTTTGAAAATTCGATTTTGGAATAGTCAATGAGTGATTTTGTTTTGTACAAATTTATAAAGGTTTCAAATTCTTTTACGGCGTCATTTTCGGTTGTTTCTGTCGTGTCACTATGGTTATCAGAATCGGGTTCTTTTGAAGTCGAGGGTCTTTGAATAGGGTACGCTGATAGTTTAAATTTAGCTTGAAAGTTAGAATAGTCTTGAAGGTGATGTATTTTTATACGAGAAAGAGCGTCCGCATTTTTGTTAATGCGACCGGGTTTATACTCGATTTCGTACTCGTACTCTTCAAGTTTTAGTCGCCAGCGTGCTAGGCGGCTACCGGGATCCTTTATGGAGAAGAGCCACGTTAAGGGTCTATGATCGGTTATTAACTTGAATTTTCGACCAAATATGTAAGGACGGAAGTGTTTCACGGCCCAAACAATGGCGAGGAGTTCACGCTCTATGGTCGAGTATTTGGTTTCGGCTTTACAGAGTGTCCTTAAAGCGAAAGCAATTGGTAAATCTTTACCAATGGGGCCTTGTGAGAGCACAGCTCCGATGGCAAAGGCACTTGCATCAGTGGTAAGTAGAAAGGTTTCGTCGAAATTCGGATAGATGAGAACTGGGGTAGAGATGAGAGATTGTTTCAATTCATCAAAGGATTTCTTGCATTCGGAGTCGAAAACAAAAGGGACATCTTTTTGTAACAATTTGGTGAGTGGTTTAGATAACTTAGCGAAATTGTTTATAAATCTTCGATAATAGCCTGCCAGACCGAGAAAGAATTTGATCTCTTTTTGGTTAGTAGGCTGGGGAAAATTTTGAATGCATGATATTTTATCGGGGTTCGGTTTAACTCCTTCTTTAGTTATGATGTGGCCCAGATACGCGACTTATTTACGGAGGAACTCGCACTTATCTGGCTGGATCTTTAAATTTGCATCGCGAAGACGTTTGAATACTTCTGTTAGACGAGAGAGGTGTTCGTGTACGGTTGGGGAGTATATGATGATGTCATCCATATATACGAGACATCTTTCATTCTGGATACCTAAAAGGATATTGTCCATCACCCTTTGAAAGGTGGAAGGAGCATTCTTGAGTCCAAAGGGCATACGAACGAATTCATAATGTCCATTGTCCACACTGAAAGCGGTTTTCGAGATATCTTTGGGCTCTATTTCGATCTGATGAAACCCAGATGCCAAGTCCAATGTCGTAAAATATTGACACTTGCCTAGCTGATCTAGGAGATCTGAAATATTCGGTAAGGGGTACTTGTCTCCTACAGTTAACTCATTAAGTTTTCTGTAGTCTACAACCACACGCCATTTCTGCTTACCGGAAGCATCGAGCTTTTTGGGGACAACCCATACTGGGGAGGACCAAGGGGAATTCGAATGACGAATAATATTTTGATCTAACATTTTGGACACCTGTGTTTTAACTTCCTCCTTGTGTATTTGGGGATACCGATACGATTTTGTAAATATCGGTTTCGCGTCGTTGGTATCTATTGCATGCTTAATTTCATTGGTAAACGTTAGTTGGTCACCTTCAAGATAGAATATGTCCGAAAAATCTAAACAGAGTTGAGTGATTAGTTCACTTTCTTCTTCATTTAAATGATTTAGACGGAGTTGGGATTTTATTTCGTGATGTCTGTCTATATAAGTTTGAGAATTTCCTTCGTTGATATTGTTTAGTGAGAAATTTTGTAAAGGTTCTAATTTTATGTCCGAAAAGTTGATGGTTTTGGATATTGCATTTGAATTTACTATAGATGTAATAAATTCACCTTTATCATTTACGTGAACTATAGCATTGGGGAGTCTTACTTTGTCTATTTCTGTAGCTAGTAGTATAGCTTCAGTATTAGTCAAATGGCATTTAAGTTTGAAAATTTGTTCCGTACGCGGTTCTATTGAAATTATATTTGAAATGCTATGAGTATTATTAAGAACGTTTGGGTTTGTAGAATTTTGTATGTCTGTGGAGAGAGACTGGTCTGTGACTTTATGCATCGAAATCGTTTTAAAATTAGTTATAAGTTTTTTATTTTTTATGTCAACTATACACTTATAATGTTCCAAAAAGTCAGAACCAAGGAGACCATCGAATTCTATGTCAAGATTGCAAATATATATTTTAAATGGGTTATTGAGATCAAACGGAATATAAACAGATTCATTAATAATTATTTTTTGATCGGTTATACCTTGGATCGTTACATTTTCAGGACATCTCATACTATAATTTTGACAAATTTTAGGTTTAAATATAGATAGACCTGCGCCTGTGTCGATCAGTAGTCTATGTGTATTGGTAGCGTCGTAGATATAATATAAATTTTTTGATTTAACAGATAATAAAGGACTTATAGAAACTGTTGTTCCGGGAAATTCAGATTCGGGTTGAAACTGTCTAAGTTCATGTTGTCGAATTGGTTTTGTAATTTTGGTGTGATGACAGGTGGTGTTTGTTGGAAATTTTGTGAATTTCCAGAATTTTGATTATAATAGTTGGGTCTTTGTTGAAAATTTTGTGAAGTTCCGGGGCTTTGAGGGTAATAATTAGGTCTAGAAAAATTTTGAGGGATGCCGAAATTAGGGGGTCGAGAACTTTGCTGTCTCTGACGGCACTCACTGGCGATGTGTCCAGTGCGCTTACAGAATGAACATTGTTTTGGAGGCAAAGACGAATTTGTATTGCGTATATTATTATGACGATTCAATTTCTGATTTTCAAAATAATTTAGTTGGAGCTCTCTACGAACTCTCGTAATTGCCGTTAACATATCCGCTGGATCACTTGCCCTAACAACATGCGCAATTTTAGGTTCTAACCCTGTGAGTAGGGTATTTAAAACCATACCTTCGGTTAACTGAATTTGGGCTTGTTTTTGAGCTGGTGTTAACCGTTGTTTATGTACAGAAGCGTGCATTTTTGCTTCATGTGTCTGTAGACGTGCGATAAATGTAAGCGGAGATTCGCCGGGAAGCTGTCGCATCCTTTGCAAATCTTGTATTAAACACGTTAAATCTCGGCTGTCACCGAAATGATTTTCTAACAAAGTTTTTATTTCATCCCATGTCACTGGGTTTCTAGAGTTGACTAGTTCAGATGCGCGACCTTTCAATTTATTTTTTATATGAACAGTTAATAGTACCTTCTGGTTACCAACTGACATATCATACGCGGTTTTACAAGAATTTATAAATGTATTTAAATTAATTTGATTACCGTCGTATTCAGGGACGATAGAGAAAATTTCGTTTAATTTATAGGGTTCAACAACTTCTTGCTGAGGCTGGTTTTGTTGCTGTTGTAGAGCCATATTTCTAGTAATTACTGGCATAAACTAATTTAAATGTTTAAGTTTATTTATTTATTTATTTTAAATTGCAATGGGGAAAGACAATAGAATTGTACCTTTCGCGAACAATTAATAGACACAATTATTAAATATATATTTTTACACTTAAACGAGATGATTCAATAAGTACTTACACGAAGCTATTCATCTGTTAGTTCTGTGTGGAAGTTGGTTCTTTCTTTGAGTAAGGGATTGAATCCGCCACCCGTACTGAAGTTCTCCTTATTCTGGCGACCCGTTTCCTGGAGTTAGGCACTTCTGGAGTGTTGTCCTTGTTCTTCAGGTGGTTTTCGACAGTTAGGCTCCTATACAGGGTGTTCTTCAAATCCTACCGACTGCGCCAATTTTATATCACTTAAGTTAAATTTTACTTTTTAAAAAATATTTTATTTTACTTTGAAAAATTTAATAATTATACAGACGACTTGATTTAATTTAAAAGACAAGTTAATGATTTAAGACAAAAAGACAAATAACAAGTGTGTGATTTTTTGGTGTAACTTATATTTATAACATTTCTTTGTTAACGCAAGCATAAGCATTCTGGGAGTTATATGCTGTGCTTGCGTTTTACATGAGAACGCTTTTTGTCGTTCAAGGACCTTTATTGGAAAATGTGTTATGTTTGCATTTCGCAGGGGAAATGCTTTTGTTACTGAGGGAGCTGTTATCGCTTGATAATAGGTTTCATATTACGCAATATTGACATTAATATGTCTAGATGGCTTAAACTTGTATTATATTTTAGCATATAACATATATATATATATATATTATATCCTATGTTTCATCTGCTGTAACAGTGTTGTATACGGATTTTGCACGTCCTCGGTCGAATTTTTTCAGCATTTCCTGACACCAATCAACACAAGCCTTTTTTTTGCGCTTCGGTCAAATTATGCGGAATCCATCTGGAACAGATCTTTCTCACGGCTAAATGTTCAATGCAAAATCGATTGTATTGCAGTCCACAATATGCCAAGAGACGCCTCTGTCTATCTGTAAGTCACATGCCGATCTTCTTTAATCATGTTGCGCACAGCATCGATGTTTTTTGGAACGACAACCGATTTTGGTCGATCAAAGATTACCCATTTTTTTCCAGTTTTAAATTTTTTTAAAATAGTGAAAAGAGTATTTTGATGCAAAATATTATTTTTTTGATGTATGGTAGGGATGATAGAGAGTCATGTGCTGAAGATCCGTGCCAAATTTGAAGCCAATTGGTTAGATAGATCTTGAGATATTATGTCAATCAGGTCGAAAAGAGTAGAAAAGTATTGCTTTGAACAATAGCTAATAACTCCGTAAATATTTTGGATTTTCAAATTTTCTGAATGGTTTAAACTATAAGAATATGCATAAAAATCGATTTTTTCAGACTAGAATACCCCCTCAATTCTATAATGACTTTTAACTCATCCATCCTTATAATCGTTATTCTATTTTCAGCTAATAATCGAACGAATTGCAAACGAATAAAATTCTTTATAGGACAGATTTTTTGTATTTAAATATTTGAAATTATTTATTAACTTATTGTAAAGCATTACATTAATTTTATTTAAGTAAAAGCTTCTGCATTAATTTGTCATAGAATTGAAATAAACAGTTTTAAAACCTTAAAACGGACTTTTCCGCACATAGAACCTTTTATCTCGAAATTGAGTGGCCGAGAAAAAATAAACCAACACATAAATGCAGAATATGTGTTTTATTTGACAGTTTTACTTTTTTCAAATAGTCCACCATCGTGCTTTCTCATGACCCATGGATAGGGTGGGGTGTGTCCTGTCCACCCCAAAATCAATAGATGTCGTCTGGTAGACGTCCCTAATTAGAATCAGTCGAAACCCGATCGATCCGACACGATGTAATTGAGTGATCTTGCTAAAAAAAAAAAATTCTCAAATTGTCCACCATTGTACTTTCTCATGACCTATGTAGATGGTAGAGTGTGTTCTATCCACCTCAAAATCAATAGGTGTCGTCTGGGAGACGTTCCCAATCAGAATCAGTCAAAACTCAAAACCCGATCGATCCGACACGATTTAGTTGAGTTATCGCGCTAACAAGAGTAAATGCCGACGACAACGCGAATGACGATAACGACAACGACACACACACAGCAAAAACTTTTTAAAAACCATTTTTTTGTTTTTAAACCGATAAACGAAAAATAAACCCAAAAAAATTTTTTCAATTTTTCTTTACGCGATTACATTATTTTTCCGCGTATAGTGGAGTGCGGAAAAAGTAATACATGGATTAAATAAACTGCGTTATATTATGTATACAAGGATCCTATTAGTGTTATTAAAATTATCACGTACACATTTTCACGATTGTTTTTATACGTGACAACAATGATATTGTTATACCCTTGTTTAGTCTGCAACACACTTTCCTTATGATGAACTAGTTTATTGTTTATGAAACAAAAATATTGCCGAGTTCCCACTTTCGAAATGAAATTCGGGACATTAAAACTATACATTACGACCAAAATTAGTAATGGACATATTGCGATCTCGTAAACTATGGGACATTAATACGATTAAACAGAGAAATCATTTTAGGTAATTGTATTACATATTAGTTATTACTACCCATTGCGAAATTTAAATAATCGCTGACATAAAAAATCAAGCAAACATATTTTATTCTTACAGACAAATGAAGTTCTTTATAGGACATATTTTTAGTAATTAACTGAGTAAAGTTATTGGAAAGCATTACATTGCTTTTATTGTTCTTTGTAGTATTAATTCTGGTGTAAGGTATAGTCGTATTTTCTACACTTCGTGCACGATATGAATAATAACTTCCACTTGTTGTATACGTATTTAGTTCACATTCAATAATTCACAAAACAATTTCATATTTTTTAAAAATTGGGAAACCTAGTGCGCAATATTTCGCCCTATCTGTGATACAAATTGATGGTCTTTGTCGTTTAAATACCTTATTCACCATGCTACTATCGCCTCAAGGCACAATACCATATGCACGTGATATTATATGGTAATATGTGTTTTAATTACTGCTTAAATAATTTTATATGATTTGTTTAGTATGGCCAATTCAGTTTAGAGTCTAACATGACTCTTAACAATATAACTGGCTCCATTTCTTGTGCACATTTGTCTGTGTTGAAGAGAGTGTTTTGAATCTTTTCTTCGTTTAGTTTTAATTTATTTGCTCTAAACTACATTTGCTCTAAACCCATTGCACCTATTTGCTCTATTTTTTTTACAATGTCAATATCTTGTAAATCAGAATTTGCATTGCAACAGCAGAAAATAGTCGCATCGTCTGCAAACATAATTCAGAAATAGTATCCAATGAGTCAGGCAAATCATTTATATAAATTAAAAATAGGATTATCAGGTACCAATCTTGACTCATTTATATTGACATACTGCTGTCTGTTACTCGAATAAGATTAAAATAATGCTATAATATTTTGTCTGATTTCATAATGTTCTAATTTTAAACAGTATATCCACTACCACACAATTGAAAACTTTTGTAAGGTCACACATTACAGCATTTGTGCATGCACCGTCACCAAAGTCCTCAACTACCTTCTCTGTTACTGCTAATATCGCCTTACATGTAGATTTATTTTTCCTGAACCCAAATTCGGATTCGGAAAAAATATGGTTGTGTTGACAATAAGTCAACTAGTCAATAAATCACTGTTTGATTATCAACTCCTATGTAACTGATAAATTAGTAATGTAATTATGCTTGTGCAATGTTTTTGTTTTCGTTTTTAAGATATTTTGAAAAAAATAAAAGGCTACCTTTTCTAAAATCCAGAACTTTATTTGTGATATATCAAGTAGACGAAGATATTTGAAAATTGCAAGCCCATTTTAGGGCATTTTTTTTACGTAGAACCGAAATATATAATTTAGTTTCTATATAATGTTTTCCTATGATCGCCATATTGGATTTTTTATCAAATAAAAAGCATATACTTAATTTTCCTTTTTCAACGATGTATCACATTTCTATCAAATAATAGTAAATTATGTCAATAACACCAAAAGGTATTTCAAACAGTGACAAGTCGCATAACGAAATGCACATTTATTGTGCATTTATTTTTGAAATCTCTAAAATATGTTGGAGAATAATCGTGGGTATTATTAGAATTTTACCAGATACCCAATTAATTTTCTAATATTTCAGTCGTAGCGTAGATTTTAATTTTTTTTATAACTGAAAATTTTAATTTTCATAATACCCTGTTATAGGCGGCTAAACAAGAGATCCCGCCCATAATTCCAAGAAAATACAAATACTTTTATTTGACATCTTTCGTGAAGATCAAATAATAGTGGTTCGCTGCTATGGCATGCCAGTTCTCCCGACCTCGCACCATTGGATTTTTATATATGGGAACATGTAAAAAATTATGTTTACGAATTTGATCTCCCTGAAAATCATCAGTACTCTCTCGTCTTGTCATAACAGCGATGTGCTATTTAATATTAACCGTAACACAAATCACCAAAAAATTAGTTTTGTAAACCAAAGTTTAAAACATCAAGTGACTTTCTTAATTGCTGTTCTTCCTTTGTTAACATTTTAGGTGTTATTTACTATGATTTTGGAACATTTCCGCATAAAATAAAGCTATTCTAAGGATATTTCTGTATTATATGTAATATAATATGTAATAATAACAAATTTACAAATTTAGATGCGTTATTCTTTTGTATTATAGTGTTGCCGTGAAAATTTGATTTGATGATTTCTATTTGAAGTTGATAAATTTGTATTGTTTTATTTGTAAATATGTAATAAAAAAATATGTGCTTTTTAATGATATGCGTTTTTAACTGTTAAAAATCTAATGCAGTCGTAAGAAATAAAAAATTAAATTGATGATGTTTTTATAAAACCAAAAGAATAAAAATAAATATTTCCATTGTATGTAAAGACATACCCTAATATATGCTTGCAGATTTTAAATATCTTTAAAAATAAAGAGTTATGGTGAATTTTAGAAAGGGTAGCGTTTCACTTTTTCCAAAATATATCAAAAACCAAAATAGCAAGGATCACTCAACAAGTGCCAATTGTCTAAAACTTTTTGATTGAAAATCCGGTTTTTCAATCTCCAGTGTGAAAATAAGCCTTAAAAGGTGTATTATTATATGCATACAACATAATTTATAACAAAAATGTATTACAAAGTAAAATATTTTCACAGTAATTATGTGATTTAACAACAGCCCCCAACTTATCTTACTTTGCGCTATGGTGGTATGAAATGCCAATAGATTTACTGTTTTTTTTAATAGATTGAATTTTCACTTTGTAGATATCTATAATTTAGTTAACTATAAAGTTTTAGTGAAAATACTACCGTCATCTTATACTGCTATTATATTTTGATGTTCGGTTTCGAAGTTAATTCTTGTTCACGCATTTTTCACGGCGAGACACAACGAATGACATTGGGAGAGAAACCAGACACAGGGTTGCTTTTTCCGTGTACTTATTGAGGAATCACACGCTAAGGACTAATCACGCTAAGGATATATCATTAAATCGTTCGAGAGTACATATATAATAAAATAAAGTATAAATAAAATGAAGGAGTAATTATTAATTTGAATAATCACAAATTGACATATATTGTTCCGCAAATAAATGCTTTATTGTCTACGGTTAGCTAGAATCCGTTCTCCTACTCTGATCCCTATTTAATTGCGATTAATTGCGTCACTAGTTATCTTCCAGTCAATTTGTAGGGAACGTTCAATTATTGCCGAGCGTATGGATTCTTTCAATTAATTTTTACCCCTAACACGCGTATTTTTATGTTATACTACGTACGTTCGTGCTAAAAATATACTTGGATATTTTTAACTTATTTAATGATGATTTAATTATTCTTCACCTGTTTTGGTTTTATGCGTTTAAATATAGTGACCTTCAATACTGCTTTGTGTCATATTGTCGTAACGTAGTTAGCATATACATATGTACATGGAATTGTTTACTTCATCGCAATCCCCCATTTTGTTGTAACATATCTTTAATGAGATGAACTCAAAACTGTGTAGTACTGATTTATATACATATGTTCTACCATCAATCAAAACGATTTGATGCTAGAGGACGACCATAGGCATATTCACGAATTAATCTGTAGATTTAACCTTATATTCGTCGCCTGAATTCTTCAAGAACACTAGTCACAGAAAGCAACGACTATCTCTCGCCAGTAGAGATTTGAACAACATATTTTTCTAATCTTATGATGTGCTAAATGTAATTTAAGGTCAGTTATATTGAGTATACTAAATTAAGATTTTATACAGAACGATATACTAGGATGTATGTTTCATACACGAATTAAATTAATTCCTAAAAATTTTGCCTTCGTCAAATTTGAAAATCATGTTAAAATCCCTTAGGGCTGCTATATCTATGTAACACATTATACAGGACCATTATCCAAGAATATTTATTTCGCATAATGATCAGAATAAACTAAACTCTTATTCAGCTTTCATTTATTAAATGGTCTTTCATAAAACTATTTCGAAAACTACTTAGAAATGTATTTTTTCCTAATTTTAATTATTTTCTGTTATCCCATTTATAATCTCGTATTTGTATTATATTTTGTTAATTTATACGTTGTATAATGTAATTCAGTATTATGGAGGTGCTTAGATGACCCTGTAAAAAGCTGGCGTTTTTTTTACTTTTCCGCTCTACACTATAAGCGGAAAAGTAATGTAATCATGTAAGGAAAAAGTGAAAAAACAACATTTTTTTGGGTTTATTTTTCGTTTTTCGGCATAAAAACAAAAAAAAATGGTTTTTAAATTTTTTTTGTGTGTCGTCGTCGACATTTATTCTTGTTAGCACAATAACTCAACTATATCGTGTCGGATTGATCGGGTTTTGACTGATTCTGATCGGGGACGTCTCCCAGACGACACCTATTGATTTTGAGGTGGATAGCACACACCACCTCCTCCCGTGGGTCTATTTGAGAATTTTTTTTGTTAGCACGATAACTCAACTAAATCGTGTTGGATCGATCGGGTTTTGACTGATTCTGATCGGGGACGTCTCCCAGTCGACACCTATTGATTTTAAGGTGGATAGCACACACCACTCCCTCCTTTGGGTCTATTTGACAAATTGTTTTTGATAGCACGATAACTCAACTAAATCGTGTCGGATGGATCGGGTTTTGACTGATTCTGATCGGGGACGTTTCCCAGACGACACCTATTAATTTTGAGGTGGATAGCACACACCACCCCCTCCCTTGGGTCTATTTGAGAAATGTATTTTGTTAGCACGATAACTCAACTAAATCGTGTCGGATCGATCGGGTTTTGACTAATTCTGATCGAGGACGTCTCCCAGACGACACCTATTGATTTTGAGGTGGATAGGACACACTCCACCCTGTCCATGGGTCATGAGAAAGCACGACGGTGGACTATTTGAGAATTTTTTTTTGTTAACACTATAACTCAACTAAGTCATGTCGGATCGATCGGGTTTTATCTGATTCGGATCGGGTACGTCTCCCACACTACACCTATTGATTTTCAGGTGGATAGAACATACTCTACCATGTTCATGGGTCATGAGAAAGCATAATGGTGGACTATTTGAGAAATTTGTTTGTTAGCACGATCACTCAATTAAATCGTGTCGGATCGATCGGGTTTCGACTGATTCTGATTAGGGACGTCTACCAGACGACATCTATTGATTTTGAGGTGGATAGGACACATCCCACCCTGTTCATGGGTCATAAAAAAGCACGAGGGTGAACTAGTTGAAAAAAGTAAAACTGTCGCATAAAACACATATTCTGCATTTATGTGTTGGTTTATTTTATACTCAATTTCGAGATAGAGATGTTCTACGTGCGGAAAAGTCCGTTTTAAGGTTTTAAAACTATTTATTTTATTTTAATACCTACCGTTGTCAATTAATAGGCCTTTGGCTTTCTTGAACAACATTTTTATCATTTCATTATTAGTCTACTAATAATTTGTCAATTTGATCTATTTAGTGCACTGTGTTTATCTGTAATTCATGTGATGACGATATGAACAATATGGGAAAAAGATTACAATCTAGTTCTAAATAAAGAACAAATTTCTAGTTAGGTTTTGTAGACGATTCTAAGAATAAGGAACAACCTATCCTGCTGAGGATGATATCATTTTGCTATCGAATTTAATTAACCTGTATACACAGGTACATTAAAATATCGTTTATTGTTAAGGGGAGGTTCTCATCAAACTCGACCAAAAAGTCGATTTTTTTGCCTTTTTTGATACCTTATTATATGTAGAATATGTTCCTATAACGATTTGGCCGAAAACATTTGTATAAAAAAGATATGGTCCTGGAATTGAATTGCTGATTAGTCGCAAGGTATATTAATTAATTTTTACATACCAAAAATCGTTAACCGAATCTTTAAACGCGTTTTTCTCTAAACCATATTTTTTTAAACTGGTGGGAACTGTAACTCAAAAACTAATTGACGGATTGTCTTAATTTTTTTTTATTTTAAAGTAAATTAAATTTATTGGAGTTTGTACCTAGGAAAACATTGATTTCGCTGTTATTTTTTATAACACTTTAAAGAGCGAAAAAAAAGTGAAAAATCGGTACCGAAAATTCGCAGGTTGCCGCCATTTTGTTAATTTTCGATTTTTTTTTTATTGGTATAAGCTCCAACAAATATATATTTTATAAATTTTTTTAAAATTTTCATTTCAGATGATTTTTACGAGTGCTAGAGTTCCCATCGATTGGACTCCTTTTTTTTGGGACGGTCACATTACCGAACATATAACTAATTACCGTGTCATTTTTTTTAATAAAAAAAATTGCGTACGCCTGAATACTTGATAAATAAGTATAAAAAACTTTGAGTACTTTATTTACTTTCTTCTATGAAAAAAAACATAAATGAAGAAAATCATATAATTTTTGGGTCGCTTAATGAGAACCTCCCCTTAAGGGAAATATAATATGTGTGTTGTATGTATTTATGAAAACCACGTAAACGTTGTTTAGTGCAAATATTTTTTAGTGTTTTTGAGTTACAAAGATATAATTCACGAAGTTATGAAATCAAATGATAAGGCTAAAACCTCAAAACTACCTTTATCAGTTAGATCGATATTATAATCCTATTCATTTCATCGCTATTTGCCAAATAAATAAATCTCTTATCTTGTCGATAAATGGAACAGTCTACCTGAGTCTAACCATAAAAACAAGCCACGGTATGAGATAAGAGCCGTTTGAGATTAGTTATTTGGCAAATAGAGATGAAATAAACTATAGCTGTATACCGAGTCCTTGGAAGGGGTCGGAACCTTGGATGCAGCAACAAAAACAGGAAACCGTTTTCCACGAACACCAAAAGATTATGCACTACTCAATGCACGTTTCGCCTACCAAGTTGGCATCATCAGATGATTAGAGTACTTTTAATCATTCCCTGTTAATGCCACTTGGTTGGGAAAACGCACGCCAGTTAACGTGTAATCTTTTGGTTTTTGTGGAAAACTAGTCTGTTTTTGTTTACCGAGTGTTAGGAATTATTTTGACGGCAATTGTTGTGAAAATGAAACAACCAAAACTAAATTCTTATATTTTTATATCCCATCATGAGTAAGCTCACCGATTAATTAAAACCATACTGTCAATACGGATAAATAATTTTAGTTTTTTTATGTCTGTTTTTGTTATTATTTGTTACTAATTTTTATTTGTGTGAGCCATATTTCGTTAAGAGCTGAGGAATTAAATAATAATGTAAAAAAAAATAAATAAATAAACAACTTATAATGTCAGGTTTGAGAATAAGCAGAGCGTAATAATATTCAAAACAAAATTACTTAATTAATGTTCTAAAGATGAAGGTACTCCTGAGCAAGGTGACAAGACAAGTGAGATACCTGGAACAAAACAATAGTCTGAGCAACCAATTCGCCATATGGTTTTCTTTATCAAAAATTGCCTTTAATATGATTACATAGATCTTCATTAAAAGTTATATTATTTCTAAATCTTAATTTATCGTTATAAAGCACTTTGTGTCTGTCACCCACTCGTGCAAAACTAAGGATACGCTAAGTTGTGCAAAGACTTATAGAATAGAAAACGAGGTAACAGATAAAAGTATAGGATCACACTGTGGCTCAAACACTCCACAGCAACCTGAACGGCTCAAGCACTCCGTCAGGTAAAAATAGGAAAGGGTTATGCCAGCGGCTCAAGCACCCCGCAGAGCAAATCCCAGGGTCACGCTAAACGGCTCAAGCACTCCGTAATAGCGATACATAGGATTAAAGAATTGCGCAGCTCAGCTATCCTTATGATCACATAGATCTTCACTAAATGTTATACTATTTCTAAAGCTTAATTTATCGTTATAAAGCACTTCGTGTCTGTCATCCACTAGTGCAAAACTAAGGATAAGCTAAGTTGTGCAAAGAGTTATATAATAGAAAGCGAGGTAACGGATAAAAATATAGGATGCACTGTGACTCAAACACTCCACAGCAACTTGAACGGCTCAAGCACTCCATCAGGTAAAAATAGGAAAGGGTTATGCCAGCGGCTCAAGCACTCCGCAGAGCAAATCCCAGGGTCACGCTAAACGGCTCAAGCACTCTGTAATAGCGATAAATAGGAATAAAGGATTGCGTAGCTCAGCTATCCTAAAGTTATACTATTTCGACCTGTATATTTTAATGAAATACTCAAGTGATTAAACGTAAAATCAGTCAAGATGTAGTAATTTTGATATTTAGGAGAAAAAGGAATGCTCAGTGAATAAACTCACCAATTGATGATTATCCAGGGATTATTATAAAGAACACAATTTTTAACACAATTCAGTTTTGTTTTTCGCTACATGCACAAAGGCACTCCACATACATAATAAATCGACCGGCGTAGGGACTATTGGATTTGGATTCAGGCGTTTGTTTATAAAATATATGCCTGCTGGCATCATTTCTTTGCCTGGCCTGTGTATTTCATATTCAACCGTTCTTATCTTAATGGGGGTGGTGTCACCAGCATCGCTGTGACAGCGGGCCCATAAATTAGACTAAAGAAATAAACTTACGTCTTACATTTGTGATTAGGTATATTTGAAAGTCAAATATTTTCAAAAACTGTTTCTTACAATTGTCTCTGAAAAAACTGCAAAGGAAAATCGATGTTCAATTAGATTTGATATGTTATCATCTTTTTGGAATTAATTGTTCTCATATTTATATCATATTAAATATTTTTATAAATGGAGTCATACATTTTTTTTTATTTCTCAGGGATTTTCGACTGTACTGGGAACTGTAATCCCAGTGGCAAAAAATTGTTAGTGTTTAATGACGTCAGTAATTGTCATCTATTAAACAAAAAATGTTTGCTTTATGTGACGAAACAAAGCTGTGTTTGTTTTACGCAAACCATTTATTTAGCACGGCGTATACCTATATGTACATACAATACTTTATTGTGGCAGATTCAGTGCGATATTTACAAAACAATTACGTAACCTGTAATTATTCAGAGACTGAGTTTGAAACTGGTTTCCGCACCTTTTCACGACCATTGCTAAGATGCCAACAAAATAATGATGAGACTATTTATCGTATACACGGTGTTGTACTATGCGATTTAATTATATGCGAGTAATTCGTAAAATAAAGGTCGATACGATTTCAGATTTTATTTCAGCAGTACGCGTGAAAATTTATATCCTGGATTATCGAATCAGACGACAAACGAGTTATATTTTTGTTTTTTATTCGATAGGAAACTGCCAGTTAAGGATGTATGAATGAAAACCCTATCGAATGATCATAAACGTATTGATTTGCGTAATCTTGATAAGATCAGTATATGTACTTATATTCCGGAATTGTGTACAGATTATTAATTAAGTACGTAAGAGATAAATCCTTGTATGATTTTATGACAAAAAATCCATATAAACATACATCTTGAACGTCTAAATATTAGAATTACAGCTTTTTATTAATTTTTTCTCTTAACTTCAAGTAAGCACATATAACATATTTAATAGTTCCAATTCTAATTGTACCAGATACCAGTGTACCAGATTCTAATTATGTAATAGTCTACAAAAGTCCAATTCAGAATATAAGAGCTATAAAAAATGAAGACAGGAGTCAAATAAGTTTAATATTAAAGAAAAAATAAATATTCCTTATATTTTTGCGTGTTCGCCATTCAATAATAAGTTACCCAAAATTTTAAGTTGGAGGTGGCCTGAAGTGGCCAGCCTTCCTTAATTATTGTTTTCAGATTACTGTAATTGTACTTTAAATTACCGTTTCGTTATTTTCAAAGTTAACGTTGTTTCGTGAACATATACCCCAGTTGAAAATATTCAGTTATTCTTAAAGTAATACATGTGGGGCAGAGCAAGTTGCTTATTTGAATTTGGTGCCCTGAAGCGATGGTTGTTGCTAGGAAGGTGGAAATAGACACATTCGAGAGGGCGGGGCGTAAAGTTGTAACTCCGCTTGGTTTAGTTAACATCATGGAATGGATGAAGGTGGAGCGCGGTTTCACTGTCGAGGCATACTTTTCTAACAGTCGCTCAATCACTGCCACGCAACGTGCATTCCGTATCCATTTCAATATTGCGCCCGTGGTCGTGTTTCTGGCCGGCAGTCGATTGTTTCATGGGTAAACAACTTCAGAGAAACTGGTGATCTGAAGAAAAAAAAAACCTGGGCTTGCACGAGCAGTAAGGTCGCCCCAAAACATTGACATGGTAAGGCTTTCTGGTTTGCGATCCCCTCAGCGCTCTGTCCACAGACATGCAGCCGCTGTTGGGTTGTCTTCTCGTTCTGTGAGGCGAATCCTTCATGAATAACTAAAATTTCATCCCTACAAATTGGCTGTGGCAATGGGATGGCAACGGCCATCGATCCTCGTCCGATCACCGATGTCAAGCAACCTCGGGCGCAGTTAGCACTTGGATGTGTTACCGATTGAAAACCCCGCGTGCCGTTGCCGTTTCAGCCTACAGTGCTGCTGGGTGGCTTGAGTAGCCCAGTAGTACTGTTGCTGGTCCCAATCCCGGAAGAAAGAGGAGAGTTAGAGAGCCAGGTTAGCTGCCCTACCCTTTGTAAAAATATCCAGCTCATAGTCCCGATGATGTTCATCGAAGAGGAACAGGTCCTAGGCCTACTTTAGAAGAAGGAAGAAGAAATTGGCTGGCTCGCCAGAAAAATAATATTCGTCAAGCTGTCGCCAACATACCCGTCGATATGCTGGAAAGAGTTGAACGAAACTTCCGAGTTCGATTAATGCAGTGCATTGAGAATAATGGACGCTACCTACCTGATATCATCTTTAAAACTGTGTAAATATAAAATTTAAATGTTGTACTTGATGCTATTCAAAGAATTAAATATATATCTGCATTACTTTTTTAATCGAATAAGCAAGTTGCTCTGCCCCACCCTGTACTACACTGAGAAAAATATGGGATAATTGAAGTGTGATTCATTTTATACACATTTTTTTCACAAATAGGAGATAACAGCTTTTATCCGATTCACAACAAAATTCTAGGCAACATTACTTACACAATAAACAACTAAAACATGTTTGAACAATGAAAACTATTCTTGAAAATAGATAGGCATATTCAGATTGACACTCTTTGAAGATGGACCTGTTATAAAGAACACTCAAATCGTATATTACATTTGGGGATGAAATACATAACTGTTAATAAAATAAACTTTACAAACTCTGTATTATAGATCATTTTAAAATAACACATTATCTACACACATACATTGGGTAAATAATTTGTGAACAGTAAAAGATAATGGAATAACAGTGATTTTTTGAAACTAAAAACGGTACAATTACTGAATTAAATAAAAACTGTCACATTCAAACGTGAATAACTTATATAAAGGGCCTTGTAGGCGTATGTCATTTAGTATATAATAATGTTAAAGCACCATTGTTTCTTTATTTTATATTTATTTCATTATTTAGTATGCAAAATTACCTATGAAAATTAACAAAGAATGCAATATATTAAAATGCTCTATTGAGAAAAAAGATTCTGATATTACGCATGAAACATGTTTCAATCGCTATTCAGAAAGAAAGCAACCTAATAAAACTATTTTTAGGACATTATAACACAATCTCATCAACATGGTCAAATATGTAATTATTACAATAAAAATTTTAAAGGAAGTGTTTAATCTGATCCACAATTTGCACCTGCACATTACTTCCAATTAGAAATTTAAATATTATAAATAGATTTTATACGGTTAATAATAATCTAATTTATCGATATTACACTTTTTAAATTGTTTTAATATGTCCCTAAGAGAAGAAATCAAGTGGGGTAATTAGCGATTTTTTTCTTCTTTAGGAATCCATCGCTGATAAGTATGTTAATATTTACATACAATGAGTCCCAAAATTGAAATTCTACTTTGTTTGAAATCCATCCCTTATTTTTTGTGTATTTTTACCGCGTTTTGAAAGGTTGTGACATCATTTATATCTTTTTAACGTAAGGGATTGGTTACATACGAATTTTTGTGAGTTAATGGATTTCTTTCAACAGGATATAAAAACCGTTGAAAACAGTCGTTGAGATAAAAAAATCCTTCGTTCATATTTAATTTAATTAAAAAATTATTATGTTTAATTAATTTTATTATTTTAAATTGCATCTAACTAATCAATATCATATTTTATTTGCATTATCGAATTATTACTGAAACAATTTCGTATGTGACTTATTATTTTATATTACCGTATATAAAGGAAAAAGTTCTTTCAAATGTCTAATCCTTTGACATTTCCGAGTGATAAAAAAATACCAATTGTATCGAATTTATACATTACTTTTCGGATTACTTATACCCGCCATATGCCCCACCATGTACATCCCACAAGAATATTTTATATTTTAATATATACTTCGATACGTAATACAGTCCAAGATAACTTTTAATAATAGTTTCTAAAATTAATATGCGTTATACTAAACTTGTATTTGCACTTTCTCCCAACAATTTTAATTAAAAGCAGTTTATTATTTATTATCTAATGACCTATTATTCGCCATTATATTCACTTAAACATTCCAAACCCCTCATTTACCATCGTCGCTTCCTCATTCTAATTAGGTACTGCTTTTTATTCGGTTTGCGCTACATTTACTACCATCCCAGCGCTTTTCGACATTGACGGATCAAGCTTCTCCGAGAGGTGAGCGTACTTCGCAGTAGCCGACGGCCGCACGATATTGTAGCTGGCACGGGCTGTGACGGCCTTGGTCGGGTCCGGGAAGTTGCCGCAACCATGGAGAGATAGCGAACCTGGGGCGCCCTCTTATCACTAGACGCAGGCTCTCTTTTCATTTTGCACTTGGTGATAGCGATAACTGATAACCCCGCGTCGACTTATCGCTGAATGGATTTGCTGATTTCCTGAACTTTTAATTTTAACATACAGACGTACATTTATGTATATCATGTTGATGTTTGGGTTTCTCAATGATGCGGTTTATTATTATGTGATTTTTTTTATTGTTGATACGCAGTTGAGAACCTCGATATCTTTACAATTAAACTTTTATTAAATTATTTTGAACACAAAATATCGACAATTGGAACATTACTAAAAACAATAAAAACAGACTGGAGAGTGTTTCTTTGGTATTTACAAATACAGCCCATTTACTGTAGTCCCCTTAACTACAACCGATATTTTAATGTATATGTACATACATTTTATATCACTCTTTATTAATATAACTTTTTAAAAACAATTTATTTTTAATTTAAGATTTTGAACACTTATTATGTCAAAAAAGGAGTAACCGACTTTTATAATTTAACTTGGAACTTGTTCGACGTTGACTTGACGACTAATTTAGAATTACTGATATACGAAGTTACGGACTACTGAAGCTACTAGTGGTTGTTTCTCCATTTAAAACATTTCTGTTGCTGATGCTGCAGGAATGTTCTAAGAATTGTTTTTCTCGAAGGCTTTTTGCACATTGCAATAAATGCGATAAAATACAATGTAGTTTTGAGATAAAACACGAAAAGTTTTTAGTTACGCGATAACCGCAATGACTTTGGTATACTCTTTTCTGGACATAACATCCTGTATGCTAATGGCCTGTTACAATGTATATTATAATATTATAAAGTACAGTACTATTCTAAGTCTTAATCTAATATAATAGAGGATTCTATATAACATACATACATATATACATATTTGGAAAGTAATGCTATCTTCGTCAGCAGGATACTGATAAGCTTTCAACAGCAAACTGTGCGTGTGGGAAAGTGTTTTTTTTTCTTTCTTTATTTTAAACCAGTTTTTTAGGTTAAGTATCACTTATATAGGTAGTCCACAGGTCCGAATGCGCCACAGGTAGGATTCGACATTTGTCCCGGATCGGAACCGAACGACATACAGCTGTTTCGAACTTGTTAGTTCTTATCAGTGCCGTACACGGTACGCCGATTCAGGGTCGAGGATCGCTTCTGGGTATAATTCAATGCCTGGCGGGGCTTTAGCCCGAGGAGTAGTTGTTTCCTAGAGCGATTATGTAATAGCTTTGCTATTCGGGAACTGCTTTGATAGCCGCTTGGCGGCTTGGTGGTTCCTTTCTCGATTTCCGGTTTATATGTTACTGACAGAGATCGTATCGATAAAGATGTATACGCCATAAAGTTCATTCGGCATTTGTCCTGAATCGGCGTACCGTGTACGGCACTGATGAGAACTAACAAGTTCCAAACAGCTGTATGTCGTTCGGTTCCGATCCGGGACAAATGTCGAATCCTACCTGTGGCGGGTTTTATATTTTTTGAAACCTTATCTGATCGTGCAGAAACACGAGAAAGGGGTCGAGGATCGCTTCTGGGTATAATTCAATGCCTGGCGGGGCTTTAGCCCGAGGAGTAGTTGTTTCCTAGAGCGATTATGTAATAGCTTTGCTATTCGGGAACTACTTTGATAGCCGCTTAGCGGCTTGGTGGTTACTTTCTCGATTTCCGACTTATATGTTACTCTAAAGTTTGTGTTAAAAATAAAGTCGTTTTTGCTTTATTTGTATTTTTCTCAAAAACGCTCGAGTTGTGACATGAAAACCTCGCAACTGAAAGAGACGTCGTAAACACAAAATCTGAAAAAGTAAATTTGTATGTGAATCAAGGCATTAAAAAATAAAATTGAAATTAAAAAAGTAGTTTAATAATAAAATTATTTTGTTTTGACAGTAGTAAGAAATAAATACATATGTAAATGAATATGTGTCATCATAAGTATATCTTCAATAATGAATTATGATTTAATTTTTATTTAGCAAAAACTTAATGGCAATTTTAATTCCCTTATGTCTAATATTTTTTATACTATAAAACAGAACTCCATGTCTTTTATTGGAAAGCGCTTACATAGTAGGTTACAAAGAGTAATTCTAAACCATAATGCATCGTGAATTTGAAAATAAATGCAAGAGTATTTGGACTCATTTGTTATATATTGCTTATACATTACAGGCTCAAGAATATTCTAATTCTGTCTAATATGTTGTATACAAAATAGAAAAATTGCAAAAGGGGTTATTAACATTAAAATTAATACTGGACCAATATAATTAAGCAGTGAAAAAGGAAGCTTAGGTCTTATATTGGAAAATAACTTTACAATTAACAAACACTTTCAGATATTTTTTATTTAATGTAAGAAAATTTATTCTTACTATATTTGATTAAAATAACTTTAATAACTGTAAGTTTTCATTTTATTGAGAACTAGGGATTTTTTTGACTTGCATGCTTAGGTTATGGGTTTGATTTATCTTCGGGGTCTCAAAATATTAGTTTTTTCATAAGTACATCACATATATATGTATATTTAGTAACAATATGTACGTGCAACAATTTTCTTGAGCATTGCTGAATATTTAATTTTTTTTAATTATGTAGTTTTACTTATATACTTTAATGTATGTAAATTTTCTTTATAATTTTGCATTCAACAACTATTTCATGATTTAAATCCCCACTAAAGATAGTTTAATTCGGCTAATATTTTAAAAATATATTGAGGTACCAACAGAAAATATACGGTTGCAATCTGGGTTCAAAAACTTGAGAATACCGAGTGTGATTCAGTAATAAATTAAGCTCTCTCTATGTACTGGTTATTTCGTCGGGCAACTAACAAGACAAATGGTATGATCAATCCTTTCTTGATTTAATGTTCAAAAGCAAAACCTTTAAAATTTGCGACGGATAATGTTGATGTAACAGGCTTATTCTATTAATATTCCACATGCATTTCCATAGCCACCACGGTTATGGAATAATATTGACATGGAAATCTTCCAAGAAGCCTTCGTCGGTATACTGTTCGTATTGGTTTACATTCGTAATTAGACCGTCGACTAACTGGCAATAGGTCTAGTAATATTCGTGGAAATCGATCTTACAGCCAATAATCTGAGACTGCGATCTTAAGCCGTCTTCACACGGAGTCGTAAACCGGGCGAGAGCACTAGTTATTTTGCGCTACGACTTGCTTATTCGACATACGAGTTCACAACCTTCTCCAGTTCACACAGAGCAACTACCCTTGCTTGTCGTAACCGACATGTTGGCATTTCTTCAGTATAATTACGACTGACGCGGTCGTGAAATCTCCGACCAATCGAAGATTTTACGACGGCTTTTTCGAGGGCGGGCACGACCCCTTATTTCCACTACCGATAGTTCACACTAGGAAGTGATCACGACCGCTTAGCCGACTAGTAGTGCTCCGGTTCACGACTCCGTGTGATCCTGGCTTTACGATTTTGGCATTCGGAGTATCTTCTCTTTATTTTCATGTTCTGATTTCCTTAAACCACATCCGACAACATGTGTTGATTAATTTATGTTCATTCGATGAACAATTTCCTTGAATGGCATACCAGCTTCGCGCAATTCAGTTATACAACCTCTGTTAAACTGACTGTTACTGAGTAACAGTCAGTTTAATAGAAAGACAGTTCTGTGTAACAGTTAGTCAGAACTGTGTAAAATTATTATATCTTCGGACTTGAGATATTGTTTTTAATGAAAACGAAAACTGAGTACAATAAAGCACTAACTCTGATAACTTCTGACAACTGTAATGTTATCATAAAAACATAAATTATAGTATAAAATAATTATTTTAATTAATAACAGTAAAGTAAGTAATAAAATTGTGTTTACATTTGCGTTTAAAACTTTGTCAGGGCATGCTAGTTTAGTAAAATAGTGAAACTATTATTAAAATTATTATTTTAATAATAGTTTTAATTTTAATAATAGCCGGTTTAGTGTTTAAAATTGTGTGAAAATGTTCAGTGCTCTCTGCACCATGATGTAAAATATCTTTAAATTCATGTCTTTGAAATAATATATTTTTAGATAATGAAATTGATAGAACTCTGATTGAATTGATAGAATTGATGAACTCTGTCTGTCGATTAATGCTTTTTTTGAAAGTTGAGATACAAACCGTTGTCAATATATTGATTATAATGGAAACTACTTTTTTAGAAAATTTTTAAATACATATTTTCTTCGATTGTATTCTGTATGTAACTTTAGTATTCATAACTATTTTAGTATCTGACTATATAAACTGACGCTAAATGCATAAACTAGAGAAAACAAATTCGATAAAATTATTTGTATATTTCAGTCTCGACTTGTACATTATCAAGACATAAATGGCAGGCAATTTGAACATTTATTATGGCGCATCACTTATATGACGATATAAAAAAGAGATCACAGTGATATCAAAAAAATTAGTGTATGTATACCAAATAATCGCGAATATAAAAAAACAAACTCGACCTGTGCCAGCATTTTTTCTTACTTATCCGTTGACAATTTTCTTAAATTTATTCCAACTTTTACGTGCTCACTGTATATATACACCAATTTCTAAGGTAATATGAAAAATTCCAAATGAAGTGTGTTAGATATTATAAACAATATTATTTTCGGCATTGGATTTCGTGATGTCATTTTAGTTCTTTACTTAAAAAATATCTTGTGTAATCGACCTGCAAATATAAAGTAAAAACAAAAGTGTTTGATCTTTCTGTTAAGTATCGACATAAACACGCCACTGGTTACATTCGAATCATTCATGAAACTGATGATTATTGTATTTAAAGAATACAGCTATAATTAAATTAGATAATATACGTATCAAAAGACCATGAAATGTGATCATTAACACAATTTCGCCTTATATTTTCGTAAATTTATTGTAGAAATCTGTAAATATTTATTAGACCATACTTTTCTCTAATATACATTGGCATCGAAATTACAAGTTTTATTTCAAAGCTAAATACGTATGACAATATTTGGTACAGTTTTATGTTTAATAAATAACTGTCTGGCCTTGTATCTGTTATATTAATATTATTTTTTCGCCAGTTATAGAATATGAACTTTATATTTCATTCCGGCCTCTTGTTATAGTCTAAGAGATTCATAATTATTCAGTTGACATTTAACGGATTTAATAATTTCCAATTAATATTTATAATGTAAAAAGGGGAAAAATGTAGTTTTAGGAAAGTTATTTATCACAAGAAGAACCAAAAGTTATAAATAATATATAAAGATTTGATAAAATTTAAAGGTCGTATAAAAAACTAAATATCACAATTGGTAGTTTACTATTTCTTCCTGTACAATTCCATTTAGTATTGTTACTGTTCTAGACATAATTTAAAATCAAGGATTATTTGTAGGCAAGACAGAATGAAATGCATACGGATATGTTTTAAGTTAAATTATTATCACTGATAATTTAACTAATCGTATAATTGAAATACAATATTTGAAACTGACAAAACAAAAATTATTTTTATTGCTAAAATATATGGAAACGATACAATATTTAGAAACTTCAAAAATATAACGTCCTATGGACTACCGCTTGTTAAATTTTAAATAGACTTATTTGTCCGTTACACTGTCTGAAATGTGGTGTAAACAAATTTGCCACCAAATTCACATTAAGCGGAATAGATTAGGGGCATATCAGTTTAGTGACAAATAAATACCGTGGTAGAATTTTACCACTCGCTGGTGTGAATTTTGATACCAATAATGGAGTAAAATCAACACATCGTCAAGTGTAACTTTTACCACCTTTTCATATGAACTTTATGTAAATTTTACACATTTTGTATCCACATTGGTCAATAAAAAAAAATTGAAATAGAATGCCTCCACTTATGTAGGTAGGTACTACTATTATATTTGTCTTTTTAACATACAAATTTAGTTTATTGCACTAAGGCCCGGTTGTACAATGTCCCTATAAATGTACCCGACAACTATCAAGCCGATATAGTTGCCCGGAGAATAAGCGTGCGAACCGTATTACAATCAATAGTTGTCAGTAGGATTGCTCTCGGTGAAATAAAACGAAGTTGGCAATCATTGTCCCCCACATCTAGTGACCAATGTGACCATTATTCATAATAAAATTGAGTTGGTAATAATTTTGTACTACATTTTACAGTAAACCTAACCTTGCACGGTGTTTGTCATATTATTTTAACGTATATCAATTATTATTATATTAAAAATAATGTTTAATTTATATGAAACTAGTAGCAGCAGTGATGAAGAAAATGAACTGCTAATCAATATATTTCTAAATAGACGAAAAGAGAAGCGGATTAGAGAACGAGTCAACCACATTGATTATTGGAATGAGGACGATTTCTTTATACGTTTTCGTTCAGAAAAAACAGTGTTAGGCAACTATTAGACATTATTGTGAAAAGATTAGAAACCCCTACAGACCGGTAAGTTAAATTATTCTTGAGAGTGATATTTCTAGTTAGGTATTTTTGTTAATAGAAAATTAATGTTTATTCGTATTTTTTATATTCTTGTATGTTACAGAAATGCAGCTGTAACTCCTATTACTCAGTTGTTGCTGACACTTAGGTATTTTGTGACAGGAAGTATGCTCATTGTTGTTGGAGATTTTTGTCGTGTACATAAATCAACTGTGAGCAGAATTGTGAGGAAAGTTTCCGAAGCAATTGCCAGCCTTAGGAGTCAATTTCACAAGAGAATTTATTTCAAGAAGCATTACTTAGAACAAGAAATGTTGTTGAGGGAAGTTATGGTGTGTGGAAGCAAAGATTCCCTGTACTTTCATTAGGAATTAAATTAAATTATGCACGGGTACAAGCTGTAATTGTAGCATGTGCTGTGTTACATAATACTGCTATTTTAAATGGTGAAGATGAACCACCATTAGATCCTGCATTTCGAGATAATATTTTACAAGGTATACAAGAAGCAAATATTGTCAATGGACTCGGAAATGACGACAATGAAGATCGTGGCAATTATGCAGCACGTGCAGATTTCATTGAATATTTTTCAACATTGTTATAAATAATTAACATTTACTGGTATAATTTTGTGGTACTATAGCCAATTTAGTTTAGGAATTTTTTTATTTCGTGGAAAAAAATTTATTTCTAAAATAAAGTTACAAAAAACTAAAATGCAGTTTTTTATTAATTATATAACATTATTTTGCATTCTCTTAATTTCTAACTTTAATTTTTCTACTGTCAGTTCATTAATTTGGAGCTGTTGAGCATGTATTTCTCGATTCATCTGGAGCTGTTGCGCATGTAGCTCTCGTTCTCTCTGGTGCTTGAGATTAAATTCCTCCTGGAGTAATTTCATTTTTAAACTAGTCAGCTCTGTCTTTGCATCAACCCAAGGTTGCATTTCTTGACCAACTGCTGATATATTTCTATTCTTTTGCAACCTTTTCCTGTTTGGAGTTTGCAGGGCTGGGTGTCTTGGTCTTTTTAACTGAGCAGGGCAATAACTGCTCCAAGTATCATTTACTGAAATACAAATAAATATTGTTAAGTAAACAGGCAGTCGTTGTTGGTAACTAAAAAAAATCATACTTATTCATTATTACGAAGTTATTACTATTAATCTACATACAGTTTACAAAGTGTATCTATTTAGTATGATTTTTTTTCAGTTATATTATTCATATGTGAATTCTATAGTATAGTACAGAAACATACCTATGGGGGTATTAAAACATGTAGGAACATTACCAGCCATTGCTTCAGTATCTACAAAAACCATATTATTAACTTTCATTTGGTCATTACTTTTAATACAATATAAGTATAAATTTATATAATACAAACAAAATTATAATTAATGGTAGGGTTTATAATATCTGTAAATAGATACTGTTCGTATATTCAATATATCCCAAAACATTACAATTTTGTTACCTATATAATCACTATCAAAACGAGAAGATATTCCATCAGCGCTTAATTTTATTATTGCCCTAATTTTTTCATACAGTGAATCGAATGGCTTGGCTTCACTTGGACCTCAACCTGTACACAATATATCAGTTCGGCATTTGGCTGCAGCTCTTCTTGTTTCTTTTTTTAGTGTTTCATATTTACTGCGAAGTTGTGCCCATGTCCAATTTTGTGTACCAAGTTAATTAAACTGAAGACAAACTTTTTGCCAAGCAGTTTTCTAAATCAACTAATAAAATATATTTACATTAACATACATTAATATAGAAGCAAATAAATTAAACTCACCTTGTCTTTCCATGTTAATGCATCAGTTTTTTTTGTTTTCAATTATATGCACAAACCTTTCAATAATTTCAACAAGTCGCCAACATTCTTCCTTTGTGTAATTAGCTGTGCGCTTGTTATTATGTTCCTTTTCCATTGTATATAGAATATAGAACATACCACGAGGCAAGGCAAACTGTCAACATATATTATGGTGTTTAAGGTTAGGTACCTACGTGTTCCCGCCTTTATCATCCCGATACGAAATGATCGGCCGCTTCGAATACCCGATACATTATCTCGCTGACAAGGTGACCAACAAAAATATCCGTCTATTGTAATACGCCAAAAACCGACGTATCGACAGGATAACACTATCGGGTAGTATATCGGCATATTGTACAACCGGCCCTAAATATCGAACTACGTGTATATGATGTTGCAAGTCTAGAAAATATTTATATATTCGTAAATACCGCAATCAAATTTCCAAATATCATATTTTAAATAACTACGTTAATAAGTAATAAATGTTCCTCGTTAATATCTGTATATTAACATTTAACGTTTGCTTCTTAAGACATACGAGGTGTGTTCAAAAAGTAACGGAAATTTTGTAA
This sequence comes from Rosalia funebris, assembly GCA_037954035.1. Classification (NCBI taxonomy): domain Eukaryota; kingdom Metazoa; phylum Arthropoda; class Insecta; order Coleoptera; family Cerambycidae; genus Rosalia; species Rosalia funebris. The sequence continues at coordinate 3,354,956 of JAZFAV010000010.1, read as the reverse complement.
TTTCGTGAATTGTATTAGTTCGATTTGCGCGATTTTGTCCTTGATGTCTTGGTAAACCTGTCTGAAAAGTATTTGTATATTGTTAGACATATCGGATATTTAGTCTCTTGTCAGCTGTCAAAAAGGTTACATGTGTTTTGGTACGATCGGCGATTATTTATTTACTTTAAACAATGGATTAAAAAATTTTCATTAAATTTTGCTATAAGAATGGAATAAAGTGTAACAATATTTTAGGAATGTTAAATACTGCTTTTGGTGAGTCTATGAGTAAAATAAGGGTTTACAAGTGGCATAAGCGTTTCCAAGAAGGCCGTGTAAAAGACGAGCGCCCTGGACGCCTCAGCACAGCAAAAACAACCGATGAAGACTTAGAGAAAATAGTGAACGATCGCCGAATTACAATCAGAGAATCGCTGATAACGTTGGCATACCAATTGGCTCATGTCATCAATTTTTGTCGGGTGTTGTGGGTATGAAACGTGTGGCAGCAAAACTTGTTCCAAAATTGTTGAATTTCGAACAAAAACAGCGACGAATGGAAGTTACTCAAGAGTCGCTAAATGAGACCAACAACAATGCAGAACTACTGAAACGTGTGAAAATAGGTGATGAAACATGGGTTTACGAATATGACGTCGAAACTAAGGCTCAATAGTCCCAATGGAGGCATTCTGAATCGCCAAGACCGAAAAAAGAAACTCGGCAAGTGCGGTCGAATCTGAAGAATATGCTCATTGTGTTCTTCGATGTTACCACCATGAGTTCTTGCCACAAGGTTAAACGATCAATAAGGAGTACTACCTAAAAGCGCATCGCTGAGAGACCTAAACGCTATCCTAAAGATCGAGTTCCAGAAGTATTTCAGGGATTGGAAGAAGTGCCGGCATAAGTGTATATCTAATGGGAACTGTTTTGAAGGGGATTTTGGGCATAAGTTGGTTAGTCAGAAATCACAAACAGTCACATTATATTGTCTCACGTTTTAATCCAAGCAGTGTCACCATGAAATCCAAATGAATGCATACTCTAAAATGGTTACTCCGCAGGGATTATAATCTACCCCATGCATGCGAAGAAAAGTGTATTACGTGTATTTATACCTATTATGTATTAACGTTTAGAATTATAGTGGTGTACAATTTTACTAATTATAGTGGTGTTAAGTTTTATACCAGAAATATTGGAATTTTACACCATTTTTATACCATTAAAAGTGGTAAAGTCTTATCCCGGCAGATTTTCAACAGTGTAATGTGTCACGCTCCATATTAATTTACCTAAAGAATTACATAGGCATGTATTCTGATTTATTAATTAATAAACTGTTTGGACCCAATATCATAGTAAAAAACTGAACTCTTTGTTCTAAATTATGATTAGGATTTCTGGGAAATCCATCTGTGTGTGGCAAATAAGTAAGTAGTAAGGCTATGTCACTCTCAGGCCACCCTCGGATTTGTCCGCGGACATTTGATGCGGATGGCATGTGGTCATTGTTGATCTGAAGAACTCTTGATACAGGTATAGAACAGGTGTAAAACAGGTCTGTACCGGTTTAAAACAGGTATGGTAACCTGTTTAATGACATCTTGTTTTTTTTCTAATACCACCATACCTGTTTTAAACCGGTACAGACCTGTTTTACACCTGTACAGACCTGTTCTATACCTGTATCAAGAGTTCTTCAGATCAACAATAACCACATGCCATCCGCATCAAATGCCCGCGGACAAATCCGAGGGTGGCCTGAGAGTGACATAGCCTTACTACTTAAGTATGTCAGGGTATTATCGTTAACATTAATATTCAATATACCGCAATATCAAAAATTATCTTTGTCAAAGGTGATCATGAAATGGGAATTGTCGGTCTTAGCGGACGTAAGATATATACGAGGGTGGATCAAATATAAACGAGACTTTTGTTCTCACGGTTTAGAAGCGGTAGAGGAGAGACGCCTTCAGGTCTCCTGAAGGAACATGTGAGGAGAGAGCCCGCGATCGGTTCACCTGTTTCTTAACTTAGCTCTTATAAACACAATGTCAGAGAAGGAAGTTCACCCGTCGGTGGCGCAATATTTGACTCTTGAAGGCGTAAAACCGGCCGAATTCTTCAGAGATTAATGTCTCGGTTTCAAGAAAAGACACATTCAAGGCCAGAATGTTCGCGTGGCACAAAAAGCTCATTGAAGGCCTAGAGAAAGTCGAAAACCTGACCTATCAACGGCGCCCTCGAAGACCATTATTATAGAAGCACTAACATTAAAGCTGTCCGAAGGATTTTTCAGGAAGATCCTCGGCTTACCATGCCTGAAATCTCTAGAATTAGGCGTAAGTTATGGCAGCGTACAAAAAATCATAACAAAGAATTTAATGTTTAAAAGGGTATCCACTAGGTGGATCCGTCGTCTTTTGAATCAAGACCAAAAACAATGAAATTCAGATGTTTGTCAACGCCATCTCAAGCGTTGTAGGAGGAAAGGTAAAGCTTTTTTGAACGCATAGTAACTTTCTATGAAAAGTGGGAGCACCATTTCATGCCTGAATCCAAATATGCCAGTAAACCGACAAAAGGACAGACCCCTCATCATTGGCAGATCTTGATGATTGCATTTCTATCTATGTTCTTTACGATCATTCAGTATGTTCCATAAGAAAAACCAACTTCTTAAGATAGACACTTCAAAGGTTTTATAGGCTCTTGTTCTATATGTTGACGCATACATGACGTATGACGGCGAACACACGCAAGCGCAACTTCGGCTATATGAACAATTGGCCTACCAGTACCTTTTTTTACGAATCACATCCAGTTTCCGAAATACAGCAACACAATTTTTAAAACGCACATGAAAATCCTTTGAGCTTACCAAAGTTTACTTTATTTGTGTAAACTTTGATCTTACTGAGTGGTACTCTTGAAAGTTGTCGAAATATCAGTGCTGACTGATAACCAAATTCCATTAACTATTACACAAGTGCAAATATAAAGTTCGATCTTGTAAATTTTGTGTTCTGTAATAAAAACCATAACTCAAATAGTACTCTAAATATTAAAATAGTAAGAAAACTGCATCAGAACTGCTTGACAGATTTTGACAATTAAAATATAATTGACATAAATGTCAATTATTTCCACGACTACTTCGACCACGATAGTTTTTAATGTGGTATAAGAGTTTACCTGTTGTTTTTTTTTAAATCAACTCATTACAGCTAACCCTCGTGTTTTTAAAATCATTTGATATTATATTTTATATTATATTGTCAGTTAAAATTTCAGTTAATTTCAATAATTAGATCAGTTTTATCAAGTTATATTGGGAAAGATGCCATACAAATTACGACATTGTTGTATTTTTAGTAAGAATAGACTATAGACGTTAAAGGAACCAAATATAGAAATCTCCGGATTATATTCAAATATTTAAAATACAAATAATAATAAAATGTAACAAATAACCCTTGGATAATTCACTATCTTTATGTTCGATTTGCTAGTAATAATATTGCAACGGTTAAATACCTTTTGTTGATTATTTGTTACAGGATGACATTAATTGTCATAATGAGTAATGTGAATATGAATAAACACATTTAATTTTTTCTCTTCATATATCAATGATAAATAGCACCGCTTTCCTTATAGTAATTAAGTGGATCGTTTATAATTACAGAGTATTATTAACTTATTTTGTGTACGTACATGTATATAGATTAAAAGTATGTCCTGGAGAAAATACATGCATATTGATTATTTAGAATTCTATAAATAGTAGAACGTAGATGGCAGTTAAAGATAGCCAATGTATTTATGTGACATTTGAAATAGTCGGTTTCTTAAATTTTCATATATGAAAAGTGTTGTGAAAATTAACTGTAATAAAATAGGCTAGAATTTGTCCGTGTATATATGAAAAAAAAAGTTTTCCTGTAGTCTTTTTTCATTTATTTAGTATTTTATAATGGTTGGGTTATTTTCTAAATATCGAAACGAAATATATTAAATATATTACAATTTTTATTTATTTTCTTCTGCACGTTTATACTAGTTTTATGAAATTAGTTTATTGACATGTTTAACCATAGACACAGAATAGGCAACTATACTTTTTTACGTGATTTTTTTTTTCCGTTCGTGGAAGCTTTAAAGATTTATTATGTTTTTCAGAAGGAAAAATATAAAGAATATGATTTTTTTTATAATTGAAACTACGAGTCTTGAGAATTTCATATTTTAATTTTGTATAAGAATATTCGTCAGCGAACAGATTTTAGGAAAAAATATTTAACCACTGATCACATATTTACTGCATCGAAGAATTTTTTAATGAATAAATTGATATTAAAATAGTAAAAAAACGCGTATTTTTAATTGTATAATTTAATTAATAACGTACTGAACATTTTCAGTACAATGACACTAAGTTTACTCAAATTTCTGATGAATTTCATATGTTAAATTTAACACGTTTTATTAATTGTAATGCTTCTATTCAGACAGAGAAGAATTGAGTAAATTATTTCTTAAATGTAAATACTAGTGTGACGCCAATAAAAATTATTTCTATAAATATTTATTTTTTAGCCAGACTGAAAAATGTATATCTACAATTATGATACTAACAATAAGATCAAAATACAGTAGGTATGATTTATATTTTAAATAAAGAATGCGTAGTGCCATTAATACGGATAATTATTGGTATAGCGATATCTAAATTTTATTGTTAGAATACAACTTTAAGTTTTATAATTTTTTAAAAATATCTTTTGGAATAGTACCTATGTGTATAATACAAAACTTGTTATATTGATATATTGATTTACGTGTTGCAACGATCGTGTAATAACATCTTACATCAACCCATTTCATTTTTTAATAGTATAATTATTGTAGTCGTATAATTAATCGATACCTGTAGGTTATATCAGACACGTCATGCTAGAAATATATATATTTGTATTCAATGACACTAAGTTTACTCAAATTTCTGATGAATTTCATATGTTAAATTTAACACGTTTTATTAATTGTAATGCTTCTATTCAGACAGAGAAGAATTGAGTAAATTATTTCTTAAATGTAAATACTAGTGTGACGCCAATAAAAATTATTTCTATAAATATTTATTTTTTAGCCAGACTGAAAAATGTATATCTACAATTATGATACTAACAATAAGATCAAAATACAGTAGGTATGATTTATATTTTAAATAAAGAATGCGTAGTGCCATTAATACGGATAATTATTGGTATAGCGATATCTAAATTTTATTGTTAGAATACAACTTTAAGTTTTATAATTTTTTAAAAATATCTTTTGGAATAGTACCTATGTGTATAATACAAAACTTGTTATATTGATATATTGATTTACGTGTTGCAACGATCGTGTAATAACATCTTACATCAACCCATTTCATTTTTTAATAGTATAATTATTGTAGTCGTATAATTAATCGATACCTGTAGGTTATATCAGACACGTCATGCTAGAAATATATATATTTGTACTTTGGATAAACTTTTAGCTGTAATTACATAGCTTCAAAAGTACAGAGATAAAATGTATTTGGTTAAGATACTTAACCAAACTTGTTATTAATTTCAATTAAAATAATGTAACATCATATATTTTAGTTAGCATTACCAATTTTGTATTATCTGGATATAAGGCTACTGCTAATGAAAAGGGTGTATAATCGAAATGCGTCAAAAGTGTTATATCTTTTATATATTTTTCTTTCGATGTAATTTCATTTCAGTTAAAATATTGTTATCATTGTTATTTATCATAACATTAAATTATCATGACAAACAAAATTACCATTTTTATTTAATTTTCTTTCGTGTGGCTGAGAAGGAAGCAATATTAAACGCAATTGATCGAACTAGCATTGTATAAAATAAGTAGACATCAAATTCGTAGACATCAAATTGCATTATTGTTGGATATATACGAAATTTAAATTTTAAATACACAGATAATTTTATATCCAAAGAAATAAGAAACAGGAAAGAAGGAAACTTAAATCTTTTATTATTACTTTTCCGCACTCAACTATACCAGAGCGGAAAAGTAATATAATCGTGTAAAAAAAAATGGAAAAAAATGTTTTTCTACCATTTATTTTTCGTTTTTCCGCCAAAACCAGAAAGTGGTTTTTAAAAAATGTTGTCTGTGTGTGTCGTCGTTAGCATTTTAAAACTTGTTAGCTAAACACGATTTAGTTAACTCAACTAAATCGTGTCGGATCGATCGGGTTTTGACTGATTCTGATCGGGGACGTCTCCCAGACGACAGCTATTGATTTTGAGGTGGATAGAACATACTCTACCATGTTCATGGGTCATGAGAAAGCACAATGGTGGACTATTTAAGATTTTTTTTTGTTAGCACAATCACTCAATTGGATCGGGTCGGATCGATCGGGTTTCGACTGATTCTGATTAAGGACGTCTACCAGACGACATCTATTGATTTATAGGTGGATAGGACAGACCCCACCCTGTCCATGGGTCATGAGAAAGCACGATGATGAACTAAATAATAAACAGTTGAAATAAACAGTTTTAAAACCTTAAAACGAACTTTTCCGCACGTAGAACATCTCTATTTCAAAATTGAGTGGCTGAGAAAAAATAAACCAATACAAATGCAGAATATGTGTTTTATGCGACAGTTTTACTTTTTTCAAATAGTCCACCATCGTGCTTTATCATGACCCATGAACAGGGTGGGGTGTATCTTATCCACCTCAAAATCAATACATGTCGTCTGGTAGACGTCCCTAATCAGAATCAGTCGAAATACGATCGATCTGATACGATTTAGTTGAGTTATCGTGCTAACAAGTTTAAAATGCCGACGACCACACACACATAGCAAAAAAATTTTTAAATACCATTTTTTTTGTTTCTAGGCCGAAAAGCGAAAAACAGACCCAAACATTTTTTTTTATTATCTTTGCACAATTACATTACTTTTCCGGAATGCGGAAAAGTAAAAAGTAAAACTGTCGCATAAAACATATATTCTGCATTATGTGTTGGTTTTATTTTTTCTCGGCCACTCAATTTCAAGATGAGATGTTCTACATGCGGAAAAGTCCGTTTTAAGGTTTAAAACTGTTTATTTTTATTTATATTAAGCATGTTTTAATATGGCATTCACCGATTCCCGATGATTTGTATTTTCAGGAGATATTTATACATTAAAAATAATTACCATTATTCCCACCATTATAGGTACCATTCGCTAAAATTGAATTTGCTTTTTTTTTTTGCACATACAGAAATTGACCTCCTTCCCCGAAAGCCTTAGGCTGTGGAAGGGAAGGTTAAGTGAAAGCGAAGATAAACAAACACAAGCTTGTATAGAAGTGCCAAATTCTCCCCGTTGGGACTCTCAGCATAATATAACATCCCCAATACTGTGCCGAGTTCACCAACCCGGACCGCAATACTTATTAGTAACCGCGAAGAAAACTGCTGCACTTTTATAGTTCATTGTCTTGAAATGCTCATCGTATTCTCTAAAGTCTAAACGGTATTTTAAAACTGACTCTTTAACAAAGAAGCTATAGTATAGTAGTGCCAAAATAATATGACGGGATTCATCGACAACATGTGAACGAGTTAAGAGGGTTAAGGTGTTTAGAGGACGCTATTCCATAGACGTATCATGAAGAATATACTAACAGATAATAAAACAAAACCAACATTATTTTAAACCACTATTTAAATTATTTTTATAATTTGACGAAGAAATACGTTATCGCTAATAAGTGCCATTCTCAGATGTTTTAATCCCTATCACTACCGCTGGGTCTACTGTCATTAGACCCAGTGATGTTATAATAATTGATGCGATGCCCCAGCGAAATTATAATAATCGAATTGATACGAATCAAAGATCTTATGTCGAGTCTCAATGTGTTTATTCCTGTTTCTGTATGTGAAAAATACACTTGGCTCATGTTTCTGCTCTAACATGATTAATTGTTCCTTTAGGAGGAATTTCACCTTTTTTAATAATGCTCAGATTAGATATATGGAGGTCAACTCGCAGTGATCCAGTTCCAGTAATAAGCGAAGAACTGTTCCACCATGGGCTTTAATCACTTCCGTCCACAGCATATTTAATGTATTGTTTTTTCTTTGGTCGAAAATATTTAATAATTGCACTTTTAATCGTGTGCTCAGACCTCATGTTTTTTCAATTTCAACCAACCTATAATTTGTCCTTTCTTCATGCTAGTGTTAGTAACTTTTCTGTTCGTTGATAAAATGCATTAACCGCTACGATAACTGTACCAGGCTCTATGTAACAACAATATAGAGAACGATTTTACAAAAATCCCAACGTTAATTTTCTTCCGTTTTGGAAGTTTTAAAGTTTTTTGAATAATACACGAGTCATCCTACGAATTGTTAACTTCAATGTTTTTTTTTCCACGGGTTTTCAATTTTTTCTTTTTTGCATTTGTCTTACTGTCGCATTGTGCGTATATACACTAGTTAAACACACTTTTGTGATTAGCTACATACTATTCATTTTATCACTATTTGCCAAATAAAGAACTCTCTTGTCTTTCCGATAAACGGAACAGTCTACCTGAACCTAGCCATAAAAACAAGCCACGGTATGAGATAAGAGTCGTTTGGAATGTTTTATTTGGCAAATAGCGGTGAAATAAACTATTCGACAGCATTACTATATTTCGACAGCATTACTTACGCACGAAATTCTTCAAACACGTTCAGACAAATCTAGACAAAGGTCCTTCGTTTGTTAAATGACGTCCTCTACGATTACACCTCTCATTCGGAGAATCACGACAATTCACAGCCGAATCTATTTAAAAACAACAGTCATTATTATAACAATTAGAATACGGTTTGCAATAAAAAAAAATGTACTTTTAACCGTCCTTCGATGAACAGCATTTAATTATGTGATATAATATGTATAACGTATGTTCTTGCCGACCGAGGTAACAACATAAACATTATCGACTGAGTTATGATATATATCTTTGTCCTTGTTTTTAAACAGGTTAATGGAAGACAGAAGTCATCCGGGAGATTTCTATTTTACTGACCAAATTACTGATTGCTCTACCTACTATGCTTATAAAGCAACACATATTTGTACACAAGAATTACCTGATCAATTAGAAATATATAAATAGTGAATAGTGAATGAAGGTGGTTTGGTATTGGTTATGAATCACTTCATAGCATTTCGGCTGCGAAGCATAAACTGATGCTGGGATGAAGAGAGGGAATACGCGTATTGGTACATATTAACCGTCAGTTTTTTATTCAGATGGTATTGTTGACAAACATGTTTGATAATTATATATTTCTTGTCTTTTTTTAGATCAGTTGCGGTATTTACATATGTATGTGTATGATCAGATATTACATAATAAGTTGTCAGTATGGTCTTTTCCGTTTATTTGATGTTTATAATCGATGATTAGGTATAGGTCATGCAGTTAACCAGTGTTTTCTATTTTCTATAAAGCCAGCGATTTAAATCACAATATTGAAGGTGTAGTTTCACCGATTTTAACATTGTATCATTGATTAAGACCATAAGATCATTTTTTCCCATTAATTTCTGATATAAATAAATAGTTAAAAGTAATATGGCAATCTTCGGTGAGTGTGTAGTTTGAAATGATACTGGCGGTTATGCTGTTGCTATTGCTACGTTTATTGGAAGATAAATAAATAAATAGCTAGTACCAAAAGAGGAGACAATATTTCGAGGTGGATTGTGGGAATTGACTGACTTAAAAACTTATCCCAAAAGCCAATAGCTTGGCGCGGTTATTACCAGACGCCACACTTGTCATAAATCACAAGTGGATGGCTGTAGCAATAAATAACGTAATTTATTGTCTGAGATAATCGCTATTTACCCCTGAGAAACAGATGTATCCTAGTTCCGAGCACTAGCATAATATACAAGGGTTTTTATTTTCTAATATTTGTAAAACTTAAAACTAATATATACAAATACCATCACTCTTAATATGTATGTTAAATCACTAGTTTGGATTTAAACTTTTTTAAAACAATTTATTTTACTTAACGGACGAACAAGAATTTAGATGTGTGAGTATAACAATAATATCAATACTAAAATTATACTGCCCATGCAACGGGTTTGCTGCGACTTTATAAGTTTCGTTATGCTGACATTGTTGAAAGTAAAGTTAAAATATAATTGGCAAAAGATTAATTTAAAGAAAGAACATTATAAGGTTTCAGCAAATCATCATAAACGTTGGTTACAATGTATATAGTTATATGATAAGACACGTAGCAGTATTAAGTTACGTCTGGCTTTCAGATAACATACTGAAGGTTTTATGTTACCTGATAATAAAGTTATAGAAGTGTGAGAACTACTTTGAGTAATGAATGCAATACAATATATTTTATATAACAACTCCCCTTTTTAACAAAAAGTTGGTGTTATACAGCAACTTTTCAAAATAAGTAAAATTGAAATTAATAATTATGAATTTAACGATTATTGAAGTTATATAATAATAATAAAGTTAATTGAGAATATGAAGCCTTAAGTTAAGTTTAAATTATACAATTAATATTTTTTAAATATAAAATTTACAAAATTAAAATATATAGAGTCTTTGAAACCGATTTATAACTGAGAAACATTAGTTCAGTTCGATTTCTTCCTCTGGGGTTTCATCTTTGGTTCTGATCGATGGTCTTCTTCTGGGCAGGATGCTCCTGAAGGATTCTCTTAAGCGTTTAGAAGGTCCAGGTGGAGGTGGTGGTGAATTTGTTGTGAGGGCGATTGCTAATCTGTTTCTCTTTCGGCATTTACATAAAATATATAACAAAATGAGAGTTGCTATTAGTGTAATGATAAAATAAGTGAACCAAGAGATGTGTTTGGTGACAAATGGTTCATTGATCAAATCGTCTAACGTTCGAGAATACTCGTCCAATTTGTGTTTGGCAATCTCGAGGTCTTCCACATTCAAGTTATTCAATTTTAATGGTTCTAATTTTGGGATTTGGATGTCATCGGGGATTCCTTGACAACAATTAAAGGGAATTAAAATGGGGTGATCACTAACACTGGTTTGCGAAAAGTTCTTAGGGTCAGTTTGTATTTTTGTCACTCCTATGAAAGCACTACATCCAGGTTGCAATTTAAGAATGGAATTTTTATAAATGATCTCTGTCTTGGTGTTTATTTGTTTGCAATTTACAGTAATTTGAAGTGGTTCTGAAGTAATTGTTAGCCATGATGAGTCCGTTAGTTGTTGGACATTGTAGCCTTTTGCAAATATTATTGAAGTTTGGCAGCTCTCAGGTAAAGTTTTTAAGTGTTTCAGGATTTGGGCTTCACATATAGCATTGTCGTCGATGGGGTATGCAAATAGATTGGAACATATCTTTGTGCCAAAGAAAAGTGGTTTACAGTCTTTCAGATTTTTGATGGGTATGTACATCAAAGAATCGACGTCACGCGCTAAGTATTTTTGTGATGAAGATAAAACATGATATAGACCAGTTCTATTATTTAGGATAGGGATTGGATATAATCTAAAAAGGGTGTATCTTTGTTGGTCTATTAGAGGGATTTTTAATACAAATACCAAGTCTGAATCAGTTTGGTATGCTTCTAATTCCATAATATCCAAATATTTGGCAATATTGGAAGATTTTATAATGAGTGGTAAATTGTTTTGGTGTAAATTTTGTGAAATTTCCTGAAGCGAGGTTATCAAATTTTCAGGATTGATTATCGACGTATGAATAATTTTTAATCGCGCGAAAGTTATTGAATTTAGAATATCATTTAATTGATTCTCGATATACAGGTAACTTTCCATGAGAAGTTCACATTTTTCTAAAAATCTTAATTTTGCTTCAATTACTTTAATTTTATCTGCTGTCCTATAAATTGTGTCTGATATTATTTTTATATCTCTATTGAAGGTGGCTTCATCAATTTGCAACTTTTGTATGGTAGCGTTAAAATTCTTTATGACGGATGTTGTTACTGAGATTTGATTTTTCATTAAATTTTCTAATTGATGCTCGTCATTAGTTAATTTATTGATGCAATTCATGTAGTATTCGCCATCTTCGGAATCTAAATTTCCTGTAATTGACTTAAATATTGTACCAATGCCATTGAGAATTCCACGTTTGTAACGTTTAGTATCAAAATAAATTTCGCTTAATTTTTCTTGAATTGAATTTGAAATTTGGGTTAATAAGCTGATGTGTGTTTTTACTTCACCTCGAAAAAGGTTCATGTTTTCAAATGTGGGGTTAATAGCGTGTAAGAGAATTTCAAGCATTTTCTCGTTATGTTCAAAAGTGTTCTTTATTGATGAAATGTTTTTGTGAACCAGAAGAGTCCATTGTTTATTTGTTACAACGATTTCGCTGTCTCGATGATAATATATTCCAATGGTGTTGTTTATTGGAGTAATGGTGTATTGGGATACTGCTGCTCCAATCAGCAGAAGAAACCTGAAAATAATTTAATTCTCAAAATATGGTTTCATCCTGTCGAAATTGACTTTTGTCGTTTGTGACGTTTCGAGATTTAATAAAATTGCAGAATTTTGAAAGATTTTTATTATTTCAAAAGGACCGTTAAATTTATTATGTAATTTATCTTTAATTTGAGATTCCTTAACATAGACTTTATCGCCTATTTTAAATTGTGTAGGATGTTCTGGAACGTTTCTATCGAATCTTAATTTAGCCTTTTCTTTTTGAAGCTCAGTTTTTGTGCGTGCAATTTTATAATAGTATGAAATTCTATTATTTAGGTCTCGTATATATTTTGATATCAACTCTTTTTGGTTATACAAAGTTTCAGGTGGGCGACTGGACGTATGTCCAAATACTAGCTCGTATGGAGAGAAACCGTGTGTTTTATTCGTCGAGTTATTATAACAAATAACAGCGTAAGGAATTACGTTTAATGGATGTTCATTAGGGTTTTCAGCCTGATTAGTACGAATCATCTCTAAAAGTGTGGAGTGAAATCTTTCCACAGATCCGTTTGATTGAGGGTGGCTAACGCTAGAAAATGTTAATTTTATGTCGTATAAGGTACATAGGTCTTTAAGTAATACATTGTCGAATTCTTTACCGTAATCCGAATGTATACGAAGCGGAGTACCAAAATGCTGAAAGTAAAGAAGTAATGTATTTACTGTTGATTTAGCGGATTTATCCTCTAATGGGTACGCTTGAGTAAATTTGGTTAGTTCATCTCTAATAGTTAAAACATAATTTCTTATTGGAATTTCTAGTATATCGATATTTATTCTTTCAAATGGTGTTCTTGGTGTTTCAGTTATCACCAGGGGATTGCTTAAGTTTTTCCGTAAAGTTTTTGTTTTCTGGCATATTTCGCAATTTTGAATGAATTTAGTTACGTCTTTAGTTAGACCGGGCCAGTTATATTTATTCCTTATTCTCCGAATGGTTTCGTTTATTCCGCGGTGTAAATTTGCTTTTCCTGTATGGTTTTGGTCTAATATTATCGGAATTTGATCTTCGTCAGGCGTCTTAGTTATGTTTTGGCAACTAACTAGGTTTAAATCTTTTCCAGTGAAAATAAATGACAACATTTCGAGTATTGGCAATTCTAAATTGTTTTCAATGAAATATGTTTTTGAAGATTCGAAAATGTCTTTGTCTTTGTAAAGAGTAATAAACATTGTTTCGATTATCTCTTCGATGTCGAAGGGTAACAAAACAATATAATATTTTCGGTTTTTCACCGTTTTACTCGTGACTATATTAATTTTATTGTGAATAAAATTTGGTTTTTCCTCGAAAATATCTTCAATTATTTTGTAATGTAAGTCTTCCAGTTTTTCTTTTTGGAAAAACGTTATTATGTCTTTATGTCCTTTGTCCAATAATTGATTGTTCGTAATTTTAATTTTTGAATAGTCTATTAGTGACTGGGTTTTATATAGGTGAACAAATGTATTTAATTCTTGTAAAATTGATTCTGGTGAAATTTCGGTATTTTCTGAACTAATCGATTCGTCGTCTGTATTTGATGTTAAAATTTTGTTTTTGAAATCCACACATTTTTGAAAATGGTTAATTTTGATACGGGATAAGGCATCCGCATTTTTATTAATTTTGCCAGGTTTATATTCAATCTGGTAGTCGTACTCTTCAAGTTTTAAGCGCCAGCGTGCTAGGCGACTACCGGGGTCTTTAATAGAGAAAAGCCAGGTAAGAGGTCTGTGATCTGTTATCAGTTTGAACTTTCTACCAAAAATATATGGGCGAAAATGTTTTACAGCCCAAACAATAGCGAGGAGTTCTCGTTCTATTGTTGAGTACTTTGTTTCCGCACTGCAGAGAGTTCTGGAGGCGAAAGCTATGGGTAGATCTTTACCTATTGGACCTTGCGAAAGTACAGCGCCAATCGCAAAAGCGCTCGCATCTGTTGTGAGTAGGAATGGCTCGTCAAAATTTGGATACGATAGTATGGGGCTTGAAGTAAGGGTTTGTTTTAAATCTTCGAAAGATTTTAAACATTCTGAATCGAAATTGAAAGAGGTGTCTTTTTGCAGTAATTTAGTGAGAGGTTTGGAAATTTTGGCGAAATTATCAATGAATCGTCGGTAATATCCGGCGAGGCCAAGAAATGATTTAATCTCTCTCTGGTTAGTTGGTTGGGGAAAATTTTTGATGCATTCGATCTTAATTGGATTTGGTTTTACACCTTCTTTGGTGACGAGGTGACCTAAATATGCAACTTCCTTACGAAGGAATTCGCACTTGTCCGGTTGAATTTTTAAATTAGCTTTTTGAAGGCGTTTGAAGACTTCGGTAAGCCGTGAAACATGGTCTTGGATTGTTGGGGAATAGACGATTATGTCGTCCATGTATACGAGGCATCTCTCGTTTTGGATTCCTATTAAAATGTTATCCATTACCCTTTGGAAGGTTGATGGGGCATTTTTCAAACCGAATGGAAGCCTATTAAATTCATAATGACCGTTTTCGACTGTGAAAGCAGTTTTTGGAATGTCACTGGGTTCGATCTCAATTTGGTGGAAACCGGAGGCCAAATCGAGGGTGGTGAAATATTGACATTTGCCAAGTTGGTCTAAAAGATCAGAAATGTTTGGTAAAGGGTATTTATCTCCTACAGTTAACTCATTGAGTTTTCTGTAGTCAACTACGACACGCCATTTTTGTTTACCTGACGCATCAAGCTTTTTGGGGACAACCCAAATCGGTGAAGACCAAGGGGAATTTGAATGTTTGATAATACCTTGTTCTAGCATTTTCGATACTTGTTTTTTCACTTCCTCTTTGTGAATTTGAGGGTAGCGATACGACTTTGTAAAAGTAGGTTTAGCATTGTTGGTGTCTATTGTGTGTTTGATCTCATTAGTAAATGTTAGAATATCTCCTTCGAGATAGAAAATATCTGAAAAGTCTAGGCAAAGTTGAGTAATTATTTCTCTTTCTTCCTCATTTAAGTGATCAAGACGAAGTTGTTGCCTTATTTCTTCGCGTCTATCTGTATAAATTTCAGAATTATATTCGTTTAAATTATTTAATGAAAAATTTTGAATTGGTTCTAGTTTAATTTCGGAAAAATCTATTATTTTTGGGACTGCGTTTGCGTTTAATACGGAGGCAAGAAATTCTCCTTTATTGTTAATTTTGACTAGTGCATTAGGAAGTCGTACTTTATCTATTTCCATAGCTGTTAATATGGCTTCTGTATTTACAAGATTACATCGAAATTTTGAAATTTGTTCTGTACGAGGGTTAATAGAAATTTTGTTGAGAAATTGATTATTTTGAACATTTTGTTTTTTATTATTTTGTACATTAGTGGAATTTTCTGTGGCTCTGAATAAAGGTACAGTTTTGAAATTGGTAATTAATTGTTTATTTTTTATGTCAATAATGCAGTTGTAATGTTCTAGAAAATCGGATCCTAGTAATCCGTCGAATTCAATATCAATATTATGAATGTAAACTTTGTGAGGATCGTTGAGAGTAAACGGAATGAGTGTAGATTCATTAATTAGAATTTTTTGATCGGTAATTCCCTGTATTAAAACGTTTTCGGGAAAACGTTTAGAATATTTTTCACAAGTTTTTGGCTTAAATATGGATAGTCCGGCACCTGTATCTATTAATATTTTAAATTTTTTTGTAGCATCTTCAATGTAATATAAGTTTTTGGGATTTACTGTTAAAAGGGCACTTGATATTCCTCTATTTATAGGAATATTTGTTTGTCTTGCTGTTGGTTGGTGTTTAAATTCATTATTTGAATTTGGTTTTCTAATTCCGTTATTTCGCATAGTTGTTGATCCGGTGGATGATCTTGAGCTTGAGTAGTTTGCCGAAAATCCTGATCAGTATCAGAATAATTAAATTGGTCTGTTGAAAAATAATAATTTTGTTGATATGTTGGTTCGTCTGAATATGAATCTTGATATTGTTCATAATTTTGATCGCAATTGTAGTTATATTGATGAGCGGTATCATCAGCATATTGTGCATGTGAGCTGTACTGATGAGCAGTATCATCAGTGTACTGTGAATCGTATTGATGAGCCGTATCATCAAAATTTTGGTTCATTTGAGCGTTCATATGATGAGCTCTTTGTTGATTATAATTCGGATTTGGCCGAATTATTGGTGGTCTTGATTGGTTTGTATAGTTGGGATTCGGTTTAATAGCTGAAGGCCTGTTTTGTTGAAAACTATTTTGCTGGTAATTATTTTGTTGGAAATTTGAATTCGTCGGTCTATTATTTCCATTTGGATTAAATTGAGGTCGCTGATAATTTTGATTTAAGTTGGATGATTGGGCTTGATTGAAATTTTGTTGAAAATTAGGCCTAGAAAAGTTTTGGAAAGGTGCTGAAGAATTTTGTTGCTTCGTTCGACACTCATTTATTGTGTGACCATTACGTTTACAAAATGTACATATCTTCTTAGCATTTAGTGAATTAGGTGGTAATGGTTTGTTCGCTTTTTGAAATTTCTGAGATTCAAAGTATGACAATTGAAGTTCTCGTTTAATCCTGGATATTGCTTGAAGCATATCCATAGGATTACTTGCTCTTATTATAGATCCTAATTTTGGATCCAGCCCTGTCAATAAAGTGTTAAGAGTCATTGTCTCGATTAAATTTGATTGTGCGGTTTTTTGATCAGAGGTTAAAGGCTGTTTCTGAATCGCTGCATGCATTT
The DNA here is from genome assembly GCA_037954035.1 of Rosalia funebris. Classification (NCBI taxonomy): domain Eukaryota; kingdom Metazoa; phylum Arthropoda; class Insecta; order Coleoptera; family Cerambycidae; genus Rosalia; species Rosalia funebris. The sequence continues at coordinate 3,337,674 of JAZFAV010000010.1, read as the reverse complement.
TCGCATTATGCGTTTGCAAGCGGGATACAAAATTTAAAGCTGATTCGTTTGATTGTTGACTAATTCTTTGCAAGTCCTGAATTAGAGACGTAAGGTCCCTAGAGTCTCCAAAGTGAGTCTCTAATAGATATTTAATTTCTTCCCAAGTTGACGGGTTCCTAGAATTTACTAGTTCAGCGGCTTTTCCACGTAATTTATTTTTAACATGGAGAGTTAAAAGTATTTTTTGATTATCGACCGCCATGTCGAAAGCGCATTTAATAGCATTTAAGAATGTTTGCAGGAAAATTTGATTTCCGTCATACTCCGGAACAATTGAGAAAATTTCTGATAGTTTGTAAGGTTCTAAGATAGCTTCGTTTGCCATTTTTATATGTTAATTAATTATTATGTTTAAATTAGATATTGTAAAGTTATTTAATTAAATACAATTAAATAAAAATAAATTTACAGATGGGAAGGATAATAGTTTTTGGTCTATATCCTGTATAATATTTCTTAAAATTATAAATAAATGTTTCAAAGGTAACGTGTCAATTCTTTGACTTACCAAATTTTGTCCATTCGTCTTCCGGCCAGAGTCCACAACCAGTGAGGCAATTCCGTGTTCTGGAAGCGGGGTGTCTTCGGGAAGGATGGCTTGCAGAGGAGAATCACAAACAGTGAGGGCAGGTCCGTGTTCTATCTGCGATTTCCCCTGTTTTCTTTGTTTCTTTGTAGATTTGTTTCTTGTTTCTTTTGTTGAAGTCTTCGTGTTTCGAAGTTGCTTCTTTGAAGTATTCTTGTTTCGTGTTTCTTTTCTTCTTGAGCTTGTTCTTGATTTCACTTCGGAATTGGAATTCCACGTTACTAGTGAGGCAAATCCGTGTTCTAATAACGCGTGAAATCCTACAACGACTGCGCCAAATTTGTTAAATCACTAGTTTGGATTTAAACTTTTTTAAAACAATTTATTTTACTTAACGGACGAACAAGAATTTAGATGTGTGAGTATAACAATAATATCAATACTAAAATTATACTGCCCATGCAACGGGTTTGCTGCGACTTTATAAGTTTCGTTATGCTGACATTGTTGAAAGTAAAGTTAAAATATAATTGGCAAAAGATTAATTTAAAGAAAGAACATTATAAGGTTTCAGCAAATCATCATAAACGTTGGTTACAATGTATATAGTTATATGATAAGACACGTAGCAGTATTAAGTTACGTCTGGCTTTCAGATAACATACTGAAGGTTTTATGTTACCTGATAATAAAGTTATAGAAGTGTGAGAACTACTTTGAGTAATGAATGCAATACAATATATTTTATATAACATGTATATGGAGCCATGTGTGTCCGCAATAGTAAACAAGTTAGTAGTTTACAATTTACAATGAAATTTCACCTAGGTACATATTATCCCGTTTGAATAATATAACTCAGAATAGTATATTATTGTTTTCTCAAGTTCTGTTGAAATATAGTCTATGTTGTTATGTGTACATCATACCAGAACAATATTCAATTATTGCCAATTCAATTAGATATTCTGTAAACCACCCCTGCCCTAAACCGCCCCATTTCTACGATGAAGAAAATCTAATCGCTATGATGAAAAAAATAATATGTGCTTATTGTACCCAGGGAACAATTTTGTGCGTAAACCCGGTCATACAAATTTAAAATTCCAGCCTTCTTACCGAAGCGAGGAAAGTTTTATATTTGATAACCATAGACATCGATTATCTGAAACAGTTACTTAATTAGTTAATCAAATTTCGAAATTAAGATAAAACAAGTATTCGCCAAAATTAACATACGCAGGAAAATAAACAAATATTCATAATTTCTACGATAGTCTGCATATACATAACTAGCATCTTAAATTATGTTTATGTAAATACAGATAACCCATAATATATTGAAATGTTTTTTTATTATTTAGGTATAATTATAACAGTTCTTTGTAAGGAAATTCTTGTAAATTCTATTTATAGACTTTTCGGATAATGTTTGATCATCTGGTTTTTACATTTTTTTAACTGGTTTTACTTTTATGGGTTTATGTTAGTAGAACGTTATCTTAGTAGACGATATATTGCATGTGAAGTGAAGTGACACTTGTACCAACATTTTCGGGGAGTTACTGAATATCATATAGGTGATAATAATAATAGTATTGTTCTTGATAATAAGACTAAGAATAATACAGTGCATACAACAAAATATGTAATGTAAAAAATACATGTTATGTACATACATACATGTATATATAACATTTTTGATTGCACAGAGTGCTCACACTGTTGCACCTGGACTTCACATAACTTGTTATTTTAAATGAAACACTCTGGTATATTTGCGATTTTTTCTCAAAAACCATTAGATATATGTAGATGCAGATATCAGCCAAAATGTAATTTATGTCCCATTCAACGGCGCAAATTATTATATGTAGGTCATTCAATTTGAAAAAAAGTTACTCATCTTGAAAGATTGTTAAATGTAGGCTTCGGAATTTGCAATACTGGAGAACGCACATATGTGATAACGCAGAAGGTAGAGTAATTCGTAGAAAATGAACTGTCAAAACCACAGGTTTCCATTTTAACTGAACCTTTGAAATGTTTTGAACTAATATTTAACTGATATTTTGAAATAATATATAGTAATATGTATTAATTATTTTTCAAAAAGAGTTCAGTATCGAAAATAGTGTGGGTTTTAGGTGCCACATATGATTAGTGAAGTCGACATACATTTAAGTGGATTAATTTAAAAATGGATAAATATGTAGGGTGTTCCATTTAATATAAAGAAATTATATGGCTCCTATATTCCATATACGCATGATATGGTTCCGGGACAATTTGTGTTTGAAGTATTTTCTTCTTAAATTTATAATAAGATTATGGTAGGTTCCAACAAGCCGTCTTTGTTGAAACACCCAGTATAATTAAATACTAAATACAATAACTGGCATTTAAATTCTGTTGTTATTACGTTAAAACGCAGGGAGTCTTTGGATCTTCCATTCTTCACTTTGTTAGATTGATATCCAGTTATGTTTTAATTGGCTGAACTACCAAAGTTTCTTACTTGGTTAGACTAATATTAGGTGTTGTCTTAATTGCTTGCGACTGGACTATCAAAGTATCTTGCCTTTATTGATTGGACTGACTTGTGGTCTTGTCTCCATTGGCGCATTGCCTGAACAATTTTTACATTGCGAGGACTGCTCAGGAGGTTACTTATATTGCGAGGACAGTTTTACTATATTGCCTTTGTTAATTTAACTGATTTTGTCAGTGTCACCCGTAGTTGCGGTGGTTATGTTTTATTGAACATCTGGACTTGATTTTGAAGTGCTGGCGGTAGAGCAGCTGACCATATTCTTTCAAACCATATATCAATCAATCTTCCAATTTGACCCGGCTTAATTTTTTTTGGGGTTAAACGCTAGGTGGTCCCCAGGACCGCATTACTATACATACTACTATTACGACTAAGAAGGCGCATGTAACGAAGGGTTACAATCTCCTTCAAAAGATATTTAATATATTATTAAAAAAAAACATTAATTAAAGAAAAGAACGCCTAGAAGGCAAAAATTACTCAATAAGATATAATAATATTTTAAGAATTTCAACAGCACCTCTATTGCGAAGATGTAACTAGCTAAAAATATAATATTAAAAAAATCAGGGCAATTCATAAACCTCATTGACTCAAAAAATAATGTAGTTTTAAATATTATTTCTTTATTGTACATGCTATTATTATTTCCTAATATTTTGCCTTAATTACTCCATTTTAATTTCAGACGCGGCATTACACCCCCACACAGAGTGAAATCGATCTCGATGGCGACGTTCAGCAACGACGAAATAGATCTTCTAAAAAATAAAGGCAACGACTACTGTCAAAAGGTTTGGTTACGCCTCTACAAAGGGACGCCGCCGGCGTCAGGGGATGAACACGCCGTTAAAGACTTTATGGTAGAGAAATACGAAAGACGTCGTTATTACCTAGATCCGGGAGTTAACTACCCAGAGGTGCCGAACACGAGGCCCCTCACGCAGTTAGTCTCGGATCCAAAACCGGTCAAAGTGAACGGCGTAAATGGTACGGTTCAACCCCAGAGTACGCACCGGACGAGACCGGAAGTGAATAAAAATAATAACAACAACGCCATTTTCGTAGCCGATTTTGACAAAGCGGATATTTTTAGTAGTACGGGGAATAGTAATGTGCAAGCGAAGCAGCAGAATGGAAGTACGTCGTTTGCGAATTTCGACAACAATCCAGTCTTCAGTAATACCAGTACAAATACCACAACGACAGCCGGTGAGTCTTCTTTGGTTTTACTTTTAAGAAATTAACTTTTTACTTGAGTGCTTAAATTCATTAAATAATCCATGTCATATATTACAAGTTATTGGAAATAATGAACGTATTTGTTGACGATGTGTCAGCAGCTTTCCATAATCAAAACTACTACACTATTTATCTTCTGTATAGATGGATAGATGGTTTTAATAATATTTGCCATTTCTCAAAATTGCACTAAGTCATCGCGACGCCGAAATAGACACACACATTAGACATGTCGTGGTGATTGATTTATGCGCACATGTTTTCTCCGTTTTCAGAAGTTAGTTAACCCTCGATTTTTACAGTGGAGTTCCACTGTATTAGCGTAATTCACTTATGAAAATAAACCCAGAAGTAACCGACCTAACAAAGAAAACAATTTTGGGAAAAACTATCTTTATTTCTCTACATAGTTTCCTTTTAGCTTGATACAGCGATGTTCAATAGCTTCGATACCCTGTTTATAGAGATGGCAAGTTTAGATCATTTTGATGAACTAATTCTTTCAGTCTCATTCACTTGACTGAATCATTCACTTGAACGATTCATTTGATTCAGTTATTTCAGTTTGGTGGGGAATTTGTTTATGGCTTAAAATAGGAAAGGGATGTTGATTTATAAAAGAAACGATCTTTATTAGTTTATGGCAGTGGGTTTATTAGGGTCACAGTAAATAGTTTGATTCCTTTAAAAATGTACTTATCATGGGAACGGCCGGCTGCATTTGTGTATTTATTTCGGAATCAAGAAGAACTATGTTAAGTGACATAAAAGCCACTACCCTCAGGTCACAGCCAGATGTGAGACAAATTATAAAATAGATAACCGAAAGCCGACAGATATGCATTAATTGCATATTGCATTGCTAATTGCTACAACACCCACTGCCTTATACGTAACTTGGGTATTAGTAAGTTTTTAGAATTATTTTAGAACATTTTATTTAAAGTATTCGCCGTTGTTGCTTAATTTTAATAAATTTATGTGTTGAAGTAAACATGTTTAATTTACAACCCTTAACGCAACAACAACAGACGTGGTACAACAGTACGCCCTAGTGATACGAAACAAGATCACAATTAAAAACATATACAAAACAAAAAACCTATTTTGGCACTCTACATACATAACACATAAGTACAGTTTTGAGTTTATACTAATGTACGTGCCAGTTTCATTAACAATGCCCTTTATGTTTAAACCGCCCATCTGCTCATACCGATAGCGACAGACCTTCCACGAAATTGTACGTTTGCAAGTTTGCATCTTAGTAGCATTCATACTTCAAAACAAACCATTCAACTAGTTCATTGACTGACTCGAACCGTCCTAGTTCCGAACCGAATTGTGAATACAAACACCGAATTACAAGAGTAATAGGAATTGGTTTTAGGTCCGTTTTCACTTGGGTTTAGTTCGCAAGTGAATGATTCTTTCATATACAACTGAATGATTCATTTCATTCAGTGACGTGAATAGTTCAATTGAACTAGTTCGTTCGCGAACTACACATCTCTACCTGTTTATAGTGAGAATCATAAAGCTCCTCAAAATAGCCATCGAACGCAAACTCCATCTCTTCATTGTTAGCAAATCTTTTACCATCGAGTTATTTTTTCAAGTTTGGAAACAGAAAATAATTCGAGAGGCTAAAACTGACGAATAGGGTGCATGAGGAAGCAGTTCGAACTTTACCTTATTGATTTTCACCATCGCGATAATGGATGTGTGAACTGGTGCATCGTCTTGAAACAAAACTTTCGTTTTCGCCAAATGCAGCCGTTTTTTTCTTGATTTCATCACTCAAACACTGCAATAAGTTCGCATAATACTGGCCGTTGATTATTTTTCCTTTCTGAAGATAATCAATAAAAAATATCCCACGCGCATTCCAGTAAACGAATCCCATGACCCTGCCTGTAGATGGAACTGTCTTCGCCTTCTTTGGAACTAATTCTCCCCTTTCAGTCCATTGTTTTGACTGCTCCTTCGTCTCAGGTGGGTAGTAATGGACTCACGTTTCATCCATGGTTATGAATCGACTCAAAAACTGGGTTTTATTCCTGTGAACTTCGCCAAATACTCGATTGAAACATCATCGCGACGCTGTTTTTGTTCCATTGTGAGTAATCGCGGCACCCATCTTATCTTTCGCACAGCTTTTTCATGTTCAAAATTTCAATTAAAATGCGATGTACAGCGCTTTTTAAAATACCTACCATGTCTGCTAGCTCGCGCACTTTCAGTCGACGGTCATCCAATACCATTTTGTGAATTTTCTTCACCATTTGTGGCGTGGTCACCTCAGCTGGTCGACCACTGCCATGTTCGTCTTGGCAGCTCGTACGAACTCTGTCACCCCATATTTTACTGTTGTAAACAAAGGAACAGACTCCCCCAGAGTAGACTCTAGCTCCGCTTTCATATCAGTTAGAGTGAGGCCTTTCAAATTAAAGTATTGTATCACACAACGATGATCAGTTTTTCCATGTTTACATATTCATTGAAAGCGTTCACTATTGATAGCTGCCAAACAAGTACTAAACGTAGTATCGTCAAACTTCAAATTTAAGCTTTATAAAATTTGTACTTTCTCCTATAGTAATTTCGCCTTTCATTGCCTGAAATTCTTGATATTGACCATACACTTGGATTATTAATATATCTTTGTTGATGATCTCCTTAAAACATGTACACGTCTGAATATTACCTTATATTTTATATATGTATGTATGGTTACGAATACGGTGGGCATTCAGGTCAGTTGCCCGACGCGGAGCCATAAAGAGTAATACTCTTGCCGTTTTGCTTCCAATAGTGACTATAGGAATTAGTATCGTACTCTCCTGTAGAGATAGACAACAATGTCATTTGTACTATGACCTGAAGTGGCGAACTGGATCCAGTATTGGAGGGTGTCCATTGTATACTTGGATTTGAGGGATCCCAACGAGGAGATTGACATCACCTCTCCCTGAGGATGGGTGTTTTTGTCGTCTCTACGTATAATCTTCTTCATCACTGCCTGAGGCTTTATGGAAAAGAGGTGAAATTCTGTATGTACAGGCTTTTAATAAACTTTTTTTATTTTGAAACTGAACGGTTCGACGTTCAAAAATGTTAGGTTATCATAACATAGTATCTTTGAAGTTCACTTATACACACGGTCCATTACTTGGTACTTTGGATTTTTCGCCAGCACTACATTTTAATGACAGCTTGTCTACTTCATCTAATATATCCAACGACTCATCTAATGAAATGAGAACCATCTTACAGTTAGTCAATTACGTATGGTACTGTACCGTAGTTTTTTTGCATTCTTTTTCTATTACTGGTCGGTTTCCAAATAGTTGCTGGCTGTCCTGTGTAATGCTGGCCCCTCATGGATCACATAATAACTACATATTTAACCACATAGAAATTTATGCCATGCTCCCCATCTAGTTAGGAACACTTGTGGAGCAGTAGGAGTTCCTGGGCGTAATTAATTGGCGAAATTCCTTATTACGCTGTGGAGCTTTCACGGACGCATGTTTTGTAGTTGCTATTGATTTATCAACATCGGGGTAACTGCGTCAGATATGTACTACAACTCGGTAAATGGCATGAAGTAAACAAGTTATGTGCAATAAATTCAGATAAACGGGTTTAAGCAAAGTATCAGTTTTCCGCAAATATGCAGCTTCATCTGTCACTAACAATATAGTATTCGCAATTACACCATACTTCGGCCATTCAAGTTCCCATTACAGATTGTTGAATTGCTTCAACGTTTGTTGTTTGTAATATTTTACTTGTAAGTAAATAGGTAGTTCTCCTACTTCAGATGGGTTTTTATTGCGCACTATCACTTGTCATACTTTGTTATTGCTTCTATCTGTACTTTCATTAACCCACATATTATTGTGTATAGCCGAACTTATTACTTCTATTTGTTCTTTGATACTACGAATATACGGCTGGATGCTGAAATAATCCTCAAATGTAACGCATGATATACAATATTTTTCATTACTGATATAAACCCTAACGTAAATTATAGTACGTTCTAAGAGAATGTAAAATAATGAATTCTTAATTTTTATAATGTCACAGCTTGTGCAATTTAAATATATAGTAACTAACATTTTGAATAGAGCGTTAGTTACTAGCATAGACCAGTGTCAGTAACTAATTGCTATATTGGTGGTATTAATGGTACCAAAGAAGTAGTATAAACAATGTGTGGGGCAGTTCTTAAACTATTTAAAATATAAAATCAAATTAATATCATATAACTCTTAAAGTAAATATTTTATATTTGGTACATTTCCATAAATAAATATGAAATACAATACGTTATTTCTATATCAAAAGTATAGATATAGATAAGAGTGTAAGTAAAATACATTTATTTCTAAAGAAACAGACCGTGATATGATGAAATGAAAGTCTAAGGGAAATTGCCAGAGAGTGATAAATTAAGAAATAATGTAATTTTTTTCCTTAATAGATATAGAAGAAATATACAAATGGATACTAGATTGGAATAACAGAAATTGTAGAATTAGTTTTAATAGTCTCCTGATGATGGAGATTATCCGTCGTTGGGAAGATATTTTTGGAATTTAGTACAGTTTTATAATGTTTTGTTGAAAACTGCTCTCAGTTCTTTGATTATAATTATTTTTATAATGAATAGTTCGGTTTATATTTAGTGAATTTAACGAACCAGAACATGTTCTATATCGACAAACTGTATGACATTTTGGTTCATATAACTCCAGGAATTATCTATTAATATTCCCGATGGAAAAACTCGAATGTTTTACTAAGATGTGAGGAAATGATTATTGGTTACTAATTTATTTAAGATTTTTTTTTTCGAAAACGTATGAATGGAATAAGTTAATAAATGTTAACGTATTTATGGTAATTTATTGTGTTTGAAATATAAAATGAACTTTGAAAAGGTTATAAATTGGACAAGGATAAGGAAATTGCCAAAGACTTTGCAGTGAGGCTGCATGCAGTTTACCCCATATTTTTTTAATATATATTAATAAAACAGTATATCATTTATTTCAAAAGTTGTACTTTGAAAAAGGCAGACACAATCGTTTTACTTCTATAGATGTTAAGTTACGTCGTAGATTAAATACGATTTGCTTAATTTTTTATTTTTCGGATAGATCCTGCGTCAACTGAGACACTATCGTCAATGTTTTGTCATACATTGCAGATAACTTCTTCAGGGTTACTTTCTAGATAATTTATAGGCAACAATTGGTGTCCATGACGATTCAAACCTTCTGGATAACAGTTGTCCAGATAGCGACCCTGAGGACGGTACTATAATGGGTGATGAAACATGGGCAGCAGACTTCGGTTGATCGCGAGGCTTTTCCGAAGAACAAGAAGTGTTGGAAGCTGGGAGCTTCCAATTTATGATTTAAATTTGATTGACGATCGATGGATTTTTTCTTTGAAAAGAGGACACTTTTTGCTTTTAAATCAGCTGATAAATACACATTTTATATTTATTAAATTATGAAGGTATGGAAATGTGCGAATATTCATAAAACCTTACAACAGTTGTATTGTTCGTAAAAATTGGTCACGGTTTTAAGCACAAAGTGCCTGTTTCATTGCCATACTGACGAGTGAGAGAAAGTAAATTTGAATAATATGCATTTTGAAATTATACTATCTAGTTAAAAACACTTCCTGGTTTAATTATAAACTGGTGATCTCAAAAGATATTATACACTTTGAGTTTTTTAAAAAGGCCCGCCCTAGGTATTTCCGAAAATAAAACAATAAAATTCCCCAGGCCTTACGTAATCGGCGTTCAAATTATTCTTTTTTAGTCATTGATAATAAAATTTATTTTCTAGTGTTCAACTGACTTTTTCTTAAAACTGCCCTAGAAAAACAATCTGAAAAAAAATTAAGCACCTAGTATTTTACCTAGCACTTTAAATTTTTTTTTAGATACAAAACAAAAACAAGAAAAGAATTGCAACTTCATCACTCAAAAACACGCGAAGACATTGAAATCAACATTGAATAGCTTATCTTTATAAACCAAAATTGATCCATCTGGGAATTTTGAGAACAAAAAAAATTTATTGTAATTATCTGAATTTATGCAGTACTTTACTACACAACATATCGAATTTTGCCTATGCCACTTATTCGTTACCCTAATCACATGCACGTGACTAGTACCTTCGAAACTCATTGATTACAATATTTACTATTAAAAGTGAAATTTACCATTAAAGTCTAATAATATTTACCATATTTTATTTGCTTTAAAATGGTTATTCCCATATCCCATCATTCCCAATCAAAACCCATCAGTATTTGCTCCACTTTATTTTCTTCATTCACATATTTTAAAGAGGCGTAATGTAAATACGCAATAAATATAAATGAAAGTAAAATTATGTTGCGGATGTCCGCCCAATTTTAGATCGAAAAGAGAGATCGAAAAACCTACTTCGACAAGCGTTTTCATGTTCATTAAATTATAATTGTTATGCTTATTGAATTGAAATATGAAAGTAAATTAGTAGAACATTACGGTTAATGTTTTCTGTCTGTATTCTCCATACAAATTATGCGTGAATTTGGATGAAAAAATCAGATTCCTAATTTCGCTATTATATTGTTGAGTAAATGAGAACGTCTGTTTTTTGATGCGCATCTTTTTATATTAATTAGCTAAAATAATATGACATTTTTATTGTTTTTATTTTCTACAATAATGTAAAAAAAACTATGGGTTGATCAAATATAGTATCAAATACTTATAGATTAAATATAGCAACGATCAAATATATACAACTGAAACCTTGCGAATAGTGAACTGACACCTGACGTATGAATAGACTATAAAGGTCTCTGCCCACTACACCGTACCATACTAGGACCGTAACCGTATCGACACATACAAACAAATATAATTTGCATCAATTTATATCAGACAACGCCCACTAGACCGTTCCACCACCGACCAACACCGTAGCCCGTTGTCTGATGCAAATTGATGTAAACTATATTTGTTTGCATGTCGATACGGTTACGGTCCTAGTATGGTACGGTGTAGTAGGCAGAAACCTTTACACGGAGATCTTTTATTTCTTAAGCCCGCCCGTATCGTGGATTTAAAATTGTTGACTATGTGTATAGAAATTTTAAAGCAGCATACATAGCTTGAAGATATGACGATATTTTTTTCGTATTGAAGATATAAAAGAATATAATGATTGTATGCTGTAATTTTTTACATTAGGATCTATGAGCAAACTGGACAGTTTTGAAATATCTTGATACTAAATATTCTAGATATACTATTTTTGTCTTAAAAAATAATTCACTTTGTTACATTCTTATCGTCATTCTTCAGTGAGTAGTTTAATTAGGGTCGATCAGACAGCACTTTTCCACATGTGTATATGTCCTTAATCTTTATTTCAACTAAAATTAAGATATATTTTACATTGTCATTATATCATATAGTACTTTATTTCCTGGGATTTTGATCAATTAAAATGAAATGAAAAGAGTTTTTACTCTAACATTTAGTTCTAATCACTATCGGTAGAGAACATACATTGGCATTTATTACCCGGGTGTACTATTCATTTCATCACTACTTGCCAAATAAGAAACTCTTATCTTGCCGATAAACGGGACAGTCTACCTAAGCCTAACCATAAATACAAGCCACGGTATGTTTTGAGATTTTTTATTTGGCAAATAGACGAAATAAACTGTACTTAATTATTTTATTATTACGTGTTCTGAAGACTTTGGCTTACCAAGAATTAAATAATTAAACACATCTATGTAGCAAATATACGATTTTTTTTCGGAAGTAAGTAAAACCGAAATATTAGAGTAATTCGTAATAATCGTTTTCATTTAATTGTAATTGACTAAATCCCCAATAAATAAAACACAAGTGAAATATAAATCATACATGCGGTTCTTGACTGTATCAAAAAACATCTATAAAACATCTGAATTGAGATATCAAACTATCTATATACTACAATTTTTTTTTATTTATAGTATAACCCAAGGCCATATAATTAAAAAAAAATTAAGGTTGGTACTTTTGATTAACAAGACATTTTTTTAATAATTTTTTTCGATTAATTGAATATTGTTGACGTATAAACTTATCCTCTGAAGTGAATGTGTGTGTGTGTGTGTGTGTGTGTGATTTGAACGGGAGAAACTCTTAAGAACACAACAGTTATTTTGTATATATTTTATATTTTAATCGTTTCGGTCGTTTTGGAGTCGTATCTACAGTGCTTTTGTAAAGTAATAAATAAAATCGTAAGAATAACTTTGGAGAAAAACTCTTGGACCCGTCAAATTTTATTTTTAGTTGAGCATTTTTTTAAATGTAATTAATACATAAGGGCGATTCATGTAAAAGGTATGACGTCATACATATATATATATATATATATATATATATATATATATATATATATATATATATATATATATATATATATATATATATATTTTTTTTTTTAATGGAAACTCCCTTTTTTATTACGGAATGTGAAAGAGCACTTTTTTTATATACACTATGATAATAATTATATTAGCGTGAGTATAGGTTAGATAATAAAAAATTTAAAAAATAGATTTTGCAATTTCCAGATACTAAATTTAATAGCAATGACTATAATATATATAAAAAAAATAAATAAAAAAATATTGAAATTGTGCACTGTTGGCTGCCTTATTCATTGAATTTTTAACTAATTTATGTATTCATTACTTTACGAAAGCACTGTATGTATATTATTTATGTATGTAGATATAAGTTAATTAAATACAGTGTTTCTAGATCTCATGTTAAGTATAATACGTACCGCACTAGGCCGTTCATTATTGTTTGTACAGTATATTATTTATATACATATGTAACTGTTCAGTTAATTCAATAAAGGTGTTTCAATATTTTTTGGATTGTGACTAAAATTGTTGAGTTGAGAAGAGAAATATAGAGACGAGGGTGAACCAGCAATTAACATAAGAAAAACCCTCACTTTAAAACAAATGTTATATGATGAAATCATTGATTTATATATGTGTATATCCCAAACCAATAGGTGATTTTTGTATGTTAAATAAAAATTTACTACCGAGACTTATCTCTAGACACTGGCGATTTTATTGTAGGTGCATTTGTGCAGTGAGCTCCCTTAAAAATTCCTAAAAATACCTAGTAGGTGTTTACTATACATTACATTATCATTATACGATATCTAACATTCTCGCTTCAGCTTGTTAGATGTCGCGAGATTCGCCACCCTAGAATTTATCAAATTTATCTACGGGATATTAAATCTGCGGAATATATAAGGAGTTCAATTTTTGTATTGCACACATCAGAGAACCGTTTAACCATGTGTTAGAAAGAGAGGACTCGGACGCGTGAAACAGGAGATATCTATACGTATCTTACGAGCTTTGCGTGCATTACACGCAATATGCAAGTGAACTGTACGAGCCGTTTCTGAAAATGCTTTTTAACTTTTAAAAGAATGCTTAAAATGTATTTTTGACACTGTGGGAAATAATTACAATACAAAAATCAGGCTCAAATGTTATTGGGTTATATTTTATTTAAATAACGATTCGATTACTTTAAATACTGGCTCGCATTTTTCGCCAAGGTTATGCCTCGTTGTGAAATTCTTTTTAAAGAGGATCATTCTCGATCATTGGATGCTGTCAAGATGAGCAGTTATTTGAATAATTTTGAATTCCTCATATTCGCCTGAAAAAAAAAATACAAGGCGATCCCATAATGACATATTATTTTCTGTACAAACAAAGGAAGCGTGTGATATATTAATTAACCAAACTAAATACAGATTTGAGTTTAGAGAACACCTGTTAGCGTCGAAACTATTTTCCCCAATAAATTTAGTGACTATGAGAAACACCATTCAAGATTTTGACAATGTAATAAAAACTTATGGATTTTTGGACAAAGTTAAATTGAAAAGTGAATTAACAGTTACAGCAGGGAAGATTTTTGTGAAGCAGCTTAGAAATTTTGCAATTATTTATAGATCGAAACCTGCCGGAGTGTTTTAGTGAAACTGTTTTATTATTAAAGTTAAATTTGTACCATACCCATGACAAGTGTTGAAAGTGAACGCTGTTTTTCGACGCATAAAAGAATTCAAAACTTTTTGAGAAATACAATGCCGCAAGACAGACTAAATTCACTTTGCATGATAAGTATGGAGAAAGTGCTAACTGCAGCGATTCCAGATTTTAATAATCTCGTAATTGACGTTTTTGTGAAGTCCAAAAACAGACGAATGGATTTCCTATATAAATATCCTCAGGCTTGGACATATGTAAGTTTATTTTAATGTTTTGTTTATTATTTTCGCGACTGCACCCCCAGACAAAAATTACACCAGCTGCCACTGTTTCTAGTTGTCTATTATGAATAAAAAAATATGTTTTGCTTTTGAGATATTTTTGAAAATTAGCGTGAGAAAACTATCTTAAAATTACTGTCACGGAAGTTTTATTAATAATAATCCAAGTCATGTCTCCAAGGTGAATATTTTATGGTTGTGTAGTCAGAGATGACTAGGGAATGGCAAGCAATCTATATTATCGAGTATATCTATACTAAATTGTCCATAAAGAGTATTTATCATGCAAAATTGCATTCTCATTGACGTTCCGTCTGATACTACATGGTACGTACATGTTGATAAACGATCATCCAATCGGATACAGATAAATTTAGTGAGCAAATATAGCGACGCTTTACTTGTGGTTTTTGTAGCGGTTTTGAATAAACCGGGAATTTACCATCGGAGCATATCGGTTTCCTAAAAACTCATGAAGAAAGCTGCACAGCTTTCAAATTGGGAATTGGGAAGCTGCACAGAATATTGTTAACAAAATCATTTGTACATACACAAAAAAGTACAGAATCAATGCACATTGAATTTATTCTGTGAGGAAGGAAAATTTGGATATCAATTCATATAGACTTGGTTCTATATTCTGTAAATCTACAATTATAAATTGGAATATACACAACGTCTTATGAAGAAAAATAAATAATGAATTTCAAACCTAGAACTATTAAATAATCAAGTATACACTGACAGGTTAAATATTTTGGATAATTGAAATAATAACAATTCCCTGGTAATTAAAAAAAAACGGGTACTTCACCTAGAATTAGAAAAGCTATCAAGATGAACTGTGTATCTTTATGTGAAATTGATAAGGAAATAATAATGTGGAATAATCCTAAATATTAATTTTATTTTTATACTGTCTAAGGTAGTTGTTTATAGTAATATATTTATATTATAACATTCTTTCTTGATGGTATATCTCAATAACAGTAGCCTTTATTATTACACATCGTGTATTTTTTAGTATTCTATTCTATGGATGCGTTATATATACCAAACCCGTAACAAAAATAAACTAAAGTACGGAAGGATATACTTACTTTATTTGGTTCCTTATACATGATTTCGGAGTAGTTTCTGGAATAACTAACTATACATACATACCTCAGATACTAATCAATACAAGCAAATAACTAAAACGCTCCATGAAATACAAAAAGTTATAATTAACATATTTCTGCGTCTCCGCCGTGCTAATAGTAACATTTATAGTAACATACAGTGAGTAGGTAATTGCACGTTCATAATGGGAAATTCAATGCCACCGCTTGTTCACTGTTCATTGTCGTGTGGAGTCGTGTAGTATCGTGCCCATCCTGAATTACTGAAAATAAACCGATTTGTTTGTCTAGCATTATTAAAAATGACAGACTGTGCTCACTAGGAATACGCAGATATGCTGTTAATTTACGACCCATGTAATAAAAACAGTGTAATTGCGCGACGGAGATATGTAATAAGATTTCCAGAGCTAGTATTAAATATGTTATTCGTGTATCTCGTCAGAACAGTAACATAGTCCTAACATCGATTAAATTAATCTTAAGATTAACACAGTTCAGCGAGGTCCAAAATACAAACCCTTAACTAATCTTACACATGCCAGCAATGTGAGCTGGCAGTCGTAAGTCTCTATTTTATAATGTGAAATGAAGTGTTTTTTCTTCTCACAAAATAGAAATGACTGCGAAAATAACTAAAATGTTACTACGTTCTTACGTCTAACTGGGTAATTAATGTAATTAGTAATTACTATCAAAATAAGGCGCTAACTTAAAATTCCGCGTTCCATTAAAGAAACGCTATCCCAATTAGTGAAAAAGAGAGATTAGAGTAAAGGAGTAGTGGATGGGACACGGAATATTAACGTCAACTGCCCTATTTATTAGATCGATCCAGTGGCGTTCTTTCCTAAGGGAGATGATGTAGGTGTTTTATTTTTTATGGGATTCCCTCACAATTTAAACGTTAAGTCTCTGATAGTGAGGTCGTTACTCTGCTAAATTTATACCAGAAACTATCCTGAGACCCTATTTTTTCAGTCCAATGTTCAAAATGATTACCGAAATGTCTGCCTAATCTGTTTCCTTCACATCTTGTTGGTCACGTAAATGTCACAAGTAACTGATAATATAACGTGCCCATATCGTAAGATATCAGATTCGTTCTGACGTTCTGTAAATATTATTTTTGATATATAATTTAAATTTAATATTTGTCATCTAAATAATGTAAGTTTTCTTATATATGGGTGATGATGAACTAGGCCAGAAAAGTAAAACTAATAAAAGTGTCAACTATAATTTTTGGCTATTATAAAAATAAATTAGAATGTTAGAAGAAGTACCTGTTTATAATAAATTTTTGAAAGAAATATCTTGTACACTTTTAATAGTCATCTTTGATGTACTCATTAACTTTTTATAATTTTAAATAAATCATTATGGTCACTGGTTGTCGGCCAAATCAACAATTCAAAGATCAAAAACGGAAAACTAGTTAACGCAAAGAAAATCAAAAGAATACCTATATATTTACTTTGCATAAACTAACGACGAAAGATTTGATATATCTATATGCCTTAAATTATTAAACATAAACTCATGAAAAATTATACCAAATGGATATAGCCACATTTACATATAAATACTACACTACAAAAAGGGGGAATGTCATCAAAAATTTCAAAACTGAAATTTGTAAGTATTAGTATCGTATGCACTATACTTCGCTAAAATGTACCTCTGTCACATTCTGCAGCGTAATAAAGATTTATGTACTTGGGAAGAAGGGGGAGGGTCCGTCCCCTACTACGCAAAAACGAGGTACGTCCAAACGTGGTACGTTGTATTTCTAGCAAAAATGAAAGGTCTGCAAAAAGAAAACCCAATTGATGACGCACACCGTTGCAAATTAGAAAAAGAGAAAAGGCAACTAACTATTGAACACGAACATCATAATAAAAAAGCAGAAACATTTTATGAACGAAAAAGACAAGCCCGTAAAAGATCTAGAACTTCAAATTTATTCGAAGCAATTGCCATAGATTTTCAACAAAATCAACCAATGTCTAACATATCTACGAATGACGTTTACTATAAACGGCAATTATCATTGTTAATTTTTAATATCCACACTTTCCAATGGAGACTGTTTTCTACTGTTATCCACAAACTGTCGCACGAAAGGGATCTGATGAAGTAGTTTCCATGCTTCACAACTTCATCACAACAATATTAAATCCTTCAGTTCGTCAGTTACAGATTTTTTGCGATTCATGTCCGGGAAAGAATTATACAATGTTTAGATATTTACTATATTGTTCATCAACTTAAATGCTTGGACTATATTCAAATCACATTTCTGATTCGAGGCCACTCGTATTTGGAATGTGACAAAAATAGAGGCCTGATTAATAAAAAAGCGAAGGCAGAGATTCCATCAGATTGGGTTGGTGCGTTTAGGGAAGCTAGGATAAAACCTTCGCCATCGCGAGCTATAGAAGCTATAACTCGAAGCCATATAGATCTAAACTATAGTCATATTACCCACCATTAGATTTTTACTTGCAAGAGAAATTTCAATATTGAAAACCGATGAATTTATGCTCCCTGATAAATTATACACAGTAAATATGTAAAAACCATGTGTACAATTTTCCCAGAAACGTTTCTTTCTAAATTTTAGACCAAATACGTGGACCATACCCCTTCTTGCAAAAAAATAATATATTTTTAAACTTATCATTTTTTATGTTCTTTTTAGGGTTAGTTTTCTTACTATAGTTCTTTAGACATTTGCAGTAATATATTCAAACAATGAAATGTTGCTCATTAAAATGAATAAAATATGACATGAGAAAGGTTTATATTCTTAAAATGTATTTTTCTTAGAACTCTGGATTTGTGACATTCCCCCTTTTTGCAGTGTAGTCTTCAATTATGTTTAAGAGTTATCCGCACCATTTCAGGGTATTAAGTTACCTCACATTTGTATTACGTAAACATAAGAAATTATCCAACCTACGTAATTGCTAAGCACAAGTAATTATTTATCCTTTATAGTTATAATTTTCTGTAGCACTTTTCTCTACGTTATGTACGTTATGACGTACTCATACCATACATTATGAATTATGAAGATGTAATAACAAAATTAGTATCATTTGTTAATCTTGAGAGTTCCGTATGCAGTAGACTGCACTAATGTGTATACACATTAAAATGCTATACTGAGTATACTCGTACTCCAATCCATTTATGTTCTGCAACAGAACTATGTCGCTACAATTAAAATAATGTTATTTTAATATTAAATACTATTTAGTAAACGTGTGTTCTAGCAATCATAACCCGATTTATTAATTTTACATTAATAGAGAATTAATGACGTAGTAGGTACCTATTTTAAGATGGTAACTTGCTTATTTCGTAGTTGAGTGTACATATATGCAAATGCATGAGCTCATTATATGATAAGTTAATAGATGTTTGTACATATATTGCATATTTTGATGTCAATTTCTTCCAAACGCCTGCGTCCAAGAGCAAAATTCAGAATAATATGTTTAGTAAGGAATACATTAACTTATTTTCTTGTGTATTATCAGGAAGAGCGTCATTTACTTACATATGTACAATCGCCAGCAAAAGTATCCATACAGCTCCGATATATTAAATAAGATATAAAAACATTACCAAACTTTTATTGTAATAAAACTGTATTATTTTTTTTATAAACACAAAGTTAGTGTAATATAAGAAAATAACATACATGGTATTAAAATACTGGATTTTGTAATGTTATAATAACACAAAATAAACATATTAAAAGTAATAACCCAAAAGTATTTATTAGTAAATAATAAACAAAGACAAGCTTAATATTTTGTGGCATAACCTTTTGCCTCAATAATCGCTCTTAAATGTTATAGAATTGATTCAACTAATTTTAGGCCATCCTTCTATTACAATTCGTTCCCGATCCCGTTTGCTTTTTAATTCGCGTGTTTCTTATGCGGGTTTCTAATTCGTGCTGTAGATTTTCTATGGGGTTGATATCCGGCGACTGAGGTGGTGAGAATTTTTAGAACATTGTAGAAAAAGATTTTAGAACATTGTATATATGTATACAATCAAGAAATAATAAATATGTTTTAAATAAATATTTACTTTGTTCCGATTATATCGCAAATGATTGCAAAAGATATGAACAATATGTACCAGTCAGTAATATTGGTTTTAAGCTTAACTTATACATTATATTAAATTAAAAGAGAATATAATGATATACTTTCAATACGTTCTCCTGAAACACAGGCAATAATGAATTAATTTTTGAAGTTAATTATGTTCTAAGTCTTAAAATTATTATCACTCTTATTAATTGAAAGCATATTTAACTCTAAAATTAATTCAGTAGCGCCTATATTTCACGGGAATGTATAGAAAGTGTGCCATTATATTTATTTGTGATGGTGCATAAGTTTGGTTTAAAACAGGTGTCAATGACCATTCTTCTGTCAATAAGGTAGATGTTATTAGTTACTATTTTATTACCCTTTGCAATTACTTCTAAAGAAATCGGAACATAGCGGAGAGTAATTTAGAAAATCTTCCTTTTTAACAGTTTGTAAACAGTGTTTAACACATTGTCAGAAATGTGGTGTAAAATTTTACACCGATTTCACACCAAACGAGATGAAATAGGGGGGATATAGGGTCACGCCAGTTTGGTGTGAATGAGTACCGCAAGGCCGTGATAAAATTTTAACTTTTACTGGCATGAATTTTTATACCAGCAATAGAGCAAAATCTACACATCGTATACACCACACGCGTCGTGTGGTGTATACATATTTTACAATGAACAAAACTAAAACATTCCTAACTATCATATTTTAAATAGTACTATGTACTATCGACTTTTTTTAATTAAATATTATGATGCTATTTTAATGTGAATGTTAGTCCGAGTTATTAAGTAATAAAAGTGCTTCGTTGATATTCAGATTTCAGAAAAGAAAACCCGCCACGGGTAGGATTCGACATCTGTCCCGAATGGGAACCGAACGACAGACAGCTGTTTGGAACTTATTAGTTCTCTTCAGTGCCGTACACAGTACGCCTGTCCAGGATAAATTCCGATTCAAATCCGTGGGGTATTCATCTAAATATTCATCTAATATTCTACCCGAGGAGTAGTTGTTTCCTATAGCGATTATGTAACGACCTTGCTATTCGGGAACTACTTGATAGCCGCTTTGCGGTTTGATGGTTCCTTTCTCGATTCCCGACTTACAAGTTATTGATGTTCAGATGTCTTTAGATATTTACTAATAATTCTTCTTATATAATGGGGTGAAGTAGTCCCTACTAAAAATAAAAATTGTAATTTCATATTCTAATTAAATAATTCCAACTCTAATTAAATAATTCCAATTCTAATATACATACATAATTTTTAAAGTGTTATTGTAGTAGTAAAGTAACCAAGAGGGTATCCAGTTATTGAATTAATTATTTCACAAATGGGTACATTCTTGATGAGATTACTGTGTTATTAGTAAGTGCACAATGAGGATGGCAAATATAAAATATCACTTAATTACCTACCCAACGATATCCTACAGCGAATTTGTCAAAATTTAACGTATTTCAGGCATCTAATATCCATTAGTTTAAATAAACTTAGCCATCACAATGAATATGTTTCCTTCTTAGAATAGACAAACCATTTAGGAATAAATTCATTATACAGAAATCATAAATAGACATATTGCTTCAGGTTTTAATGATTGGTAATAATTCTTCTTATTGGGATTTAGTTCTCGCGGAAAATTTAGGAATATTCTTGGTAAAATTTGTATTTTATTATTATTATTAAATAATAAGCAGATAACAAATAAGAAATGACATATAAAATATGCGTTTAAATTACCTTGTTTGCTTCATCGTCGCGAAACGCAAATAGGTTAAGTACATATACATATCTATTCGGTGAAATCATCCAGCGACTCATAAAATCAGCTCATCTATTCAACAAATATCATACACTGAACCATCCCTCATGTAGAGAATTATGCTACAGCCTACGTCGCGACGTCTATTGACTCGAATCCCACTTGATCAGGTAGTGGCTATTAACATGGTAATGGATAATTTCTCGCCAAGTTAAAGCATAAACCCGTCACATGTCTTTCAAAAGTTAATAGATTTTATCTTAAAATCCATCGTATATTACGCCTCACTTGCCACATATGTAAGCAATCAATAAACTATTATTGGATATGCAAAACGAGGATACAAAAAATAGTAAATGTAACGCAAGGATAATCAGAAGCATGCATGAGTTTTGGCTCAAACGCCTACAAGAAATGGAATAAATACATATATTTATATGATAATAGTTCCTTTTTATAGACCTGTTATTCTAAAAAAGCACGTTGGCAACTAATCATTCTCATTCTCTTTTGTTGGGTACTTCATGTATCTCAATGAGAAAATTTAACTATTCCGGTAGTCCGTCTAGTCTATAAATACATACATATTACAATTGCACAGCGATGTTTAGTTACATTGTGACAGTGGAAAAAATTCTAAGGCCAATAATTTTCCCGAGGGTTTTAGGGTAATTTCTCTAGTGAGTATTTATTCTGAAATAATAAAATTGTCACCTAGTTAGTAATAAGGTTATAATAAGTGTTAACAGTTGTAAAAATGTAATAAAAGAACACGAAATTACCAATTTGTTTGCTTTCAATTTGCCCATTTAAGTTTTATGGTTTATTGTTAACTTTACGTTTAAAATGTTCGTGATTTTGAGCTTTAAAAGAATAAGAAAACCTGTTACTTTTGTTTAACATTTTTTAAATTAGACAACATTTGTAATTGATTGATGATTTACTACTAAAAACATACACTTATTATAGATGTATTTATTTATTATTTTTATCAACATGGAATAAATACCACAATATACTGCACCAATAAGGTTGAATGTAGGTTGTACCTTTTGATCAAACCCCAAAATATAGTCATGCAACGCCTTTGGGAAAAACCGTTACGATTGTGTACAATGTGTTCAACCACACCGGAATTTCTAAGGTCGCTTGCAGTTTTCAGACTCCTGATACAGTCGTGGAATGCTCCTGGCATAAAAGTGACTAATTTTCAATAATTTTATATAAAGTATAATTGTATATAAAGTCAAACTAGAATGCCAAGTTTAAGAAAATAACGTAATAGGCAAAGAATACATAGAATATCTCAGTTAGAACTATAGGGCGTCAATATTTAATGACTGTCGTCTAAAAACCGTACGACGCCAACATGTCGTCATTAACAGTTCAACAATGAATAGTTTGTTTCGCTCACTTTCATACAACTATATGAAAGTGAGTGATCATTTAGTTGCATTAAGAAGAATTGGCACAAAATTGGGACACAATGAAACGCCTACAGAGTTAACAGTGCGTAACTTAATCAAGAAAGAAGAGACGGGTTCTGTTATCGATAAGGCAACACCAATACGTCCTCGTCGTGGTCAGTCAGATAAAAATATTGTTGCAGTGAGAAAAAGTGTACGGGAGGATCCAAACACATCAATTCGACATCGTGCACAACAATTAAATGTCAAGAGCTACCACACATCGGATTTTAAAGAAAGATCTGCATCTGTCAGCATAGAAAATTCAGTTGAGACAATAATTAAAAGTTACAGACCATTTACAACGTCATATATTTGTTAATTGGCTGTTAGAAAAGAAAGAAGGTAATTCTGACTTTTGCAAAAAAAATTGTGTGCAGCAACGAATCACATTTTTATCTTGACGAATACGTCAGTAAACTGTTTAATTTAGTGTGCTGAAAATCCACATGTTCACGAAAAAGAGATGCACCCACAGAAATGCACGATTTAGTGCGCATTTGAAAGTGATGAAATAATTAGACAATACTTCTTTGAAAATGAAGCTGGTAATTATATCACGGTAAATGGGGAACGCTATCATAACATGTTGATGTCATATGGTTTGTAGATGACAGTCGTTAGATATTGATGCCCTATCTTTGATAACACAAATGGCGCGCAATTCATTTCCTATAGTTACCCCATATAGACACCCTATATTATAGATTCGCATCGATGTCATCTCTAGAGGGGGCTACACACCTTCCGTTTATCTGCGCAGTTTATCAGGTGTGTCTGAGCGATAAACTATGAACTGTGCAGTTTAGACCGATATTTACGCAGATGAAAAATCTGTGCATTTGGATCCTCTTTTGAAATGATAATCTGTCCAGTTCATTTAGTTTATCGTATAGTTTGTTCAGCTGACGTTCTGTTTATGTACATGATGGCCACGGTTTCAAAAAGTATGCACTTGTGGCGTTTATACCAGTATTTGCACCAACGTTCTCGGCGTTTTTTCCTTCTAGCAACACAGCTGCAATTATACAACAAACTGGGGCTTTGTCTTTTCTATCACCCATTGAACTTTATTTATTTTTAACGTTTTTTACCCAAGCCTGTAGAAACTGAGGGGAGAACTGACGAAAAACCGGACGGAACTAAGACGAAAACTAAACGTAGCCTACACATCTTCAGTTCAGATAAATGTATAGATTTTCACACAGTTATTTACGACAGATAACTACACAGATAAACGGAAGGTGTGTAGCCCCCTTAGCAAAAATTCAAGGTAATATATAGAATTGATTATATTTAAAACTCCGTCATTCAGAACTCCGTCTTTCATTCATTCTTTGTTTAACTTTTATGATAATTGGCAATGTGTAGAAACCTCACGTTTAAAGCTTGGCCATCAACTTTCAATCTCTGAAGCAATCTCTGAACTCCCACTAAGTGCAATCTATTACTGACTGCTGGATATATCCCAGTAGATTTTTACTTTCACACTTCATAGCACAGATGTAAATTCCTCTTATCTCCGTTAACGTTACTATAGTTACTTTAGTTTATTACCGTTATTATTATAGTTACTTTATTATTACGTTACTATCTTAGTACGTTCTAGTGTATTTGTAAATATTTAAATCATACTTCTGCAGTTGCAGTGAATATAAGTCCATTGAATGTTCCCAAAATTTTGTAGTAAACTTTAACCCGAATTGTAGAGCAGTTTCTTTCTACCGGCAAATTATAAGGAGCTCGTTAATTCCCGATTAGGCGCACGTTTCGCATCCAATAAACGATTACATTAAATAACCGAGTAACCTCCTTAAATTGCAGAACCTTGACCTGCAAATAGCGTCTGTTTTTTGTAGTGTAGCTATCTACATTTCTATCGAGTTTCGGTTTCTCGTTTATCGGTTGAGGCGTATGCAATATACTTTGCGATTCGCCAGAGCGGTTTCTAAAATTCGTTCACGCTCCATTGCACAACGAACTGCGGTTTTAGTCTCAAGACATTCACAGTCTGGGTAGTTATTGGGTGTTACCTACGTCATCCTTTTAAAAGGAGAGAAATAATTTGACGTTATTATTTCATCGTTTTATGCAGGGGTAATTCATCCCTAAAAAATAGACAATTTAAATATTTTTAAAAGAATTTGATAGACTAAGATTGAATTGTCGGAAGTCAACAAATAATGTTTAAAAATATCTACTTTAAATGTATTTTACACTAGTGTTCTATAAGCTTATACAGACTCTGAAAAAAGATCTTCCGAAAGTTCAGGCCTTTAGAATGGGTGATAGAGAAACACTCATATCTCGTTCAAATATAGATAACACACACGTCCCATACATTAGACAATCCTTTAAATCCAAAGCCAAACCTGTGTGGGCTAAGGAATACACATTGAATAAACGTGACGAACATCCATTCCACCGACATTGCTGGTGCCGGTGCTTGGATTCAAATGATAGTCAGTGGCTAGTTGCATTTGGATCATAACACGCACGCTCTAACCAACTGATCTATCATAACAGTTTAATGAATTAGAGACTATGACTACTGACAATCTCTAACAAATATATCCATATCTTTTTTGCGTACTCACACATTTTGTGTAATGTATTTCATCTCAATGAATATGAATTATTTGACTTTCTTAAAAGTTGTTCATTCATTAGAGATCGATTTTCACCCATTTCAAATCTGATATTGAAAGTCTAAGTCTTGATTTACTGGCACTCTTTACTCTTATGGGGATTTGAAAGACCCTCCAAATCATCTCACCGAATCCTTGAAATAAATCTTCATTATAAAATTTAATGTATGAAAAAATATGAATTAAATAAAGATGGTCGTAATAGAAGTGTGTTTGATGTTTTGTCAAAAAATATAAATATAATTGAAAGCACTGTTAACTTTAGCAACACACTTTCCAATGGGTCGACGTTTGTTTTGATTGTTTCAGAGCAGTTAACGGCATAACTACCGATGGCTTATAATATCGTACCTTATTTACTTACCTACATCTGAAACATCTATTTTTGCTAGCTATTCATTGACAACCACTTATGTGAAAATGATACGTTAGAAGTGTTGAAACTAACAATAGCGATAAGCTAATACTACTAACTAACTACCACAATAAAAAGTGGTAGAATAAAGGAAACCATTTTCGCCATGTTTCGATGTAGTGGTCATATTACTTCTTGCTTGCATATTCAAGAAAAGATACATGTTTATGTATATGGATATCTATTGTGTTTAAATACTTTCGAATTTTTAGATTATTGATTGTTTACGTATTGAAATCAAATGCAAAATAAAACATTAATTATTTTAACAGCAATTCTTTTTCACGTCGTAACATGATAATGCAGTATGGTTATGGTTTTGGTGGTTCGAGTTCAGATCCTAACACTGCAGGAATAATGCTATCTATGTATTTGGAAGTTTTGTATTTATATACAAAGTTTTTAACAAAATAAGTTGAATTTGTTGCAGGACACTGCATACCATGTACCGGACAATCCAATCATTAATCGTTCTTGCTGCGATAATATAACGAAAACAATCTTCAAAAACCCAAACATACAATGGAATTACAGTTGACCTATAAGTACGTATAATAAAATACATAATCTAATCTTAATATTTTCTGCTTATGCTAGTAGAAATATCAAGCGCACTTTCTATAAAACGATCGTAAGTAACACACAGAATAGTGATTGTATTTCATGTTAACATATCGACCGACGTTGCTTTCGAAAAACGGTTATTAGAGTCAGAAAAAGAAATTACTTTTTTATCATTATTTTAGCCAAATTATTTAAAATATACCTAGAATTTTTTATTCTTTATTCCATTGTACGCTGGCATACCCCTATCTGACCTACACCATACACCATTTCCATCTTGACAAATACGTCGGCAAACAAGATTTTGAAAATTGTCGATCACAGTAAATGGCAAACGCTATCGTGATATGTTAAATATTAACACCCTATCTTTGCCATAACACAAATGACGCGCAATTAAAATCCTATAGTTCCAACTAAGACACCCTATATGAATTACACAATAAAATATTATGGTTATGTGTGGACAAGACGGATAGATTCTAAAAAATGTATTATTAATGTTATAGTACGTACACTGTACCTCTTAAATTCATCACATTCACTCTTACTAGCTAGTAAGCTATTATAAAAATACTGTACTGGAAAAGTAATTACGAGGGTGGTGTTAAATTCATCAGAAAAAATCAACTTCCAATGAAATCAAGCGTTCATGTTTGTCTTTATGCGTTACATCTTGTGCCTGGATATATTCGAATATTTTATTAATATCATCTATTTGTACAAGAGCAGTACTTCTCAAACATCTCCTAAACGCTTTTGTATTCTTTGATTCTAACACAATTTAATTCTAAAGAGGTAAATGTAAAGAGCAGATGTACAAACTATGTATTCATACATAGTTTGTACATCTCATCTTGTACATTCAAACATATTCATCCTTCCTTATCGTTAGCGAAGTCACTGAAAATAGTGGATGCTGTACACACACAGATACATGATTTAAGAAATACAATAAATAATAGTGGTGTAGCAAAGTTTGACATTGTTGTAAAAAATATTAAAATGTAAAGTACCCCAATATTAATTACATCACTAGATGTCGAACGATCGTTCTCTTCATGTAAGAACATTTCTTCGCCACAACGAACATCGCTTACTAAAACAACTGTAAAACATACCTAATGGTACAGATCTTTAACCGAGTTAATGTATCTAATAATGCTGTTGAGGTTGTAGCTATCACCAATATGGTGATTACTACATTTAACGCTACGCAATCATATACGTAAAAAATATCTTTCAAGTCCTAATAGCTGGAAAGCCCATTACCTCAAATACTGGATATTATCTGAAACTTATTTATTCTACATTAATAACTTTGCGCCACTGTAAGTACTGTTGATTTTATACGTTTTATGTGGTCAGTGACAAATGATGAGTTGAAAGTGTTATCACAATTCCTCATTCAGTATAATTTCGAATATGCAAATGCAATTTGATGGTTAACGACTTGAGATACGATCAACACACCATGAGATGTACATTAACTAATAACACATATATTATTCTCGATTTTTAGTACTACAATTAGAGTGACTTGTTTTTCTATATCGGGATAATTAAATGAATCATTTCTTTCCATTGAATTACCTTGATACTTAAGTAATAAAGCTCGATGATATATTGCTAATATTGCTTTATCACCATCAATTAATTATCAATTCACTCATTAATAATAATAATTATAATCCACTTATTTGTCGTTTCTCACGCGAATAATTAAAAAAATCATGTCCCCCATGATTTATGCATGGAAATCGGTTATAATTATATATTGATGGTGTTCCTGTTCTTATGCGTAAAGGATCTTGTGAGAATAATATATCCAGACGTTAAATAGGAGGGCCATATTAATAATTAGATTAATAAGCATAATTTCTTTTACAAGCACTTGACCTAAATGATTCAAATCCAATTTTTACTGTTTAGAGTGTTTTGATAACGTGTCAGAATGCAATGGAAGGGCAATTGAATTTGAATAGGTAACGTTAAAATTATAAATTACATTTTTTTTCTTCGCGACGTTTCATTACAATATAGTACTAAAAACAGTGGATTGAGATATTGCATATTACTTTGCAAAATAAATACATTTTCAGGGAAAAAATAAAAGTAATATAAATATAATTGCTTGCTGAAATCGTGGCAATAGTGTAGAAAAAATGGTTATAGACAATTAATTTTAAATATGCTTCAGAATGCAAGTTATGAATAGATAGCTTGTCATAATATGTAATATAGAACATCTTTATTATACAGTTTGAAAATAAAAAACTGATCTAGAAAAGTTAATCTCTGACATTGGTTGGAAGTTATTCTCTGCCATTCAGACTGTATTATGATCTATAATACCTAGCATTAAATTAGTACATTTGTGGGATTAGACTGTAACGGCTACATCTTCCCAAAATTTTGTGAAGGATTCAGGTTCGGGCTTCGGGCGGGTCAGTCCAAGACTTTCATTTGTTTGTATTGCAACTATCTTTACACGTCAAGCAGAATGTTTGGGGTCATTGCCGTGCATGAAACGCCACAACAATTGCAAATTCTTGTCTGCATGACTCCATTACATCTTCCAGTATGTTTTTGTACGTGTGCTGGTCCCAAGTACCGTCAATATGTTCAAGAGTGCCTACGCCAAATCAGAACATAGCACTCCAGACAAGAAAATTTCTACCAGCATGTTTAATATTTTTCATTGCATACTTTGGATCAAAGTACATAATGGGTGTACAAAGTACAAATCAGAGTACCTTTTTATTAACAGGCCGTCGTACATAACATTTTCTGTCGGACCACAGATTGCTATCTGGAGTAGATATCGGGGAAATCCCGAAGTGGGCCTTTATCTGGCCACATACTTTATTGTCTACAGAAATTCGTTCTCCTACTTTTAATTTCATAATGCCATTTTTTATTCAATATGTAAACTGATATTTATATGAGTAGTATTAAAATTTAGAGTAGTTCAAGTGTTTGTTTTTCTTTATGTGAATTAATTATAAATTGATGTCATTTATCACGTAGGCTATATATACCTCCGCTGTTATCATGAAAATACCAGTACACCTAAGAAGTACTTAATATATAACCTAATACATTGTAAATTTAAAAAAATGGTGAGTCATAAATGTAAATATAAATAATCGTTGACAACATAACTGCATTTGGAGCATCTTGTTGATTCACAAATTCTAACCGCAGTATTTATTAGACTATCGATTTTGATACGAAAGTACCTAGAAAAACCGTATATATGTATTTATTTTTATTTTTTGCTATTTCAAACCTTCAAACGATCTATTAATAGAAACCTACGACGTAATTACTTACGTCGTAATTCGAGAAATAATAAATATAGGTATTTATATTTATAATAGTGTCAAAATATTTATAATTTGTATGTTAAAAATATTATTTCGAAATGTTTGAATGGTGTGAAATATAAATATGGTATATAACAATCACAGTATTTGTAATGATAAGTTGCGAGTTTGAACATATGTACATATGTATCTACAAAAAATATAATACATTTTTATTTTCCACAGCCACAAAGTAATTAGAACGCTCATATTTTATGAGCCAAGTATTTAAATAAACTACAGGTCTAAATAGATGAATTCATTTTCTATATAATTTGTTATTTTTAAGTAAAATCCTGGAACGCATCAATTTTTAATTCTGAATTGACATTTCCTGCAAAATCTACTACATTTGCATTACTGCTAAATTTTATTCAAAACGAAATTTTAAAATCGATTTTAACGAAATATTCAAACTGGTAATCGGATAATTGACAATAATGACGATGATTTTTTTAGCGTATCTAAAAAATATTTGTTTAATTATAATTAAACAAATATTTCAGTTGGCTTAAATATGACTTAAGACACGTAATAAGGAAATAATTATTTCCTTATTACGTGTATTAAGTCGTCCACATTATTTAGTCTGTTGAACTAAATATTCGATTTTAAAAATCACATAAAAGATAATCAAACTGGATTAAATCGGGCGAACGGGCTATCAATTCAATTTAGCCGCATTTACCAATTTACTTGTTGGGATGCCAGATACAAAACTTGTTTGAGATTGGTAAAAGTTTTTTAATTATATTAATCTTAATCTTTACCCTGAAAAACGTTGTACATATTTTTCATATAAAACAATTTGACAATTGAAAACAATTTGACGAATCGTATCAATTGTTTTTAAATGATTAATTACATGTTTTGCTTGGTGCTATTATTTTAAACCACCAAAAATGGTATTTGTGAAAATGTTTTTTATTTTATTAACAAACTAATTTGTTTTAAGCCGCTTTATTGCTTTATATAAATAACTTTATACCCTTCCTCTTTACTAAAAATTAAACAGTATCATTTTTTACAACTAGTAATTTCGTCAATTTCAAATTTAAAACTGGTCGGTGCTATTAATTAGCACACAACTGTATGTATATTTATCGATCATTAAAAAAAATTCTGTGATCTACAGAGTATCAAACGAATCAGCAACCTATACTGGTATTAGGTTTAGTAGCTTATTCAGTGATGTTTATGCTTTATACAGGGTTTTTCAATAGAGACGCTCGAAATTTGTTTGGTTGTAGCGGCCATGTTGTTAAAGCCAATATCCAATAGGCCAATATCTCTCAAATTTATTGTGAATTATTTAGTAGTGTATGGCAAATCACCATGGAAATCTATAGCGCTCTACAGCATGTGCAAGTCATCAAATTTTATTTTCAAAATCTGTGCTCCGTTCGAGAAGCATTCTGCACATTACGTACTTTTTATCCTCGCCAAAACCGTCCCGCCGAGTCGACTATTCGACATTTAGTGACCAAATTCGAGTCAACCGGTTTGATAAATAATTAGCCAACACCCTTACGTCACCGAAACGTAAGGTCTGTTGAAGACATCGCTGCTGTGCGTGAGAATGTACGGGAAAACTCACGGCAGCCCATTTCTCGTCGTTCACAAGAATTTGACCTTTCTGCGACTTCAGCTTGGCGAATTTTACGTCAGGATTTGGGTCTGCACCCGTATACAATCCAACTGATACAGGAACTTAAGGTAAACAACCATAGACAACACCGTGTGTTCGCTGATTGGGCTCTGGAGTAGTTGATAGTTAACCCAAATTTCGTAAAAAACAAATCATCTTTAGCGACGAGGCCCATTTTTGGATAAATGGATATGTGAACAAGCAAAATTTTCGAATTTGGGACGATATCAATCCACACGAGATACGAAGAAAGCCACTGCATCCCGAAAGAGTCACTGTTTGTTGCGGATTTTGTTCTGGCGGAATCATTGATCCGTACTTCTTCCAAAGCGAAACTGGCATTGCTATAACCGTCAACGGCGAGCGCTACAGATCGATGATAAGCAACTTCTAGTGGCCTAAACTGGATGATATGGATACCGACGACATGTGGTTTCACACAGCGCATGCCACGATGGACATTCTGCACGAGCAATTTGAGGGCATGGTTAGACATCTTCCTTTGGGGCTATCTTAAATCGCAGGTATATGTGAATAAACTACAAACAATTGATGGCCTCAAAGTCATCATATCCATCCAGCCATCCAGCAAAGTCAGCCAGATTTATGCGACAAAGTCGTCGAAAATTGGATCTCCCGAATACGTGCAACCAACTCAAACCGCGGCGGACATTTGAACGACGTTGTACTCCATACTTAATGCTATAAAATATTCTTTCAAATTAAAAAAATTGAATGGATATCTCACACACAACTTGTTTAATTTACACTTAATAGTCGAGCGTCCGTATTGAAAGACCGTTTAGTACTCATTTCAAAAACATCTTGCATATACGTAGTAATGATAGGTCTAATATCGCTTACTTTACATAATAGATGATTTGGAAAAAAGATTTCCTTTTTTCTTGTTATACAGTAGCATGAAATATTTAAAATTTATTCAACCATTTAAACGATTTTCTTACCGTTGATTTTGCTACAGTATTGATTTGTGGCCTCGACCGAAGAACATTATAATTATTCCAACAGTTTAATTCTTTATTATCATAGCGAATGCTAGACTATCACCACCCTCACAATAATATAACACAATCTAGATATATACAATGAAATAATCTTTCCAGAATCTCCTCAATAATTCTGAAACAAAATTATATCTTGGAAACAATTTTGACTTACAACAAGCTTTAGTTAATTGTGTCCAATATTTTGATGGGAGTAACGGATTTTTAATAAGGGCAGGTTAAGCAGGACTATTGCTCTTCCATTCAAAGTCAATTTAAATATTAGATATATTTAATAATAAATAGATAATTAATAAATTACCCCTAAAAATACAGAAATATAATAGAACTTATCGTAGAATTCTACGTTGCATGGAGAAAGAATATAATGGAAATATAGTGTTCGGCTGAAGTGTAGGCAGTGTTTAATTAATTTTGGAATTGATTATGCTTTTGGTCGACAAAGGACTCGACCGTTTGTATTAATGTTGTCCATTGAGAACGTTGTAACGAAATAAAAAAAAAATTAAAAACATTTCAAATGCAAAACTAAATCGCAATCTAAACTCCATTCGGTAAGCTGTTTCATTCAGATTCATTTATCTCGCGGTTGATTAAAAGATACACTCTTTTTATTTCTAAAGTAAAAACAATCTGCCATTAAATATAAATAGAGGAGGAATTAATTTTTATATAGGAAAACTGGAAAATGATTTATTACATTTAACCAGTATTATTTTATAGGAACATGCATATTTTCTTTAGGAATTCTATTAACAAATTGTAAATTATTATATTTTTAAGACTTGGTTGGCAAATTGTTAATAGTAGTAAGAAGGATTACATGATTTTTAACCAAGACTCTAACAGTTCTTCGAAGGCGTTTCTATGGCATTATCAGTTGAAAACAAAATTATACAAATCATCTAATATTCCGCATAGTAAGCATGGCTAAATCTTATTCTGCAGATGGTAGAGACGAACCTTGTAGAAACCCTAATCCCTTCAAACCAAAATATTTTTGGAATTTCCTCTCGTATCAGACCGTATTGGCTATTTAAGTCCCTGTATACGGGTTATGTATGGGTGTCTAGTTATCTCGGAACCTTTTTCTTGAAAAATTTATAGTCTTGTAAACATATTGTCGAGTTATTGCTTGCTGTCGCCGTAGCACTTCTTTTATCAACTGATCAACATATTAATTTTGAAAAATTCCTACATGAAACTTAACCCAAGCAAGTTTAACAAAAATATTTTCTTTTAAATCACAAAGAAGTTGATATATGTATCTGGTAGATGTAGTTATTTAAATATACTTACGGATGATAACATTATTATTTACACACTTAGTCGGTAAAATTTATTGACTACATGATACTACATATTTGTTTTAATATATTCTGAAGCTTTAAATATAGCCACCGCTTCTTCCGCAATTACATAAGTTTCCGCTGTTATATGAATTTTTATTTTAGTTGTACTGGAGCCATGAATACTGCATATCCCAACTGTTTAGGTATTTTTGAAGCATCTGTGTATATCTGTAAGTAATCCTTAAATTCTTCTAAATGCAAATTGTCTCATAATTAAAGCTGATAATATTCGAGAAATTAGGAATAGTAATTTATGGGTGATGGAGAATTAAATTATTCAAGGCCCTGCTGTGATACATTGGAAGATTTTAGTAATCTGGGGCACACAGGTGATATTTCTCCAAATCCAGTGCATAAAGGAGAAACATTATTTTTTACCCAATTACTCATACTTTTCATATCGTAATGTATTTGACTACGTTTTAAATATTATTTTATCAACCAGATGTATCACGTTGCAGTGTTTATAGTGTGTTTTGTAAAAACTGCTTTCTGTTTTTAGTTACTCTTCATCTGATTTTGAGTAAATTTATGACGATAATAATTTAACCAGAATTTTAAATTGTCGATTGTTTTATGTTACTTGTTAATAATGAAATATTCATGTCCCATTATTCATAGAACTCTTCATTCGAATATAATAATTCTATTCGAAATTGTCATGACAAAGGAATATTTAAAAATACATGATTGTGAAATATCTAAGTAATGGATGGTCTATAATTGATACTGTATATGTAGGTATATAGATCTTATTGGATTTAAAAGAGATAATTACCAAAATGGACAACTGTAACTATTTTCTTAAATAAAAAAATAGGCTTTATTTGGATTGACTACGAGTGAAGTGGAATTATAATAAAGATACATTGACAATTTTAGGAGGTTGATATCGAGGATTTTCATGTATCATCGCCCTCCGACTGCAAGCCCAAATCCATGTCATTTTCTCATTTATTCTAATCTATCTATCCATCTATTCCGAAACTACTTAAATTTTCAAAAATGATATGCTCCAAAAATGAAGAAGTGCAGATAATAACGTGGTATTACGGGGCTAATTTATAGAACACAAAATTAGACACAGAACTGTGTGCATTTAATTGTGGCGGCTTTCGAAAGTCGGTCTACACCTTGCGTTAACAGAATTTATATAGTTATCGAGTGTTTCCCCCTATATTTTGTTACAAGATAATTTTTATTTTATTTGCTTACGGTTAAAAATATTACTCAAATACCTTATAAGTTCAACATAAACCTGGAGGTAGATAGGTATCTCTTTATTAATAAGTAATTATTTTATTTAGATATAATTGAGAGTACGTAATTATTTTGACGGAAATGTGTAAGAATAAGCACAACCCTGACTGATTGGGACAGGACAGACGACTGAAGCGCTAACACAAACTCACCTTAGTAGGGAAGGCAAGATAGAAGGAAAGAGAATATAAACGACGCCAATATTGGTTGCGTCACTACTATTCATCTTCAATATCCACCTCACTCACTTCTAGTCAATCTGTATACAAATAGGAAATGTACATATCTGAACGAATTAATGTCACAGTTAATTAATAATTCAGTAGCAATCGTTACAGTGACACATTTCCTTGCGATTGATTTTGTTTATTACCTACATCGGCAATTGTTTTATGAATCTTATTGACGGCGATAATGGCTTTTACACCATGGTTCTTGTAGAATATCAAAACAGATGTATAGTTTACGATGTTCAAATTTATAATTGTTATATTTTAAAGAGAATATATTTTATCACAAGATGTCATTCAAAAAGATTGTAACATATTCAGATTCATTATTCAGAAAAGTAAATAAGTAAATAATATGATTTTAAATCAAAAAGTTTTTTTTAAGCTGATATCCCAACAATATCCTAAAAATAACATAATTGGTTCGAATTTAGTATCTATTTATTAAAAGGAGAACGTTTTACATATTTCAACTTTGTCATAAAACACACTTCTATTTTTTAATTTGAGTGTTTCTTGCAGACGAGCAGTTCAGCATATTTGATCTGACTTTTACTGAAAGCAACGGTCCTGCGATAAACCAAGTGCCTCTTTTTCCAAAGTGCAACACAAATCGTTGGAGTAAGTTCTGAGAAGACGATTTGTTTGGTTTGTTATAATATGATCTAGATTGGAATGTTTATTATTAATAGCTAGTTCATAGTTCTCTGGCTTGTTTTTTTTTATTTATGATAGTTTTGAACCCATAGTTCCTTAACATTTTACATGCTTTATATATATATATATATATATATATATATATATATATATATATATATATATATATATATATATATATATATATATATATATATATATATATTAGTAATTATGACAATAGGTGCGCTTGCTAATAGAATGAGACTGCCTGCACTTGTAATATTGAGCTTTGTGATTAAATTTTTACTATGTAAAAAAGGACTGCTAAAATAGTGAATTTGGGAAAGACAGCGAGAAATTTTTTAAAGTTATTCTTATGTCTATGTGGTTTGGTAAGTTCCAAGGCATGTGTTAGTCTATTGGAACAATTCCACTGGACTAATATTAGTCTAATAGGATATCATACATGCAATGCAATACTTATTCCTAAATTTTCCTGCTAGTCTCAAATATGAACCTTCAATTGAAAATTAAAATTGCTAATCAAGATTTACAAAATTTAGTAGAGGAATTGGTGGGATATAATGGTTTACTTGGCCGTATTTTCTGAAATTTAGATAGAATTAACAAATAGAACTACACAATATTATTCAAACATTCTCACTTCTTTGTAATTCCGATTGCTATAACATTCAGAACAATATGAAAAATTATATATCCTGCTTAAAGTACAACACAAGACCCTAATGTCACTAGTAGGTGTAGTTTTCATTTGTTTATATTCATCATCCATTTATTCAACGTTAATTAAATATAGATTTTTTAATAGACCATTTATTTAATATTAATTAAATATAGTGAACATTTGTTAAAGGAATTAGATCGTTTTGTTTTTAAATTACTGTTTTCCAAAAGAATCAAGTGAAATTTGCTTCAAAAATTGTTATAAAGCCTTGAGAAACGTTCAGACAGTGAAAGGGCAATTTTAATACAGCAAAGATTTTAATGAAAGTTATTTCTGGTATCTAAAATTCAGTAGAAGCCATTACAGGGACCTGTTTAATTTTTTTTTCAACCTAATCGATTCGATGAAATATACAATAACTTAATGATCTATATTAAATTCTCCAAAATACTAATGGTAAGTCAAATTAAGCTTAAATTCGCAAATGGATGGATTCGCATTTGTTCGTAGACAGAATTACTGACTTCTGTACGTTGGTTGATGTAACATCTTATGCAATAAATATGATTCAGTTCTATTTTGGCAAACTATTTGATGTAAACAATCAGGAATCAAAACCGTATAATGTATTACCTGGTCATTCCCAAGAAAAAAAAAACGTCACAAAGATTCACACTATGAGCTGATATACTAAAACTTTATTAAGTTTTTCGAATGGCCATTAACAGGTCGTAGAAAACCCACAGAAAGGTTGTTAACGTCAATAGCAAAGCACATCGATTGTCACAGTTAAAGAAAATACGTTAGCAAATCTGCAATTAAATTGCAGAGTTTTTTCCTTTAAAATGTGTTTGCCTTAGATCCACAAATTGGTTTCCTAGAACTGGTAGGACTACGATGAGCGAATAGGTTAAATCATATTTGAATGTCCTGAGGCCTTGATACAACTGTTCAAAGATATTTTAAATAACAAAGAAGAATGGCGTTAAAATACGCTTATAAATTATTCGTGAGTTTTATATTTTTGCTTAATGTGTTATAGGATTTTTTTCTAACCGACATTTTGTTTAACATTTTACAAACTTTATCAACTGATATTCGACTTGTATGTTAAAAACTTCAGTACCTTTCAAAATCGATTTATTGAAAAAAGATGAGTTTCAATAATTTTCATAAAATATATTCATAACAGAGCAGGCAGCTTAATGTTTTAATTGACTTCTTTGATCTTTCATTCAAAATATTTTCTATATTGTTTCCCTATAGAGAAAAATCACCGCACGTCACTGTATATATATATATATATATATATATATATACAGTGTGTGTGTGTGTGTGTGTGTGTGTGTGTGTGTGTGTGTGTGTGTGTGTGTGTGTGTGTGTGTGTGTGTGTGTGTGTGTGTGTGTGTGTGTGTGTGTGTGTGTGTGTGTGTGTGTGTGTGTGTGTGTGTGTGTGTGTGTGTGTGTGTGTGTGTGTGTGTGTGTGTGTGTGTGTGTGTGTGTGTGTGTGTGTGTGTGTGTGTGTGTGTGTGTGTGTGTGTGTGTGTGTGTGTGTGTGTGTGTGTGTGTGTGTGTGTGTGTGTGTGTGTGTGTGTGTGTGTGTGTGTGTGTGTGTGTGTGTGTGTGTGTGTGTGTGTGTGTGTGTGTGTGTGTGTGTGTGTGTGTGTGTGTGTGTGTGTGTGTGTGTGTGTGTGTGTGTGTGTGTGTGTGTGTGTGTGTGTGTGTGTGTGTGTGTGTGTGTGTGTGTGTGTGTGTGTGTGTGTGTGTGTGTGTGTGTGTGTGTGTGTGTGTGTGTGTGTGTGTGTGTGTGTGTGTGTGTGTGTGTGTGTGTGTGTGTGTGTGTGTGTGTGTGTGTGTGTGTGTGTGTGTGTGTGTGTGTGTGTGTGTGTGTGTGTGTGTGTGTGTGTGTGTGTGTGTGTGTGTGTGTGTGTGTGTGTGTGTGTGTGTGTGTGTGTGTGTGTGTGTGTGTGTGTGTGTGTGTGTGTGTGTGTGTGTGTGTGTGTGTGTGTGTGTGTGTGTGTGTGTGTGTGTGTGTGTGTGTGTGTGTGTGTGTGTGTGTGTGTGTGTGTGTGTGTGTGTGTGTGTGTGTGTGTGTGTGTGTGTGTGTGTGTGTGTGTGTGTGTGTGTGTGTGTGTGTGTGTGTGTGTGTGTGTGTGTGTGTGTGTGTGTGTGTGTGTGTGTGTGTGTGTGTGTGTGTGTGTGTGTGTGTGTGTGTGTGTGTGTGTGTGTGTGTGTGTGTGTGTGTGTGTGTGTGTGTGTGTGTGTGTGTGTGTGTGTGTGTGTGTGTGTGTGTGTGTGTGTGTGTGTGTGTGTGTGTGTGTGTGTGTGTGTGTGTGTGTGTGTGTGTGTGTGTGTGTGTGTGTGTGTGTGTGTGTGTGTGTGTGTGTGTGTGTGTGTGTGTGTGTGTGTGTGTGTGTGTGTGTGTGTGTGTGTGTGTGTGTGTGTGTGTGTGTGTGTGTGTGTGTGTGTGTGTGTGTGTGTGTGTGTGTGTGTGTGTGTGTGTGTGTGTGTGTGTGTGTGTGTGTGTGTGTGTGTGTGTGTGTGTGTGTGTGTGTGTGTGTGTGTGTGTGTGTGTGTGTGTGTGTGTGTGTGTGTGTGTGTGTGTGTGTGTGTGTGTGTGTGTGTGTGTGTGTGTGTGTGTGTGTGTGTGTGTGTGTGTGTGTGTGTGTGTGTGTGTGTGTGTGTGTGTGTGTGTGTGTGTGTGTGTGTGTGTGTGTGTGTGTGTGTGTGTGTGTGTGTGTGTGTGTGTGTGTGTGTGTGTGTGTGTGTGTGTGTGTGTGTGTGTGTGTGTGTGTGTGTGTGTGTGTGTGTGTGTGTGTGTGTGTGTGTGTGTGTGTGTGTGTGTGTGTGTGTGTGTGTGTGTGTGTGTGTGTGTGTGTGTGTGTGTGTGTGTGTGTGTGTGTGTGTGTGTGTGTGTGTGTGTGTGTGTGTGTGTGTGTGTGTGTGTGTGTGTGTGTGTGTGTGTGTGTGTGTGTGTGTGTGTGTGTGTGTGTGTGTGTGTGTGTGTGTGTGTGTGTGTGTGTGTGTGTGTGTGTGTGTGTGTGTGTGTGTGTGTGTGTGTGTGTGTGTGTGTGTGTGTGTGTGTGTGTGTGTGTGTGTGTGTGTGTGTGTGTGTGTGTGTGTGTGTGTGTGTGTGTGTGTGTGTGTGTGTGTGTGTGTGTGTGTGTGTGTGTGTGTGTGTGTGTGTGTGTGTGTGTGTGTGTGTGTGTGTGTGTGTGTGTGTGTGTGTGTGTGTGTGTGTGTGTGTGTGTGTGTGTGTGTGTGTGTGTGTGTGTGTGTGTGTGTGTGTGTGTGTGTGTGTGTGTGTGTGTGTGTGTGTGTGTGTGTGTGTGTGTGTGTGTGTGTGTGTGTGTGTGTGTGTGTGTGTGTGTGTGTGTGTGTGTGTGTGTGTGTGTGTGTGTGTGTGTGTGTGTGTGTGTGTGTGTGTGTGTGTGTGTGTGTGTGTGTGTGTGTGTGTGTGTGTGTGTGTGTGTGTGTGTGTGTGTGTGTGTGTGTGTGTGTGTGTGTGTGTGTGTGTGTGTGTGTGTGTGTGTGTGTGTGTGTGTGTGTGTGTGTGTGTGTGTGTGTGTGTGTGTGTGTGTGTGTGTGTGTGTGTGTGTGTGTGTGTGTGTGTGTGTGTGTGTGTGTGTGTGTGTGTGTGTGTGTGTGTGTGTGTGTGTGTGTGTGTGTGTGTGTGTGTGTGTGTGTGTGTGTGTGTGTGTGTGTGTGTGTGTGTGTGTGTGTGTGTGTGTGTGTGTGTGTGTGTGTGTGTGTGTGTGTGTGTGTGTGTGTGTGTGTGTGTGTGTGTGTGTGTGTGTGTGTGTGTGTGTGTGTGTGTGTGTGTGTGTGTGTGTGTGTGTGTGTGTGTGTGTGTGTGTGTGTGTGTGTGTGTGTGTGTGTGTGTGTGTGTGTGTGTGTGTGTGTGTGTGTGTGTGTGTGTGTGTGTGTAAAAGGCGTAGCGTAAGAAAAGAATCTAGGAATGTGATAAAAATTTTAGTATAGCCATAGCCAGATGTATGGTAGGCCATATGAAAATGGTAAAAATAAAAGACACTAACCTAAAATGATTATACCGAACTATATATCCTAATTTTTAAAATGAATTCTTCAGTTTTTATTTGTTCAGCGAAAACATCTATCACTATTTCTTCAAATGTTGGGAACGATCTCATATCTTCTAACAAGGCACTTTCAATATTTATTAATGCTAAAGCTGACAGTCTTGTGTGGTGTGTGGAATCTAAATTTAAAAATTTCAGTTTAGAAATTTCACTAAACCGTTCATTAATGTTCAAAATAATAGCGTCCAAAATTTCATAAAACAATCGTACATAGGTGCTTTTCTTATCTTCAGGAATTAAATCCAAACGCATTCTTTTACTTGGTGGTTGATTTTCTAACACAAATCTGTCCATACGGTCCCAAATGTCACTAAACCCGTTTCTTATTTTTTGAATGTGATTTGAAATTGGCGATCTTTTTATTGCAGTAACTAATATCTGATATTTTTGTCTGTAGAATTTTAAACAGACTCTCGGAATGTGGGAATATTGCAGAAAACACTACTAAGAAAAAATTGAAATGAGAGTCGCGCAATAAAGTTAAAAGGCCTCTAGCACAAATAGCGGTTTCTCGATCCCATTCCTCATTTTCATTTTCCACAATTATCTGAATCAGCGCTTCCAAATCTTCCATATGTTATGGCGACAGTTGCTAAGATGCGTTCACATAATCGCATAACTGAGTTCGGAAATAACGATAACACCCACTCACGGTTCCACTGTTAAGATCACTGACCTCTTCGCCCATCTAACGCGTAGCTTGGATGTAACGTGGACCATCGCATTTCAGCACTGCAGCAAGTTATGCGGAAGTCTAATAATTTTGCCTTCATGGCCGATTTGAAATAAAAAAGTTCATGGTAGCGTTTAAAGTAACTAATGTATGTTTGCGGTCGGTTTAAAATAATTAAAAAATTGTAATAATTGAATAAATCGATTGAACTTTTAAATAACAGTAATTTGCCAATTTTTTAAGGTATGCGACGCATGACTCGCATCCATGTACGCTACGCCCCTGATGTATGTATATCTACGTTCAATGCTTGCTGCACTCATAAACAGTCATTCGGCGACAGGATATCGATTTTTTCCGGTATTTAATCTCAATTGAAAGTATATATATATAATAATACCATTATTTTCTGTATTGTTCCTTTTATATAGGATAATCTGATGGTTTACAGAGATGAAAACTTGGAAGAAATAGTCTGTAGAGAGCAGGTAATTGTTGAACAATGAAAGAACTTCCATTGTTGTCCTGGGAATCAGTAAACTGTAGTAATTCACATATAATAAGCTTGCGAGGTGAAATTTAACCTTCAGATTGTCGCAAAGTACTCTCACTGTCCCACTATAACTAGCGGAAATATCATATCATAAGGTAGTGTAAAATTATATTTTTCCGAATAGCAAGTTAGAGAACGTTTTCGAGATATTTATATCCATTACCTTATAACCTAACAAGCCAAATAGTAGGTTATATTTAGGAATCATCACTACATTCTTAACTAAGTGAATTTTCTAAACTGTAATTACCCTTAACGACGTTGAACTTGACCTTTCGTGGCATGCCTACGTCAAGGAATGGCGATGGCAACTTGCCACCGTACGTTAATGTTACTACACATTCGCTATTTTTCTCATGCTTGATAACTTAAAGGGTATTCTAAAAAGAGATTACCTCATACTAATATAAAATTAACTACCTAGTACTGCTACTTACCAAATTTATCTTTAAATGTGTGGTTATTTTCGGTGAGAAGTGTTCTTTTTGTTGTAAATAAAGTCTCATTCATTCTTATGAAATGAAATCGTTTTCATAGATTTGTTTATTATGGTTATACAGCGAATATACACAAATTTTATTATCTGATTTATCTATAAACTATGTATCTTTTTGTGAACTTCAACTTAGGCATCATGTTCATAAAATTTTTAATTTGACATACTACTAGTCCTGAAATGATGTACATGCGTAAACAGTGCGTTTAAAGTATTGCGCAAATTTACTTTTGAATGTTTTTATGCGCATTTTTTGCTAGACAATTGAATAAGGTTTATTAATAAACACCTTAATTTCCGATTTTAATTAACACCTTAATTGTTCATAGTTTGCGTTCTGACGTCAAATATTATTTTTATAAGAAACCTTCTCTTTTTCTGTTGACATGTGTATTGTATTGTGTATAAAGCTATCATTCCAATTAGCTCATATTTAGCACACCTTTCTCTAGCTATTCTGTAAATATTTGACCAACAAAAGAATATATTACCTAAAACAAATTTAAATATAACAAGCAATACAAGACTTTTTCTAATACTTACAGGCATAAATGGAGGTCCATTAGTAACTTGGCCTTAGCCTAGTTTATTGATGGTATATGGATTTAAAATGTCCAGTATTACTTTAAAACTTCTTATTTTAACATTCTTTATTTCTTTAATCCTACTCTGTTTAACCTATTTAAGGTAGGTATTATAGTGGAACATTCTCTCACTCAACTCCTCTCGATCCCACCAAAAGTGTTCTTGT
This sequence comes from Rosalia funebris, assembly GCA_037954035.1. Classification (NCBI taxonomy): domain Eukaryota; kingdom Metazoa; phylum Arthropoda; class Insecta; order Coleoptera; family Cerambycidae; genus Rosalia; species Rosalia funebris. The sequence continues at coordinate 3,294,001 of JAZFAV010000010.1, read as the reverse complement.
CGACATACAGTTACCAAATTATAGAGAACTTGTATTGCATGGCAAATGCCTTAAAACAAATTAGAAATAAAGAATTTCAAGTTATTGGTAAACTATATCAAGTTGTGGAAGTTTAGCTATATTTTTAAATCCCAGTAAAAAGTAGTCCAATAGAGTGATAGAGTAGAGATCCTATCACCTGTCTGTAAAACCTAAACTGTTAAAAACTTGGGTGGTCAATAAAAAAATGTATTCAAATTGGAATTATCAAGACCTATTGATACTTAAAAAATGAAGCCAATAAAATCAAAGCTCTAGATTTTATGTAGCCAAAAGGATTGCATCTGTTTACTTTTATTACATATTGTGAATATTTCATGGTTACATATTCTATGCTCTAAAAGTTTTACCCTCTACCTTTACTAGTCATAGTTTTCAAAGTACTCTCCACCACAGTTGATCCACTTTGACGTACTCTTATTGAAATCGCTTACCACGCCAGCCTTTCTGCGTTTCTTCTGAGAGATTGGCACATCGTTGGTCCCACGGTACCGAAAGGCCTTCGTCACTAGAAAGAGCCCTTCTTTCAGGCTTGTAATCGTTTCCTTTGTTTTCTGTGCTAGATCATTTTTATGATGTAAAACGCCTTGTGTCAAGTCGAAAATATTTTTAAAACGTTTCAATTCAGAATTTGTCCAGATACCAAGCACTAGCGACTATCCATTGTTTGTCCACTATTGTAAACCACGTTTGCCAAAGAATAAAACAGTCATTCGCATTTTCGTCGAGTGAGATTTCCGGACTTCTTCATCCTCGAAAATCCACTTTTTCTCTGAAATTTTGATTCATAATAATAGAGCCAAGTCTCAGCACTTATTATGATGCTGCCTACATCCTTAGATGACTCGTATTCTTGGCTTTAACCATTTTTTTGTGAAAGCGAAAATTTTTTTTCAATTGCATGTAGTTACAAAATGATGTAAATGGACGAAGCATTAATGCATAAGAGTTCCTGAATCTACCGATAGCTGTTTTTACTGAGTAGTTTCTACACAGCGACCATGTTTTCAGGCATCTGCTAGTCGCCCGGAATGTATATAGGTAATCAAAACACATCAAAATCGCCAAATTGATAGTTTGTACCTCCAATCTTTGCGCTGTTTGTACTTCTACCCATATTTAAAGGTGTTCCAATTTTCATACAAAACAGGAAATATTTCTGTAAGACACTCGTCTTCACACAGATTACACAGAAAATTGTAATATATAACGGTGCGATATTCGGTTTTGATCCACGTCGTCATTCTCCAATATTTTCTCGCTTTTGGTTCGAAATGGTTTTCTTTTCCAATGGTGTTCTTTTCCAATTACATTTTGCTATAACGCGCGCAGGACAAAGCCTTCCAAGCTCCCTACATATCTATAGAAAACAACGTAAATTATAGTTCCTAAAGCACTATCGGTCTTCCAAGTTTAGTATCTGTAGGAAATATACCACATCAAAAATGGTGAAACGTCGCACTCTTCTTATCACATGTTCTTTGGAAATACACAATGTATTTATTTCGTTATAAATATTTGACTAATTGTGAGCTGGATCAGGGTTTAATTGAAGATACAAGTGTCACTACCATGTATGTAAATATGAAACCGGAATTTGCTTATTATACTCCGGCTATTATATTATGGCTTATACTCCGATTTCAAAATAGTGGACAGTAAGGTTTAGAACACTATTTTTATAAGCTGGTAATACGATTCAACAATTGTCGTGTCTGTTTTACGTGTAAATTGTAAAGACCGCTCCCTGCAGTCTCTGATCTTTGATCTTTTTAGTCACGCGCGAGACAAGGCACGCGCCTTGTCTATTTGCCTTGTCTGGTCCACATGTTGCGAATTACTTACTGCCTACAATTTTGAAACCAGACTATAGCTGCTAATATAGTTACCGTCATACCGCGTTATTGGCGCCATTTTTTATTTTGACGTCTGATAAAGGTTTTTATCTCACAACAATCAGTGGCGACTGGTGGTCGAAAGCATAGGGGGTTCACAAAATCAAGGACGTGCAAATTTTTATCATACTATCATAATAAAATACTCACATGTAGTAGGAATCCATTGTTTTTTGTTTATACAGTCACTGTTCATCTAATATCTAAACTGTATTACATTGCTTGAACGTAAAGTCAATTCTTCTATTCTTGCTCTCAGCAAACTTAGTTATAACAGCTTCGTTGAAGTCTGGCAAACCTTGTATAATTTTTTTATCAATAGACAACATTGCTAAGGCCGTCAATCTTTCGTGATTAAAATCTCTAGATTTGGACTTTATAGTCTGCGTCAAATTAAGTTCCGGTTTTGATCTGCGCATTTTTAATTTCAATTTTTTGCTCATACCTCAAAGAATTAAAATTGTCTTTCAAATATTGTACGGTAAAACTGTTCGTATCCATAATGTTTAATTAAATTTTAGTTATGGTCCATGTGTATTTATATCGATATTATTTAATGCCGTAATAACGTAAGAATACTACAAAATAACCGCACGTACTTCACTGAACGCCTAATAGCGATGTAATGTAATATTCACAACACAATCTAGCCTATGGTTCACATCAAATTTGTGCTCCATTTCATCGGAAATATTGTATAACCCCCTCCACCCGCCAAATCGCAGATGTCGACAAACTCGACGTAAATCACGCCCATTTGTAGCACGTGCTCCGTCGTTGTCACCATGACAACGAGACATACAATATAACAAACCGAGTCCCAAATAAAATAAACATGTGGCGTGCTGCATTCCACAAATTCAAATAATAACACTAATAAAATAAGGTTTAGATATTTGTATTAGGGTCTCGTAATAGATTTTATTTATTAATACAAAGTATATTTTACGTTTATTGTAATGTTTGAATTCTAATTTACTTTGGGGGTTCACGTGCTCATGTGCGCTTATAGAAACCGTCACTGACAACAATACAAGTTTCATACAACAACATCGTTTTTAATACCGTTGAACATGTCGAATTTTGTGCCTGGAAACTACGATTTGCGGACTGCATTGATTTTCTGTTACCATTTAAAGAAGACTGCTGCAGAATACCATCGAATGCTTGTCGAAGCCTACGGGAGCATGCTCTTGCTAAATCACAGTGCTTTGAGTGTTTTAAAAAATTCAAAAGCTGCAATTTTGTCGTGAGAAACGAAGAACATGAAAGACCACCGAAAAAGTTTGAAGATTGCATTGTTGGATGAGAATGACGCTCAAACGCAACTCGCGGATCAATTAAATGTAACACGAGAAGCCGTCTCCACACATTTGAAAGCCATGGGAAAGATCCAGAAGATGGGAAGATGAATTCCATATGAACTGAATGAAAGAGAGCAGGAAAACCGAAAAACCATTTACGAAATGCTGCTCGCCAGGTACAAAAGAAAGTTATTTCTCCATCGAATTGTGACTGACGATGAAAGTGGATATATTTCGAGAATCCTAAGCGTAAAAGATCATGGGTAACTCCAGACGAACCATCGACATCGACTGCAAGGCCAAATGATTATGGACGGAAAACAGTGCTCTGTGTTTGGTGGGATCAGAAGGGTGTGATCTATTATGAGCTGCTAAAACCTGGCCGAACCGTTAATACTGAACGCTACCAACGGCGACGCGACAATAAATGATCGATTTGAATCAAGCTTTGCGTGAAAAACGACCAGAATATCAAAAAAGGCAACACAAAGTGATTTTACTTGATGATGTGCGCCATCACACACAGCAAAACCGGTCAAGAAAGCGATTGAGGCGTTTAGTTGGGAAATATTTTCGCATACGGCTTATTCACCAGACTTGGCTCCATCCGATTATTTTATCCAATTATTTATTATACTTATTTGCATCGATAGGACACGCACTTGCTGAGCAGGGCTTTACTTCTTACGAAAATGGCTCGATGACCGATTTGCCTCAAAAGAGCAAGAATTTTTTTGGCATGGAATCCACAAATTGTGAGAGATGATAAAAATGTATAGCTAGCAATGGGCAGTACTTCGAATAAAATATTTTTTATCATTTTCATACAATATAAACGTATTTTTTATACAAAAAATTCCTGTTTCATATTTACGTACCTAGTATAAGTTCTTAGATAAAAGAGATAATATATCCATGTGAAGATTATGCCATTTGATGAGTTGCAGACTGAATCCTAGAAACGTTATTCTTCCATCATGAAAAGATGGAAATAATGGAAATATATGCATGGCGCTACTATATTTAGAAAATGAGATAGATACTTTACAAATATCATCCTCCACCAAGAAAATAATGAAAATGTATGGCGCCGTTACATATGCATGTTCGCAGACTTTTATATTCGAAGCTTGGGAATCCTTAATAAACTTATAATAATGATTTGTTCTAATTCTCTTGGCGTTTGAGTTTATTGCTTTACTCCCCACTGGTAAGCTCATTGCAGATATAACATGGGCGGCATGCTATAAAGTTATCGTTTAACTAAAATATGCCGTGTAATGGTTGGTAATATGGGTAATATTAAGTGATTTGTAATCTTATATTTCAATAATAACTAATTATACTGCGTGCTGTGCTTTTAAAATGTATTGACTGGAGGCGGCCTAATTTTTTTGGTAACCATTAATATTGAAAAATCACAGTATTTAAACGGCATGTTAAAAATGGTGTACTACTAAACTTGCACTACGGCGCTCTCGTCACCACCGCTGTCAATAATTGCTATCTACGCGACATATTTTCTACTAAGTTTTCAGCATATTCGTTCATGCCTTCTCTCCACGAAGCCTGTACTTTATATGGCGATACCAATATTTTCGATCGGATTAACATCGGGCGACTGCGATGGTTAGTCCAATCGATGTCTTTTTGTTCCCGGAGCCTGAGGCGACTGCGATTTTGGTCATTTTGGATTAGTATCCTCTTGAAAACACCAATTATGATTATTTTCTCCAACCATAATTAGATGATAACCCTTGTGTAGTCACGCATTAAACTGGCACATTAGCAAGGATAATGAGTGTGCCTCGATAGCTCAGCGGTCAGAGCAACCAACCGGCAATTGGGAGAGCCAGGTTCGATTCCCGGTCAAGGCATAAGCACTCTTTATCCTTGCTATCGCCAAAGTGGTGACCCCGACGTGATGTGATTCGTTCCAGTACATTCAACCTCCCTTACATCTCAAATTCGCGGATTCGATTCCCGTCCTATCCATCGCCCTATAGTCCGAGGGTTACCGAACAACGGTTCGTAAGAATGGCGAACGCGGTCACATTCCGTTAAATTGTATCGAGACAAACCATGTCTCTAGGGAGGGAGTACTGTACTGACGCATTAAACTGGCGCATTAGCAAGGATAATGAGTGTGCCTCGATAGTTCAGCGGTCAGAGCAACCAACCGACAATTGGGAGAGCCGGGTTCGATTCCCGGTCAAGGCATAAGCACTCTTTATCCTTGCTACCGCCAAAGTGGTGACCCCGACGTGATGTGATTCGTTCCAGTACATTCAACCTCCCTTACATCTCAAATTCGCGGATTCGATTCCCGTCCTATCCATCGCCCTATAGTCCGGGGGTTACCGAACAACGGTTCGTAAGAATGGCGAACGCGGTCAATTTCGTTAAATTGTATCGCGACAAAACCATGTCTCTAGGGAGAGAGTACTGTAGCGACGCGTTAAACTGGCGCGTTAGCAGGGATAACGAGTGTGCCTCGATAGCTCAGCGATCAGAGCAACCAACCGGAAATTGGGAGAGCCGGGTTCGATTCCCGGTCAAGGCATAAGCACTCTGTATCCTTGCTATCGCCAAACTTGAGTATAATTTTATCAGTTTTTCTGCATATAGATTTACTATTAAATAAACTGCTACAACTATGCTTCGGAAAGCAAGCCCAAACCTTCAACTTAGCGTTCCACACTATGTTGAAGTCTACTACTAGGAATAGATCAAGCTCAATTCATGCTATTACTTGCACAAAATAAGCCTTCTCGAAAAAAATTATGTTCACACCTTTTTTATGTAGGACTCAAATTGTATATGATTTTATTTACAATTATCTTTCAAAATTATTGTCGTGAGATCAATGTAAATAATGCAGTAAATCAGTATGTAATTCTCGTTTCAATATACGTGGGGTGACGTCAAATTGCGATGATATATATAGAGCAATCAGAATGCTAATAATGAAATAGATTTACCGTCGTTATACATGGAGGGAGGGGTTAATCATTCGCATGATAAATGATCATCTTTTGCTCGTGGTTGATTACTTGTTTATTTACGGTGTGGTGTTTGTCTGTGTGTTTTGTAACATTAACGCATGAACAAAACTTTGTGAAAGGTGACTCATTTGTCTAAAGTTGACTTTGAAATGATAACAAATGAAAAGGTTATGTTTATATTTTTATATTTATTTATAGGTTTCTTTCGGCAATGACCTAGCAGCACTTCCACACATGCATGTCATATGAAATGTAACATATCATTGGAAGATGACACAGAAGCTGTGTCATTAACAGGTTTATAGGTTTTTTTAATATACTGTTATTTTAAAACTTAAAAAGAGAAATATTCATTTAGTATGGAAAGCTTATGTGTTAAAAATGCATAGATCCATCTGTTGTTATTCTGTCTACATTATTTTAAGACAGGAATTAATCTGTGTAGGACAAGATAACATTTTGTGTTTCCTGAAAAATCCTATGAACGATATTAAGATTTGGCACAAATTTTCAGACGAATATAATATAAATATTTATAGATAGTAGTTTTTATCTGTATGATTGCGTTGAAGCAGATGTATTATCGATTTGATACCTACATATAACAGTAAGGTAATATTTGCAATAGATATAAGTTCAAGGCCATTTCAAACGATAGAGAAAGATGTTATTGCGTTTAATTTATTATTTACGTAATAGAATTATGCAAAAATTCAGGCTTATGCAAAACATGATAAGCAGTAGTTTGGAATTAATTGCTTCATAATTCCGAAAACAGTAGTCTAGGAATGTTTATACATTTAGAAGATATTTACTTTTTATTTCTAATATGACAATATTAATTATGTTAATGACAATAATTATTATTAATACGTAATTATTCATATAATACTCCCTTTGAAGTACATACATATATAGTGAATAATACATACGCGTATACATATACAGTTATTTACAAAATGTCTGCATCTATATACATAAAAGTGAAAAATGTATGTTACTTTAATCTGATATCTGCCAAATCTCTTAGGTAAGAGCGAATAGGTATCGCAATTTTGAGACTTTGTTCCTATTTTTGAGAAGCTGTGTATACATTTCTTCCAGGCGGCTGGGTAATCGAGTTGAAATCAATTTAGAAGACAGTAATAATGATACAAGGATAAGGATCTGGAAGTATAAGTAATTTAAGATTCCTTTTGTTACCAGCGAATATCTTAGAAGCATAAAAATGTTTTAAATAAGCGATAATTGGGACCCATATTTATGCAAGATTGCTATAGTTAGATATAGTTTGCTACAAAAAATGGGGAATCTACATTCGTTCATAGTATCGACTGCATATGTAAGTAAAACATGTAATTGTTTTGTTTCCACTGCGTGCTATATATTCATTAGCTCTCATTATAAATAAAAGTTCTCCAGTTACGGTCTTGAGTATATTGACTCAATTCTGTTTACATTGTATGTTGGCCGAGACTTCGTCTCCTCAGATATAGTTTGCTACAAAAATGGGGAATCAACATTCGTTCATAGTATCGACTGCATATATAAGTAAAACATGTAATTGTTTTGTTTCCACTGCGTGCTAATTATTCATTAGCTCTCATAAATAAAAGTTCTCTAGTCACGGTCTTGAGAATATTGACTCAATTCTGTTTACATTGTGTTAGCCGAGACTTCGTCTCCTCTGACCCCAATACGTTTATATTTCAGGTTCCTTTTATAAAAAATTATAGATAAACTCTTAATGGGCAAATTGCATATCTGTCCCTTTTCTTAAGATTTGTATAGTGTTAGTTGAGGATTAAGTTCTTAAATTGTTTTACAATTACTTTATCTAGTCTTTGTGATTGGTCACATTTCACCACATCCTGGTGAATTTTCGACCATTTTTTGTTCGTACATCACTTCACCTACTTATTTATAAATAAGTAGGTGAATCCTACTTATTTATAAATAAGTAGGATTTAATTATTAAGCCTTTAATTTTTGGATTTTTGATGGTTCCGTTTACTCGGCACTCATTACTAAATAAATATGCCATTCTGTCACATCTAAGACTATTCTATAATGTGCTGTAAATATGAAATGCCTGGTTTTACCCGATTTATCCGTCCCATGGTTTCCAAGTAAAATTTATGCTGATCAGGTTTATGTTTGGCAGATACAATATGTAAATATATAGGAGTATATTTTTTGAAATGATCCTTTATTTACTAAACCGAACATATAAAAGTAATGTAATTCTTTATAATTATGTCCATTTGTTTTTCATAATTTTTTTTTTCAAGTTTTTCAACTTTTTAACAATTTTTTGTGTTCACAGACTGTTAATTCAAGTTATTTATTAATATTTTTCCCTTGGGTGTACTGCTTTCCATCGATGAAACTGCACTTCTTATATTTACGTTTACATCTTTGGCTACAATTCAAGGTTTCAGTACCATGCATTAATTATCGTAGCCAACAACTATAAAGAATTACTTAGTCTTCAAGCTGTACTTATACGTTCAATAATAGCTTTGTAGGTGCGTCACTTGCATTTTATTACATCGTTTGAACACAATTCACTTATTTTTATTTAACATCCGTGCCAAGGAGTCGGAAATTCGATAGAACGGCTTCACGTATTCTGCGCTAACAAGCTGAACGATTATTCGGTGACGCTTGGGAGATTTCAGTTTTCACGGAAACGATGAAATTCACAGCAGCTGTCAAATCCCACTTTTATATTTTACAAGGTTCTTTCTTGTTTAGAGATGGGGAATTTAGTAAAATACGTACATATTTTTTGCTACTTATTTTCTTGAGCATATTTTTATGATCAATTTACTGGGTTTAGTGCAATTTATTGTGTGTTTCATTCATTGCTTCTAAGGTATTTATTACAACAAGAAAACGAGTGCTAGCGAATCTCACAGCCGGCAATAGTAAAGTACCTTTCATCTGACTCGGCCTGCACCCCTCATTCAAAGGCCAATACGCCCGCCTGAATATTAACACACCTACAAAATATTTTCGCAACAATTAGAATTAGTTGAACAGAATAAAATGTCTTCGCGTATGATACGAGGGCGGATCAAATATAAACAGGACTTAATTTAAAAAAATATATAAATATATTGATTGAAAAACAAAAGGCAAATACAAGATATTTTATTTTTCTACATAGTCTCCTGCTTTACAAATACATTATTCCCAGCGAGAAGGAAGGTTTTTTATTCCAGTATCGTAGAATGAAGCTAGTTGCGTCAGGAGCCAATTGCGCACGAATCCCTCTACGCCCTGGTCGTCTTCAAATCGTTGCCTTAGAGCTTTTTTAAGCGGCCCAAATAAATGAAAATCGCAGGGCGATAAGTCCGGGCTGCAGGGAGGATGTTCAAGTGGAGTCCAGTGCATTTCTTACAGTTTTTAGACCGTTAGAGCTGCACTATGGGGCCTGGCGTTGTCGTGATGGAGGATTGCTGCTCGAATCGGTTGGTTTCGTCTTCTGCGGTGATATGCAGCCCTCACCTGTTTCAATAATTCGCAGTAGTAAGCAGCATTGATTGTGCATCGCTCATACAAAAAATCAATGAGCAAAATGCCTTGCCGGTCGAAAAAAAAAACGATTGAAAGAATCTTGCCAGTTTACAGTCTAGTCTTGGCTTTCACTGTAGCTTCCTCCGCCACTCCATATTGGCTTGTTTGGACTCGGGTATGCAGTGGTGGACCCACGTTTCGTCGCAGGTGACAATCTGAATCAACAATCTTCCGCAGACCTTGCTGTAAGCCTCTGACAGGCCTCCGAACGACTCAACTTCTGATCTGCTGTCAAAATGCGAGGGACCCACTTGGCACACATTTTACGGGACTCCAAGTCGTTTTTGATGATCGCTTGACAGCTCCCATAACTTATTCTGACTTTTCTGCAATCCGTCGATCTTCAAGAATGTCTCGAACTGCGCGAATGTGTTCGTCCATAGTGCTGTCCATAGTGTTCCTGATTTTTCACTCAATCTCCCCTTCCTTGAACTCTTTATGCCAGGCAAACACAGGAGTCCTTGACAGTGTTTGGTCCCTGAACTATGCAGTCAATCTAGGGAAAATTTCCGCCGCTTGAACTCCTTCATGAACAAACAATGTTATAATGCGTTGTGCAACAGCGGGGTGCACCTCTCGCTCCAACATCGTGAGCGCTACTGATGAACTGGTTGAAATTGTTGAGAGTGGATAATAGCCGGCTCTTCCCATTCGTAATGACCACCCAAAAAGGGCCTAACAACCGTAGACGCTAAGGAATAATAATCTCGTTTATATTTGATCCAGCCTTGTATTACTGAAAACCAAGACTGTCAGGTAAAGATGATACAAGAGATTAATAAATGTCAGTTTTTTTTTTAATTTGTGCGTACATTTGAAGAGGATCAGAGCTGTTGTCCTGTAGCTCATGGAATGAAATGCAGTAAACAAAACAAAAGTATAAATTAATATACAATGAACACGTAAAAGTTGGAAAATATTCTTTAAAAAAATGCTCGGACAGGCCTATTCTGTTTCTTAGGTGTGCATTTTTGGTATATGTATATTTTTTACGTCATCACTTTTGGAGTTATTTGTCTGCAGTTTGCTTTTAAAATTACAACACCCACATTATTATACCCGGCGTCCAATCTACCTATTGGGATATCAAAAAATAAAATCCGCCACAGGTAGGATTCGACATTTGCCCCGGATCGGAACCGAACGACATACAGCTGTTTCGAACTTGTTAGTTCTCATCAGTGCCGCACACGGTACGCCGATTCAGGACAAATGCCGAATGAACTTTATGGCCTATACATCTTTATCGATACGATCTCTGTCAGTAACTTATAAGTCGGAAATCGAGAAAGGAACCACCAAGCCGCCAAGCGATTATCAAAGTAGTTCCCGAATAGCAAAGCTATTACATAATCGCTCTAGGAAACAACTACTCCTCGGGCTAAAGCCCCGCCAGGCATTGAATTATACCCAGAAGCGATCCTCGACCCCTTTCTCGTGTTCCTGCACGATCAGATAAGGTTTCAAAAAATAAAACCCGCCTCAGGTAGGATTCGACATTTGCCCCGGATCGGAACCGAACGACATACAGCTGTTTCGAACTTGTTAGTTCTCATCAGTGCCGCACACGGTACGCCGATTCAGGACAAATGCCGAATGAACTTTATGGCCTATACATCTTTATCGATACGATCTCTGTCAGTAACTTATAAGTCGGATCCGGGGCAAATGTCGAATCCTACCTGAGGCGGGTTTTATTTTTTGAAACCTTATCTGATCGTGGAGAAACACGAGAAAGGGGTCGAGGATCGCTTCTGGGTATAATTCAATGCCTGGCGGGGCTTTAGCCCGAGGAGTAGTTGTTTCCTAGAGCGATTATGTAATAGCTTTGCTATTCGGGAACTACTTTGATAACTGCTTGGCGGCTTGGTGGTTCCTTTCTCGATTTCCGACTTATAAGTTACTGACAGAGATCGTGTCGATAAAGATGTATAGGCCATAAAGTTCATTCGGCATTTGTCCTGAATCGGCGTACCGTGTGCGGCACTGATGAGAACTAACAAGTTCGAAACAGCTGTATGTCGTTCGGTTCCGATCCGGGGCAAATGTCGAATCCTACCTGAGGCGGGTTTTATTTTTTGAAACCTTATCTGATCGTGGAGAAACACGAGAAAGGGGTCGAGGATCGCTTCTGGGTATAATTCAATGCCTGGCGGGGCTTTAGCCCGAGGAGTAGTTGTTTCTTAGAGCGATTATGTAATAGCTTTGCTATTCGGGAACTACTTTGATAACCGCTTGGCGGCTTGGTGGTTCCTTTCTCGATTTCCGACTTATAAGTTACTATTGGGATACTATTCATCGAGATGGACTCATACTGCACCACAATAGTGTGGAATAACACATTCTCACTTCAACACCATCCTGTTGAAAATTATTTCCAGATCTCCAAATTTATCAGGATTTTCCTCTAGAATCTCCAAAATTAGCGGCGCAATAGCATTCTGCAACGTAACCAAAGAACCTCCCGGTAAATTTCAATTTAAAAACACAGATCAAACTATGTGATTACCCAAAATCACTGACCACACATTGATATTCTCTGGAAATATGTATCGCTCTCACGAAAGATATGCGAATTCGTATCACTCCAGTATGTTACATTACCATTGAGACAAAAAGTGGATTCATCGGTAAATTCTGCGATCGGAATCATGTTCTGTGAGCTGGTGAACCATTTACAATTTGTAGGAGTGAAATTTTTAGTTATGTAAAAACCTTTGCACAGTTTTTGCAAATACCCCACAGTTTTAAATATAGATTGCGTAGAATTCACGACTGTTTCAGCGACAATATTTATTTATTTATTCATTTTCTCCGATACCTAAGTGTCCAAGAACATCTTAAATTTTTTAAACGTGCACTGTATAGAAACCGGTATGACTGAAAATTGATGTTGTGAAACTTTCTAACTGTAAGTATGAGCAGAATCCAAGTTAAAAATAGCAGTATTAATAGTATCATTTTCCAAATATTGCGTCTTATGAATCAATACCAATTTGATCAAAAGAGACGTAGTTCCACAAACCACCAAAATAAACTACTGCACTATCGGGAGATTATGTAAACATAGTATGATCACCTTGCGATGATTCCAAAGTCCATCGAGTAGGGTATATTATTTCGGTGTTTAGTGGCAAACCACTCTATATATTTTTCTCAACGTCAGTCGCTACAACATTTACTCATATAACGTATTTAATTATTAAATCTATTTCTGGTCGAGCACATGCATTTTTAAATTGCCAGTCTTGGTATATATTGCGTACAATATTACACACGCTACTCGCACGTCATTTAACTAATAAATAATATTTTCTAAATGTTACCTGCCTATTTATTGCATTTGCTGTTTTAAACGTTGTTACCTAATTGTACGTATCGTTTTAACTTGTGGGAGTAAACTGTAACTAATTCGATTAGCCTATAAGATTATTGAACGTTTCCATACAAACATTGTCATATACAATGTAAACAATAATGAATCGTCTAGAGTTTCTTTTTCTTAAAGTTACTGAGGGGAAGCAAAAGTGGTTGCTTGTATAACATTATTTTCGTAACTTTAGTATTTGTATATATTTCAAATAAGTTTCTGCAGGGTGAGGCATACAAATCTGATGGTTTTTGATAGGCGTATATTGACGACTGGTTTCGTTAACGTTGTGGAGGTTAAGGGAGGGGATTGCTGGTCTGACACCATTTGAGTAACCCTGGAGCAGTGAACCAGACAACATCCTGCATTCGTAATTGAATCATTTTTTAAGAGCGGCCAATCAATTAATACAACTCCGCTATATTTCGCATGCATTTTGGAATTCTTCGCCATGACGCACTTTTCAGTCGTAACACCGTAAAGCTACGGGTTTCGAATTTTCTCTATTGAGTCACTCTGCATTGAAGGAAAAGCCACCGGGTGCCGTTCGTACAGTGCGAATTCCTGAAACCATTGAAAATGTTAGAGCTGTAGTTTATCAAAATCCACACTATTTCCACACTTGAGCCAGAAGACATCCTAGCGCCTTGCAAATTTCAAATCGAAGCCTTCGCAGGATTTCGCATAATGACTTGAACTTTTATCCATACAAAATGGTGGCTGTTCAACAGGTTAGGTTAGGTTAGGTTAGGTTGTTCAAGTAATGTGGACTTGACTCGCCGTGTAATTTTTTGCTTTAAACAGTTGCTTGAAATTTTGAATGAAGAAAATGCCCAGGACTTTATGCGTATGTCATATGAGGCTCATTTTAAATTATCTGTATGTAAATAAATAGAACTTTCAGTATTGGGCGTTTGACAATGCGAACGGACTACACCAGCGCCCACTTCACAGCCAGAGGATAACTATGGTAGTAGCATCATTTGGTATTATTAGCCTCTACTTCTTTGAAAATGATGCAGCCAATTCCGTTATAATGACATCAGACCGCTATATGCAAACGCTTCGTAACTTCTTAGAGACACAATTACGACAACGTAGAATTGATCGAAATGCCATATGGTTCCAACAAGATGGTGTAAATTCATACACGGCAAGGGTAATAGTGGCTGTGTTGCGTAAAATGTTTCACGAACATTTAATTTCCCGAAACAGCGATATTTTTTACCCCGCCCATTCTTCCGATTTAACCTTTTGCGACTTCTGGTTATGGGGTTACCTTAAAAGCAAAGTATACACTCCGAGACCCGCCAATATTCAGGCCTTATACATATAACGAATTCGAGATGAAATTATAGTAATTCGTAAATCAATAATCGAACAAGTAACAAGAAATCTTCGAGCTGACTAGGCCAGTGTTTGCAGAATAGTGGAACACATCTCACTAATGTCCTTTTTAAAAAGATAAATGGCATAATAGTGAGGTAGAAATAATAATATATCAACAAGTTAAAAAGGAAAGAATACTTCATTCTAAACCATCAGGTTCCTGTGCCCCACCCTGTACTTGGAGTAAGTTAACCTGTGTTAGATGTATAAAATTATTTTTGTTAAACCTATGTAGACGCATTTTGTATGAAAGTAATTTGATATAGAAAAGCAATGGGTTTTGACCATATTTCATTGGTAGCTAAGTTTCTGTTAAAATGAAAGTACATATGTTTCCTAAATGTGTAGCGTATTGATTATATGATATATATTTTGGGAAATATATTTTTTATATCAGAATCAGCGTTTTCATAAATAAAAGAATGGTATACATAATAAAAGGCGTGTAGTCGATGTGAGCCGTCACATATTTAACATGCTGTATTTATATAAATGTGAAATTGAGCAAAATTGGTTACTCTCAAGAAAATTTGGAATTTTGTAGGTTTAATTAAAGTATTACTATGGATTTCCCATTCACCTATTCTTTTACATATCGACTTTATACACTAAGAAATTCAAGCTACCGCTGCTGGCTGAATATTCTGAAACGTTTAGCCTGGTTGCTCACGACATAGTAAAGTATTATAATGTTCTATCATTGAATTATTGCTACATGTGTGGTCTTTGATGGTATGGGGATTATAGACATAATTATTTCTAGATAAGCGTTTCAGCGACTGATATTGATGATTATTAGTTATCTAATTTCATCAATACGGCTTAATCATATTGTTATCTAAATTTTAACCAATGTACTATGCGAATTGTAGAACTTGTGTCAAAAAACAAAATCAATTATCTGCAGAACTATTTCCTGAATAATGAATTTCCCCAAATTTAAGCGTTTACAACGTCTCCTCAGTTTCCCCCATCTCTTACTATAGTGTTTGCTAAAATAAATTGAACATACTTAACTTACTGCATACTTACTCTATTTCGAAACCATTTTTGTATATCTTTGATTTGTTTATTGTATTCGCCTTTTACCATATGTAGCAACATACATGCATATTTACTAAACATATGAATTGAGTAACAGTGTATTGGTAATAATAAATAGCTTCGTCTTTCAGATACTACACAATAGATAAATTATACATAAACATCTCTTTTATGAAATTCAACGATAATTCTGAATAAACACTGAAAGTGTAAAATTTGTCCTCCAGTAAAACATCTTCTTACTGTCTGCTGATAACTGCTATAAGTATTAACAATTATGTGAATATTAATGATTGGAGATAATTTCCAGTGTTTTGCAAACTTCAATTGCAGTTATTGCAGCAAACTGCAATCGAAGTTTGCAAAACACTGGAAATTAACTCCAATCATTAATATTCACATAATTCTTAATACTTATAATTTTAAACTACAGAAATAAGAGTTTATTCCCCAACCCATCTGCAAATGCCTTATATAATAAGGACTAAACAAATTAGGTCAAAACAGCTATTCTCCTGAATATATGCCAAACGCCGTGCGCTGAATTACATAACAAAATTTGCCGTATTTTTGTCTAACAGAGTTAGCACAAAAATACAGTGATTGTTCCAATACCACAAGAAAGATGCAAATTGTCACCCATTTCAGGATATCGTTAACTGCAGACCGGTTTCGACCTTTCTATCTTGGGTCTCGGCAGTGCAGTGTAAACGAGTATACCTTTGATAGATGAAGCTCACATCTAGTAGACGTTGCTACGTTCCACCGCAGTAGAACGTACCAAACGCCATCTCTTGGTAGTTTTGAACAATCTAAATCGAAGTAAAAACTTGAGATCATCAATATAATTCAAAGTTTTCCTACGCAGAGGGAAATATTCAAACTACAGAAATAAGGAGATTATACTCCAACCCATCTGCAAATGCCTTATATAATAAGGACTAAACAAATTAGGTGAAAACAGCTTTGGTTGTACGTACGGAATTAAAAAATTGTGGTAACTTGATAACGTAGAGCTTAATGAAAAATTAATCGTCTACGTAGACAAAGCAAATTTTTGGCTGAATGTGAACAAGCAAAGTTATCGATTCTGGGGATCAGAAAATCCCAACGTGCCCCATGGTCAAACCGCTGAATCCCTTGACAGTAACGATATGAGCGGCGGTCCCGAGAAAAATAATTTACATGCAATTCTTAGACTCTGCAGTGATTGGTGAGAGCTACAAACAACTCTTCGAAACGAAATTTTTCCCACATCCTAGGCAAAAAGGCTTGGTTCGGAAAAGACGAAGTAACACCACATCGTACTAAGGGTGTCGTCTTTGATGCAATTCATCTTGTTTATGGCACTCGAATAATCATTCTTGGCTATCCTAAATTCGCTTATGGAGGATTATAAAAACCTCCATACTCGTCCGATTTGAACTCTGGTGTTACATCAACGATCACTGTTATATGGAAAACCTGAAAACAATAAACGATCTTATCTCAGCAATTAAAAATGTGGTCGTGTTTTCGACACTTTCATCAAAGGAAAGAAGTTTTGTGCATCTTACGATGGTGCACACTTCGAGAATGTTTATTAAGACTTAATTTTATTTGTACTTTTTGCTTTTTTTTTCTTGTGTGAAATATACACACAAGAAAATGTGTATGTGCCTTTTGAAATACATATTTTTCTGCTTTTTTTACGCTCTATAACTTCTCCCCCGAATATTTTAGTGAACAGCGGATAAATTTACTTACACAAATTGAGTTTCTTTTGAAGTCTCCTTCCTTGTTTGACCATTATGGATTATTTATTACTTTATAAAATAGAATTTTCAAAGCTAATTTGCAACAACTGGAACTTCGAACCCCGCCTTGTTTAAATTACGCGTTAAACAAGGTGGGGGACATACTTTCAAACAGTTTATTTAATTTAGATTTCTTTATTATTTAAAACGTTATTAGTCTTTAATTTTATTTTGTAGTTCATTATTTCACCTCTAGATCTAATAACATGTTTGCACGTTATTGATGATAAAATATGAAATAGGATACATAATTTGACAGAATTATTTCAAAAGGATAATATAAGTTAGGACGGACGTTCTTCATTTCATAATCGCCCTTGTGGCAGATAATTTTTTATATCAGTATTAATACAATAATTGCATTATGCATCAAATATGCGATTTCTCTTGGAGTGCTTCTTGTTTTATCAATACCAATCACTTTCGCACATTTCCCATTAGCATATTCAATGAAAACTTTTACTAAACTTAGGGTATAAAGCAAAGTATTTTGGATATAATGTACATGTGAAATAACAAATATCCTCCGAATATGTGTCCGTATATATGGTTTGTATAATGATTCTTTGCGTGTGCGTCACAGGTAACAATCGTATGAATCAATCAACTGACATTTTTAAACAGTGTCGTGCCGAAAACACATTTTAGAATAACAGTTAGTACAATACAAATCCGCCAACCTATGACAGAGTAATGAAAAGGTTCTCCACAAAAACAGTCAATGGAAGTGATATTTACATCAAAATAAATGAAATAAATTCAACAAAAATCAAAATAAATGAAACAAAAATGAAATGAAATTTTACAGAAGTATTGAGACGCCAATGAATCAAATTATACAATAAAGCTAAGACGTGACTTCATAATTGCATTTTGTTCGGCAAATTATTAACTGTCTATGCCGTACGTAGTTGATTGAAACACATGTCGCTAGACATACGTCCGCTAGACATACGTGCTGGTAATTGTGGCATATTGGTAACAATTGCTAGTGGTGTAGCATGTGATCCGTGCGTCGTTACTAAATTGATACACGCGCAAAGATCCATTATACAAATTGAATATCCTGTGTCTTTGTATATATCCTCTGAATATTTGCAGTCAGGAATTTTAATAACAGTCCCAATAACATAACCATCGTCTTCTACATATTTCTTGTACTGTCTGTCATATTTAATAAATCTTCTCTGCTACAACTCCCTGGATGCCCATTGTTAAAATAACCTGAAAAAAAAACATCATGGAAAACCTATTACATACTTGTACAGAAAAACAAGAATTACCTTCATTAATAAAAATTTTTCGTCCGAGGCTTCTTGTACAAATGTTTCGATTTTTATTTTCGTCAAAATCTTAGACTTCTTTGGACGATATTCAACAGATTTACGTTTGAAGTAGGGCACCAATCTTGGAAATCTTTGTTGAGAACAACGACGTTGCAGGTTTCACTTTAGAATCTTGTATTCAAAATAAGCCAGTAACACATTTTCATGTTTTCATAACTTTCTTTTCAGTACACCACTTTTGAAGCCATTATAAGCTGTTTCATATTGTCTTCCAGATTTTTTAGGAAGAAGTTACGATACTACGCTTTCTGCAACTCTCGATTCTTCAAGAAACAAATTTTCGTTGCTTGAAAACTCCATTTCGCTTTCCATCTCAATCATAGCTAACATTTAAGTAATATTTTAACACTAATTTCTTGATATTCACAAAATGTCTTGCCATAAATAATAGACTTACTAAGCGGTATGACAATTATTACGACCAGATACCTATTTATACTTTGTTTATCTAGTTTCTATGATTACTTGCCCGTGGAATATTACATTCTGATCGATTCATATTTTTGCTATAGACATCAAATGGTTTTTCCAAATTTTTACTATAAACGATAATGGTCTCCTTTCTTGAACGCAAAAGTGTTACATACTTCACAACTTAAAATTAAAAATAACTATTATTATACATAATAACTATATTATGATAATTGTATTATCTATTTTGATAAATGTATGATCTATTTTGGGTCTATTTGGATAATTATATTTTTTCGGGCAAGCATATTGCAACTTTGCATGATACGAATAAATTTTATGCATTTTTGCTTCCGGAATGATCGTCAATGTATTCCATATAATTTAAATATATTATAATATATTAGATGTATTACCTATAACTATTTATTACTAAACTGCCGTTACGTAGTCAGTGGGAACGTCAGTGACAACGACGTCGTTACATGCAAAATTATTGGCATTTATTTATCGTTAACGGTTCTCTACGAGCTACGTCTTTTATGATTTTTTAACCATATTTTATGTAAGGTGAACGGTTAATGGTTCAGAACAAGTTACTTCTATCCATTCAGTGAAATGCAGCGTATCCTTTATGGGCGACCATTATTTTCCTGTTACCTGATGCCTACAAAGTAGTTCAGTACACAACTCGGGATTTATTTGAATGATTATGCTCACTCATTTTGTGCACTGAAAAAGATATTAATTAATATTTATCAATGGTGTGCAACATGTATTTCGTGTTTATTTTATACCCAAAGTTATCAATGTCAGGATGTTTAGGAATTTTGGGAGTAACCACTAAAATTTCCGTTATATCATTTATTGCATATCTGAAGATTTAATAATAAGTTTAAAAAAAGTAGCCTAAGATCTGAAATATCAGATATTGTGGCATGTCAACAATCTGCTATTTTCGTTTTTGCGCCTGTTCATATATACATAAACACTTGATGGAATAACAGGATTATGGATCTCCGACCTCCGCTTACATTTTTAAGTTATGATTGATGGATATAGCAAAAAATAATGGTAAACCAGAGCATAAATTTACATGCCCTGGTTTACCATGTGAACCAATTTACCAATAAGACCTATAAAATGTGACTCCTTATTTTAATATAACGAAATATTATGATGTTCCTCATTGTGCTACGTAAATAGGTCACTCTTGGTATCATGGTATTTTTATTGTTTATTTTTATCAAACATAAAATTGGGATCTGTATTAATAAATTATTGAACCATATATTTTATAAACATTAAAGAAACCTAAATCAGAATATGCTAAACTATGCTAATTTAATGAAAAATGTATCCTTAAGAAAAAATTAAACTATTTTTCTTGTTCTTACTTTCACGTTACTACTATGAAGAATCTTACTTCATAAAACTTATGAAGCTGTTCTCAAATGCAGACTGATTCACAAAGAATACGAATTGGCCGCCTTGAAGTCTCGATTTAACGCTGATGGATTACTTTTTTTATATGAAATCTAAGGTGTATACCTTAGATTTCATATAAAATTTTACCTATACCCCTATTGTAAATGTAAATAAAAAATAGTGAATGTAAATATATTTTTTAATTACCCAGTTTTATTGATCCAAAAAGAAGAAAATATTCTAGGACACATGTTATAAACCTTGTTTTGTTATCAACTTATAAAGAAAAAAGATTTTTCATTTATTTTTGTATTTGTTTCTGTATTTGAGAAGTTCCGTAGAATATTATGTGACCACCAATTCGACGGTTAAATTGAAAATTATACTATTACGTAATAAAAACATTTTTGATGATATAGTATACACAATAGTTATTTTGAAAAAAATTGTCCAATGTTCGATTTTAATGTCATATACATTATATAAGATACTGTAAATCGTAATTTTCTGACAGTACCCCAAAAAATAAATTTTGCAAATTTATTTTCCAAAGTAGTCTAAATGAAAATCGTCATCATGGAATATTTTAGAAAAACGTATTTTATTTAATTCTTCATTTAAATTATCTATAAATATGAGTGTGTGACTAGCAAAACTAGAATATAAAAGAAAATAATTAGTTAAAGCGGAGTCTGGAAAATTTTATCAACCAAAGAACAAATAGTATTATACTATAATACTCAATTCAAAAATAAAGTCGACATTATTGACTTTATTTTTTTTTTTTGTAATAATATATTTAAAAAAAATACCTATTACGAGTATTAGAACTAAGAACTACTGCATATTTAATGACACAAATATTTACTATACTAAATTCTAAATATTAATAATTTTAGGGTAAGTAATTAAATAAATTTCAAAAACGAGGATTTTATAGGCATGTCTCATAAAAGAAGAATGCAATAAGACCCTTTCAAGGAATTTCCTTAAATCTAAGTAATAACGAATTAATTTTACAATTAGAGTTAATTACATTTTCGTTATAGCATTTTTGCGCCCGCAATAAACGTATCATTACAACATACACTTACGTGGAACATATTGAAAGGGCATCATTACATTATTTACTGATGGAACATATATCTGAAGTAAGGCAAACGTGTTAAAGAAGCAAATAATTTTTTTTGTCACCTATATTGTCGATCAAAGAATAATAATTATAATGGTATTGTATAACAGTGTACATGAACTGCATTAAATAGTTATATTATACACATTAGCTTAGTTTTTTTTTTTATAGGATATTGGAGAATAATCACGATTTATTTTGTTACAGGCATGCCCACACCAGCAACATTTAAGAATATAAATAACTGGAACAATCATCAAAATAACACGAGCAATTCTCTTAACGGTTCCTTAAATAATACCTTCAATGGCCAGTCGGCGCCTTCAGAAGACAAGTATGCTGCCCTTAAAGACCTAGATAATGAAATTAAATCACAGAAAAATTTAGAATGGAGTTCGACAGGTTCGAATGGTTCATTATACAGTTCTCCCACGCCTACGGGTTCCATGTATAGTTCGCCATCGCCTCAAAGCTCTATTTTCGGTTCTCCTAGTCAAGGTATTCTATGTATATGTTTATTTGGAAACATAATTTTAGATAGAGTTCCTGAAAATTATTGTATTATGTATACCTACATGAATACAGTATGTCCCTAAAGATTAGAATAAAATCTATCAAATTAAAATTAACTTTTGTTAGGAGAAACTGTTTTATTTTCAAAACAACAATTATGGGGCAGTTTTTATCTCTACCATCAACCCTTTAAGCTCTAACAATCAATATGCAGATACCCTCTGCAACACCTCATTTTAACACATTTTTTGTGCCGAATTCAAAAACAAAAAAAAAATAAAAATTTGGTTAATAATAATAAATAAAAAAATATTCAACAAAACGGATCCACCTTTTATTTCACTATTACAAGCAATGCAATTTCAGCAAACCATAAATTTTTACGACGGCAAATCAAAATGGCCACCATTCTATCTGATTGGTAACAATAACCTATTCTATACTGGACAGCACTTACAGAACAACTAACTGTGTCAAGTTTCAATCAAGCCTTATTTCAATCTTCAGTTTCTCAATTGTTTCTGGCCAATTTACTAAAACAATGAAAAATATGAAGTTATGTCGATAGATCTTCGAAGCCATTCTGCTCTTCATCTACCTAACCAATTCGCAGCATTAGGTGCAGGAGCACCATTTTTCTGTAACCAAATATGTTTATGAACCAAATTAACAACAAAACGGTTGAAGCAGACAATAATTTGAATTGCAAGAAATTCTATTTCAAAAAACTTAATATTTGAAATTGTAAAGTTGAAGTTGTTAGGGCTTAAGGAGTTAATGGTGAGGTGTTGAAAACAACTCCTTCTGAAGGAATTTCATCAAAGAGTGTTAATTTTAGTGCCATGAATTATATTCCAAACATTAGGCGTATGACGGCCTTAAGGGCCTCCATATGTATATAGGCTATTAAATTTATCATTTCAAGAATGAATAATTATTGTTCTATTCAAGATTTGAAGTAATTTTAACATATATTTTTACAGTATTCTCAAATTATACAGTTCAATTTTAAGAAAGGGCAAAAGTGCCTACTAAGTATCACCCAGGCGTATGTGTTTAGCAATTTACTGATATGCATTTTATTTTCTACTTGTTGAGTTTGCATTATATATTCTCTGTCATATTGCTCAAGAATTATGCTTTGCACATCGATTGAAATAAAAGAACAAGGTTTTTATTACAATTAAAAACAATTTTTTAAGAATTTATGGAACAAATTTACAATACTCTTTCTCTCGTATCATATGGTTACCTCCTCTAAGTGCTATTTTCTACATTTTGCACTGTTCATATATCAATAAAAGTATATTTTTTATAATACTTTAAAATCCAATGCCATAGCATTTAGAAAAAATGTATCATAACTTTCTGGGTTATTGTGAAAAGTTACAATAAACTTTTATAAAAAAAACATATGTTGACTGGACATAATTTTTAATGACTTGTTAATGATTGTTAACCACGAAACTAAGATAACCCTTTTTAAAATAAAATGGAAAATTAACATGTAAAAATAAATTGACATATAGATAATACGCCCAATATTTACGAAACATTTTTTGCATGTCATTAACCCCCATAAATGTTATTGTGATATAAAATACTAAAAACACATAAAATATTAATTTGTAGAAGTTATCGCTTTTATACAATGACAGAAATTTTCATCACTTAATAAAATTCTATTTGTACTTGGAAAAATACCTGTGACTAGATTTTATTACATAAAAGACATTTAACAATTCTTATATATGAAAGTAGACAGTTATATCTATGGATTAATGAAAATGGATTAATACTTCACTTTCCATCAATTTTATTGCCAGAATCAACAATACATTAGCACGGGAAATAATATACCATATAATTTAAGAATATGATTGGAAAACCATATAAGGTCAAGAATATGATTGGAAAACATCGTTCAAAAAATGTCCGTAGATATACTTTATCGATATCTTTGTGGATATAAACCCATTCTATTCATATAAACTTTTCTATTCAACTTATAACTAATGAATAGCTATTGATTATTTTATGGAAATACCTGCTAAGAATAATGAAAATGATTGATAATTATGTGGTAATACTAATAACATTAATACTAAATAATAACTGAAAATCAATAATTTAGTTTTATTTAATGTTGAAAATACTGTGAATACTTTATTTTTTGTTCTTTATCTTTAGTATTTTATTGTTTTATTGCATCAGAATGTTTAAAAAACCATGTGTTATCATATAATACAGGGGGTGTGATCTTTTTAACTTAATTAAAATAACTATACTGTTACAGGTCAGTTTCTTAGTGCCTTCCCAGTTGCCCATGAAAATGGTAGCACGGGTGTTTCAAATCCTTTCAGTAATGGAGGTGGTGTCAACTGGGGTACAAATATCAATAGTTTCCAACAGACCCAACAGCCTTTCGCTAATCCTTTTAGGGATACAGTGAAAATGAACGGCTTCTCTCAGGTCTTCCAGCCTATTTCTGCCTTTCCCGTTGATACGATGCCGATAGCTGTTAATGGGACAGGCGGTTGGACACAAAATCCATTTAAGGTACTGACTGAACAAATGTATATGAATTTGCTAACTAATATATAAGCAAAAGACGTTTAATTTTTCTTGACAATTTTGAAATTTTATGACGTTTCTTTTGTTACATCAGTACATTGTGATTCAAATTATAGATCGAAAAAAAATTATCTGATTTTTTGCTCCTCTTATTAGGAAATGGATGGTATGATTGAAAGTTTTGTCAAGTGCATAAAATGGATATAATTGTATGTCTTTCATACAGTTAGTGTAATGTTTTCTCTGAAGGGTAAATAACTTTACATTTTTTAAATATTTTTTTACAGTTTATTTTTAGTGGAAAGACAGTCGTATACCAAATGCATATATATTATCTCAAAAAACTTTCCTGATTACATAAATAAAAAGAAACTGAATACTGATGAAACAAATGATAGAAGTGTGAAGATGCTGTAACATTGTAATGCATATTTTTTTATTTGTTATACATTTATTAATACAAATGAGTTAATAACAGTATATTTATACAGTTGCACAAGTCAACATTTAAATAAATAATTTGAAAAAGAAATACTTTTTAGAAAGATACACAACATTGTAGAAAAGATATATAAACGAATTATATTTGTCTTATTAAATGAAAATAAATAAAACTGGACTTTATTATATTTTCGGGTTTCTTGAATCTATATTTAAAAATTTATATATTTCTTCTGGCTTCTTCTCAATCTTTTTTGGGTTATCAACAGTAATCTCCTAAATTATTTAATCAGAATTCAGTAGTAGAAATTCTTTATTTTCCATTGAGTCATAAAACATTCATTTTGAGGAAATTTGGATTTTCAATTTTCATAGATAATTCAGAAATAACAAATTAAAGACTAAATTTCATTTTTAAAATGGCCTTTGATATTTGTAGGTTATTTGTATTGTAAATATAAATTCAATTCTTGAACGGATAACTAATATTTGATAGCAATACGAAAAGAGATAACATCCAATTATTTGATAAGGGGAAAGTGTTGCCTAATGAAAGAAACAAATGGAAACCAGAACCATTTTAATTCCATATGGAAATTTGCAGATATATTTATTTTTCTCGCTACATATTTTATATATGGATTTTGCAACGAAAATTTTGTTATATATACAGTTAAGTTATATATAAGTTGTCTTATTTTTACTAACATTTTTTAATAACAGCAAATAAATTCAACCCAATCACAATTTCTTTTTAAAATTACAATAAGTTTTCCAATTTCTATACACATTACTGTTTTTTTAGAAGTTTACATTTAACTCTAAATATTTGTTATATTGATTTTTTTAATGCACTTACTTCATAGTAAGTATACATACCATTAGTTATACAGTTTCATTACCTTAAAAACATATGTAATCATTTTAAAATTAATGGTACTTTACTACTTTTACTACTGCTATTTACGTAATAATAGTAAAGTATAGTTGTATTAAACTATTAATATAATCTCATAGTTCATTTAAGGTCTAATTGTATTTTTGAGGTCTGATTAATTTCAAAAAATAAAACCCGCCACAGGTAGGATTCGACATTTGTCCCGGATCGGAACCGAACGACATACAGCTGTTTCGAACTTGTTAGTTCTCATCAGTGCCGTACACGGTACGCCGATTCAGGACAAATGCCGAATGAACTTTATGGCGTATACATCTTTATCGATACGATCTCTGTCAGTAACATATAAGTCGGAAATCGAGAAAGGAACCACCAAGCTGCCAAGCGGCTATCAAAGTAGTTCCCGAATAGCAAAGCTATTACATAATCGCTCTAGGAAACAACTACTCCTCGGGCTAAAGCCCCGCCAGGCATTGAATTATACTCAAAAGCGATTCTCGACCCCTTTCTCGTGTTTCTGCACGATCAGATAAGGTTTCAAAAAATAAAACCCGCCCGGAACTACTTTGATAGCCACTTGGCGGCTTGGTGGTTCCTTTCTCGATTTCCGACTGATCGTGCAGAAACACGAGAAAGGGGTCGAGAATCGCTTCTGGGTATAATTCGATGCCTGGCGGGGCTTTAGCCCGAGGAGTAGTTGTTTCCTAGAGCGATTATGTAATAGCTTTGCTATTCGGGAACTACTTTGATAGCCGCTTGGCGGCTTGGTGGTTCCTTTCTCGATTTCCGACTTATATGTTACTGACAGAGATCGTATCGATAAAGATGTATAGGCCATAAAGTTCATTCGGCATTTGTCCTGAATCGGCGTACCGTGTACGGCACTGATGAGAACTAACAAGTTCGAAACAGCTGTATGTCGCTCGGTTCCGATCCGGGACAAATGTCGAAACCTACCTGTGGCGGGTTTTATTTTTTGAAACTTTATCTGATTGTGCAGAAACACGAGAAAGGGGTCGAGAATCGCTTCTGGGTATAATTCAATGCCTGGCGGGGCTTTAGCCCGAGTAGTAGTTGTTTCCTAGAGCGATTATGTAATAGCTTTACTATTCGGGAACTACTTTGATAGCCGCTTGGCGGCTTGGTGGTTCCTTTCTCGATTTCCGACTTATATGTTACTGTGTGATTAATTTACAATTAATTCATTTTTGGCGGTAGCAAGGATAAAAGTGCATTTTGCCTTGACCGGGAATCGAACCCGGCTCTCCCAATTGCCGGTTGGTTGCTCTGACCGCTGAGCTATCGAGGCACACTCATTATCCTTGCTAATGCGCTAATTTAATGCGTCACTACAGTACTCCCTCCCTAGAGACATGGTTTGTCTCGATACAATTTAACGGAATGTGACCGCGTTCGCCATTCTTACGAACCGTTGTTCGGTAACCCCTGGACTATAGGGCGATGGATAGGACGGGAATCGAATCCGCGAATTTGAGATGTAAGGGAGGTTGGATGTACTGGAACGAATCACATCACGTCGGGGTCACCACTTTGGCGGTAGCAAGGATAAAGAGTGCTTATGCCTTGACCGGGAATCGAACCCGGCTCTCCCAATTTCCAGTTGGTTGCTCTGACCGCTGAGCTATCGAGGCACACTCATTATCCTTGGTAATGCGCCAGTTTAACGCGTTACTACACATTATTGAGTTACGATACATTAGCGGGATCAAGATTTCTGATATTCATAAAAATGTTTCAAGAAAATGTTGGTAAATGAACATTAGATGTATTTCCTCGATTTCCGACTTATGTGTTACTGACATATCGAATCGAATCGATAAAGATGTATCCCCCCAACTTTCATTCGGCATTTGTCCTGGATCGGCGTACCGTGTACGGCACTGATGAGAACTAATAAGTTCGAAACAGCTGTATGTCGTTCGGTTCCAATCCGGGACAAATGTCGAATTCTACCTGTGGCGGGTTTTATTTTTTAAAATTAGATGTATTAACAAATAAGAAACTTTTATAACTGACATGATGGTAGATACCCTTTGTTTAGTAAGAGTGTGTCAATGATTACTCTAAAATGGAATATCTGAGAAACAGATGAGGCAATATGTCGAACTGTAGATATTAATTTATCATAGCACATTCGTCTCACCAGGGCCTCGACATATATGTGAGGTAAAGGAGCACTATTTTGTCGAATGTGGCGACAATTCTACGACTAAACGTTTTCAGTTAGAAAATGTTTGAACACACTAGAATTTTAGATCTGGGGTTTAGGAAAACTTTAAAATAATACAATTATAACACTTAGTTGTTGCGCACATTCAACCACTATTAGGCAAATCATGAAGGGACTGTGCAACTCGCGAAAAATTAACCCACCTTTAAATAAATGGTGTTGGCTTTTTGCTGTAAAGAGCGGGCGTTGCATATAATAAGCCCAGGAGAGTGAACATAAAAATACTGCCTCGAACCGGATTGCATAAACAACATTTTGCAAACAGCAAATATAAATTTTCTTTTTAGTCACGAGAATAGTGACACAATTCTGTTTATATTGCATGTTAGTGGACCTTGTCTCCTCTGACCATGTCGTGCTTTCTTCTGTGGCAAATATATTAGCGACAACCATTTACTGAACACAGTGTATTTTAATTTAAAAAAAGATAAAAAGATTAAAGAAAGCCATTTTTAACAAATTAAAAGTGTTACTTGTTATTTGAAATATACATATTTTCTTTTTCTTTCAGGTAGGAGCCACCACGAAGAATTCGAATAACCCATTCTTATGAGTAAATTAGATCTAAAGTTGTTTGCCAGTGTGCCCTACGAAGTTTATCTAGTATATATTTAACTTTTAGCCCATGTTAACTCATTATAACAAAATGCATAATATATATCTCTCTATCCACCTCTCTAACTATGACAGACGAAAGAATATTTATAACTGACAGTTTTTATGATTATCGTCTGACTTTTATTTTTTAGCTTTGTACGTAATTTATTTTTTGTTATGGTGTATTTATTTATTGTTTGGTCAGCACCCCAGTGCCCAACGAGAACTTGTATCAAAGTCATGCCAAAAAAACTTTCGTCTATACATAAATATAACTGTTACAATTTAGGTTAGGATAAGCTATGTTATATGAGTAGAATTAAAGTACGCTTATTATGCAAAAAACCAATAACGGTTGCCTTGTTTTTAGTTATTAACGTAAAACAGATGATATCAAGTTAAAGTCCCGGAACACTTTATTACTATAGGGTTATTTTTTCTTGTGTATGTATATTTATTGAAGTTTTTTATATACGGAAAGTGGCCTTTGAGACTGTTATTTGTTTTTGAGGTAAGAATGTCGTATTTTGTTACATTTTTTGAGGATTCTTTAAACTGATAATTGAAGTAGGTCCACAACAATTAATTTTGGTAACAGCGGCCTGCTGATGAATGAACGTGATCCTGAACAATGAAATTTCAAATATTTTTTTAACATTCAGGGTTCTATCGGAAGTTAAAAAAGTGTATTATGAATAGTTGAATGGAATGCATTTGTTTAACGTTTGTTATTGTCCTTGACTCGCCTTGAACGCCTACTAGAATTAGTCGATTTGGGCCTGCTTAACTGATAACACATTCTGTGATAAAGAAATAAAATAATTAACTTCAAATATCGAGATACAAATGAATCTAAATTTATAATTAGAATATTTTTTGGTGTTTTTTGAAAAACTTTTACCGCTCTCATGAAATGATGTGAACTGTTTTTCCGTCCTGGATATTGTAATCATATACAACATTAACATAAGATTTATTATTGCAAGCACAATTATTCTGTATATTATTCTTGTCAAAAAGGTTGTGTAAATAAAAATATAACACCACTTTGCCTTTTTATTTAACAGAAGTTTTTCCCTCTTGCCTATAGAATATAACAGAATAGTTTTTTTTATTGACCATTTATATACAATAAGTACATTTGGTAGCCATAAAAATATAAAATCATTAATCGTTATATATATAAAAAACCTAAATAAATACTATTCATTTCATCGCTATTTGCCAAATAAAAAACTCTTATCTTGCCGATAAACGGAACAGTCTACCTGAACCTAGCCATAAACACAAGCCATGGTATGTTTTGAGATTTTTTATTTGGTAAATAGTGATGAAATAAACTATAATCAAAAGATCAACATTACACCAAACATACATTGGATAAAAATTCATCAATACTGTAAAAGCATTTGATGATTAAGAAATTTTTTAAATACAGATAAAAAGCTTTACATATAATTCCTAATATTTTCATTTTTGATGTACTTATCAAGTTTATTATCTAGGCTGTTTTGTATCCGTAATATATAATCTCGATAGTTATTCTATCAAATCTCTAGCATATTTTGTATAATGTTGGTGTACGTTAGAATTTGTAGATTGTGCAAATTTTTGTGGACTAGCAAATGTGATTCCCCTGGGTGCAGACATGCTAGGGGTAGTAGACAAGAACTACCCTCAATTGCATTAGTAAGTCGTTTATATAAATAAGATAGACTGGGCATAAAACAGGTCCTTGCGGTACACCTCCTTCAGATAACGGAACAGACTCGGAACCTTCAATATACTTGAATAAAAGGCAATCTTCATATGCATTTCCCAGTGTATTTCATAAAAATCAATAGAATTTATTTTACTGATTTTGTTTCTTCTGTATAGCTATATAAGACCCTCCAAATATGCTAATACTCTTGTCTTATATTCTCCAACAATTCATTATGTTATGGCAGTCTTCGTGGTACGTGTAGCAAAGTGATACTAGTGGTTATGTTGTTGCTATAGCTACGTTTATTTAGAATAAATGAATAGCGAGCAAGCTAGTACCAAAAGTAGAGACAATGTTTCAAGGCAAGATGGGCGAATCGACTGATCGAAAAACTTATCCCAAAAGCCGATAGCCTGGCGCGATTATTACCAGACACTACTTGTCATAAACCATTAGACTAATCTGCAAGGGTTTTAACAAGGAGAGCTGAGGCAGTAAATCACGTAACTTATTGCCTCGGATGATCGAATTTTTACCTCTTAGAAACAGGTGTGTCCTGGTTACGAATACTAGCACAATATACAAGGGTTTCTACTTCCATAATATTTACAAAACATCAAACTAATATATTCAAATACCATCACGGGCTGTCAATAGGCGTATGTGAAGCCACATGTGCCTACAATGTTATTAAAAATTTTCAATAAAAAAAGTTGTTTTGGAAATACATACCAATTATTTGTCAGGAGTAAACTAAATGATCAGATTTTAAATTATTAATAATATTAGTTACATATGTTATTTTATAATAACATATAATGTAGATGACAGTTTAAATATAATAATATTGTTTATGTAGAAATTATAAATATCTTG
The DNA here is from genome assembly GCA_037954035.1 of Rosalia funebris. NCBI lineage: Eukaryota > Metazoa > Arthropoda > Insecta > Coleoptera > Cerambycidae > Rosalia > Rosalia funebris. The sequence goes on along the minus strand of JAZFAV010000010.1, from coordinate 3,262,405 downwards.
TTTTATAGAAAAGTTGTTTTCTGCCAAAAGTAGTGAAAGGGTTACTAGTAGCAGTAATGTAACTGAAGAGTATTATTTGGTAAGTATAAATATTAATGCACTACTGCCTTAACAAATAATTAACAAGCAGTAGAATATTAATTCTTAAAAATAATGTCTGAAGTCAGTTGCAAACTATTCCTTTCAAATATATACAGTGATTTTTTTTTTTTTCAAAAACGTAAAAATCAGTTATAGGCATAAGATACCAAATGCAGATGCACAATTTTACCTCCTAGCCAAGATAACCATCCTTCCCTAAATTATTTTAAGTCATCCTTCCACGGGAGTTGAGTGAATCCTGAAATTGATTGAGTGAATTAAAATCTATTGAATAAATTTGAATTTTACCTGTAAAGATACCCACCACTCAGCGTCTAGATTAATTAATTTTAGAGTCGAACAATTGAAAATTGGATATAATCGAGAGTGGTGAATTTTTCGGATTAAGGACCCACGATGGATATCGAAAAATAAAGCAACCCTTGGAAATTTTAAGCAGAATGACATGCTGTATTTAAGCCCAGTTAAACGGAAATTGTAAATGTACTTTTTGGTATAACTTTGACTTTTTTTTTTAAATAGATGTCAAAAGTCTGATATTGTTGCAGTGTAAGGTCAACAGAAAAATTGTAAAAATGATAAAAAATTGTCAAGTGCACATTTTCAAATGAAGCATCAAATTAATATCACCTTTTTAATCTCTTATAAGAATGATCTTGGGGTGTTCACTCTCATTTTGTTTTCCTTTATATCAGTTTTTTCAAGCCAGTTCAAAATAGGCGCAGAATGTACAAAAAATGGGAATAAAACAAAATTAAAAAAGAAAAAAAATTGCTGTTGAAAAAATCTGAAAAATTCAATTTTCAGTTGTATATTCGATTAACTTCAAAATTGGATAATCAGTTTATTACTATATTGGTCCCAGAATGTTGGGCATTTTAGCAAAGTTCCTTCCCTTCCCTTTAAGGAAACGTGCAATAAGAGATAGTACCCCTCTCAATATTTTCTGAAAAGTATTTCTCTTGTGACAAGTATTTAGTTGTATCAGAAATATGTATTTTATGCACGGGATATTCGCATTGTCAGCATATATTGCAGCTCCCTTCTTCATTCTTCTTTTTTCCGAAACATGGAAAAATAATATTTAAATGTTAAGAAATATAAAATATGTATATGTTTATGTATCGTTTTTGCTATTCACTACATAAAATAAATAATACAAACTAAATCAAAAAGAGGAAAAATAGCATGTACACAGATGAAAATCTTTTGAACAGCATTTAAATTTTGACTAAGACTTCTTGCGGTTGCATGTAATAGCTTAAAATATTAAATATAGTGCAAAAAATAGAATATATATATATATATATATATATATATATATATATATATATATATATATATATATATATATATATATTATATACATGTAAATAGCGACAATACACATGTGAATAAGCCAATGAATATTAATAAAATATGAAAAGATATCAACTTTACCCGTAGTACACTCGTGAAAATCTAAGGCCTATATAAGCAGAGTTGCTCAAAAAAAATGCCTCTTCTGTTGAACTCCCTTGTTCTTTTAGAAATAGCTGAATATACACCAGTAAAATCATTTACATAACAACAGATTTCAGGTGTGTTAAAACATTCGATGTAGCCAATATATCCTTTATACTTGTATTACTTTCTTAACCTAGTATTATCTGCAGGGTTTGACTTTGTAATATTTTAAAGCAGCCAATATATTTTTAATTATACAAATATAAAACAGTAACTAGTAAAGAAGTAACAATAGTGAGGTAGTAGAATTGTAAAGGTTTCAACTGTCTATGGATTTACCAGCTAACACTTCTAGAACTCTCGTTTTTAATTTTTTACATTCATAATTTATATTGCTGTTAAATATTACTTCATTTCAATTCCATTCCCAAGTATCGAATTGCATTAACCATTTCTACATTCAGATTAAATTTTATTGCATTTGTGAATAAATAAATAAACTCCCTGCATAAATGTTCGTTTTTGAAATATTCAATTTTACTTTATTTACTTTCCTCTCACAACAGAAATTTGTTGATTCACGTTCATTTTAGAAGCATTTAGTAAGGTGAATATGAATAAATATAATTTTCTTGCGCGGTGGTAAATCTAAAAAATACATCATCAATAGGTGCGGTTTAGTTTTCAAAAAATTAGTGATATATCTATATATACTCCAATTCAGTAGACACATATTTTTCGTATGTCACCTTTTCTCTTCTATTGTACATATCCAGGAATTCTCAAGAATTAGTCATTTTTTTTACAGGACTACTTGACTTTTATTTGGAGTCTAAATTGGCATGGATGTTTATAGGTATGACCAGATCCTCTGAGAGTAAATTATCCCACAATAATTACCTCGCAGAAGATCTCTAAGTTCCCTGGATTTATCTAGTCATGATGCCAATCGCTTGGACCTGACCTGCATTGTTAGGTCGGGTAATCCCAGCATAGGTTTGCTTCTCACACCCCTTGGTTGTGTGGGTGTATCCACGTGATTGTGTGGGTGTTAAGTAGAAGAATACCTTGTGCTAAACAGCATCAAAATAAAGATGAATAAAATATAATAAAAACATAGTCTCGAAACATTTTTACCATGTTCCCTTAAAACTAGATCATTTTAATTTTTGAAGCAATGTACTTATATGGATACCCGTTACCATACCCTCATCAAATATTTCTTTCTATTTACGTTATAAGGCACTTCCATAACTATGATTTTATCTAAACTCAAATTAGTACTCGCATGTTAATTGATTATTTGGCACATAGTTTGCAACCCTTAATCACAGTAAAAATGACATTGTTCAGACACCTCTATGGGAGAATATGATCCATCAATGTTGTAGAGGCGGAATAGTGGTGCAGTTTTTAGTTCTGCATCAGACAACTAACCTGATATAGACTATATTGCCTATACTACCTCATACTATCATATAAGAAAAAACAACAAATCTTATTAACTATTTTTGGCTGAGGCAATAAAAGGACAAATCTAGTATTTATTTATCTCTGAATAAGAAATTATTAATCTTATCAATTTTGAAACCTATATAAAATTTAAAGTTTGTTACAAGACACAATAGAGATCATAGGTTACCCATTAATGTAGACGTGGGGTAAAGTGCCTTTTATTAGTTCTACATCAGACACCTGACAGAATATCCACAATATTCTTTATATAACTGCATCATATTATCATATATATAAAAAAAAAAAAACAGTAAATCTTACGTTTAACTGTCTTTGGCAGAGAAAATAAAAGAACGCATCTAATATTTATTGTTTGGTTGTGAATAAAAAAATTGACATTACTGTCATCAATTCTGAAACCTATAAAATGTAGTTTAAATTCATTTTAGGTGTACTTTCAATGCGAAAGAGAAGTTTGTTTATTATGAGCAAAATTATTGCTGTCCATCAATAGATCTTAAAAAAAAGTGACAAATACTGTTATGTGCACTTTATTTGTATTACACTTTGCAACCTAAACAATACCCAAATATGTTATTAAAAAAAACTATATATTTTTTATTGATAACTAAATAAGCCTTCTTCTGATCATATATTTATTTTTAATTAACTAAAACTCCTCTTAAAGTAAACTAAAATTAATTATATATGTGGCATCCCAAACAAATGACAAATTCATAAATAACATTATGATGACTAAGTTTGAAATATTAAACTGTGATTACGATAATATCAGGATCAGAATGTGACCTCATATAATTAATAGCAAAAAATGACCCATGAACAAAAATGTATTTAGCAATACTAATCATTTTTCTACTAATCATTGAACATTATTACTAAATTGGGCTTTAAGATTTGAGTGAATCTGAATTTGATGAGTCATTTGGAATTTCCTAATTATAGGTACACTGGGTTAAAAAGTATTGGCACACCCCACTTTTTTCTTAAATCTCAAAAATATAAAGGTGAATTTTTAGATACTAAATTTATTTAAAAATTAGCATCCAATTATTAACATTAACAATAGATTGAGTGAATTAAAAGTGTAATAAGAATAATAAATAAGATGAATTTCCAAGGGCCAAGAACGTATTGGCATGGTAAAAAATTGTTTTAAACAAGTTCTTAAAAATTTTATTTACACTTTAATATTTTTTACCATACCATTTGCATCAATTACGGCCTGAAATCTTCCTGGCATTAAGGATACAAGGTTCTGGGTTATTTCAGGTCCAGTTTTATCCCATTCTTGTAATAAAACCATTTGTAGCTAGTTTCGAAAAAAAAATACTTTTTTGGATCTTCAAGTCCAGCAAGTACCACAGATGTTCTATGGGATTTATATCTGGGGCCTGGGGTGGAGTTTTGATTTGTCTATGAACATTATAGCCACCATTCCTTTGTGTTATTGGTGGTGTGCTTTAAATCATTATCCTGCTGGAAGATAAAATGTGTCTCTAATGTCCATCTTTTCAGTACTGTTCAAGTTATGGTGCACTTGTCTGCATTCATAGTACCTTTGATGAAACTTAGGTTTTCAACACCATTCCATGACGCAGCCCCAGACCAAAACGCTCCAGCCACCATGTTTCACTATTGCACAACTCATTTTAAATGCAGCATATGGTTATCTCAATATATACATATTTGCGACCGTCAGAGCCGAAAATATTGAACTTGTGAAATAAGAAACGAAAAACTGCACTTGAGAAAATCAAATGCTGCATTTAATTCAAATTTAAGTTTCAATAAAAACCTTTACCATGCCAACACTTTTTTTGACCCTTGAAATTCATATTCTTATTTTTAATTCACTCAATATATTGCTAACAAAAATTAATAGTTGGATGCTAGTTTTTAAATAAATTTAGTGTCCAACAATTTACCTCTATATTCTTAGGATTTAAGAAAAAAATGCCAATACTTTTTTGACCCACTGTATTACATCCTAATTCAAGTAAGTGTTGGTTTTTAATTAGCATGAATTTAAAACATTATTTAATATTTTGGTAAATGTAAACTCTGTTTCAAGAATTATCAAGTTATAGAGCAGTAAAAATGGTAAAAACTTAACTCTTAACACTTTACATTTACTATGGACATTTAATAACTTAAATATGGTTTATATAAATGAAAATGAAGATTAACATTTATTAAAAGAAAAAAAAATTACATGGTCATAATCAAAAACAGAAAACTTTATACTACATTAATAATAAATAACATACGAACCCCTTGCTATAACCAATTTAATAATTTACAAAAAGCTAATAAAACTTTTCTATTTATGGATTTTTAAAAACAAAGTTGATTATGAAAATATGCCCAGTGAAAGGGAGCAAAAAATATGTAATTATAGATCTGTATCACGAATTCTGGACAATTTTTCATATATCATCTTTGGAAGAAGTTCGTGTTAACGTAGAATTTTAAGACCTTTAATTTTCTGAGCCTTTTTTCCTTTGTCGCCTGTAGAAGCAGCTTCTCTACTGTCAGTTGCCATTACTTCATCTGTACCATCTGATCTCTCCTGCAATTGTGTCTTTAAGGTTTTCTTAATATTTACTATTTCATTTTCTATATCGCATTTCCTTTGCATAGATCGAGTTTTCTCTGTATTCGCTCTGTGAATTTGAGTTTCAACACAACTTAGGACTCCCTCACAAGCTGAACACCAATCTTGCAGGCAATTAACTATTACATTTATATCTTCTGCACGAATATCTCTACCTATAGCATAATCTATTTCAAGTTGGCTATTCTTCTGATCCAGTTTACCATGTATAATATCTGCATATATAGCTTCGATGATTAAGTCCTCTAGATCTCTTACATTTTTAATATCCAATTCAATCAACAATATATTATATGGAATACATTTTGATTTTGTGGCTAAAGTTACAATTGTAAGATGCTGCAGTTTTTTCTTCTGTGCAGACGTTAACTCCAGAAAATTTTGTTTATTAGCTAAATAATCCTTGTAAGTTCCATACGCAAATAACTCCAAAGTATGTGAATATTTCTTATCTGGACCTGCAGCTAATTCAGATATATTTGGCATATCTAATAGTTCACCAAAGACATATACTCCTGGAGCATCCAACACTTGTTTTATCAACTCTAAACGAGCTGCCCCTTTAACAGTTTTTGCTAAAATGACAAATTGTTCCAATGCTGTACCGGATAAGGAGTTTTTATCTACAACCATGATAATAGCCTTTTATACCAAATGGACCAGAAATTTTTGAAATCCTATGAAACTGATTTGTGTAAAACTTTTAAAGATTAAACATTTTATTTTCTATTAACACAGAACACCAAATATAGCTGTCAACCTTGTCAACTTATTTCGATAGAACACCAAAAATAGATTTCAATCCAGATTTGAATCATTAAACCATAGAATATTTATAATCCTTATAATAATACCAGTGAATTATCAATACAGAATGGTATATATCTAGCGTTTTCGCTTTACCACGCACTTCCAGTGAGCTGTCATTTCTTATTTAGGTTTGTATTTGATTCAACACCCCTGTTTTAAATGACTATGTATAGCTTATGTTGGGAATTGATCTAAATGAATATGAATCTATTATCATTCTCACATACCCCTACCATTCAGAGCAAATCATCTGTCACATCCTTTTAAACTACGTTTAAAAATAGAAAATGACATGCATTATAATAATCAGCTTACAATGTACTATACACTTCATTGCTATTTGCTAAATAAAAAAAACGATAAACGGGAGAGTCTACCTGAGCCTAGTCATAGAAACAAGCCAAGGTTATGTTTCGAGATTTTCTATTTGGCAAATAGCGATGAAATAAACTATAGCTTCAATCTGTAAATGTTGATATCATATCGTTTATACAAGAACGGTTTTAGAATAGTAATTGGTTGTATTATCAAATTTAGTTTATTAAACTTTGAGTTATCTTTTAATGTAGTTAGAGCAGAATTTCAATATTGCTAGAGAGTCACAAATTAGTTTTTATTTGTTTTGCAGTGTGTTGAATAATAGGAGCACCTGGAATGTCGTTCGTATTAACAAGTGTTCAAACAATAGTGTCGTAGTTAATAACTGTGCTATAAGGTGTATTTATGTAGGCCTTTTGGATTGGTTGATTTCGAGAGATCAATAGGTAAAAACCACGCTCTGCTGCTACATGAACATTTGGATTGGCTCGCAGTTCTTCTAGAACTTTCTGGATTGAGTTGGAATTTGGTCGCACTGTTCGGGTTCACTTGGTTGACTGACTATTAGTCGCTTGTTATTGCTGACTGACTATTGCTCGATTTGCTATTGACTATTGCTTGTTATGACTGACTATTGCTCGATTGCTTGAATAAACTAATAGTGACTCCTGTTATCTGGTGCTTGGTGTTTATACTCGATGGCTTCTTCTATAAGCTGTTGCATTGATTGAAGCATACTATTGATTTTTTGGACTGTCTACTTCTGCAGGTTCCACAGCACTTTTGAAGATGATGTTGTGGCCTGTTTAGCGGTGGTTTGTAGGTCTTTTGTTTATTTCGTGGAATTCGAATTGCTTCCTGGTGAAATTGATGGTATCTTGAAGTGGCAAACAATGGTGTTCAATAGTTCTTAGTTGGCTATTTACGTGATGGCTTGAGGTCTACGTGATTTTTAGCTGGCTGTAGAAGGCTTAAGGTTTTTTTCTTAATGCTTAAGGAAGGCTTTTTTCACCCTTTTATGGGATATTATATATTATCTTTTTCTTTACCTCATTTAATTTCAGTTGTTGGATGTTGATTGATCGATTTAATTTTAATGGCTAATAATTATAGAGAAAATACAAGTTTGCTGTTGAAATAAAAAATAGGTACTGAAAATTTCATAAAACTAAATAGTTTAAAAATTTTAAAACCATTACGTTTTAAGGAAACAAGTAGCGCGCACAAAAAAATACATGGCAAGAAAGGAATATCTAAATGGACAACGGTTACCGCCAAATAAGCGATATAGCTTTATATATGTAGTCTTAGGTAGGTACAATATTATTTGCTATTCTGTGCTTCAAATAAAAATTGAATTGTGTTCTATATTGTTAATCTTTGGCAAAGTTATCAAAAAACATCATTTTTAGATATTCTGTGGCTATAACCTTTGTTTTTCATATAGTTCCATTGCTCTTATCCGTTTATTTATCGCTATTCCTATAATGTTTAGCGGTAATAAAATGTCTATACAGTTTTTTAAAACAATTTATAGATTTTCTCATCAATTTTCTCAACCGTTAAAAAGTAAAAAATCTAAATCTACAAGGAACACAGTAAATATTTTACATTTTTCCCTATAACCTGAAACGTAAATAGGTTCAAAAATTTATAGATATCAAACAACTTCGGGCTCTTGGTGGTTCAGGTGGAAATGGTTGTATTTCATTTTTATCATTATGGAGTAACGAATTTGCTGGACCTGATGGAGGTGATGGTGGGAATGGTGGTCATGTTATTTTTCAAGCATCTTGTGACACTAAAGATTTAAGTAATGTTCCAACCATAGCTAAAGCAGAATGTGGAGAAAAGGGTTGTAATAAAGATTGTCATGGGAAAAACGCAAATCATTGCATAATAAAAGTTCCTATTGGTACCATTGTAAAAAATGCAGAAGGGTTGGTTGTAGGTGATTTATATACCGAGGGGTTAATGTTTGTGGCTGCTAGAGGAGGGGCAGGAGGAAAAGGAAATCATTTTTTTATGACTGCTACAGAACAAGCTCCAAAGATATGTGAATATGGAGCAGAAGGTGAAAACTTGGAGTATACTGTTGAAGTAAGAAGTATGGCTCATGTTGGTCTGGTATAGAAAAAGTATATGGGTTATTGTAACTTAATATTAATAGTAATTATTATTTTCAGATCGGATTTCCAAATGCAGGGAAAAGTACATTGTTAAGAGCTATATCAAGAGCTAGACCTAAAGTAGCTCCTTATCCATTTACAACATTAAAACCTCATTTAGGAATCATCCAATATGATGATTATGAGCAAATTGCTGGTATGTCTCTTATATATCTCTTGGAGAATAGAAGATATATAAAATAGAGAATTTGTGAAAATATAATCATAATTTATTACAGCCCTTCGTTCTAATTATATATTATTTTAGTTGCTGACCTTCCTGGCTTGATTCCTGATTCTCATAAGAATAAGGGTTTGGGAATACAGTTCCTAAAACATGTAGAAAGGTGCATGGCACTTTTATATATTGTTGATGTATCATTACCAGATCCTTGGGAAAATCTAAATGTGCTACATCATGAATTGTCACAATTCAATGAAACCCTTAACGAACGGCCACAACTAGTTGTAGCTAATAAAATAGATGTTGCTGATACAGAAGGTAAAATTCAACAGTTAAGAGAGCGAACTGAATTAACGGTTGTACCTATTAGTGCTAAGTTAGGAACAAATTTGTTAAGCCTCTTAAGGGAGATTAGAATAATTTATGATAGAAATAGAGAATTAGAAAATAAAGAATAAACTTATTGAAGAGTTTACTTTATTTAATATATTTAATTATCTCGATATGGTCCATGTGGTCCATGATTAATCCATGATTGCCATCCAACCTTGTTCTGTTTCTTTATTTAATTGTTGTGAATTTTGTTTTGTTGCTTGCTGCACGATCGTTTGTGCTGCTTTCCTTTTCCAAGGGTTTGTGGTGAGGATGAGGTCTAGTACAAATCTAGGTTCAATCTTAACTTCAGCTTTTCTCAATTCTAATTGTACCCTACGTTTATATACTGGACAGTCTGTATTACTAGCAGTATGTTGCGTGTTACAATTATTACATTTTGGTTCTTCTATGATGTCTATCGCGTTCTCTGGTTCAATGGTTACCTGCACATTTCACACATTTTGGGCTTCGGTAGCATGCCCCCACTGCTGGCATCTCCTGCATTGAGTGATTAACCTCTTATTGTCCCTTCGCTTTCACTGCCATTCAATTTTTGTGTGTATATATACTTTACATTTGTTTGTAAATGCTTCAGGGTTGTCTTGGTGTCTGTTATCACTAAATATAGCGGGATTTTTTTTGTACACGTTCTGTATATTTTTTATTATATTTAATTTGTGCTCTTCCACTAACTGGTCTTTTATATCCTCAATTTCTGGTTCTCCTTGTATACCCATTAACACAAAAGCATGGCTTTTTTCTTCATAAGCTGTAAGGGAGAGTGGGGGAATGGTGTGCACTTAAGCCAAGATAACTCCTGTATTGCATTTAGCAGCTGTTCAAAAACGTTAAAATTAGTGCTGGTTATTTTACTTTGAACATGTAATGCAATATTAGAAAAAAATGCAAGCATTAAGCCATAATTTTGAAAAATGTATAAAAGTGCATTTGCGCACGATTCCCCACCCTTGCGGGTAATCATGCGCAAATGGCGTTCGTTAAAATTAAGGTAAAAATCGTTTTTAATTTCCAACATATGTTTATTGCGAAAGGCAATATCAAAATAACTGTTACGGATATTTATAATGATAAACAGAAGTCGCATTTATAATTTTTTGGTGTATCTGCGCCTGTACACTGCATGGTTCCATGAAGAACATAACACACATCGGTACTATAATTCTCGTCCTTGCCAACTTCATCACAGATATAACATTTTTCGTTAGGTTCTGCAGGTTTCTCAAGGGGTGGTGGTATAAAACTGAAATCGGCATCATCCAACTCGTCATCATCGCAAATATCGGAAATATTTTCTGATGACTCTGAATCAGATGATGGAGCAGTTGATTCTATCTTTGGTTTCTTTTTTCCTTTCTTTCTGTCTGGACAACCATCGTCAAAACATCTACACACAGTTCCTTTTCTGACCGTTCTTTCTTCTCTTAATCTTATCTTTTCTTGGAGTGCTTCTAATTTCTCTCTGATAGGTGTGCTTGTAAGTATTTCTGACTGTTGCTTATCACGAAACTTTCTTTTCGATTCGCTTTTAATTTTTCTCTTTGGTATTGGACCTAAAGCAAAAAAGGAGTTATCTTTAGATGTAAATGGCTGAGGGTTTCTTTTTGAGCAAGAGCAAATGCAACTGTGGCTTTACTATTTGGTTCAGGTGTTGTAGGAGTGGTATATCGTTCCAATGTTCCTTCTATTACCAACACTTACTTCGTTCGTAGGCGCAAAATCATCTTCATGAAATTTATCTGGATCAAGTGGAAATATTCCAGAAGTGCGAAAACTGCCTTCTCCATTGTAGCTACTTTCATGAAAGCTTTGTTTAGAAGTTCAGCTACATCATACTCGGTAATTTTTTGATGGCCTGTGGTGGACAAGTAAAGGTCATATTCCCTAAAGAGAGCGTTCTTTAGAGGACTGAAAAAGGTCAAATCCAATGGCTGCAGATGATCTGAAGTATGTGGCGGAAGGGATACCATATGAATATTATTTTGTTTACAAAAGTCATGCTGGAATTGAGATGTGGCTGGCATGATTGTCTAGAATTAGAAGGACAGGATCGGTTGCAGTAGGTTTTACATATTTTTCAAAATGGGTCAACCATTCAATAAAAAGTTCAGTATTGATCCATCTGTTTTTTGAATATTTGTACAACGCCCCAATCGGTCCATTTTTTTTTTTTGAAGAGTGAGATAGCATTCTTTGTCTGGGGTAAATCAGCACGGGGAGGGGGGGGACATATAATATTCTGCGGCACTCATACAAAAAACGGCAGTAATTGTTGTTCGGTGGAAATAGCAGCACCTATTTTTTTGGCACCCTTAGGTCCGTAAACCTTTGGACATTTATTTTGCACCCTAGTGATGCCAGTTTCATCTATATTAAAAATTCTATTCGGTTCAAATTTATATTTTTTCCATAAGAGTCTATAGATTAGAATAAAATATCTAAACTGAGTCTTTATTAAATGAGGCAATCCTATTTAGGCTGGTTCCTTCAGGTTGTCTTAACGTTATCTCAGAAGTTCTTTTTAAAAAACCATAAAGCCAGTCTTTATGCCAATTTTGCCAGCATAATATAATTTCGTAATTCTAGTTCTATTTCCGCGGTAAAAGCAGCCGACTATTTTTACACGACGCGGTATGCCGCGGGTGGTTTGCCGGTGCGATATCGCGTTCAAGCTTTTAAACCTGAGCGGTTGTTTGCCGCGTATCACATAAATAGCAGTAGTGCACGATTCCAGAGTTGCCAGAATAGTTTCATCAGTATAGCCTCGCGAACTAGTGATAATGGAAAAAAAGCGTGTAGTTCTTTTATCATTACTTTAAGTTTTTACTTCGATTTAGATTGTTCGAAACTACCTAGAGATGGCGTTTGGTAGCAACGTCTACTAGATGTGAGCTTCTTCTGTCAAAGGTATACTCGTTTACACTGCACTGACGAGACCCAAGATAGAAAGGTCAAAACCGGCCTGCAGTTAACCATATCCCGAGATAGGTGACACTTTGCATCTTTCTTGTGGTTTGGGACAATCACTGTATTTTAGTGCTAACTCTGTTAGATAAAAATACGGCAAATTTTGTCATCTAATTCAGCGCTCGGCGTTTGGCATATAGCGAGGAGAATAGCTGTTTTGACATAATTTGTTTAGTCCATATTTTATAAGGCATTTGCCTTATATAATATTATAAGGGTTGGAGTATAAAACTCCTTATTTCTGTAGTTTTTATAATATTTCACTTCAACTTATCAAACTTCTTTTTCTCTCCATGTTCCATTTGTTCAAAATTTGACTCCAGAATACAACATATTTCAGTCCAAGCTTTATCCTCTCACTCCCTCTATCCCAAAGGCATGGACGCATCTCTACGGCTTCAATTAAATTAATTGGTTCAAAATTAACGGTCTTTTTTTTTCGACACATTTCACTACTATTCTGAAAATCAATATATACCTAGCTAGCAACTGCGGAATGACTGAATCGCTCCTCGGCCGCGGCGTGTGTAAAAGAACCCATATCATTCGATAAGCGTTCACTATCCGAGTCGGTTTTTTATCGCGCGATGTTTGACCGCTAATCGCGCGTCAACGCGGCTTGTCGCGCGTTAGCTCGATATTTCCGCGCCGCGTGTGTGTAAAAACATTTTATTGTATTAACCATATATTTAGGAGTACGCGATATCGCGTCGGCAATCCGCTCGCGGCATACCGCGCCGCTTCTGCGTCGTGTAAAAACATTCTTACGTCCTAGACGTGGTGCGGTAAGTGACTGTTCTAACAGTTTCTTTCGTAAGGTTAATTCAGGAATATTGAAACACCTAGCTGCTTCCCTTTGCTTTTTGTCTTCATTTTTAACTGCATTTATCGCTTTGGCGAAATCTTCAGGCGTGTAAGAAAGAATTTTTTGAATGCAATTTCTTGGTATCTGAAACAAAACAAAATATTATATGTGGGGTAATCATGCGCACCAACGGGCACCATTACCCCCTGCATAGTTGACGTACTAACCTCATTATAGAAAAAAGGGAATGGAGTAACTAGACAAATTAATGAGCTAAAATTTGCACAAAACAATACGTTTCTAGCAAATTGTTAGTACAAACTAATTAGATAAGATTTGTGGATTTACCGTCTTGTTTTATAACACCTGGAAATTATAAAAACAAACACAAATTTCGATAAACGACAGTCACTGCTTTCACGTGTATGGGACTAACGCGAACCATAAAGTAAATAATTTACAACACAAGTCTGAGAGAGCAGCACCATCGGGAATTAGCCGCGTTATTTGAAATGCTTTAGTGCGCACAATTACCCGCCGCGCACCACTCCCCCACTCTCCCCTATATGTGTGGAATTCCACTTCTTGTTGAATTAGGCGCTGCTTATACGATTTGTACTCCTCTGCATCTTTTATGCTCAAGATTGTAGTTTTCTGGGCGCATTTGACAAAGAAACCTTTTGTAATTGATTTATGTCGCTGACGAATTCTGCCTGTTTTTTTGGTACACCTTTTAGGACTATTGGTGGGTTGTGTTTTATATTCTTTATTGGTTTTTGGGCACTGTTTGCGTTTTTTTTTTACTTTCCCTGTTATTTGTTGTCTGTTATCTTCCATTTCTTCCTGTCTTTCTAACGTCCCGTATCCATTACTTATTTTATACTTTGTGTGGATAATATATGTATCTAGCTTAGATAGGTAAAGGTAGATAACCTTTCTAGCTTGGTCTAAGTTTAAAAAAGAAATTATACTCAACTGCCGGCCAACGAATGTACTGCTATTTAATAATAGGCTTTTTCATGGAGATTTTGTGCGCATGCACCGCTTGACGTCATCAGACGCCATACTGTTTCGATCACATTTCATAAAATAGCATTAGTCTGCACAAGAATTTAATAATTTTCTATTAAATATTACAGAAAATTGCTCAAATTTCTAACAGCTTAATAGTTTTTTATCAGAATAATTGTAAAAAAATTTAAAATTAATTCGCCATGTCGAAGGGGAGTTTAAAACGCTGTTGTTTTGGTGTGTGTAATAGTGACAGTCGCTCAAAATCTTATAAAAATGATTGTATATATTTCTTTTTGTCTTTTCTTTCCTAAGCCGTGTCTGGAGTACAGAAAACAACGTCTAACGTGTTCGAGAATTAAGCACGTAAGACGTTCTGAATAATGCGGGAAATGTGATTTGTGGGTGCGAGCGTGTTGACGAAGCGATGGGAGATTTTCTACGATTGACTATTTGTTCCCATTATTTCGAAGGTGAAAGTGGTCCAAATAATGTCAGCGAAGTTCCCTCTGATCAGAGCGAAACGAAAATTGAAAAGGTATTTTGGAAATTAAACTTAATCTAACTCTGAAAGTTATGATTATAAAAAACATATTTATATTTTACAGAAAGTAAAAAAAAGAACCAACTTGTTCGAGAAGTACAAAACACTAAAAAAAGGAAATACCGATTCTGTTATTAAGAAACAACAAATAGAAATCACAAACAGCAACGTTGAAATTTTGGAGCAGGTTTGTTGTTCTTAATCAAGTAATAATGATTAAAACTGAGTTTTAATCATCTCCAGATGACGCCAACTTTGTTGGCGAAACGCGCGTCGAGTGTGTAGTGTTTTGTGGAAAATTCAGTTAGTGTTATCTTCACACCAAAGGTTCCAACCTACTCCAGTATTAATATTCTATCCAAGTGCAAACCAAAAACTGTCAAGGACAGTTCTGTCATTTGTAATAACAATTATAAAACCAAGAAGACTATTTTAGAGAACAGGAGACATAACTCGAGTGGTGGGGGTAGCACGAAAAGCGTCCGCACTATGATCACGTGGTGTGCTTCATCATGGCAGTCATTGAGTAGAATCGAGCGAGGTTATTTTTGTTTTCTGTGTATTAAGAGTTTCCAGTTTTTCTGTTGAATATGTCAGAAGCGTCGAGATACTGTTGCGTTGCGAATTGTTCCTGCAAAAGCCCTGATCATGGCTCAATGGAACCCGACATTTTGATAGTGTGAGAGAGAAACCTCGATAGACAAGGAAAAACAGCATGCGCAGATCCCGCGCGTTTCTACGCGAGCCTGCCATATTGCCGACGTTTTTTTGAGGAGCTATGTCTCCTTCCTCTCTAGTCTTCTTGTATAAAACATTCAAACTTCACATATAGATAATGTATTCCCACTATAAGTTGCCAGTTAGCTGATGACCTTGTGCTATAACAATCAGCATATTATTGTCCAGTATAATATTGTGTATCTTGCGTAAAAGCAATATGTACCCAGTATTAAGCTGACAAATTGATATAGTTGAAAATCATTGCATGTATTCTGGATGTTATATGATAAATATATCATAATATGATATATTTTTTTATTTATTTTTAGTAATATGTCCTTTGATTTGTTAAATGCATAATTTATTTTACAAAATATTTCACCATTAGAAATGTATTGCTTAGTCCCACTGTCGATTGTTATGTGAAGGAAAGATGGTAACTCTGTGACATAAAAATTCATGATAAAAAGTTTATTAAAAAAAAATTATTAAAAGATCGCATAACACTGTCAATAATTTAACCAGTAACCCTTCTTGCTAGGCATAGAATGGCAGACAAGATAACTAAGAATTAAAGCTTAACACTTTTCAGCTTAACTCATACAAGCTTGGATTCTGCAAATTTTCTTGCGAGGTTTAAAATATCATTAACATCAACCGAGTTGTTGCCAGAGGCTTGGGCAGAATCGGGTTTGCCACCTCCTTTCCCTCCTAATTTCTTTGCTACTTCTTGTACCCACTCATTGGCTTTTAAACCACGTTCTATAGCATCCTTAGGAACTGAA
Source organism: Rosalia funebris (assembly GCA_037954035.1). Taxonomy (NCBI): domain Eukaryota; kingdom Metazoa; phylum Arthropoda; class Insecta; order Coleoptera; family Cerambycidae; genus Rosalia; species Rosalia funebris. The sequence continues at coordinate 3,246,059 of JAZFAV010000010.1, read as the reverse complement.
GACAAACAGAAAATTTTATTTGAATCTTGATCCAATGTTAAGAATAGCGCAGAAGTGTTAGGACTTAATGATCGGACTTGTTTCAAAGCAGTATCTAAGGCTTTAGTGTTGTTGAAAGCCTTGAGCTCTTTTACTAAAATAGGTAAATTGGGATTCTCTTTCACGAAGTCTCTGATTTGTTCAACGACTTTATTGGCGACTGCTGCCTTGGCAGCACGGTCCTTGTCGTCTAAAGCTTTCTTTAAACTTTTCAAAGTATTCCGAATTTCTTCTTTTTTCCAATAAGGTATAATTGCTTGAGAAACTTCATCAGTAAGCTCCACGATTTTTTTCACATGTTCTTTAGACTTAACACATTTTTGATCTGCGTCTATCAAAGATTTGATATCCCCAAGTCGTTTTTCTAATAGTTCATTCCTCTTTAATGCTTTCGTTGCTTCGGGTCCTGTTAAAGCAACAATCCGTCTAATTCCCTTAGCAATAGCTTCCTCACTGGAGATCACGAAATCTCCAATATGTCCAGAGTATTGGACGTGGGTTCCACCACAAAATTCAATGGAAGTAGAATCACCAGCAGGTCCCAAAGGATCTGCCTCCAGCTGTTCTACTGGGATACCGACTGACACTATTCGTACAGGGTCAGGATAAGTTTCTTCAAAGACAGCTCGAAGCCCCCGAACAGTTTTTGCTATAGCCAGACTGGCCTCCTTAGCATACACTTTCTCATTTTTCGATATGAGTTCCTTCGAACTGATCTCCGTGTTTTTAACTTGATCTGTAGATAGTGCCCCTTTATTGGTGAAATCAAAACGAAGTCTATCTGGTGCTACTAACGAACCTCTCTGATCAGCTTCCGTTCCTAATACCTTTCTGAGAGCATAATTCAGTATATGCGTTCCAGTATGGTTGCTCATAATTAGTCGCCTTCTAGCTGTATCGACATGCAGGCTAACTTTGTCACCCTTTCTTAATACCCCTTCCAAGCTGCCAATGTGAATAACGTAACCTCCTCGAACCTGAACATTTTTTACAGAAAATTCGACGCTTTCATCTCCTACTTTAACGAAATAACCAGTATCATAAATCTGTCCACCTTGTTCAGCATAAAAATTAGTTTTGTCAAGCAGAACACCACATTCTTGGCCAGGCTCAACTTGATCTATAAACTCTTTATTGTATCTTAAAGCAATGACGATTGCTTCACAGGGCTGAAAAGTGTATTCAGCATCCATATTTTTATTGGAATCATAGTGATACTTAAAGGAATCATCTGTTGGTGGTACACCTTTTTCCTGAAGTTCGGTAATAGCATGCACATCAAGATTGATTGTATCTGCAACTCCTGCACCTTTACCCTGGAAAACAAGGTTTGATTATTATGTATCGATATGAAAATTCATATTATTGCGAATATTGAACTATGAAATATTGAAGTGAACATTAGTATATCAATTGGAGAGATAAATTTGACACTGTATATTTCCTTAGTATTTAAACATTTATTTCTATAGCTGAATGTGTGAAACTTAGACGAGACAATTGTTGAAGTCTAATATACATGCTACAGCTATTACTATTCTGATTTATTTACAAAATAAATGTATTTATCAATTATATGTTTTTCTTTAGAATTGATATTTTAATGAAAATGCAAAAGTGGCAACACCGTTTTTGATAGCATGAAGTTGAGTGGGTTTAGACTGCACATGACTGTAGATGAAAATGTCTAGTATTATGTGAAACAATATATTCCACAATATTCATTACGCGTTTTAAATTAAAACTGTGATAATATTTTGTAATACTAAACTTCGACAAAAATATTGCACTTTCAGATGTTATTTAATTTTACAGTAATACATCCTTATTTTCATCTTTCACAATTTTAATAAACTAGGTATTGTCACAGGATTTCAAGAAATAATTATTTGAATAAAAAAAAATTAATATACCACGTTTTTAAAATGGACTAAAAAGTATTAAATGATTATTTGAATATACTATACAGAGAAAACTTTTATCAAATTACACCTCGTCAAAGTTTTTCACCAGGAGACAAAAATGACCCCTCAACAGAAAGATCATCTGCAAGTTACCTATACTAAGATTCTAAAGGTTCTATAAATGTAATGTCAAAATACCAGAAATATGTTTTTCACACATGGTTTTGCAAACCTTAATTCAACATCTTAACAGATTTGACTCTTGCCCAACTCATACTTTTTATCAGATAATTAACTTTCATATTGAATAAAACTTATCCAGTATTACCTGTGAGGCCAATTGAGCCAGTTTCTTTGATTCCTCGTAAGCATTCATATCAACAGTAAGTCCCTTTTCTTCGGCCATTAGAGATGTAAGATCAACAGGAAAGCCATAAGTATCATACAATCTCCAAGCAACATCTCCTGGCAGGGTTTTCTCATCCTCTAGCTTAGATATAGTCCTATTAAGTAGATTCCTACCCCTCGATAAAGTTTTTAAAAATTGATCTTCCTCCTCGTTAATGGTATCTATAATACCTAAAAATAAAATAAACATATTATTGGTATTAAATTTAAATTATACAAACACATAGTTATGTAGGTTTTGGAAGAGAAAAAACATCTACCAAATTGAACGGGCATCTTCAATAACATATACCTTGAGGGTCCTTTTTCACTTCAGGGAAGGTGTCTCCTAATATTTCTACTACAGTATTAATTAAAGTAGAGAAGAAACCTGGCTTTGCATTAAGTTTTTCAGTAGCATAACGAACTGCTCTTCTTAATATACGCCGAAGAACATAGCTGAAATTGAAAGTAAATTTCTTAATGATCAACGCACATTATATGTATAGTATACATTTTCTATATTATATCATTATAAATTATTAAACATATTTTTTATGTCAAAACTAAAACTTTCACTATTAACCGGATGTTAAATGTCAATATACATACCCTCGGCCAGTATTATCTGGATTTCCACCATCTGATAAGGCAATTGTGAGTGTTCTGGCATGATCTGCTAATACTCTATATGCCATATCAGTTCCATCTTTATCTTCATTACCCACTCTTCCTTGATATGGCGGAGCACTAGTCCCTTTCTGTATAGCTTCAAATAGAGGAACAAATAAGTCAGTATCGTAATTAGATCTTTTATTTTGAATCACGGATACCAAACGTTCAAGGCCTAGCCCACAATCAATGTGCTTTTTAGGTAGAGGTCTAAGGCTTCCATCACTCTCACGATTGTATTGAATGAATACTAAATTCCAAATTTCCAAAACGTCAGGATCATCTTGGTTGACCAGTTCTGGAACATCTCTATCTCCAATTCTGTCAAAGTGTAACTCCGAACAAGGGCCACATGGACCTGTCTCACCCATCTCCCAGAAATTATCTTTCATAGATCCTGGCAATACATGCGAAGGAGTCACTCCAAGATCAAGCCATATCTGAAATATATATTTTTGTAAGTATAGTAGGTTGATATATACATAAGCAGATATGTTTATGGGTTTTCCAAATCCAGCTCATGCACATACTGAGAAGAGAAGATTTATGATGGAGTTAAGATGGAATATGCTATGGTACTATATAGTAAGTATAACAAAAAACTATACAACTATGATACACTATATTCCAGTTGTTGAATTAGTCAAGAATATGAGATTAAAGCATTTCTCATATTACTATGTGGATATATACACGACTGCAACAGGTTAAGTTAGATTAGGAATAATTTGTTATGTATTATTGTTAATAAAAAATATGTATATAATGATTTGACGCACCTGTTTGCACTCATTATCGGGTTCCAGACCTGAGGCTTTATCTCCTCCAAAGTATGTTACATAAAGACGCTCTGCAGGTAAGTTTAACTTTTCTGTTAAAAATTCCCAAGCCCACGTGCATACTTCTTTCTTAAAATAATCACCAAATGACCAATTTCCCATCATTTCAAAAAATGTATGATGGTATACATCTTTTCCCACATCATCTAAATCATTGTGTTTTCCCCCTGCTCTAATACATTTCTGTGTATTTACAGCACGGATTACTTTTGACAAATCACTATTTGGGTCTACTGTTCCTAAGAAAATAGGTTTAAACTGATTCATACCAGCATTAGTAAACAGAAGTGTTGGATCGTCCAGAGGTATCGTTGATGATGAATGAACGTACACATGCTGCTTTTCTTTAAAGAAGTTTATATATGCGTTTCTTACTTCTTTTGCAGTCATTTGGGTATTCATTTTGTTTGATATTTGTATTAAGCACCTAAAATATATCCAATATGTTATAAATCCCCAAATCCGGCGAATAAATTTTAAGTATTTTAATGCAGATAGCTGATACGCATATAGAGATACATATGTATATACCATATGCTTCAATTTAAATCGGACATTAAATTTAAAAAAATACCAATTTCGCTTTTTTTTACGTATATTTTTGTAACTATCCAGACAATGAGTTTAAAAATGGTGCAACAACAAATAAAAATCTCATCAATCTCACCTACCTTATTCAACAATAATCGGTATTTCATAAGCAAATTATTAATTCTACTCCCGTTGCGGTACGTTGAGGTCAACCGCAATGAATGCACTTTACACTAGTGCAATACACCAATTTTAGGTTATAAAAAGGAGAATTTTTTTTATGTAGTGGAATAGGAAGTGACAGCTAGTTACCAGGACCGTAACATATTTTTCTAAATCTCAATAATTGGTGTCGATGTTAGTATAAATTACAGTAAAATGTTCAAACAAAATGTACAAATGAAAGTACAAATAAAATGTTCATATTGTAACATACCCATTCCTGTTGCAATAACAATACAACTTTAGTATTTTGAGCAATAAGAAAACGAAATATACTCGAGACGAATTATAGGTTATAAAAAAAAATTATAAAATAACCGTAGCAGTATAAGTGTGGTTCATGTTATCTATAAGCAAACACGATTTAAAATACATATATTAATATAATATGTAATACAATAGGAATATTTTTTTGAAAATAAATCTATTACTTATAAAAATTCTATAGGTAATTTAAGTCAATGCCATTAACTTACTCTAAATTTTGAATATATTATAGCACATTCAGAGAACTTAATATTACATATATATCAAAACAGTATTATGAACAGTATTAGAAATTTAAAAATAATGTAAGGGCAGGTCTTTATAAATCAGATATTTTAAGTAGATAAAAAATAAACCCGAATTATATAAGCTCATATATCATCATTTATTATTAAAGCTGGCATTTGGCGCCATCCGCCAGCTATGGCGCTTAGTGCCAGTTTTAAAATCTCTGGCACGCACGAGTTATGTAGTATGTAACATAACACATAATTCGTGCGCGGTGAGGACCTCGATGATATGCCGCTAGTGGATGGCGCTCAGTGCCAGATTTTAAAGCTGGCACTGAGCAAACAGCCATTCTGTGTTTAGTTAATATTTAACTGAAAGGCATTTGTTGGAATGCTGTGGAGTGCATTTGAGATATTTATTTATAATTTCACAAATACATCAATATTAGGAAGGTTTTACGATATTAGCAAGATGTCTAGAACAATTGATATTAAAATATATCTAAAAATATTCTTAGTTTCAAGCCTTTGTAAAAAATTTAACGCATTATAACTTAGGTTTTTTTGTTCACAGGGTATGTTATCATAGATGCATATTAAATATTCTACATATTTATTACTTTTTATAGGTGCATCGTTTATTTCTCATCATTAAAATAAATCTGAAGTGCATGTAATGAAATTGTTATAGCTATTATTTAACTTGTATAACATGTATATATCAATAATATGTGTATAATAAATACACAATTAGATGCAGGAATATTTTTGAAAAGATGCCGCCAATCAAGCACCTCTATTAATATTCATATGATTTCTTAAGATATGTATGAATTAAAATCTCGTGTTTCATTCCTATAATGTGAACGTATATCCTACGACATTTCGTTTCCCTTACATCACAATATATTTGATATACGTCTTCAGGAGCGGATTTAGAGTTTTGGAGGAACTAAGTATAGAGGCCATGTAGGCTCTCTGTTGCTTGGATGTGGAAGGATAAACTTAGAAAATAAAACGCGCAAAGAAACGCCAGCAAAGGAGAGGAGGCCCCTGGAGAACAGGAGCCTCAAGCACGTGCTTGTAATTTATACGTTAATCCGCCACTGTACGTCTTTGATTTAAGATACATTTTTTGATATTGCTGCTCATGGAGAAATATTACGGCAATTACGGCAAATATCAAAATTTATTCAGAAGACGGTTCTGTCTGAGAAATATCTGCGTTGGTCGCCCCTCTTATTTCTTAATTCTTATTGGTTAAATCCCAATAGAATTATGAGTCAATTTTTAGTCAATATAGTGTCTATTCATAAAATATTTCTGCGCTACTATCTTCTTTCTTTAAAAAAATATAAGGATAAAAAAAGTTAGTCCGTTTCCACTTAGTATCGAACCAAATAGTGTTTAATTATCATTCATATTTGAAGTTAGTTACGCCGGATGGTGTTTGCCAACATGTATTCATCCTCCATATTTTGTTCATTGTTTGGATTGTGCTGTATCAACGCTTTGTGGATTTGTAAGTAATAAAAGTTTACGCAAAATTTGCTGAGTAAAAACGGCCGTACCTATGAAGATGAAATTGGTGGATCAAGTAGTACGAAGTTTTCGTGTAGCAAAGGTTTTCCGAGAAAACACCGATAAAATAAACAGCATTGACTTTTCGCCTAGCGGCGAAACATTGATATCATGTAGTGAGGATGATCAGATTGTTATTTATGATTGTGAAAAAGGCACCCAAGTAAGGACAGTTAACAGCAAGAAATATGGAGTTGATTTGATACATTTTACTCATGCTAAAAACACTGCCATCCACAGTTCTACAAAAGTTGACGACACTATAAGATACTTATCCCTACATGACAATAAGTACATTAGATATTTCCCTGGACATACGAAAAAAGTTGTTTCCCTTTGTTTGTCTCCTGTGGAGGATACATTTTTATCTGGCTCACTGGACAAGACTCTGCGTTTGTGGGATTTGCGGTCACCGAATTGTCAAGGTTTAATGCATTTATCTGGCAGACCCGTAGCTGCATACGATCCCGAGGGACTTATTTTTGCTGCAGGAGTTAATTCTGAGAGCATCAAATTGTATGATTTAAGATCCTTTGATAAGGTATGTATGTACTATACAGATAGTTTATTATAATCACTATAATCAGTTATAACATATTTACTTTATTTATCATATGAGAAGGCCTGCTTTAATCAGAAGATGAAAATATTAATTATTTGAAAGATTAAGAGAATATAACAGTTAATCTTATAACCATATAATAGCTCTTTATGGCTTGAAAAAGTATGGTATTATTGGTATTCCATTATAAAGTGTATTCCATTATAAAGTATTGAGTGTATAGTTTACATTAAACTATCATGGAGCTATCAAGTTCTGCTGACTAATATAATTACAGAATTGCTGACTCAGTATATTCAGGATAGTATTGTTATTTATTTAACATTTAATGGTGTAGACTACATGAATAACTGGGAATACATGGTGGCACATTGAAAAATATATCTAAAAAATGTGATTTAAAAAACAGTGGTTATGAGAGATATAACCACTTATAACAGGTTCACTACCTGACTATCAAATAAATTCAATTGTTTAATTTTAACGAATAAGTATTTGATGTTAATGTTTGGTTCATGTATTTGGTAATTGAAAATAAATGTAAAGTAATTTTATAGAACACCCCCTTCTGGATTTTAGCGTTTTTTTTCATGGACGTGTTGTAGGTTGCTATAGGAACAGTTTTTCACAAACGAAACTTTGCGCAAATTAATAATAACCCATCTAGCTAACGGGAGGTGGGAGCGAATAGGGGTGCTGGGTGGGGTAAACAGGTATATTGAGGAATGTTAATTTTGCAAAGGTACATAAAAAAAATGTAAATTTTTGAAAATATTCAAAATATAGGGGTAGTTTTTAAGGGTTAAAACATCCGCTTCTGGATTTTCGCGTTTTTTTTTCATGGACGTGTTGTAGGTTGCTATAGGAACAGTTTTTCACAAACGAAACTGTGCAAATTAATAATAACCCATGTAGCTAACGGGAGGTGGGAGCGAATAGGGGTGCTGGGTGGGGTAAACAGGTGTATTGAGGAATGTTAATTTAGCAAGGGTACATTAAAAAAATGTAAATTTTTGAAAATATTCAACATATAGGGGTAGTTTTTAAGGGTTGAAGCAATATTTTTATGTGTGGTGAAAGGATGTGGCATTGTGTGCACATGGACCGCAAAATTAAATATGCTTTTTATTTTTTGTTAAATTTTGGCGTCTGTTGTTGAAGGGCAAGGGATATATTTGGTATAGAAATGATTTGTGACCTTAACGGAGTTATTGTGAGTGACCTAATTAACCGAAGGACTAGTAATAGCATTAGACAGTGATGTCTGCGCTTTAGGTAAGCAAGTAATTTGTAGCCTATATTGTATATTATGATGTGGCAGTAAATCAGCTGTGCGCATGGAGAAATGTTCCAATTTTAATTTATTTATAAAAAATACTTAACGCCATTTGCACAAGATATGATAAGGTGCGTTGTACTCGTGATGGAATGTAGAATGTCTGAGTAAGTTTAATTTTTCGATAGGTCAGAAGGGGGTGTTCTATAGAATGACCAAATGTAATACTTTTTAATTGGTATTGATAGGTATACAGGTGATTTTAGGGTGTCAAATTTCAACAAACATTTTTATTTGATAGTTCCTATTGGATTTATAAAACATATTGGTATATAATCTGAAAAAGTAAAATCGTTGTAGTTTATTAGATCTAGTATTCAAGTAATACGACAAATTTGTTAATCAAATACCTGTAGAATAAAAATATAATGTTAAAAAAGTTGTTCATAATTGATTATTTGTGGTTGGTAATGAATTCTTGATTAGTAAAATAAACATTGCTAGTGTTATATGAGAATCAAAATTAAAATCAAATAAATCAATTTTTGTGTGAATTGAACTGTTTTGTAATGTGCATTTTCATTCTGGTGAATTTAAAAATGAGAGATTAAAAGAGATTAAAATGTTAATATATTTTAATTTTTTTAATGTTAGAGACTCTAATCAAGTTTATAATACAGATATATGGGAAATAGGCCTTAAAATAAAATAAAAAATAGTGATTTGATGTGTATGTGTACCACATACATTGTCGTAACAAGAGTTAGATAGTTATGATGAAAGCTCTGAATGGTTAGAAAAAATTGATTTAATGCCACAAGATCCTAGACAAACCGCCTTGTTCAAATTTCTTCTTAAGCATAAATATATACATTTATATCACAATGAAGATAGATGTTTACATATATATAGTCTGCTTTTTATGTAAGGTTCTAACGTTTTCTTCTTGTTTTAGGGACCTTTTGTTACATTTAAGCTCACGCAAGAGAAGGAGTGCGATTGGACAGGGTTAAAATTCTCTCGTGATGGTAAAACAATTCTGATCAGCACAAATGGATCTATAATACGTCTAATAGATGCATTTCATGGCACCCCTCTGCAAACTTTCACCGGTCACCTCAACAATAAAGGCATTCCCATCGAAGCATCATTTAGCCCAGATTCTCAGTTTATATTCAGCGGGTCTACGGACGGTAGAGTACATGTGTGGAATGCAGATACGGGATATAAAGTATGCGTTTTAAATGCTGACCACCCAGGCCCAGTACAGTGTGTGCAATTTAACCCCAAATATATGATGTTAGCATCAGCTTGTACCAACATGGCATTTTGGTTACCTACGATCGAGGATACATAGATTTAATTCTATTTTTCTTACAATTGGTTGTCTTCGATTTTTCAAGTGAGATTAGGTTTTTAAAAATGTACATCTTTTAAAATTGTTTAAAGCTCATCAGGCTATTCTCTCAGATTTCATAAATACCATCTATATGTTTTAAACCGATTTATAAGAAGAAAAAAAAGATTATTTTTATGTACCTGTGTAATTATATTGAACCATCAGAGCAAATGTGTAAATATGTTTTAATAATTATGTTAGGTTAGTTTTTTTTAACTTTTACATTATATTAATGTCTATGCCACAAATTGCATTAAATTATTTTTCTAATACAGCTGCATTTTACTTGGGGAGGCTATAATGCCATTTTTGTAGGTGTGTTACTCGGTTGGTCACCAACCATATAATTTTTGGTTTAATTTAACAGAACAGTGGTAAATGTGATTCCTTGTATAGAGTAGTAAACATGTTGATGTTTTAAATATTACATGTACCACGATATGTTCCTTGTTTAACACATTAATATATTGCTATGTTCTCATGTAACATAATTTCTAACTGTTTCTAGTTCAACAACTTTCTAGTTGTTGAACTGTTCTTGCGAATATATTTGTTATAATTTTGAATCTTCCTGAATCCAAAGGTTAAGTTTTTCAGTAATATTACTGGAAAAAGGTTGGGCAATTTTGTAACATGAGAATGTGGCTTGTCAGTATTTATTTTTGTGATAGATTTGTAATTTTTTTATGGTATATCCTTATAATTATTAATTGTTATTCCAGACTGATAATAACTGACCTCTTTATGTTAGTTATTTAGAAATTGTGTTCTTTTTTTTATCAATCATTAAATACCCTCTTAATAGACATTATATTTCATTTACCAATTTCCCTGCCTGGTAGACTGGTAGACAGAAGTATAACGAATATAAAATTTTTCATAATGAATTTTTATAATGTAGATTCATTTAAGGCTGTTTAATGGACGTTCAAGCTGAGGCATCATTTTCGATGGTATATATTGCTTAGAAGTAGGAAAGCCGCAAAATATCAATATAAAATTTTAACATTGTAAATGGTAGAAAAATATTTATGACAAGTGTTTATTAAAAAGTATTAACAAAAGTTAAAAAGGTGGGTGGGTAAGATTAAGTAGGTAAGATTAAAGCTAGTCACAAAACATATTAAAGAATATAGCAATCATAATTTGTATTTGAGTTTTGGTTTTTCGACACAGGGGCAAACTGAAATATCATCAGCTCAAATGTCACAATAGTTCCTGCCATCTAAAAAAAAAATATATATATATATATAAAAGTGATTCTATAGATTCGATAACTATTTCATGGTATACCAATGTTTATTATGCTTTCTAAGAAGATACTTGCCTGTAAAAGAAAATTTTTTGTTACTAAAAAAAATCCTGATCCTGTGATGGCAACTGGGCTGGTACAAATTTGCTCAATTAGTCGGCTTATCTAAAGGGACAAAATACTATTAATTAAAGGATAAAATACTTACAAGAAATGAAAATGTGTGGATTGTATAATGAGATTAGAAATGTTAGCGAATTGGCTATATTAATTTTTTGCTTAGAAATGTGTTATGTTTTGAACGATTAAAGACATGGATAAATTTCATTCCATCGTAACTGGTTTAATCACTGCATGATTTTTTATGCTTAAAATTTTTATAGATCTTTTTTCTATGAGAAAATATACAAGGTAATTCTTTATAATCTGTATAATTTCAGAAACAATAAATTAGCAAATTAGAAGCAAAAAGTAAAATAACTTGCCAAATAACATTTTCTCTTATCTAAAATACTGCTGAAAAGAAATACTTTTTCCTATGTTAACAGTATTAGAATAACTACTTAAATATATCCACTTTAAATACCGTTAAGCTCGCCCAGTTGTATGGTAGTTGATTCTACAGTGCTCTCACAAAGTAATGAATAAGTTCGTTAAAAATTCAAAGAATAACTTTTGGGAGAAATTGGGACCCATCAAATTTTTTTAGTTGCGCATTTTTTTAAATGTATAATACATACAGGGTGATTCGTGTACGAAGTATGATGTTGATATATTTTTTTAATAGCAACTTTTTTTTATTATTAAGGAATGTGAGGGTAAATTTTTTTTACATACTTTACGACAATAATTACAATTATCAATTAATATTATTTATATTAGTGTAGGTTAGATTAACCAAAAAAAAAAAAACGATATTGCAATTTCAAAATAATTTAAAGGCAATGATTATTTAAAAAGTCAATCTAATTTAAGTGTTCAAAATGTGCACCAAATTGCCTGACAGTAACCAAGACGATTAATATATTCTTTTTAAAAATTGTCAATAACTTCAGGAGGTTATTGACAATGAATATTAACGGTTATGTTGTATTTTGTGACGAATTCTTGCTTTTATACATCTTAACTTCTCCTGCATAGTAATATATCCTTTGCTTAAGTATCCCCTAAAAAATTAATCTAGGGGTGTTAAATCTGGCTAGCCACTCAATCGGCCCCTCCTCCCTATCCAAAATTCGGGAACATCTCATCTAAATAAGCGCGGATAGGTGCTCCATAAAGGGGAGGGGCACCATCTCGTTGAAAGAAAAAGTAATTTTGCGGAAGATCGAGTTCCTTTGCATCTGGATATAAAATTATTAGTGCAGGAATACCTAAGCTCGTTTCGAAGAGAATGTAATATCTTGGACCAGTTAGGTTTACATCAAAGAAATAGGGACCCAGAATTGTTCCGTCGACTTTCTGGGAATTCTTACTGTGATATTCCATCATACATCGGGGATTATCGGTAGCCCACTAAAAGTAGTTTTGTCAATTCACATTGCCATTCAGAACAAAGGTACCTCGTCAGAAAAAATGATGTTCTTTGCGAAATTATTATCATTATTGCATAGCTGTTGCATTTGCTCGCAGAATTGATTTCGTCCATCAATGCCTTCTTCAGACAGTTTATGGATAAAGTATACCTTATGAGGACGGTGCTTCGCTTTTTTCAGAATTTTGTGTACTGTACATGCTTCTATATTGAAATCAGAAGCCAATTGGTTGTATTGACTGATAATTTTTTTATATTACCAACAATAAGCATAACTACAACAAGCTAATTACAATAAAATGGTTGTCTTCTGAAGGTGAGGGTCGACTAGATTTAGGAAGATTATGAACATGCCCAAATTCGCTGCATTTAGACTCAACATAGCTTACCATGTGTTAGCTAATACGTTGCCGATAAGAATGAGTAGCTTTGAATAATTTGAATGAGTTGCTTTGAATACTTTGGATGCGCATCTCCTTTCCAAATCCGATAATGTAGAGAATTTAAATTTTTTCTCGTTCAGTAAAATTAACAATTTTGTTTACAAAATGACAACGTTACTACTCAATAAATATCTATTTCAAATAAGCTGATTTTGCCAAATAGGAGATAAGAAATGTATTTTTACAGAAATAACTCCAAAAATAAAAAGAAAAACATGTGTTGTTAAGGCTAGTGTCTGGCAACCAACACCGCACAATTTGAACATTTCATTTAGATAATTTTTTAAGTAATCATTACTATTACATTTAGTATTTTGAAATCGCAGAATCGTTTTTTTAAATTTTATTTTTTATCTAACGCTAATGTAATTATCGTATGTAGGGTATGTAAAAAAATGTGCTCTTTCACATTCTGTGATAAAGAAAGTCGCCACTAAGAAATTATCGATGACGTCTTCGAATTATATATTATGTATTATATATATTAATTATATTTAAAAAAATGCGCAACTAAAAGTAAAATTTGACGAGTCTTAGAGTTTTTCCCTAAACTTATTCCTTGAATTTTTAACGAATTTCTTAATTACTTTACGAAATCACTGTACAATATTTTAGAATCTACAATGGTATACATCCGTAGTTCTATGGTTACATTAAAACTATGGGGGTGTGTTCATTTAAAAATGGTATTCACTTAACAGCTATTGCCGAAATTTAATAGTTTATTATGGAATTCTAAAGCAACAGTTTGTTTCAAATTCAAGTTCAATTAAATAAATAAATAAATCAATCAAGGAAATATAGTGTTAAATGTAAAACTAAACTTAAAATATTTTATTAACAGTGGTTATTAGAAAAACTAATGGAAATAAAAAAAATAGAAACATGTTACTGAGAAAATATTGAGCATACAGTATAGATATGTATTCAGAATCTACAATATACATATTTAACAAAAATAATTGATATTTATTTATCTCCCTTTTGCGTTTATGTGATTACAATTTGCATTTATAGTTATTATATTAGAAGTTGTCGTATTATGTTAGGAGTTATTTTATATCTATTTTATTTTTATTTAAAATACTAAATTTAAAATTCCTCGAAACTATGAAATTATTGAAAATTTACACTGTACATATGCAAAGAAAAAACAGTTAATGCTCTATATCTTAAAAAATAGAGAGGAATATAAAAATATATTTTTGAAATTTTATATTTTTATTAAAGAACTACCTTGGGGTAAACTATAAGGCTACAGGAAATGGTAAAACATGTCAGGAATATTTCGTTGTAAATTGAGCAAAAGGAAGTGTACAAGGTGAAATGCCATAAAATGGCGGTAACGCTTCGGGAAATGTATATTATTGAAAACAATAGCTATACATTATTTGTCTTGTAGTTTTCCATTTATATTGTTTGTTTTGATCTTATCTATAATTATCAGAGTGTTTACCTCAGTGCAGTAATGTTCAGTAGGTACTGCATATAAGTATTGTAGGGGTTTTTTTGCTTCATCATTAAGCCATGCGCCGTACATGGAAACTACCAACAATCTAAAGACTAGAAACCCAAAAGAGTAAAAGAAATACACCGACTCTATGAGTCCTTTTCTTTCCCTAAAAAAAAAAAAATCACAAAACTTACTAAAATTATCGGAGACATGGAACTACATTTTATATAATACGTATTACATAGTGCATATAAAAAATACATGTTTTTTTTAATGGAGACTTCTTTTATACAGTGCACATCTAAAGTTCCTTTCTCCTTTAATTTTGGAAGTTAGAGACTTAAAATAAGGAAAATTGGCATACATACATTAAAGTGTAAAAATAATGTTTTAGTTAATAAATAGTTATATAATCATCAACAATAGTGTTGCGGCGCCATTTAGAAAATTATATTTAAACAGCAACAGTATGCGAGTAACACTTCATTTGGAAGCTGCTTTAAATATGTATTCAAATTTTTTTATTTTGACATATATATGTTTTGATTTTTGAAAAAAATATATGTGGATTGGGTGAAAGAATACAATATAGTGGTCTGCAGATTTTTCCTCGGTTTCCAGATTTAACCTTAGATAATTTGAGGATGCCGGGTGCAAATTTGAACATTTATTTTGAAATTACTTAAATATATGTGGTACTACGTTTTATCTTTATTATTTTATTATTTTTATAAATAAATTTATTGTTTTCCATTAACTTCGAACATATTTTTAATGTCAACACAAAATAAAATATCGGTTGATATTTTTTAACATTTTTGTTAGAAAAAATCTGACACTTAGCTTTAGACATGGAGACACTGCCTAAAAGGTTTGATGGTATGCAATAATTAATACCGATTTTTTTCAAAAAATCGGTATTAAATTTTTTTGTCAATAAAACATTTGAGTTAAATAAATTATTTAAATACTTTTATTTGTTTTAAGATTTAATTTTAGAAACATTTATATTTCTGTTTCTTTACATTTAAACATAATGTACGTACGTAACAATTTAATATACAGCGTTTTGCACAACATTCATAGTTTACAAATTAAAGTTTTTTATTTTTTGAGATTTTATATTTGATTTGCGATATGGTCATAATGTTTTTTAATCCTTTGGGGCCCAGTGGTTTCGCTACAAAACCACATATCTAAATTAATTGTTCTATCGTCCTTGTAGTTTTAAGAGGAAAATTGTTTTATATTACCGACAAACAATTGGGTCCAAGGGTCCAGATTGATTGGGTCAAGATTTGACAACAACACTAATAGGCAAACACCACAAGGTATACTTTGATAATTTTTTCAATACATTAAAATTACAAAGAGACCTCTTGATTTGGGAGTATATTTTTGTGGTACCGTCAGAAAAAATAGGCAATATTTGCCTGTGGATTTTTTGTCAGATAGAACACTCCAACGGATAATTTTATTGGCGATCAACAGATGATGTATAATCTCTGTGAAATGGATGGACAAGAAAGCAGTTTATTTTGCAAGTAATTTTCATAATCCAGAAGAGGTTGGAACCGTTAATCGGAAAAATAAGGATGGGACAAATTAACTAGTCAACTGTCCTAAAATTGTGATCGATTATAATAAGCACATGGGATATGTTGATAGAGTTGATATGATGAAATCTTTGTGTGAGGTTGACCGTAAATCAAAAAAATAGTACCATCGAAACGAGAGCAACGAAAGCTCACCTAGCACCTCAAGCTGCATAAATTTTAAAACATTTCATATTAGTGTTGCGATGGGACTAATTGGAGCGGACCCAGTTATAGACAAAAAAGGAAGAAAAAGCATGTAACCTGCTCCAAGTAAGTTCAAAACTATTATTCCGCAAGATATCAGGCATCACAAGATTGTGCATATGATAGTGTATATGGCAGTTCTCTTTGGTGTAACAGATGCAGCCTCGTGCAGTACACACCGCATAAAATAGAGGTGTTCAACTTGTGGAATTGGACTTTGCCTCAATGATAAAAGAAATTGTTTTTTACAACATAATAACAAATAATTAAAACAGTTGTTTTATAAAATAAATATTTGATATTATGTATTTAGGGTCTTTTATTCCTCACTACGTGGTGGTTTTACCTTGAAAGCACTTCGTATTAAGCTCAGTGGCTTTACTGTGAAACCACCTTCTATTGCCCTTTTAACAAATTAAAAATATAAAATCTCGTTAAATTCTTAATATATGATCAAGTTACAGCCGTTTTCAATAGGTACTTAGAATTCAAAAAAGAAAAAGAAAAATAAATGTGGGCCTCAAAGGGTTAAATAACAACTTACATTTTTTTAATTTTCTTAGTAGAGCCAATATCCATAGAGCTTAGGTACCCAATATTAGGGGTTTACAAGATACATGTTAAAATTAAAATTATAAAATTACGTTACACTCGAATATAAAAATGTTTTGTTTCACAACATTCGTCTTTTAGGCCTCTCAGTTCTAAAGTTAAGCTGAGGAAGGGACTTTAGACGCACACTGTATATCAATTGAATCAAATGTAAATTTTCAACTTTGTATACACTTATTTATATTTAAATATATTATTGTTACCCATTTTTTTCTAACCCTTCACGACTATATTATGATGACTATAGTGATACGTGGTCACTGTAGTAATTAGAAGAAGAAAATAGGTATATAACAGTGGTAGTAAAAAAGAATAGTTAAATACAGTTTATTACAAGAACATCCAAATATAAAACTACCGTGGCACCTTCGCCATTTCTTTAAACATTACCAACTGCGGATATTTTATATTTTTAGAATGAAAACAAATGAACAATTTGTAATTGAAATAGAAAGCTGTATATGCAGTAATGAAAATCGAAAAAGAGAATACATTCGGGATGGAAAGTTTTGAATTTGGACAATAGATGTATAATAAATACTCTGATGTATTTTTCGTTACCTACCTGATACTATTGTAGAGTTGAATGCATAAAAAGAATATGTTGTGTACGTAGGATACGAGAACTAATAGAGAGAAATGTTTCTCAACTGTCTTGCTGAGACGATAAAGTTTATGGTAATCTTGACGAATCTCACGCCAGAATTTTTCGTGCATCACCTGGAATTAAATGGAATCATGACGCTCTTATGAGTGTATCAGTGTATAAACAGTTATTCATATAGTTCAATGGATATTGCACTCATATTTATTTTATATATACGCGAGTCTTTGAGTTGTTGGTAATGACCATAATGAAAATTATTTTTCAATATTATTATTGTTGGTGGAATTAAATATTTAGAAATATTGAAGCTACATGTTTATAGTGTACACTATTTGTAAATCTGCGCATTGAGTTATGGTACTTCAGCTCAAAAATAGTTAGCTATAAATGCCAGTTAAGGCAGTCGAATGCCAATTAAAACATACGCCTTGTAAACAATACTTTTAAATGCTTGTCGAGTTGATTTTGTTTTCTTAATTTATAGACAAAACTCTCCAATATATGACAATGAATCTCTCCAATGACACTGATGTACTTCAAATGATTGTTTTAGACTTCTCTTCGGAATGCTACATAAAACTGTCTTTGTGGAGAGACCATTATATTAAGTCATCAGAATATTATCTTGCATTCTACCTTGTTTCATAATATGTCGAACGATAACATTGTTCTTCTTCATTAGGAATAGTCTTCATCAACATATTCATTCTTCACTTTTCATTCTTTATTTATTATTCATTAATATGAAGATCAAATGAATTAATTATTTTTAAATAAAAATATATACAGTGTTTTCACTTTAGTCAACTTTAAAGCTACATATTACTTCCACGAGTATTAATTACTGTAAAGTCATTTCATACTAATTAACACCTATAGTGTAAAACAAATAACTCAGTGTTAAATATTGTAGCCATATAACCAAGATAGCTGAAGTTGATTCATTACGCGTGGCATAAATGGGTATTTTCACATACCACGTTACGTGTTCTTCTTAGTAAGCAATAACAAATAAATGTTGAAAAACCTGCTGTTATCATTTAAATATGTCTGTTTGGTTGTATATTTACTATAAATTCACGGATAACATTTTAAAATTAAAAGTAAAATATGTTTTTAGTTTTAATGTAGAATAATATATGTTTTATTCCATTGAAATTACGAATTCAGATTATTGAAAATACTGATAGGTCTCTGTTTTCTTTATTCATGAGAATTCACAGTGAAATAGTGCGGCTATAGACGATTAATAACTCGCTTAAAAAAGTAACGCCAACGAAGTAAAACCTTGTTGAGTTTTTTGGCAATTCAAATGAGACTAATATGTTACGAGTTTTTAAGGAAAAATTGGGGAAATGTTTTATATTTTAAAAAATATATGCAGCATATGGCAAGTTCCTAAGCGAATCTTTATGTATTTATGCTGGATTAGTATATTACAATGAAGAAAGTTAACCTACGTACTATTTTCATATACCTAGAACCGATATTGACATTAGACATTGACTATTGTTGCCGGAATAAGTATAATATGATATTAACTATAAGTTAATACTTAAACAATGTTGCTACACTTACTTGTAATATTGTTTGTACCGCTCATTTCGCCCATCGATTGGCCATCAAAGTGTCACTTAATTATTTGCATTTTTGCCACAATCTCGTAGATATCCAGGTTTTTGTTATTATTAAGGACACTTTATATTTCACGGTTGGCCCGAACTAAATTTTACCTCAAAAGTCTGTCACTATGGAACTGTTTATGGGAAACGTTAGATTTCCATCTAACGTTTTCCCTCAGGTTCCATCTAACATCTCAGGACCCATCTGGGTCCTGAAAATGATGCTTTAAACCGGGAAATCAAAACAGGTGCCGTTTTTTTCTTGTTAATTTCGTGGACTGTTTTTAACAAATAGAAACATAGAAAAAAAATTTAAAAACATTTTGTGGCGTCTTTTTTACATCACCATAGGATATAGCGCATTTTCAAGAGCTATGGTGAACATGGATATTGACGGGCACACAGATATGCACATATTTACTATTCATTTCATTGTATTTGCCAAATAAAAAACTCTCTTACCTTGCCAATAAACGGAAGAGTCTACCTGAGCCTAGCTATAAAAACAAGCCAAGGTTATGTTTTGAGATTTTTTATTTGGCAAATAGCGATGAAATAAGAGCTATACATATATGTCATTACCTAGCGAAAAAAGTATTGACAACAGTATGTATTCTTTTGATACATGATTACAGTTTCCAATGATGCCTTTATTTCAATGTACATCATTTATATACATGCTGTAATGGACCATTTATTAAAAGATTTTAACGAAGCAACTACTTGGGTCGAAAAATGTTCAGCGAGAAATAACGTGCAATGGAACTATATTTAAAGGAAATTCATATAAAACTCTATTAAATTGTTTGGATAAGCTCAGGGAATATGTAGCTTAGGGTATCTGAGGTATGTTACAAGATTGGAGAAGTTTTAAAAAGGCGTTACCGCTTGTTTCGAGAAGAAATTAGAACTGACCTATAAAGAGAACTTTATTCAATTTAGAACCGCCTATTTGGATTTGGTATTTCAGTCACGCCAAAAGTACATGCAGTTTTTCATCATGTTGACGAATTTTGGTAAAAGCCCAAACATCAAAGGGGTTTGGGCTTTTATAGCAAGCAAGCTATGGAGTTAGTACATTTTGATTTTACAGCTACATGGAATAAATATGAAGTATCCGATAATCATCCTGAATATGCCGAGAAATTACTAAAGGCTATGTGCGAATATAATAGCAATCATGTGTAATAGGGTAAAGCTGATGTGAAGGGTATAATAATAACAACATCAAATGTACTGCTATTTTATGTTATTATTATACCCTTTTTTGATAAGTTATGGAGTATTATCAATTACTATTGTAGGAAACAATGATTTTTCACACAAAATACAAACTGCTTAGTTACTGTGTATAAATGATGTTACATTAAAGAAAAAGGCACCATTGCAAAGTGCAATCATGTTTCAAAATAATACATACTGTTGTCAATATTTCTTTTCGCTAGGTAATGATATACATGTATATATGTGCAGATTTGTGTGTCCGTCAATATCCATGTTCATTATAGTTCTAGAATATACGTTATATTCTATGGTAATGTAAGAAAACGCCACAAAATATTAAAAAAAAAATTAATTTTTTTCCTGTTTCCCTAATTGTTATTTTCAAAAAATGAACGATAACAAATCGGCACATGTTCTGACTTCCCGGTTTGAAGCATTATTTTCAGGACCATTCAATGTAACGTTCCCCATTCCATAGTGACAGACTCTTGAGGTAAGATTTAGTTCAGGCCACCCGTAATTTATGATGTTATAATACAGTTATAGTTAACTTACAGTTATAATATATTTTTCTTTTCGAAACGGAATAAAATCCTTTATTTTATTCTTCTCCGTCTCAGCATCCTATAATCCCACCGTTCTTTGCATTACAAACAATGGTTATATATCCCACTCCCGTTTAAGGCTGATCCTTATCTGAGGAGTTTACTCATTAATTCTCCTTGATTCAGTAATTCACTCAGTAATCTGCCGCGTTTTGTACACAACTCAAAGGTTCACTGTATATATTTGAGTATGATGAAATGGTTTAGTATCATAAAATGGAAATGATAATATTACTTTTTCGCCGAAATATCATCCATATTAAGACATGTTGATGTAGTTATAGTTGAAGAAATAAATGCCGTAAAACATTGATGGAACTGACTATTTATCGGATAATTTAATACTAATAAGTATTGAATGGGGAACAGTTTATATATTTAATACGTGACCTACCTTATTATTTTCAAGTCTTCTTACAATTTGTTTAAATCTAGCCGTCAGTGCAAGACTTATAAGCGTGATAAATAAATCTGTGAAGATCCAGGTAAATGTCGATATTACGTTTGAAAACTGAAAATAACGAAAAGTTAAATAAGCAATAATGGTGAATAATGGTCGATAATTGTAATTAACAAAATTATAAATACAATAATTATGTTAAATAATAAATAATATTTATCTAGTTTGTATTACTTTTCTTTCTTTTCTTGCATTAAATTCACAGATGATTAAAATATTTAAAATTACATTTTAAACTAACAGGAAATTCATCTGGAATCTGTCAGAATTTTTCTTCATGTGAGTAGGTTTACTAAATGTATTTTAGTGAATAGTTGTTATAATCTTTTACAATGTTAATTAGAGTATAATTGCCATATATATTGATCCAGCGCTTTTGTTTAAAGTGTATTTGGTTATTTCAATACTTGCAGATCATCTAACAGGATATGTTGCTTTTAATTATACTTAAATTATTATAATTCATTATATAGCTATTATCAAAGGTGTAGAGTAATGGAAGATTTCAGAAGTCCCGGTTACATTTTGTCAATTTTTATTTTACCTTTGAAATTACATATTTGAAATATAATTTTATATCCACATTTTTAATACATCAATTATTTTATTTAGTTAATTACTATTCTTCCCGTTTTTTCTTATTATTAATTATTTTTTATGAACTTTAAAAGAGTGTCATATAAATGTAATTCAGTAATGAAGTAGCAATACTCTGGCAAAAATTCGGTCGATAGTTTCTTTACGGGACATTTTATGTATATATACCTTAATGATAGCTCCTGCCCAGTGAGTATATTTTACAAGTCTGAAGTAATTTGGAAACGAGACACCAAGAACGTATTTTATCGGATCATCTTTATATCCATCACAAGCTTGAGATTCGTAAATTGCATTTAAAATGAAGAACATGTGCTCCACTAAAACAGAAAAAGAATAATATGAGTAAAGGAACGAGTACCACCACAAAAAACTACTATACTAATTTTATTACAAAGGATAATACTACATAATTATTTTTAATTTAATAAAATTATCATTACCGGAACTGAAGACATTTCCTTTCACCTTGTTTTTTTTTTGGATTGAGGTGCTGTTATTATTATCATCGTAAATATTATTTGTCAGTATATATTATTCTGACTACCACATTATTTCGGCTGGTATTCGATGAATGATTAATTTTAGGAAGAATTAGTGAAAAAGAAAAAAATTGTCCAAATCAGTTGTTTTCGCTATATAAATAGGTCATATACTACACGGATAGGTACGTCTTCACAACATATTCAAGTTAACTGCTGTTAACTGCTTTTTGTTTCTCTCTGATATTGCGATGTACGTAAATGTAAACGTTATTATATTCTATGTAAATCAACTGGTAAGAGTTAGAAGACCCAAAAATGCCCGATTTGTCTTTCTGAAGTATTTACTCACATCTCTTATTAATTACTTAAATTATCTAACAAAATGCATAAAAGATTTAAGTAAAATTACTGAGTTACGTACCAATTGTTTTAAAAAATAAAAAAAAGCATTTTAACAAATTAATCAGCATAATATTACGAAAAATGCTGAACGCAAAAATCATTAAACAAAGCATTCATATTATTTGTTATGCACCTCTAAATAATGGGCAAGGGACTGAAATTCTTGTAAAGCGTTTTTCAGTCTTTCAATGCCTAAGTAGTACCTGGTATTTTGCTATGATCTACCTTAAATTTAAGGTAATTCTACCTAAAAATAGCTCGAGAGAGTTAGACTCGGAGATCTAATAAGCCACTCAATAGTTTCTCTTCTTCTAATCCAGTTGTTCCATACAGAACGGTTTGTCCTTTTCCTGTCAGTAATTCAAATCCTTGTCCGAGTTCTATGTTCGTGTCAGTGCTGCGTTCGTTTTCCCCACGACTTTGCCCGAACCGGTAGCAGCGCAGCGGAAGTGTGTGGTAGAGACGTTGAGCGACCAGAATAATATATCGTACACGTGCAGAGCAAGGTGCCGGTACCGACGTTATCACATCACGTGCCAAGAAAACCAACAGCATAGTGTTTCAGGACAACATTATACCAAGCAAGTCCATTTACCAATTCTTATTTTCCTGCTAGAGGATGAGGCAGTGTACTCCGTTCATTGTCGGACCTGCGCTGTTCGAAGTCAAGCAACGGATTGCACGGTTACGACTTGGATGGGTGACGCATGGTTTTATTTTCATGGTACCGCGGTGGTGCTGACTTGGTATTTGGTAACAGGGTGGCAACTGGGCCAAATACTGGGCACATTGTCTGCGTGAGTTCGACTCTCACCAGAGGGAACTTGGCACTTCCCTCAGGACTGGGTGTTTGTCCGCGTTTATATGTGTAACCTTCACCTACACAAAACCTGCCTGTAGGCTTTCTGGGGAAGGCTGTTCTAATTTATGTGTGTGTGTGCTACGCAGATGGTCCTTCGCCTATATCGATATAGCAAAAATGCAAACCATAACGCTTCGATTATCACCCAACACCAGTCATTGGGAAAAATGGTATTTGGACAATCACGTACAATTCGTGAATAATATGGTGATGTTATGTTGATACCATATTGATTATTCTGGTATTTGGGATTTTTCATTATTTAGATACAATGCTACAAGTGGATAAACAGATAGCTCCCTCTCTTGATGTTGTAGCAACTCTAAATACTGTTCAGCAGTTAATACATCGTATATAAAAAGGTCCTACAGTACTAATAATTCCTGCCCATGTATTGACTAGAAACTGCGTGTGTTTCTCTATCATCTAATGAGGGAGACTTTTAGGGTTTTCAATACCTGCCATTCGACCTATTCACTGAACCACTTAAAAAGAAACCAGGCCTCATAATTGAACTTTACTCTACAGTCGTAGCCATATTTCCGAAGCTTGTGAATTAATTGCATTTTGTACGGATGTCACTTCTTTTTCACATATTTTAAAACAAATAACTAACACCCCGCAAGCTCCGAGGTGATTTTGTGAAAATTTTCCAGATGATAACATATGTATATGTATGCATTTGCGTGTTTCTTCGATCGCCAGGTCGTTCACGAACTTATTATCTTATCATTAAATCCCTCAGCTCGTATATGGGTTTCGTCTTCATAGCCAATCGTCATCAAACTTTCAATTGTTGTACTTAAACGTACCGTATTTTGAAAACTTGTAATAATAGATAAGTAAAATTGTTGTATAGTCTATTAAAAGTAACCAAGTAATGTAGAAACAATTATATAAATAAATTCATCTAAACAGTTATTGCGCCGTCTTATTAAATCGCATCATTGTATAGCCCAACATAGCTCGACACTCTTATGTAATGATGCCAGAGGGCGCAATAACCGTTTTAAATTATGAGAATTGCGATAACAAATAAATATCAATCACTGTACACCAAAAAGATTATTCTTACACTTCCGGTTCTACTGGAAACAGCGATGTTTTCTAAAAGAAACATCCTATATATATATATATATATATATATATATATATATATATATATATATATATATATATATATATTTGCCCATTCAGATTCAGTGAGCCTTCTTTACATGCGATCGCATCGCTTTGGGGAAAATTTTCACATACAAATTTTTCTTAGTGTAGTTTACTTTGGAACCATTATCTACATGGGAAAGTAAAAAATGTGATTGGAAAATATTTTTGAGCCACCAAATAGGGCAAAAATAAAATCCCGACATTAAGTTGGCCAAGTTCTCTTTTGTAATCATTTAAACATCTCAGAAATGATTTTTTCGATTTAAGTATTATTTTTTATTAAAAAAACATAACTTCATCTATTTACTTAAGACTTTAAGTTATTTAAGTACTAATAGTGAAGTGTTTGGTATCTAAATGTAGGTAAGACAGAAGTATTTAAACTAGTATAATGATTCATACTGGTTACGTAAAAAACACTTATATCGGAAAAACCATTTTCGAGATATCATAATGTTATATCACATCATTTTTATTTTTACCTTACATGGTGACTTATCAAAATAATTGCTTAGCAGTCAACCTAGATGTCGACCTAAATTTATTTGTGAAAATGTTTTTCTCAAAAGCATCACTTACAATTCACAGAATCCAAATATTTAAAAATATATTCCACTTTTCTTACCTCTTCTTCTGGAGACAAGCGCAATTTACATTAGATTGTTTATTATTCTGTTCTTACTGTTACTATTCTTAGCTGGCGGTAATATCTATTTTTTTAATAGTTTGATACTTACCAGCTCCAATGCCCACTAATAGTGTGGTTAGTATCACAAATGATTTTTTCAGGTCTATTGGACCAGCATAACTTCTCATCGACATCTCAACGAAGGACCATTCTTTTAAGATTTGTGACCAACATCGCGCAATTTGAATCAGTTGAAAAGTTGTCATAAAATTGCAAACATAGAAAGCCATCGGAGCTGTAAGAAAGTAAAATGTTAGTAACAATTATTAATAATTAGTTATTATAGAGTGTCAAAGCTGGATATAAAATGAATTTAACTATAGGCTTGTCTAAATAATCTATATTAAATAAATAATTAAAAAGGAGAATTTATTTTTTAGGTTGTTTATCTCATTTGTGAAAACGGCATTAATTGACGTTGTTAAAGCTTTCTGGGTACAATTTCATAATTAGAAAATTAAAAAAGGTCTACTCTTTAGTACATTTAGTTGTACTAAGAGTTGAAAATTACAGCTTTTAAAGTTTATTTTTCTTACGAAACGATTTCTTCCTTGAATGGAATAGTACATCTCCACAGGTAATCTTATTGAATCCTTATTAAATTACAGAGAATCTTTATTGAATTTAAGAATTGCGTAACCAGCGTCAAATGATGAATTGAGCTCTAAAGGCTGGAATGGTAAGAAGTCGTCTTTTTGGATTTACTTCTTTAAAGAAAATTTGACTGTTGTTAGACATATAGAACTTCTATATTTCGATTTAGGCGTTACTTTATTTTTAGATGCTGTTTTATATTTCTTTAAAATTTTGTTATACTCTCTATAATTATATTATGGAGACTTTACATTATGTCCCAAACACATTGTTGTTTGTAAATGTTTCATATAAATATTGATATTGTCATAACATTTCTGATACTGTTATGAGTCGGTAATAATTTTAAATTATTCCAGGTCACTTCTTAGAATGTCTTCAAGTAATTAATTCGTTAATTTATTTTCTTAGAAAGTTTTTATTCTAATTTTATTTGTTGTAACTGGGGAACGACCCTAAGCCTATAGTGGAATTCTGCAATTAATAAGCAACCTCGTATATGATACTTATATTAACACTAATTTATGCACTTGACTCGTTTTAGAATTTTTTTTCTGCTTTCATATTAAATATTATAAATTAAAGATCTTACAAATTATTCGAGTGCATATTATACGTGTCTGAAGAAATAAAACACGAACAAAGAATATTGAAGTGAAATTACGTTTAAAACCTTACCTGTTTTGTCAACTTCAAGTCCGTCTACGGCAAATTTTACGATCCAAAATATCGCATTTACCAGGGAGGCAATACCATTGAAAACTGAGTAAAAAAATCTAAAGCTCTTCCACTTGAATTTCACTTCGTGTATATTTTGGTTAATATTATGCAAGGGCATGACTCCGAAGAATTGAGCCATGCCGACGACGAACCTGATATTTTCATGTAAACCTTTGTGTTGAAAAGCCAACGACTTATCAGCTTCCAGATTTATGGAAATTTCCGACTTGCCCTTTTTAATGAGTCTCATAACTCGAAAATTTCATTAAAAACGTGTAATTTACCGAACATACATTTCGTAAACACGTACTGCGAGGAAAATTGTTTTTTCCGCAGCTTTTCTATTATAATTTGTTGACAGACCTTATCTGGAGGCAGATTTTTAATATACCTGAGCAGTAAACATTTTTAGAAATTGAATATTTACACAAGCTGGGCTGAGTTTGATTACGTTACACATATGAAATTTGATAATATGTATAGGTTTATGTGGTATAACGTGTGTCAAGTTCTCTGTTTACTATTACATAAGAAAATATGTACATATCGTTTTTTATTCCACAATCCAATATCGACGTTTTGTCCCACAAATCAAGGTAAATTTCTCCATTTATTATTATCCGTGATATATATTTTTTTCTAAGAATTTTTATTGTCTCTTCTTTTTCTTTCTAACAACACGTACGAGAATTATTCTCATCATAAAAGAACTTTCAATCTTAATTTTAATATTATACATGAATAAATTATAATGCTATGATATATTAGTTTATATGAGCTGTTTCAATCTACATCGGTACAAAATCAATTTTGTACTTCCATGTAGATTAAATATTAAATAAATTCATTAATATGCATATAAGGTATATATTATTATAGTACACCACATTGCAACGTTGCGGAACAACTTATTTTTATTTAGTAAATTCTTGAGAGTTTATATTATTTTATATACAGTGCATTTTATATACACTTTTGTAAAGTAATGAATAAATTCCTTAAAAATTCAAGGAGTGACTTTTGGTTAAAATTTTTGGAGTTTTGTTGCGCATTTTTTAAAATATAATTAATACATACGCACATTTTTTACATACCATACATTAATAGCGGAAGTGTAGGTTAGAAAAAATATTATTGTGCAATTTCAAAAATGATTGTGCAACTTAATGACAATGATTATTAAAAAATCAACAACATTAAATCTTCAAATTGTGAACCGTTGGCTGACTGACAGTTACCAAGAAAATTAATAAATTTTTCTTGAATATTGTCAATGATTTCAGAAGGTATACGTGGTATTTCGTGATCAATTATTGCTTTTAAAGCTTCTAAATCCTAAAGCTTCTCTTACTTAGTAACGTATACTTTGCTTTTCAGCTTTATTCCCATGAAAATCTAGGGGTGTTAGTAAACTCAATAAACACTTCAAACACGCTGGCCGTTGTCAAAAAAAGGTAAAAAATGTATTATTTAAAGAAATAATCTAAAAAACTGTACGATGCGACGCGTTAAACTGGCGCATTAGCAAGGATAATGAGTGTGCCTCGATAGCTCAGCGGTCAGAGCAACCAACCGGCAATTGGGAGATCCGGGTTCGATTCCCGGTCAAGCTATGCATGCACTTTTATCCTTGCTATCGCCGAAGTGGTGACCCCGACGTGATTCGTTCCAGTGCATCGAATCTCCCTTACATCTCAAATTCGCGGATTCTCGTCCTATTCATCACCCTATAGTCCGGGGGTATCGAACAAAACGGTTCGTAAGAATGGTGAACGTGGCCGCCATATGAGACAAACCATGTCTCTAGGGGTGGAGTACTGTAGCGAGGCATTAAATTGGCAACATTAGCAAGGATAACGAGTGTTCCTTGATAGCCTAGTGGTCAGAGCAACTAACCGGCAATTGGGAGATCCGGTTTCGATTCCCGGTCAAGGCATGCACTTTTGTCCTTGCTATCGCCAAAAACCAAAAAGGAAACTATTTAACGAAATACAATTTCAATTTTTTATTTGACAGTAATAAAAAATATTATCGATCGCTAAGGCTACTGTACCACAATTTGAATATTTAATTTAGTTGCTTTCTTAATTACCTAATAATTTCTATTGAATTTAAGTCAAGATAATGTAATTATTACCGTAGCCTATGTAAAAAGATATGCTCTTTCACATTACGTAATGAAAAACGGGGTTGCCATTAAGAATAAATATTGATGGCGTCGTATCTTCTACACGAATCACTTGTATGTAATAATCATATTTAAAAAAAGGCGCAACTAGAAACAAAATTTGAGAGCTTCAAGAGTTTCCCTAAAAGTTATCCCTTGAAATTTTAACGAATTTATTCATTACTTTACGAAAGCACTACATACATATTTATAAAATAATCTCTATTTACTAAACGGCTGTTTTCGTGTGCATATCACGAAATTTTTAGGTAGATGTACGAAATGCTTTTCGTTCGAATTTCGGCGTTTTGGCAAAATCAATATAGCAAATCGACCCTTGCGAATAACGTGGAACAACATTTTTTTTTCGATCCGAAGCCTCTAGAGGCATGCTCCGGGGGTGCCTTCGATATGAGCAGGGGGGCGGCGCAATATTATTGCGATTTACTTACTCGTATCAATATTAATCTGTTTGTGTATTATTATTGTTTTTCTTTAGATATTTGTATAAATTGAATGGACAGTATTGTTTTAATTGCAACAACCTTTTTTGATGATTTCATTTAAAAATGCTCATGCTTTTACGCATGGTGCGTCAAACTATGTGGTAGCTATATAAATCCGGTAGGTTACGATAAATTTATTAATTTAATTTTTAATAGCATGTATTTCCATTCTTTCATAGTGGCATAATTGGTACTGTGTTTTTTCACAGTACTAATTATACTAAAGGTCCTGCCGTTCCGGAAGATACACAGTGGGATATGTTACTACTGGCTATGAGGGAAAATCCGTATCAACCAACTTGCGAATATGTATGTCACTTTTTGTTTAAGTGGCTCAATGACACTCTCCACTCGTGGAGAATTGATATTCAAACACACGCAGTTTTCAGAAAAAGGCAATGTGTATGCAGGAATTATTGGTAAAAATATTGGGTGAATATCTCTTGAATTGTCATATATAGTATACGAAGATAACTATTAGTAGAGTTAGAGAACCGAGCAACATATTAGACTTATTGCTACGATGTTGTTACAATATTAGACAGTTACTTAGTCGAAATTGATCTTTGATTATCACTTATAAAACTCATATGTTCTCCAGAGAACACACTTCTTTCTTTGAACGTTAAACGAAATTATATCGATGTTTCACTAATAATGAAACTCGCGGAATTATCATACGTCCATTTTGATTAAAATTGATCTATTTACTTGACATATTTATTTAATTGGTATATTTTTATGAGAGTGAGATTCAACTAGAATTATTATTTCACATAACCCATAGACATGTACATACATACGCATACACCTAGCCGAATAATGAGGGGATTGAACTGAATCTAGGCTAGCCCTAATCGATTGGTACTGTTACCCTGAATTATCAGGGAACTTGGAGATCTTCTTAATGGGAGTCATGAAGTGTTCTTATTCTAATATTGGAATATTTACTTGAGTATTCAATGTTTAAAAATATTCTTTGTTGAGATGAACCAAAAACTATTATGAAAACATTTTATGGCCTAAGATAGTCTAAGTAGGTCGATTTAGTCGTGATATCAACTGGGAATTATTTTTTAAGTCTTATTGACAGAAGGGACAACAAATATCTTCATGCGGATACTACTAGCATAAATTGAATTGTACAATTGCGAATTGTGATAGATAAAGATTATACTATGGTACAATTTCATTTACACCTTATATCTTTAATATACGACCTGAATGTAAATTCAAGAGCAAGATTATTTCAATACATCAATTAAAAATACAAAATATTCCACTTCTGTCTTAAGGACTGTGTCATTACTCGTATACTATTTTGTTTTAAACACTGTTATTATTATAGAGATTATTAAATGCATAATACAGTAAATTCTGGGTTATGAATGAGTTGCCGTTCAGTTTGTCTTGATTATTTGCTGATCATCTCAACAGCAAACTAAGTCTTCAGAAGAAACTCAAAGTTATGAAAATTCAACTGCTGCTAGCCGTCTCAATTACTATTGTACTCGCATTACCAGCATTGGTATACATTTACCAATATTAAAATAAAAATATAAATCGTCAAGTAATATCATTAATAGAAAAAAAAAAAAATTAATATCGATTTGCTGGTGGAAGTTGATTATGTACAAACAATCGGATACACTTTAATATTTCTAGTAGCTATTAAAATATTCTCATGATTTATCTCTCAAATGAAATGACTATATGAATAAATTGTAAAATATTTTTGACATACATAAGTATATGTATTAGAAAATACAATTGTAGTAGTAATTTTGATAACCAATTTTCCTTAAATCCTTTAGGACACCAGTAAAAAATACGTCGTATTTATTTCTTCACCAGCTGCGTATATACAAAATTTGATCAAGATGTGTATGTGATAGCTCTGACTGTTCTTTGTAAATAATATTGTTGAAACTTGACATTTAGATCCCTTGACATTTAGCTTTGAAATTTGTTTTAGTTATAGATTCCTTTTAGTTATAGTTTTGTTTAGTTATAGATAGTGGTAATGAATATGTTGGCACCATATCATCAACTGATATATTACTTACGATTTATGCATTACATATCACGGTATAACATTTATCTCAGTCATCCGTAGGCGTTCCATGTAACCTAACTTATGTAGCTAAAATCGATTACATACATATATGATCAAAATTAATTTTATAATATTAATATTATATATATACAATTATGATAATTCATTGTCTTAAAAACTAGTATATGTATTTATTGTGTTGGATTTTAAAATCCGTTTGCTATTGACTCATCTACCAGTGTGTGAATATATGTACATAGCATCGTGATATCATTGTTATTCTAAAAATATACTAAGGAAATTTTAATTACTAAATAATGAAGATAACTTTAAATTTGACAAAGGTTAATAAAGAAAATACAACTAATTTTTTTATGTTAAGAATTTCAGGTTAGAGTATATTGATGCACATTCTATAAAAAAATGTCCCCTCGTTTAAATCTGCCCATCTATAGAGATTATCTACCAAGTACATATACACTGCTAATATTAGTTTGTTATCAACCCTGGTGAGAGTAGTAGTGCGAGTATTCCGCAGTAATGTAGACCGTATCATAAAATGTGAATCGATAGTAGTTATGCGTAGTATAGAGTTAGTGACAATGATTATTGTAATTATATAGAAATTGATGTAGCGTTAGTGAGAACATTAGATAGATCCGCCTATTCTTTGCGAATGATGCAGGTTTTTGTGAAAAGGTTCCATAAAGGTGATGAAAGTAGGGTAGCACACACAATGTGGCTGCGCTACATAGTGAACACATTCTTAGTTTCCGACTAACCCGGTGAAGCATTTAGAATACATAAGAACATCAGCAACATTCTTTTACTCTATGACAATGTCAGGTCTGTAACATCCACATTATATTAGCTGAATTTTTGTTGCATTTCCGCATTTTGACTTGGAACAAATTTCGTATTCTTTTGTTATTATGCTTCCGAACTTTAAAACTTTAATTAAGTAGCAATAAGTTCTTGAACTGGCTAGATTACATTAGAAATTCAAAATGAAGATGGATATAACTAAAAGATGTTTCAGGCGATGCGAAAATTCCAAAAGAAGTGGCAAGCTGTAGTTTAGAAAATGGACAATGCTATTATGTATAGGTCTCATTACTCTTACATACGTGACAGTTCACTTAGATCTTCGTGAATTTGTGGATATTGCGATAATGTATTTAGTTTTAATACCTTTTGTATCAAACTAATAGACATTTTAGTTACATTACTTTCATTTACATTTATATTAGTTTATTTCACAAGGCTACTCTTGAATTTATGGTATATCGAAATGACAAACATGCCTTAACGAAAAAAGTATTTTCTTAAGTAAACAATACTTAGCTATATAACATTTATACTAACACACAACTTCTTGAAAAATTAAATTTAAAAAAATAATTATCCAACAAGTGTCATGGTGCTGAAAGAAAATTAAAAAATATATTTTAATAATATCAAATTATATTTCATAATATAACATAAAATTAAAAATAGTAGTCAAATTTCCAAGCTGTGTTTGATTAACACCTATAAGTAATAGAAGTTGTTTCCAGAAGTCTTATAGAGCGATCATGTAAAAGTTGGAACGAATTCGATAAAATTGTTACTGGGAAAGTAAGAAAGTAATCTAGGACAAGTTTATTTATCTTTTCTTAGACGCACGTGTTTTGGTGTATGCATATTTGATCACGTCATTACTTCTGGGGTTATGACATCGACATTTTAAAAACGCAGCAATACTCTTATCTGATACTGCCAATCAAGAAAGCGCGTGTATTTTAAGTATGTATGGTGCGTCACATTTTGTGGTAGGTTACACAACTATTGTTATCAGAAACAACAAATATTTTTATACATGCAAATAATATACATATAATAGTTAATAAAAATAAATTAAATTATTAAATTAAGTGTTCAAATTGTCTACAATTCATCTCTTGACAATATGAGAAAAAGTCGAAACTCTTTTTCGTTAGAAAAACGTTATTTAGTTTTTTATTATTAATTAGTCTTATTTCGTTCGAAATTATGTCCTTCAATTCTTCAGTAATATCTAGAATGTTAAGATGTACCTTGTTAAAATCTCCAGCTGAGTTAGATACGGAGATCTAGCTGGCCCTCGATAGTCCCTCTTGTACAGATTCATTGACTGGGAAAGACGATGTTCATAGGTAAATACACACAATTAGTAAATAATGTGGTGGAGTATCGACTAGAATAGTCGATACGGCACCAACATGATAACATGATGTTGGTACTGTATTGACTATTCTGTTAATTCCAAATATTTTTCACTAATGAATGTAACATAGTCAATAGAAAATATCCTTGTGGTGCACAAATAGAACAATTATGTTCAATTGTTCTACCAATAATTCTTGTCCACACGTTAACTTTCCTTGGAAATATCGCTCCATTATAAACTCCAATTATAAACTCCAGTAATATTCCATTCTGTTCTAAGTTTGTGAAATAATTACACTCTATGGATGCCACTTAGTCTTTTTCAGGAATTTCAAAACAGCTAAACCGACACAATGTATGCCCCGATACAATTTCGTGAGTTTGTTGATGAGTATAATTATTTCCTGCATAACTGTTTAGTACCTGTTTGGTACAGCCACAGTACTAAAATTTCTAATATAAATTATCGAATAACTCATAGACCTCACCTTGTATATGGGTCCTATTTCCATGACGAATCATCATAAAAATTTGAATTAATTGTGCTTCACTTTAAATGCATTTGATTTTGAAATCTTGTGACAGTATCTTGTGAAGTGTAAAAATTGTGTAAGCTAACGAACTTCAGTAATTAAATAATGTAAAAATAAATTCTTAGAGAGAGCAGAAGACAGAAATAGCAATTCAGGTCAAATAACGTAAAAACAATATCAAAATTCATAAACAGTAATAAAGTTATGGAAGAACTATTGGCCAAAGGATTAATGCACATCATCGCAATTACAAGTTTGATACCTGATCATCGGTTCGGGTTTAGAAGTACGTATTTTACAATCGAACATACTCACAGTGTTGTGGATCAAATTAATAAAATGTTCGAAAAAGTAAATCTACGCAGTAACCTCCTCGATGTGAGTTAAGCATTTGAAATGTTTTGGTATCAGGGGCCACTATATAAACTCAAAAGGAACCTACCACATGGCATGTTTATCTTTCTTAGATCCTCTAAGAGTCAGGTTTGAGCCACAAATAACAGAATTACATCTCATAACATCCGAGGTTCCCCAGGGTAGCATACTTGGACCAATATTATACATAATCTTCACAGTTCGTCTTACAACCACCTCGGAAAGAATACCTCGACCATTGCGGATGACACTGTTATCCTAGCTGAAAATAATGATTCAAATGTAGCAGCAATAATTTTGTAAAAAAAATTTAGACCAAATAGAAAAATGGGTCAAAAACCTGGCGAATTAAAATAAACGAAGGAAAATAAAACCACATAGTATTCACAAAATGCCACGGAAATTCACCTTCAATAGAAGTTAACAATAAAGATATACCTACAACAGAATGTGTTAAATATTTAGGCTTACACTTACATCAGAAACTAACTTGGACTGCACATATGGAAAAAATGTAAACAACTTGGTACAAAATTTTAGAAACACTATTGGATTCTCGAAAGAAAATTCCAACTCTCAATTAAAAATAAACTATTGGCATAATGACACTTTTAAACCGCTTGGACATACGGGATTCAGATACTGGGTACAGCAGCCAAATCCTAGTGAGAGATCATGGAGAGACTTCAATCAAAAATACTGCGTGCAATAATTGATGCTCCCTACTTTGTCACAAATAAGGGCATATCACATAACCTAAATGTTCCTATAGTAGATAAGGCAATAAGGGAATGTAGTAGGTGTTATCTGCAGTGACTCGAAAGACATCCTAATCCTCTGCTGCTGCACATACTACAGACACTATCTGCTAGATGACAGTGAAATTGTTGGAAGACTGAAACTTAAAAAACCAATGGACTTACCATTTTGACATTAAAGTGCGCATTACAGACATTACACTATAAATTCATGAACATTGAATTGTGTCGTATAGAGTTGTATTCGCTGGAAGAGAGCGCAGTCACGCTATTTATGTATATCTTATATCATATATGCTTATGGTTTGTATAAAGACATATTGCATAATAAACTTTAATCAGAAAGGTAATAAAGTAGATTCATTTTATCCTACTTGTTTGCTAACAATTTTATTGAATTTGTTCCAACCTTTACTTGCTCACTGTATATCTAAACTTGCACGAGTTGAACAGGAAGCAGTCTATATTACCTTGGTTATATTAACATAGCTACAAGAAATAATATAGATTATATGTAAGAGTACTAATTAAGTGCGTATGTAACAAATAGAACAATTTTATTCACATATGTTAATATTAGGTGTCATATATTTTTCCAGTGTGGCTTGGTTGAATTGAATCAACACCAGTTCATATGTTATGATGGCAGCTGCAACCTAAAAATTAAATATTAATCACCGAACCACAACGTTTATATGTCATGTCTATTGAAATATGAGAATTCTCAATTATATTTTGTTTACTTGTGAGAATATTGCAGAGGAAGCTATTTGGATTATAACTGCAATCAATATTCGTGAAAATCTCATAATATTTTTTTGACTTGTAATGATTGCACATGTAAACAAGTCCCATTATCTACATTTTTATATATTGTTGTACAGATAAACTTCAAGTGTTGGCAAAAATACTAATAAAAGTATACTTACATTTAACACCAGCCCTCTTGTAATTCTGAAAAAATTGTGTCCTGTCAATGCTGATGAATCGACATGTATTTGCGTAATCAGACGATGTACCTGGAAGCGAATATACATTTAATTCATGGACTAGATATTGCTTTATGATTAGAATGGAATTTCAGCACTTAAATATTATCAGTATTTAGTTTGATGAGACCATAAATATTATGTTAAAATCAAATTACTGAAAACATTGATAGATTATCTTAGATATCGCAATCTAAATGTACTGTCAGGCTAACATTATAAATTTATACAAACACAAATATTTATAATAAGTAATTAATATAAAATCTTGATTTAGGTAGGTAATACAACCACGAATTAAGTGAAGTAATCTCACAATAAAAATTTAAAAGGAGGTAAAATCAGGTAGACGTGGTGATCATTTAGTTCGTCTTCGCCGCTCTATATAATTCTAATTGCTCTATTAAATGGAATATTAATGGTATTCTATTGCTATCATCAGCAATGACCGATCATGAGCTCGAAAATGAGGAAGAGTTACATCTTTTTTAAACGATTTTTTTTGGCACGGAACATCACCACCCTTGCTGTATATCGTCATCCTCATCATCATATTGAACTACTGAAGCTGAAGCATGGAAATTCTAAATGCCTGGCAGCAGTCAAATTTAATTCAAAGGAGTAACGTCCTACCAGATAACTTCCAATCATTCCAGGCGGTAAATTTTACCGCCTTGATGCTGGTTATACGATTTTCTTATCCAATGGGCATTTTATTATCTTGAGGATAATATCTAATGTTAATATTATGTATTGTTCATTTAACAATACATCATAAAAGTGGCACCGCGAGAACAAGATAAAGAGATAAAACAAAAAATCTTAAAAAGTTGCGATTTTTCCTCAATGTACTATGATATATTCGAAAGATTGTATGCGAACATCTGTACCATGCTCATTTAATTATTGTAGTAAATCAATTACATTATAAGAGTGCAACTTTTCTTTTCTTTTCCAGAAAATTTCCACAAAAATTTTCCAATCGTGCAATGGTCGATATGATTGTTAAAACCTAATTGTTTAATTTAGTGCTTTGACGCTTGTTGCGGTATTCCAGTTTCCATTGTTGAACTAGTCTACATACTGTTGATCTTGAAATAGGTAGTCTATCAGAATGTTCTTGATTAAACAAATCACAAGCCCCCTCCCGAGATTTTAATCTGACATCATGTGTAACCATCATTAACACTTTTATCTCCCGTTCATTAAATAAGCGACATTTTTCAAACTCTATTGCTTATTAAATATAATATCCAAAAATACCGCCTGAGAAAATCAATTTGACAGTAAAAATAATATAATAATTAATCAGTATAATGACCTTCTGATAATTTTGTATAATATGCCTATCACCTGTTTTAAATAATGATATTACATAATATGTAATACTATTATTTAATTAAGTAATCACAATAATTAAAGTTTCCACAAACGTTATAAAATATTAAATTACAGCAAGAGTGTCGACAACAATGTCTGAGATTGTTTTTTTAAAGCGTCAAGTAATTTTTCTTTTCTATAAACGGAAATAATTTGCGCCAATAAAAAATACACAAATAAGTAAACTTAATATATGCAGTATCACTTACATATCATGTTTGTGGTACCTGTAGTACCACACATATATATATATATATATATATATATATATATATATATATATATATATATATATATATATATATTATGTATGTGGTACTACATATATTATATTTATTTACTTGTGTATTTTCTGTTGACTTAAATTGTGTAGCCGAAAATTTTATAACATTTGTGGAGACTTTAATGTTAATTTTTTTTCTTCATCTGCGAAGACCCACCCAATTCTTCACTGTAACTGCCGCTAGCCTCCGCTATTGGTACATGACGTATTGCTTGATAGAGCAGTACTTTTTATACTTATGGTATTATATAGTACTTAACAGCTTACTATTTTCGTCAGATGGCGTAAATTTTCTTGTGTTATTGCTGGATGTTGTCTCTAGAGATTTAATCTATTAGAGCGTACACAAAAAGGGAATATTATAAGGCATGTTTCACTCGAATATTATCTTCTCTACTCTAGTTATTATTTCTAGAAGGCAATGCTACGATTTTAAAGTGTGTAAATAACACCTAGATTTTGTAAAAACGGTGAAGGCGCCAATGTAATTTTAATGTGCGCAGACCTTTATTAAGTTTATTTATATTATTACTGACATTGTACCTTGTTTCTTAACCATAAAATCATCGCAGATTACTCAACATTATATTACATCACTAGTAATTCATATACCTTTCTTCACAAAGCCATGTTATTCCACATTTAAAATATATTTTAAATCGGAAAAAAGGTAGTGTAAAATATTACTCTCAAACAAATTTTCAATTACGCATAGTTCTAAATAGGTTGGGAATAATAAACAGGTGATAGACATATAATAATATGCCTATCACCTGTTTTGCATATTAGTATTACATATGTATGTGGTACTACATATGATATTGAAACGTTCCCTACCCCCACTTCTTTGTATTTTATAGTTAAATGAAAATCCCCACTATAAAAATCCTGGTCACTACGGAACCAGGGAGACACCCCATACCCCCACTATTACTTTATCTTATGGAACCGCAAACTAAATACGTCCTTTAGCGAGAACACTTCCCCCTCAGAAGTTATATTGATATCACACCTGCAGAATATGATGCCAACGAACCCCAGTTACCCCTGGTTGAATCCCCCCTCCCCAGAGAGTGGATGTACGACTTCGAAGATTTGGCCTGATCGCTTAATTTTGTCTAGTGGTAGGAACCTTGCTACGTTGTGTTTTTAATTCTTACTCCCCATATTCTTTATATAAAGTTTGGTATTACTTGTTTCAATTTACTTATTTATGATCTGCTCTGGTTAATTTAATCGAGGACTTCAATCGATTTAATTTAGGATTTTACTTATTTGAATTTAGGTCTGATTTACTCTATTTGCTTTAAGATTAGAAGGAGACAATGAAAAGGAAACTCAGAATCCATTTTAATTTACATTTATTATCCAAACTTGGATAGGTGGAAATAATGTTCTTGACAAACAACAGAACTCGGTTCTTTGTAACGGAAACCTCCGTTTAATTGAAACAATGGCTGGCGTATGCAGAACTCTGCGATCCACCGAGAGGGACTCCTCTCGTCAAACACTCTGTGAGTTTCCCCACTGAGGAGACATTAACAAATCTAAGCCCAACCACGAAATCGCTGATAGAAAATGGCTTGTTGCCATAGGTTGTGTACCAAATCACCTCAGTAAAGGTATAATTAGAGCAAGGGCATGCATACGCAGAACTCTGCAATATACCGAGAGGGACTCCTCTCGCCAACACTCTGTATAGGTAAGACACTGTCTCTGTAATGTCTTCATGTCACGTACCCCCTCGCTTTGAGTTACCCAGGTAGAAACACTAGCCGGTGCGACGATTTAACCTTCTGTGGTGACAAAGTACGCACCCTAGAGCGCTAAGCACTAATTATCATTATCATTTAATCCATAAGTAAACACCACCGATGATACGAAAACCACCGAATGATGTTCACCCGTAGTAACTGCTAATATAATTTTAAAAGTTGCGGTCGACCCTAGACATGCCAATGCCCCTGTATAGAGACGCTAACAGATGTTCTACAATATGTAATAAATTTTGAACAGAGGATTGTTAGTTGGTCATGAACTTTCCTAACGGTATTATTTACAATGTCGCAAATTAGGTCAATACAGGGACGTAGGTCCCACAAGAAAAATATAACAGTAAATCAAAGATAAGTGAAAATATAATAGTGAATGGATAACAAGCGAGTGAATTATTATTATGGCAGAAATTATCTAGAAAGTATTGAATTCTAAGTGAGTACCACAGTGAAATAACGACGTAGATATAGAGTCATTAATTAAGTAAATTCCCCCCCCCCCCTTTCCGAAAATGCGTGTTCGCGATAATTTGACTATTACTGGAAATACGAATGATTAAATACCCTCACCTAGCAAGGAGCCGATATTCACGGCGTCGGAGACTTCTTCCCCAGGTTCGCAACCCCCGCTTCCTGTGACGCCCATGACGGAGCGCCCCAGACGACTCGGTGGACGACGGGATGATCGCCCAGAGCCTACGAAAAGCCGACCCTGTACTTCCCTAGTATACTGCGTAGTTCGAACGGCGAGACCCTTCCGAGGCGGTGAGGTAGTGGATACGAAATATGAATTTCGGATCGGTGGTCTTCTATGCTCCGGCACTTAGCTACTAGCGTCTTCGGATCTTCCCGGCCCCCAGTCTTCGGTTCTTCTGGTCTTCTTCGGCGCCCTTTTCCCGGATTACTTCTAGTATCCTCTTCCCGGATGACCTCCAGGGGCCTCTTCTTGGGTTGAATGTTTCAGAATTTTCCCGGCTCCCAGGCTTCGGCTCTTCTTGTCTTCTTCGGTGTCCTCTTCCCGGATTACTTCCAGCCTCCTCTTACCGGATTACTTCCAGCGTCCTCTTCCCGGATTACTTCCAGCTTCCTCTTTCCGGATTACTTCCAGCAGCATCTTCTTAAGTTGATTTTAAACTGTCCTTTTACCTCGATTCCCTCCGTATTTAAGCAAAATCTCGGCGTCATGTGAGCGAGAACGCATATTCCCGAAAACCCCAGCATGACGAAAACAGCTAGCACGCGCCGTACCAGTGTATGCGATTTCTCTAAGTTGACATTGTCTTTAGTTTCGTAAATATATGGTCCCATCCTCTGGACTCCGTTCCCATATGAAACCTTAACGCATAAGGGCGATACTCGTTTCTCGGACTATCTGCATCGCTTGCCTGAACATCCGGTAAGGGCTTGAAGTTTGTAGCCGAGATGCATTTTTACACAAATATTCTGCTTTTATGATCTGGATATTTTGTATTGAATATTTTAAAACTCTACTTTCGCTATGAAACTTAATTGAAAACGTGCCTAAACCCGTTTACTACTTAATAAATGAAATGAAAATAATTTAGAGAAAATTTTAGAATACGAATTAATGAAATAAAAAAATAAGTTCAGTAATATTATCTTATAGCCCGGGTACGCAGGACGTTTCAATATATTTATTTACTTGTGTATTTGTTTATATTACACGTAAATTATTTGCAATGAGAGGAAAGATAAATTATTTCGCGCCTAAGATAAACTATATTAGACGTTATTGTCGACACTTTTGCTGAAGTCGAAAATTTTATAACATTTGTGGAGACTTTAATTGTTAATTTCTTTGTCAATCTGCCAATTGCCACCCCATTTTCTACTGTAACTACCACTGGCATCACTGATATTGGGATACATTCCCAATACACCAATGATGGAATACATACAAGATACATTCATTACTTGATAGAACAGTGCATTTTATTTTTATAGGTACTATGTAGTACTTAAGCTCTAAGGTCTTTGTTAAGTATTTTATTATTTAATGGTTAACTAACTGTAGTATTTAAGTAACTAGCTATAGTATTTAAGTTTTACCTCTTTTTTAAGTATTTTATTACTTCTACTGTATCTTATTCCTTAACGATTAATCATTGCAGATTAGTCACCATTATATTAAATTGATATTAATCCAAAGACCCCTTTTTCTTTGGATTAATATCCCCTTTTTTATTAAGCCATGTTGTTCCATATTTAAAATACTTTTTACATCGAAAAATATAGCCAAAAATAATAAAGGGTGGTCCAACCCTAATGCGCGATGTTAATTGTGAGTCACACCTTAACGTCAAGTTTTTTGCCCAACTTAATTTGACATTTCCTTGTTTCAGTGTTTGACAAGTTCAACCATGGAGAGGTACACAATTGAGCAGCGCGTTAAGATTGTTGAAGCCTTTTACGAAAATGGGCGTTCAAATCAAAATGCATTTCGTGCACTTCGTGACTTTCTTGGTCAGCATAATCGACCAAATGTGTCCACAATCGGGAGAATTGTACGCAAATTTCAGCAAACCGGGTCTGTAGGAAATGTGAAAAGACCTGTGCATGCCCGCCCAGTTCGTTCTGCGGAAAACATTGCTGTTGTTCGCGATAGTGTAGCAAAAGAGACGTCAACCTCGACTCGTCGTCGTGCCCAACAATTGAACATCTCACGAACATCACTGATGCGAATTTTGAATAAAGATTTGAATTTACATGCTTACAAGGTTCAATTGACTCAAGAGCTGAAGCCTACTGACCATTTCAAGCGTCATCAATAAGTCGAATGGTTGGTTGAACAGACAGAAGTGAATGGTGACTTTACAAAGAAAATCATCTTCAGCGACGAGGCACACTTTCACCTCAGTGGATTCGTTAACAAGCAGAATTGCCACATTTGGGCAAATGAGAATCCACGAGTGATTGTTGAAAAGCCGATGCATCCACAAAGAGTGACTGTTTGGTGCGGTTTATGGGCTGGCGGCGTCATCGGGCCGTACTTCTTCGAAAATGAGGTCGGCCAAGCAGTTACCGTGAATGGTGTTCGCTATTGCGAGATGATAACGGACTTCTTGTGGCCAGAAATTGAGGATATGGACCTGGACGATATGTGGTTCCAACAGGATGGTGCCACTTGCCACAGAGCCAACGAAATAATGGCACTTTTGCGCGAGAAATTCAATAACCGTGTTATCTCACGTCGTAGCGATGTTAATTGGCCGCCACGATTATGTGATTTGACACCGTTGAAATTCTTTATTTGGAGATATTTAAAAGAAAAAGTGTATGTCAATAAGCCAAGAACAATTCAAAAGCTGAAGGATGAGATAATTGGGCACATTAACGACATTGAACCTCAATTATGTCTCAGAGTTATTGAAAATATGGACCATCGGATAGAGGTATGCCACCGAAGCCGTGGCGAGCATTTGGCCGATATTTTGTTTCACACATAATTGTCATAGATCCTTCTATTATAATAAAAAATATTAAGATAATTCTCTGAAAACTTTTTGTTTTATTTACAATTAACATCATGCATTATGGTTCGACCACCCTTTATATTCAAATATATTTCCGATTATGCATAACTATAGATAATCGCAAACTTAAATTATAACCTACTTAAAAACTTTTAAATAGGTCATTACTTTTGTGTAATATGCCCACCACTCCTTTTAAATATTAATACTATATATATTTGTAGAATTTATATATTTTACTTATTTAACTTTTGGCCACTTTTTTGGTCAAGTTTTTCTCGTCAAATTATTTTCGTTTAGAGGAAAGAATTTGACATTATTGTTGACACTCTTATACAGTTGAAAAACTTATAATATTTATGGAGACTAACTGTTGTTAATCTTTTTTTGTTACTCCTCCATGAACCACCCCACTCTCTGTTGTAGCTGCCGCTAGCACCCTCTGTCGATAAATTGTGGTACACTACTTAATAATGTTTTTTATATTTATAATACTAAATAGTACTTAAGAGTTTACTATTTTCGTTAGATATCATAAATTTTTTTAATGTTGTTGCTGGACGTTGCCTCGAGAGATTACTATTATGAAACTGTTACTGTTACTGTTGATGATTATTGCTTTGTGTATACACAAAAATGAGATGCTATAAGGCATATTTCATTTAAATACCACATTCTCTACCTTAGTATCTCTGAATTATGACATAAATTAACTGAAATTATGTTTTTTTACATTTCCAGTTAGTCATTTAAAGATATGGTGAAGGGTACTATACCTCAGAGAACAATATTTAAATAAATGGCGGAGTCGCCAATGTTACGTTACAATGTGCAGACAATTTTTAAGTATTTTATGACGCTCATTGTACCTTGTTTGCTATCTCTTAATCATCGCAGCAATATATAACTATTATATAAGCT
This sequence comes from Rosalia funebris, assembly GCA_037954035.1. Taxonomy (NCBI): domain Eukaryota; kingdom Metazoa; phylum Arthropoda; class Insecta; order Coleoptera; family Cerambycidae; genus Rosalia; species Rosalia funebris. Next base: position 3,201,600 of record JAZFAV010000010.1, on the reverse strand, counting down.
GATTATGGACTACAAAGGATGAAATAATATTAAAAATGTTTAAATAAGTCAAGTGTAACAAAATATATATATATTGAAGTGACAGGGACATTTCCGCCAATTATTTAAAAATTGTTTATCGGGATTATTTTAACGGAGCGTATTGTTTCTGTCACTACCGCCTTACTCTTTAATCTATAATCATCATGTAAAATTAATCATATATATGCATTATATGTGTTAGTGATGTGTTAGATGGGAATAAGAGAAACAAGAAATTAAGTTGAATTGTATAAAATATCTGCGCACATTAAAATGACAATACAACTTCGATATTTCTTAAAAATAAATGCTGAGCTGTGTTATTTGAAATAATTATTTTTGTAACAAACGCACATTCTAGATTAAAGCGACTTAATATATATTATATTAAATAAATTTAATATAATATACTATACATAACGTGCTCATCACATAAACTCCTATTAAGTGATTTAATTTCAATATTCAAATATGCTTTGCTAAAATTAATATAGAGTAGAGCGGCAATAAAGTGTATTTAGAAGCACCAGAATACAGACTCTTTTTTCAGAACTTATTTCTGTATGTACCTTTTCCATCAGAACCTAGGCAGGAACTCTTGGGCTATAGGAGCTATCATATTATTGCATACATTTATATAATGTAAGATGTGTGAGCGAGCAAGTGGATCCAACTAATTCATCGAAATTATTAACTACAATTGACATAATGAATGTTCTATATCATTAATGGAGTAGTAAACGACCGACGGTGGGGCTATTTCGATAAAAAAATAGTAAACAGGATTCACTGATATATTCGATTCATTGTGTAATAACGAATACAAATTTACTGTTCTTAATTGTATTAGGGTTACAAGAGTACAAGAGGTCATGCGAATGTATTGTACCAATGTCAATTTATATTTCAGATGCGCTACCATCATACTAATGACCATGCCTAACCATACTTAAAACTAAAATACGCAAGGAAGTGGACATTTCTATTACTAACAGAAATGTGACATTTTTGAGAAGATTTCAGTATTTTAAATATGCTTCTTCAACTTGATGATTTCCTAATAGGAAAAATTGCCGCATCTGCGGCTCAGATAATCGACGAATAATCCATAAGAAACAAATGCATCCTAATCTGTTACTGCTTAGTGTGCATTCTAATCTGAAGGAATCCTTGGACCAGTTTTCTCTGAAAACGAGGCAGATAATGCATTAACGGTAAATAGTGAACGTTATCTTGATATGATAACTCAGTTCCTTGTGCCATAGTTGGAAGATAATGCTCTTGAAGACATGTGGTTTCAGCAGGACGGTGACACTTGTCATACCACCTGTGAAATATTGACGGCCTTGCACGACTCTCCTCGTCGTGTCATCTCCCGTCTTGGCGATCAGAATTCATCGCCACGATCTTGTTATTTAACATCTATGGACTTTTTCTGTGGGTTTTTTTGATGCTCCAGGTTTACATTAACAAGTGTACGACAACCCAATCATTGAAGGTAGGAATTAAACGCTGTATCAACAAAATACCTCCACATTTATGTAAAACCATTACTGTAAATTTCGCCGGAAGAGTACTCGTGTACCACCAAAGCCGTAGCGCCATATACTGGATGTGTTGTTCCATACATAATGTCCAAATAGCTACATTATAAATCAATAAATACTTCAATGCTTTGCTACATAAAACCATGTTTTACTTAAAATTTACATCTTGCGGTCTTATTGTAACACATTTATAACACAATAGATAATTAATTGCCATTAGAAGAAAATGACCACAAATTAATTTTATTAATAACCAAAAACTGAAAAATGTTAAACACAAGAACTAAATTAAAAATTGACCTACACTGGCACACTTATAGACCAGTCAGGAATCAAGACACAAATATTATTATACTCGCGGTAGGCAGTTATAATGAAAATACGATAAATTTATGATTAACTTTTAAATGCTTACATAATTAATCATAGTTATTTCTGTAGATATATGAGATATGTATATTCCAAGTGCTATGTAGTTCAGAACCAAAGTACAAAAATTAGTTGACTGGAACTATTATAAGTATTTGCGTGGAATAAAGTTCTTTATCTTGTGATGAAAATCTTTATCATATGATGCTAGAGGAATGTGCATGTGATATCTATAGGAGTTTGGTATAAGGCAATTACAAAATATAATGGTTTCTGCAAATACAGTCTACATTGAATTATGGGAAATATATGGAATAGCACATGGAATAGCATGTGGAAGATAATAAATATACCTTATATACGTATATGCATATACACATCCTGAATTAATGTTTAATAATTTGAAGTATTTAATTTTGGATATGGAAGATTTGTTTTAATATTATATATTTTAAATATTTAAATTATTTTCCCAATAGCTGCAATAATTTTATTTGCTATATATACATGCAGATGTAAATACAATTTCATTCAAATAAATAATATTTTTCAACGAATATTGTAATTCCTAAATTAGCTGGTTTGATATCCTGTCATTCAAAGACAAAAATAAAAGTGTATGTACCCATAATATGATAATTACCTAGGAAATAGTGTGAAGTATGTAAAGTATGTTAATGGAAATAATATAAAAAAAATAATAAATTATTATTTATTTATTATTAAGTGAACTGCTTAATAACAAATAAATTAATACGTGACAGCAAAGCGGAGAAGAAGAATGTCATTATATATTTTTATACAAAAATTGTATCAAAAATTGTTTATTTTACTTATTTATTTATTTTGAATAGCAGTACAAACGGGATGAACCCAAAACTTACTTATAGTGAATAGTGAACTTACACTACACTATACCTTAAGTAATTGAGCTTTAATAAGTCAAAATGTTGCTATATAAATTTATAGATGATGAACATATAGAAATATGAAACATAAAAATTATTTATTTATCGTATGGCTTAACATATGGATCCAAATTACAATAATTACAAATACAAAATGTCATAGTTATATATACTTCACAGTACCAGATCCAGGTTTTTGATCCATTCGATCGCCGAGGGCGTAAGGGATATAAAGTCGTCCGCATCTCTTGGGTATGCTCTGTTTCCACAGTATTGGACAATGTGGGTTATGGTTTGGATGGGTTCCCCGCGGTCACATTCAGGTGAAGGCAGCTTACCCCATTTGTTTAGCATGTCCGCACATCTGCCATGTTTAGTTCGGATTCTGTTGGCAGTCTTCCATATTTGCCGTGGGAGGTCGAATCCAGTGGGCTTACTCTGGACTGTCACTTTAGGAAATACATCCGGCGATGTGGACTGTTCCCAGGTCTCCTTCCATCTCTGTTCCACGTTGAAGCCGCTTGCGCAGAGTTCTAATGCGGTCTTGACTGGTGGTTTTCGGGATTTAAGCTTGCTAGAAGTTGCTTTACCAATGTCCTCATGTATGGGGAGTTGTTGATCAGCCATTATTTTATGGTATTGACGAGCTAGAGCATCTTGTCTTCTGAGCTGTGGCGGAGCGATGTGGGTGAGTGTTGGTAACCAGTATGTCGGGGTGGATTTGATGCATTCCGTGATGTTGCGCATCGTGCAGTTCAGTTGTGTGTCGAGTTTATGGACATGCCTACTGTTTAAACATACAGGGGCAGCGTATTCCGCAGTACTGTATACGAGGCCCAGGGCAGAGCTACGTAGGGTGTTCGCTGTTGCTCCCCAAGTGGTGCAGCAAAGTTTCTGGATAATATTATTTCTTGTACAGACTTTGGATGAGGTGTTATGAAGGTGCTGTTTGAAGGTTAGCGTTCTGTCCATGCTGACTCCCAGGTATTTTGGAGTCGGATTGTTTCTGAGCAGCGTACCTTTAAAATATATTGCTAGTTGTTGGTTTGCCAACTTATTATTTAGATGGAAGCAGGTACATTCAGTTTTATTTGGGTTGAGGGTTAGCCTCCATTTCCGGTAGTATTCCGCCAGGCTCTGAAGGTCGCTGCTTAGGATTTGTTCTGTGGTTCTTATAGTTGTTCGCTTGACCGCTAGGGCCATGTCATCGGCATATGCGAATTTCTTTGAAATGGTTTCCGGCATGTCCGTGATGTAGATGTTAAAGAGGACTGGAGCAAGGACCGAGCCCTGTGGTAGCCCATTCTGTAAGTGTCTCACCCTGTTGATTTGGTCTTCCATAACTACCTGGAATAATCTATCGCTCATCATGTTATTCAGTAGCTGAGTTAGTTTTCTGTTAGCTATGATTCTTAGGAATTTATACAGAAGTCCCTGCCTCTAAACGGTGTCATAGGCAGCCATTAGGTCTATGAACACAGTTGATGTTTTTAGGCCTTCTTGAAATCCCGTTTCTATGAAAGTTTTCAAGCTCAGTACTTAGTCTGTGCAGTTACGTCTCGCACGGAAACCAGCTTGGTATGTTGGAATGTGTTCATTCACCTTGTCTTTTATCCTTTCAAGGATCAATCTTTCCAAGAGTTTATACCACGCACTTATATGTGATATTGGTCGATAACTTTCTGCGCTGTTTTTTGGTTTGCCCGGTTTAATGATACGTATGATTTTTGTTTTTTTAAATTCCTTGGGGAGGGTGCCGGTATTAAGTATATCAGAAAGGAAATCAGCGAGCCATCTTCTAGTGCGGGGACCAGTGTTTGTTAAAAATTCATTATGCATTCCATCGAATCCTGGGGCTTTATTGACTTTGATGTTCAACAGTGATTGTCCAATCTCTTCGAGATCAAGAGGCCTTGAGAGGGGGGACTCCTCTGGACTATTGTTTCTCAGGTTATTCAGTTCATGTTTAATCTTTGTATGAGGTCTATCTTTAGGAGCTCTCGACATGGTAACTATGCGGTCAGCGATCTGATTTGGTGTGACTTCAATATCATTTCGTGTAGTAGGGTTACTCGCGCCTAATTTTCTGAGTAGGCTCCATCCATGCTTTCCTGCTTGAGTGTTTGAAATCAAGTTCTTTGGTCGTCCTCATCCATTTCTCCCTGCGAGCTGCATCGAGAGAGTGTAGCAGTTCGTCTGCTATTGCAGAGTCTCCGCTTTCGAGGACGTCTTTGTACATGGACTCACATTCCGCATTCCAGCCTGGAATATATTCTTTTCGGAAGCCCCTAGGGATATGTTTTCTCAATACGCAAATGACAGACCCTACGAACCTTTTGTAATTTCCATGTTTGGGTGGGATCCATCGGATACAGCTATCCAGGTCTGATTTAAACTTTGTCCAGTTTGCTTTTTGGAAGTTCCATCTGGGCCTGAGGAAGGACCTTATAAGTGGGATTTGGATGCCTACTTCCAATATAATGGGTCGGTGCTGGCTTTTCGGGAAGTCGGGAAGAACGGTTTTTGATATATTTATAGGTTAACATAAAAACTATAATTTAAAGACATTTACATACACTAACGGGTTAGATATTTAATAACCATTGTAATAATATCGCTTCAATTAATTACTAAATTTATTAAAATTATATGAGAATATATCCATACAATAAAACAGATATGCATAATTGTAGCATTTAGCACCTCTGTGAAACGGCGAGTTTAAATAATAATTTATATTGGACAGTTTAATATGCGTGTTTGGCCAGTAAAATGTAATAGTACAGTTAATGTAACCAATAATATCAGTTGAGTTAACTTGATGATTTACAATTTAATGAAGAAATTTAACGTCCATGATATTCGGCAACTTCATTAATTTCCCCTTAAAAATATAATTAAAAAAATATCATTAAAATTAAATAGAATTTTAACAATTTAATTTTTAAATAAAAAGTTATTAAATGTCAAAGTTAAGATACTTTAAAATCCTTATTTTTTTATCTTCGTACAATAGTTGTTCTCTTATTAGAGTTGTTCTCTTAATGTAAATAGCCGAGGTAATTCATTAAGCAATAATTATAAAATATAAAACAAAAAATAACTATTAAACTGCTATCTATAAAACAAACAATAATTAACCTAATAATAACTGAGTATAAAATAAATTCGGTTACTTGTTAATAATGAATATGAATAAAAAAAAATTAAATAATATTTGGCTGTAGAGTTGTTAATAGTAATATAATGTATATTAATGACATCTCTAAATGTTTCAAATTGCTGAGTTCCTGATAACTTAAAAGCTGATAACTTAAATAAAATTCCATACTATATCTTCTCAAGCAAATAGAGGCAACACTGTATCAGTAATAACTTGCGATACTCCTGAAGTGGTATGGACAATTAATTTATGATATAAATTTTCCTAATGTAAAACACTTTGATGATAATGATCTGGTATATATGACTACTACGTGTCTTAGAAATTGTCATACATATTGATTTCAGCAAGTCTCTCGATTAAGATTAACTGAACTTGGAATTCAATTTCTATTATTTTAAAATTGTGAAAGGTATTAAGTGTAAAGGGATAAGTTTTAATCCATACACTCCTCTCCTACATTAGTAGCATTTGAAATATTTATTACATAAAAAAAATATAGTCAACAATAATACCCATATAAGTTTCCGGTTGTACATAATTTTTAAATAGGTCGGTAATTTTGTATGATATGTCTATCACCTGTTTTGAATATTGGCATTACATATGTCGTTCATACTTGTACTAGTTCTGTTGCAATGATTTATTAAACAGCTTGTATGAAAAGAGGTTTTTTTAGATTTTAATCGTACCTACAGTTCTTTTACAACGATAATGATATGTTATCTGAATTAGGGCTTTCGCTTGGAAAATTATTTAAATTTTCTAATATTTTGTCATGCCTAATAAGAGAATTGCTAATATTTGATGATATTTCATTTATTTGAAAAAGAATAATATTATTATAAGGACATTCACCAAAGAGACATAATTAGAGAATATCTATGATCGTTACATATTTTGGAGGTATAAATTATATTCTTATAATATATTATGTTATCCGAAATTTCTTTAGAAGATATTTTATTTTTGTATGAGTTTTTTATGAGTTGACAGTTTAATTCTATCTTATATTATTGTATAGTATAGTACACATAGTAGCAAAATATATAGTGGTATTGTATAGCGTTTTACTTCTAATTCTATAAATAATAAATTACCACGAAGTAACGACTTGGTCGGCCATTTTTACTATTATCCTATTCTCTATCTTTGAATATATACAATTAACATACCTCAATGCAGTATACATCTGAGGGTACGGAGTTGAGGATCGGAAGGAAACGTTTACTTTCTTGGTTCACTGATGCAGAACATATTGAGACTACGATAGTTCTCAATATCACAAATCCAAAAGAATAAAAAAAGTAAATCCCCTCAATCATGGTTTCCATTTGCCTGAAAATATGATTACCGATTTAAACATAGTATTGGACTGTTAACTCTTCAAAATCTCAATATCAATCTTCTTATTCAACATCTTAAAATAATGAAATATAAAGTATCGCCTATTTAAAATCTTTAGTACGGTGATGATAAAATGATAATTTGATGTTTTTAAATGTAAAATTTAAACAGATAATTTTCTTTATTGCCTATTTATATTATTATGGATAAAAAGAAATTATAGTCAATCGAGTGTAAATATATAAAGACTAATCTCTGATTATATCCATCTTCTTTGTTATAATTGCTTTTAATTTTCATTCTTCAGATGCTTTTATATTTCCAGTGAATCCCTGACAAAACATGAAAAACATGGAGTGCTTCTATCTAATATTTTCACGTCTTCAACATAAGTCTTTTGGTTAGGTTTCTTGTGAAGTATTCTACTAATATCTATCTATACTTGCGCCCAAGTCTGATATGTTTTTAATTTTCTTTAATCTTAAAAAATGCACTCGATTTGGTTAATATACTATTTGCTCCAACTCCTTGAATTTATATACGCCTTTCGCTGATAGTTAAATACAACATGATCACGTAATAGTAGATCCATTTTCCTATAAGATAAAACTCTGTATTTCACACTAAAGATGTAAGTTGGACGAGCATAAGTTGCTGGTTCCTCAAGTTTGTCCGATTCTTTTTTGTTATGTTTTATATTCGCTTATTTGTATTCATTCTTTTTCAGAGCTTGCTTCCTGTTTTCCTTACTTCTTCAGATCTACCGCTAATGTAATATGGGTACTATACATCACTGCTTTGATTAAAACCTTCGTTTATTATGTGCAATAGGGACATGATGTGTCACTACTAAAAATACAAAATTTTTATTTAGAATCCTATCGTATCGTCCATCGTAAACCATCTCCACTTTTCAGTAATTTAAAATTAGTATTAAATTCAGTAATCTGAAATTTTCCATATGTGTATTGATTGGAATTGATTTGTATCAAATGCATTGATTAGAAGGTGAATTGAATTGTATTGATTAAAAGTTTGCACTATTTAAGTTGCAGACCAGTCTCTGCCTCTATATTAGAACGTGGTTATGTATCTTGCAGGAAATTTTCCTGCAACAATAAATTCTTCGTTGCACTGATTTATTGTATCTCCCATTCTATACCCTTAATATACATTTCATACCCCTGTATATTTCTTAGCAAGGATTTTTTGATGATCCCGATAGAAATGTGTAAACTAAAATTTATATTATACAGCAGCACACGTTGCTTGTAATAAGTATACAAGATAAAGGGGTGTATTGTTGACACAGCAAGTGATTTGCCATATTTAACTTTTCGGACATAGTAAATTTAGTCTCTGGTGACAGAGAATTATAAAGTAATTAAACAAGTATGTCTGGATATAAAGTTTTTTGAATTCATATCGAATACAGCCCTGGGTCAGTAAGAAACCGCTATGAAAATGTTTATAAAAGAAAATATTAATATTAATACATTTTTTAAGAGTGTAAGTGTTCGATCTGTAAAAAATTCTTTGTATACACTAAATAAGGGCCTTCAAATAGTTAATACGTATTATTAACATCGTCAATATTGACGTGCTATATTACAAACAAGAATATTTTATTATTTATGAAAAGGGGGGTATTGTGATCGACGGTTCAATTTTTCATGAAAATATATCCGTAATAAAGTAAATTTACTTATGAATTACGAAAGTATTTGTATCAGAAACATTTAAAATACATTTTTCATGCTTAATCTGAATGATACGTATATATTTTCAATGTAAAATATATATACAGGATGTTTCAAAAGTAAGGTTATTCCTATATGTCTGTCTGTTTTTGTTTCGCATGTTAATATTGTGAATATGTGAACATATATTATTTTTATGTATTATTTGTATAATGATTCTTTGCGTGTGAGTCACAGGTAACAATCGTATGAATCAATCAACTGACATTTTTTGAACGGTGTCGTACCGAAAACACATTTTAGGATAACAGTAAGTACAATATAAATCCATCAATCTATGACACAGTAATGAAAATAAATGAAATAAATTCAACAAAAATCGAAATAAATAAAACCAAAATGAAATAAATTTTACAGAAATATTGATACATCGATGAATCAAATTATACAATAAAGACCGATTCATACTAGGAGCTCAGGTCACACTACGCTCACGATCCGCTCACAGTCAAAGATTTAGGGTAGTATTCACATTTTACATTCAATTGGCGCTCATTTTTAATCAGTATGAAACATGTCAACACATTCCTATAGTAAGATGAATAAAATTTCTATAAATGATTTGAATGCAATTGCCGTATGTTTGGATGATGAAGAGCAAAAATACATGAAACGCAGGAAGATATATGTTTTTTTGAAAAATTTTTCAATCTATATAAAGGCCTTGTAGATGATGAAACAATATCTTTCCTATATTTTCTCATGGCAAAACATACATTTAAATATATTTTGGATAAAATTACAACACACTGACGTAACGGTTCGCTCACGGTTTGTTCAAAATATCCGCGAGGAGAGAGACCGCGGTCAAAGATCGTGAGCGAAGCGCCCAATATGAATATTTCCATTGAAATAGCATGTCATAATATTATATCGCGCCTTGAGTGGAGCGCGACCTGAACTGCAGTGTGAATAGGCCTTAAAGCTAAGACGTAACTTCATAATTGCATTTTGTTCGGCAAATTATTAACTGTCTATGTCGTACGTAGTTGATTGAAACATATGTCGCTAGACATACGTGCTGGTAATTGTGGCATATTAGTAACAATTGCGAGTGGTGTAGCATGTGATACATGCGTCGTCACTAAGTTGATACACGCGCAAAGATCTATTATACAAATTGTAGGTTTTAATCTACATAGCAAACCCTTATGCCACTCTCTCTGAAAAGCTTCTTCTGCGTCCAGAAACACAGCTACTATTTGTTTTTTTTTGCGGTTAAATGCTAGAATAGTATCTTGCTTAAGTGACTCGTTGTATATCAAAATAAATGCTATATTTTGTTATAATAACTTTTAGCTTATTTAATATTACTCTTTGAGTTATCTTCCATACCACATTTAATACCATACCACATTTAATACCTCTAATACATTTTTTTTGAAACCTCCAAAATTATCCAAATACAATCGCTGACTACTTCCAAATACATTATCTAGCATATCAGTTCGAACATGTTCCTGAGTCATGTAAATTTTTTCTGTGGTGAAAATGAAAATTCAAAAACTTCTTAGGCTTACAATAATAATAAAACTCCACTAGAATCTTGACAATTTTTACAATATAAAAATGAGTTATACATATGAACGGTACCAGCTCTAACAATTATATTAAAATTCACGATCACCTTTTAGGAAAATAATTTTGATATCCATGTTATTCAGAATACAGGAGGAAGGGAAGAAAATAGTTTGTAAATTTGATCCAATATGATTATGTAAGATATGATTCTTTGCGTGTGCATCACAGCTAACAATCGTATGAATTAATCAACTGACAGTTTTGAACAGTGTCATGCCGAAAACACATTTTAGGATGACAGTTAGTACAATACAAATCCATCAACCTATGACAAAGTAACGAATAGGTTCTCCACAAAAACATTCAATGGAAGTGATGTGTCCATCAAAATAAATGAAATCGAAAACGAAACAAAAATGAAATAAATTTTACAGAAATATTGAGACACCAATGAATCAAATTATACAATAAAGCTAAGACGCGACTTCATAATTGCATTTTGTTCGTTAAATTATTAACTGTCTATGCCGTACGTAGTTGATTGAAATATATATCACTAGACATATGTGATGGTGATTGTGGCATATTTGTAACAATTGCGAGTGGTGTAGGATGTGATCCGTGCGTCGTCACTAAATTGATATACGCGAAAAGATTCATTATACAAATTGTACACATCTGACATATATCTATATAGAGGAAGAAATCCATTCAGAAATTTGCTAATACCAAGACACTGTTATTACTTTTATATTATATATTTACTTTTACATTATTGTTAATATAGGATATACTTGTAAACGATATGGGCACATAAGAAAAACTACATACTTAGTTTGCTTGTCATTTAATTCACTGCGATTCTATTTTTCATAATTTATGTTATAGATTTTGTAAAAATTAATGGATATGTTTATTATCCTCCTATTCTCAACAACAAATAATTTTAAATTCTTCTCTTAGCTGGACAATACAAATTATATTATGATTTTTAACTAGGCTTCTTCTTTGCACTAGTTTTTCCTCGTACAAAACAATACATTTGAATATATTACTATATTTCTGATTTTATATACTCCACCGATACATCAATGTCGTATTATCATTGTCGCAATACTCTAAGTTCACAATTCATATTGTGTATTGTCACAATCTCTAGATTTTTCTATTTCATGATAAAATCTCATCTCATGCGTAGAGCAAACACTGTAAATAACGTATGGTAGGTTACATATAAATAATGAAGAGCAGTGTCATAAGACGAATATTGAGGAACTGAAAAGTGTATACTATGCTGATGCTAGGAACTAGAATTACATTTAAATATGCCAAACTGAAACTCAGTCTATATATAATCAGGGGTTTATTTTATTAAACACCTTTTTAAAATCAGCAAAAATGTCGACCATCTTCCCGTTGACACATTCAATAGGATGGTTATAGTGAACATTTTTTTGTAAAGAACTGTACTCTTTCTCGGTAGTTTTGTCACTTTAAAACTACATTTTCATGTAAATGAAAATATGTAGATGAAAATATGGGAAACATCTCTAAGTTTGTGAATATAATGGGAATTACCTACATGGGACACTCCTGTAGAATTTAATCCTTAAGAATTCCTTTACTCATACGCCTGCACCATCTATATCCTTTTTATCCAAACATCTTTTAATAGATTGATACATAAATATCAGGCGTTTATATTGGTGCATTTTTTCTTTGTGAAAATTTGCATTTCGTTCATTCTTTTCATAAAAATATTTTTCTCTGTATAGTTGATAAAAATGCGCGTCGAAAATATTATGCTCATCATATTATATTTTACCACTTCGAGAAAGGATGGAATGCAGCACCGTCATTTCGCGATCTTAATGAACCTATTGGTGAAGGAACAATAAGCGACAGTCGATGTCAGGAATGGTTTGCCCGCTTCAAATCAGGTGATACCAGCTTGGAGGACAAATCAGGAAGAAGTTGACTATCGGATTTCGTTAATCAGATACTTCTGGCAGCCGTGAAAGAAGACGAAAGCATGACAACTCGAATGCTGGCCGGAGACTTCAATGTCGGCCAATCCACCATCGTCCGTCGTCTGAAATTGGATTGGATTGGTTGGATGAATCTTTCACGAATTATAAGTATCCCCAACTAAGTGTGTAGTTGTGGGTTCTAAATACATATTATAGTACACTGTATACTATTTCGTTAAAAATAACTGTAAAATTTTGTTAGTGACAACGATTAAAATAATTAAGTAAAAATTGGCGTGCAGTCCCTAATCGAATTCATCAGTGAGAGTGCAAGTTGCTCATGTCGTACACTAGAAATGGTCAAGGTATTCTGTGTAATGCTGTGGTAGAACACAACAAATCCATTGCAGTAAAACATATTTAGAGTATAAAACATATTATGCTCACCGTAAGCTATTAAATAACTGTACCAGGATAAAAAATAGATTGTAAGCGTAAGACATTACTACTAAATTAGAGAATAAATCGTCCCAAGATTGGCAAATATGAGCCATTTTATTATAATCTTCTCTTACTTGTCTGAAGAAAGTTCTTTCCAAAATCTAAAACGACAAATATTGATATAAGAATAGTTAATCCAGGAATCAATGTCATTTTTTATTAACTGTATAATATTTTGTGCAAGTATACTTTCTATCAATGAATTCTACTACAAAGTAGAAAAAACATTAATGTATTTTAATATTGCATTTTTTTATCATTATTATTATTAAATACACGTTAAAAATACTCACAGGAAAGTGGTGACCTCTAAATTTTGATGATATGTTGGTTTTGGGAATAGACCTACCATTTATTTCTTTCACGTAAATTTCTAAAGCGTTTGAAATTTGTCTGAATCTGGTAGATATGATTAAACTTAACAAAATGATGAATATATCTCCAAGATTCCAAATTATCAAGCAAATCCAAGTAAATATCTGGAAATTATAGACCTTTGTTATTATTGAAAAATGAACATTTTTGTTTATATTTATTACCAGTATAAGGACTCCGTAAACGACGTGGTAAGGAAACATAAGAAAAATAAAACTGAACTCATTTTTAAAGTACTTTTCCCATCCATATATGTAAGTTTTACATTTAAACCCATATACGTAATTTAATGTGGAAATAATGTGTTCACCTACAATATTTATATAGCGTTAAAAATAAAATAATATTAATCTGTCACAATAAACGTTTGTGATTTTAAATAATTTACAAGACACAGAGCATCATATTATTTTAAGCAGTAATGATAACGATTTAAATGATTTTGATGAGACTGATGGTATTATATTTGTACCAAAGAGGATGGTAGAAATGCACAAATATCTGATATACTGAAGTACGCTTACTTCAAGGAAAAGATAACTGTGTGTATATAAAATCCTCTCTTATTAGACTGTTAGATTAGACTTAGAATAATACTGTACTATATAATATTATATTAGGCCATTCACATATAGGATGTTATGTCCAGAAAAGAGCATACCAAAGTAATTTCAGTTATCAGGTAATTAAATCCTTTCGCGCTTTATCTCAAAACTACATTTTATATTATCACATTTTCGTGCATCTCGCAAAACCTAGAGGAAAACACTTCTTAGAACATTCCTGCCGCCTCAGCAACAGAAATGTTTTGAATAGAGAAACATTCACTTAGTCTTTAGTAATCCTCGAGTCGTTATTAAGAAATCTTCGAATCAGTATAAAGCAATTCTCAAGTAATCTTCGAATAAGTTTCAAGTTTAAAGCATAAAAAGAGGTTACTCCTTCTTTGACATAAATATGTGTTAAAATCCTAAAGTGAAAATAAATAGTTTTTAAAAAGTGAAATTAATAAATAGTGATATAAAATGTATACTAAATAATAAGAGCATATTTATTTACACTTTGCATGATTCATAAAAGAAATATGTGAGATGTTAGTTTATGATATTATAATTGAATATATTCGTTACCTAAATTAATTGATTGCGTATATAATGAAAAAACTATGTGCTTAGTGTGTGTATAATAACTAAAGGGCAAGAACAAATGAAGAATAAGAGATATGCCATTATAAATAAGTTAAGTCTCCTTACTTTAGACATTTAGTATCTTTGTTATGTTTATTATATTATATTTTATAATTTGTTTAACTGTTTTTAAATATTTCTTTTATTTTGTATAATTGTGTGTGCTTTTATAATACTTGACAGTAAATGCAGTCCAAGACCATGAGTTTTATTTATCACAAAAGTAAACCCAACAGTCAATACTACGGTTTGTGTGTGGTTAACATCACCACCTAAGCCATAAATCATTCTTGGGTCTTGTATTCATATGTCGCTTTGTTATGTATAGTAACCTGTAATACTATATTTTTATAATAATTTATTAGATAACAATCAGAATTTATAATCCTATGAGCTATTTTATCAATTACGAGACTTGGAATGTAGTCTCATATATGTCCTGATGAGGTATCTCCAGCAAGAAAGCCTCCTACTCCTACATCTTATTCCTGGTTCATTGACCACCTCCTCTCTAGTTCTCTGTCATTATTTTCTTGGACAAGTGGTATTAAACACGTGTTCGTATGGATTTTCAATCGCTGGTGATATTTCTGGTTTCCATTTTTGATCGTTTCTTGGACTGTTGGGATTCGGAGGTCATGGTGCAACGTCTCATGGTTGACATACCACGGGGCGTCTACCATTGCTTGAAGGATCTTTGGTTATTCTCGCTGTATGATAGCTATATTAGACTTACTGGCACAACCTCACAGTTCAATGCCGTAAGTCAAAATGGGAACTATGACTTTCTTCCAAATAACCAGTTTAGCTCCCTAATTTTCATGTTCGTCTATTTGCGCTTTTTTGAAATATGTTCTTTCCAATTGAGTTTGGAGTCAAGATGGAGATCAAGTATTTTGTCTTTGATGTTTGCGGTATAATTGTCTCAATTATAAATATTAATGGATATTTGGCTTTTCTAAGTGTGAAAGGCATCTGTTGCGATTTACTTTCATTGATTTTGATTTTGTATCTTTTGAGCCAGTCTTCTATGTGGAAGAACTGATCATGGAGATTTACGGATGCTATTACTGGGTCTTCATGAATCGGTAGAATGACAGTGTCATTTCAAAATATACCAGCTACAGTGTGGTCTGAGCTTGGAAGGTATGCAGTGTAAATTAGATATAAATTGGTCCTACAATGCTGCCCTGTGGGACTCCAGATTTGATGAGTTGAAATTGAGAAGTTTTGTCATTTACTATTGTCTCAAAATATCTATCTGACAGATATAACTAGCAGATAATATGGTGTAGAAGTGGAGTATTTGACTATATGTAAGAGACCAACATTCTTCTTCTCTTCCGTTTCTTTGATTGAATGTACTATGAGGTGGCTTTGTTGAGTGTTTTTGGCGGAAACCAAATTAGTGTTTTGGAATCACATCTAAGATAGGATGAATGTGTTGCAGAATTACCTTTTTAAGTAATTTAGAGATGAAGGGCAACAGACTTATTGCCTTATTGGTCTATAGGATGTTACGTCAGTTCGCCCTAGGCTTTAGAATTATAATTATTTCCGCTGTATTTAATACTTTAGGCCAGTACTGAAGTCTTAAGATAGTATTAAAGATGTAGACCAACATAAATATTCCTATCCTGGGTAGTTTTTTAGCATTCTTGCTGTTATCAAGTCAATTCCTGGGGTCTTCTTGTTATTTAGTAGGGATATGTTTTTCTTTTGATTTATTTAGGGGAGATTGGATTTATGTCTGTGTTTTGTTCTGGCTCTGTTGTGTTGGAATTTAGATTCTCTTGGAAAGTACGGTCTGAAGTGTCACTGAGTGGAGTAAATAATTTAACTAGATGTTGTGCAAAGAGCTTCGCCTTTTCCTCATTGCTTCTGGCCCAGATTATTCTGTTTACTGTTTCGATACGTATATGAAATTAAAACTTTCTATTTTTTTGAATGATTTAATTCATATCCGTTTTGAGTAATCATAACGACTAGGATTCGAAATGTAGTGTGAATGCAAATATTGTGGATAAGAAAGCTTAAAAAATAACTTACATAACGCCGCTATGAGTAATAATATTGCTGCTGTTCTCAGCCTGCATCTCAAATGAACAGGGCATGTATATCTCTTAAACAAATCCTCTTCAACCTTACATAATTCCTTAATAAACGACGGCCAGTGTGTCGCTATTTGTGTGAAGATTACAGTTGAGGCAAAAACACATAGGAAAAATAAAGATGAAACTGAAATAGATAATCGACAGTGTATCTGTATATTGAAAACATAATTGGATTAGACTCAATACATATGAATATATATTTCTACGATATTATATTCATCATATGTTAGTAATGATATTTTAAGATATAATTTATACAATTAGTACCGTAAACCGGGACTACGTAGACATAGCTTGATAGGCTTTTCTTGGTTTCACAAATAATTAAAACGTTAATTCGAGCTCACTATAGCTCATCGAACCAATAGAACCTTTGGCTTTAAAATGTGCGAGAAATGGCGCTCCTTGGACCCCCAGTTATTTTTATTTTTTATTTTTTCCTTTAAAAAGGTGTCAAAGTAACCTCTAGTCCGGGGTTACTTTGACATTAAAAATAGTACGGGTTTATTTAACACATTTTAAACAAAAACTATATATGATTTTACGTTCTTAAAATTGTTTAAAGGGCAAAACATAATAAAAAGTCTTTATATAAGAAAAATCTGATATGTATTTAAACAATCTCTTACTCATTAATCGGACTTTCTGTCAATCAGTCCTCTCTTACAGACTTTCTGTAATCAGTCTTCTGTCAAAATCAGTCATTACAAATAATTAACAAGCTTATTATTATTATTAACAATCTCTTAGAAACATTTGAACTTAATCAATGTTTACAAATTAAAAAGTAGAAAATTAGCCTGAATTTCACATCGCTGACAGTCGTAAGTCAATTTTTTAGACCCTCTGTTACAGATGCCATATACCCACTGGAGACAGCCGACTCAGCAGATCCAGTCTTTTGTTGAAATATAGTGATTGTAATCATATTTGCAAATTGTGCACAGGTTAGCCTCGTCTCTATTTTTCTTCATCTCACTAAGAGGAATATATTCATCTTCAGACGAACACGAACTGTCATAAAGTTTTTTCGCCTTATATCTCCTTCTTTTCTTTGAATTGGGTATAGATCCAGCAGGTCTTTGGGAAAGTCCAAAAGTTGATGCAGTTGTCGGAACATTCTCTTTATTTTTCTCAATAATAGCTTCCTCTTCGTTTTGCACCGAAATGGATTCCTTCTCGTTTTGCTCAGAAACAGCTCCCTGTTGATCTTGCCCAATAGTCGCTTCAGCTTGTTTGCCTCAAAAGACTGTGGTTCAATATTAATCAATTGAGTTCCTGGTCTGTGGAGAATTTTTTTACCTCTTCTGTGGCGCAATTTCTCTGAATTGTAGCCCCTCGTTTCTTTGAGGAATTCGAGTAAGCTATTGTCGATAACTCTTCCTGATTCTTGTATCTGCTCCGACGAAATCTTTCACAGCACAGCTAGGGGATCAAATAGATAAAGTCCGCAAGACCTAAAGGAGCTTTGTAAATTTTTTTTTAATTTGGGAGTAATAGCATCTATTAACTTTTTCAAAAACAATGGAACCTGCCCTTTTGGTACCGACCCCTTTCTTCTAGATCCTTGCCTCCATTTATCAAGAACTTTACGTCATTGTTTTTTCATGGGAGCGAATACCCCGACATCTAGGGGCTGTACCATATGAGTTGAATTTGGTGCTAGAATTGTGAAATAAATATTATTAGCTAGTGCAACTTTTATGACTTCAGGCACAAAGTGAGAGGCTACCGCCCCTCCCACCTTCCCTGCATTCTTGTCTCGCGCGAAATTGAAGGTCAAACACACAAAAACGTTCTGTGTCAATGTAGCCCAAAAACTATCAAACTTACCCGCAATGTCAATATATCTCCGGTTTACGGTATAAATTATATTTACGCTATTTAAAATTTAAATTTATAATAGATTGTAATTTCATATAAAGGCAATTTTGATACATCAATGTCTACACATGCCTGATGCATTACTAATTTCTTTTCTATATTGGTATATTAAATTATTTACATCATTTTATATTTGTGAAACTCGATACTTATACTTACTCAATCGACTGATAACAGTATCGTCGGCCAGGGCTTTCATTAACGCGAGTACTCCACAATACATTGCAACCGAGCTCACAAGAATCATGTATAGTATTCTCCATGATATCCATTTAAATCGTAATTGGTTTGGGGATGGACATCTTATATTATATAAAGGAAATATGCTAGATAACTGGGCTAATGTTAAGAAGTCCATTAGGAGATTATGAGAGTTTTCAAAATTCTTTTCGCCCATGATTTTTATAACTTTCGTTAAAATCAGCTTCTTAAAAATATATGAATTAATATAATTTAATGTATCATACTTAGTATTAAAGAACTGGTTTTAATAACAAATGATAAAACTTTTATTAGAACTTTTCTAGTACCCTCTAAATTCTGTTCAGAAATCTATCTACTTGCATGTTACTAACAAATTTTAATTTTGTATTATGTGTTTTACATTTATGTGTTTTATATAAGGGTATATAATGTTTTCCATGTTTTCTACTTCTAAAACGATAAAGATACACTGATATTTTTGCCACATAAAAAAATTATAGCAATAAGTTTGTATATGTAACGTAGTGATAGGTTTGAACGTATACCATAAAATAATTGTTCCATTTCTGAATAGATTTTTATAATACATATATGAAATTCATAAGAATTAAAAGTTTACTACAATAAATTAAAGTATGTCTAATATGAGCGTAATAAAAAATGTTGGCAATATATTAACTGTTAATATATATTTTATTGTTTTCTTTCAATGATACCTATTGCTTACGTAATCTATTAAATAAATCGCTTTAACATTATAGAAGATCGAAAGTTGTATATCTGTATAGATATACAGTACTACTAAATTTGTAAGAAGCGTACAATATTAATAAATGTACGTGAGATAGAAAGGATAGAAATATCCTTTGATGGCAATTATTAGTCATACATTAATTTACAGGAATTTTAAATACAATATACTCCAAAATTTGAATTCAAAATGATGCTGAAATATGCAATACATTCAGTAAAACTCATTCCCACTGTTTGCCAGTTTAATAAATTACTCTGTATGTAGAATGTATAATATGAACATAGTTTTGTCTAGGTTGTGAAATGCTGCACATTTAAAAATATTTATGAAAATACTCTATGTAGAGTATGAGTTTAGTCTTGGTTGTGCATATTTAAAAATATTTATGAATAGCATACTTGGTACCATCAGGATAGAA
Source organism: Rosalia funebris (assembly GCA_037954035.1). Taxonomy (NCBI): domain Eukaryota; kingdom Metazoa; phylum Arthropoda; class Insecta; order Coleoptera; family Cerambycidae; genus Rosalia; species Rosalia funebris. The sequence continues at coordinate 3,181,557 of JAZFAV010000010.1, read as the reverse complement.
TGTAATGAGATACTCGATAATTTCTCCGGAAGTGTAGCAAATAATACATACATTTTTGGAGTTTATACTTTTGACCTTAAAATGATCACGCCTTCGTTTGATCAAAAGTACAATTAATAAAAAAATTGATATATATATATATATATATATATATATATATATATATATATTTCAGAAAAATGTATTACATTATCCTCCATCTTCATCTTACTACATTATATCTTGATGTAATTATCTGAAGCAATTGTCAAATAAATATAATGTGGTACTTATAAGGAAAATTTTAGTTATTATTTCTTTACTGATTGGCGAAAAACATGTTGAGATTTCACTATTCGATTTAATATATACTCTGGCAGTACTATATCCAAATCAATAAACATCCTATCTCTATGTCTGTCGAAGATAATATTTCGATCAGGACAGTACTCGTCCCCATCGAATAGTTCCGATTTTAGTTTACTTAGATGACGTTTTTGAAATGTGATTATTTGAAGAAGAAAATGGATAGAATTGTAGCAACTATCAGATTTAATTCTCTCGAATAAAAACAACGTATTATCACTTTTCTATTAAACAAAAATTAAGTTACACAATAAAAATTACTTAGTTACTAACATAAAGACCTTGGCTCGTCCTTAACACAAAACAGTATTATCTTCGAATTTTAAAGGTAGTTTTAAACATATCATTAGTAAATGGAAAGCCTCGATAAACAAATTGATTTTGTGGCAATCTTGCCATCATAAAAGTTCTGTAATTATATGTTTTCAGGGAAATGAATGATGCTTTCCCTAATTATTATTAAACGATGCATTCATGAAAATAAATAAACAGAATAATTTACAAATGAATTACACGTCAAATAGGGCCTCCTATTAGGAATTTAACTTTTAATAGCTGTTTACACAGTCGTCCATTTAAACTGGTGCAACGTATATCAGGGTTATATTTTTTATGTACTGGAATAACATGCATTTAAATAAAACATTAATCATTTCAATTCTTCGGTCATTTCAGTTTTCCAGTCCATTTATACGGGGCATCTTCTTTCAACCCTTCCCGAATCACCCATAGCTTTTTTTAAATTTTACATTTTATATTGAAAATAAGTCGTCATTTCCTTCTGAACATAGAACAATAGCATACTTAATATATCTTACTACATTTCTCCATAGAAAAGAATATTATTCTTAAATAAACATTTAGTTTATTTAAGAATAGTGTGTTATATATTATTATGGAGTAAAATATACGATTGTGTTCTCTGAAATCTAATTTAGTTATAAATAAACAGTTTTAAAACCTTAAAACGGACTTCCGCATGTCGAACATCTCTATCTCGAAATTGAGTGGTCGAAAAAGAATAAACCAACACATAAATGCAAAATATGTGTTTATGCGACAGTTTTACTTCTTTCAAATAGTCCACCATCGTTCTTTATAATGACCCATTAACAGGGTGGGGTGTATCCTATCTACTTCAAAATCAATAGATATCATCTGGTAGATGTCCCGAATCAGAATCAGTCGAAACCCGATCGATCCGACACGATTTAATTGAATGATCGTGCTAACAAAAAAAATTGTAAAATAGTCCACAATTTGCTTTCTCATGACCCATGGACATGGTAGAGTGTGTTCTATCTACCTCAAAATCAATAGGTGTCGTCTAGGAGACGTCCCCGATAAGAATCAGTCAAAACCCGATCGATCTGACACGATTTACTTGAGTTATCGTGCTAACAAGAAATTTTAATACCGACGACGACGACAATGACGACAACGATGATATCGACAACGACACACACACAGACAAAAGTTTTTCAAAACAATTTTTTTTATTTTTACGCCAAAAAACGAAAAGTAAACGCTAGAAATTTTTTTTCCATTTTTCTTTACACAATTACATTACTTTTCTGCTCTGGTATAGTTGAGTGTGGAAAAGTAAAAATTCTGGTGTTCCATATTATATAAGAGTGTTAGGTAACTAATAATTATTTCAAAATTAAAAACAAATATGTACTTTGGGCCTTTTATAAGAAGATAAAGATAGTAGCTACTATTAGTAATAATTGAAAAAAGATTACAGACCATTTTAAAAATTGCCTTATGTACACTTTATGGAAGTTTCAAAATGTCATAATAGTTTATCGGTAGAACGTATCTATGCCTCATAATACAAGGTAATACTCGTAATACATCAACAAGCCTCACCAATTCTCTCGTTCAGGTCATTCAAAACAAAGCATGCGTTGAATACACGAAAACTTTTAACTTTACAATAATAAATCTAATGGCGAAAGGTCCAATTCGTTTAAGTGAAATGGTTATTTAAAAGCTCCATGATGTTTTGTACATTATGGGAAGGAGTATCACCTTGCTATCAGGTCATTAAATTGTATTACCTTCGAAAGGAATATCATCCATAAGTTTCGGGGGTATATTTGTAAGAATCACAGAATATTCAGGTATCTACGTTCTGCTAAAATACCTTTCTAAAACCTTTCTAAAAGTGTGCCTTAATTAAATCGTCTTTAAATAATGCTTAGAAAATATTTATGTTATAAACTATTTGGAAATTCCAATAACCCATGATATCGTTTATTTACACAACCATTATGTAGCGGACCCTCAACACTCCAACAAATTTGATTAAAAACTCTTGGGTCCTCTTGCATTATACATACATAATTTAAATTAGGTGATCAACTGTAGTCGGTTCTAATCACTGAATAGAAATCAATGCACTAAATGGATAGTATATGTGTTCTCTTAATATTGTGTACACAGGGTTGTTACACCAACATAAATTTTCAACTAATATGCTGTCTATGTCAAAAGTAAGTTACACACATCATATTTCCTATTCTGTTAGGTTCGCTTCAACCAAAAACAAAAAATATAAAAGTTCAGTTAGCAAAGAACTATTTACATCACACTTTTGTAGTGTATATTTTCTTGCACTGTTTTGACAATATAATACGTGTTATTGATTTCTAATGGATATATTTAAAACACTATATACATATATAATAGAAGGGAACAGCTAGTGATATTAAGTTACATACACTTCTATCAAACACATTCATTACATAATGGGCTCATTAAAGTAAGTATTTGAATTGATCAGTATTAACAATGCAATAATTGAATTTTGAAATACGTTTTGTAAATATGTTTTGAATTTTTCCTTTGGTATGTTCTTGTAATTTATCATATAAATTTTGTTCGTGAAGTAATCATATCCAAAAGTAAATTGTGGTTATACCATGGAAATGCTTATGCAATTCCCCTCTTTGCTGATCTATCTATTTGGGAATACTTCATAACAAAAATGTTTACATCAAATAAGAATTGAATTCTCTTCAATACTCTTCCATGGAATATAGCTATGCTGCTTTCTCCTCGCTATTCTTCACAAAGTCTTCGTCACGGACAAGGGTACGTATATGAGGTCTATTAAATACACGATCTTTTCGAAAGATCAAATCACAGAACACCTTTAAGGCTTCGCTTAGAGCTGTATAGAAACAATCACCAATCTACTGAATTATACAATGTGACACCTAATCGCCTGAGAATAACTGGGATATCTTGGCAATGAGCATGTATTATTTTCTGAAAAAAATCTATAAAGCTTACCTCCTGTTTTCAGAAAAATGAAACCAATATGATACCTAAATTTTTTTTTCAAATGAATCTATTTCACATTTAAGGCTGTTAGTACAAATAATATGTTAATACATAAACGAAGAATTCCTAAGGACATCCTGCACAAAAAGAAAGTCAGAAGTTATAGGATAGATACCTCCTGTCGTATAACTTAATATTATAGGATTAATATATTTATTTAATATGCTATGCATTATATTTAAAATCAAATTGCATGGAAGCTAAAGCATTTAGTCAAATACCAATTTCATATTTGAAATCAGCGATGAAAATATTACTAAAATTAGCTAAAAAAGATATTGCAACGACGAATGACGAAAATAATCTCAGTGTTATACTTCAGTCATCCTTTTGAAATATTTTTTAATTCTGTCCACTATTCTTTCCACTCACAGACATTACATTAAAGATTTAAATTCATAGCTCTGTTAAAGACGAATTTATACAAATAGAATTATATACCTACTTCATGCAAAAATAAGATACCATGATTAAAATTACTTCTGGGAAACTTTAAAAACCCATATTAGAAAACTAATAAAATAGATTGATATGTTCAAAATTAAAATTGTATGGATTTAATGATTTTAGTGTCAATTTATTAAAGTCGTATTTACATAATAGATCTCAAATAATTAAAATTAATAGTAAAATGTCAACTAGCTTATCTATACTATCTGGGGTACCGCAAGGATCAATATTAGGACCGTTATTATTTCTAATTTACATATCTGACATATTAAAGTCTCTGAATCATTGCCAAATTCAAGCATATGCTGATGACATTCAAATCTATTCAAATTTTAGTTCTAGTAACTATCATTTCGCTATGGAACATATAAATAGTGATTTGAAAGCTATTAATCAATTATCACAAGAACATAACATAACATTAAATTCATCTAAGTCATTTGTGATGATTTTTGGAAATATTAATCATGTGAACTCATTAAAACCAAACTTAAATATTACTATAAATGGAGTAAACTTACCTGTAAAATCTGATAAAAATCTAGGTCTTATTCTAGACAGTACCTTTAGATTCTAAGAGCATGTTACAAATATTTTACAGCGAACATTTTTGTCATTAAAATTGTTGTACTCTAATCGTCAAATTTTCAACTTCAAATTGAAAAAAGATCTTTGTGAGACTCTTGTTTTATCTAATTTTAATTATTGCGACTTTATTTATGGTCCATGTCTAAAAATGCACGAAAAGAACCGCATTCAAAAAGTCCAAAATTATTGCGCGCGTTTGATATTTGGGCTTCGTAAATTTGATCCTGTATCTCACACCTATAAGGAATTAAATTGGTTACGCATGGAATCGCGCCGAACTTTACACCTCGGTAATTTTACAATGAAATTGATTAATGGACAGGACTCCTCTACCCCTTTAAAAGTAAAGCTTGTACAACGATCAGCAATTCATTCTCTAAATATTCGTAATACAAATAAACTAACAATTTCCCATCACAGTACAGAAATATTTAAAAGATCATTTTTGTATAATGTTATAAAATTTTATAATTTATTAAATCCTGAATACATTGATTTAGAGCCAAAAAAATTTAAAATCAAATATAAACAAATTTTGTTAAGCAATCAAGTATAGTAGGTTATTAAGTATTGCAAGCAATATAAGTAAATATGTTTCAAGCATCATTATGGTTTGTTGACTCTTACTTTAATTCAATTTTTATTTCTTTGCTCACTCTTATTATTTAGATGTAACTTGCTGTATATCCTCTACCATAGGAGGTTGATTAGAGTAGCTCATAAGCTATACTTCGCCACTTCTTGGTAGTATATTGAGACACAATAAAGACGATTATTATTATAATTTTTTTTTTTTTTACTAAAAGCCAGTCACCCCTTTCTGTGGCTTCGACTCACACAGAAGGTGCGCTGGTAATACCAGCAATCACTCCTCGCGTCCGCTTGGTTAGTGATTACTGGGCCGAGTCGTGTGCCCTGAGTAGACGTAGCGAGCCGAGAATTACGGCCCTCTGCATGCGACCGGCTAAGATTTCTGCCTAGTTTCGGCATTCCGGTATGCTCTTTAATTCAGAAAGCAGTGCATCTCTCGCTCCACCAAGGGCTCCTATAATCAGTACCTTCAATTTAACAGTATGGTCTGGATAGAGTCTACGGAGTTTGAAGATTAAATCTCGATATTTTGTCCGTTTCTCCTCCTCTTTCAAAACAATGTTACCATCACCGGGTGCCGAGAACGCGATGACGAACATTGTCCTGATTTGGTGGTCGAGGAGGATTACGTCAGGCTTGTTGGCTTGTATTTGCCTGACGGTGGAAAACGAATAGTTCCAATATATTCGGCACTTCTCGTTCTCCACAACGGACTCAATATCCCCCGGAGCGTAAGGCAGCACTGGTGTCTCGTCTATCTGATACGAGTGCCTTAAATGATAATAAAGCACCCGCAACGCTGCGTTGTGTCTATGGATATAGGCCGAGACTGCATATACCGAGCAAGCCGACAGTAAATGCATCAATGTCTCCGGCGCCCTACGGCAGGCCCTGCAGCTGACATCAGGGACCTCTATACCCATGACACGACTCCGATAGACGAGCGTGTTAAATACACCATCTTGGCAAGCCATGATGAATCCCTCGGTCTCTGAATTTAGCCCGGCTGACCTTAAGAAAGCAAAGGTCAGCCTTTCGGATAAGCCCAGGGCTTCCATATTCCTATAGAAGACCCCGTGCATGGGCTTATCCTTGTGAAGCTGCAGAGCTCTTAAATGCTCTGCAGCTTTTACTTGGGCTTTTAACTGAACGGGTTCCAACTCGGTGACAGAGTTGTGATTGGCCCGTTCGGTATCGAAGATGAGACCGAGATCATCGGCTGCTCTACGTGCTGCCTTAAATAAAAATGCTCCTATCCCTGCATGTTCGTGATCTCTAACCATGCAGAGAAGGGGATCCGAACTCCTGATAACTTTACAGGCTCCGTCCAGAACCTTTACAGATCCTGTTATGAAGACAATCCAAACTCAAGAGTCCACGACCTCCGCGATGTCGTGGGAGATATAGCCGTGGAACGGACGATCTAGGATGCAACTCCTACTGAGATGCATCCTCTTTCGGGTTACTACGTCGAGTTGTCGCAGCTCCTCCTGTGTCCATTTGACTACTCCGAAGGAGTAGACAAGGATCGGAACGGCAAGCATGTTTGTTGCAGACACCTTGTTCTTCCCCGACAGTTCTGAAGACCAGATCTGTCGGAGGCGGTGCTGATACTTGCCGCGGAGAGCGTTTTTTACGGCACCTACTTCTTGGGTGGAGCGTTGCTCACACCCAAGTAGGCGTACGACTCTCCGGCATCTAAGTGATGTAAGATGCTTCCGTCTACGAGCTGCGCATCCTCCGTGTATTCCCGGCTTCGTCCTCTCTTGAGATGAACCAGTGCACATTTGTCCAACCCCAACTCCACCCCGATGGTCTGCGTGTACTCCTGCACCACCCTCAGGGACTGGCGTAATTCCCTTTCTCCGGAGGCATAAAGTTTTAGGTCATCCATGTAAAATAGATGGGTGACCTTATGCCTCCGATCGCCGGGGGTGCCGCAGTTATAGCCACGGGTCTTCCTGAGGGACACGGACAACGGCAACAGTGAGATGCAAAACTGAAGGGGGCTAAGGGAGTCTCCCTGAAACACGCCCCTTCTGAACGACACCGGCTCTGTTCGGACTCTAGTATCACCCGATGTTATGGTAAGCCGAGTCCTCCAGAGCGGCATCAGTTCTTGAATGCATCTCACTATAGGACCGGGCACCACAAGGCATTGGAGCAAGTGAATTATTAGCTCATGTGATGTCATATCGAATGCCTTGCGGTAGTCGATCCAGGCCATGGAAAGGTTTCGCCTGTACTGCACGGAGTCCTGCGTGATACATCTGTCAATCAACAGATTCTCCTTGCAGCCAGCGACACCCCGCTTAGACCCTCGTTGTTCGTATATCCCCTCGAAAACCGGCTCAACTGCTAGGAGTACTCGCGTGTACAAGATGCGTGTAAACACCTTGTAACAGGCGTTTAAGCAGGTTATCGGTCGGTAGTTCTTTGGATTGGACAAATCTCCGGTCTTCGGGATTAGCACGGTTCGCCCCTCGACAACCCAAGAAGGAATTTGCTGCTCCCCATTTAGCCAGGCGGTAAAAATTGTGGCTAAATGGCGGTGGATACTAGGTAATTTTTTCCACCAGAAGTTATTTATCCCGTCGGGACCTGGAGCAGCAAAGTTCTTAGAGCCCGCAAGAGTCCTTCGAACCTCTTCAGGGGTTATCGGGTGGCACACTTCTTCTGGTCGCTGAAGACCTTCGCAAAAGTCTTCAAAGTGTGCCAAGGCTGGAGTGTCTCTTTGGAGTGGGAGCTTCTGCTCGTACAGCGCCGTCCAAAAGTTTTCCACCTGATCTACAGTCGGTGGATTTTCGACAACAGGTTGAGGCGGTTCGAATAGACGCGAGGGTTTTTGGCGGAACAAATTATTTTCCGCCAGTGTTCGCGCCCGCCTCACTAGTGACTTTTTGCATGTCACTAGCATCCGTATCCTATCAAGGCAGTGCTGTTTGATGGTACGCAGCACTACCTCATTAAGTGTGTGATGGACGCGTCTTAAATTAGCGGCGATTCGCCGTAATTTTTGCGTGAAAGGCCTATTGGCCGCCATATAGTCCATCACACATTGGATACGAGATACATGTTGTCTTGCCGACTGGATCTTGGCCTCCATCTTCCGTACACGCCACTCCGCTCTCTCTCGCGGAGAGGAAGAGTTGTTCGCCCTCTCCAATTGAGGAAGCTCTCGGCGGCAGTGTACAGGGCACAATTTATGTGCCAGATGTCGGCCCCTTCTGGAAGCGATGCTTGAACTTCAGCATCCACTCTGGCCAGGTCTTGTGGCCTAGGGGGTCTTATGCGATGTAACCCCCTTCTGGTACTGAGGCCCTCTACTATTGGTGGAACGGTGAAGACCGCATCCTCAACTGGTTCATTAGGCAGCTAGCTGAAAGGCTGCATCATTCACCAATCGGGGCGCAGTCCTGACATAGCCCTTTCTACGAAGATAGGATACATAATCACGCAGATTCTGCGGCGTGAAGGCATCATGCTCTGGGTGTAATTCACACCACAGGGCATGCATACGTGCCATGTATCCCCTCCGTATGGGCTCACTGCTTTCATAGCAATGCAGCAGGTCGTCCCTCAGCTCGTCGGTCCACTCAAAGCGTCCATGTCGTTGGCGTGCGTCGTTTCCAGGCAATCCATCCATTTGGGCCCCACCACCTTGCCCATGACCCCTATCCGAACGGGGTCGATCGTGGGGGCCTCCTCTTCTGCCATTTGGAACAAGAAGATCGGGCTTACCGGGGAGTTAGCCCAGTAAGCCCACGGCCGACACTAGAGGGGAATATGTTATCCCCTCCCGGGTGCGCTGGTGCTGCCGGTCCGGTTTTGCACCCCAGCTGGAGTAAGTGGTGTCGCTACTCACCAAAGGCCAGATGGATGTTGTGCGACCCCTCCTGCTTATTTATTATTATTATTATTATTATATTTAAATAATTTACTGAGTAAGTGAATATGAGTAGTCATCCATTTATGTTATTTGCTCTTCTTTATGCCGAATATATATTAAGCCATTTAGGCGAAAAGCAATAAACTGAAATTTTATTTTGCATATAGAGATATAATATGTAATATATATTAAATATTTTAATTGATATTAATTAGTTCTTATGTAAATCTGCAATTACGATCTGTTGTAAATGATATCCGTCATATTGAAAATTATATCCTATCTATTAGAAATGTTTACATCAAATAAGAATTGAATCCTCTTCAATTCTCATTGTTTCTAGACTGCTCTAAGCGAAGCCTTAAAGGTGTTATGTGATTTGATCTTTCGAAAGGATAAAATTAGGTGTATTTAACAGACCTCATATACGTATCCTTGTCCGTGACTAAGACTTTGGAAGGAAGAAGAATGACAAGGAGAAAACAGCACAGCTATCTATATTCCATGTAAATTTTATAAAACTTCCTTGACAATAAAAATGTTCCTAGCTGTGAAGTTGTGACTGCTACAACGCTGTTGTTGTCAAAATCTTGGTGGCAACATGAGTGTCAAACTCCATTTCTTGTATAGTCACCTCGGTTAGTTCCTAGATAACCTTGGCGGTGTAAGTGATGAACAGGAATGTTTTATCAACACCTTTTGACGATGGACTCAAGGAATTAGAACAGAAACGATGGACCAAGGGAATTGGGGTAAGCATAAAATGACAGACTACTACTGGAATATCAAACGAAAGGCCCACAGGTGCAACAGCTAGAAGCGTAAAACTTTGACCGAATTAGAATAGCTAAATTTTCATCCATATTCATAAAATTCTTTGAACGAAATATTACTAAAATTGATCGAAGCTGTCACTTAGAAAAGCGACTCTCTCCATTCTAAGGTACAATATCATCTAAACCGTTTTTAATTAATCTTCCCGTGTACCGTTAGTTCTGTACGTACCTATGTACATCTATTTTACTTGAAAATTTGTAATCATTATAGAGTTTATGTACTGAATTTATTTCAAAGAAGTACGATTTTATTCCTTACGTTTACGCGTCTTGCTAACATACGATATTATATTCTATTCATACGATATAAACCTGTACACAAAGAACTGAAAATATATAAAAAACTACTTTTATATAGATAATTAAAAATGTTTGTTAATAATATCCGTAAATGTAGTTATTTACAAATAACATCAAAACAAACAAAAATTTTTTTTTGACGATAATGATCATACTTTCGACTATGGGGTGACATTTCCTTACACACATGAAAAAAATAATAATTCTAAAGCTGCCATTCATTAGGACTATTTTGAAAATATAATTTTAGAGGTATCGTGAAAATGTCAATAGGGATGGTATATTGCTTTATATTTCTATAACATAAACATATACAATACATCAATAAAGGTTTTAACTATGATTATTTTAAATACAACAATTTTCATTTATAACTATATAGGAAAATTATAAAGTCGCTCACAATTAAAAGAACAAAAACTCTTGTATTCCCCTTTCTAGTTTGAGAGTGCAAAATAATGCAATCACTGAGTAGACGTCACTGTAACATTTTGACTACGACTGGCATATTTATTGACTGGTAGTAGCTGTATTAAACTGTATCAATACTAATTCGTAGGTGACTATAGATCCGGCAATCTAAAAAAATATAAAGAAATATGTAATGTTTCCAAATAGAGGAAAATATATTTTTATCTAATATTTCTACTAATATATATATATATATATATATATATATATATATATATATATATATATATATATATATATATTAGTAGAAATACATATATGTATTGGGTCCGGCAACAGGATTGAACGGTTTTCAATAGGCCACTGTTAAGAAACAAAGAATATATTTGTGCTAATTATTATTACAACTAAAAACACAATTCTGGAAATTCCTTATAACACTTAGTTTAGAAAGATCACATCCCTAAGATGACCACCGTCTTTTTCTATACATTGCTGCAATCTATTTTTGATATTAAACATTAACGCGTCTGAGTAAATCTTCGTTTATCGAATTTATCTCTTCACGAATCCTTTCCTTGAGTTCCAGAAGTGTTTGGAGACGGGTAGAGTATACTTTGGATTTTAAGAATTCCCACAGACAAAAATTCTGGACCGTCATTATAACCATCGTCTTTTTCTATACATTGCTGCAAGCTGTTTCTGAAATTGAACATAGCGCGTCTGAGTAAATCTTCGTTTATCAAATTTATCTCTTCACGAATACTTTCTTTGAGTTCCAGAAGTGTTGGGAGATGGGTAGAGTATACTTTTGATTTTAAGAATTCTCACAGACAAAAATTCTGGATCGTCAGGTCTGGTGATCTTGCGGCCATGTAAAGTCGCGAAACTTTCAAGTTAGGTTATTCGGGAACATACGCTGTAAAACAGCAATGAAACCTATAACTATATGCGTCTAACTATATGCGCTATGGGGCCGTTCTGTTGGAATCATCTTGGTCCATTCTTTGAAGTTCCACAGCCACAAATGTTTCCAACATCTCAATGTACCGAAGTGAATTGACTGTAACGGTATGGTCATTTTCTTCAAAAAAGTATGGCCTGATCACACTAACTCCGTACACTCCACACGACACCGTTACCTTTTGGTCATAAAGTGGGTGTTCATGCATTTCTCTTGGGTTCTATTTTGCCCAGTAGCGAAAGTTCTGCTTATTAACGTACCCACTGAGATGGAAATGAGCTTCGTCAGTCATGATCAATAATTCCTGCATTGTTGTTCCATGCTTCAGCAAATTGCCTGAAAAAATTGAGGCTATTAACTTTAACAACAGGGTTCAGCCTCTGGACTATCTGTACTTTATACGGATGAAATCGAGATTTAAAATTCGTCGCATACTTCGCTCTAAAATTTACAGTACTATTGATTGCCGAATTGCAGAACGTTCTGGACTCCGTTTAACGGCTACTCTGGTTCTTTCAATATTATCTTGTGTACGAACTGTACCTGTACCTCCCACAAATACTGAGGCTACACTGTCCCCTTTCGTCGAAATCTCTATCCCATTTCAAAATTGCATTTCTTGATGGGACTTTAGTGTGCACTGGCAAATTAAATTCACCGCGAAAACGCCTCTGGGTTTGTACGATGGACTGGGTTAGGATAAATGATTTAACAGCAGAGACCCGTTGATTAACTGGCCAATTTGCCATTGTAACGCAAAACTTTCGATAATAAAATACAATTTCATCACTATTTGATGTTTGTCAAATAAACATTATTTCCACAGTAACCTATTCAAAACCATTCAATCCCGTTGCCAGAGCCAGTATAATGACTTACGCTAAGTATGATTCCTCTGGTTACTTTGAACATCCTACAGCCAGTTAGCGCAACGTTATCTAAACTAATTTGCAGCTGAAGACGTCGAATCTGAAATGGAATGGTTAATATCATAACAAGTATGGCTATATCAAGTAATCATGAATCGTCTCTCAGAACAGCTACAGTATATTCACATCATAAATTGATCCCTATCACTGTACTCAACAAAGGTGAAAGAATGATTTTTAATGATATTTATTATTTACTTTAATCTTTATTTAATTAGAACTATCCACTTGAAAGTCTCATCAGTGACACCGCTGCATATAAACAACTACGCACAAGTTATTATAATTTATATATTATGTAAGTCAAACACAATGGCAAAGTTAAACTGAATTGTACTGAATTGCTTGTACCTACATCGATTTAAATACTTCAAGCCTACGTGATGGAATATCGACTGTCGTGGAGTTACTTGAGTGTAATTTCACTCATGCATCAATCACAGTGAACAGCGTTAGTTAATAAGGAAGTTAACAATTACGTCGGAAATGATCTAATAAATAAAAAGTTCGCAATAATAAAATATCTTAAATTAGTTTCAGTTAGTAATATGGAGTAAAAACTTTTCTAAAATTTACGACATATTCCTCTTTCAATTATACAGTTTACATTACATACTTTAACATCTGGGTAAATTGTTTGTAACAATCATGCGGAATGACAAGGCACTGCATACTCCTGCGATCCAATAGATAAGGCAATCTAAAGTAAAATTATGGAACATAAAAGGTACACGAGATTAGGATACACAATTAGGATAAGTCAGCAGTGGCTGCAGTAGAATTACCCGAGTGTAAAAACAGAAATACAATAATACACACGGGAGCAGCCTTACACGAGGGGGTACCCAAAAGAAATTGGACTGATGTTGTGGTAGGTGGAGGCTTTGTAGTACCACGTTTTGCCACTAGGAGTGTATAGAGCTACCATTACTGAGTCAGTAAGCCACGTGTTGTTCTGTAAGTAACTGTAAGGTTCTGTTCGTGAACGTGTTAGTGAGAGCTGTTTTGTTTGCTCGTCGTTTTTCTTATTTATTCGATGCGAGAGGAGTTATCCATTTAAAGCTTGTTTCACATGGTCAGAGAGTCAACCAGGCTTGCTACCTGAACGTTTTGAAAGGATTGTGCAACAGATTGCGGGGAACCAGGCCTTATTTGTGGCAGTCGGGCGACTGGTTTTCCACCACGATAACGCCCCTATTCACACAGCCCTGTCTGTACCTACGTCAATTTTTGACCAATAATTTCCAAAACGCGGTACTACTAAAACTCTGCCCACCACAACATCGGTTTTCTTTCTTTTGGGTACCCCTTCGTATATTACGTTTACTAGTGCATTTGTATAAATTCACTTAAATCATTAAATCATTGGTCATGATAAAAGTATACGACTGTCATAGAAAATGACTTTATGCATCAAGTTATGTATTTCAGAATAGAATCTGCACTTTTAAATCTAGCGGGTGATAAACATAATGAAAATGAGTGAGAACTATAAATTTCTTATTAAAAAATAGAAGTCAAAAATCATTAACATCAATGTGATGTATATTATTACAAATTTAATAATAATATAAGAAAATCAATTATTGTTTTCTCAATTTTGTTAGTCATTGAAACATAATGTGTAATGCTGAATATATATAAATAATTATTGCTAAAGACTGGAAAATTAGTTTAATTCGATTTTATGTAAGACACTGTGCAACAAGAAAAATTCTTATGAAAACTTGTTTTACATAAGATTTTATTGATGTTGTTTGAGAAATGTTACTACCGATTATATATAAACAAATTGCATAGAGTTTTGTTCTGTTTTGAATTTTAAGTAAGAATAAGGAATGAAAAGGAGTTTTTTTCCATTAAGAAATTGCTTATATAAGTATATTAAAATAATATTTCAGTCTACCTATATATGCATATTTTCGTAGAAATACTGTTTTCATCACTAGAAATTAAAATAAAGCATTGAAATATTGTGGTAAGTGTATTGTAGCTGTGAGTCACATAAATTGTTCTATGTAATGTAAGTGCTCATTAATTCTTTATAAGTAGACATTTTGGTAGGCAAAGTATAAAAATAGGTTTCTAATATTAAGTGTATGTGAAGGATTGAACGTGAAATTAGATTGACTGTGTTAATAGTGTTGAATTATAGGATCTGTAAGCAAATCTGTAAGTCAAGCAAACAACAATGTCAGGCTTTGTTTCATAAATCTTGCTTTTCAAGTACCCCCACAAGAAAAATACTTTGCATTTTTTTAGGGATATCTCTTATATGGCCAGTTCAAGGTAATAAGACTTAATTTAACTGATTATACTACCTCTTGGCTAATTAGTGATACATTTGGATGTTGTCCTCTAAATAACTGAGCAATCTCCAATTGACACCTTTCGCCATACTCGATCATCATAAATTTCTTATACGACGATTTTCCATTAGATAAGACATTTTACAATCCAATTTTTAAATGTAAAATCACAAATTACATGTGAAAACTAAATTAATATAATATAAAGATAAATTGCGAGGTAATATCATACTTATAATTTTTCTTAAAGTGACTTTAAGCAGGATTTCACAACAAACCAACTAAGATATGATAAAAAGTAAGAAGTGTATAACAAAAAACGTCAAAAACTGATACGCATCATAATAATGAAAAATAAATGGTACATATTTTTTATATCTTTTACAATACAGTGATGATTATCATAAAAATTGGTTTTTATTTATTTCAAGGTAATAAATAATCTCGCAAAAATTGGAAAAGAGATATATTTTGTATTCCCCAATGCAAGATTTAAAATCAGTTGATATACCCTTACATTTGGAAAAAAAGTGAGGGGCGATTCCCAACTTACAGTCACCAGAACGAATATTAGTAAGTATGGGTAACTAAAATAAAAAATCAACCCCTTTCAGGATTTGTTATAAAAATCTTTCACATGCGAGTTATAGAATTTGTATATAATATTCCAGTAAAAATTTCTACCCTATGTAAGTAATATACTATAGCACAATCAGCCCAGCCGATCTTTATCGTCTCTAATACAAATTGCCTAGGAATATGACGACGTGTCACATTGAAATATATCGATATGCCCAGAGGCAGAATTACCACTGAAAAAAATATTGTTTTAGTTCAATTATGCTTTTAATATGATATATTATTGGATTGTGACTGGGGAAATGTTGATCTAAATTTGTAGAAACAAGTAATCAAAAGTCAACGCAATTAGATATCATATTTACAATTATTATGCTTGATAATGGTAAAATTAGGAACTAGCCTCTAAGAGACTACTCAAATAATATTTTAAAATTATGCAAAAACAATAACAGTATTATGTAGAAAAAATATTGAAGGAATATAACTGATTTAATTTGAGGTTACATTTTCTTTACTTAGAATTGGACGTGAAAATTGTAAGGCTATTTAGATTCCAATTTTGTCAAAACTATAATAGTTTTGGCAAAATTGGAATCTGAGTATTTATGCAAATGTCAAATATTTTCACGAATAGTGAATCAACATCTGGCGAATATTCAGAACTAAATTAAAATGTGGAGGCTATGACAACCCAATATGACAACAAATACAACAATTTTATGTATAGGTAATGCTAAGAAAAATAAACGATAATTATTTAAATTTTAAAAGTCACGAGAATAAAAGTTTCTGTCAGACGACATTTCATTAAAGACAACAAAATGCAGAATACTGATAACTCATTGGTAGATAGGAATAGTTTACTAGTTACTACATGGTTTATTGTAGAAAAAGTGAATCATATTTATTATTAAAATCATAAATTGTTGAATAATATAAATGTTATTAAAGAAACCACATAATTATGTGAAAAAGCTATACTGTGACTGACAAATTATGAATACATATTGAATAATGCAGTGCAGTGCTTCAAAATTGTATTATCCATTATTAAACTTATTTAGATATACCTCAACGTTGTAAGATGATGTAGGCACCGAATTTAAAATGCCTGCCATGGCAATACTTTCGTCGTTTATCCATGCTGCATATAGTGACACTGACACCACTTTTATTATTAAATATACAAATGAATACACGAAATACAACTTTCCAATAAATCCAGTAACGGTTCTAAAACAGAATGTAGTTATAACAAATATGCAAGAAGATATAATTTTGTTGTAACTAATTTTTTTTAATTGTAACTTTTTCTAAGATAGAAAAAGTTATTAGTTACAACAAATACACCCCCCACTACATTATTATTTATAAGTAGATATATTACAAAACTTCAAGAAATCTGGTAGAGGAGAGTCATTTGTTTTAATACCTGATTTTATAATATACCGGGTGATATAAGGGATATGTAACACTTCATGACATAGTTCTTTAAAAATATATTATTCTGAAATTTAGTAGATTTTGGTAGAAAATATTTTTGCTCTACATTAAAAATGTTAATTTACCATGTACGATTTTTCCATAACCATTTTATTCAAAAACGGAATCGGATATAACAATAAATTGTATTAGGCAAAGGACCAATAAATATATTATAAATAGGTCAAATATGATACACAAAATTGTATATCAGGGTTACTTGATATCGCTGCACTATTTATTTCATCGCTATTTCCCAAATAAGAAACTCTCTTATCTTTCCGATAAACGGAACGGTCTACATGAGCCTAGCCATAAAAACAAACCACGGTATGTTTTGAGATTTTTTATTTGGCAAATGGCGATGAAATAAACTATACAATAGTCATTTTGCTATATATAGTTAAAAACATAGTTGCTATATATAGCTAAAAAAATATAAATGTATAGAGATTTAGCTAGGATAAAGGGAGTCCTTTAAAATAACAAGTTAAAGGTTACTTTTGGTAAGACTGAAAGTGAAAAAAACATTCACTTGGACCAAAAAAGGACACTCACTCATTACGCAAGATTATCAAATTTCAAAATAATATTTTCTTAACTTGTCATGCTATAGGGTGTTATATGTCTCCTATGTCATTTGATGTACTATTATTTTGTTTCTATGAGGGCGAGATTTAGCTCAGAGCTGCCCCTCCATCTAGTCCCTCACACTAACATGGACACACATAGACACACATAGACACACATAGACACACATAGACACACATAGACACACATAGACACACATAGACACACATAGACACACATAGACACACATAGACACACCTAGCCGATTTATGTGTGAATCGTCCAAGTTCGGATTACTTCGAGCCAGCAATCTAGGCCAGCTCCAAGTGATTGGTTATTACTCCAAATTAATTCAGGAAACGAGTAAACAAATCGCAATAATATTGCACCGCCCCCTCGTTCATATCGAAGACACCTCCGGAGCATGCCTCTAGAGGCTTCGGATCAAAAAATAAAAGTTACCACTTTGATCGCAAGGGTCGATTTACTATATTGGTTTTGTCAAAATCCCGAAATTTGAACGAAAAGCATTTGGTACATCGACGTAAAAATTTTGTGATACACACACGAAAACAGCCGTTTAGTAAATAGAGATTTGGAAATATTGGATAATATATCCTCAGAAGATCTGGCCATATTTATAAAAATCTATGTTAATCTGGATTCGAATTGAAAGATAAGCAGTGATGTGACTATCGGCTAAACTAATAGGCATGAAAGGTCGGACATTGTCCATTACACCACTTCACCGATAATAGTAAAAAATGAATATTTTCCAATATTAAGAAAAGAAATTCATATAAACACTGCAATATATATTTTAATTAATTTATTTATTTGCTTTTTAGAGTAGCTACTTTCATTCTTTTATCATTTCTTGACACAAAATTGACGTAAATTATATTTTTAGTTGAACTTCCCTCTCATTGTAGTATTTGTTGATGATCCTTTTAAATACTAATTCAGTCAGTCGGTAGCATATGTTTTACACTATTTTTTTAATATTGTATTTAACATTACCAGATGCACTATGAGACTATTTTACTATATAGAGGTAATTTCTGTTGTACTACTAAAGTAAAAATAAGCAAAATTATAACTAAATAAATGTTAAAAGTAAGTGTGATTGTTTAAATTAATTAATTCTGTATCTGAAATCATTTTATTTGGAAGAAAGTATTGGGATTTTGGAATAAAATCCCAATACTTGTAAAAATGAATTAAAGGTATGCTTTTGAATTTCCATAAAGAAAATACGAAAATAATCCAACGATTAACGGTCAGAAGAAAAATACTTATTTTCTGTTCAGTGACAACGCTTTAAATTTCAGCATTGACTATTGACGTCACTCAATGGTTTATTACGTCAATATTTAAAAAAATTTAGTTCAGGTGTTTCAGAGTATTTTAGCAAAGAAATTATGAGTCATTTGCGAAATTTGAAGTATGGTAAATTTTAGGCAGATCTACAAAGTATCACAGTTAGTCTGTAAAAGTTACATAGACAGTATATAGGATTAGATGCTGAAAAAATATTTTATAGAATATAAAATTTCGATAAAGAATTTTTAATCAGCTGTTTTTTTGAGACGTTTAACCATAAACACCCTGTATAATATGAATTATAATACTACTACTTAAATAGTTTTCTCCCTTTTAAGATGGTGAGTATTTTTGAATAATGTTTTTTTTATC
The DNA here is from genome assembly GCA_037954035.1 of Rosalia funebris. Taxonomy (NCBI): domain Eukaryota; kingdom Metazoa; phylum Arthropoda; class Insecta; order Coleoptera; family Cerambycidae; genus Rosalia; species Rosalia funebris. Next base: position 3,162,265 of record JAZFAV010000010.1, on the reverse strand, counting down.
ATTAAAATATAGACGAGATGGTAATTTCTTAACTTATTTTGTTTTATTTTACCCAGAACTATATAAATTTATTTAAAAAAGATTCTCTCATATTTTCAACAGTTTATGTCTATGTAGTTGAATCTGATTCACACATACTTAGCTTCTATTAAGATAATATAACTTACTCTAAGCTGTGGTATAGTTGAACAAGTAGAAAAAATATATTCAAAGAAAATGACAATAGGACTATGTATGATATGTGGTTGTCCAATTCTTTACACAAAATGCTTAGTCGATCATAATCCTCACGAATTTCTGTCCAGAAGTGATAACTTTTCATCTGAAACTGAAGAGAATATAAAGTATTTCTCTATGTAATGCTTGTATACTATTCAGTGGTTTTTCCATATTGAGTTGATGTACTTTAAAAAGAGCAATTATAAAAAAAAACAAATTAAAAATATAATTATAAAACTGATGAAAATAAAATAACTATTGTATTTTCTTAATAAAGAACTTCTGATTTCAATAAATTACACACATGTGTAATTTATTTTGAAATATATTAAAATCACATCGTACATATTCGTTATATAATAATTTATCTAAACTCGATTTACTATTTAAAATATGGTAGAAATTATATAATTTCCTTGTAGTAAAACATATTCATTGAGGTTAACATATGATGCGAATATTATAGCATTTATATCATTAAAGCAAGGAAATCAATAAACTTGAATTGGAATTGAAGGTTGAACTCTTAAAGTATTGATGAATATACCTACCTTCTTCTGGTTCTCTATAAGGCGATCCGAAATTTGTTTAAATCGTAAAGCTAAAGCAATGCTCATTAGAATTATAAATAAATCATTGAATGCCCATAATAAAGTTGCATGTACTTGAATAAACTAGAACATAATAAAAAGATGAAGCATTTATTCTGCTGATAAAAATGTGGAAAAAAAACAAATATAAATATATGGTAAGATTTGCTATGGGTTACATGGATTTATAACTCCTCTTAGATTATGTCGAATTTCGAATATTTGCAACCATAAAATAAAGATATACACGTACTTTAAAAGAAATAATTCAGACCTTTAAAATAAATCTAGACTTTCAGGTATTAATGAATAAATATTTACTGGGAGAGAAATATGCTTTTCGCCTAAATCAGCAATCGTTGAATATATCTTTCGTTATTAAAAATGCAATTTTCGGACTACGCTTATTTCAGACAGTCCTTATTTCCGAAATTTAGAAAAATAATTATTTTTATATAGATTATCCTTTCCGGTTTTCTTAAAATGCTACGAGGCAAGAAATGCAAAGAAATCTGAAGTAGTTTTCCATTTGGTGTAAATTTTTATAAGAAACACTGTCGCTTCAGTAGACAATTCTTTATGATTTGGTCAAATGCTGCAGATACACATCCCACAATAATAAAAATAACTTTTCCACACGAAAACGCTAATGTATTATAGCATTAATTATATTATTAAAATTATTATTATATTACATGTGAGTTAATTTATCTGATTTCGTTATGATCTATTTATTTTGTGATACTCGTACTATTGAAACGTCCCGTACCCGGGCTATAAAGTCACGCGGTATTTTTCAATTTTTTCGTAATAATATTAAACTAATGTGGCATATAATATTGTACCTAAATTATTTTCATTTTATTTAATAAGCCGCCGTCACAATAATTAAGCGCGTTTTAGATTAATTTCCAGAACGGCATTAGAGTTTTAAAATATTCGATACAAAGTATTAAGGAAATAATATTACAATTTTGCGTTAAAATGTAACCGAGGCTTCAGAACTTGGGCCCTTGACGGCGTCGAAGAATTTATAACATAAACAAAACAAACGTAGCGGTTCCCTTCGACAGTCAATTATCGCCCTTATGTGTTAAGACCTTATATGGAAATAGATCCCAGGAAACTGATTAGATATATTATAAACAGACCATCGAATTTTCGAGATCGGGCACGCTGTTTCACGGCGTGCTAGTTATTTCCATCGCACCGGGGATTTCGGGAATTGTTATCCTTCTCGGAGGGAACCACGATCTTGCTTAAATACCGAGGCACCGATGCAAGAGGAGTTTTTTAATCAACGCAAGAAGAGGCTGGAAGTAATCTGGGAAGAGAACGCCGAAGAAGACTAGAAGCATCAAATACTGGAAGCCGGGAAGATCCGAAGACTTTCAACCCAAGAAGAGGCCGCTGGAAGGAATCCGGGAAGAGGAGGCCGAAGAGCATCAGAAGAACCGAAGATTGGGAGCCGGGAAGACCGCAGATCTGAAGACGGAAAAGTCCAGGAACCCAGCAGAATAATACCCGAAATTCACAGTTCACGCTTACTACCTCGCCACCTCGGAAGGGTCCCGTCGCTCGAACCACGCTGTCCACTGAGAAATTACGAGACCGGAGACGCGTAGACTCCGAACGATAATCTAGTCGCCCGTACGTCGTCCAGGGTCCTAGTCATGGGCGTCACCGAAAGTTAGGGTTGCGAACCTGGTGGAGAAGTCTCAGACGCCGTGCGTATCGGCCCCTTGCTAGGTGAGGGTTATTTAATTATTCGTATTTTCGGTAATAGCCAAATTGTTTTATTTTATATTTTTCTTGTGAGACGCACGTTCCTGTATTAACCTAATTTATGCCAGTGTAAGTAATCCCGTCCGGAAAGTTCTTGACCGATTAACACTCTCTGTTCATAATTTATTGCATTCTGTACAACATCTGTTAGCGTCTCCATACGGGGGCATTGACATTTCTAGGGTCGACTACAATTCTTTTATTAGCAGTTACTACAGGCGAACGTCGTTCGGTGGTATTGTATCATCGGTGATGTTTACCTGTGGTTTAAAACGATAATGGTAATAATTAGTGCTTAGCGCTATAGGGTGCGTATTTTGTCACCACATAAGGTTAAAACGTCACATCGGCTAGTTGTCTCTACCCGGGTAACTCAGAACAAGAGAGTACGTGACACGAAGCCATTACAGAGACAGTGTCTCACCTATACAGAGTGTTGGCGAGGGGAGTTCCTCTCGGTATATTGCAGAGTTCTGTGTATGCCCGCCATTGCTTAAATTATACCTTTACTGAGGTGATTTTGTACACAACCCATGGCAACAAGCCATTTCCTAACTGCGAGTTCGTGATTGGGCTTAGATTTGTTAATGTCTCCCCAGTAGTGAAACTCACAGAGTGTTTGGCCAGAGGAGTTCCTCTTGGCGTACTGCAGAGTTCTGTGTACGTTAGCCATTGTTGAAATTAAACGGAAGTTTCCGTTACAAATAACATTCTGTTGTTTGCCAAGAGCATTATTTCCACCTATCCAAGTTTTGGATAATAAATGTAAATTGAAGTGGATTCTGAGTTTCCTTTTTATTGCCTTCTTCTAATGTTAAATAAAATAAAATAAATCCTAAATTAAATTCGTTAAACCCTAAATTAAATTAACCAGAGCAGATCATAAATAAGAAAATTAAAACAAGTAATACCAAATTTGATATAAAGAATCTGGGGAGTAAACTGTATCTAAACACTAGATAAATGATCAGGCCAAATCTTCGAACTTTTACGTACACTCTCTGGGGTAGGGTCAATTAGGGATATGAGGTGTTTCGCTGGTGCCGTAGTGACCAGGATTTTCATAGTTCGTATTTTCATTTAAAAAAGTATAAGATACGACTGAGAGAGAGAGAGAAGAGAGTGGGGGTAGGGAATATTTCATTGTAAGTCAAAAATATTTAAATACGTTCTCAATATATAAACAATACGCTGCTTTAAAGATGTATAAATTACTGCATCCATATTCTATTGCGAAATATCATGATATTTTCTGAAATTAATAATATGCCTAGCTGGCATGTATTATAACAATTAAAATTAACATAATAATAATAGAAAATAAGAGTTTCTAATGGATATAGATTAGAATTTAGTTTTTTTAGACATTTTGTAAATCTGACGCTTCCCCTTCTACAACCGATGGTTATAGGCGAAAATTATTGCTAGGTTTATTTCTGCATCACAAAATGAGATTTGAAATAATGAGATTTTAGTCACTGCATCATTTTGTACCACGATAAATATTTGGATATTTAATTTGGATATGAAAAAAATAATATAAATATACACTTTTTGGAACGAAATTTTACGAAATGAATTTTTAACACATTAAACATTCTCAATCTTACATTCAAACGTTTAGTTAAGGCTTTCTTACTTTTTCCTATTTTTAAAATAGTTCAATTCGCAGAGAGAATCCTTAGTTGTTATAGTGTAGTATATCTTTTATAAATATTTAGAATACAAACTCCTCTAAAGAACGATGCATTTGATTTATTACAGTGGTATTATTTTCCAAAGCTTTGTATCTTTGTTCTGAAAACATTAATATTTAAGTGCCACTCATGTAATATTTACCTACATATGAATTATGTTTGTGTAACAATTCTGAACGTCACATAAACATTTTGGAAATCCACGTTAAATCGTTTCAAAATGTAGAGATTGTAATGAGTTGATGAGACAATATAGTGAGTATGTATAACTTCGATTTAACTATTTATACCAAGCTAGTTGAGGTCTTGTTTTTGGTTTAAAGTTAATAATTTGTTTCAAGAAATGGCGAATGCGCCAGTATCATTTTAATGTACTCGTATGTGTTTACTTTGTTCTACCCTAGTTTATTTAAATATATTTTTGCTTATATTTTCAACCTGTAATGATTATATATGTTATACGTGCTCAACTATGTACGGTGATTAGAAGTTAGAAATTAAGAAAAAAATTCATACGTTTCATTTGCCTCAGAGGCTACGGTATTATTACGATATTAAAAAGAATACTTATTTAATATTTTATTTACTCCCCAAATGTGTTAAATATATGACACTTAACTCATATTTATCATGATACCCAGGTAAATAGATGCCCTAAATTTTAAATGCCCTAGTTTAATTACCCAAATTGTTGCACATATCTTGACATCACCTACATTGTGCAACGTCAGTAAATTATGAGTTAGCATTGACTCTAGCTTAACTATAACATTACCACTATAGCTATCAACCTGCTAAATGGTAAATTAACTTTCTTTATGTAGAGTATCACAGATATCGTTTGCTGTGTAGTTTGTGCTGAACGCATGTACGCACGAAAATCTTACGAAGGAAAATATTTTATAAGTGAAATGAAACTGTCTCATATAATTTAACGCATTTACCCTGATACAAAGAACAAATAATATTAACCTGTTTAACATAATTCTATACACTGCAGCTATACAGGGTGGCCCACGAAGTTTTGGCCAGTCGATAACACGAAATCTATTTGAACAATAATTGGCGATATTAAACAGCCGAAAGCGTTGCTCATTTTTGACATAAAAGGACTTTATTTCACCTGCCGCCTTTCCGGTCACGTAACATCAAATTTAAAATTTTAAATGAGATGCCCTGTGTGTTATTACAATTTTGTGATGGTCTGTCTAATACCAATTAAATGATACCATGTTTGTTAAGTTTTTACGGCACTGCAGTACTGATAAACATTTGTCTATGAACTTTTCTTTATTTTTATTAAAAAAACGTAGGTAACTTAGAAACAAAAAAGTTGTCCTAGTAACAGAAAGACATCACTATCTGTCAGGAGCTGTCAAGTAGTACTAGTACATTTTGTGTTTGTAAATTTAGTAATAAGATTATTATGCCTTTACATTTTACTTACGACGAGTACGTTGATATGCCGCTGATCTATGGAGAATGTGGAAAAAATAGCAGACGTGTTAGAGATTTGTATAGTTATCGTTTTCCCAACCGGACAGCTCCAAGTAAAAATACTTTTGCTTACGTGGAACAAACACTAAGACTTGGTTCTTTTCCTAGTGAAAAACGGAAAACTGAGAAAAGCCTATTCAGAGGATACTATAATTAATACTCTGGCGTATCTTCAACTAAGTCCCCATATTTCAACGCGATGTCTTGAGCAAGATTTAGGAGTAAGTAGAATTATAATTCAGAGAGTAATAAAATATCATAAATATCATCCTTTCAAAATACATTTAACGCAAGGTTTAATCCCTGAAGATCCTAAAAGAAGAAGTGAGAGTCGCAGATGACCCGTTCTTTTTAAATAAAATATTGTGGAGTGATGAAAGTCATTTCACAACAACGGTACCGTTAATAGACATAATTGTCACTACTGGTCGGCTAAGAATCCAAAATGGATGCGATTCAGTTTCCAGACAATATGGGGCGTAAATGTTTGGTTCGGTTTATTCAATGGCCGTTTAATTGGGCTATATTTCTATCAAGAAATGTTGAACTGCGACGATGGCCAAACTGTCACACCAGAAATGATTAGAGTAGCATGCTATACAAATGTTTTAAAAAGATTTGAGTATTGCATTTAACCCCTTATTATAAAAATCCAAAATTACGTAAACATTTTGAAGACATTTGTCATCTAATCGACATTATTGTTCAATGGAGAATCTTGACTACATAAGGATCCATTATGCGACCACATACGACGACTATTACAGATTTTAAATTAAAATGTACCCTAATGCAAAACGCCCATTAAAAATAGTAATTTAATAGCCATAAGCATGAAATAACTTTAGTATATAGCAACAAACACCTCGATAGCTCATCACTAAAATATTTAGCTGGCAACCCGGAGGTCGCGGGTTCAACTCCTCCATGAGTCTGATTTTTTTAAATAGTATTGAAATAAAATTGAAGCCTCCCCATTGACAGTTTTCGACCGCTGAAAAAACCATTCCACCGTGAAAACTATCACACCTACTTAGCAGCTCCTTTGATATATGTCGCCAAAGACCCCCCCAACTGTTAATTAATTGTAATTAATGTTAATTAATTGTCATTTGTCACCTTTGACGCTAACACCTCTCTGGCGGCATCCTTTTATCTCAATATGACGCGTGCCGACAAATTTTCTCACGGTCATCAGAATTTTCCCACGCTCAAGTGTCTCTATATCTACTGTCAATCAATACTGTCAAGGTGGAAATCAATTTGAGCATCATTTGTAATACCTTTTACAATTATTGTATTTCGCTGTGTAATTATTTAACCATATTTAATAAAAGTTTTAAAAAACCAATCCATTCATTTAACAGATCAGACTATCACTGTTTTACATAATCGTGCTAATATATATGGTATCGTTGGATTATCATTAGTTAGACCATCACAAAATTTTAATAACATAAATTCTCATTTAAAATTTTGAAGTTGTCATGTGATTGGAAATGTGCAGGTGAAATAAAGCCCTTTTATGTCAAGAACTGTCAACACTCTTGGCTATTTAACATCGCTAATTTTCAAAATTATTGTTCAAATAGGTTTCGAGATATCGCCTGGCCAAAACTTCGTGACCCATACCATATATATTATAGCAGTTAAAATTAATATATGAATAGTATTTTTGGATATAGATTGAAAATCTATATTCTTAATATTTTGAAAAAATGACCTGTTTTGTCCTATAACCAAAGGTCATAGGTGGAAATTATTGGTAGGTTTATTTCTGTATCACAGAAATGAGATTTGAATTATTGCATCATTTTGTTCCACGGTTAATATTTGATACGCCTTTTGGATTGAAATTTTATCAACACATAATAACGTTATCTTATATAAAAAAATTTACGAAGTTAACATTTAAGAGATTTTGCTTTAGTTCTAAGTTAATTCAGCCTGCGATTTTTAAATAAATGGCGAATGCGCCAATGCCATTTCAATGTATGTGATTATTTTGTTCTACCCCAGTTTATTTAAATATATTTTTGCTTGTATTTCTAACCTGTAACGATCACGATCGTTATAAGTATTTCTAACGTGTTTTTCTGTGAATAACGATTTCTAACCTGTATTTATAACCTGTAGTAACGGTTGTATGTGGTTATCTGCGGCGATTAGAAGTTAATAATTTAGAGAAGAATTCATATCTGTCTCAAAAGCTATGGTATCAATACGATATTAAAGAGAGTTCACTGTTGAACTGCAAAGTCTCTATTAAAGGGCCAACTAGAACTATATCATTCGTAAATGACACAACGTTATACTTTTTTACATGTAATGTCAATTTATCTCATATCACCTTGGTGGTTCCTTCAAAGTTAATTTGAATGTTCACAATTATCATAATTATTCACGATACTAAATATTTCCATTCATTATTTTCAAGTCACTAATATAAACGCGACAATATAATTGTAATTATTTCATATAATTTAACTCATATCATGACATAGGGTATATTACAATTTTACCTTTAATGGAATGATTAATAAATCATAACCTAATTAAGATACTAAAAAAGTTTTAGTGTATTAATTAGGTTATGATTTATTTTATTTTTTTTAATTTTAATTTACTAAAAAATAGGATAAGAAACACACTTAAACGTAGTTAAAGAATTATATGGTGAAGAGGATAATACATAGTTACAGTTAAGTGACTAAATTCATTGATATATTCACTGAAATATGAACAACATATATAAGTCTGCCTTTATCATTTTCAAGCGAATAGAACAATCAATAAAATTAACATATTTAAAACAGACACACACATATGGGTATATATTATAATTAAAATTAACATCATATGAACAATAATAACATAGAAATGTTATCGACACAGAAATTACATACATTAAAATTTTTAGTTAAGGTTCTTTTACTTTCCTCCGCCTTTTAAAATTTCTAATACTTTTTACTATTATATTTATATGAAGATATAATTATACTTACATATACTGTACTCTTAAATGAGTGCTAAGGTGTTTATATTACATTAGTATATATTTAAAATACACAATAATTGTGATATTAAATGTGAAACTAAGTTAACAGGATGAAATATTTATACTTCTATAATATGATGAATATACATACTTGACTTAAAATATTTTAACATTATTAAGCGTGAAATGAAATATGTTCAGATGAAGTTCATTAAGTTCATCTTATTATAACTTTTAAGGAAAATATTTATAGATAGATGAATATTTAAGTGTAGTTCCTGTAATATTTATCTATATATAACGTATGTATATGTAAGAATTCTGAAAGTTACAAATATTATAAATTACTGTCTTAAAAACTAAGTTGAGAAAAATATTTACGTCGTTCAAATTAAAATTTTAGAATGTTGAATTCTATGTTAAATTGTTTGCAAATATACTTTACTAAACAGTATAGTAAGTATGTATAAATTTGATTTAACGAACGAAAAATAGATATTTTTATAGTATTTATACTATTTAAATCTTTTGGTTGAGATTTTGTTTTAGTTTTGAGTTAATTCAGTTAACAATTTTTTAAATAAATGGTGAACACGCCAATATCAATTTAATGTATGTGATTATTTTGTTCTACCTTAGTTTATTGAGATACATTTTTGCTTGCATTTCTAACCTGTAACGATCACATATAACGGTTATATGTGTTTAATTATCTGCGGTGATTAGAAGTTAGAAATTAAGAGAAGAATTCATATGCGTTATTTGCCTTAGAAGCTACTCTATCAATATATTAAAAAATATTCACCGCTGAAGATCGCCTCCGAACTCCAAATACTCCAATAAAGACCCTATTAAGGCCTCATTCTCTATAACAAAGTTATAATAAAATTGTGATATATCATTCGTAAATGACATAATATTACAGTTTTTTATATTTAACGGCAATTTATTAATTTCACACTATGTGTTGGTGTTTCTTTCAAAGTTACTTTGAAGATCCTAACAATTATTATAATTATTCGCGATCCTAAATATTTTAATTTGTCATTTTCAGGTCATTAACATAAACGTAATAATAAAATAGCAATCATAGCCTAATTGAGATACTAAAAAAATGTATCTTAATTTATTAAAAAAAAATAGAGAAAGTCAGTTAGAACGCAATTAAATAATATTATAAATAAAAGGAAAATCTGTTATAGTTAGTTAAGTATATAGAAGTGATTAAATCCACCAGCCAATTAACATCTTGAAATATAAGCGTATATAAGCCTGCTTTTATTATTCCCAGGCGATTAGAAGAACCAAGAAAATCAACACATTTAAAATAGATATGTACACTGCAGCTACCAAATACGTGTAACAGCAGTTACAGTATTTTGATGTAGATTGAGAATTTATTTTTTTAAATATTTTTAGATGACTTCTTCCGCCTACAACCGAAGGTTATAGGATATTATTGGTAGTTTCGTTTCTGCATCACAAAATGAGATATAAATTAGATATAAGGAAAATAAATTATTTAACCCAAAATACTCAAATATCATTAATGCTGAAATAAAATATCTTCAGATGAACTCTGATCGTATTGAAACTTTTACAGGAAAAGATGAATATTTAAGTGTAAGGTATTTACATCAAATATCAGAAGTCAAAGTTTAATTGTTTCCAAATGTAGATATTGTAATGAGTTGATTAAACAATATAGTGAGTATGTATAACTTCTATTTAACAAATAAGAAATATGTCTTTTACATTTATACTATTTACATCAATCCGATTGAGATTGTTGTTTAGTTTTAAAGTAATCCAGTTAGAATTTTCTTAAAAGAAATGGCGAATGCGCCACTACCATTTTAATATAGGTGGTTATTTTGTTTTACCTTAATTTATTTAAATATACTTTTGCTTGTATTTGCAACCTGTAACAATCACATATAATGGTTTTACGTGGTTAACTATCTGCGGTGATTAGTTGGCTAGAAATTTAGAAATTAATAATTAAGAAAGTAATTTATATGTTTTTATGATATTAAAAAGAGTTCACCGTGGAAGGTAACCCCAAAAATCTCCAATAAGGGGCTAATTAATCATTGTCTATAATAAACCTGTAGTAATGTTATGATATATAATTCGTAAATGACAGTTACAGAAAGTTATGTTGAAGAAGGGAGTAATAGTTAAGTGATTAAATCCACCAAACAATTGACATGGTGAAATATGACGGGGCACATATAAGTCTGATTTTATTATTCCTAGGCAAATAGACAAACAAATAAAATTAACATATTTACAATAAATACGTGTACTGCAGCTAACAACATATGTATTATAACAATTAACATCATATAAATAATATTTTTGGATATAAATTGAAAATATATTTTTTTAGAAATTTTGAAAATATGATCTTTTTCTTCCTACGACCAAAGTTGTAGAGGAAAATTATTGGTAAGTTTATTTATGAGTCATAAAAAAGAGATTCAAATTACTGTATAATTTTTTTCTACTATAAATATTTGATACACATTTTGGAATTAAATTTTACCAACAATATTAAAATATAACCAATTAAAGACTTTTCTCTTTCTTCCACCATTTAAAATTTCTAAAATTTTCGTTGTTCTCTTCATATGAGAGCGTAATTATACTCATATCTTACTTTTAAATAAGTATTCAAGTGTTATATTACATTTGTATAAATTTAAAATACACAATAATTGTGTTACTAAATGTAAGACTAATTTAAAAAGATGAAAATAAGGAAAATAAATTACTTAACCTAAAATATCTTAATATCATTAAGCGTGAAATAAAATATGGTAGTTCATGTTATATTTACCTACATTTATATTATATTATATTTACCTACATATCGTACGTTTATGTTCTGTAAGTTACACATGTTATAATTACTTACTTAAAAAATAAGTTGAGAAGAATATTTACGTCGTTCATATTCAAATTTTAAGAATTCACGTAGAATTGTTTCCAAATGTAGAGATTGTAATGAGTTGATTAAATAGTATAGTCAGTATGCATAACTTCGATTAAACGAATGAAAAATAAATAGTTTTATAGTACTTATACTGTTTAAATCAACCTGGTTGAGATTTTCTGTTAGTTTTAAGTTAATCCAGTGTGATTTTTAAATAAATGGCGAATGCGCCAGTATTATTTTAATGTATGTGGTTGCTTTGGTCTACCCTAGTTTATTTAAATATATTATTGATTGTATTTCTAACCTGTAACGATCACATACAACGGTTCTGCGGTGATTATAAGTTAGAAGATAAAATAAGAATCCATCTGCTTTATCTGTTTCAGGGGCGGTATCAATACGATATTAAAAAAATTATCGTGGAAAATAACTCCAAAGTCTCCAATAAAAGGCTAATTAAGACCTTATTGTTCATAATAAAGTTGTAGCAATATTCTGATGTATTATTCACAAATGGCATAATATTACGTTTTTCTACATTTAATATCAATTTAGTAAGTTTACACCATATCTGTATTTTTTTCAAAGTTAATTTCAACATGCTAACAATTATCATAGTTATTCATGTTACTAAATATATTCATTTCTCATTTTCAAGTCATTAATATAAAGGTGACAATTTACATATGAGTCGTCTATGAAGTCGGAGAGGCTTACATAATTTTTATTCAATGTTCGAAAGCATTTTATTTTTTTAATCTTCAATTATTCCTTTAATATTTTCTTTACTCCGCAAATATATTACAGTTGTATCATATTTATCAGGTAAATAGTCGTGCAAAATTTTTCATCGATACCTAAGGATTTCAATTCTTGGAATTCTTGACAACACCGACATTATACAACTTCTGTGAATTGTGATTTTAGTAATACTAACATTAGCACCATGATCATCTACATACTAAATAGAAAATCAATCTTCTTTACGTAAAGCGTCAAAGGCATCGTTTACCGCATGGTTTCTGCTAAGCGCATTCACGCACGAAAGTCTGAATAGAAAAATATTCCACAAGAGAATATCAGATCACAATTTTACCCTAATTGGGAATCAAGAATGTAGCGCATATAGCCTCGTATCTGATGCTTATCTCGGAAAAAATGAAGCGAACGCTGCCCTTGTAGAATAAATGGAAACGGCGTCTTTGACAACCTATGCAAAGTGAGTTGTTTTATCATTTCGCATATATACATATATCCCTAGTGTCATTCGATGTTTACATTTACTTCTAATTTGGTAAATATCTAATTTTCTCAGGACATCTTACATTTGAGTATACTGCACTAAACTTTCCCAATATAGATAAAATACGATAAGAAACAATTTTTAGGTTTACAGGTGGCTGAGGCTTCTGTCGGTAAGACATTAAACAGGACCTATGGAATAATTATAGTGAATTGAATGATTCTTTTGTGAAATTACCTTCAGAATTTGAAGTTTGATTATTGTAGAACAGTTCAGTCAAAACCAACTTATTTATAATTAATTTCTCATTAATAATTAACCAATAATTATAATTTAATTAAAATATTAAACAAAATGTATTTGATTCCTTAAAAAACAAAGAATTCGCTTGAAAAAGATTACAAAAATTAAGGGGCATAGTGCTTTATTCCTTTATCGAATGGGTTGCGTGCAATTATTGTAAAATTGAGTGCACTATCTATGTGTATAATAATTTAACTATACAGTTTATTTCATCACTATTTGCCAAATAAAAAATCTTAAAACATACCGTGGCTTACTTTTATGGCTAGGCTCAGGTAGACCGTTCCGTTTATCGGCAAGATAAGAGAGTTTTCTATTTGACAAATAGCGATGAAATGAATAGTACATTATCACGGAAATAACATATCATATTCACTATAATACCAGTACAACTTTCTTCTAAAGAAAGTTGTACTGGTATTATAGACAACATACATATATACAACTTTCTTCTAAAGAAAGTTGTAGTGAAAAATGAACTATTTTGTAGCTAAATAATTAAATCCCCAATCGATTAGCATATTGAAATAGGGAGAGCATATATAAATCTGATTTTATTATTGCTAGGTGAATCAAAGGACCCATCAAATTTGCAGTATAATATTAGTATATTTAAAATAGATACGTACACAGCAGATAGTTGCGGTGAACAGGTTGAAGGGAACAAATCTATACAATTGCGGAAAGGTTTCCTGCCAGTATTCTTGGGACTTAAATTCATTTCCAAACTTATATTTTAATGTTGTGTAACGATTTAGGACACTCAAACCATAGTCGCCTGGAAAAGGTAATAAAATAGTCATTGTCATAAGATAGAATGAATTGTTGTAACATAAAGTGACATAAATTGAAATTTAAGACGAGAACTTCTTCATTGCATAGAAAATGAATCTTACTTAGTATTATCGTGAACTATGACACTATGTAGCATTTCTTGTGTAAGATGCGAAATATTTTGTGACTTACATATTTAAAGTTATGAGAGTGAATCCATTGCATTTAGAATATTTTATATATCATTGGAGTACATACCTAATCCCAGTATTATAAAGCTAGCAGAAACAATTCGTAATCTTTTATCTAAAGACTTGGGATATCCATAAACGTTGTTCATTATCTTGTCCATTCTACACCACAACATTATTAGTTTGGACCATGAGCGAGCCAGGCGGAGATATAATATTGACGTCGCTAAAGCTCCTGTATAGAAAATATGGGTAACTGAAAATAAATTTAAGTTTACTTAGGTATATTGAACTCGGCGAAACAAGGTCAAATTATATAAAATAATATAAATTACCGTTCAGTTCTAAATACACCATCAAAAAATAATGAAATGATGTATTTTGTTTAATACTTTTAATATAATATAATTTTTAATACTCTAATAATATTAGATCGGACAGGATATCTAATAAGATATCTAATATAGTATTAAAAGAATTACCACACAAAGTATTATTAGTAATGATGTATAATAAGCGGTATAATTAAATTGAAGTATTTCCCTAAGTAATGGAAAACAGCAATAATAATATCGATATTATAAACAAGCAAAACCCTAATAGTTGTCCATCGATATCGCTATTAAATGTGGTATGGAAGATAGCTCAAAGAGTAATATTAAATAGACTAAATGTTATTATAACAAAATATAGCATATATCTTGACATACAACGCGGCACTTAAGCAAGATACTATTCTAGCATTTAACCGCAAAAAAGAACCAATAGTAGCTGTGTTTCTGGACGCAGGCGCAGAAGAAGCTTTTCATAAAGTGTGGCATAAGGGTTTGTTATGTAGATTAAAACCTACAATTTGTATAATGAATCTTTGCGCGTGTAACAATTTAGTGACGACGCATGGATCACATGCTACACCACTCGCAATTGTTACTAATATGCCACAATTACCAGCACGTAAGTTATACAGACATAAAGACATCGCCCTGTATATATTTTTACCAATCTGAAATTGTGTCCACATAACAATAATTATTATATATATCCAGCAGCTTACGCTGCGAAAGATAAAGTTTATCAAAGCTTATAAAACAGAAACTCTTGTGAAATCTTGTCAGAATAAAGCGATTCTTGTTCAGTACAACTTTGTTTGTGAAATATCCCGATTAACCGAACCTACAAATATCACTGGCGCAGCCGGTAAGATATCGTGGAAAGTTCGATTTGTGTAGTGACCGTGTGGATTATCAGTGTTCGAAAGCGGCCGTCCGAGAGATCGATCATCCCAAAGATAGGCGCTGAGACAACTGGAGTTCCAGGAACTGCCCGAACGCTTCGCTACAAAGTGAGTACTCAAGTTTCCTTTATATCTCATCCTATCTGCTCAACGTTTTTGCGTAGATTGGAATTTTTTGGATTAAATTCGATTAATTTAATTTAAAAAACAATCACTTTAGTTTAAATCCGTTTGATTTATCTAAAAGACATATCGGTCATATCGATTGTATGGTCAGGTATTTAGTTTTAAGAAGTTCAAACAAATTTTGTATACAGAGTGTATCAAAAAATTGTTAATGAATAATTTTTCTGAAGTATTGAACGCTATTTCAGAAATTAGCAAATCAAACCAAGATCAAATTAGTATTAACGAAAATAGTAGTAATAGTAGTAATAGTAATACGTATAATCAACTAAATATGTCAGAAGCACCAATAGATTATCAGTTACTTAGGATGTACCTAGATATCATACCAAAGTTTGATGGTCAGCCAATAAGATTAAATAAATTCCTTTCAGCTTGCGAATCATTGTTAAATGCTTTTTCAAGACCTAACAATCCAATTCACACAGATTTCTTATATAAGGCGATACGATCTAAACTAACAGGTGACGCAGAAATCACTGTAGCTTCCCATTTAAGTATTCCTGACTGGCAAGCATTAAGAAACATCTTAACTACCAAATATGGTGACCCCAGAGATCTTCAATGTTTACAACAGGATCTAATATTTATTTCCGTCAAACCTAAAGAAACACTTTTACATTTTGGCAATAGAATTCAATCAATTTTAGGCTTAATGATCGATAAACTACAATCATCTGATCAGTCAGAACCCGAAAAAAATGCCCTTGCTAGCGTTTATTCAAAATTAGCTTTAGACACCTTCGTTAGAAATTTACCACCAAATTTGCAACAAATGCTTAGAATCAGATATGACATAACCAGCCTTGACGCCGCAATAAAACTAGTCTTAAAGGAAGAACAATTTAATATGTATAAACAAACTGTAACTTCATACCAACCCAAGACCTTACAGACTTCAACAAGACCAAACACTCAACGTTCATTCATGCCATCAAGACCGTATAACCCAAATCAAAATTACTCATGGAATTCCCCATTTTTAACTCAACCAGCACAAGCTAGTTTCCCCAATCAACCCATTAACATACAACCAAGGCCCATTAAGCAAAATTTCCCTTCGAATAAACAAGTTTTTGGTCCTCCAAAAAATGTATTTAAAAATCCACCACCGGCAAATATTCAACCAACCCCTATGTCAACTACATCTAGGAACCCAACAGTCCAAAGACAAATGTCAAATCAAAACTATTTTCGACAACCACAAAACTGGCAACATAGTAGACAACAAACTCCAAAGTTCCATTCAGAGGAATTATTTTATTCCGACGCAGGCCCATCCAATATTTCCATTGCTGAAAATCCCCCTGTAGATAACTATTATCTTAACCAACAACTCGAAAATTTACAAATTCAGGCCCAAATAATTCAAAATCAAATAGACCAGTTTAACGTAGAAACAGAAAACAATAACGACTGGAACTTTACCGAAGAAAATTATATACCAACTGACCCAAATGATGACCAAAACGAAAATTTTCAAGAAACAGCCTCATCGAACCCAGAGAACACATAATTCCAGAGCTAAACAATTTAACACCGAGCCCCCTTCCATATATTATAATTCATTCTCCACCATTTTCACACCCCATAAAACTTCTTATAGATACAGGTAGTTCAAAATCATTGCTAAGGTCAATTATAGCTGAAAAATATTTTCCTTCTAATATTTATTGCGACCCCTTAATTGTCAAATGTGGTATCGGTTCTAGAGAAATAAAGAACCAAATGACTATCCCCTCATTTTCAGAATTTAACACACATCAAAATATGAATTTTCTATTGTTTGATTTTCACACATTTTTTGATGGTGCCCTAGGACACGAAGACATTGTCAAACAAAACATTAAGATAGACCTTTCAAACCGAATAATTTATAATGATAAATTTTCCTTACCAATTCATTTCAGAAAACCAAATGAAACACAATGTTCCTTTTCGATTGATTCAAGTGAAATACTTCAAAAACGAGTACCAATAAATGCCCCTGATAATACTGATGTTTATCTACCCACGAGAAGATCAAAATCCACAAATGTTTATATCCCAGATACAATAACGAAAGTTAATCAAGGATATGCCTTAATAGAAATTCATAACTATAACCATGAACCACAAATGATATCCTTCGATGAACCTTTAGAAGCTTATCCCCTTTCCGATTACGATATATTAAAATGTAACGTTAAATTCCCACAAAATTCTTTAGATTCCTCACGTCAGCTAGAAATAAAAAATCTTATTCGAACAAATCATTTAAACTCGGAAGAAAAATACGAACTACTAAATCTATGCCAACAATATCATGACATCTTTCTTTTCCCAGATGACAAGCTAACTTTCACAAACTCTGTTAAACATCAAATAAAATTAAAAAACGAATCACCTATATACACCAAACCATACAGATACCCATACACTCAGAAAAAGGAAGTAGCCCAACAAATTCAAAAAATGTTGGACGATAAAATAATCCGTCCTTCTTCCAGCCCCTTTAGTTCACCACTTTGGATAGTTCCAAAAAAATTAGATGCTAGTGGCATACAAAAATGGCGTTTAGTAATAGACTACCGAAAGCTCAACGACCAAACTACTGACGACAGATATCCAATGCCCAATATAACTGACATCCTTGACCAACTTGGTAGATGCACCTACTTTTCCACCCTGGACTTAGCCAGCGGATTTCATCAGATTGAAATGGCCCCAGACTCCGTAGAAAAGACCGCCTTTTGAACTGAACATGGACATTACGAATTTTCACGAATGCCATTCGGCCTTAAGAACGCCCCTGCAACCTTCCAACGTTGTATGGATAACGTCCTAAAAGAACTACAAAACAAAATATGTTTTGTCTATATGGACGATGTAATAATATTTAGTACAACTCTCGAAGAACATATAAAAAATCTGAAATTAGTATTTAAAACTTTGAGGCAGCACAAACTGAAAATTCAATTGGACAAGTCGGAGTTCCTTCGTAAAGAAGTAGAATTCCTCGGACACATAATAACAGATAATGGTGTAAAACCTAATCCGAAAAAGATATCCGCTATAAAAAATTTCCCAATCCCAAAAACCCAACGTGAAATCAAGTCATTTCTTGGCCTACTTGGTTACTATCGGAAATTCATAAAAAATTTTGCCAAATTAACAAAACCCTTGACTCAATGTTTAAAGAAAGGAGAAACGGTAAAACACACTAAAGAATTTGTAGAATGTTTCGAAATTTGCAAAACCTTATTATCTAATAACCCTATTTTAGCTTACCCAGATTTCTCAAAACCATTTGAATTGACAACTGATGCTAGTAATTTCGCGATTGGATCAGTTTTATCACAAGACAACAAACCAATTTCATACTTTTCCAGGACCCTTAATCCAGCGGAAATCAACTACTCCACAATAGAGAAAGAAATGCTCAGCATTATCTGTTCAATAAAAAATTTTAGACCCTACCTTTTTGGCACCAAGTTCAAAATATACACCGATCATCAACCTCTACAATGGCTTTTCTCCATAAAGGAACCAAATTCTCGTTTGGTTACATGGCGACTTATACTTTTAGAGTATGACTACGAGATATTTTATAAGAAAGGCAAAACAAATTACGTAGCAGACGCATTATCCCGTATCAAAATTGATGACGAAATTAACGCTCTAGATACTCCACCTCAACAAGAAATCGATAACCAATCTATCATCCCAAATTTCGGTTCAGTACAAAACATTGACTCAATCATTGACGAAGTTCTCACCGAACAAGAAAAACACCAAGACCTTCCACCTTTTAATCTAGACGAAATAGTAAGAGACCTTGACATAACAATAGAAGCCATACCTTTAAATAAAGCCGAAAAACAACCTAAACAAATAGCTATCAATAACGATATCGAAACTATACATTCAGCCCAAATTGTTATAACTGAATTCTCAAAAGCAAATAGAGAAATTGCGGAATCGCAAACATTATTCAAAAATACTAAATTCAGACATTTAATTACAATTAGGCAAAATTTATCAGATGAAGATACATTTAAATTTGTAAAAAACTTTTTAAACCCTAATGAGACAATGTGCTTTTTATTCAGAACAAATGAAATAGAAAAGAAAATTATTAGAATCTTACAACAAAATTTAACCCCAAATATTAAATGTGTTATCTCTAAGACCTTACTTACAGACATTCAAAACGAACAAGAAAAAAATACTTTAATTAAATATCATCATCAAGGGAAAACGTGTCACCGTGGAATCAACGAAACTTCAAAATTCTTTGCAGAAAACTTATTATTGGCCCAACCTTAGAATCGATGTTCAAAATTTCATCAACACATGTCATATATGTCAAATCAGCAAATACGATAGAAACCCCCAACATATTAAGTTGCATCTAACGGAAACCCCACTACTTCCCTTGCAAAAAATACATATAGATATTTTTCACGCTGAAAAAGAATATTTCCTGACAATACTAGACTCCTTTTCGAAATTCGCCCAAGCCTATAAAGTAAATCACAAAAACGCGATAGAAATCCAAAACAAAATAATGCAATTCATTTCCCACATGGGTTTACCAAAAGAAATTGTGGCAGACAATGGCCCTGAATTCAACAATACCCTACTAAAAGAATTTTGCCAACTACATAATATCAAGCTTCATATAACAACACCCCGACACTCCAATAGTAACAGCCCTGTAGAAAGATTCCACTCTACACTTCTAGACTCTATTAGATGTTTAAAACAAGAACATGCCAATAAAAACATTGAATATATAGTCTCTCTTTCTGTCCTACTCTATAATAACTCAATTCACAGTGTTACTAAATTTACTCCATTCGAAATTATATTTGGTCCATTAGAAAAACAAAATCCATTTGATCTAAGAAAATAAAGAAGTTTATCTAAAGACTAGAAATCAACGTCAAAAAACTAAACCGCGGTTCAAACCCACGAAAGCTATCAAAGACGAAGGCATAAAACTTCGTACAAGATCTGGCATATACCATAAAAATATAATAAAAAGACCAAGACGAGTAACAAGATCTTCTTTGTTACAGGACAATGAAGACTCTAACACTCCTGCTGACGATCGTTCTAACGATGACAATCACTAAAACTGAGAATACTTACCGACAACTTAACTACCCCCTTTACCTTCTAAAATTAGGAAATGCTAGGATTGTTTCTCATTATCATACTTTTATATCTAAAATTAACCTAAAACCAATTGAAGATATTTTACTTTCACACAAAGAACAAATTACTAACCGCATGGGAATTGCAGGTTTTGAAGAAGAAGAACAACTTCTCAGACTTGTAAATCAAAGTCAAAACACTTTGGATCGATTAAAACCTCTAAAACGCGAAAAAAGAGGAGTATTTAATTTCATTGGCACGATATATAAAGACCTTTTTGGAACATTAGACAACAATGATTTAGAAAATATCAACAAGAAATTCGATATTCTTATAAATAACCAACACAAGATAACTGATGATCTGAATCTCAAAATGTCACTATTTGCAAAATTCCTACAGAATTACAATACTACTATAAACATTCTAAATAACAACCAAGCCAAAATAGCCAAAGCAATTGAAACTTTTAAAACGTCATCAGATGAAATCTTCTACGCCGAAATAAATCTAAATATTATACAAAATTACTTAAACGATTTAGAAGAAGCTATTAACTTAAGCTACGTTCATATCTTGTCAAGATTTATTTTATCCCCAAAAGACCTTTTACTTTCAATTAAAGAATTAGAGAAACTTTACGACTCTAGTCAAATACCATATTTCAAAAATGTTCAAAACTATTATCTGATCATACAACTCTCGTCTATAATACGCGAAATGGAAGTCATTTTTACGATTAAAATTCCAATCTTGCAACAAACGAATTTTATCCTATATCACACTTTCCCTATACCTATATTAAATCAAACCATAATACCAAATTTTCCTTATCATCTCTTGAGTATCACTGATTACTTGGGAATGGATGAAGAATGCCCTAAACAAGAAGACATCTATCTATGCCCAATGACGATAACTTCAACACACAAAGAAGACTGTATTCCAAATATAATGAAACTCACCAATGCAGGAACTTGCCGAATAGTTGGAATACAATTGCTGACCCCTATTATTCAACCAGTCGACCAAAACAAAGTACTTCTGATACCTGTTCCAAATGACCCTATTGAAATTATTGAATCATGTCCGAATTCAATAAGACATATAAAAATCCAAAACCCGATAGAAATCACGATTTCTACGAATTGCTCCATATCATACGACAATCAAATTTTTATCAACCTCTTATATAAGGAAAAACTTCCTTCTATCTTGCTTCCTCCAATGGATCTCCAGTCTAACACGACATCGTTTATAAAACTCGATAATGTCAATCTCAAGGACATATCAGACCTTTTCAAACATGCCAATTCTCTCCCACCTCTCACGATAGAAGATCTACCAGAAGATGATCCTCAAGACCACTTGCCAATTATTATTATTTTGTCAGTCGTAATCCTTGTCGTATTCCTAGTTATCTTTTGTGTCTATTGCAAATCAAAGACACAACCTCTCAATTTCAAAATTGCTTTCAAAAAGCCGCCAATCAACTGTGAAGATGATCATGTCTCGACCAGCAGGCGCAACGAGGAACCACTTCCTACCACATCAAATCCGAGCAAAGGCAACGTAGATTCGCATCCTGCAGTGTCGCCGTATTTCATCCCCTGAAGACAGCTCTTAAGGAGGGAGGAGTTATACAGACATAAAGACATCGCCCTGTATATATTTTTACCAATCTGAAATTGTGTCCACATAACAATAATTATTATATATATCCAGCAGCTTACGCTGCGAAAGATAAAGTTTATCAAAGCTTATAAAACAGAAACTCTTGTGAAATCTTGTCAGAATAAAGCGATTCTTGTTCAGTACAACTTTGTTTGTGAAATATCCCTAATTAACCGAACCTACAAATATCACTCGTATGTCTAGCGACATATGTTTCAATCAACTACGTACGGCATACATACTTAATAATTTGCTGAACACAATGCAATTATGTAGTAACGTCTTAGCTTCATTGCATAATTTTATTCATTGGCGTCTCAATATTTCTGTAAAATTTATTTCATTTTTGTTTCATTCATTTTGATTTTTGTTGAATTTATTTTGATGAAAATATCACTTCCATTGAATGTTTTTCTGGAGAACTTTTTCATTACTCTGCCATATGTTGACGGATTTGTATTATATTAACTGTTATTCTAAAATGTGTTTTCGGCACGACACTGTTCAAAAATGTCAGTTGACTGATTCATACGATTGTTACCTATGACGGACACGCAAAGAATCATTATACGAAACATAAGTATAATTACCACCGTATATTGTGGGCCTTGTTCTAGGCTACCTCGAAGACGTAAACATAGCTGTCAATATTAGTACCGCAACGCAACTTAGCTCGAGAAAGATTAAGCGCTGCAGTTTCGCAGGGAACGATAATATCACCAATCTTATACATATACATAACTGATATTCCATAATGTCCAATCGCTAAAACAATCCCGATGATACCCTAACCTATGTAGAATCCCTTCATGTTCAAATTGTACATGTATCATGTATACAAAAACTCATATGTATGAGTTGGTCGTATGTACGACCAACCTTACAGACTACTACAAGACGTGAAAAACCAACAGAAATGTGACTGAAACGGAGCAACTGACAATAACATATAGATTTACAGACTTAACACGACTTAAACCTAACAAAATACGAATAAACAATAAAGACCTGGCAGTGTGGACGCACAATAAATTGCCTGGGATCGACAGAGTAGAGTAGACAGAGACTTACGATTCATACCACATATAATAAAAACAATACAGAGAGATATATATTACACTAAACTTTACACCCTATTAAATAAATAAACGCGCCCCACTAACACAGGATAACAAAATACTAATATCATATATAAAGCAATATTTAGATCTAATCTGACATATGCCTATCCTATATGGCACAATATCTCTAACATCTAATACAAAAAACTACAAACGACCCAAAATAAATTACTATGACTACCGAGAAATGCAAACAGATACACAAGCATGAAAACACTCGACGACAACATACACATCACACCAATAAAATACTACATAAAAGAAATAGCACAGAAATTCTACAACCAACATATAAATAAAATACAGTGCATCTTTAACCCAGCACTTAACACACACCAAACGCATTACACAAACACAAATACCTACATGAGATACTCTATGACTAAAATATCGAGATATTTAGATATAAGACGAGTCGCATATACTACCCAATTTCCTTCAATCTTACCATAACCCCGGCCGAAACCCAATCTCACCACTACTCTCTCCCTGCATATATATTCTCATATACCCACTAACAAAAACACAAAAATGGTAACTAAACTAAATATCTTACAGAAAAACAAAGCAACAAAATAACGTTCTGTGTTTTCTTCTGTGTAACAAAGTAAAACAGTCTTTTTTGTAGGTATATAAAACATATATAATATTTACTAGAGTGGAATCAGAATTTAGATTTTAATGTACGTAATAGAAGGTGCCTAAAAGTAGTGTAGACGAAATCCTCAAGTAGAAGTCCTTTGTTAATGAGAACACCTACAGGGTAGGTCCAGAATGTTTTCCTTGTTCCCTCTATCCATCTACCCTTTGGATACTACTGGAGACCTTAAAGGAACAAGGGCTAGTTTGTTATTGTTTTTGCATAGTCCACGAGTACTATAATTGATTTCAGTGTATGAATAAAATTTAGACCAGGGACATGCACATTAATTAAACAACAATAAAATTCAGTTTCCCAAAGCAGGTTTTCACCATTTCCTGTAAAGTGAAATAAAGTATCCATACTCTATATATAAGCACTTAAAAGTTATATTATTTAAAGCTAAAATTACAATGGCGGAAACATTCTAAAACAAAACTGGGAAATAAAATCATGCAATAATAAAACCTATACACACGGGAGGTTAGGAACATCGACTCGGCGGACTACTACCGTCACGATGGACTGTAAGACCGTTCATCATCAGTAAAACTTTAAGCATATAATTATAATATATAATTATCATTACCATATATATTAAATTAAGGATTATATACCAAAAATTAGAAAATAAAAGGATTTAAATGATGAATGATATTTTGAAGTTAATTATGTTTGCGGCCTCAAAGTGATGATGTGCTCTGTTGACAAATTAAAATATAATTCAGTATAGGTCTAGATCAGGGAAATACATCAAATGTGTATCTTATATATTCCAACTAAATTCATCCTTGGTTGTACATCTCCGTAAAATAATTGGAGTGCAAGAAATAGTAACATTTATCGAACTTTACTATGTTAGCTTTTTATTGAATTTGGTCCTGAAAATGAGATTGTAAGTTGGCATTTGTTCATGGTAATCAGTCGCGTGTCATTTTTGCATAAAGACAGATAAGGTCTAATGAATAAAACCTATAAATATTTTTCCAGTCGTTAATATTATATCACGTTGCTAATGTCATGCAACAGTTATCGAAAACAAAATTAAGGTGAGGTTAATAAGAACAGCATAAAAATAGTAGAATATAGGTTACAAACTAATAACTGGTAATAAACAAGTTTATATAGTTGCTTACATTGTTTTAAATGCAGAGCAAAGCTGTATTAAAGAAATATATTATATATATTAGGGAGTATTCTCTAAGAATGCATTCATAGAACAATAGTGTTATAACACTATAAAATTAATGACAGAAACAACTTTTCTGAATAATAAATAAAACGACCACGACATTTATATATTAAAATATTTAAAAATTGGATTAAAATTTAAAGCTGGTGTAATTTAGCGACATATAACAAATAACATAAAAATAAAAGACATAACTGAATGCAATAAAATATTACCTAGATCTGTAAAAACATATTCAGTATAAAACCAACCCACAAAACATACTGAAACTGCGAATGATGCCATAATTATTATGGTCACAGTATATACCACTTTCCAGCTTTTCCACTTGAAGTGTAATGCATTAGGGGTTGTTGTTATATTTTCTTGTGGTAACACTCCGAGAACTTGAGAAAGTATCATAAAAAACTTCAAGGAATTATATATATTTCCTGGAATTTCTTTCATTTTCTCATTATACTGTGGCAAAACGTACACCATCACGTCTGAATCTAAAACAGTTGAACATAATTAACGTGCAATTATTACATAAATAAATATATCTGTGAGTATGATAGATGTTTTAATATTTTTCAATTAATTTCCCTATTTCCCTTAGGTTATTTTAAATGAATAATCGTTAAGTGTTTCTCCATGTTTGTTAATTTTGTATGTGAACATAATGAAAACATTTTGATTGAAGGAAAACACATATTTATATGATTTGATGGCTATTTGATTTTTATCGACTAATGAATGAAATATCCAAATTTAGGACAATAGAGTGACATTACGATAATTCGACTATATACACACACTGTTTACATAGCTTATATTTACTTGTAATGGAGCGAAAATGTTGTAAAGTCTTAATATATATGCTATAAAATTTAATGCAAATATATTTGGTAAAATTGTACACCACTAAAATTGCAAACGTTAATATATTTCAAGTATAAAACCGATATAAATACACTAAACTATATTACATTGTATTCTGCATGGGCTAGATTATTTATAATTTACAACTATTTTACAGTACGTACGAAAGTGACCTTTACATTGGCAGTTAATAAAACTTGAGTCAACATGGTTAATCGTTATTTACGGTAACCAACTAGCGTGAAAAAGTTAAGAGTGATAGCCAAGTTTATTAGAAATAATTATCTAGGCAAATAAAATAGTGTTGAGATTAAGAAAACTACTGAATGATTACACTGGCCTGGAATATATCACTTGGAAGATGCTATATCTTTGGTTTCTATTTTTTCTTTATTGGCTAATAATAATATGTGAATACTAATATCATATTTAGCTAAAATTAAAATTTTTATTTTCAATACAAACCGAGTTATTTTTTTAAGAGGACTGTTATCAATTAATGAATGATCAACATACCCCCCGTTTTGGGTATTTGAAGAAGCGAACATAACATTTAAAATTAAAAGATAATAGATGTCTGAACAATGCGTTAAACTTTGACAAGTTGCTAGAGGATTTTGGCGAATTGATGTGTATTATGATAGAATAACACAAATCTACAAATTTTATCATCTGCCATTAAAGAAATTAATACTCCATATTTCATTATTGTATACTTTAATAATGATTATGTGAGCATATATTCAAATTTGCAAATATTCTGAACATATACCATTATATCCAATATAAAAATGAAAAAGAAATACTAATGATATTCCATTTGAAAGGTGTTCATTTATTTAATTTTACATTAGACAATAGGGATAATAGTTCAAATTCTATGAAGATTTAAGCTTACAATAAACTTCGTATTGATTTTACATCATTATTGGATAAAATATTCACACCAATACTGGTAAAATTCATCAATAGTTTTGCGATGTTCATTTCATACCAAATTCGTGTGTCCCTGTATATACCCTGTTTGGTGAAAATTTATGTTAAATTTTACATAGCATGTTAGACGGTGTACCATCTTAAATAAATATCGTTGATATTTTAATTTATAAGTTAATAATTCTTCCACAACAATGAATTTAAATAGCACTTAATCATACTATCCAAACGAAATGTACTATAAACGAAATGGACATTTCATTTGTAATGTAATTCGAAAACTTTTTACAAATTGACTAAAGAATAGGACCAGGATCCTATGAAAAATATCAGAAGTATTATAGCTTAATAGTAATATCATGGTATACAAAGCTGAAATGTTTATTCTAGATGATTTTATGATAGACTAGCGTTTCCCATATCGTGGGTAGCGATCTAACACCGGGCCACGAAAATAAAATACCGGGTCGTAGAATTGTCTCCGTGTTGTTAAATTGTTCCTAGTTCCTAGATGTTGTCTCCATATTTATCACTAATAGTAGTCAACTAATATAGTTACAATATAATTATTAGGTTATTATTAAAAGTTAACGCTTTAATTATATCATATACTTCCATGTAGACATGAAAGTGTGTATTATTTTGCCTATTTATACACTAAGATAGCTAAAAAATATTTTAGTGGGCTACGAAGAGGAAGCACAAAAATAACAGGGCAGAGCAAAAACAGTTTGGGCAATATGTTATAGACCCTATCAAAAGATAGGTAAATGCAAATGTCCTCAGATTTTCAGATAGTCAGAGACTCGTATTCCTTGGCTAGAAAAGATTCTAGCTAAGTAGATTCTAGCTAGTCTAGTGAATTCTCAGAGCACCTGAATAGGTATTTGGCATTACTAAGGCCTATGTTAAAAAGTCTATACCTGGAGTTACTTGCAACATGTTAAAGTACAATAATCAACAGATGAAAACCTTCATTGCTTATTGTGGTGTAGGAATATAGGATAGGTATAGATATATCCATAGGATAGGTCTTTTAGATGGGATCCTATTTATAGACTGTCAAACGAGGATGAAGAAACTCATTCGATATCATCTTTGTATATAAAACGTGAATTTCTGGTGAGAATATCCAAATAACTGGTCCGACAATACTCACTTACTAACTGAATAATACATATAATATTGACTGGCCTGGTACTAGCGAGGCAATAGTCCTCTTTCATATATAAGTAAACTTGTTTCATTTGTTCCATACTCAATATCCAAACAGAATGAAAACAACGTTCAATGACCATATCAACGCTCGGCACTTGATATTCCGATTTCATAATTTTAAAAGGGTTATTATCTCGATATAGGGGATAGATTAAGGGATTTGAATTAACAACAATTGTAAACTCCTCTACAAAAAAAGAAAAACAAATTTACTTATTTTGACAGCATTTTTTAAAAATGCTGTCAGAATGACCAAAAAATTAATGAAAGTATATTAATACGCTCATCGGAATAAACGTGACACAACTCCAAAAACACAATTTTTCAGGATAATCAAAGAACACAACGAGCCTCATGGAAAATATTCTGAAGTAAACTATAAGATTCTAGATAACTTTTTTCAGTATAAGCTTAGCCCTATGTTACTTTTTTAGCCCCCGGGGGAAGGCATAAGGACTAATAGGGTAAACGGTATAGTAATTGGACATTTTAGAAAATGTATTCATGTTTTCATGGACAAAAAAAATATTTTCAAAGATAGAGGCATGATAAGGGTACTGTAGTGATTCGGACAAAATAGACTTTATTTTAAACCAAAAATAACATGAAGAAAAAAGACACAAACAATAATATATTCAGTTTTTAAAATTGAGTTTTCAAAAAGCATAGTTATTGGACGCCATGTTACAGTGACGGGACGCATCAAGTATAGTTATTGGACACAATTGGATACATTTTTTACTATGTATTATACCTATAGTATATTAAAGTATGAGTGGTATTAAAGTAGTATATTAAAATATGTGGTAATTAAAAAAAGTGGTATACAAATAGTGGTGTATTAAAGTATTTCAATATCCATTTTTTGTTATTTTTGCGTTGTACATTGCATATAAGTCATCAATATTGTCACTATCACTATTTTCATATACTGAATCACTTACGTCATCATCTGAATCTTCTTTGTAGCAGTTGTGGCATAAATATTCGTCTTCATCATCTGGTATATGTTATCTATGTGTAGCAGGAACACAAGAACGATGGAAATAGTTATGGCAAGTAGAACAAGATAATCCATTTTTCTGAATCAATTTTGAACACTTTGCACATACAATTCTAGATTGCTTTTCTTTCTGTTTCATTTGCTTATTTACTTTATTTCTAATTGTTCCTGCTTTTTCTCGTCGCGTTTCTTCTTTCTCTCTTCTTTTATTTTTTCCTTTTCAAATTCTAATGCACGTTTTGCCTCAAATATTCGTCGATATTTTTCTGATGTTAAAGCATACGGTGTTCTTTCACTTTGACATTTACCTTTCCGTTTTGGCGAATGGGGCCAGGTTAAGAAAGGTAAAAGAGAAGACTTCATTCCTTGTGAAACAGAATCGTCACTAACTTGTTTTGAAGATGTGGGTGTGGGTTCTACAATATGTGAATTAGAATGCGGGACTGCATGAGTGGAAATTGTAAACTCTTTTGATCCTGTAGTAGGTAAATGCATATTGGTTGTGCCACACTGTGGCAGTGACTGTGGAGTTTCCGTCATTAAGTAGTCGGTGTGGATAGTACTATCTATAATTTGTTCTTTTGTTAGTGACTGTTTTTTCTCATTATTATACTTAACTGGTTCCGAAGTCTCCGGAGTCATTGTTTCTTTCTGTGGAGGATTATTAATTGGTTCCCGAGCTGGTTCCGGAGACTCCGGATTCATTGGTTCTATCTGTGGAGGATCATTATTCTTAGCCAATAAATTATGTGGACTACTAGGTGGCGTCCATTGAAAATATTTCCATATTAAATATAACTGTTGCAAATTTTCATTTTCGTGAAATTTATCATTTTGTTTGAGTTTTTTTATCGTTTCTTGACCCACGATATTTACAAATGTCTCGTATGTCATGGACTTCTCGTTCATGTTTGGAGGCTGATTTAAGGTGTGAGAGTTAGTTTGTTCAGAGTTATAATTTAAATTAGTACTGACTGATCCAAGGCATTTAGAGTGGTCAACTGCGTCAGCATTAAAGGGACACAGCCCACATACTCTGAATCCGTTTATTAGTGTTTGTGGCTTTATACTGTCGGTAATTTTTTTGTAGCAGGATTGCAATATTACCTTTATTTATTGTTTCTCCTGGATTTTCTAGGTAGAATTGTCTGACAATTTTACGCCAAGCTGCTTTTACGGGAGAAAATGCAGCCACATCTGCAGGTTGCAGAATGCGAGTAGAATTGGGATACAAGGCTATAATTTCTATCTGTAGTGTACTGCATAAAAGACTCAAATCGTATGTTATGTGGGACTTGTGGCCATCTACAAAAAGTATTACCGGAAAAGTAATCTTTTCCTTAAGCAAATATGGATGAAAGACGTTAGCGATGTATTCGTAGAATACCTCAGCCGTCATCCAGCCATTATCACTCCTCGCAATACCCCAGTGTGTAGACACTGATTGAGCAATTTTTTCTGGAATTCGTTTGTAGGGATACACAACCATTGGACAACATGTTTTACCGCTGGCCGAGAAAGTGAACATTACGGTAATATTCTCCTTGAAAGATCCCTTTGCGATGGTATAAATGTTTTTGGTTCCCTTTTCGGCTAAAACACGACCTGTAGAGGGACAAATTTGAAATCCTGTCTCGTCGCCATTAAAAACTCGAGACGGGTCATTGAACACACCATTTAATTTTTTTCTTGTAAAATATTCGTCAAGTTCGGAGAACCATTTTCGAATATAGACTTCTGTGACACAAGAACTAGCCGACGAAACTGCCTCGCTTTGCCTATGTGTCACACGAGGGTTTCGTCGAAGAAAAGATTGAATGCAACCATTACCAGGACGATTGTTTTTAAATGGATTAGGTCTTGGATTTGCTTGTAAAAATTTTTGGACACTAGTAACAAGATCCTCTAATTTTCTAGGAAATCCTCATTTTCCCATTTCTGCGATCCACAGTACCAGTCGCTGCTCTTCTTTATTTGTTAAAATTGGTGATGGTCCAAATGTCTCTTTATGATTAGGGTGTTTTAATTTAAAATGAATAGTGGACTTCGGGATGCCGTATTTTCTTGCAACAGTTCTAACGGACGTTCTCTGTTCCTGTAGTTCTTGGAGAGTTTTCTCTAAGTTACCGTGGTTATAATTCGGGGTTTCTGGTATTGTTGCTACTGAAGCTTATTAGAGTAATTTTATTAAATAAATGAATGTGCCTGGTCAATAACTGTCTGAAACAGAAATACGATGAAATCAGTAATTGGACAGTCTGTCCAATAACTGAATTCTCTACCACTACATATTCATTTATTGGGCACCCGCACTTTATTTACTACGTTTCATTTAATAACCTAACCTAACAAATCCTAATATATTTAGTGCCTATAACTAACTAATAATATAAGTAGAAGTAACAGATTTTATTTAAAAATATGTCATATCAACTGCCGATACAAAATTTCAATTCTCTTAACAAAATTTTACCTGATCATAAGCACTGTACACTCACCAACACTGAAATCACTTTTTCTGGTAGAATACAAATATTTGGCGGGAAAGTTTTCACTTGCCTTATAGAAATAAGTATGACAGTAACATCTATCGGTGAAATGACGAACTATTGCTAAATATATTCTTATTACAGGATTTCATAATAGAAGTGTCCAACAACGGTGGGGCGTCCCATTACTATGCAATTTACCCTACTCAAATGTTAAACGCAAAATAGCCAATTTTTTAGTTGTGTCACTTTTCTTGCAGATCAATGGTGTGTAAAAAGCAGATGAAAGTTAGTAAAACAGCACCGTCTAAAGAAACACACTACATGTATCTGGGAAATCGTTATATTGTTATGGTATCTATCGCTGGAAAAATATTACTATTAAATTGTTAATTATTGTAAATATTATAGGAAAAAAATAGTACATCTTTTAAAATATTGTAATGTGAAGAAGTCATAAGTTACATAACAGTAATATATTCGTATTATTAAATTTGTATAAAATCTTACACAAATTAATTTCTCCAAAATCGCATGCATTTATTTTTTCTGAATAAATACTATTTGTAATATACTAATAATAGTGAATTGTACTGGAATAATATATTGAGATATGATATAGACAAGATGTGACATATTTCGATACAGTAAGAATAATAAATATATGATTAAGTACGTCAAATATATAAATATATATTCAATTAAAATACTGTAAAAGTTGTGTTATAAATTGTGCGAATAATTTAGTATGAAAAGGCTAATTTATATTTTTTTGTTACAAATTTATAAGAAAAGTGGAATGAAATTAGAGTGAAATAGATCGATCATAATAAAACGTAAGAGGTTTCAATGTTTCATAGTTACATAAATAGCAACATAACTATAAATATATACAAATAGTTACAGTAAACCTTCAATATATGTAATATGTTCAATAAATGTTTTATATACTAAAAATGCATTTTTAATGTGAGTAGATTTGTCTCTGTGTATTCATTTACTGCCTAAAATATAGATAATAAACTGGTACGGAAAAGTTACTTTCCAGACTTAGGTCAAAAAACTAACTTTCTCGTACTGTGTTTTAATGTTTGCTTTAAAATTAAATTAAAGTAACGGATTAAAATACTAGAATAATGTAATTTGGGATCTAAAATTCTGCTGTGAAAATAGACATTCTTGACAGATTTCAGAAAAAAGCAATTTGTGTACACACAAATCTCTATAAAGTAACTTGTATATATATATATATATATATATATATATATATATATATATATATATATATATATATATATATATATATATATATATATATAATATAAAGTAAATGAATTTTCCTTGAATTTCTGTTATCTATTTATTAATTAAACGTGATAATTGTGAAACGAGGAAGGAGAGGTATACTTACAATCAGCAATATTTATCTACCAACCTATTCAGAAAATAATTGTGTACCTGTTCTAGTCATCTATGGGTCGTTATCTATAAACACTTTAAAGTAAATATTCATTTCCGGCATTGACATTGCATCACATATGAATCTAAATATCTGTCAATAATTTTGAACTAAAAACAAGAGAAAGCTAAATAAAAGCTATATTTTTACTAGAAAACGATAATAAAATTATAGAGGTGGCCCTCGATTAAGTTTCCTGTGTACATGACAGAATAAACACATTATTTCTATGACATTGGTAAACAAATTCCGTTTTATTATTGTGGTAGGAAACAGTCACTGAATGTGTTTACTTTACGTGAGCTCGATGAAATTTTACAGTAAACAGATGGAAATAAACTAACAATTACAATTAAATAAACTGGAGCAATACTAACAATTTCTCGTTGTGTTATCAAAATGTCGATACAAACGACGATGAAGAAAGTTTTGATAGCGTCTCAAATATTTGGTTTCATGCCAGTAAAT
This sequence comes from Rosalia funebris, assembly GCA_037954035.1. NCBI lineage: Eukaryota > Metazoa > Arthropoda > Insecta > Coleoptera > Cerambycidae > Rosalia > Rosalia funebris. The sequence goes on along the minus strand of JAZFAV010000010.1, from coordinate 3,128,404 downwards.
GGAGTTCTACAACCAAACGCATATAATTTGAAATTCTTTTGGGTATCCTGGAGGATGTTCTATGCCATTTTAACTTTATTAGGGATGATATTTATGGGTTACATTCAATTTCAAATAATTTTACACAAAACTGACATGGTCGATATTTATAGACAAGTATCATATATAACGGCTATATGTTCGAGCATACTTTTGATCAAACTAGCCAAAGAATGGCCACGGTTAATAAAAAAATGGAATGCCGTTGAGCGGTCCATGGTGGGTCATTATTCACCTACGGGTCTTCATAAGAACGTTAATAGAATCCTATTAATTTTTTTTGCACTTCTTTCACGTACGTATATGTATGCCGCAATTACCTGTTCTTTTAATATTACATTGTTATGCATGTCATTTTATTTTCACCTCATTAAAGAGCACTAAATATTTAAATATAATGAAAATTATAAATCAAGTAATTTTATTCTATAATTCTAGGACTATTGGTACATATGCGTAATCGCATTGGTCATTATGCGCAAATATAATAAATTATATAAATATGTTTACTCAATAATAGAGAAATGAGTATCAGAAAACATATATGCACAGTAATTTTATGGCTATAATAATCAAAGACATAATACAGCAGTTATAATACAGCATTCTATGTCGTGTAATATATCACACTGAAAACAGCTTTATATCGATTGAAATCCTTACAATTTTCTTATTAGTTTTGCTTAAACTTTAGAAGTACTATAATAATTAATATGTATCTTACGTGCCTCAACTATACACTTGCATTGGTTTTGGATCTACCTTAGAGATGTTCATTTTTAGTTCAATGGGAATAATAGAAAACTACCTGTGGTATAAAATAATGATTTAAAATCTAACTATATCGCCCTAGTACTTTAATAAATAATGTGTTACTTACTTACTTTAATTATAAACCTGAATTGGTTTTGAATATACCTTAGAGATAATTTTTATTTCGACAGGAATAATAACAAATTACCTTACTGTATACTTACTTAATAATTTTGTAAGTGCACGTATCTATGGCATAAAATAATTATTTAAAATGTAACTATAGGCCCCCGTTATGATTCTGTTACATGAAGAAACAGGATTCTTTAATTCGAAAAATATGTCTGTACTTCAAGGAATCCTCTTTTTTCAGTAGCATGTTTATTAAATTAATAAACCAGTTTCTTTGAAATAATTATTTATATAACTAAACATTTAAAACTAAACATAAACTGTTCTATATTTGGTAACATATGATAAAATTCATGTCCATGATAAAATAATGTCCACTAAAATATTGTTGCTTTAATATATATTTTTTTATTTATTAAAATATTTTTTAGGAATTACAATTCATAAATTTAATATAAGCGATTCTCTCATACACCCATTACATTTTTATTCGACTAAAGAATATTGTGAGTGAATCTAAAATTATAAATTAAAATAATTTATTTTCTCTGTATAGGTATGTTTCTTCTGATTTCTAATTGGATTTATTAAATTTATATATTCAATAATACATTTAGAGAGTAAATAGGTTTTATTTCAGATTATTTCAATTTTACTCTATTCGGTTAGAAAAATATTTCGTATTCAAATAAAGATGGGTTTGCAGTATGTATAAATTGGTGTTAGTTTGTTAAATAGAAAGCCTTTCAATAAGGACGCTCGATTTTTAAATGTAGGTAAAACAAGTTGTGCGTGAGATATACACAATTTTTTTTTACGTTTAAGGAATATTTTATGACATTAAGTATGGAATATAACGTCGTTCAAATGTTTACCGCGGCTTTGCTTGCTGGCACGTATATGGGAGGTCCAATTTTCGATAACTTTGTCGCATAAATCAGGCTGAATTTGCTGGATGGCGTTCATTATGTTGACTGTGAGTGCATCAATTGTTTGCGGCTTATTTGCATATATGGTAGACCTGCGATTTAAGACAGCCCCAAAGGAAGAAGCCTAAAGGCGTTAAATCGCATGATCTTGGTCACTTTATGTCGCCACTGCGCGAGATAACCATGTGCTCAAATCGCTCGTGCAGAATGTCCATCGTGGCATGTGCTGTGGGGCTCGTATCACCGTCCTCTTGAAACCACATGTCGTCGGTATCCATATAATCCAGCTTAGGCCACAAAAAGTTGCTTAACATCGATCTGTAGCGCTCGCCGTTCTCAGTGACTTTCTCGGGATACATTTGATGCTGGTGTATCTTGTGTAGTTTGGTATCGTCCCAAATCCGACTATTTTGATCCGATCATTTACCTTAAGCTCCTGGTTCAATTGATACAGACAATTTTATACGGGTACAGACCTAAATTCCAATGCAAAATTCGCCAAATTGAAGTCGCAGAAAGGCACAAAGTTCCTGTAAACGACAAGAAATTGACTGCCTCGAGTTTTCCTGTACATGATTTTGAAAATAAAATTTTATGATTTTTACAAGTTGTTGAACGCTATAACCCTTCATGGTGATTTGTTATACACGACTGAACAATTCACGCCAAAGTTGACAGTGTTGCTTTAACAACATGGCTACTATAGCCTAACAAATTTCGAGTATCTATCGAAGAAATACGTTCATTATATTAATATACATCTTGTATTAATTTTGTTGAGCCAAGAACAAATTTCCTTGAATCAACGAACATTTTCTTGAATCAGAGGATTATTTCTTTGTGTAGTACATTTGAATATATTATTATTTATAATACCCATCTATACTTTTACCTATAAATAAGTAGACAGACATAATGGTAATTATTTAATCTAATTATTTAATTTCAACTAATAATAAATAAGCTGACAAGCTTAAGCATCAATGTGATGACGGTGAAAATCAAAATATAAAGAAATTACCCTAGTTACCTCATTCAGTGATTGAATAGTAACAATAATTGATTGATTAGTAAACATTTGGCTTTCGAAAATGTTCATTAAATAGTACTGATTGGTACAAATTAAGTCACTTCAATTATTCTCCTCATAAATTAAGGTCTAATAATTTACATCCAAGTAATATGTAATACGTTACACAATTTTTAATTATCGTGCTCTATTCAATTTTTAATGAAATGTATCCAACATGATCTCTATTAATATCTAATAATATATCATATATTTTGTTTACAATTTTCAAATATTGTTATAAGAATAAAGTATTTATATTTACACAAAAGCAGATAACCCTTAATTTCTTTGTTTTCTTACATTATCAAATGGTTTTATATCTCAATGTGCTCACAATTTGCTCAAAAGTCCTATTTCTCACTGAGCTATAAAATATCCATTATCAGTTATTAATTGAGGACACTAATATTTTATTTTTTTATTGACTATCAGTAAAACTTATTAATAAAAAAAATACTTTTGGTTTAATATTCAGGGAGAAATAATGGAAAAGATGTATGTCGGTTATGTGGTTTCAAACTCTAATGGCTTAATTTGACAAAAACGATAATATTTAAAGAATGTGAAATTCACTGAATCTAAATACACCGAATGTATAATGTATTATGAACAGTATTATTCCTGATTTGATTAATAAAGATTTATGCCCTACGATAATTGCGACTATTTACAACATTTGCATGAGACGACAATGTTAATTCGATATATTTCAATAAATCAGTGACAGCTGTTATCGACTAGTATTTAAATCACAATTAAGTTTAGTAGTAATTTATTTTTTATGCTTAAAATTAACAATTTATTTTCATGTTCAAAATGAGGTAAATCCTCTTAGTTATCACATGGTTGATGCCGAATTTAAATCTCGAGGTTTCACTGATCATAATTTAGAATAAATATTTCCATACCTTCTTAAAAAGTTAATAGTATGACAATTACGGCCACTGCATAACCTGAAAGAACTAACTTCATTGCACAAAATACCCGAAAACCATTTTACTAATATTTAACAATATTTATTATCACTCATTAACCCATATTCATAACTGAAATATTAAATGACGTTAAAGTTTATTGTTTTAGTACGGTATAGCTTAACACAGTTACATCAATTGTTGCGCGCAGTAAAATGCACAAAACTATTAGGAGATGGTGAAGTATTTAAGTATTTTTTGAAACTTAAATTTTTTAATGCATGTGCTCTATTTGAATGTAATATACTCTCTGGTATACTACTCTTGGTATGGCATAACGATATTTATATACATAACCTCTATAGCATTTATTTTCTAGTACGTAAATATTCAAATAATATTTTCGCACACTATTGTGGATGTATTCATAATGATCGTCAGTGAGTCGCTGGCATCTAGAATGAGTCAAGTCACGAGAAGGATAAAATCTGTGGCATCAGCTGGAGTAAGTGAAATTATATTTTAGTTTAAATTGGATACTGAATATACAAACCATAGGGAAAATAAGTAAGTATGTACTTAATGAAATAAATATACCTTATATATATATATATATATATATATATATATATATATATATATATATATATATATATATATATATATATATATATATATATATATATATATATATATATAAACTTGTTGAGTCAGTTCAATTTACTCTGACCAGAATAATCTGAAGCAAACATTAAATTGATTCGATTCTTACATAATATTATAATTTTATAAAAGTCTACAAAGTAATCTGTGGTAAAAACGTCATAAAAACAATCTACTTAATATTATTTAATGGTGAAGCGTTGAATTGACACACTTTGATTTTCAGTTAACTATTGCTCCTTCTACTATTTTTAAGATATAACATATTTGACTTCTTCCAGTTCAAATTTAATGTATGCTATTGTATAACACATGTGATGTATTATGTGTATGACCTAACTAACTGCCATTTAACGTATTTCGGCTGATAAATAGAAAAAATAAATTCTATATAATTTTAAAAGATTTTTGGCCGCTTTTTATATTTTTGACATGCTTCATACATAAATATTTCGTAAAGGCCAATAAGCTTCGATTATAAACAAATCAAATTTTCCGAGACTCCTAGATATATTTTAAATCAAGTAATTCATATATAAACAGTCTTGAACAAACAATATTGTGTTCTTATACTGTATGCAAATAGTTACGCATCACTGAAAAACATTGGCATATTTATGCTACAATACGAATAGAGAACAAATAGAGATCATCATCATCACGAGGTCATCAGTCCTAAGACTGGTTGGACGCTAACTTCCAGCTTCTCCTATCTTGTGCTAACCTACGCATTTCGCTAATTGTGCTACAACCTACATCCCTTACTATTTGCGAGCAGTAGTCTAATCTAGGCCTACCTCTGCCTTTATTAACTCCTATTTCTGCCTCCAAAATATCGCAGACTATTCCCCCATGTCTCAGCAAGTGGCCTACCATTCTATCTCTTCTCTTCTTTATGTTTTTTCCACATACTTCTTTTCTCGCCAACTTTCTCTAATACTTCTTCGTTTCTAACCCTATCAGTCCACGGTATTTTCATCATTCCTCGGTAACACCACATCTCAAAAGCTTCTAATTTCTTCCTACTTGCTTCCCCTACCGTCCAGTATTCGCAACCGCAGAGTGTCGTGCTCCATACATACGTTTTCAAAACTCTCTTCCTTGTTTCTAAGTTTATTACCCCCGAGCATAAATGTGCTTTTTTTTTGTTAAAAGCTACTCGACCCTGCGTTATTCTTTGTTTTATATCTTTATCGCTTCTTCCATCCCAATTTATTTTACTTCCTAAATAAGTGAAGTCTTCAATTTCCTCCAATCTTTCATTATTAAATTGTACGTTAGTTTTTGCTCTGCTTTCGCGCCCTCTGCACACTAACACTTTAGTTTTATTTTTATTCACCCTCATTCCGTATTCCTCTGTCAACACTGCCCCCATTTCGTTCAATGCTGATTCTAATTCCTCCTTACTAGATGCTAATACTGCTATATCATCCGCGATTCTCAGCATTTTTAGTTTCTGTCCCTGTACTTTAATCCCGAAATCCACTCTATCTTTTACCACATTAATCGCCTCTTCGATGTACAGATTAAAAATTAGTGGTGATAGCGTACATCCTTGTTTTACTCCTTTAATACATACTTCCCTTCTTTCCCATTCTACGTCTATAACAGCAGTTTGCTCTTTGTATAAATTGTGTACTACTCTCCTATCTCTATACTTCACTTCCGCGCTCTTTAGTATCTCGAAAATTTTTTCCCATCTTACATTATCAAAAGCTTTTTCTAAATCTACAAATCCTATATAAGCGTTCTTTCCTTTTTCTATTGTTTTCTCTAACATTACTCTTAGCGCCAGAATAACTTCGCGAGTTCCCCTATTTCGCCTAAACCCGAATTGGTCTTTTCCTGGTATTTCCTCCGCTCTAAATTCTGCACTATTCTGGTTGAGATGTTTTACGCGTGGGAAGTTAGGCTAATCGTTCTAAAGTTCTCGTATTTGTCGGCTCCTCTCTCTTTCGGTATAGTAACGATAATGTTCCTCTTATAATCCTCCGGCATCTCACCCGTTTCGAATATGTATTTTACCAGTTCAAACATCCTATTTACTACTTTCTGTCCCGCACATTTCAAAATTCCCGCCTGTATTTTATCTACACCCGGTACTTTATTGTTCTTTATCCTCCTTAGTGCTATTTCAAATTCCTCTCTCAATATAGGTTTTCCTATATCTTCCCTATCGATGCTAGGTTCTTTCCCTAATATCTCTCCTAATTCCTAACCCTCGTATAAATTTCCTAAGTACTGCTTCCATCTATCCGATTTTTCCTCTCTTCCGATCAGTATGTCCCCCGATTGACTCCTAACGTTTCTACTTATTGGTCCTATATCCCTGAAGTTCCTCTTAATTATTTTGTAAGCCTCATCGGTCTTACCTACTTGGAGCTTATCTTCTACTTCTTTGCATTTATCCTCTATCCATTGTTCTTTCGCTTTTCTACACTTTCTAATGATTTCCCACTTTATTGACTTATAAGTTTTCAGTCCTTCTTCGCCTCATCTATTTCTGTAGCATCGTCTCTTTGTATTGAGTTTAAGATTTCGTCCGTTATCCAGGGCTTCCTATTTTCCCTTCTCTCGTGTCCTAAATCGTCCGTAGCCGCATAATCTAGACTATTCTTGATACCCTCTCACTCAGTTTCTGCGTTCTGGATTTCGGCATTACTCGTTTTATTTATTAATTGATCTGTTTTCTCCTGGAACTTATCTTTCACATTCTGATCCCTCAATATCCCTCAACGCCACAGATATGAGATAAATATTTACACCTGTAACAAGATGACTCTCGTGTAATATTCCTATTGTAGAAACCCCCTATATAGTGTCCTTTTAGGCAGGTCCGCAGTTGAGGGAACATCCGGTTGCCATTAAGCTCTCTATTCTGAGTAACCTTTTTCTTTAATATTAGTAAAGCACCATTGTGGTCATCAAAATTTATTAGAAAGTTGGCGACGATATTCTGAAGAGTGCCCTAACATTTGCCTGTATACAAGTGGACAAGTGAATGACATTCTTCTAACATGTGTCGAGAAAGTTATATTTGGTGTGTATTTTTCTAAATTCCTAGATTAAGGGTTAACAGGACAAAGAGCTATTTTAAAGATTGAAGTAGGCCACCTAACAGATGTCTGAATGGACACAATTCATTAAAGGAAATTGTATTAGATTGTAAATGAATTGAAATAGAGGAACGACTAAGTTAAAATAATTAAGGCTATAGGATTTAATTAACTACCCGCCGATTGGTCAATCCAGAGCTTTCGTTATATTTATTTCTGTATAATAGCAGGCATGGACCAATCATAACTGATCATACAATATCAGACATATGGCGGGATACGAGGGAAAATATTAACAATATAGTTAACAATCAATGTTTTAATCAATGGTTTAATCAATGTTTTAATCTATACATACACATGTACCGAATTGCATATTATGATCTTACAATTAATTATCATGTTTGTTTGCATAATAAGGAGGGATGTCGATATTCGACATATGCACACGCGGTAACCCGAAAATCAATATTATTGATCGAAGTACGAGAGCTTCAAGATCTCAAGTAATCCTGGCCTGGTTCGTCTAAACCACCCCTATGGGATGTTGAGCCCTTGAAGGAGTTATAATTTTTGTCAGTATTCAGTAATAGTAAACATTTTAATAAGTATTCAGTATATAAGTATTATCCCTTTCTAAATTTTGTTGTAATTTCGGGTTACCTCTGTAGATCATTATTAAACTTTACAATATTTTATTTGCTTAAGTTTGCCATATTATTTGTATTTGTAACGATTGCATTTTTCTCGTTTTATTTTATTTCTTTTCTTTTTATATTTGTTAATTTTATTCATTGTTATTAAATTAAACGCTTCCCTTGTTAATTAAATCGGTGTTTCTCTCGCGTTGGCTAGTGTTAACTTTAATATAAGCATTTCTGAGGTAACTCGACAAAGCGAGTAATTAAGGTAAGGTGAACCGAGTGACTATTTGTTCTGATATGGAGCCAGAACAATCATGACCGATGACGAGAAGGAGGCGTTTCGTAAGAAATTATTTCCTTTTCTTAGTTTCGTGTAAGAGCATTTCACGATAGAACCACATATTAATATGCATAAGATAAATTTATATGAGACTCCCTTTCCGCATAATTTTGTGAGAGCCTCTCTTGATTAACTCTTACCTGCTGGTATGGTTAATAAGATAGAGGTCAAGCGGCAACCAACCATTGGTACAGAAACAGTTGGTACACACCACTACAATGAATAAAACTACAGGTGAAGTCAAGCACACTACAAGACTGAACTGAATTAATTGTACCCACATCGATTCAAATATCCGAAGTCTACATGACGTTATCTCGGCTGCTTCAGTATGTGATGAGAAATGTGTACAATATGATAATTGTGATATAAACGTGCCTCTTCTTAGATTATAGATTGCGGTGGTGACACTGCTTATTTTATTACCAAAATCGTAAAATTATCTGTTTTTATCCTATTCTTGCTTGTGTTTTAGGTCAAATCAGAAGATGTCTGGATCGAACTAAGAGAAGATTATAACAAATTAGAATGCTTGTGTAAATTAGTGAATTCTCATATTTCCTATTTAACAGTACTCTCGTATTTAAGAAATTTAATTATGATATTGATTCACCTATTTAATAGTCTCAAAATCAGAAGATATTTTACAGAAAGGCTGTATTTTTATTATTCTTTTGGATTCATAGTAATACGTACCATGTCTGTTTGCATAATTGGCTCTAAAGTAAATGATGAGAGTAAAAAAGGTTTAAGATATTTATACAACGTACCCGACAGTATCTACAATAAAGAGGTTAGTATAAAATAAATGAGTAATTTATATACAACTTTCTTTGTCTAAATATCAGATATGTTAGGGTAGTACTGCATACCTAACGTATTTTTGTTGATGAAAGGCAAAAATATAGATTAATACAACGAACTCAAGTGTTACCTTCATAAATAAACTTTATTTTTTATCAATACTCGAGTAATATATAAAAAACTATTTCTCTTAATTTTCAATTTGTTATTCTCTAAAACATTGCCCATGAAAGATTTTGAGGGATTTTTGGACCTTTACTAATATATCGGCACATATACTGGGCTTAAAATGTCGTTCAGAATATAAAAATTATGGTGAGCAATCTGGGTATTCAGAACCTTTCAAATAATCTTATGTAAGGCAGACAGAATCTTCCTGTACCCAATTTTTTGTACATTATATCATGTCGCATTAATAGTCTTATATAAGTTGTAACATAAAGGTTGGAATTAAATTAAACGGTGGATTTTTCAGTAAAAAAATAGATTTTTTCATATGAAGTTATGTTCTAGGGGTTTTCGTTTCCAAGCTACAGGGCGATACAAAATTTGGAAAAATTTAGTTTTGCTTTAATAACTTTCAAAAATTAGAAGATAATGGACCAAAATTTTAGCGGTAGTTTAATATGATAGTGTCCCAATAACAGAAAAAAGATTGACTTCGTAAGTTACTCAGTGGCGTGCGTACGTATTGTACCGTAAGGTTTTCCGAAGATACGCCACTGGTAAAAGCATTTTCTTAATATTTATTTAAGATCCACTTTTTATTTTAAACACAATTACCTTCTTGCAGTTTATTTGTGTCTCTTGTCATTTTACCGTAACTAATACTTTTGTAAACACCATTTTTTCCCACTGCTAACATAGGAAAATGAAAGTAACAAAAACATTATCAAGTATTATGTCTTCCTGTTAAGGCATTATCAAATTAAGCTACGGTTAAAATTTCGTTCCATTATCTTCTAATAATCAAAAGTTATTAGAGAAAAACTATATTTTTTCAAATTTTTTAGCGCCCTGCAGCTTGGAAACGAAAACCCGTAGAGCATGACTTTATATGAAAAAAATAAATTTTTGTAACTGAAAAATCCACCGTTTAATTTATTCCCAATCTTCGAGAATTTATTCGTGTTTTTGTAGCAAATTTTCGTGTTGGAATAAACTTAGTTGGAATAAACTTAAAATGTGGAAAAGTCGTTAAGAATTTCTCGAACAACAGGTTCTTATAGTTTGATAAAAGAGTTTTTAATACTTTTATCTTTTTTTCCCTGTAATTCTTTTGACTTACTGGTTTTACTTTGATGTAGAGAAAAATCACTATTCCAATTGGAGTAACTGGGCTTTGGGCCCAGAGGCACTGTCGAAGACTACAACCTGAGCTTGACTATTTATTTTTTTACAAAATAACTCAGTAGTTTCTCATCAATAGATGACTCTCATGGGTGGTGTTTGTGGGTACACACAAAATACACATATTATAACCTTTTGGGTACACACAAAATACACAATCCAAAATTGGCAGAATAGTTCCAGGTGGTTTAATTTTTGCAATGCGATGCAGCCATTTTAGAAATATTTCTTTTATCGTGCTACCTTTAAGAACACAACAGATCTCGCAGGTAAATTATCTCCAAAAGTATATTAATTTGTTAATCTGCTGAAGGTATTGTTTGTCCTTATATACTTATAGACACAACTGCACTTACATTTTCTGTTTGTTAATTTGAACCCTCGGTTGATGTACCAGATTATGAACGGTAAAGGGTAAGGCGAAATCCATTTTGATCTAAACTGAAAATTTTATGTGGCGAGTTCTTTAACATCAAGTTTACCATAATATTGGACAGTTTGGTAAAGTGGTCGTTAACAGTTTGGGTTTGATTTTTGAACTTTTGCTCAATTCATTGCCTAGGACTCTCTTTTCGAATGCTCAGAATGTATTCGTATAATAGATTTATGTAAGGTATAATCCGTCATTTAATTTTCATACCTAAATGTATTTGAGACTGCTATTTTTCATGAAATAGCTAAAACACTTCTTCTGACTGTATGCATCCCCGCTTCTCTATTGTTTAAAAATTAGCTCGCCGGTAGTATCTAGGAGAAAGCTGTTAGTGGGAATACCATAGAAAGAAGCTGTTTATGTTTAACGTATGGGTGCTATACATATTTCTAGCCGCCAGGTCGATAAGATTTGGAACTAGTACCCAAAAAGTTTTTGAAAAACATTTGGGTTACAATATTGTGAATATTGTTAGTTGGTATATAACCCATGAGGGTTATATCGAAAGAACATTAATTTTTATAAGAATACACTTGTATTTGATCCTAATTTGTTTTATAGAAATATCAGTAACTTATAAGTCGGTAATCGAGAAAGGAACCACCAAGCCGCCAAGCGGCTATCAAAGTAGTTCCCGAATAGCAAAGCTATTACATAATCGCTCTAGGAAACAACTACTCCTCGGGCTAAAGCCCCGGCAGGCATTGAATTATACCCAGAAGCGATCCTCGACCCCTTTCTCGTGTTTCTGCACGATCAGATAAGGTTTCAAAAAATAAAACCAGCCACAGGTAGGATTCGACATTTGTCCCGGATCGGAACCGAACGACATACAGCTGTTTCGAACTTGTTAGTTCTCATCAGTGCCGCATACGGTACGCCGATTCAGGACAAATGCCGAATGAACTTTATGGCCTACACATCTTTATCGATACGATCTCTGTCAGTAACTTATAAGTCGGTAATCGAGAAAGGAACCACCAAGCCGCCAAACGGCTATCAAAGTAGTTCCCGAATAGCAATATTTGCTATTATATGTAGCGATTTTTTAAATACTCTTATGAAGAAAAAATTGATTTAAAAAACAATGGTAGGCCATTGTCCGATATTGTTATTGAGACTGCAGGTGTTAGCAGCGGAAAAGCATATAAACGTCAATTTATAAGAGACATTTATTCGAAGAACAATTGGATTTGTGGGTGCAACAAAAAAAATGCGTTATTTTGTTTTCCTTGTTTACTTTTTGGCGGTGATAAAGCATGGACGGAGGTAGGGGTGACAGATTTGGTGCACTTAACTGAAAAAAATAAAAAAGCACGACAACTCCAAAAGCCATCTACATAATACAATAGAATTAGCTTTATTGGGAACAACTAATATTAAAGCGCAGCTAGATTCAGCTTATTGGATAAATGTGCAAAAGCATAATGATAATGTGACAAAAAAGAGATATGTTTTGTCAAAAATTATAAACTGCATAAAGTTTTGTGGGGCCTTTGAACTGGCGCTGTGAGGACATGACGAAGCTGAAACCTCTCAAAATCCGGGGATATTTCGTGGTTTGATAATTTTTTCTGCTGAGCTTGATGTAACTTTAAGCGAGCGTCTATAAAATGCTTCAGTATTTAAAGGAACCTCTAAAGAAATAAAAAATGATCTTTTAGACTGTATATTAAAAGTATGTCATGAAGAAATAATTAAAGAAATTAACAAACCTTCATTTTTGGCAGTTATGGCAGACGAAACAACTGATGTATCTGCAAGAGCTCAGTTAGTGGTAGCTTTAAGATATATTCTCGATGGTGAACCGATTGAACGTTTTTGGACATACCTGAAACTTACAAAATGTGACGCTGAAACTCTTTCGGAAAATATTTTAAGTGTTATAGACCCTCTAGTAGAAAATTCACCTTACAAGCCTTTTCTCTTAACCAAATATGATGGCAAACATGAATGTTCTTCAAAAAGGTATTAAAATCCAAAAATTTTTCTTGTGAAAGTCTATATATTTGTATAAACGGATTTTACATAATAGTTCTGAAGTATCAGGAAAACGCGTGACCTTGAAAATTTTCAAAATTTTCGTCTGCGGCGCAATTTTTTTACGGTCCCTACGGCACCAGAAGATTGGATACGTTTGAAATTTGCACGCGGGCGGCCAATACCCTGGGATCGGCCCTGTGCAGAACACCCGTTTCATTTCATCACGAGCCGCCGCTGCATCCAGACATTGTATAGAAGAGAAATACGGGTGGTATAAAATTAAATTAAAACAAAGGTACTCGTATGTGATGAATGTCATACAGAATACCTACATGGTGTTTCTACATTCATTCAGATGTATATTTGAATAATGTGTACTTATATATTTGTGTAGTCAGTAGATATTATTGTTACCCTTATACATATGTTTTTATACAATTATAAAAACTACCTAATATAATACTCTTAGGAAGGGGTCCTAACCTTCAATGCAGCAACACAAACAGAAAAAAGATTTTTACAAATTCAGGTGATTGAAACTAAAAATGATTTTCAATTGTAATAATCTTCTGATGAAGAAAACTTGGTTGTCAAAATGCGCGTCCATTAACGTATAATCAGTGTTTGTCGATAAGTGGTCTCCTATTTCGTTTTAATATTATAAATAATATTACGCTAATGGAACATAATTAATGAAAAGAAAATTTAGTAAAATTGATTTCATCAAAGTGTGTTATTATCAAAATTAGTAATTATTTATTATCAGCAAAATAAACCGAATCACTAACAACAAATAAATTGTTCTTTCAGTGTAGCTTTTTTAACACCATGAAGGTATAAATTCCAAGAAAATAATTTGTTTGGAACTGATTTTTTTGTTGTGACGATTAAACATAACACCTTATTTTCTTTTAGTACCTCTGTAGGGATAAGATTTCAAGCTTTAACAAAATCACCCAGAGTAACAATTTCCACAAATAGCGCTGTCATCTGGTAGACTCATTATTGGCGAGACAAAACAGTCAGTGAGAAATAGTTACAAAATAGTTACAAAAGCACACTTCTTATACAAATACTGTTAAAAGTCTAAAAATACCCAAAATGTTGTAAGTTCTTTTATCGAGCAATGATTGAACGCACCGATTTTATTAACATATTCTTTTTGGTATCAAAAATAATATTTTATTCACGTAATTAATTCTCTAAATGTGTGTGCATATAACAATATTAAAACAGAGGCTCATGTTAAGGCAGATAGTTATGACCGATTTTCTAAAAGCATTCTGTTAAAATATATTACTCTAAAACTACATATATCAGTACTGTGAAAAAGTTTTTGGACACATGTAGACTGTTAACAATGTTGTGTATAAAAGTCTGCAAAATTATTATATTTAAATTCAGTTTCAGTAGAAAGTAAGTAATAAGATTTTCATACAAGTACAATATATAAAATTACGCTGCTGTAACACTTTTGGCCAAATTTCAGTTAAATCACAAATGTTGATAAATAGTCGTATACAGATGACTGACTTGTCGATAGCTGCATATTCTCGTTTAGGGATAAAACCACCAGTTCCAATATCAGCATTCAGTGTTTGATAAACCGCTGCAAGTACCACTATTGTTCGTAGAAGACGAGCTTGACTTACGTAGTAAGGCGTTAAAGCTTGCCGATATTATAAAAAACAGTAAAAGTGCATTAAACATCGCGAGCAACAATTTTGTATGAACAAAATGGCTAAAATAATACAAGTGGATCGCTGTGCCGTAATTACATTGTACAAAGAAGGCCAGAGTGTGCGTATGATTTCTCAAAAATTAAACATTGCTAGGTCTACTGTAGGATATATTGTAACGAAATATAAAAAAATCTGGAATTATTGAAGATTAACAAAGAAGTGGACGTCCTAAAAAATTAACACAAGGTGCCGTTCAATATTTAAAATTAACTTCATTGCGCAATAGAAAAGCAACGAGTAAAGAACTGACAGAAAGTTTAAGAAATGCGCAAGGGGTTAGTGTCGATTTATCTACCGTCCGTAAGGCACTACTAAAGTTAGGCCTTCGCAGGTGCGTAGCCAGGCAAAAACCAGTTCTACATCGCAAGAATAAATAAAAAGGCTTAATTTATTTCAGGGAATACAAGAATTGGACAGTCAAGGACTGGAGTCGTGCCTTATGGACTGACGAATTCAAATTTTAATTATTTGGTAGTGCAAGGCGACAATATGTCCGTAGACGACTACGAGAGGCTTACCAAGAACACTGTTTACAATCCACTATAAAACACGGTGGAGGGTCCTTGATGGTGTGGGACTGTTTTTCCGCTGCAGGAGTTGGAGACTTTTTAAAAATTGATGGAATATTAAACAAAGAGCGATATAGGGATACTCTCCAACAGCACACAATTCCTTCTGGTATTCATTTAAGTGGTAAAAATTTTTTTCTACAACAAGGTAATGACCCCAAACATTCATTTAAGTTGGTATAACAATATGTTCAGGAACAAATTGCACAGAAATAATTACAATTAATGCAATAGCCCCCGCAAAGTCTGGACGTCAATTTAATTGAACATTTGTGAGATTACCTGGACCGAAGGAGGACTGAACATGCTCCAATATCTACTGCTGAGCTATGGAAAGTCCTTCAATAAGAATGGAGACAGATACCAGAAGAAACAATACAGAAACTAATAGCTAGTGCTCCAGGCCGTATAGGCTCCGTTCTACATAATAAAGGTGGACCTATAATATTCTAATTTTTTGATCAGGTCTAAAATAAATACTTATTGATTTTACTCGAACAAATATTTTTCTACATCTTCTATGGTTTTACTGTCTGAAGGTATTATTTAACTTTTATTTATATTAAATTTTCAGTGTCCAAAGACTTTTTCACAGTACTGTATGGTTCTTACTAATGTGAAGTATTTTACGCAACTGTGATTAAATATTTTTATCACCATACAAATATACTATCATTTACTAGATTGAAAATATTTATGAAAAATCAATTCTCGATAGGGTATCATAATAATTTAAAATGTTATGGAAAGTTTGGAATGACCTTCCTGGTCGTTATTGATTGACAAGGGCAAATACTGTTATTTTACTATTTGCATTTTAAATCAGACACTGTTATTCTGAAATTAATTTGTTTACAATTTCCAGTGAAAAATATTATTATGCTCATATCGTGTGTATATTTCATGTCTGGCATTTTATATACTCGTCTTTAGGCGTAATTAATCATTTTAGGTGATATTAATAAATGTTTAATTATAGCGTACAGGAATGTGTATGTATGTGATGACTGATGACTATGATAATTCATTCATAAATCAATATTTGGTTTGTTTCGGTTTGTTATTTCGGTGGTATCTCTATATAGATACCTTGAAAACAATGAATATATACTATCGCAATTTATTACATTAAGATAATGGCAAGAGAGAAATATCACGAATATTTAATATACTGGAAAACCTGAAAATTTGTCCATATATTGTAGCGAATATATTAGCAAATTGACTCTTTTAATTTGATGATAATTGTAAACTTACAATCAAAATTAAATCAAAGATTCCCGTGGCTATACTTATCTACAGTACTTGATTTTACAGTATATTGGTTTCTAATGTATTTGTTATACAGTGCGTGTCTATTGATTCAGATATATAAAAATCTAAGTAACTTTTTGGGTAACTTCTATGAGAATAAACTTGATACTTAGCTTTTACAGGGAGGTACTGCCTAAAAAGTTTGATGGTACACCAATTTAAAAATTAATAGGTTTTTTTGTCAATAATCAAGACATATTTTAAAATAAAAACAACGCTTGGATAAATGACTCAAGCAGCTTCTGAATAATGTGTACGCGTATACTATTGATGTATACAAATTATATTCAAAATGGCTCCGTAACACAATCTTCGATGCTTATATCACTATTTTTTAAGTAAAACATTATTTTTAGATTATTTAATGTATGTAAGATATCTGAAAGTTTTACAAATAAAGATTTACAACGTCTTATGGTGCATTTGTGTAGACACATGTGTGCAGAAGAACAATGTGTTAGGAAAAGCAGACACGTAACAGTTATGCAATTTTCACATAACTACAAATATTTCTAGCTGCTACTGTAATTACTATTGGCTATTAAAAGACTGTTCGCTGTCCGTTCTCCAATTTACGCAGCACCTAAAGCATTTATAACTCATTGTTCGCTTTCTAATGTATGAAATTTAGCCCTACGTACTATGTCAGAATAGGTTCCTATAGCCATAACTCTGACGCAGCGTGGGTTCTAGGGAGCTTGTAGTTCCTTCAAATTAGGAAAATTGAGGGAAATTTTTCCTACAGCTAAGCGATCTATACAGAAAGTTGTGTTAGGGTTGTATCAATATATTTTTCACATAGCGCATGATAAAAAAAAGGGTTGTCTTTTAGATATAGACATATATATATATACGCGTATTTGGCCGCTTCTTCGGTTTTTTGCGATTTTCTGAAAAACTATGCATTTTTGGGAAAACATTATCTGATTTGATGTTGTAGGTTTTACGATTCTCCACAATTTTTGTTTTTTTAATTTTTTCGAAATTCTGCTTAGTTGCGCCGCTAGAGCGCGCTGAAGTATTTTTGATCTGTTTTTCGATTTTAAGCCAAAACTATGCATTGTAGAGAAACATATCAAGAAATCAAAGTTGTAGATATAAAAATTTACGAAACATTTTGCTGTTTTGCTTTTTTTTAAGTCACACGGTTTTGCCACTAGAGGGCGAAAACCATTTTATTTTTTTTGTAATACTCTTGTGCGAATGAAAAAGACACTCTAGCGCATTATTTTTGACTTATAGGCAACCTCAAAGCTTAGATAATCCGCACATTAACCGGTTAAACCTAGGTCTACTCCTCATTCTGACTTTATCCATAACATATATACCAGATAGAAATTTTCATTCCGTCATTAATTTTTCTTTTTGTTAGTAGCACTTACTGATTTGCTGGAATCATTTCTTAGATAAAGGAATTAAATTTTTACCACATGTGCTAGTATAGTATATGAACAATTAATATTGCACAATAGGGCTTAATATAGGATATTAGTATATAAATACGAATAATGTTTGTTTCAGGTGGAGCGATTAATCCGTCAGATATCTATGAATGATATGGCACTATCGGGATTAAATTTTTTTAGCATTAGACGAGATCTTGTACTAAGTGTAAGCCATGTATAAATTAATTGTACAATTATTTATTTACTTTTATCTATTGCATGCGCTGAACGTTTTTCATTTTAAATTTTACAAATATTTTCATAGTTATTAAAAATTTACAATCGCAAATTCTCAGGACTATCTGTATGGGGTTAGCAATCTGTACAGGACTAGGAGAAATTATTTTATATTCTTTTTAATCCATTTTAAAAACGTGGTATATTAAAAAAATATTTAAATAATTATTTCTCCTACAAGTACATCTAGAGTGGAAACAGACCACATATAATAAACGTATGATATAAAATGACTGAAAGAAGCAAAAAGCTATAACTAAACAATTTTAAGGCACTAAACTTAATAGTGCATTATAACTTATAGAGAATTCCACATTTTTCAATTCACTTATTTCTTTAATTTTCATTTGTTCATTTATTTTTTTATTTTAGTCAATAAATATATTTTTTATTAATAATAATAAGTTGTTGAAAGTTGAGAGCATATTATATATATTTTATTTTAAAATTAGAAAGGGGGATATATTTTCTAATATATTTGTGCTAAAAATATGTACATGTATTGATGTATTTTAATTTTCTATTTCAGATAGCCGGGGCTTTGGTGACATACGAATTGATTTTGATACAATTTGCTGGAGATTTCCTAAAAAGTGATAACACAAATAGCACTTTATGTTCTCGATAAATAGTAGACCTACACATATAAATATAGATAATCTATAAAAATTCATTGATGTAGGAGAGAATTGTATTCGTGATTCTGTTTGCGCATGTCAATAAAGAACACACAGCACAAACATGAGATATTCTACATTTTGTACGGATATGTTACTTATTTCCTTGTTGATTATGTTATTCAGATTTTTATATTAATATATCAAAATATATGAGAAATAAAATATAAGTACACAGATGAGCAATAAATTGCGTTATAAAATACTGTTAGTTCAATCAAAACAACATGTTAGGTATTCCAAGGATCAGTGATTACTTTATGAGTTTAATTTTGTATATATATTTAAAAATTGGGATGAAAATATACGATTCAAGATGATTAGCATAAAAGTATAATTATCATTTTTGGTTTTAATTCAAATTAAGTCAATTGCTAATTTTATTATTATTTGTGTATAATATGTAATGCATATACGTACTTCTATCATTTGTATTTTATGTAGAATTAAGTACTTTTATTGTTCTTATTTTACAGTTAAATATATATTCAACTATGTAAGATCCTTAAACAACATCATTACTGTTATTAAAATGGCGTTGAAGAAAATGCATATAAAATTAATTCTTATCATTTTAATTCAATATATTTATAAGAAAATTGTTTATAATAACACTTTGTCATAACGGACCGTTTCTGAATTTCTAAGTACACAACTAACAAAACATTCTAAACTCTATTTCGTTATTTTTAAAATGAAAGATAACTTAAGGTATGTGACAGACGGAAGCTTTTCGTAGAATTAATATAATAGTAGAAATTGGCTGTCATTCAAAATAACAAAGCTCTATATAAAAATATTTTCATGTATAAAATTAAAATCAAAGTTGTTATTATCTATTATATATCGTGGTCGATAAAAATCAATTTTCAAAAACAATTTATTTTTGAAATACAAAATTGAATGTTTTGTTACAAGGATATAAAATAATTATATTACTACAATAATATTAAGTGAGTACCGGAGGTTTGAAATTCAAATGAGTTATGCCGGATGCTATGCCGGTTTGTCGGATACTAACTTCTGGTCGCACGCTTTCGCTTATATAAACTGTCATGTGCTGAGTCTGCATGAGAATGGCTTTAGCCATGAGCATTCTGAGAAGTTAGGCGTGAGTTGCTGAGCACAAGCAAGTCTTTGTTTGTGAGAATGAGATAAATCGCGAATTGTATCAAGTAGCTATGAGAAACAACCGATAAGAAAGACCAAAGATTATGTTACTTGAGATAGGATACAATGTAAATAGTATCTATCTGAAATTATTCTGAGTCCAGAATGTATGCAATTAAATATTTTATATAACATCTATGATTATATTCAGCATAATAGAGAAAAACTTTATTTACAAAAAAGGCATGTAAATATTTGGTCAAACTATATAATTATATATTCGATATAATATCAATACAATCTAATAAATTATGTAATGAAAACAGTAATGCAACAAGATGACAATTGTGCATTTTTAATATTGTTGAAACCGCCTGTATAGTGTTTCTTCAGGCTGATCCATTCAGATTTGTAAACATTAAAATCTTATTAATATTCGAGGTATATGTTTTCCTTTTTTCACATAACTTATAGAATCGTATTTTCTGTGTTGCATTGAGAATTAACAAGTCATTATTAATGCTGTATACTGCATAATGAAAGTAAAATTGAACATACATGAGTACATGACAGTAACATAACATTGTATTACACGATTTATAGCTTTGTAAGATATTTATTGACCTGTTATGAACACTGTACTTTATGGTCACCTTCATTGCATTAAACATTGTTGGTTTATGAACAAGTGCACTACATAAACCAAAATATATTGAGTAATAATAAATTTAGATGCAATACTAAAGGAATTCTAGCTAATACACAAGCATTTGTACGGCTATATGTGAAACATAAATATAATATATAACAGTTTCTCTTTTTATTAATATGTACAACACATATTATGAGTTAATAATGAACTAAGAATTCATTACGTGAGCAAAATAGTCTTGTGGATACGAGGAGGTAAGTCACTTTGTAGTCAAGTATTCCCCGTTTCTTACGTACTTGTAATATGACATACAAGAACCCAAGTGTATACAGAATTTTAAACGACTTAATATTTAAATTAACTTACACATACTTGCATGTAATCATAAAATCTTTAGATATTATGACTATATCATCATATTTTACATTGCGTGTTTGGGTAACCTACAGTTACTCTATATCGTTAGCAATGATCTGCAGTCTTACAATAAAATTAATTATAACATGAAAATTCAATATCATAAACGATAATTTGATGTCCCAAATTATCAGTGATTATTCAGTAAGTGAAATTAATGTTGTTTAGTTTCACTTACGATCTAATAAATAGAAAAGAATTTATAGAAATCGACCCTAAAGAGATTCAAGGGAAAAAGGAAGATTCAGTATATTAAAAATTCCTCGATAAATTTCCCTTAAACAACAAAAAATGTTTCTTAACTCACGAAAATTTTATACATGGGATGGAATAAGCGTTGGTGTAAAATTTTGTACAATGTTTTTCTATTGCGATTTATTTCTATTGAGCCATGTTTAATAGAAATTTATTGATTATGTTATGATAGTATAGTACGTATCTCTTAATATAATATGCACTACAATTGAATGTTTAGTTCATGGGAAGATAGTGTATTTAGGAGATATAATAAAAAAAACCTCAAACTGGGGGTGGATATATGTACTCGATATTTTCATTACCGTCTTCACAGTTATCACATTTTACAATAACGTTAAGAAGCTTTTTGTGGAACAAATATTTTTCGTGGATTAATGCATGTCCATATACTTGTACATATGGAAAACAATATAAATTGTATCATTTATTTGTGATCTATTGTGACTTGTAATTAACATTGATACTTAAAATTTCAATGAAAACTAAAAGTTACGTATACTTTCATAATCCAAAATTTGAATACAAAAATAACTGGTACATGTGCAATGTAATTCTATACTTCCATTCAAATTGTAAAGTTAAAACTTCAGTTTTTTAGTGGAAGTGAGAAATTAATTTAAATTTCATAGTGGGAAGTCTAAAGTTAATGAAGAGAAAAATGTATGGTGCATAAGACCACCCTTCAGCTGTAGAAGTGCTAAAGGTTATTGTAAAATCACTTTGATTAAAGTAGCTGATTGGCGAAATTCAAGTATAAATTAATATATCTAAGGATTTAACTAATTTTGTAATTTAGGATGCCCATTAAAAATCGATAAATACATGTTGTGCAGTAATATAATGAAAGTTTTACTATAGAAATAAAGTCAGAATAAATAATGTATTAATAATGAAGGAAGTCTTTTCGAGATAACCCAGATTTTTGTATGTAATGTGATGCAGATTTATAGAAAGAAGGTTAAAATCAGTAGCGACTCATGACATGAGAACGTGGGTTATTATTTATATAATTATTATTTACATTTGACAATATCACCAACATGGTCAAATACACCTTCTGAAGCTAAATTATTCCATAATTATCTCGTAGAAGGTCCGCATGTTCATTGGATTAATCTGCGCTAATGATATCAATTTCTTGGAGCTGGTCGGGATTACCGGCATTGAGTAATCCGGGCGTGTGTTCCATTCCCAAGTAAATCGGCTGACCGTGTTTGTATGTGTTCGTGTGAATGTCGGGAGTTAGGTGAAAGAATAGAAGAGATAAGCCTCATCATATATATATATATATATATATATATATATATATATATATATACATATATATATATATATATATATATACATATATATATATATATATATATATATTTTTTTTATAGAATATTTAAATATAAATCTTGCAACTCCCTTTTTAATTTATCGTTGTTAAACAACTATACGTAATTACTGACAAAAATAAATTATACTGATTTAAGGGGAAGTTATGTTTAAATTCTTTGAAGAAACATTGTCTAGATCTGTTTTACATTAATTAGCACATGAAGGAGATAACTTCCTAATGTATATTTATGAAATAATTATCATAATGTCGGAAGTACTTTAAAGCAGATAAAAGCTATATAATTCATACACTGTTAATATACAATATGTTACATTCGATAGTTTATTTTAGATTATCACAAAAGCTTAATCAATATGGGAAAAAACTAAATACCAACTAAAACGTGAAAACACGAAATAAAAATCAATCAGTTATCAAATATGTTAGTCAAATATATTGTAATATACTATAAAACACTTTCCTTGATCATTTACTTTTATATAAATGTATGGAGGTACATATATATTTTATATATCCATTTTTGACTAAGCAATTAATTATAATTATAATTATAATAAAGTTCTAAAAAATTTTAGAATATACGACTCAAGGTGGGTCTAAAGTAGAAATAAGTAGAGGTGAAACGTTATTTTCCCTGAAACTGTAATTTACTGAAACTAGACAAAAATAATTTCTACTTTGTATCTATACAAAATAAAAGATGGAATATGTATTTCATAAGCAATAATACTTTTTTCTCTCATATTTGCAATCCTGCAATTCGCAGTAAGTCACCACTGATTAAAATAATGGTTTAAAACCAGAAATCAATTGTGAAATATTTGGTGGAGGTGTTAGTGTCACTTTAATTTGCATTAATGGATATTTGGTTGTGATGGAAATCCCATCACAACCAAACATTCAGCGGTTACGATCACAAATATTACCATTCGCAAAAAAGTATATTTCTTGAAATGAATAATTCCTCTAGTGCTTATACCACAACGCAGTTACGCGCTGCTGTACTCTCCATTTCACCCTAAACCGTGTCACCCATATGCTTTATCCGAGATCTGCTGCAAAAATAACTTATGTACCATTCTTGCCAGTTTTATATTCATGACTCCTTTCACTCACTAAAACTTTTGCTAAATCTTCACGTCTCCATTAAAAATAAAGTGGTTTAAAAATATCTTATAATAAACCGAAATTGTTTGTTAGACCTTGTTTTCTAACTTTGGTAGTCCTCAAAAATTGCATATTAAAGATTATATCGCGTAATAAGAACTCTCTATGAGTTCTTATTACGCGATATAATCTAATCTCTACTTATTTAAACTTCAGCAATTCCAGTATTTTGTTGCGCACCTATGTATTTATATATTTTGCTCAAAAATTGGTAGCTTTTCTGTAGTAAGTTTACTTTAAAATATTTTATTTCCCTTAATACTTTAAAAAGTCATTGGCACCTCCGCCATATTCTAGGTATTGTTTGGTGAGAAGATATTAGATGGCGCTGCGTAACAAATAATATTTTACAAATTTTATGTATAATTTCATGCAATTAATGTGATTTTATTAATTTATATGTTGGCAAGTATTCTAGACATGCTTGACAAAATGTATATACGTATATCGTGGTGGCGGGAGAAATTTTTTTTTTGAAAATAAATACATACATATTTTCAAAAAGTTTTCAATAAAATACGAAAATGTGAAATAATCTATAACAAGAACTGTAATTTACTGAAACTAAACAAGATATGACTTCTATTTGGTATCTATAGCAAATAAAAGATATAATATATATTTTATAAATAATAGTGTTTCCCTTATTTTATTTGAGAAAAAAGTAATTGTCCTATTAACTTTGCCATCCGTAATAGATCGCCGCTATTAAAATAATGAGTTGAACCCAGTATACAATTTTTTAATAATTGGCAGAGGCGCCAGTGTCGTTTTATAATTTGCGTTGATGGATGTTTGGTTGTGATGGGGTTTATTTTAACATATTTGGGATATTCTGTCTAATATGTACCTATAACATGTAACGGTATACATGGTTATTTTTCCATGGTAATTAGTAGTTATTTATGATACGGTATCAATAAAGAACACTTAACATTTATGTCTATGATAACAGTTTTATTGAGAAATAATTATTTTGAATTTAAGAAGACTATAAATATTTCCCATTGCTTAATTTTTACAATGTACAATATTAAATAACAACAGTTCGTTTTGGGAGCTTTTTCAACACCATTATAAATGTCTAAAAAATTATCGATATCTTCAGTGATCCAAGACATCGATGTACTTCGAAAAATACGTTAAATAGTTTTAATATGATATTTGACGTGAATTGTATTGAAATTATTTTAAATTATGTTAATAAATTAATATACACCAACCATTTCGCAAATATTGTCTATATTATTATTATTTATAATAATAAGAGTCAATAACTAAAAATATAAACTATACAGTGAATCAGTCACTAAATATGTATACTAGTGACTGCTTATATCATATTAGGCATAGTTCTTAAAGGCAAAAATTTACCAAGAGTTTTAGTGGATGAAAAAAGGCATATGAAAAAAAACTCCGGCAAGAATGGTATATAAGTTGTTCTTGTCGGCGAATCTCAGACATATTATAAAACGGTATAGGTGTTCAGTAATACTATTGTCTGTAACTGCATCCTGTATAGGCACTAGGTGAATTTATTTCATTTCATGAAGTGTGGTTTATACGAACGAAAATACTTATGGTCTTCTTAAGTTAAAAACTCTAATATACCCTCTTTGAGTGGATTACATGGACTTATACTTAAATAAAATATGTACATTACATTCTATTATTGGTCAAATAGCATTAAACCTCTTTAAACTATTATTAATTAAAAACTGTTAGAAAATATTTTCTTAGCTAAAGAGCAATACCTAGAAATATGGCGCAGATGCCAGTGGCATTTTAAAGTGCTCATATATGTGCAGTAAATTTACTAACGAAAATCTACCAATTTTTGAGTAAGATACATACATATATATATATATATATATATATATATATATATATATATATATATATATATATATATATACAAGTAAGTAATAAATTAACGGAGTTAGTGACAGGTTAGATGATATCGCGTAATAAGAACTTTCTCTAATATGCCCTCTTTGAGAGTTATCAAAATTAGTACGAAGAATTGATATGTATATTTGCTATCTATTTATTGAAACTGTTTTCTTCGAAATAGTAAGATTTTTACAATGTACAAACATTATATAACAACTGTTGGTCTTGCAAGGTTCCCTTGTAGTATTAAGAATGTCTGAAAAATTATCAATATCTTCAGTTATCTAAGACATTCATGCACACCGATATATACATCAAACAAAATCAATGTAATATTTGACATAGATTGTATTTAAATTATTTTAATAAATCAGTATTTATCAACAGTCTAGAAAACAGAGATACGGTAAATCGATTCTTGTAGTATCGAAGTACAACGGTAAGGTCAATTGTGCATATTACGGTTATAAATATGAAAATAGTTTATTCAATCTCGGAAATGGTTATATCGGGAATATTCTACGGTGCTATTTCTTAACAGGTGAAAGTGCATGATTTTTCGTTGATATGTGTTTCTGTTTGTAGTGAAAATTAAAATTTAGTTTTGTACCTTATTTTAAACCCGATGGATCAATACAAATAAAAGATAAATAATGGAAATCCACTCAAAAACATAGTAAATGGATTTATTTTTGAAGAGTAAAACTGAAATCTTGAGAATAATGTGAAAAGTGGGATGATAATTGTTATATACAAGTGCATTCAGGGATAAATGAATTCATAAAATAATTTTTAATATTCCTTATTTATAAAAGTACCACCTAAAAGCGAACGATTCAAACATACAAAAACAGTACGCCAAATAAACATTAAAGAATGTAGTTTGGTATTTCAAAAGCCCTCCTTATTTGTAGATACTTTGTGACAAACTCTGAGAAATCCACAATGAACTACATCGACTGCGTGTAATTACAGATAACATTTGTAAAATATATTCTTTTGTTGATTAAATAGTATTAAAAATTTGTAAAGTATTACTCACTGAATTATGTTGAAAAACATTTCTTGTTACTACCATCTCAGCTAACATTACCTAAAATATAAGGGAGGTGCCAGTGATAGTGTTGCTACAGGTGGAACAAATTTAGTAACGAAAAGCTAGCAATTTTTGGGAAAGGTACGTAACAAAATAGTAAAATTGGTGAAGTTTAATTAAGCGCAGATTAGATGATATCGCGTAATAAGCACTCGCTCTAATATGGTCTTTTTGAGCGATACGAAAAGAAGTAATAAATTCTGTTATCATGTAGTCTCTTGTGTACATTACTATTTTTTTATACTAATATGAGAAATTGATATACACATTTGATATTTATATATTGGGACTTTTATTGAAAACGTAAGATTCTTACAATATATAAAAATTAAATAACAGTTCGCTTTAGAGGCTCTTTTTGACATTATTAAAAATATTTGAAAAATTAACGATATTGTCCGTTATCTAAGACATCGATGCACTTCGCAAAATACGTTAATATTAATATAACATTTGTCATAGATTTTATTCAAATCATTTTAAATTATATTAATAAATTAGTATTTACCAACTGTCTAGTAAATATTGCATAAAGTGTTATTACTTATATAAACATTAAACAGCCAGCCGTTAAATATATAAACATTGTAGTGAATATCACTATATATTTATTATTAATAACTATTTAAATCATATTACTGGGTGTTTTGAAGGCAAAAATTTACCAAGAGTTCTAGCGAATGAAAGAACTCATATGAAAAAAAAACGTAAGTTTGTTGTAATAAGTTGTTTTTGTCAGCGAATTTCGGACATAGTATAGGGATAACACGGTATAGAAATTAAATAGTACTATTGTTTGTAACTGCATCCTGGTATAGGCACTCGGTATATATAATTCATTTCATGAAGTGTGGTTTATACGGACGAAAATACTTATGGATATTGCGTAATAATAACTCCCTGTAATATACCCTCTTTGAGTTGATTGCATGAACTTATACTTAAATAAAATTTGTACATTACATTCTTTTATTGATCAAATAGTATTAAACCTTTTTAAACTATTGTTAATAGAAATTGTTAAAATACTTTTATTTAACTAAACAGCAAATACCTAAAGATATTGCGGAGGCACAAGTGATATTTTAAAGTGCTCATATAAGTACAGTAAATTTACTAACGAAAAGCTACAATTTTTAAATAATATGTATAAATATATAAGTACGTAATAAAATAGCGGAGTTAATGATAGGTTAGATGATATCGCGTAATAAGAACTATCTCTAATATGTCTGAACTATTTCTGATATGCCTGTCTAAAAATGTCTGCAATACTATTGACATCTTTAGTTATCTAAGACATTGATGTACATCGATAAATACATCAAACAAAATTAATGTAATATTTGACATAGATTATATTCAAATTATTTTAAATTATATTAATAAATCAGTATTTGTCAACAGTCTAGAGAGCAGAGATACGGTAAATCGATTCTTATAGTAAAAACTAACTTGCAATAGTAAGGCCAATTGTGAATATTAAGGTTATAAATATGAAACTAGCTTATTCAGATTTTAGCAGCTGAAAGTGCATGATTTTTCGGTGATATGTTTTTCTGTTTGTAGTGAAAATTAAAATTTAGTTCTTTCTTATTTTAAACCCGATGGATTAATACGAATAAAAGATGAATAATGCAAATTCATTCAAAATCGCAGTAAATCGATTTTCTTAAAAGAATCAAAACTGCAATCGTGAGAGTAATGTGAAAAATGTGATGATACTTATTATAAACAAGTTAATTCAGTAATAAATGAATTTCTAAAAACTAAATTTGCTATATTTCTTATTTATAAAAGTAAAATAATAACTACCTACAAGAGAATGATCCAATAATAAAAACACAATACGCCAAAGAAAAATTTAAGAATGTATTTTTGGTATTTCAAAAGCCGTTCTGATTTATAGATATTTTGTGGCAAACTCTGAAAAATCTACAATGAACTACATGGATTGCATACAATTATAGATAAAATTTGTAAAATATATTTTCTTGTTGATTAAATAGTATTAAATATTTTCAAAGTATTACTCACTAAACAGTGCTGAAAAACATTTTTTGTTACTACCACCTCAGCAAACATTACCAAAATATGGCGGAGGTGCCAGTGCTATCTGAAAGTGTTGCTGTAGGTGTAATAGATTAAGTAACTAAAAGCTACCAATTTTTGAGATAGGTAGGTAACAAAATAGTAGAATTGGTGAAGTCTAATTAAGCGCAGATTAGATTACATCGCATAATAAGAACTCACTTTAATATGCTCCTTTTGAGCGCTACCAAAAGAAGTAACAAATTCTGTTGTCATGTAGTCTTTTGTGTAAATTACTTTTTTTTACACTAATATGAAAAAGTAGAAATGCATATTTGATATTTATATATTGAGACTTTTATTGAAAAATTAAGATTTTTACAATGTACAAAAATTAAATAACAGTTCGCTTCGGAGGCTCCTTTTAACACTATTAAGAATATCTGAAAAATTATCGATATCGTCAGTTATCCAAGACATCGATGCACTTACGTTAAACAAAATTAATATAACATTTGACATAGATTGTATTCAAAACATTTTAAATTATATTAATAAATTAGTATTCACCTACTGTCTAACTAATATTGTATAAAGTGTTATTATTTATATAAACATTAAACAGTCAGAAATTAAAAATATAAACATTGTAGTGAATGCCACTAAATATTTATTTTTAATAATTATTTAAATCATATTACTGTGTTTTTTAAAAACAAAAATTTGCCAAAGGTTTTAGCGAGTGAAAGAAGTCATATGAAAAAAAAAAAAACCGGCAACAATGGTATATAAGTTGTTTTTGTCAGCGGATCTCGGACATAGTATACGGATAACATGGTACAGGAATTAAATACTACTGTCACTGCATTCTGATATAGGCACTAGGTGAGTTTAATTCATTTCATGACGTGTGGTTTGTACGGAAGAAAATATTTATGGTCTTCTTAAGTTAATAATAATAATTCAAACTACAGAAATAAGGAGATTATGTCAAAACAGCTATTCTCCTAGCTATATGCCAAACACCGAGCGCTTAATTGCATGACAAAATTTGCCTGCAGTTAACGATATCCAGAGATAAGTGATACTATGCACCTTGTGGTTCTTGGAATAATCACTGTATTTTAGTGCTAACTCTGTTAGATAAAATACGGCAAACTTAGTCATGTAATTCAGCGCTCGAAGTTTGGCATATAGTCAGGAGAATAGCTGTTTTGACCTAATCTGTTTAGTCCTTATTATATAAGGCACTTGCAGATGGGTTGGGGTAGAATTTGCTTATTTCTGTAGTTTGAATATTACCCTCTGCGTAGTAAAACTTCGCATTATATTAATAATAATTATTTTTCAATGAATGTACGCAATACTTTTTATTATAGGCATAAACATTAAGTACACCTTTACTGCTACCATATCATTAATAACTCCTAATAACCATGGCCAAATAACCGTGCATAATCGTTATAAGTGATGGGAAAATATTGGAAATAATATCCCACATATATTAAAATAACTCCCATTACGAATATCAACGAAAATTAAAAAGTGACACTGACACCTCCGCCAAATATTCAAAACATGTTTACTAGGTTTAAGCCATCATTTTACTAGTGGCGATTTATTAGGGATTGCAGCGTTGATGGGACGATTACTTTTTTTCTCAAACAAAATGAGACATAAAAGTACTAATACCTATAAAATAAAATTTATATTTTTTATTTAATATAAATACAAAGTAAAATTCATATTTTGTTTAGTTTCAGTAAATTACAATTTTTTTTATAGATTATTTCACATTTTCGTATTTCACTAAACTTTTTTTATTTTTATCACCTACCATCACCTACCAATACCAAAAATATTGAGGTGCCAGAGATATTCTGAAGTGTTCATATAACTACAAGAAATTTATTAATAAAAAGCCACCAATTTTTGAGTAAGGTATATATACATAAATAAGTAAGAAAATTGTGGAATTGGTGCAGTTTAATTATTAATCAAACAATATTATTTTTTTGATATGCATTTTGATAAATATTTCATTAAATATCTTCCCAGCAACAATACCTGAAAATATGGCAGATGTGCCAGTCACACTTTAAAGTGTTTATTAAGTACAGTAAATGTACTAACATAAACCTACTAATTCTTGAGCAAGATACATAAATATAGGTACATAACAAAGTAGCGGAGTTGGTGACAGATTATATGATATCATATAATAAGAACTCTCTCTAACATGTCCTCTTTGAGGGTTATCATATATAGTAACACATTCTAACAAACAAATTCTATTAGTATGAAGTGTGTTGTGTAAACTACTTTTTTCAAACTTAATATGAAGGATTGATATCCTTATTTGCTATTTATTTAATTAATACTTTTGTTGAAGTAGTAAGATGTTTACGATGTACAAAAATTATATAACAGCAGCTGGTTTTGGAGGCTTTTCTGACAATATTCATAATATCTGAAATATTGATGTACGTCGAAAAATACATCAAAGAAAATATAATATAATATTTGACATAAATTGTATTTCAATTATTTTAAATTATATTAGTATATCAACAGACTAGAAAACGTAGATAAGATCAATCGATTTTAGTAGTAAAAATCGACTTACGATAGTAAGGACAGTTGTGCATATTGCGGTGAGAAATATGAAAGTGGCAAACTCGGAAATGGTCGATATGTTACCCTGCTATTCTGTGGAAAACACTGAGAAATCCACAATAAACTACAATGATTGCATGCAATTATAGATAATATTCTTTTGTTGATTAAATAGTATTATAGCTTTTCAAACTATCATTCATTAAAACTCTTTGAAAAGCATTTTTTTTACTAGTATCTCAGAAAGCATTATTTAAAATATGGCGAAGATGCCAGTGATATTTGAAAGTGTTCCTATATGTGTAATAAAGTAACGAAAAGCTACTAATTTTTGAGCAAAGTATGTAACAAAGTAGTAGAATTGATGAAATAAAATAGTAGAAGTTATATACATAGATACATGACAAAGTAGTAGAATTGGTGGAAGTTTAATTAAGCGCAGATTTTATGATATTACGTATTTATAACATGCTCTAATATGCCTTTGAGTGCAACCAAAAGAAGTAATAAATTCTGTTACCATGTACTCTTTTGTGTAAATTACGTTTTGTAAATACTAATATGAAAAATTGATATGCATGTTATATCAAAATTATCCATTGTACTTAGAATTGTTAAACTTCACCTTCATTTACCCTTATACTTTGTTGCAGTAACTTAATATGTTCAGATAAGAACCATTGTAATCTCCTCTTGCATTACAGCTTTGAGACCACTTCGTGCTCTATCTGTAACGTATAATATTTTAAAGTCACGATCGTGATTACTTGCTGAAAATTAATAACTTCTTTTACTAGTAAATTACCTGACTTGTGTCAGCACTTATGAATTAATAAATACGACAGCAAGTGGTCGCATCAGTACTGAAGCATAACTGTAGGAACTGCAATAACTATAGTAACATACTCGCTCAGTCGCGGTCATAACATGACGTTATGAACCATTATAATTTTGTAATGTAAAGATCAAATAAAACTTTAAAAATAAATTAAATTCAAATAAAAAATTGTTTTTAAAAATCATTATATGCTTTCGTGCATATAAAAAGTGGCGCAGTCGGTAGGATTTCACGCGTTATTAGAACACGGATTTGCCTCACTAGTAACGTGGAATTCCAATTCCTAAAGTGAAATCGACGAACACAGCTCAACAAGAGAAAAATCAAGAATCAACAAAGCAACAAAGAAACCAACAGGAGGAGTGCTACGAGGAGAACATGGGCCTACCCTAACTGTTTGTAGTCCCCTGTCATCACAGCAACAAACAACATTTCAAAAATCATCCCATCACCCAGTCGGACAACGTTATTGGAACACGGAATTGCCTCACCTGTAACGACCCAGACCGGACCTGAATGGAAGCAAAATTCTTCTTGTAAGTCCATTTGAGAATCATCTCGTTTGTGCTACCATTATTTATTTATTTATTTGCAACACAAAGCAAATTTTGTTTATTTAATTTCTGTGAATACAGACCAGTTTGTTAAAAAACAAACTACCATATTTAATTTTATTTACTATTTTATCAACTTTTTAATAATTATTAAATTCAAAATGCCACCACCGGCACCATTATCTAACGATGAACAACAAAATGAGACAGTCGAACCTTATAAGCTGTCCGAGATATTTTCCATCATTTCTGAATACGATGGTAACCAAATATTTTTACAAACATTTTTAAATGCAGTAATGACTGGATTCAGTATGGCCGTAGGCAATCAAAAATTATTGCTTACGTTACACGTCAAAAATAAATTAAAATTAAAAGCAGCCGAGCTTGTAAATTCACGCAATCCTTCCACATGGGAAGAAATAAAAACACTTTTAGAGACACATTTTGGTGACTCTAGGGATTTAACATCCTTAATATAAGACCTTCAACGTCTATCACAACAAAGTAATGAATCTGCTTTGAATTTTATATCGCGTTTGCAGACACACAATGCAAAAATGCACGCGGCAGTTCAAAAAACAAATTTAACAGAGGAACAGAAAAGTGCTGAATCAAACTTAATAGAGTCGATGACATTAAACACTATACTAACTGGCTTAGACCCAAAAATTGGATCTATAGTTCGCGCAAGTAACCCAGCTAATATGCTAGCCGCAACAGCTAGAATAAAGCGAGAGTTACAACTTTCATACTTTGAAACTCAAAAACGCCAACAAAAACCAAATCAAAAATTTTCACAAAAACCTTTTCAACAAAATCAGAATTTAAATTCAAAGAAAATATGTAACTATTGTAAACGCTCAGGACATTCTACTGTCGAATGTAGAGCAAAGCCTCAACAAAATATGTATCCATCTCAATTTCAAAATTTTTCGAGACCTTTTCAGCCAAATTACAACAATTTACAACCATCAACCTCGAATCAAAACTTTCAAAGATCTTTTCAAAACCAAAATCAAAATTTTCAAGCCAGACCACAAGACCAAGGTACTTCACAAACCAACCCTCAAAATAGACCTTCCACGATAAGGCCTAACCCCAATTTTCAGAGACCAAATGTAATTCGCCCTAACCCGAATTATAATAACAATAATAATAGGGACACATCATGTAAACACGAACGAAAATTTCTATCATGAACAAAACGATTTTACTTATGATGATACTGTTCATCAAGACCAAAATTACAATCCAAATTACTATGATAATACTGATTATCATCCTGCTTATAACAACCAATATGAACATCAAGACGAAACCTATTATGACAATGACAATAATTATCAAACCGAAAATTTCGAAACGAATGACTTTGAAAACCCTTATCATTATCAAAATTTTCACGATCCCCAAACTTTAGACAAGCCACCGGATCAAACAGAAACTTCGGACATTTGTGTGGAAATCGAATCACAAATGAGAACCTTAAATTTAAATCAACAAGAACAAGCAAACAACCGCCAACAAAAATTCCTTTAAGCGCATTATTAACAGTGAATACAAAAAATTTGTACTACATCAAGGATGCTACAAATACTTTTAAAATTTTAATTGATTCAGGCGCTGGACTTTCGATTTTTAAAAGAAAAACTTGCCAAAATTACACTGATCGTTTCCCCGAAAATATTTCAATTCAAGGTATTACTGAC
Organism: Rosalia funebris; assembly: GCA_037954035.1. Taxonomy (NCBI): domain Eukaryota; kingdom Metazoa; phylum Arthropoda; class Insecta; order Coleoptera; family Cerambycidae; genus Rosalia; species Rosalia funebris. The sequence goes on along the minus strand of JAZFAV010000010.1, from coordinate 3,093,619 downwards.
CAAAAAATATTAATAACAGAATCATGTTTAATTCCTTTTGACGATTTTAGTCCTCACAAAGTTTATGTACACAACATCGACATAGAATTCGACGGATTATTAGGCTCAGACTTTTTAGAACATTACGAATGCATTGTAGACATCAAAAACATGCAATTAATAACTAATTTCAAAACTGTTCCTTTATTTAAAGTAACCGACAAATTATCAGACCAAATTCCTAAAAATAGTCCAACAAATTTTCAACATTCAAAAAACATTCCGAAAATTTCGAACAAAATTGCAATCGCCCCTCGTATCGAACAAATATTCAAATTTCGTTGTAATCTTTTCAACACTGACGCAATTCTTTCAGCTCAAGAGATAGAAAAAGTACGTTTACCTAACGCACTCGTACACATTAACAACAAAGGTGAATTTTGTACATCTGTATTAAACGCAAATGTCATACCAAAACTCATTGACTTTTCAAATCTAAATTTAGAACCAATAAACAGTTATTAAACTCATAAATTTACAACAGTAATCAAAATTCAGAAACATTCAATGACCCAGTAGTCGACCGCACATTTGAAATTCGAAACCAACTAAGATTAGACCATTTAAACACAGAGGAACAAGAACTAATTACCGAACTTTGTTTAGAGTATTCCGATATATTTTATCTTGAAGGCGACAATCTTACATTCGCTAACGAAATAAGACATTCAATCGACACCGGTAATTCAAAGCCGATATTTACCAAATCTTATCGATACCCATATGTCCATAAAGAGGAAGTAAAAACACAGGTCAATAAGATGTTAAAACAAGGTATAATTAGACCCTCTATTTCGCCCTGGTCATCCCCCAGTATGGGTTGTTCCAAAAAAAATTGACGCTTCTGGAAAACAGAAATGGCGCGTCGTAGTCGATTACAGAAAATTAAACGAAATAACAGTCGGAGACAAATATCCACTCCCTAACATTTCAGATCTACTAGACCAACTAGGTAAATGTTCCCTATTTAGTACTTTAGACCTAGCAAACGGCTTTCACCAACTAGAAATAGACAAAAAAGACATCCCAAAAACAGCATTCTCTGTAGAGAACGGACACTTTGAATTTTTACGTATGCCTTTCGGATTAAAAAACGCACCAGCGACATTCCAACGCGTAATGGACAACATTCTTTTAGGTTTACAGAACGAACGTTATTTAGTTTACATGGACGACATAATAATCTATTCACCAACTATTGACGAACACATTCACAGACTTTCCGAAGTATTTAAAAGACTTAGAATCGCAAATCTTAAAATTCAGCCCGACAAATGTGAATTTCTCAGAAAAGAAGTTGCATATTTAGGACATCTAATCACGCCCGATTGAGTTAAACCTAACCCAGAAAAAATAAATTGCATTGAAAATTTTCCTCAACCAACAAATCCAAAGGAAATAAAATCTTTTCTAGGATTAGCCGGTTATTACCGACGATTTATCCCCAATTTTGCCAAAATTTCTAAACCCTTGACAAAACTTTTACAAAAAGACGTACAATTTAATTTTGACTCAGATTGTAAAAAATCCTTCGAACAATTAAAAAATGCTTTAATAACAAGTCCAATTCTATTTTATCCAAATTTTGAAGACACTTTTATCTTAATTACAGACGCAAGTTCTTTTGCTATTGGCGCAGTCTTATCGCAAGGCACAATAGGAAAAGATTTACCTATCGCATTCGCTTCTAGAACACTCTGCAAAGCGGAAACTAAATATTCTACAATAGAAAGAGAGTGCTTATCTATTGTATGGGCCGTAAAACACTTTAGACCCTATTTATTTGGAAGAAAATTTCAGCTGGTCACAGAGCATCGACCATTAACATGGTTATTTTCAATTAAAGACCCTTGTCGTCGCTTAGCGCGATGGCGTCTAAAACTCGAAGAATATGACTATGAAATAACGTACAAACCTGGAAAAATAAACAAAAATGCTGACGCACTTAGCCGCATCAAAATAAATCATTTCCAAAAATGTATACAATTTGAAAACAAAATTCTATCTGCAAATTCAGACTCCGAAGACACGGACGATACAGAAATCGCCCCTGAAACCATTGTAAATGAATTCGAACGATTTATTAATCTTTACAAAACAACATCATTAATTGACTAATCAAAATTAAGTTTCACCAACAATCAACTCCTAGACAAAAGTCATAAAGACATAATAACCTTTTTCATTCAAAACAAATTAACCGATCTTCATTACAAAATAATAGAAGACATCTTTGAAGAAAATCCAAATTTTTGTAATAATAAAATCAACATTGTTTCCAGTAAAACAGTCAAAAATAGGAAATATTACATCATTCCATTACCTTTCGATCCTGAAAATGTAATCGAAACTTTATTTATCACTCTTTATCGAGATCAACATGTTTTCGACTCAGAAAAAAGTTATTTTGTGGAAAATAATTTAGAACTCGCAAGCTTAGAAATTCTATCTTTCATCTTTTCTGACAAAGATTTAAATCTTACAATATGTCAAAATTTAGTTGAAAACCCTAACAAAGAACAAATTCCAATCATAATCGATCAAAACCACTCAGGTAAAGCAAATCCTCACCGAGGTATCAATGAGACAATACGCAGAATTAAAAACAGATACAATTGGACAGGACTCACGAAAGACGTAGATAATTTCATAAAACAATGTGAAACTTGTCAAAAGACAAAAATCTTGAGAAAAAATCTAGACAATCCACTTGTAATAACGGAAACACCCCGATCACCATTTGAACGAATTAACGTAGATGTTTTGGAAATTCCCACAAGAAATTATTTGTTAACCATTCGAGATGAACTTACAAAGTTCACACAAGCTTACCCAATCGTAGACAAATCCGCAAAATCGATAGTCAATACAATTTTATTGTATTTCCAACATTATGGAACACCAATCAGAATCCATTGTGATTATGGAAAAGAATTCAATAACAATCTTGTTAAGGACCTTTGTACCCTTTACAATATCAAATTAACCTTCTCTAGCGTAAATCACCCGCAATCAAACGGTTCACTAGAACGTTTTCATGCAACCATATTAGAAATGATAAGAGCTAACAAATCCGAAAATCCGAACGAACACCCATTATCAATCACCCCATATGCAGTAATTTGCTATAATAATTCAGTAAATAAAACCCACGGATATACCCCCTATGAACTAGTCTTTGGTCATACCCAAAGTAGACCTCCCGAAACCTTGTATAATCAAGAACAATTAATTACAAAGTATATTCGCGATCTCAACAACAAAATATCACACTATTACAAAATTGCTAGAACTCGTACAAATTTACAAAAAGAAAAAGCCAAACAAAGGTTTGACAAACATGTTCACCAAAAAACACATCAATACTCAATAGGCGATAAAGTCTATGTAAAAGAATCCCAAATTAAAAATAAATTAGGCAACAAATTTAATGGCCCTTTTGAAATAAAGGAAATCTTTCAAAATTCAGCTATTCTTTTCAATCCAGAAACAAATCAAAACAGTAAAGTAAACTTCGATAGGTTGAAACCGTATTTCGAAAATGAAAATGAAAATTATTTTCAGGTTTCTCCTGCTGGTCGGATGAGCAGTACAAACAGTACGATCCCAATATAAAATAAAACCAATAGACAACACGATAGGAATTTACTATCATGAAGAAAACAACCTCGTTGTTACTAATAAAAAATGGACACTCTTGGTACATAAAAACATAACGGACATAAAAATAACTTTTGACCAAAACGAAAGACTACTTGACAGACATTTATATTCAATACATGAAAATTATGAAAACATGGAATTATTTAAAGGAGAAGTAAAAACTCACGTTAGTTTATTAACCCAAGTTTCAAGAACAATTCGAGAAAAATTCGAATCTCTTAATTATGACATTACTACAACACGACATAAACGTGGAATTATAAATGGTATTGGTTCAATTTTTAAAGCAATCACCGGAAACTTAGATGCAGAAGACGGTCAATACTATACTGATAGTATAAATAAATTATTAAAAGACGAACATCAAATTGAAAATTTACTTAAAAATCAAATTTCCGTAACGACATCTGTTATCAAGAATTTTAACACAACAATCCAAAAGTTACAGTTTGACGAAATGACGTTTAACAATGATCTGAAACTAATCTCAGATACAATTCGTCGCACAAATAACGAAATAAAAATAATTAGACTCGCTTTAAAATTCCTAGACAAATGCGAACTCCTTATGGAAACCTATTTATACATTGAAAATGAATTGGATAACATACTGAATTCAATCACCTTTGCTCGATCAAAAATCATTCACACTTCAATAATCTCACCTGAAAAACTAATCTCTTGTCACTACAAGAAATTGCACATAATTTACATCAAAACAATTTACCTCTAGATACTCGAATTCAAAATGTTGCGAAATATCTGGACATCATGGAATTAGAAGCTTTTCAAACAGACTCAGATTTAGTATTTGTTTTAAAGATCCCATTAGTCGATCATGAAACGTTTAGAATTTTTAGACTTTTTCCAATTCCAATTTTAGACAATAGAACTGGATTATATCACATTCTTTCAACCTCACAAGAATATATCGCGAGAGATGATGATTCTCTTATGTACATTCCAATCACCGATGCACGTGAATGTAGAACACTTATGCACAAAACTTTAATATGTCCCGATTTGTTCGCATATCCAATCGACAGCAATGCCCTTTGTGAAGCCCAAATTCTCAAAAACCTCAAAAGCCTGCCAGAAAACTGTCAGACGTCACTCAGCTTTTCAAAAGGATATAAGGTACAGAAATTAACTACAAACACATGGTTAGTTATAAATTCCGAACCACTGTCAATCACCATTAACCGCAAGAACCGAAATTCAAAAACTGAATTGGTCTACAAAAATTCAGTTCTGATATTACAACCTGAATGCAATGTATTTATAGGAGCAATAAAAGTACAGGCAGATCAAAAAGGCTTCTCCGAAATCAACATTGAAATTCATTCAATCAAAATTCCTTTCAACTGTTGCGAAGGAATACCCGACGATCTCAAAATTCCAAACCTAAAGCCCTTGAAGTTAAACAATCTCAACACAGAAGACCTGGACATCGCCAGACATAAGCTGGACGAATATTCAAGACAATTAGACGACTTAATCAATGAACCTTTCGTATCCAAACATATATCCTGGTTTGTTTGTTTTACAATTACCTTAATCATTACCCTTATTATTCTATTCATTTGCTGCAAATGTCGCAGAAAAAGACGACTTGCAATCGAAGTATCCTCAAATTCTCCACCACCTCATCCAGGACTAGGCAAAAGAATCCAATCCTTTAAAAGTATACTACCAAGAAGACGACCTTCCATCAGACCAGAAGATGTACAAGCAGAAGACATCGAATTGAACTGACATTTTAGTGAAAAGTGAAAAACTTTTGTGTTGTAATAAAACAAAAACGCTTTAGTGTTCAAACTTACACACATTTAGTGATTTTACCCTTGCAAACCTTGCAATTTTATATTTAACCATTATTGTATTTAACCATTATTGTATTTAACTATTATTGTATGCATTAAAAGTTGCTGTATAACACCAACTTTTTATATAAAAGGGGAGTTGTTATATCAAAATTATCCATTGTACTTAGAATTGTTAAACTTCACCTTCATTTACCCTTATACTTTGTTGCAGTAACTTAATATGCTCAGATAAGAACCATTGTAATCTCCTCTTGCGGTACAGCTTTGAGACCACTTCGTGCTCTATCTGTAACGTATAATATTTTAAAGTCACGATCGTGATTACTTGCTGAAAATTAATAACTTCTTTTACTAGTAAATTGCCTGACTTGTGTCAGCATTTATGAATTAATAAATACGACAGCAAGTGGTCGCATCAGTACTGAAGCATAACTGTAGCATAACTGTAGGAACTGCAATAACTGTAGTAACATACTCGCTCAGTCGCGGTCATAACACGACGTTATGAACCATTATAATTTTGTAATGTAAAGATCAAATTAAACTTTAAAAATAAATTAAATTCAAATAAAAAATTGTTTTTAAAAATCATTATATGCTTTCGTGCATATAAAATGCATATTTGATATCTATTTATTGAGACTTTTATTGAAAAAGTAAGATGTTTATGTGCAACAATAGTTCACTTTGGAGGCTATTTTGATACTATTAAGAATATTTGAAAAATTATCGATATCGTCAGTTATCCAAGACATCGATGTACTTCGAAAAATACGTTAAACAAAATTAATATTATATTTGACATAAATTGTATTCAAATCACTTTAAACTGTATTAACAAATTAGCATTTATCAACTGTGTAGTAAATATTGGATAAAGTGTTATTACATATATAAACAGTAAAGTCAAAACTAAATATATAAGTATTGCTTATACTTGATTATATAACTAAATATTTATAATTAATAACTACTTAAATCATATTACTGTCTTTCAAATGCAAAAACTTACTAAGAATTTAGTGAGTGAAAGAAGTCATATGAAAAAAAAAACAACCGGTAACAATGGTATATAAATTGTTTTTTTCAGCAGATCTGCGACATAGTATACGGGTAACATGGAATAGGAATGAAATTGTCCTTTCGTCATATCACCTTAAGCTAAAAATAGTGATTTCTAAATAAATGTGCTCAGTAATTCTTATTATAGGCATACTCGTAAACGTTAGGTGTTTCTTTATTGCTACTGTATCATTAATAACTTTTAATTACCATGGGCATATGAATGTATAACGTTTTATGTGATGGGTAAATATCAGAAAGAGTATCCCAAATATATTAAAATAAGCCCCACCACAACCAAATATCTATCAAAGCAAATTAAAAGATGACACTAGCACATACACCGAATATCTAAAATTGTTTACTGGGTTTAAAATAATATTTTAATAGTAGTGATTTATTAGGGATAGCAGGGTTGATAGTACGATTTTATATCTTAAACAAAATAAGAGACAAAAGTACTATTATAAAATAAATGTTACACCTTTTATTTAATATAAATACAAAATCATATTTTGGTTAGTTTGAGTAAATTACAATTTGTTTTATAGATTGTTCCACATATTCGTATTTTATTTAAAATATTTTTATCTCTCACCACAACAATAAACGTATATTAATTTTGTAAAGCGTATCTAGGGTACATATTTCCCTAAATATAAATTACTAAAACTGCATTGATAGGATGAAGTTATTAATAAAATTTATAAAATATATATTTTTGTTTGTCAAATAGTGCTAATACTTCAAACTATTATTCAGTTAAACTTGGTAAAAATATTTCTGGGTATTACCCTTCCAAAAACATAATCTAAAATACGGCGGAGGCGCCAGTGATAGTGTATAGTGTTCACATAAGTACAATAAACTCACTAAAGGAAAATAACCAATTTTTGTGAAATATATATATGGGGCACGTAAAAAAATAGTGGAATTGGTGAAGTTTAATTAAGCGGGGATTTGATGATATTGTGATATATTTTTTCATTGATATCCATTGTGATAAAGTTTTCGTTACGGCTACAGTACGTTCCCAGTAAATATTACTTATAAATATGGCGGAGATGCCAGTCACATAGTAAAGTGCTTATTAAGGACAGAAAATTTACTAACAAAAAGTTACTAATTTTTGAGCAAGATACATAAATATATGTACGTAACAAAATAGCGGAGTTGGTAACAGATTAGATGATATCGTGTAATAAGAACTCTCTCTAATAGGGCCTCCTTGAAGGTTACCAAAAGTAATAACAAATTCTAACAAACAAATTCTATTAGTATGAAGTCTGTTGTGTAAATTAGTTCTTTTCAAAATTAATATGAAGAATTGATATGCATATTTGCTATTCACTTTGATGAAATAGTAAGATTTTTACGATGCATAAAAGTTATATAACAGCAGTTCGTTTTGATAGCTTTTCTGACATTATTAAAAATGCCTGAAGAATTATCGATATCTTCTGTTATTTAAGACATTTATGTACACCGAAAAATACATCAAACAAAATTAATATACTATTTGACATAGATTTAATTCAAATTATTTTAGATTATATTATTTATCCAGTATTTATTAACAGTCTATAAAACATAGATGTGGTAAATCGATTCTAGTAATATAAATAGACTTACAATAGTAAGGATAACTGTGAAAATTGCGGATGTAAATGGCTTATTCAAACTAAAGAATGGTTGATATGTTACGGTGTTATTTTGTGGAAAACTGAGAAATTCACAATAAACTATATTGATTGCATGTAATTATAGATAAAATTTGTAAAATATATTCTTTTCTTGATCAAGTATTATTAAAACTTTTCAAGCTATTATTGATTAAAACTTGTTGAAAAATAGTTTTTATCACATCAAACATTATTAGAATATGGCGGAGGTGCCAGTAATAGTTGAAAGTATTAATTTATGTGTAATAAATTTAGTATCAAAAAAGGTAGCAATTATTGAGCAAGGTATATACATCGGTACGTAACCTAATAGTAGCTTTGGGAAAGCTTAGTTAAGCGCGGATTAAATGAGAGCGTGTAATAAGAACTCGCTATAATATGCCCTCCTTGAGCGCTACCAAATAAAGTAACAAATTCTGTTATCGTGTTGTCTGTTATGTAAGTTACTTCTATTTTAAAAACTAACATGAAAAATTGATATGTATATTTGATATTTATTTGTTGACATTTTTATTGAAAAAGAAATATTTTTACAATGTACAAAAATTAAATAACAGTTCGCTTTGGAGGCTTCTTTACCATCTTCTGAAAAATTATCGATATAGTCAGTTATCCAAGAAATCGATGTATTTCAAAAAATATGTTAAACAAAATTAGTATCATATTTGACATAAATTGTATTCAAATCATTTTAAACGATATTAATAAATCAGTATTTACTAACTGTGTAGTAAATACTGTATAAGGTGTTATTACTTTTATAAACATTAAACAGTCAAAACAAAAAATCTAAACATTGCAGTGAATATCACTAAATATTTATAATTAAGAACTACTTAAATCCTATTACCTTTTTTAATGGCAACAATTTACTAAAAACTTTAGTGAGTGAAAGGAATCATATGAAGAGAAAATAACCGGCAACAATGTTAGATAAGTTGTCTATATCAGTAGATCTTTTACACAGTATACGGATAACACGGCATAGGAATGAAATAATTGCCCGTTGATCATACCACTGTAAGTTAATACTAATTATTTCTTAATAAATTTGCTCAATAATTTTTGTTATAGGCATAAATATTAAGTTTCTTCTTATTGTTACTGTATAATTTCTAATTATCATTTGCATATAAATGTATAACTTTATATGTGATGGGTAGATATTAGAAAGAATATACCAAATATATTAAAATAAGCCTCACCACTACCAAATATCTATCAAAGCAAATTAAAACATGCACTGGCGCATCCAACCAATATTTAAAATTGTTTACGGGGTTTAAATTAATATTTTAGTAGTGGTGATTTATTAGAGATGGCAGGGTTGATAGTACGATTTTTTCTCAAAAATAAGAGACAAAAGTACTATTATAAAGTAAATGTTACATCTTTTATTTGATATAGACACAAAATCAAAATCGTATTTTGGTTAGTTTCAGTAAATTACAATTTTTTTATAGACTATTCGCATTTTATTGAAAATATATTTTATTGTTTTTATCTCCGACCATAACAATATACGTATATTAATTTTGTAAAACATATCTAGGATATTTTGCTACATATAAATTATTAAAACTACATTGATTGCATAAAGTTATTAATAAAATTTATAAAATATATATACTTTTGTTGGTCAAATAGTTTTAAAATTTCAAACTTATTATTTATTCAAGCTTGGTAAAAAATATTTCTTGATACTCTTCTAGCAAATAAAACCTAGAATATGGCGGAGGTGCCAGTGACACATTAAAGGGTTCATATTAGTACAGCAAATTCACCAATTTTTGAGTAAGGTACATATTGCGTAATAAGAACTCCCTCTAATACCCTCTTTCACTTGGTTGCATGAAATCATAAATAAAATTTGTTCATTATATTTATTTGCCGGTTAAATAGTATTAAAGATTTTTAAACTATTATTCTTCAAATAATGTTTTTTTATATGCAGGTACCTAAAAATATGGCGGAGATGCCAGTCACATTTTATGAAATTATTAATAAAATTTGTAAAATATCTTCTCTTGTTTGTCAAATAGTATTAAAACATCAAACTATTATTCATTGAAAATTGTCGCAAAACATTTTTTGTTACACTTTCTAGTACTATCTATCTAATATACCACTTTTTGAGTCATCTATATAAAGTTTGTATAATGGATCTTTGCGTGTGTATCAATTTAATGACGACGCACGGATGACATGCTATACCACTCGTAATTGTTACTAATAGGCCACAATTACCAACACGTATGTCTAGCGTCATATGTTTCTATCAATTACGCACGACATAGACAGTTAATAATTTGCCATACAAAATGCAATTATGAAGTCACGTCTAGCATAATTTGATTCATTGGCATATTTCTGTAAAATTTATTTAATTTTGGTTTCATTTAATGCTGTTTCCTATTGTATTCCTCATATTGAGTTCCATTTTGCGTCATTTTGTATATTTGAACCTTACCTCATTACTCTGATATAGGTTGACAGACTTGCATTGTACCAACTGTTACCCTAAAATGTGTTTTCGGCACGACACTGTTCAAAAATGTCAATTGATTGATTCATACGATTGTTACCTGTGACGCACACGCAAAGAACTATTATACAAATTATATACATAGATACGTAAGAAAATAGTGGAATTAGTGAAGTTTAATTAAGTGAGGACTAAATGATATTACGTAATAAGAACTCCCTTTAATATACCCTCTTTGAGTTGATTGTATGAAATTATACTTAAATAAAATGTGTATATTATATTCTTTTGTTGGTTATATAATATTACTACTTTATAATATTATTAGTCAAAAATAGTCATTATTAATAAAAAAAACATTTTTGTTTCATTACCTTCCCAGCAAACAATAACCAATAATATGGCGGAGGTGCCAGTGACATATAAAGGGCTCATATAAGTACAGTAAATTTACTAACGAAAAACTACCAATTCTTGAGAAAGATACAGAAATACACAAGTACGTAATAAATAGTGGAGTTGGTGACAGGTTAGATGATATCGCGTAATAAGAGCTATCTCTAATATGCCATCTTCGAGATTTACCAAAAGTAGTAACAAATTCTATTATCTATTACTCGTATATGAAGTCTGTTGTGTAAATTACTTTTTTTTTTAATTAATATGAAGAATGCATATGCTTATTTGCTATTTATTTACTGAAACTTTTATTGAAATAGTTATATTTTTACAATGTACAAAAATTATATAACAATAGTTGGTTTTGGAGGGTTTTCTTACAGTATTAAAAATGTCTGAAACATTATTGATATCTTCACTTATCTAAAACATTGATGCACGTTCCACAATATATCAAACAAAATTAATATAATATTTGATACAGATTGTATTTAAATTATTTTAAATTGCATTAATAAATCAGTATTTAGCAACAGTCTAGAAAACAGAGATACGGTAAATCGATTCTTGTAGTATAAATCGACTTACAATAGTAAGGTCAATTGTGTGCATGTTAAGGTTATGAATACGAAAATAGCTAATTCAAACTAGGAAATTGTTATATCGGCAATATGCTACGTTGGTATTTTTTAGCAGGTGAAAGTGCATGATTTTTCGTTGATATGTGTTTCTGTTTGTAGTGAAAATTAAAATTTAGTATTGTACTTTATTTTAAACCCGATGGATCAATACAAATAAAAGAAGAATGGAAATTCATTGAAAATCATAGTAAATCGATTTTTTTAAATTATCAAAACTGCAATAGTGTGTATATGTGTGAAAGGTGTGGTAATAATTGTTATATATAAGTGGATTCAGCGATAAATGATTTCATAAAACCATTTACTATATTCTTTATTTATAAAAGTAAGATAATGGCCACCTACAAGCGAACGATACAATTATACAAAAACAATACGTCAAAGAAAATTTAAAGAATATATTTTTGGTATTTCAAGAGCCGTTCTGATTTGTAGATATGTTGTGCCAAATTCTGAGAAATCCACAGTAAACGACATTGATTGCATGCAATTATAGATAAAATTTGTAAAATATATTCTTTTGTTGATTAAACAGTATCAAAACTTTTTAAAGTATTACTCAATAAAATTTGTTGAAAAACAGTTGGAGTATTTGTTATTACCATTTCAGCAAACATTACCTAAAATATGGTGGAGGTGCCAGTGATATTTGAAAGTGTTCCTATATGTGTAATAAATTTAATAACGAAAAGCTACCAATTCTTGAGCAAAGTACGTAACAAAATAGTAGAATTGGTGAAGTAGAATAGTAGAATTTATACAGATAGGTAAGCAACAAAATAGTAGAATTGGTGAAGCTTAATTAGGCGGGGATTAGATGATATTGCGTAATAAGAACACTTTATAATATGCTCTTTTTGAGCGCTACCAAAAGAAGAAAAGAATTTCGTTGTCATGTAGTCTTTTGTGTAAATTACTTATTTTTTGAATACTAATATGAAAAATTGATATGCATGTTATATAAAATATATTGTATTGCATTCATTATTCAAAGTACTTCTCACACTCCTATAACTTTATTATCAAGTAACATAAAACCTTCAGTATGTTATCTGAAAGCCAGACGTAACTTAATACTGCTACGTGTCTTATCATATAACTATATACATTGTAACCAACGTTTATGATGATTTGCTGAAACCTTATAATGTTCTTTCTTTAAATTAATCTTTTGCCAATATACTTTAACTTTACTTTCAACAATGTCAGCATAACGAAACTTATAAAGTCGCAGCAAACCCGTTGCATGAGCAGTATAATTTTAGTATTGATATTATTGTTATACTCACACATCTAAATTCTTGTTCGTCCGTTAAGTAAAATAAATTGTTTTAAAAAAGTTTAAATCCAAACTAGTGATTTAACAAATTTGGCGCAGTCGTTGTAGGATTTCACGCGTTATTAGAACACGGATTTGCCTCACTAGTAACGTGGAATTCCAATTCCGAAGTGAAATCAAGAACAAGCTCAAGAAGAAAGAAACACGAAACAAGAATACTTCAAAGAAGCAACTTCGAAACACGAAGACTTCAACAAAAGAAACAAGAAACAAATCTACAAAGAAACAAAGAAAACAACAGGGGAAATCGCAGATAGAACACGGACCTGCCCTCACTGTTTGTGATTCTCCTCTGCAAGCCATCCTTCCCGAAGACACCCCGCTTCCAGAACACGGAATTGCCTCACTGGTTGTGGACTCTGGCCGGAAGACGAATGGACAAAATTTGGTAAGTCAAAGAATTGACACGTTACCTTTGAAACATTTATTTATAATTTTAAGAAATATTATACAGGATATAGACCAAAAACTATTATCCTTCCCATCTGCAAATTTATTTTTATTTAATTGTATTTAATTAAATAACTTTACAACAATTAATTTAAACATAATAATTAATTAACTTATAAAAATGGCAAACGAAGCTATCTTAGAACCTTACAAACTGTCAGAAATTTTCTCAATTGTTCCGGAGTATGACGGAAATCAAATTTTCCTACAAACATTCTTAAATGCTATTAAATACGCTTTCGACATGGCGGTCGATAATCAAAAAATACTTTTAACTCTCCATGTTAAAAATAAATTACGTGGAAAAGCCGCTGAACTAGTAAATTCTAGGAACCCGTCAACTTGGGAAGAAATCAAATATCTATTAGAGACTCACTTTGGAGACTCTAGGGACCTTACGTCTCTAATTCAGGACTTGCAAAGATTTAATCAACAATCAAACGAATCCGCTTTAAATTTTGTATCCCGCTTGCAAACGCATAATGCGAAAATGCATGCAGCGATTCAGAAACAGCATTTAACCTCTGATCAAAAAACCGCACAATCAAATTTAATCGAGACAATGACTCTTAACACGTTATTGACAGGGCTGGATCCAAAATTAGGATCTATAATAAGAGCAAGTAATCCTATGGATATGCTTCAAGCAATATCCAGGATTAAACGAGAACTTCAATTGTCATACTTTGAATCTCAGAAATTTCACGTAATGGTCACACAATAAATGAGTGCCGAACGAAGCAACAAAATTCTTCAGCACCTTTCCAAAACTTTTCTAGGCCTAATTTTCAACAAAATTTCAATCAAGCCCAATCATCCAACTTAAATCAAAATTATCAGCGACCTCAATTTAATCCAAATGGAAATAATAGACCGACGAATTCAAATTTCCAACAAAATAATTACCAGCAAAATAGTTTTCAACAAAACAGGCCTTCAGCTATTAAACCGAATCCCAACTATACAAACCAATCAAGACCACCAATAATTCGGCCAAATCCGAATTATAATCAACAAAGAGCTCATCATATGAACGCTCAAATGAACCAAAATTTTGATGATACGGCTCATCAATACGATTCACAGTACACTGATGATACTGCTCATCAGTACAGCTCACATGCACAATATGCTGATGATACCGCTCATCAATATAATTACAATTGCGATCAAAATTATGAACAATATCAAGATTCATATTCAGACGAACCAACATATCAACAAAATTATTATTTTTCAACAGACCAATTTAATTATTCTGATACTGATCAGGATTTTCGGCAAACTACTCAAGCTCAAGATCATCCACCGGATCAACAGCTATGCGAAATAACGGAATTAGAAAACCAAATTCAAATAATGAATTTAAACACCAACCAACAGCAAGACAAACAAATATTCCTATAAATAGAGGAATATCAAGTGCCCTTTTAACAGTAAATCCCAAAAACTTATATTACATTGAAGATGCTACAAAAAAATTTAAAATATTAATAGATACAGGTGCCGGACTATCCATATTTAAGCCAAAAACTTGTGAAAAATATTCTAAACGTTTTCCCGAAAACGTTATAATACCCTGTAATTACCGATCAAAAAATTCTAATTAATGAATCTACACTCGTTCCGTTTACTCTCAACGATCCTCACAAAGTTTACATTCATAATATTGATATTGAATTCGACGGATTACTAGGATCCGATTTTCTAGAACATTACAACTGCATTATTGACATAAAAAATAAACAATTAATTACCAATTTCAAAACTGTACCTTTATTCAAAGCCACAGAAAATTCCACTAATGTACAAAATAATAAAAAACAAAATGTTCAAAATAATCAATTTCTCAACAAAATTTCTATTAACCCTCGTACAGAACAAATTTCAAAATTTCGATGTAATCTTGTAAATACAGAAGCCATATTAACAGCTATGGAAATAGATAAAGTACGACTTCCTAATGCATTAGTCAAAATTAACAATAAAGGAGAATTTCTTACCTCCGTATTAAACGCAAACGCAGTCCCAAAAATAATAGATTTTTCCGAAATTAAACTAGAACCAATTCAAAATTTTTCATTAAATAATTTAAACGAATATAATTCTGAAAATTATACAGATAGACGCGAAGAAATAAGGCAACAACTTCGTCTTGATCACTTAAATGAGGAAGAAAGAGAAATAATTACTCAACTTTGCCTAGACTTTTCAGATATTTTCTATCTCGAAGGAGATATTCTGACATTTACTAATGAGATCAAACACACAATAGACACCAACAATGCTAAACCTACTTTTACAAAGTCGTATCGCTACCCTCAAATTCACAAAGAGGAAGTGAAAAAACAGGTATCGAAAATGCTAGAACAAGGTATTATCAAACATTCAAATTCCCCTTGGTCTTCACCGATTTGGGTTGTCCCCAAAAAGCTTGATGCGTCAGGCAAACAAAAATGGCGTGTCGTAGTTGACTACAGAAAACTCAATGAGTTAACTGTAGGAGATAAATACCCTTTACCAAACATTTCTGATCTTTTAGACCAACTTGGCAAATGTCAATATTTCACCACCCTCGATTTGGCCTCCGGTTTCCACCAAATTGAGATCGAACCCAGTGACATTCCAAAAACCGCTTTCACAGTCGAAAACGGTCATTTTGAATTTAATAGGCTTCCATTCGGTTTGAAAAATGCCCCATCAACCTTCCAAAGGGTAATGGATAACATTTTAATAGGAATCCAAAACGAGAGATGCCTCGTATATATGGACGACATAATCGTCTATTCCCCAACAATCCAAGACCATGTTTCACGGCTTACCGAAGTCTTCAAACGTCTTCAAAAAGCTAATTTAAAAATTCAACCGGACAAGTGCGAATTCCTTCGTAAGGAAGTTGCATATTTAGGTCACCTCGTCACCAAAGAAGGTGTAAAACCAAATCCAATTAAGATCGAATGCATCAAAAATTTTCCCCAACCAACTAACCAGAGAGAGATTAAATCATTTCTTGGCCTCGCCGGATATTACCGACGATTCATTGATAATTTCGCCAAAATTTCCAAACCTCTCACTAAATTACTGCAAAAAGACACCTCTTTCAATTTCGATTCAGAATGTTTAAAATCTTTCGAAGATTTAAAACAAACCCTTACTTCAAGCCCCATACTATCGTATCCAAATTTTGACGAGCCATTCCTACTCACAACAGATGCGAGCGCTTTTGCGATTGGCGCTGTACTTTCGCAAGGTCCAATAGGTAAATATCTACCCATAGCTTTCGCCTCCAGAACTCTCTGTAGTGCGGAAACAAAGTACTCAACAATAGAACGAGAACTCCTCGCTATTGTTTGGGCTGTAAAACATTTTCGCCCATATATTTTTGGTAGAAAGTTCAAACTGATAACAGATCACAGACCTCTTACCTGGCTTTTCTCTATTAAAGACCCCGGTAGTCGCCTAGCACGTTGGCGCTTAAAACTTGAAGAGTACGACTACCAGATTGAATATAAACCTGGCAAAATTAATAAAAATGCGGATGCCTTATCCCGTATCAAAATTAACCATTTTCAAAAATGTGTGGATTTCAAAAACAAAATTTTAACATCAAATACAGACGACGAATCGATTAGTTCAGAAAATACCGAAATTTCACCAGAATCAATTTTACAAGAATTAAATACATTAGTTCACCTATATAAAACCCAGTCACTAATAGACTATTCAAAAATTAAAATTACGAACAATCAATTATTGGACAAAGGACATAAAGACATAATAACGTTTTTCCAAAAAGACAAACTCGAAGACTTACATTATAAAATAATCGAAGATATTTTCGAGGAAAAACCAAATTTTATCCACAATAAAATTAATATTGTCACGAGTAAAACGGTGAAAAACCGAAAATATTATATTGTTTTGTTACCCTTCGACATCGAAGAGATAATCGAAGCAATGTTTATTACTCTTTACAAAGACAAAGACATTTTCGAATCTTCAAAAACATATTTCATTGAAAACAATTTAGAATTGCCAATACTCGAAATGTTGTCATTTATTTTCACTGAAAAAGATTTAAACCTAGTTAGTTGCCAAAACATAACTAAGACGCCTGACGAAGATCAAATTCCGATAATATTAGACCAAAACCATACAGGAAAAGCAAATTTACACCGCGGAATAAACGAAACCATTCGAAGAATAAGGAATAAATATAACTGGCCCGGTTTAACTAAAGACGTAACTAAATTCATTCAAAATTGCGAAATATGCCAGAAAGCAAAGACTTTACGGAAAAACTTAAGCAATCCCCTGGTGATAACTGAAACACCAAGAACACCATTTGAAAGAATAAATATCGATATACTAGAAATTCCAAAAAGAAATTATGTCTTAACTATTAGGGATGAACTAACCAAATTTACTCAAGCGTACCCATTAGAGGATAAATCCGCTAAATCAACAGTAAATACATTACTTCTCTATTTTCAGCATTTTGGTACTCCGCTTCGTATACATTCGGATTACGGTAAAGAATTCGACAACGTACTACTCAAAGACCTATGTACCTTATACGACATAAAATTAACATTTTCTAGCGTTAGCCACCCTCAATCAAACGGATCTGTGGAAAGATTTCACTCCACACTTTTAGAGATGATTCGTACTAATCAGGCTGAAAACCCTAATGAACATCCACTAAACGTAATTCCTTACGCTGTTATTTGTTATAATAACTCGATGAATAAAACACACGGTTTCTCTCCATACGAGCTAGTATTTGGACATACGTCCAGTCGCCCACCTGAAACTTTGTATAACCAAAAGGAGTTGATTTCAAAATATATACGAGACCTAAATAATAGAATTTCATACTATTATAAAATTGCACGCACAAAAACTGAGCTTCAAAAAGAAAAGGCTAAATTAAGATTCGATAGAAACGTTCCAGAACATCCTACACAATTTAAAATAGGCGATAAAGTCTATGTTAAGGAATCTCAAATTAAAGATAAATTACATAATAAATTTAACGGTCCTTTCGAAATAATAAAAATCTTTCAAAATTCTGCAATTTTATTAAATCTCGAAACGTCACAAACGACAAAAGTCAATTTCGACAGGATGAAACCATATTTTGAGAATTAAATTATTTTCAGGTTTCTTCTGCTGATTGGAGCAGCAGTATCCCAATACACCATTACTCCAATAAACAACACCATTGGAATATATTATCATCGAGACAGCGAAATCGTTGTAACAAATAAACAATGGACTCTTCTGGTTCACAAAAACATTTCATCAATAAAGAACACTTTTGAACATAACGAGAAAATGCTTGAAATTCTCTTACACGCTATTAACCCCACATTTGAAAACATGAACCTTTTTCGAGGTGAAGTAAAAACACACATCAGCTTATTAACCCAAATTTCAAATTCAATTCAAGAAAAATTAAGCGAAATTTATTTTGATACTAAACGTTACAAACGTGGAATTCTCAATGGCATTGGTACAATATTTAAGTCAATTACAGGAAATTTAGATTCCGAAGATGGCGAATACTACATGAATTGCATCAATAAATTAACTAATGACGAGCATCAATTAGAAAATTTAATGAAAAATCAAATCTCAGTAACAACATCCGTCATAAAGAATTTTAACGCTACCATACAAAAGTTGCAAATTGATGAAGCCACCTTCAATAGAGATATAAAAATAATATCAGACGCAATTTATAGGACAGCAGATAAAATTAAAGTAATTGAAGCAAAATTAAGATTTTTAGAAAAATGTGAACTTCTCATGGAAAGTTACCTGTATATCGAGAATCAATTAAATGATATTCTAAATTCAATAACTTTCGCGCGATTAAAAATTATTCATACGTCGATAATCAATCCTGAAAATTTGATAACCTCGCTTCAGGAAATTTCACAAAATTTACACCAAAACAATTTACCACTCATTATAAAATCTTCCAATATTGCCAAATATTTGGATATTATGGAATTAGAAGCATACCAAACTGATTCAGACTTGGTATTTGTATTAAAAATCCCTCTAATAGACCAACAAAGATACACCCTTTTTAGATTATATCCAATCCCTATCCTAAATAATAGAACTGGTCTATATCATGTTTTATCTTCATCACAAAAATACTTAGCGCGTGACGTCGATTCTTTGATGTACATACCCATCAAAAATCTGAAAGACTGTAAACCACTTTTCTTTGGCACAAAGATATGTTCCAATCTATTTGCATACCCCATCGACGACAATGCTATATGTGAAGCCCAAATCCTGAAACACTTAAAAACTTTACCTGAGAGCTGCCAAACTTCAATAATATTTGCAAAAGGCTACAATGTCCAACAACTAACGGACTCATCATGGCTAACAATTACTTCAGAACCACTTCAAATTACTGTAAATTGCAAACAAATAAACACCAAGACAGAGATCATTTATAAAAATTCCATTCTTAAATTGCAACCTGGATGTAGTGCTTTCATAGGAGTGACAAAAATACAAACTGACCCTAAGAACTTTTCGCAAACCAGTGTTAGTGATCACCCCATTTTAATTCCCTTTAATTGTTGTCAAGGAATCCCCGATGACATCCAAATCCCAAAATTAGAACCATTAAAATTGAATAACTTGAATGTGGAAGACCTCGAGATTGCCAAACACAAATTGGACGAGTATTCTCGAACGTTAGACGATTTGATCAATGAACCATTTGTCACCAAACACATCTCTTGGTTCACTTATTTTATCATTACACTAATAGCAACTCTCATTTTGTTATATATTTTATGTAAATGCCGAAAGAGAAACAGATTAGCAATCGCCCTCACAACAAATTCACCACCACCTCCACCTGGACCTTCTAAACGCTTAAGAGAATCCTTCAGGAGCATCCTGCCCAGAAGAAGACCATCGATCAGATCCAAAGATGAAACCCCAGAGGAAGAAATCGAACTGAACTAATGTTTCTCAGTTATAAATCGGTTTCAAAGACTATATATTTTAATTTTGTAAATTTTATATTTAAAAAATATTAATTGTATAATTTAAACTTAACTTAAGGCTTCATATTCTCAATTAACTTTATTATTATTATATAACTTCAATAATCGTTAAATTCATAATTATTAATTTCAATTTTACTTATTTTGAAAAGTTGCTGTATAACACCAACTTTTTGTTAAAAAGGGGAGTTGTTATATAAAATATATTGTATTGCATTCATTACTCAAAGTAGTTCTCACACTTCTATAACTTTATTATCAGGTAACATAAAACCTTCAGTATGTTATCTGAAAGCCAGACGTAACTTAATACTGCTACGTGTCTTATCATATAACTATATACATTGTAACCAACGTTTATGATGATTTGCTGAAACCTTATAATGTTCTTTCTTTAAATTAATCTTTTGCCAATTATATTTTAACTTTACTTTCAACAATGTCAGCATAACGAAACTTATAAAGTCGCAGCAAACCCGTTGCATGGGCAGTATAATTTTAGTATTGATATTATTGTTATACTCACACATCTAAATTCTTGTTCGTCCGTTAAGTAAAATAAATTGTTTTAAAAAAGTTTAAATCCAAACTAGTGATTTAACATGCATATTCGATATTTATTTATTGAGACTTTTATTGAAAAAGTGAGATTTTTACAATGTACAAAAATTAAATAACAGTTCGCTTTGGAGGCTTCTTTAACACTAATAAAAATATTTGAAAAATTAACGATATCATCCGTTATCCAAGACATCGATGTACTTCACAAAATACGTTAATATTAATATAACATTTGTCATAGATTTTATTTAAATCATTATTTAAATTATATTAATAAATTAGTATTTACCTACTGTCTAGCTAATATTGTATAAAGTGTTATTATTTATATAAACATTAAACAGTCAACAACTAAAAATATAAACGTTGCAGTGAATATCACTAAATATTTATAATTAACAACTATTTAAATCATGTTACTGTCTTTTTTAAAGGCAGAAATTTAGGAAGAATTTTAGTGAGTGAAAGAAGTCATACGAAAAAAAACTGTACAATTATGGTATATAATTTATTTTTGTCAGCGGATCTGGGACATAGTATACGGATAACGTGGCATAGAAATGATATAGGGAATATAATTGCTCGTTCGTCACATCACCTTAAGTTAAAAGTAATGATTTCTCAATAAATGTGCTCAATAATTTTTATTATTGGAATACACGTTAAGTGTTTCCTTATTGCTATTGTATCATGAATAACTTCTAACTACCATGAGAATATAAGTGTATAACGTTATATGTGATTGGTAAACATTAGAGAGAATATCCCAAATATATCAAAATAAGTCCCACCACAACCAGATATCTATCAAAGCAAATTAAATCTGGCGCATCCAACAAATATTTAAAATTGTTTACTGGGTTTAAACTAATATTTTAGTAGTGATTATTTTATTAGGGATGGCAGGGTTAATATTACGATTTTTTTTCTCAAACAATATAAGAGGCAAAAGTACTATTATAAAATAAATGTTGCATATTTTATTTGAAATAGATACAAAGTCACAATCATATTTTGGTTAGTTTCAGTAAATTACAATTTTTTTATAGATTATTTCACATCTTTATATTTATTGAAAATCTTTTTTTTAATTTTCATCTTCCACCATAACAATATACGTATATTAATTTTGTAAAGCATATCTAAGATATTTCCCTACATACAAATTACTAAAATTACATTGATTGCATGAAGTTATAAATGAAATTTTATAAAATTTATACTTTTATAAGTCAAATAGTGTTAAAACTTCAAACTATTATTCATTTACACTTGGTGATAGTTTGTGGTACTACCCTTCCAGCAAACATTATCTAAAATATGGAGAATGTGCTAGTGACAGTTTAAAGTGTTTCAATACATAAGTACATTAAATTCCCTAAAGGAAAATTACCAATTCTTGTGTAAGGTACATATATATTGGTACGTAAGAAAATAGTGGAATTGGTGAAGTTTAATTAAGTGGGAATTATATAATATTTCGTAATAAGAACTCCCTCTAGTACACCCTCTTTGAGTTGACTGCATGAAATTATTAATAGAATTTGCACGTGATACTTCTTTGCCGATTAAATAGTATAAAAACTTTTCAAACTATTATTCATCGAACAATGTTTTTTTTTCTTTGATATGCATGTTGATAAATTTTTCGTTGCATCTACAATACCTTCCCAGCAAACAATGCCTAAATATATGGCGGAGGTTCCAGTCACATTTTAAAGTGCTTATTAAGTACAATAAATTTAGTAACAAAAAGCTACTAACTTTTGAGCGAGATACATAAATATAGGGACGTAACAAAATAGCGGAGTCGGCGGAAGAACTCTCTCTAATATGCCCTCTTTGAGGGTTACCAAAAGTAGTAACAAATTCTTACAAACAAATTCTATTAGTATGAAGTCTGTTGTGTTAATTACATATTTTCAAAATTTATATGAATAATTGATATGCATATTTGCTATTGATATATTAAAGCGTTTATCGAAATAGTCAGATTTCTACATTGTATAAAAAGTATATAACACCAGTTTTGGAAAGTTTCCTTGTAGTATTAAAAGTGTCGGAAAAGTTATCGGTATCTTCAGTTATCTCAGACGTTGATGCGTATCGAAAATTAAATCAAACAAAATTAGTGTAATATTTGACATCAATTGTATTCAAATTATTTTAAATTATATTAATAAATCAGTATTTATCAAGAGTCTAGAAAACAGAGGTGCGGTAAATCAATTCTTGTAGTATAAATCGACTTACAATAGTAAGGTCAATTGTGCATATTAAGGTTATAAATATGAAAATAGTTTATTCGAGCTCAGAAATGGTTATATCGGGAATACATTACGCTGCTATTATTTAGCAGGTTAAAGTGCATGATTTTTCTTCGACATGTGTTTCTGTTTGTAGTGGAAATTAAAATTTAGTTTTGTACCTTACTTTAAACCCAATGGATCAATACAAATAAAAGAAGAAGAATTGAAATCCATTTAAAATCATAGTAAATCGATTTTTTTAAAGTATCAAAACAGCAATAGTGAGAATGATCTGAAAAGTGTGGTGATAATTGTTATATGTAAGTGGATTTAGCGATAAATAAATCCATAAAACCATTTACTATATTCCTTATTTATAAAAGTAAGATAATAGCCACCTACAAGCAAACGATCCAGTTATACAAAAACAATACATCAAAAAGAAATTGAAGAATGCAGTTTGGTATTTCACAAGCCGTTCTGATTTGTAGATATTTTGTGGCAAACTCTGAGAAGTCACAATAAACTACATTGATTGCATGCAATTATAGATAAAATTTGCAAAATATATTGTTTTATTGTTTAAATAGTATTAAAACTTTTAGGTATTATTCATTAAAATTTGTTAAAAAACATTTTTTGTTACTACCATCTCAACTGATATTACCTAAAATATGGGTGAGATGCTAGTGATATTTGAAAGTATTCCTATTTATGTAATAAATTTAGTAACGAAAAGAAACTTTTTGAGCAAGGCATAAAAAAAAATAGTAGAAGTGGTGAAGTAGAATTGTAGAATTTATATACATAGGTAAGCAACAAAATAGTATATTTGGTCAAGTTTAATTAAGCGCGGATTAGATGATATCGTGTAATAAGAACACGTTCTAATATGCCCTCTTTGAGAGCTACCAGAAAAAGGAACAAATTCTGTTATAATGTAGTCATTGTGTAAATTACTCGGTTTTTTAAATACTAATATGAAAAATTTATATGCATGTTATATAGAATCCTCTCTTATATTAGGTTAAGACTTAGATTAATATTGTATTTTATAATATTGTAATATACATTGTAACGGGCCATTAGCATACAGGATGTTATGTCCAGAAAAGAGTATACCAAAGTCATTGCGGTTATCGCGTAACTAAAAACCTTTCGTGCTTATCATAAACCTACATTGTATTTTATCGCAATTATTGCAACTTGCTAAAAGCTTGAGAAAAACACTTCTTAGAACATTCCTGCAGCATCAGCATACAGAAATGTTTTAAATAGAGAAACAACCATTGGTAGCTTCAGTAATCGGCAAATATAGTAATCGCTCCACAAGTAATCTGCATATTAAGTAATCGGCAAATATAGTAATCTTCAATTAGTCGTCGAGTAAACGTCGAACAGGTCTAAATTAAATTATAAAAGTCGGTTACTCCTTTTTTGACATAGCAAAGTGTTCAAAATCGTAAATTAAAAATAAATTGTTTTTAAAAAGTTAATTAAATAAAAAGTGATATAAAAATTGGCGCAGCCGGTAGGATTTTCGCGCAACTTTAGAACACGGACATTGCCTAACTAGAGTTGTGGAATTCCAATTCCTAAGCGAAAGAACCAATAGAAGAAAGAAACAGGAAGTTTCAAGAAATAAGAAGAAATAATTCAAGAAGAAATAATTAAAGAAGAATAAACAAGAAAGAAAAAGCAACTTAGTTTTAAGAAACAAGAAGAAGGACACCCAGATAGAACACGGACCTTGCCTCACTGTCTGCGGACCTCTTCTCCACGATATTCAACATCAGCCAGGACAACCCTATCCAGAACACGGATCTGCCTCACTGGAAGTGGACCCTAGCCGACGAATGAAGTCGACAATTTGGTAAGTCGCAAAGAATCATCTCGCTTACCCCATTATACAATTTTTGTGTGTATATTTTTATTTTACGTACAATACGTACGAACAATCGATATAAACCAGTGAATCGAAATATATTTGTCATAAGTCATATAATTTTTATATAATTGAAATCTTTTAATTTTAAAATTATTATTTTTTTTATTTTATTTTTATAAAATACTTGATAATTTAATAACCAAAAAATGGATGAAGAACATATTGAACCGTATAGGCTATCGGAAATTTTTTCCATAGTACCTGAATTTGATGGAAATCAAATTTTCCTTCAAACTTTTCTCAATGCAGTAAGATGAGCTTACGATATGGCCATCGATAACCAAACAATTTTATTAACATTGCACGTAAAAAATAAGCTCAGAGGCAAATCCGCCGAGTTAATAAATTCCCGTAATCCATCCACTTGGGATGAGATTAAGTATTTACTAGAAACGCATTTTGGAGATTCTAGAGATCTCACAGCTTTGATCCAAGACCTACAAAGAATAAGTCAAAATTCTAACGAGTCTGCACTAAATTTCGTCTCTAGACTACAGACTCACAACGCAAAAATGCATGCGGCAATACAAAAGCAACCGCTTACCGCAGAACAAAAATCAGTGCAAAGTACCCTGATTGAAACTATGACTCTAAACACGTTATTAACAGGTTTAGACCCCAAATTAGGCTCCATTATTAGAGCAAGTAATCCGAGTGATATGCTTCAAGCTGTCGCCCGAATAAAACGAGAGCTACAACTATCATATTTTGAAACACAAAAATTTAATAGAACTAACAGACCATCCACTAATATTCAAAATTTTTCAAATAAGAAAATTCGTAACAAGTGCAAAAGAATTGGCCATACTTCTAACGAATGTAGGAGTACCCAACAGAATTTCGGAACTTTTCAGACTAGACCAAATTACACGCCAAATTACACACCGAATTTTTCGCAAAATTCAAATAATTTTCAACCACGTCAACCATTTAATGCTAATAACGTCAGACCTCAAACAAATCAAAATTTCCAACAGTTTCAACAAAATAGACCCTCTGCTATAACACCAAACCCTAACTATTCGCAACAACGACCATCTATTATTAGACCAAACCCAATTTTTACCCAACAAAAAACTCATCATATGAATCAAAATTATTGTAAGTATAACGAATATGATGATACAGCTCATCAACAAGAAATAACCCCACAATATTATCCGGATGATACCGCTCATCCATATAACTTTCAAAACCAATACTGTGAAGAATATTCACCATATGAGAACTATAACAGATATGATGATACTGCTCATCAATTCCATGACCCTAACGATCCGACAGAACAAAATACGAATCAGGATTTTCACATCCTCGACCATCAAGACCACCCTCCAGATTCGGAGACAACCAAAATTCAAATTATAAAATGCAACAAAAACCGACAACCCAAAGACCAAAAATTCATGTAGATCAAAACCTCTTAACTGTAAATTCAAAAAATTTATATTATATTAAAGATATTAGCAAAACATTCAAAATTTTAATCGATACAGGCGCAGGACTTTCGATATTTAAACCCAGAACTTGTGAGAATTACACTAAAAGATTTTCGGAAAATGTTATTATACAGGGAATAACGGATGAACGAATTTTTATCAAAGAGTCAACACTTATACCATTTACAGATTCGGACCCTCATAAAGTATATATTCATGACATTGACATAGAATTTGACGGACTATTAGGTTCTGATTTTTTAGAACACTACAATTGTATAATCGACATTAAAAACAGACAACTCATAACCAATTTTAAAACTGTCCCACTATTTAAAGTTACTGACGATTACGAACAACAAGAAAACACGCCACCAAATTTAGAAACCAAAATTATTAAAAATAACATTTCGATCGCCCCTCGTACTGAGCAAATATTTAAAATTCAATGTAATCTCTTTAATACGGACGCTATTTTAAGCGGTCAAGAAAAAGACAAAGTACGAATTCCAAATGCTCTTGTAAAAATTAATGAAAAAGGAGAATTTTTAACATCAATAATTAACGCGAATGAAATTCCAAAAATTATACATTTCGATGATTTAAAATTAGAGCCCATTAAAAATTCCAGTTTATTAAATACAAATACAGCAAATAAAAATCAAAATTACACAGATCGAAATTTCGAAATTGAAAATCAATTGCGAATTGAACATTTGAACGAGGAAGAACAATTTTTAATTAAATAATTATGTTTAGAATATTCAGATATATTTTACTTAGAAGGTGACAATTTAACATTTACAAACGAAATTAAACATACGATTGACACGATAGATACAAAACCTATTTTCACAAAATCATACCGCTACCCTCACATCCATAAAGAGGAAGTAAAAACACAAATTTCAAAAATGTTAGACCAAGGCATAATAAGACCATCTATTTCTCCATGGTCTTCACCAGTATGGGTCGTTCCGAAAAAATTGGACGCCTCCGGGAAACAAAAATGGCGCGTTGTCGTCGACTATCGGAAACTAAATGAAATATCCATAGGAGATAAATATCCTCTCCCTAATATATCCGATTTACTAGATCAACTAGGTAAATGTGAATATTTCACAACTTTAGATTTGGCTTCAGGTTTTCACCAAATCGAAATTGATTCAAAGGATATTGCAAAAACAGCTTTTTCGGTAGAGAACGGACATTATGAATTCACTCGTCTTCCCTTTGGTTTAAAAAATGCCCCCGCAACATTTCAGAGAGTTATGGATAACATACTCTTAGGTATCCAAAACGAACGTTGTCTGGTATACATGGATGACATTATTATTTATTCACCAACAATACACGAACATATTAGTAGATTAACTGAAGTTTTCAAACGATTAAGAAACGCGAATTTAAAAATACAACCCGACAAATGCGAATTTCTCCGCATAGAAGTCGCTTATTTAGGTCACATAATTACACCCGACGGAGTAAAACCAAATCCAACAAAAATTAATTGTGTAGCTAATTTTCCTCAACCGACAAATCAAAAAGAAATTAAACAATTTTTAGGACTAGCAGGATATTACAGACGATTTATACCCAATTTTGCAAAAATCTCTAAGCCTTTGACGAAATTGTTACAAAAAGACATATTATTCCATTTTGATTACGAATGCCAGAAATCCTTTAAAGAATTAAAAGAATCGTTAACTTCAACCCCTATTTTGATATATCCAAATTTTAATGAACCCTTTATCTTAACGACAGACGCAAGCTCATATGCAATAGGAGCAGTTCTATTCCAAGGACAAATAGGAAAAGACTTACCTATAGCTTTTGCATCCAGGACCTTATGTCATGCCGAAACTAAATACTCCACAATTGAAAGAGAGCTTCTCGCTATTGTCTGGTCGGTCAAACACTTTAGACCTTACCTTTTTGGACGTAAATTTAAATTAATAACTGATCATAGATCTCTAACTTGGCTACTATCAATAAAAGATCCAGGAAGTCGCCTAGCGCGTTGGAGATTAAAGCTTGAGGAGTATGATTATGAAATCCAATATAAACCAGGAAAAATCAATAAAAACGCTGACGCTTTATCTAGAATAAAGATCAATCATTTCCAAAAATGTTCAGAATTTCTTACAAAAATTTTAACTTCAAATTCAGACAATGAATCAATAAATTCAGAAATTACAGAAATATCCCCAGAAACATGTACACAGGAATTAGAGACATTTGTAAAACTTTATAAGACGCAATCTTTAATTGACTATAACAAAATTAAATTTACTAATGACCAACTATTAGACAAAAAACACAAGGACGTAATAGTATTCTTTAGGAAAGATAAACTAGAAGATCTTCATTATAAAATAATAGAAGACATTTTTGATGAGAACCCAAAATTTGATCACAATAAAATAAATACCGTATCTAGAAAAACTATAAAACATCGCAAATATTATATAATCTTATTACCTTTTGATGCAAATGAAGTAATTGAAACAATGTTTGTTACCTTATACAAGGATAAAAATACTCTCGACCTTTCGAAAACATATTTTGTCGAAAATAATCCAGACCTTCCAATTTTAGAAATGCTATCATTCATCTTCACTGAATCAGATCTAAATTTAACAATTTGTCAAAATTTAACAAGAACACCGGACGAAGATCAATTTCCTATAATAATAGATCAATACCACAACGGTAAAGCAAATCTTCACCGTGGTATAAATGAAACTATCCGTAGAATACGCGAAAAATATAATTGGCCAGGATTAACAAAACACGTAGAGAAATACATTCAGAACTGCGAAATTTGTCAAAAAACAAAAACGTTACGTAAAAATTTAAGCAACCCTTTAGTTATCACGGAAACTCCAAAAACACCTTTTGAGCGAATCAACATAGATATTTTAGAAATTCCAACAGAAAATCACGTCCTGACAATTAGGGACGAATTAACAAAATTTACACAGGCATACCCTCTTCAAGACAAATCAGCTAAATCGACAGTCAACACCCTTCTTTTGTACTTCCAACATTACGGAACACCTCTCCGAATTCATTGTGATTACGGCAGAGAATTTGACAATACGTTACTAAAAGACTTATGTACTCTTTACGACATCAAACTGACTTTCTCTAGCGTCAATCATCCACAATCAAATGGATCTGTCGAACGATTCCATTCGACATTATTAGAAATGATACGAGTCAATAAAGCAGAAAATCCAAATGAACATCCCTTAACGGTTATTCCATACGCAGTAATATGTTATAACAACTCTGTAAACAAGACCCATGGTTTCACACCATATGAATTAGTCTTCGGACATACATCTAGTCGTCCTCCCGAAACACTATACAACCAAAAAGAACTGATTTCTAAATATGTTCGAGATTTAAATAATAGAATCTCATGGTACTACAAAATAGCACGATCAAAAACGAACCTCCAAAAGGAAAAAGCGAAAACGCGATTTGACAAACACATTTCAGAAAATATACCTAAATTTAATATCGGTGACAAAGTCTATGTGAAAGAATCACAAATAAAAAATAAGCTTCACAATAAATTTAATGGCCCATTTAGAATAAAAGAAATATTTCAAAATTCAGCGATTTTACAAAATTTAGAAACGAATCAAACTACAAAAGTAAACTTTGATAGGATGAAACCTTATTCTGAAAATTAAAATTTAATTTCAGGTTTCTGCTTCTGATCGGAACAGTAGCCTCACAATACACCATATCTCCTATAAATAACACCATCGGAATATATTTCCATAAGGAAAGTGAAGTAGTGATTTCAAACAAACAATGGACCCTATTAGTTCACAAAGTTATATCGTCATTGAAAAATGCTTTCAAACATAATGAAAACTTATTAGAAATTCTTTTACACGCAGTCAACCCTACTTTCGAAAATATGAACCTATTTCGAGGAGAAGTTAAAACCCTTGTAAGCCTGCTTACGCAAATCTCTAAATCAATACAAGAGAAATTAAATGAAATTTATTTCGACACCAGACGCTACAAACGAGGACTTATTAACGGTATTGGCTCAATATTTAAAACCATCACAGGAAATTTAGACTCTGCAGATGGAGAATATTATTCAGATTGTATTAAGAAACTAGCAAAAGATGAATTCCAATTAGAAAGTTTATTAAAAAACCAAATTTCAGTAACAACCTCTGTTATCAAAAACTTTAATGCCACTATACAAAAATTACAAATTGACGAAGCCACTTTTAATAGGGACATAAAAATTATTTCAGACACGATTTACAAAACAGCTGACAAAATAAAAGTCATCGAAGCCAAATTGAGATTTCTAGAACAATGTGAATTTCTAATGGAGAGTTATTTGTATATCGAGGATCAATTAAACAATATCATAAATTCAGTCACTTTCGCGCGTTTAAAAATAATTCATACATCAATAATTAATCCTGAAAATCTGGTTACATCACTTCAGGAAATATCTCAAAATTTACATCAAAACAACCTGCCATTGGTTATCAAGTTATCTAATATTGCTAAATACTTAGACATAATGGAATTAGAAGCCTTTCGGACAGATTCAGATCTTATTTTTGTTTTGAAAATTCCATTAATTGATCAGCAAAGATACACACTTTTTAAATTATTTCCTATACCAATTCTAAATCACAGAACTGGATTATATCATGTACTGTCAACTTCACAAAGATATATTGCGCGTGATGATGATTCTTTGATGTACATACCCTTGTCAAATTTGAACGGATGCAAACAACTTTATACAGGAACAAAACTCTGTACAAATCTTTTCGCATATCCCATAAATGACAATGCCATGTGCGAGGCACGCATCTTGAAAAATCTAAAAACACTACCCGAAAATTGCGAAACGTCCTTAATATTCGCAAAAGGATATAACGTTCAAAAACTAACCAACTCATGGCTCATCGTAAACTCTGAACCACTTCAAGTCACTATAAATTGTAAGCAGATAAATACCAAGACAGAAATTATTTTCAAAAACTCCATTCTGACATTACAACCAGAATGCAGTGCATTTGTAGGAGTTACTAAAATACAATCCAATTCGAAGGAAACCACCGTAAAGGAGCTCGATGCTCATCCTATTTTAATTCCATACAACTGTTGTCACGACATTCCCGACGATTTCGAAATTCCCAAATTACAACCATTAAAATTAAATAATCTTAATACCGAAGACCTCGAAATCGCAAAACATAAATTAGATGAATATTCAAAAACGCTGGATAATATGATTAATGAACCGTTCATCACCAAACATATTTCATGGTTCACGTACTTCACAATTGCTGTAATAATCGGCATTATCTTATTATACATCTGTTGTAAATGCCGAAAAAGAAATAGATTAGCCATTGCTATTACATCCAATTCACCGCCACCTCCACCTAGACCAAGGAAAACATTTAGAAGCTTCGCCAGCATCCTTCCCAGGAGAAGACCATCAATCAGACCAGAAGAACCATCCGAAGAAGATATTGAATTAAACTAATTTTCAGTGCTACAGTGCTAGTGCAGTGCTAGATTCCGTTTCAAGTTTTAATTTTAACTTTTAATCAGTGTAACTCACTTTGTTTAACCTTTATCCCAATGTTTTAATTTAATTATATTTCTATTTCTAATGTAATCCCATTGTCAATTTAAAGAAAAAGTTTATATGCAATTTCATGTTTTACGTGCTTGCATGAACTTAACGCCATCGATTTTGTAATCGATTTTTACAAAAAAGTTGTTGTATGACACCAACTTTTATTATAAGGGGGGAGTTGTTATATAGAACCCTCTCTTATATTAGGTTAAGACTTAGATTAATATTGTATTTTATAATATTGTAATATACATTGTAACAGGCCATTAGCATACAGGATGTTATGTCCAGAAAAGAGTATACCAAAGTCATTGCGGTTATCGCGTAACTAAAAACCTTTCGTGCTTATCATAAACCTACATTGTATTTTATCGCAATTATTGCAACTTGCTAAAAGCTTGAGAAAAACACTTCTTAGAACATTCCTGCAGCATCAGCATACAGAAATGTTTTAAATAGAGAAACAACCATTGGTAGCTTCAGTAATCGGCAAATATAGTAATCGCTCCACAAGTAATCTGCATATTAAGTAATCGGCAAATATAGTAATATTCAATTAGTCGTCGAGTAAACGTCGAACAGGTCTAAATTAAATTATAAAAGTCGGTTACTCCTTTTTTGACATAGCAAAGTGTTCAAAATCGTAAATTAAAAATAAATTGTTTTTAAAAAGTTAATTAAATAAAAAGTGATATAAAATGCATATTTGATATTTATTTAATGAGACTATTATTAAAAAACTAAAATATTTACAATGTACAAACATTAAATAACAGTTCGCTTTGGATGATTTTTTACACTATTTTTTACACGATATCGTCCGTTATCCAAGACAACGACGCACTTCGAAAAATACATTAAAATTAATGTAACATTTGTCATAGATTATATTCAAATAATTTTAAATTATATTAATGAATTAGTATTTACCTACTGTCTAGCTAATATTGTATAAAGTGTTATGATTTATATAAACATTAAGCAGTCAGTCAACAACTAAAAATATAAATGTTGCAGTGAATATCACTGTCTTTTTAAAGGCAGAAATTTACCAAGAATTTTAGTGAGCGAAAGAAGTCATATAAAAAAATCGACAATAATGGTAAGTTGTTTTTGTCAGCGGATCTGGGACATAGTATACAGATAACGTGACATAGGAATGAGATAGGGAACACAATTGTCCGTTCGTCATATCACCTTAAGTTAAAAATAATTGTTTCTAAATAAATATGCTCAATAATTTTTTATAGGCATAAACGTTAAGTGTTTCCTTATTGTTACCGTATAATTAAAAACTTCTAATTATTATGGGTTTATAAATGTATAACGTTATATGTGATGGGTAAATATTAGAAAGAATATCCTAAATATATTAAAATAAGCCCTACCACAATCAAATGTCTATCAAAGGAAATTAAGAAATGACACTCGCACATACACCGAATATCTAAAATTATTTACTGGGTTTAAAATAATATTTTAGTCGTGGTGATTTATTATGCAGGGTTGACAGAACGATTTTTTTCTTAAACAAAATAAGAGGCAAAAGTACTATTATAATATAAATGTTTTATTTGATATAGACATAAAATGAAAATCATATTTTGGTTAGTTTCAGTAAATTACAATTTTTTTATAGGTTGTTTCACATATTCGTATATTATTGAAAATATTCTTTTTAATTTTAAATCTCCCACCATAACAATATACGAGCTTTTCTGACAGTACTAAAAATGTCTGAAAAATTATCCATATTTTTAGTTATTTAAGACATTGATGTACTTCGAAAAATATATCGAACAAAATTAATATAATATTTGACATAGATTGTATTAAAATTATTTTAAATTCTATTAATAAATTGGTACTTATCAACGGTCTATAAAACATAGATACGATAAATAGATTCTAGTAGTATAAGTCGACTTACGGTAAAATGAACAGTTGTGCATGTTGCGGTTATAAATATGAAAGTGGCTTATTCAAACTCGAAAATGGTTGATATGTTACGCTGCTATTCTGTGGCAAATTCTGAGAAATCCACAACAAACTACACTGATTGCATGCAATTAAAAATAAAGTTTGTAAAATATATATTTTTTTATTGATTAAATAGTATTAAAGTGTAACTCATTAAAATTCGTTGAAAACATATTTTGTTACCACCATCTCATCAAACATTACCTATAATATGGTGGAGGTGTCAGTGATATTTGAAAGTTTCCCGTATGTGTAATAAATTTAGTAACGAAAAGCTGCCAATTTTTTAGCAAGGTATGTAAGAAAATATTAGAGTTGGTGAAGTTTGATTAAGCGCGAATTTGATGATATCGCGTAATTATAACTCGCTCTAATATGACCTCTTTGAGCGCAACCGAAAGAAGTAACAAATTCTGTTATTATGTACTGTATTTCTTTACAGTATCATTATGTTCTCATGTACTGTATTACTTTACAGTATAATGTACTGTAAAAGTAATTTATGTAAATCATTTTTTTTAAATACTAATATGATAATTGATATGCATATTTGATATTTATTTATTCAGACATTTATTGAAAAAATAAGATGTTTACAATGTACAAAAACTAAAAAACAGTTCCCCTTGGAGGCTTCTTTAACACTATTAAGAATATCTCAAAAATTATCGATATCGTCAGTTATCCAAGACATCGATGTATTTTGATAAATTACAAAATTAATATAACATTTGACATAGATATTATTCAAATCATTATAAATTAATATTTATCAGTAAATTAGTATTTACCAACTGTCTCGTAAATATCGTATAAAGTATTATTACTTATATAAATATTAAACAGTCAACAACTAAAGATATAAACGTTGCAGTGAATATCACTAAATATTTATAATTAATAACTACTTAAATCATATTACTGTCTTTTTTAAAGGCAACAATTAACAATGAATTTTAGTGAGTGAAAGAAGTCATGAAAAAAAAACAACCCGCAGTAATGGTATAAAAGTTGCTTTTGTTAGCGGATCTGGGACACAGTATATGGATGACACGGCATAGGAATGAAATGGGGAATAAAATTGCTCGTTCGTCATATCTCCTTAAGTTAAAAATAATTATTTCTCAATAACTATGCTCAATAATTCTTATTATAGGCATAAACGTTAGGTGTTTCCTTATTGCTACTGTATCATTAATAACTTCTAATTACAAGTACTATAGGCATATAAATGTGTAACGTTATATGTGATGGGTAAATATTAGAAAGAATATCCCAAATATATTAAAATAAGCCCCACCACAACCAAATATCTATCAAAGTAAATCAAAAATGACACTGGCACATACATCGAATATCTAAAATTGCGTATTGGGTTTAAAATAATATTTTAGTAGTGGTGATTTATTAAGAATAGCAGTGTTTGACAGGACGATTTCTCTTCTCAAACAAAATAAGAGACAAAAGTACTATTATAAAAAAATTTCACATCTTTTATTTGATATAGACACAAAATTAAAATCATATTTTAGTTAGTTTCAGTAAATTACAATTGTTTTTATAGATAATTTCACATATTTGTATTTTATTGAAAATATATTTTTTATTTTTATCTCCCACCATAACAATATTCGTATAATCATTTTCTAAAGCGTATCTAGGGTATTTCTCTAAATAGAAATTACTAAAACTGCATTGATTGCATGAAGTTATTAATAGAATTTATAAAATATACACTTCTGTTGGTCAAATAGTGTTAATACTTCAATACTACTTAATCTATTGTTCATATAAACTTGGCGAAAAACATTTTCTTAATATTACCCTTCAAACATTACCTAAAATATGGCGGAGGTGCCAGTGACTGTTTACAGTGTTCATATAAGTATCTACAGTAAACTCACTAAAGGATAATCACCCGATTCTTGAGTAAGGTACATATACATAGGTACGTAATAAGATAGTGGGATTAGTGAACTTTAAATAAGTGGGCATTAGATGATATTGCGTGACAAGAATTCTAACTCATCTAATAACCCTCTTTGAGATGATTGCATGAAATTAAAAATAAAATTTGTACATTATATTTTTTTGCCGGTTAAATAGTATTGAAACTCTTTAAACTATTATTCATTCAACAATGTTTTTTTTAAATGCAATTTGATAAATTTTTCGTTATATCTATATCTTCACAGCAAGCAAAACCTAAAATATGGCGGAGGTGCCAGTCATATTTTAAAGTGCTCATTAAGTACAGTAAATTTACTACTAAAAGACTACTAATTTTTGAGGAATATACATAAATATAGATACATAACAAAATAGCGCAGTTGGTGACAGGTTAGATGATATCGTGTAATAAGAATTCTCTCTAATATGCCCTTTTTGAGGGTTACCAAAAGTAGTAACGAATTCTAACAAACAAATTCTGTTAGTATGAAGTTGTAAATTACTTCTATTCAAAATTAATATGAAGAATTGATATGCATATTTGCTATTAATTTATTGACACTTTTGTGGAAACCGTAAGATTTTTACGATGTAAAAAAATTATATAACAGTTGGTTTTGGAGGGCTTTCTGACAGTATAAAAAATTTCTGAAAAATTATCGATATCTTCAGTTATCTAAGTCATTGATGTACATTGAAAAATACATCAAGCAAACTTAGTATAAAATTTTACATAGATTGTATTTAAATTATTTTAAAATATATTAGTTGTTCAGTTTTATCATTAGTCTAGAAAACAGAGATACGGTAAATCGATTCTAGTAGTATAAATCGACTTATATTAGTAAGGATAATTATGAATATTGCAGTATATAAATATGAAAATGGCTTATTCAAACTTTATGGTTATGGTTTCAAATGGTTGATATACTACACTGCAAACTATGAGAAATCCACAATAAACTACATTGTTTGCATATAATTATAGATAAAATTTGTAAAATATATTCTTTTGTTGATCAAATAATGTTAAAATTTTTCAAACAGTCATTTATTAAAACTTTTTGAAGAACATTTTGTGTTACTACCATTTTAGCAAACATTACCTAAATATGGCGGAGGTGCCAGTGATATTTTAAAGTGCTTTATGTTTAGTAAATTTAGTAACGAAATGCTACCGATTTTTAAGCAAGGTATATACATAGGTAGTAACTAAATAGTAGAATTGGTGGGGATTAATCGCGGATTAGATGATGTCGCGTAATAAGAACTCGCTCTAATATGCTCTCTTTGAGGGCTACCAAAAGAAGTAACAAAATTTGTTATCATGTAGTCTCCTGTGTAAGTTACCTTTTTTTTAATATTAATGTGAAAAATTGAAACACATATTTGATATTTATTTATTCAACTTTTATTGAAAAAGTAAGATTTTTACCATGTAAAAAAATTAAAAAACAGTTAGTTTTGGAGGCTCCTTTAACACTATTAAAAATGTCTAAAAATGTATCGATATCTTCAGTTATCCAAGATATCTATGTACTTCGAATGATACGTTAAACAAAATTAATATAACATTTGACAGATTATATTGAAATTATTTTAAATTATATTAATGAATCGGTATTTATCAACCATCTAGCAAATACTGTATTAAGTATAATACAATATATTATAGTATAAGTTTAAACTATTTGTATAAAAATTAAATTTACAACATTATGTCAATAAGTGCCACTAAATATTTATAACTAATAACTGCTTAAATCACACTGCTTTCTTTTTGTAGAGGCAACTGAAATACCAAGTTTTTCACCAAGAATTTGAATAAGTGAAAGAAGTTATATGAAAAAGGACCTAGTAATAATGGTATATAAGTTGTTTTAGTTGGTGAATATCTAACATTGGGTAACACAGTATAGGAATCAAAGGGGGAGCACAACTGCTCATAATTGCGTTCTGGTATAGCCACTATGGGAATTAATTTATTTGAAGAAATGTGCTTTATGTGAACAAAAATATTTAAGATATGCTTATATTAAAAATAATTATCTCTCAATGAAACTACACAGTTATTTTTATTATATGCATAAAAGTTATGTGCCTCTTTATTGCTAGCGTATCATGAATAACTCATAATTACCATGGGTAGATAACCATGTATAACTGTTATGCGATGGGTAAATATTAGAAAAAACTTCCCAAATATATTAAAATAAATTCCAGAACTAAATATACATCAACGCAAATTAAAAATTTTGTGGCACCTCCGCCAAACATTTAAAAATTGATTGCTGGGTTCATACCATTATTTTAATAACTGGCGACTTATTAGAGATGACAGGGTTTTCAAGACAGTTACTTTTTTCTCTTAATTAGAATGAGAGAAAAAGCACTATTACTTATAAAATAAATGTTCTATTTGGTATAGATATAGAATTGAAATTATTTTTGTCTTGTTTCAGTCAATTACACTTTGAATGAAAATAGAATTGGTCATCCCTACTTATTTCTTCTTCCGACCTACCTTGGATGGTATATTTCAGAAGGTCTTTGAAAAATAAACTTTATGAAAAATATAGTCTGGGTAATAATTAATTACTTACTTAATAACTAATTTTCATTTCTATAATTGATATTGTTAACGATGTTATTGTGAATCCATTTCGCTAATTGTTATTTCAATAATCTAATATCGGATGTAACGTAGTATAGTAATAGAATTATGTCATTTTTATCTGATTCAAAATATTTCCAACATGATAATAATTATTTTACAAATACACTTCAAGAAATTATATGTCATGACTCCTCCATTCGCTGAACGCCTTAAAATGGATCTAGATAATGTGTTTATTCAAAGTGTTTAAATATAACTTCCACTTAAATCAATATAATTTATTTACTCAGTAATTACACATAGCTCTCTAATCGCGATAAATTAAGAAGAGAATTACATGTTTTGTATTTAAATAATGTAATTCTTGCACATTCCTTTGCGTGTTTGTTTTTATGAAGGCGAGGTTTAACTCGCCTTGTTATTATTTTACCTAATTCCTAACAATTAACAGGAGCACATACAAATACGGAGAGCCGATGTATATGGGAATCAATAACACGCCCTGATTACTCCGAGGCAGCAATCACGGCTAGGTTTAAGAGATTTTCATTATTACATCAGGCTAATCCAAGGAATTTGTTATTTATTAAATATTACAGATGTTCCTGAATTATAGAAATTGTTTTGTTCAATTTTATTACTCCAACCAACATGACCTCCACCAAGAAGATTTTCTACATTAAAACGATTACATTATAAAACAATAGCATTATGTTCCAGCCATCTTTAAATTGTTTATTGATATTT
This sequence comes from Rosalia funebris, assembly GCA_037954035.1. Taxonomy (NCBI): domain Eukaryota; kingdom Metazoa; phylum Arthropoda; class Insecta; order Coleoptera; family Cerambycidae; genus Rosalia; species Rosalia funebris. The sequence continues at coordinate 3,053,855 of JAZFAV010000010.1, read as the reverse complement.
AATTACTATTGTACAGCTCAATGAAAATAATGTACTCGAAATGTACTTCTAGTATTTTTTCATTTAAAAAATTATTTTTGAAATATGACAATTGTTTCTTTTATAGACTACTTTATATTTTCATATCTTATGGAGAACAAAATTTTTATTTCATCTTCCACATCCACAATATTGGATTATCTAAATAACTATCATCTATTTTTTGTTGTAAATTGTGAAAATATTTTATATTATTTTGTCGCATACCAAACACTACAATCCTTTTCCACATACCTTTCTCTTCCTAATTTTCAAGACCTCCTTTAATTTTCAACAGATTTATTTAATTTTTTGGTTTACAGATTAATACTATTCAATAAATACCAACAAATAGTTTGATTTAATAGAGCTAAACCTAACATAATCAACCTTCACATTCACGTTATTTCACTTTCTCAAGGCACGAGCCACCACTAATTTTAACTCCTTTAAAATAAATCTGCATTACATTATGTTTAAAAATCTACTATATCTCAATAAGATTGTCATCTTTATCAATATAGTATTCATTCAAACTTTATTTCTATAGTACAACTTCGAGGATATTACTGTATGACATTTATTTACTTATATTTAATCCCAGATTATAAAAGCAATTAAGTCTTTAGATATATTTATTTATATTTAAATTTAATCAATCAGTGACAATAATTTAAGGCTATTTTAGGCGAAATAATTTTGCAATAACGTTTAGGACTTTTATATATATCAATTTTTTCCTTTATTTAACTTACATTCATTTCGCAATTTCCCCAAGAGATTGTGAAATTTTAACTTTATAATGTGAATGAAAGTGGAAAATGACGTGCATGCGCGAGTTTTTTCAAGCTAAGATCTAACCCTGGTCAGTATCACTGAAATTAAATTGTTATCTATTTTCTTTTATTAATATACACCTATATTTTTAGTGATTGTAATTTTATGCCATGTTTGCACATATTTTAATTTTTTTATTCTTTAATATTCAATATATGAAGTTTTTCAGTATTTTGAAAATTAAGAATGTGGTAATTAATTACTGTTTCGCAGTCAAGATGGCTTAAAATATGTATTTTGTAAGAATTTGGTGACAGTACGGAAAATCTTTATTAACTACGTTAAATTACAATTATAATATTGTATTGTTCTAATGCAGAAATTTTCAAATTATGTTATCGTCAGTGTGACCGAGTTAGTCATTGTAGCTTAGAAATTATATATAAAAAATATAAGTAAGACTCATTCAGAGGATCATTTTAACAAAAGTATATAATATTTTAGAAGAAAAAATGGTAAAAAGATATGCTGTGGATTATAAATTGAGGCAAAGGAATCCTATATTATTACAATCGCAAATAGAGGACAGCACGATTCACGCTGCCATGAAATTTTCTCTACAACTTGCTCAATGTTTTGGATTATTTCCAATATATGTGGGAGAAAGAACTTGTACTGCTTTGAAGATTAAATGGTGTAACTGGAGGATGGTGTATGCCCTTTTAACTTTTTTGATTTGTATTTTGTTAACATGTGCAGAATTATATCAACAATATCGACACAAACAATTTACGTTTGAAATAAGTAAGTTTTATTTAACACTAAAATTTTTCATATTTAATGTTTACCACGTTAAATATGTACAATATTTAATGTAACGTTTTATGCATATATATCATCTGAATAAATAAATAGTTTAAATAATATTTTATATGAGTGACAAATATAAGACCAATTATTTTACTAATTATGTGTACTCAAAATATAGGCTGTGATCCATAAGTAATAGATAAGTAGCGTTTTTGTGAAATTCATGATTTATTTAACATTCTAAAATGCGTTTATTTTTAGTTCTGGAGTGACATTATTTGTGTGATTTTTAGTTTTTCCCCTTTCCTCTTCAACCTTTCCTTTAGGGGAAGTGATAAATACCAGTTTAATGAAATGAGCGAAACTATACTTCGTTTAAAGGAATTTCTATATTACACATAATAATATGATGTTTTTGAATATCTTTACTTAATTATGAGCTTTTGGATGATCTAATGAAATAATTACATTTTAACATTGCTGAGTTTTGTTACAAACAAAACTTTTATATTTTTAACTTTTATGTAAAATAAAAATAAATGTTTTTTTTATTAATGCAGTAAAACATGAATGTTCTGAATTGGATTTAATGAAATTAATAAACACTTTAAAGTAGTTCCGATGCAATTGAGTAAAACGATAATTCAACTAAGAATTCTTACCTGAATCATCGTTTTGAAAATGACATAAAACTGCAGCCACGATATCTGTGTAAATATAGTGGTATAAAACTTTTAAGTAAATTTTCTATTCAATTGCGTCGGAATTATAAACTGCTACAGAGTAACGGCTTCCTCGATCAATTACTTTAAAATAAGATATCATAGTTCATCTAATTTATTTAAAGGAGTACATGTTATTCTAAGGGATGAACGGGGTATGTACTTCTACTTAAATAGTTTATTATGTAATTATTATTAATTGTTTTATATAATTGTGAAACAAGTCGGTGCCAAGTAAAACGTAAAAAAATGTATACCTTGCTACTATAACAACGAGTTTACATTTAAAATCGCCGAGGGCCGGCATTCGCATTACTAATACTGTATGGCACCGACTTCAAAATTATATAAAACAGTTAATAATAATTATATAATAAACAATAATTTCTTAATTACATTAAACGGAACAACGAATAAGTGCTAAATTGTTATATAGAACATTCATTTCTTGCTTTTTAGTTAAGTTACTTTTTTTTTGAAGTCCCTTTTTCTTTAAACTTATTATTTTGCAATTTTAAGTAATGGGTAGACCTACGAAGGCTGCTTTGCGAATAACAAAACAATGGCTACTTGAATAAGGAGTTCCGTTGTGTATCTTCGAAGTTCAAGGTCCAATACCAATGAAATTAAGAAGGGACCACCTTGGAGCTATACTCAACTCAACGCAAAAGAATAATTAAAATCGGTTCATAAATATAAAAGTTATACCCGAACGTACATAAAAAATATATATTAAAAAATATATACAGACGAATTGAGAATCTCCGACTTTTTAAAAGTCGGTAAAAGATTGAATACTGACGTGTTTAATTTTCTTTAAATTTCTTACAAATTCTAGATTCAATAGAAAATTAATGTATCAGTTATTTATAGATCACAGTAGATAATAAATTAAAATCTTCTTTAACGGCATATTATAAAAAGCATTTCTATTAACACTAGTATATTTGCAGTATTCTTAATACAATGTATAACAAAATATATCCTCTTGTTTAAACTGTGCCTTGAATGGCCATGGTATGTTAAGAAATGGCATAAGATGGAGCGTAGAATGACGAAATATGAAATATGTAGGAATTTGCGAAAGAAATTAACGTTAATTACGCTGGTGATGGTGTCTATTGCAACAGGTAAAGTTTATAGGATATAAGGTGAAGACAATGTTGATTTCGGAATCGTAGTATATATTGTATAGATAATATCTATAGTGCTATATTTTATTAGTTGTGCGATAGAACAGAAAACATATTTTTCTTAAACATTATGTTGAGAAAGTCTTTAATTGTAATACAAACTGGCCACGCTGTGGTATTTATCAATTAACCTAAATAATAAATCTTAAAAAGTTATGCTGTTAATACATTACCGGCCACATAGGGGTAACACCACTGTAAATATTTATAAAATCGATTTCCTACTAGCTTAAAGATATTTTTGAACGTTTTGGAATATGGGCCAGACAATTATTTTCCAGGCAAAAGCCAACCCAAATGTCAACCTCACCTGCTCGAGTGGTGATATTAATCACACGGTACACCCTGCTAGAAAACAAACGAGGCTCTGACGACCGAACCACGGCGGTATAACCGTTCAAACGAGAATTAAGGAAATGTAATTCTCAGGCCTATGAAGAAAGCAAAGGGAAACTATTCCATTATTTTATCCCTAGTAAAAGCATGTCATGGATATAGGAGATGGAACGGAAAAGGCTACGGATCATGGTAGTCGGAAACCAAGATCCGGCAGGAGAAGAGACAACTCCAAAGACAGGGTTCTCAGGTCGTTAGCATGCGAAATCCCTGTGATAAAACTCATGGCGCGAAGAACAGCGTAAAAATAGGCACATGGAACGTTAAGACAATGTATGAACCAGGAAAAATACACAATGCTATCAAAGAAATGACAAGATTCTCCATCAATATCATGGGGGTAAGCGAAATGAGGTGGACGGATTCCGGCCATTGCACAGTAAATGATCACGAAGTTTATTATTCGGGAACAACCGAACATAAACACGGTGTCGGTATTATTGTGACAAAACAAATAGCAAAACATATCGTAAATTTTGTGCCAATATCAGAGAGAATACTACTTATACAACTAAGTACCCAACCCGTCAAGCTCAACGTTGTACAAGTTTACGCGCCCACCGCAGATAAACCAGACGAAGACATTGAGAACATTTACTCTGAGCTTGAGAGAATAATAACCAGCCTACCCAAACAAGACGACAACATTTTGATGGGTGATTTTAATGCAAAAATAGGACGAGGAAAATGTGACGAGATCGTGGGGTCATACGGCTTGGGGGAGCGGAATAACCGAGGCGACAAATTACACATGTTTGCACAGCAGTTTCAATTACCTATTATGAACACCGTTTTTAAATTTCCCCTAAGGAGATTATATACATGGAAATCACCTGCAGACTCGCCAAACCACATAGTCAGAAATCAAATTGATTATATACTTATTAATAAAAGATACCGAAACAGCATACAATCTGTCAAGACATACCCTGGGGCGGACATTAAATCAGATCACAACCTGCTAGTGGCAAATATGAGAGTCAAAATGAAAACAATCAGAAATACGACGAAAATAGTGAAATATGACCTGAGAAAACTAAAAAACAGGGACGCAGCAGCAGAAATAAAGAAAAGTATCTCTGAAAAAATAAAAAATATACCAATAGAACAGGAACCAGAGATGGCACTACTAGAACTACAAGAAAAAAATAGGAGAAATAAGTGAATTGCACCTTAAACCTGATCAACACAAAAGGAAAACATGGATGGCTGCGGAGATCTTAAATATGATGGAGGAGAGAAGAAAAGCTAGAGATAACACAGAAAAATATAAGCAGATAGACAAAAACATCAGAAAAATTATTAGAGAAGCCAAAACAAGCAGATAGATGAACAATATAAAGAAATAGAGCTTCTAGAAAGAAAGCACAATAATTTTATCTCCACAGAAAAATTAAGGAAGCCGCGGGCATATATCACCCAAAACGAGCAGGACGCCTGGTAGATGATCTAGGGAATATCATCATGGATAAAACAACAAAGAGGAACGTCTGGAGAAACTACATCCAAGAACTCTTCGATGACAACAGAGCTGCTAATTTCCCCACAGAAAACTTAGATATAGGGGACTCCATAACACAAGCAGAAATACGAGCAAGCATGAAACAAATGAAAGACGGAAAAGCACCAGGGCCTGATGAAATACATATAGAGTTCTTTAAAATTCTCGATGATGAATCCTTAGAATGGCTAACAAGAATCTTAACACCATATATAATAGCGGAAAGATTCCTAGAACGTGGATAGAATCAATCTTCATTGCGACACCGAAAAAACCAAACTCAAAAAAATGCACAGACTACAGAACGATTAGCCTAATGAGCCATCTTTTAAAGCTGTTTCTGAAAATAATACATAGACGAATTTACAACGAGTTAGAAAAACAAGTAGGTCAAACACAGTTTGGTTTTCGAGATGCCTTGAGGACAAGAGACGCATTATTCGCTATACAAGTCTTATTCCAACGATGTAGAGACGTAAATGTAAACATATATGCTTGTTTCATCGATTACCAAAAGGCATTCGATAGCGTCAAACACGAACAACTCGTACAAATATTAAAAAGCACCGGAATTCCCGAAAAAGAACTACAAATTATTACTAATTTGTATTGGAACCAGACAGCTAAGATCAGAGTGGAGGGAGAATTGTCAGACTTCGATAGAGATAAAGCAAGGAGTGCGTCAGGGATGTGTCCTGTCCCCTTTACTGTTTAACGTTTACTTAGAACAAATATTTAAAGAGGCCCTAGATAACATGGTGGAAGGTATTCTTGTAAACGGTGAACTTTTAAATAACATACGCTATGCCGACGATACAGTCATATTCGCGAGTAACTTGGAGGGTTTACAGAAATTGCTAAATAACATCGTAGAAGTCAGCCAAAGATATGGACTAGAACTGAACACACAAAAAACGAAGTATATGATAATCAGTAAAACGCCTACACCACTGGGACAGCTAACAGTGAACCAGAGACCACTTGAAAGAGTCCAATCATATGTCTACCTCGGAAGCTCCATCAACGAACATTGGGATCATTTTGATGAAATAAAATGTAGAATAGAGAAAGCCAAAGCTGCATTTATAAAAATGCAAAAATTATTCAAAAGCAGAGATCTGAACTTGAATACTAAAGTTCTTTTGATGAAATGTTATGTTTTCATCGTACTCCTGTATGGGGTCGAGTCGTGGACTCTGACTGAGGCTTCTAGCAGGAAAATTCAGGTCTTCGAGATGTGGCTATATCGACGTGTACTGAAAATTTCGTGGGTGGACCATATCACAAATGAAGAAGTCCTCCGTAGAATGAACAAACAACCCGAACTAATGATAATAGTAAAGGAAAGAAAACTACAATATTTAGGCCACATTATGAGAAATAGCTCAAGATACGGGTCGTTACAAAACATTTTACAAGGCAAAATTCCAGGGAAGAGAGGACCAGGAAGACGCCGGATCTCATGGCTCAAAAATTTAAGAACATGGTTCTCAACAACAACCACAGGACTGTTTCGTGCAGCAGTCAACAAAATCTAAATAGCCAACATGATTGCTAACATCTGGAATGGATAAGCACCCAAAGAAGAAAGAAATTATTTCCCAATAATTTTTTTTCCTGAAATTTTGCGCTTTTTCCTAAGGGCATCGGGCGTCAAATAAATACCTACTGGAAAAGTACAGTCTAGGTACATTCTAACGTTTTGCCTTATAATTTATAATTTCTCTAATACACAACAGGTACGTTTGTGATTAGTTAGAAGCATTTGCAAATAAAAGTACGTTAGCATAACGCCAATACATGTACAAAAAAGACAAATATCCTCGCTTGAAATCACGGTTTTTGTGTATAGTGCTGATTTTTAACAGTCTATTTGTAATCTCGGAGTACTTATAAGTTACAATGAGTGACACAAAAGTGTACCAGGGCAGGAAATGTACACAAGAATCGTATCCAATGCGGCGTCGGAGCAATACGTCATTGAGATTATACAGTTGAATAGATTTGAGACTGAGAGCGATTCGAGCGATTGGAAAGGAGTCAGTACTTCTGCCAAGAAATTAAAAGTTTCTGATGAAGATTTAGGTATTAATTATAAAATCTGCAATAAAACCATAAATTTTTGTACTGTTTCTCTGTTATTTCGCAACACGAGAAATTACATTACAAACATCGCGTTTCATGAAAGAAATGCTCAAGGCTGAAGCTTCAAAATAGTTATCGCTTGCTCGAAGTTGTCATTACTAGTAGTAAATGTATATGAAATGCATCTGATACTAACCGTCGTCAATCGTGCTAACAATGCGACTACTAGGAATAGGGCTAAATGAAATATTGTGCATTTATGGAATTTCCACGGCAGATATCTAAATTATTTTACGATCAAATAATATATATGATTTCAATAGTAACGTCAACAGTACGAGACGCTAGTATAAAGCAAGCAGCGCAAGAAGAGAGAAAGAAAAGTGAAGGAATTGGACAATGTGAACGGATAACTATTTCCGGTGGTGCTTCATGGAGGAAACGCGAATTATTGTCGCGTTTTGGGATCACGTCATTGATTAGATGGTTTATGGGCAAAATTGAATGATGTTGAAGTAAAGTGAAAGTCTTGTAAGTCTTGCGACTACTGGAAGAATAAATTGGAAACAACTGAGTATGAAGAAACACACGCCGATGAATGTCAAGTGAACGATGAAGGCTCATCTGGTAAGACGGAGGTAGATGCTGTGGTCGAGATGTTTGTATGCTCTGAAACTTTGCACGGCATAAAATACGCAAACTACGTTGGTGATGGTGACAGTAAAACCTACAAAGGCGTGTGTATAGAAATCCGCACGAAAATTTTAGAGTACAATAGAAAGAGTGTATTCATCATGTATAAAAGAGAATAGGCCCTCGACTGAGAAATCGAAAAAAATAATCGTGCGTGGCCTTGAACGAAAAGGTAAATTAACTACTAAATTAAATGATCAATTAAAAATTTATTATGGCTTGGTAATGCGTCGGAATTCAAACTCATTGAAAAACATGAAAAATGAAAATCCATAGCACAAGAAGTGATTAGAGTCTTGGTGTGACTAGAACAAGGCACAAATAGAGGATTCCGATTTATGAGGAGCTAAGTCGAGACGAGTTGCAAAATCGTTACTTGAGAGGCTACACGCAAAATAACAATGAAAATTTCAATGTTACTATTTGGAAATTGGCTCCAAAATCTTATTCAAGTGGCAAAAAAGTTTTGAATGTAGCGAATGATATTGCTGTGTGCACTTTTAATGATAGTCTAATGAATATTCTTCGAATTATGAAAGGTTCGGAGATGGATATTGGTAGACAATCATACAATTTTTGTCTTGAAGCCGATGCTAAGCGGATTAAGTACGCCGAGATGCTTTTGACAGATGCAGTGAAAGAGGCACGCTCTAACATAAAATGTTCGAGGAAAGAGAATGAGGAAGAATATTGAAATATTGAAGTGTCCAGGGATAGCAGATGAATGGTAAACATTTTTAAACAATCGAATTTTTAATTATTTCATGTTTATAACACATTTGAAAACTTTAGACGCGTTTTTCTCAAAACTTGATCTTTGAAAACGGTATGCAGCATAACTCTTAACAATTTTCATTCTCTTCATGTGAATTTTTGACAATAACTTTAAAATAACATTTTGAAGTACAAATTTTCGCGTACGTTATCACGTAAAACTTTCAGTACGTACAAAATTTTCGGTGAGTTAATTTAAACACTATTTATTAACAAATGATTGCCCTCTTTTGTCGAAAATTTAAGGTTTTTATTTAGATACTCGCTAATCATACAAAAATCAATATCTTCAAAAATTTATTACGTTTTCACTAGCTATAAACATGTAGACTATGTGATTTTTTTCCAGATTCAAATTTGCACCAGTTATACTGCGTGCCACTCAGCGCCTTAGATTCGATATATCTCGCGAGAATGACTCCAGTGTCACCAGTTTTAAATATTTTTGATAATAAATTTTTGTACTTTAAATATATGCCTAATAACTGTCTTAAATATTATTATCTTATTACCTCTTCTTCCATATAAAAAGAATTGTTAAAAAAACCCTTATTTTAAATTATTACAGTGGTGTTATTTATTAAGAATTTTAAGATTTTAAAAACTATACAGATTCATGTACTTTAGTCATTTTAAATACTCTAACCAGTTTAAGTATTTTAACTTTAAGTACTTTATCTTGTTAGACTTTTTAAATTCCTAACGGGTGTCGTAAAACTATGTATTATTCATTGCTATGGATTTTAAATTTTATTACTTTTAATTGGTATAAAGTTTTTCAATTGGATCTGTTCAATATGTACACATACATATATGCAACGATTATGTATGGTCCACATTGGTATTACATGCTTTGCTATGTTGGGTAATATCGTAGATGGAGAGACGGTTAAATGGAGATAGTTTCAAAGGATTTTATTTGTATTTTCAAAGTATTTCACTATTTTCAATGATGTATCATATGATAAAAAAAGTGTAGGATTTGGGAGTGTAAAACTAATTGTATGTTTTTAAAAGATGGCCGTGAAAGAAGTATATTAGAAAATTATGTTTAATGTGTTAACAAGTAAGCGTCGAAGGGTAACAATAATAAACACTACATGAACTGTTTGTTTAATATATTGCCCTTCTTGGTGGATACACTTATTGACCTTCCTCAAAACAGTGTTAGACACTCTTGCTAAGGTATTAATAATCTCTATTAATTGAGACCAAGGTATTACACATTCATCAAGAACCAATATATTTTCTGGTGTTTGAGGAGACCTGACCATAAAACGTTTCCGCTATTTGCAATAGCCTTTTCATTAAATGTACTATATCTTCCTACAGAATTTGCAAATGAGTGTCACCGTTAAAATTATAATTGAAAATGAAGAGCATAATTAGATGATCTAATGCAAAGTACTTAAATTCAATTACTTTTTAGGCTAAGTTTTCTTGATACCAGACAGACATTTGTGTTTCAACATTTTGCTGATACCATTTACAAAATCTAACTCGCCTTCCAAAATCAGTTTCATTCAATCTCTGAATAATAATCGATTTGTAGGGACAAAAGTAATTCTTATATATTTTTTCCATATTTACTCTGTTCTCGGTATTTCTAGAAATTTACATTTTTCTTGTAGAGGATGTAGGAATTTCGTTTATCCATGTTATTACATTATTGTTAAGCTCTTCGTTATTAATATTATATTTTTCACTATATTTGATTTAAGCTCTAACATAAACTACCACAAAAATTAAGGGATGTAATAAAATCCTAAATTTTTAGGTGATTTTTAAAGGGCTGCAACTTGCAGAAAAATAACCAAAGAGCAATTTTAAAAAGAAAATTAAATCTCCAAGTTTGTAGTTTTCAGATATTTAGTTCAAAAGAAAACCATCGGAAAGAATATTTGTTTGCCTTTCAAAAGATCCACGAACTTCGATAAATATGTTTTACTAATTTTATTATAAAAATTACTTACATAATTTTATACTCTTTAATTTGAGCGGTAATAAGCTTGTACGATTATTTTTTGATGAGTTATTGTTGTTCAAAGCAAAAAAGTCAGTTTTGATTTTTGTAATTAATTATTGGGGAAATATAATATAATATAATCGTATAGAAAATTCAAGTAGGGTTTTAAAAACTGCCATATAGTATTTATAAATTGTAGTTATTAGGTTTGGATAAAAAATTGCGTATTTAGAGATATTCTCTTAACATGGCATAACTTTGCAAACAATGAATAGACTAAAGATGTTGACTACATCTTTTCAACCTCAAAGTATCCCAAGGAAACCGTGAAACTTTCAAAGTGCTGTGGATTGTCTTCATTATATTCAGAATGATTGAATTTGTCGTTATTGCTAAAAATCAATTTAAAGATGAATTTTCCATTTCTTATTCATTTCTGAGATTAAAAATGATTTTTTTAGCAATAATCCATTCTTATCAAAAAATGTTAATTATTTTAAATGTTAATAAAAAAAATTAAAAATAAATTATTTCCCGAGTAATTATTTATCAGGTCAAAATTGACTATTTTCATTGAACGCCGATAACTCAGCGAAAAACCATCGTATAAGACTTTTAAAGCTCAAATCAAAGAGGATAAAATTACCTAAAAAGGTATTATGATGAAATGACAGAAATATAATTATTACAGTCCGTGGACTTTTTGAAAGGCAAACAAAAATTTGGAAAATTATGTTTCCAATGATTTTCTGGTAACTACTCAAAACTGCTGAAGGTTAAACACTTTGAACCCAAGATCTAGAAACTAGAAACTTGGAGGTTTAAGTTAATTATTTTCAAACTGTTCTATGCCTATTTTTTTCCAAGTTACAGTCCTTTGAAAATCACCTAGAAATTAAGGATTTTTTTTTAAATTCCCTAATTTTTGTGCCTAGTGTATTTACCTTCCCTTCGTTTGTAAATTTTCTCGGCATGAAATAAAGCTGAATACAGTAATAACTGGTAATAACTAAATACAATTTTAACAGGAAATAGAGAAACCGACGAAAACTCGTTATGCGTAAACAAATTTTGACAGCAACGATAATAATGTTCAATTGCTTTATACCTTTGTTGAGTCTGAAAGCTAATATAAAGGCAGTAAAATTAAGTGTAACCCATAATATTAAAATTTTCTGATCACCTGATACATGACCGAAAAGAGAATAAAATATACTTTATAAAGAGAAGAGAATAAAAATATATCGAATCGTAGGCAGACCTAAATTGGTGTCCAGATGAAAAACAAAAGTTAATGCTATTTTCTCAGAAACAAAGGTTTATAGATTTTGTTTGTTAATGCAGCTATAAACCTTTAAAATGCACCTTAAGAATATACTTCTAAAATGTCACTGCATCTCCAACTAAAGAGATATGAGGCATTGCTGAAAATGCATATTTGTTTTGTAATTATTTAAAAACGAAAATAGGTAAAATTTTACAATGACAGTGACATTGAAAAGACAAAACAAGTAAAATTCTTTAAAATGTTCTTTATTTAACCACCTCTATATCTTTGATAATACCCGAAATATCCATAAATTAGGCCACATCGTATACATTTATATTGTATACTATATTATATTACATTGTCTAGTATTCGCTTGAGTCAACATCATCGTATAAGTTCTATAACCTGTAATTTGTCAAATTTATTTACAATATTTTGTTTTAGTTGAACATACGTTAATCAATGTATTTCGTCTTAAGCGATGCTTGGATACAGGAAAACCATTTTCTGAAGCAATAAAGATGTATTTTGTAAAAATGAGCTACAGCGCCACGTTCGATGTTATAGAATATTCTATTTGGATGGGAATAGTTATTGAAGTATGTATGATACTGTATATAAAGAAGTAAATGCTGATATAAAATATTTAGAACGAATAAATCAGAACTTACCATGTAGCAAAATTAATACCGGATATTTTTAATTCAACTGCACTTTTCGTTGAAATCGTTAAAAAGGGCAAAATAGAATTATAAAACTATAAAAACTAACACATTTTCTATATTTTATTGTATTCTTGGTTTCCAAATTAAAGTAAAATACTTTCCAGCAGTGTAATGCGATGTGTAATTTAATTTTGTTTTTCAATTTTGTATCAAATAAGTAAAAATATATAGAAATTAGTAAAAATACCTAGTAAAAGTACCTATAGACTAATGACCGTAATATTGATGTGATACAAGAAGAAGGAAATAAAAATTACCTCAAATATTCACTTAAATGTATAATAAACACAGTGTAGGTCACATAATCTATTTATTAGCATATATTAAATATATACTGTACTGCAAAGAAATATTTATCAACGAGAATAGGTAGAGACTATGTAAAATAAATAATAATTTTCTAATGAAAGGTTACCACATGGTATAAATTCACATATATTTCTGACAATAAATTATAGTAATAATTTTACAATAAACAAATATGTTTATGATAAAGAAAAGCAGCCTAATTTAAGAATATATTGCTTAGATAGAACTTCCAGATATCTTTTTAGTAATATGCATTACTGTAGCTATTATAGGTAGTAGTAATCTGGCATATTTACGGTCAACATATTAAATTTAAGTAAATGTATCTTCTTATTAGAAATATAGTTTTTTTGTAATGAAAAAAATATAATTTGTCACTTAAAATAACGAGGTTAATGGTAACTTAACTGCCGCCTTAAGGGGCGATAAACAAGGAATACAAGTAAATATATCTTAAAAGATCCTGATATATTTATTGCAAAAAAATCACAGGATACCAATATATGGAGGGTATTTACATTCTAAGAGCGGATGTATACACTCGATGTTTTTATTGACATTTTCATTTTAATTAAAGTCGTACACTAAGGACAAGGAGAAGCCATTTATGCAACAACATTTTTCATTAATTCATACATGTCTATATGTTCTGATATACGGCAAGCAACATAGATCATAAACTTTATTTATGATTTGTAATTTGGTTTACACTTAAAATTTCAATGAAAGCCAAAAATCACATAAATATAGTCAGATTTAAAAATTGAAACTTTAATATATATATATATATATATATATATATATATATATATATATATATATATATATATATATATATATATATATATATATATATATATATATATATATATATGAGTTTAATTTTCTTAGTTAAAGTTAATGAAAATGTGGTGTATAAATCGACCACAAGCTTCTATAAATTAAGTTCATAAGGAAAATCCGATAAAACGATCAATATTATTAAATCGATAAGTTCATAAGGTCAATCTAATCAAATAATCAATTACTATCGCTAAATCTCAATAAATGATAAACCAACTGAATGCATATTTAGCTGTAAAGTCAAATCAAACAATAATAAAATATATAAATAATCGTAATAAAAACAGGGTATTCATTCCAGGTAGAATTGTCTAGGACTTGCCAAGTTGTAACATTTCCTTGAAACATTCGTGAATATTTCTATTTATTATAACAGAACCTAATAAAATAAAATATGATGTTTATATCGTAATAGTTTCATTTAAAATATATCCATTAAGTTAAATTACGTTTCTTTTTTAATATTTAGAATGACTAGTATAGAGGGTGTATTATTTAAAACCAAATACCCCGACAAACTTCTGAAATATATTTTTTATAGCAAAATACTGTAACAAGTCATTTTCTATTTCAATGGGGACATATTTTAACATAAAATCTGTCACTGTTACCTCCCTCTCCTCATTAAACAATTATCTCATTAGAATACCAAATTGACATTGGTTGCAACGATGACGACGGTGGTCAGCATTGTCTATGTTTAACCGAAATATTTGATAAAAACTGTTTCAGAAATGCATCTATTCCATACGAGCTTACAAGGAATAAAGAAACCGCAGGTTTTCAGAAATTTAATTAAAGAAGTAGTTACTTAATAAAATAATTAAGTTAAATTATTTATTAATCCATTGTTTACAATAAACACCACCAATTTTCAGGCAATAGTACAATAGCCGTTTGAACTCTGCACGAACTGCTTCATAAAAAACCAACTAGGTTTAGTGGCATAAACTGTTTTAGTTGTACAAATGTGTATATTTTTATCACCGGCGTATTTTGGCCTGTAGAATTATTATGATTAATTATAATATATTAATTTCTTATGATTAACCCAAAATAGTAAAATAACCATTCGTATATCAAATGCATTATCGTAACGTTTCAAAAAAGTATCGTTGTTGTCTTTGTACCGTGTACAGTTGATCATGTTGAGGTATATCGCTAGCGGTTTTCAGACGAATAAGGTCGAATGTAGTTGTGATTTAGATAATTTATGTCTGGTGCACGTGTGAATATAAAATTGCCTCTAGAGTAAGGTTGTTAGGCAGAGGTTAGTATTAGATTTTGTATTTTTATATTTCAAGAGAATAACAAATGCTATCGAATCATAGAAAAATCCAATATGATATCCACATGAAAAACAAAAGTTAGTGCCCTTTTATCAGAAAAAATATTGTGTTAATTATAATTAAAAATTAGTCTTTCTATTATATATTTTGTTATTTTTTATTTTTTAAAACAATAATTAAAGTTTATAAATTATAATTTGAAAGTAATCTCAAAATTTATAATCAATATTCATGACTGTTGCTGATTTTATCTCATTTAAGCGTTTTCCCTTATTCTAGCCTTGTTTGGCTGTCTTTGCATTTTATGACTTATATTTTTGGCATTTTGTGAAAATTATAAATAGACCTACGATGTAAACCTCCATGAATCCAAAATCCATGACGTGCGAGCACGTGAGATAAAATTAATTCAGTATCATGTAAATTGCAGATCTGCACCACGTCGCCGTGGCGGTTCAACGGAAAGAAATAAGTACTTTCGCTATGACATTTTTTTTCTATCACTTTTTGCTCTTATATTCTAAAGAAATACCCCGTTTCGAAGTCTTGCAATACCTAGGTATTTTTGAAACTAGTTTTTGTTATATCCTAAATTATTCCCAATGTCTTCAATATGGAAAGATAAACATAGATTATTAACGTAATTATAGTTATTTATAACCAAAACAAGAATCTACACCAGAGCGTAGTTCATATTAATTTTTAATACCTTTTAGATATTTAGAAAAATTGCTTGATCCCTCCCCCAAAATAAAAACTCTATATGTAACAATAATACGAATTTCTCAAAACATATTTATAAAAATTACAAAAAAAAAGAACAATAGTGTTGCAAAACTCCTTTCCCCGTTCCAGTAATCAACCCAAGATGTGATTTTTTACGTAATATGATAAATGTTTTCTTAGAAAATTGAAACAAAAATTATTGAGAAATTGTGTTTTAAAACACCGTTACATATTGGTTTCCGCTGGCCAGACGTCGGCTGCTATACCTATTTTATCAGAGAAATGTATCAGTTTACAATGGATTTCTGAGAAATAGATATAAAACATTTACGTGTCTTTTAGCAAAAACATATTTTTTAATTCATAATTGCCGTGTTGATTTTTGTTATAAGTGAATTGTTCGGCTATATCTATTATCTTATTGTGAATGTTTGTAAGTAAGGAACATAGTAGAAGGTATTCGAAACCAAGGAAGCTGTCACTTTCATACAATTCCATATTAATAAAAGAATTGTCAATATCCCTTATTAAAAGTAAAAACATTTTATAGGATTAAAATGAAACAATTAATAAAATGGAACACTAAATGAAATATTCAAGCAAATAACAATTCAACTTATTACGCAAAAATTAAAGAATTTTATGTAAACACCAAAATTAATTACTAACATTCACATTTATAATCCTTTTCATGAATTCGTCCTATTATAGATTGAAATTTCGTTATTTCACATTTATATAGTAAGAATATTATTTAGGGAATAGGGATTATTTATATCTTTGGTATTATTTAATGTTGCCCTATTTGTCCTTCGAGGGCATGAGGAAAACAACGCAAATAATAGCTTTCTATGTGATACTGCTATTTAGAAATATTGTCAACATCTAGAGACTAATATCAGTTAATCACAATATTTAGGAGTTCACGTATGCAACCATTAATATCCAGAGCAGAAATCAACTGTAGCGATATGTCTATGATATCTTTTGCAGATGGATATACATGTTTGCTCTCACTAACTTATATTATAATACTGGAAATGCTTTTTTTTTGAAGTGCAAGTAAATAATAATTAGTGATCTGAGTTATTTGTTGTAATAATAATCATAAAAGTCTAATAGAGTTTATGTCAAATAATTAGCATTAGTAAGATTTGTTAATGAGGCTGCTGAGTTATACAACTATAAGACGTAGAATTTGGGCTAATTGACAAAAAGTTATTTCTGCAATTTTATAAGTAACGTTGAGTATGTTAGTATGTATCTTAGATGTAGTTTCAATCAATATATTTTTCTAATATATAAGTTTATATGTCGAAATAATGTGTATTGTATGCAAAGAGTATATTCTAGAATTTTTAGTTCAGCAGTCTGCAGATGGCATTTATCTGGAATTACTCCGATGTGTTTATAATGTTGATTGGTTCTGCACTGAAGTCGAAATTAGAACAGATTACGAAAAGGATTAAGACTTTATGCAAAATAAAAGTAAGTTGTGTAGTATGTAGTTAACCAGTCAATAAAACGTACTATAACGTAATTAGATAAGAAACTTATTCTGTGATACTTTTGTTTCAATTGCAGACTAGACTGAAAGTTATGTTCAATTTCTGACGAAACGTATATTTGAATTTTGTGTCATTTTTACTACATTGAAAGAAATTTCCGTTAACCATAAGTAAAAGTCTATTAACCTCAAAAAAAAAAAATAACTGCTTTAAATAAGCTCCAAATAGGTCGCGATTTTATTAGTACTTTATGACACTTTAGTACTAAACTAAACATAAAAAAATTGTTGCTAATATTTTATTTGTTGTTACAAGTTGACGCCTCTCTCATAAATAATCAGTAAGCGATTTAAAAAAAATATATTTTATTCTTATAGTTAGTAGGTACCTACTTTTTTATTATGGTGTTCATATTTTCCACGCACTCATGAAAAAATTGCTGCAAAAAACTACTTTTTACTATACTGACTATAGCATGAAGATATATACTGACTGAGATGAGATATATACTGAGTATACTGACTATAGCATGAAGATACTATGTAATAAATATATAAATACACAATAATATCATTTATAATAAAAAATACAGTTAACAGCATTATTTATATTATCTCTGGATTTTAAACTTCCTCCACTTGCAGAAAATACGAGGATGGGGTGAAAATTTTCCGGCGTGAGCCAGAAATAGCGCTAGCAGGTCTAATTTTTGACTCGTGCTCTACAGCACTATCCCTGATTAATCTATATATAATAACTTTTAGGTCGATTTCTCTGTTAGTATATGTTTGACAGCCTATTGAATAAGACACCTCACTTGCTTACGTGAAGATGGAAAAATAGGAGGAGCGTGTGGTCATCAAATACTTCTATTTAAAAGGCTTAACGCTAGAGGCCTTGTATGATGATTTTTCGAGTTACCGTCGTTCAAAGCAGAAAAGTCAGTTTTGATTTTGGTAATTAATTACTCGGGAAATAATGATCGTACAGAAAATTAAAAGTAGGATTTTAAAAACTGCAAAATATTCTCTACACGTCGCAGTTTTTGATAAGAGAAAATTTTCGGTCCGAGAATGTTGATTCAAAAAGAGGTAAAAAGGGATATTCGCTCAACTGGGCATAACTTTGCAAGTAATGAATACACTAAGGATATTGATGTTTATTTTTAACCTCAAAATATCCCAAAAAACCTTGAAAATTTCAAAGCGCTGTGATTTTTATCATTGTTTTCGGAATGATTGAATTTGTCATTTTTACCAAAAACTAATTTAAGGATGAATGTTTAAATTTTTATCCATTTTATTGAGGTTGACAATGTTTTTAGAAATAACCTATATTTTCTTTTATCAAAAAATGTTAATTATTGTAAAAATAAGAAAAATGCAAAACTTGCAAGGCTTTCTTGCTTTGAACGACGATAAGTCAGCAAAAAATCATCATAGAAGGCATTTATTCACTCACATGAAAGAGGATAAAAGTGTGTTAAAACATATTTATAATGAAATCACTGACAAAATGTTATTGAAGTCCGTGGACGTTTTGAATTGCTATGAAAAATTTTTTCCCCGATGGTTTTTTTTTGATTACTCAAAAACTGCGGATTGCAAAGAATTTTGAACTCAAGATCTGAAACCTAGAAACTTGCAGCTCTAGTTTTATTTTAATTGCTCTGGGACTATTTTTCACCAAGTTACAGAGCCTTTAGAAAATCAACTAAAAGTTTAGGAGTTTTTATAAATATCCTAATTTTTGTGCCTAGTATACTATGTTAATAGACAAAACGTACAGAAATTACTATAGCTATTGTCGTTCTTCTATGTAATTCTTAATTATTTATTCTATTACACTATCTACTACAGGAAAAAATCTTACCTTGTACGAAAAACGGTGTCCAGCTCGTTCGGAACCTACCTGCAAAAAAACATATATTTTTACTTAATTCACAATTATTCATATATGTAATTACTTCATAGACAATATAATACAATTTATTGATGTACAAGCTATTGCTGTTATGTTCAACTAAACCACAGAATTTTTTTTCATGAATTTATTAACAAAGAAAGTCATTATATTTGTTCTCCATAAAATGTTATACGCAATATATTTATCGATATATACATGATTCCTAAGTTAAAAAATAGTAATCCCATTTAACTGATAATTTTTCTTCAAAAACTATTTTATATTTTATTTACGTACTTAAATGTTTAACTTACCTATTTAACTCCTTCCCTAATTCCAGTCGTCTAGACCAGTTTCCATCACAAACAAACCACAAAATATGTCCACAAAATTGTTTATGCACACCCACTATATATTTACACCGTATATATTTTCGATTTAATTAAAACACAATGTCAATCGAATTGAGCAAAGGAATATCACTACCGCACTTTACTCTCACCTTCACCACGTCTCATCTCTTAATGACTATTCAATAAAACGTCCGGTGAACCTTAACGTTAAGTTTTTTGCATATATAAAGTAATATGAGGTAATATATTTTTCATACTTTAAATAAAAAAGGGGTACCGGAAGATATTAAACTGTTATCGGTTGCCTAACTAAGCATTAGCGGGTAACTAAGTATTTTCAGAAACCGTTGGGGTTCCGAAAATTATAAAATGAAAAGTCTATAATCAGAATTATTGACTAGTTTTTGACGATAATAGTTAAATTTTGTAGAAAATTTTCTATAATTAACAATCTTTTCACGTCATAGCATCGTTAAAGTTTTATTTATGACAATCGCGTGGCAAAATTTGTCATAAGAATCCTTTGCGATGATAAAGAAACTTATTAGACCCTTTGATTCTTTTGATATTTATAGTTACTATTCATGAATATAATAATTATCTATAAAAGAACTAACGAGGATAAAATATCTTAGTGAAACATTTACGTGCATCTTATAATAGATCGCAACGACTCAGTGACTCTTTATTATATTCTAGTTTTCCCTCGAATGTGCATTAATACCCGTGTTTATAAAACTGAGACCGTGCGATCGCTATAATATTCGAACTGTTTCTTTCGAAATTTCCCCAAAAAGACATAAGATACAACATATGACATAAGACACAACAACTTCAGAGTAATAAACCTCAGAGAGATAGTAAAAGTAAAATATATGTGTTTATCCATGCCCTATAATTATTTTTTATTATAACCCGGATAATATTTCAGATTAAACAATAAACTGCAAAATATGGGATAAAATACTTGAATTTATGACGTTAAAATGTCATTCAACGATGAGCTTCTTTAAAATTATATGGATAGATATGAAAAATACAAGAAAAATATAGTTTATGTACAAGTACGTTATGTGACCAACTCTAGTCTAATCTGATATATTGCAACTTGCTTGTAATTTATACTCGCAACTATTGCTTTGTTGTTATTATATGTATATCACAACAAATGTTATAAAGAACGTATATGTGAGCTAAGATTATAATAAACTTTCATAGCCACAGGTATATTATAATATAGGGTGTCTCAATCGTAACTATATGAATTGAATTGTACGCCATGTATGCTCTATCAAAGATAGCGCGTCAACATTTAACGGCTGTCATCTACAATCTATACCAATAGACAATTTAAAAAAAAGATTTTGCAAAAATTTACATATAAGATCCATTATAAGACTACCCATGATGAATATTATGGATTTTAAATTAAAATGTTCCAATATTATAATAATAAAAGTAGTCAATCAATATACAACGAGTAATCAAATGGCAATAATAATGCGCCACCCCCTCGCTCATATCGAATCGGATAAAAAAAGTTACCATGTTGTTCGCAAGGCTCGATTTACTATATTGATTTTGTCAAAATTCCGAAATTCGAACGAAAAGCATTTCATACATCGACCTAAAAATTTCGTGACACACACGAAAACAGCCGTTCAGTAAAAATATACGAGTAAGCAAATTGCAATAATATGGCGCCGCCCCCTCGCTCACATCGAAGACACCTCCGGAGCATGCCTCTAGAGGCCTCGGATCAAAAAACAAAATTTACCACGTTGTTCGCAATGGTCGATTTACTATGTTGATTTTGTTAAAATGCCGAAATTTGAACGAAAAGCATTTCTTACATCGGCCTAAAAATTTCGTGACACACACGAAATCAGCTGTTTGGTAAATATAGATGATAATTTGGTCAATATTTTCTTAATCGACCAGTATAATTCAAAGGCAAAATATGTAAAACTTAAATGAGTCATAAGAAACAATTGTTGAGATAACACTCCATTCTCCAATTAACTGCAGCAAAGGAATTTCAATGATGTGCCCCCAAAGGATGAGGCCGAGCTTTGGTATTCCATACCTATTCTTACGAGAATGGTAGATAACCAAATCATGGACAGATATACCCATAGACTGGCTTAATTACCACAGAAAGTAATGTATCTTAATAGGGTTCTTAGTAGGGTGGGTATCCTAGTAGAGTTATGCTTAAAGGAACCCTGTGGTACTTTATTTCCTAATTCGAAGATATCAGAAAAAGTACTACCTATACATACCTGAATGCCACAAAGTCAAGAAGCTGTGAATGAAAATACAACGTTCACCTTTTTTATTCCTCACTGATGGATATTCCTGATGTTCCGTAAGATGTATCTCCACATTGTATCGAATGCCATTTGAAGATTAAAACTGACAGCAATGAAGTATTTCTTATAGCAAATGCATTTTGAATTGTTTTTTAACGATTAGTTTATAAATAATATATCTGTTTGCGGAATCCCATTTAGAAATTCGATAGAAAATTGTTACTCTCTAGTAGACACATTAAGAGCTTATGAATAATGTCAATCATAATATATTCTTACAAATGATTGACTTGTTTGAAAATAAAAACATATAAGTAAACGTGTAAAAGGATATAGATACAAAATAAAAGAAATTCATGTTGAATAAATAATTACTAAAAATACACTAGAAAAGTAAAGATGTACATCTATCAACAAATTTAGTTTTTAATGCCACAGATCTCGTTTTCAATACATCTTGATTATTTACTCATCACTAATTAATTTGCAACGACAAATTCAATATAAGTAAAATGTAACACTACTAGTAATTTATTTATTATTGTTTAATAATAAATAAATAATAAGTTTTTATACGTATATGCCAAAAAGATGTTTAAAAAATAGATAGATATAGATGTTTAAAAAAATAAAAAAAGATGTTTAAATAAAATTCAGTACTTCTACAATTAATAATATGAAAATATGTAACTTTGATCCAAAGAATATTATGTACTACTAAAGAATTGACAAAGGAGGTATTGCTACTATTTGGTGTAACACTTCAGATATCAGCATTCTTTGTCCAATACTCCTACGGCAGTTTACGATACACTATTCAAATATTTCTGGAACATAAAATTTACAAGATCTACTTATAAATGAGCCAATCTTAGGTGGCATCTAGACGATATCCTTCGAAAAGTTTTAAATCTGCACAACGATCATCGTAGGAGGTTAATCTATTGATAATATCTATAATGTTTAAACAAACATAAAAATATTTTTTAAGTATATTTTTTGATTGGAATATATTTGTGGTTTTAAAAAACATAAAAATAGTTTAGTTTATTTGCCTCAAGATATTTATTATTAAATTCTTTAATAGTTTAAACTATTTTAATAACATACATTTCTTAAATATCAGAAAAGTGATGAAGTAGCTGGAGGAGTATACTAATATTTCACCACACATTAGAATACTTAAATATGCCCCTTATCTTTTGCAACTACTACAGTTTTATGAATAAGTACATGACAAGAATATTTAAAAAGCAAACCAGCATAGTAATAGTCCGTCAATTAAATTAATAAAAATAGTTTTTGGCCTAGAGCTTCAGTTTTATTTAACCAAAGAACTGCATTTCCAATGAACTACACTGTTTATAATAATATATAAACTATGTTATAATTTTATTATATCGGGTGTCCAGGTAGGGTAGGGGGTATTTGTAGATTCAATAAAAAAAAAAATAGAAGTCAGAAAAAATAAATTTTTTTGTTAATTTTTAGACAAGGTTTTGGAAAATTAAGTACTAAAGATTATGTTCTCCAAATGTTGACCCTCACACTGCTGGCACTCCTCTAACCGTAAACGGAAATTAGCCACCATGCGTCTACACATCTCTCTGGAAACGGCGGCCATTTCGGTGCGAATGTTGTGCTTTAATTGCACTAAAGTTCGTGGTTTGTTTACATACACTTTCTCTTTAAGGTATCCCCATAAGAAATAATAAAGAGGTGTAAGATCGGGGCTTCTCGGAGGCCAGTTGATGGTGCCTCGACGAGAGATCACTTTTCCTGGAAAAAGTTCATTGACAACCGCAAGCGATTGGTTTGAGGTGTGGCAAGTGGCCCCATCTTATTGAAACCATGTTTCTACATTAAATCCTTCAAACTCCTGCAGTTGTGGAACCAAAAAGTTTCTTAACATATCGCAATACCGTTCACTGTTTACCGTAAGTGCTCGCCCTCGCCGGTCTTCAAAAAAATACAGCCCAATGATGCCTTCAGCAGACATGGCAGCCCACACAACAACTTTTGGACTATGTAGTGGTTGTTCATGTTTCTGTCTTGGATTTTCGTTGGCGCAGTAGCGCCAGTTCTGTTTATTTACGTGGCCATTTAAGTGAAAGTTCGCTTCATCACTAAACAGAATGTTTTCAAATGTTTTTCAACATTTTGAGAACATAATCTTTAGTACTTAATTTTCCAAAACCTTGTCTAAAAATTAGCAAAAAAATTTATTTTTTCTGATTTCTAGTTTTTTTTCTATTGAATCTACCTCCTACCCTTGAAAAGTTTATATCTATCGTCAGTTCGCTCGAAATTAAAATATCGTAGCTTTATTTGGTATACCCGGTATCAAAGTCATATGAATCAGCTTGAAAATATTCAGCGGCGTATCTTAAAGTATTTGTCATTCCGCATAGATAATTATTATCCAGTAAGGGGTTATGATCATACTCTGCTTCTACAAAGATTTGACATCCACTCATTGAACATTGGAAGGGTGCTTACTAGCCTCTCATTTTTATTTAAACTGTTTCATAATAGTATAGATGCACCCGCATTACTAAGCATGTTTAGTATACGCATACCTAAACTAGGCTCTGAAGAAGAAAGTATGTCTTACTGCCAGACTGCAAGAACTAACGTGCTGTTAAAATCGCCAGTATTCGTAATGTCACAACATTTTATTGTAAGATGACTTGAACAATTGTACTTATAACGAGTTACTATCTTTAGGGGAACAACAACTTCTTACTGTCCTGTAAGTTATATGTTAATATAGTATTCCATTATTTATTTATGTTAAAGTCATTTAGATTTACTTTTTTCTTAGTTATACATATATATTTTATTTATTTTTATAAACATATTTATATTTAGTTATTTTTTCTGTTGGACAATAAAGGCATTATAAAACAACATAATGTAACACACCCCATACCCCTGCCTTCATCTTTTATAGTTTATAGTTGTTTTTATCTTTTGATAAAAT
Organism: Rosalia funebris; assembly: GCA_037954035.1. Lineage (NCBI taxonomy): Eukaryota > Metazoa > Arthropoda > Insecta > Coleoptera > Cerambycidae > Rosalia > Rosalia funebris. The sequence goes on along the minus strand of JAZFAV010000010.1, from coordinate 3,028,697 downwards.
CCTAACTATATAAACATATATACCATTCTCAGCCGCTATCAATTGCTTAGATTTTGAGGTTTCGATGTGTCTTACGCAAAGATTCTACTATTATTATCTTGATATTTTGTATTGAATATTTTAAAACTCTAATTGCTATCCGAAAATTAATTTAAAACACCCTAATTATATTGACTGATTATTAAATGAAAATAAAAATAATTTAGGTAATATTTTTTAATGCAAATTACTTTAATAATGTTACGAAAAATTGAAAAATACCGCGTGATCTTATAGCCCGGGTACGAGACGTTTCAATAAGATTCTTAAAATTATTAATTATATATTAATTTGTGTTTTTATAATGTAATATTCCTTAAGTTATTTATTTTGAGAAATTCGCAAAATATCTTAATTTTGCCTACGACGTTTTAATAAATTATATAAAAATGCAAATTAATAAATGGTACATATAGTTTGTATAATGATTCTTTGCATGTGCGTCACCGGTAACAATCGTATAAATCAAACAACTGACATTTTTGAACAGTGTGGTGCCGAAAACACATTTTAGGATAACAGTTAGTACAATACAAATCCCTCAACCTATGACAGAGTAATGAAAAAGTTCCCCACAAAAAATTTCAATGGAAGTGATATTTCCATCAAAATAAATAAAATAAATTCTACAAAAATCAAAATAAATGAAACAAAGATGAAATAAATTTTACAGAAATATTGAGACGCCAATGAATCAAATTATACAATAAAGGTAAGCCGTGACTTCATAATTGTATTTTGTTCGGTAAATTATTAACTATCTATGCCGTACGTAGTTGATTGAATCATATGTCGCTAGAAATACGTGCTGGTAATTGTGGCATATTAGTAACAAGTGTGAGTGGCGTAACATGTGATTCGTGCGTCGTCACTAAATTGATACACGCGCAAAGATCCATTATATAAATTGTATATCTTGCCTAACTTTTCATATTTTAAGAATCTAGACACATCAGTTTTTTTAATAAACCCTCACTTTCAGGTAATGAACACACAAGTATGGAATTCAGTGAGAAGGGATTATTTACAACTTTCTGAATTATGCGAATTAAGTAACAACAGATTATCTTATTTAATAATTGTAAGTTACTCCACAAACCTTTACTTTGTACTGAAACAACTATTTAGTTGTTTGCGACCCTCGGAGAATTATTTGGAGAAAGTCTATCTGTTCATTTCCTTTGGATTGTTGCTGCTAAGACTGACTTGTACGTGCATATTTGGCAGTAACTTGCACGATGAATGGAAAAATATTTGTTTCGCTCTGCAGTCGATTCAGTCAGGGGCGTATAATATGGAGGTAAATGTTCATGCCTGAACGTTTTAACTAATTTATTATTCACTTTATATTATTTATCCAATATTCCAATCTTTAGTTATTGAACCAATTTTATATACATGTTCTTTTAATATACAATAAGCATGAAAATACTAGGTTGCGTTTTAAGTTTTTACAATCGACCAATAGATGTCGTTACTGAAATGTGACATCACTGTATTCATGAACCTTGACATTTGTTATTGCGAAGCCAGTGCCAGTGGCAACTTAGAAATTTACCGAGTAGTGTGTTGATAGTGAACGTTTAACAGAAGCAAGTTTGTGCAAAAATGGAAATCACCCATGAAGGTTTGCGTTGGATGATTTTTTAATTTAGAAAGGCCTTACTCATCAACAATGCATGGAATCGCTTCGTGCAACTTTTGGTAATGCATCATCATCAGAGAAGACTGTTTACAATTGGTTCGTCAGTGATGAATGTCGTGAGGGTCGACCAAAATCAACTTCAACTTTACATCCAGGGAAGTGATTAGCGGAGCACTAAGCAGATGCTACACCCCCAGAATAATCGCTGAATGGATAGACCATATGTTGGGAAACAGACAGCTTACTGCCAATAAAGGCAAGACTACCATCGAGGGCCAGGTCGACTCGGGATGTCCACAGGGAGGGGTATTGTCCCGCCTTCTGTGGTGCCTAGTAGTAGATGAGCTGCTTGAAAGGTTAAAGAACTACCAAGTAATTGGCTATGCCGATGACTTAGTAATAATAACGAAGGGTCCTTTCCTGGAGCCGATTCTCGATATAATGCAGGGAGCTTTAAATAAGGTTGGGAATTGGTGCAGAGAGAGGGGACTCTCGGTCAATCCCTCTAAAACTGAGGTGATGGTGTTCACCAAGAAATATAAGTGGAACAAAGCATGTTCGCTGAGACTTGGTGGCCAAGAACTAAGCTATAATAGCGAAGTGAAATACTTAGGAGTAATCCTGGACGGTAAACTGTCATGGGGAAAACATCTAAGTCACATATGTTCCAAGATCACAGCAACACTTTGGCAACTGAGAAGAGCCATTGGTAGTAGCAGGGGCTTGAAACCGGAAACCATGAAATGGATGTATGAGGCAATTCTCAAACCCAGACTGACGTATGCACTGGTCTGGTGGGAGAGAGCCTGTTTAAAGTCGGAAGCCAACCGACTTAACAAGTTAAGAGGATTGATTCTTAGAAGTATAACCGGAGCCCCAAGATCAACACCGATCGAGGCGATGGGGATACTGACGGGGATACCACCTCTTGATGTCATCCTGAAAGCGGAAGCCGCAAAGGCAATGCACAGGGTGGGAAACATGAATAGGAAGGTAAGGCACCTGAATAGACTCTCAAGAGAGCTAGCTGAGGAGGGACTCCTATGGATGCCCTCTGACAGTACGGGTGTCCACTTCCTGTTTGACAAGAAATATAAGATCACCCTCACCAGTAAGACCGACTGGATGGAGGGTCGAGCTGGATTGCCGCTCAATGGAGACATTTGGTACACGGATGGAGCCAAGAGTGGGAACAGAGCGGGTGCGGGGGTGTATAGGTGACGCGACGGGATAGGTAAAACCTTCCCCTTGGGTAAATACACTACCGCACTCCAAGCCGAGCTAGTTGGAATTACATACGGTGTTCTGGGGGGGACCAAAATCGGACCCAGGAGAAGGTATGTATCTGCTCGGATAGCAGGACGGCGTTGGCAGCCCTGAATTCAGCAACGACAAAGTCGAAGCTGGTCTATAATTGCTATGAAGCATTGAACCACTTGGCAGGGAAGGGACCGGTGGAACTCTTATGGATACCTGGGCATAATGGCATTAAAGGAAATCTAATTGCAGATGACCTTGCCAGACTAGGGACCAGGGAAAACCTCTGTGGACCAGAACCTGCAGTGGGAATAAGTCGGTATCTGATCAGAGACCGCATCAATGACTGGGCAAGAGACCAGCACAATAAAAGATGGAGAAGAGTAACGGGTTGTAGAATAACCAAACTCTTCATCGAATACTCAGAGATTGAGAAATTGGCCCAAGAATTAATTAAATTGAACAGGCACAAAGCCAGAACTCTGGTGGGAATCATAACGGGCCACCATAGTAGCCTGAATGCATATAAGCACAAGCTGAGGCTGACTGATAGCCCGGCCTGCAGATACTGTAAAGAAGACGAGGAAACCTCGATTCATCTTCTTTACACCTGCCCCGCACTGGAGGAGAAGAGGTATCTTATATTAGGGACCCCTGTTACCCTAGAGGAGGCGAGGCTTAAGACGGGGGACGTGCCTAAATTGCTCCTTTTATGGGATAGCATTTTTGGATAATGACCCGGATAAGAGGGGATCGCCAAGGGACTTCCCATGCGATCAGTGGCTGATGAGGCCCAAACCTATATAATATAATAATAATCTTTGTAGCGTACCTACAGTACAGACCACAGTAACGATTCCAAATACATTATTATTAACTATTGCATATATTTAAAGAGTACGGGTTAATTTAATTATTAATTAATAATGATAATAGTAATGAAGGAAATGTAAAACATTGACGTAAGCATAACTTCTCTTCTTTTTCAGAATTTTATATCGTTAGGTACTAACTGAAACAATATCCTCGTTTGTTTAATATAGTTTTTTATAATTATGTTTCTTATTATATAATAATGATTCTTAGTGATATAGCCTTTCTGTATACAGGGTGGCCCCACGAGGTTTTGGCAAGTCGATATCTTGAAATCTATTTGAATAATAATTCTGAAAATTGGCGATATTAAACAGCCATAAGCGTTGCCCATTTTTGGCATAAAAGGACTTTAATTCAACTGCACATTTCCTGTTACGTGGTCACGTGACATTAATTTCAAAATTCTAAATGAAACGCCCTGTATGTTATTACAATTTTGTTGTGGTCTGTCTAGTACCAATCCAATGATACCATATTTGTCAAGTTTTTGCGGCACTTCAGTAATGATAAACAGAAACAAAAAGTTGTCCTAGCAACAGAAAGACATCACTACTTGTCAAGAGCTGTCAATCAGTATTAGTAGATTTTATGTTTGTAAAAATAGTAATAAGATTATTATGCCTTATGTAGATTATTATGCCTTTACATTTTACTTACGAGAGTACGTTGATATGCTGCTGATCTATGGGGAATGTGGAAAAATAGCAGACATGTTAGAGATTTGTATAGTTATCGTTTTCTTGACCGAACAGCTCCAAGTAAAAATACTTTTGCGTACGTGGAAAAAACATTAAGACGTAGTTCTTTTCCTAGTGGAAAACGAAAAACTCCTCGAAGAAAGCCTATTCAAACAGAGGATACCATAATTAATATTCTGGCGTATCTTCAAGTAAATCCCCATATCTCAACGCGGTGTCTTCAGCAAAAATTAGGAGTAAGTAGAACTAAAATCCAGAGAGTAATAAAAATATCATAAACATCATCTTTTTAAAATACATTTAACGCAAGGTTTGACCCCTAAAGATCTTGAAAGAAGACTTAATTTTATTGATGAAATGTTAGTGAACGTTGTAGATGACCCGTTCTTTTTAAATAAAATATTGTGGAGTAATGAAAGTCGTTTTCACAACAACGGTACCGTTAATAGACACAATTGTCACTACCGATCTTTTCAGCCGACCAGTCGGCTGAAAATCCAAAATGAGTGCGAGAAACTAATTTCCAGACAACATGGGGCGTAAATGTTTGATGCGGTTTATTCAACGGTCGTTTAATTGGGCTATATTTCTATCAAGAAATGTTGAACGGCGAAAGACATTTAGATTTTCTACAGAATATGCTTCTTCATTTACTTGAAGGTATTCCCTTAAACGAAAAAAAGATGATGTGGTGTCAGCGGGATGGTGTACCTCCTCACTTTGCCCAGCAAGTTAGGACATATCATGATGCTACTTTCCCTCAAAGATGAATTGGGCGCAATGGTGTAATATCTTGGACGGCTCGACAGAAATGATTAGAGCAGCATGCTACACAAATGTTTTAAAAATATTTGAGTATTGCGTTAATGAAGGTGGACATCAATTTGAGCATCAACTGTAATGATTTTTATAATTATTGTATTTTGCTGTATAATTATTTATCTTCTTTAATAAAAGTTTTAAAAAATCAATCCATTCATTAAGCAGCTCAGATTATCACTGTTTTAAATAAACATGCTAATAAATATGGTATCGTTGGATTGGTATTAGACAGAGCATCACAAAATTGTAATAACACATAGGGTGCCTCATTTAAAATTTTGAAGTTGATGTCACGTGACCGGAAATAAGTAGGTAAAATATAGTCCTTTTATGCCAAAAATGGGCAACGCTTTCGACTCTTTAACATCACCAATTTTTTAAATTATTGTTCAAATAGGTTTTGAGATATCGACTGGTCAAAACTTCGTGGGCCACCCTGTACATTATTATAATTATATTTCGATTATTAATATTCCAAACAATTTATGTTAAGGGGTTGTATATTATCTTCGTTCACCTTGTCTTTTCTCGTATACTTGATTTCTAAACCATTTATTTGTATTCTTATATTGTATTATATTATAGGTCGAACGTTTTATTGAAAATGCAGTTACGTGTGAACTGGTTCTTACAGGGAAAAACTTTTTTAAAATTACGAGAAGCTTATTACTTAAGGTAAATATAAGATTAATAAATATTGATGTATTAACAGGCATTATATTTTTTAGATTGCTGGAACTATCGTCACCTATGAATTAGTAATCATTCAGTTCAGCATGGATACTTTAAGGAAGAAAATGGAATAAAATGTAAAAAGAGGTATATCGAGAATACTAAACTTATTGGCTATATTCATATAAAATTGTGTTTACACAAAGTGAGAATTATTTAAAAATGTAATTTTTAGAATTATGTAGATTGAATAGTGTAAAAACTGTATTTTTTAAATTAGAGTTTTCTAAACGATAATAATTTTTTTTTATTTAATTTACATATCATTTATAGTTCAACTAGTCGTAAACATTTTATACAAGAATAAACTATTTATAACATCGTTCATAGCTAGAGAATATGTAAAGCATTAATTAAAAAATTATATAGACGAGTAATATTATATAGTAAATAATAGTAAATATTATGAAATCTACGCATATGGTCATATTGAACACAATTTTCTACATTGATTATTGTATGACTACTTTAGTTAATCTAAAAAGTTCTTTCCAATCCATTTCTGTTATGTCTACCATTTTATGTATATGTCATACATAGTTTCGTCATGATTATTTTTTGTTAAGACTCCCCCATTTGAAACTAAAATAACATTAAAACTTTTTCAAAACAAAATAACAAAAGCATAGATTGTGTTCATACTAAAAACATAAAACTCCTTATTATTATATCGATAATACAAGTGCCAAACAACAAAACTATGCCATAATTTTGAAAATTATACAGATTCTGTAAATTTAATATTTTTAAGCTATATTCAATATATCCAAGTATATTTACAGATTAGGTTAAATGCTCATATATAAATGTGTCCAGAAGAAGTTCCTAGAAAATTTAGTTAATTAAAAAACCATGAGAAAAAAATTAGCAATTTTGAAGTAAATTTGATATGACAAAAATTAACAAAACATATTATTTAACAAAGTAAATTACAACTTAATAGATACTGACTATTAAGTTGTAGTTTCCTTCTCTGCTTCTCAGTAACATATTGACATGCCTGTGAATTGAAGCAATCAAAAGGTTGATAATTTATTGAGGAATATTGTTCCATTCCTGTACTGATACTTCCTCTATTGAGCTATTTTTTTTGGGTGGGTTCATGCGTTTGTGAATTGCTCTAGAAACAAAATCCCATATGTTCTCAATGGGACTCATATCTGGAAATTAGCTGACCAATCTAATCCGGTAATATCTCCCTGTTCAAGTACCTATTGAACCGTTCTTGAACGATGTGGCCTAGCATTATCGTCCATGAAGATGAAATTGTCACCTAATTCGTCACGTAAGGGATAAATAATGCGCCTGATAACATTTTCATTATAAACTTGACTTGCCATATTCTGATTTATGGAAATTAACGGCGCACAGCGATTGAACATTATGTCTCCCCAAAACGCTACTGTCCCACCATTGTAGGAAGCAACCTCACGGGTAACATTTAGTCCCTCTTGATGACCTGTTATCTCCAGGCCCTTTGCCTATTGTCATCACTCACCAGTCCAATTCTGGTTTCATCTGTGAATAAGACTCATCGTCACTGCTGCAAAAGCCATTACATTCCTGTGCTCACTGAAATCAGGAAACTCGATGTCGTGGAAGTAGAGTGGATACCCTTAAGGACCTTAAAGGACGTAAATTTGCATGATGGTGTCTTCTTCGAACTGTAGAGGTCGATATAACAAGGCGAAACTTACTTTTAAAGTGAGCCTTAAGCTGAAGCATTTCGGTATTTACGGGCATATTGAACCAAATACTGATCCTGCCGTTCATTTAACACTCGAGGCCAACCACTACGTGGTCTTATTTCCGCTGTCCCTAATTTTTGATACCTATCCACTACTCGCACAACAGAAAATCTAGGAACGACTAACATCTCGGATATCTGATGATTGGAATGTTCAGCATCATGCAAAGCAATAATTCTTGCCCTGTTAAATGTAGAAACCTTACGTTCTGGCATTATAACGAAAGAAAATTATCAAATTCGCTTTGCAATAAAACTGGCAAATAAAAAAAATTTTAACTAATCAACAATATTTATTTGATCTTGTTTGACAGCTAACTAACTCACCTTTGTTGCCTAGCCACGAAAACAAAATAAACATAGTTAAAATCTATAATATACGGGGGGGCTCCAAGACTTTTGACGGTGTGTGTACTCTGTCTAGTGTTCTTTTAGACAAATCCATACTTGTAAATATACATTTGATATTGAGTTTTATATTCTAAATAACCTTTTTCATTATTAGTAAAATAAAGCTGTATTTATCAAAATTCATTAGAAAGCTAGTGATGCCAACGATATGTTGTACAAATGCCCTAACACTTGCTTGAATGTGAGTGGTTGCAGTCAAGTGGTTGGGTCGATTACACTTTTCCAAATTCTCATAACAAGAGTCAGTCAGTAAAGAGTTTTATATTTTATAATAGCTAATTAAGTAACGTAAAGTAACACAAATTTGTCAGATTAATTATATTGGAGTTGAATTATTGTATTATGGTATTATACTGATTATTATATTGTGTATATTGGAGATAAGGAACCGATAAATTAAAATAATTATATACAATGTATGTAAATAGATACCCGTCGATTGGTCCTTGAAGTTTCTGTTACGTTTCTCTCTCTGTATATTCAATAGGCATGGACCAATCATACATTGGTCATGTAAACGGCACGACACTTGGCGAATGACGAGAAAATATATGAGTGATAGAATTGTTAGTTGAATATATAGTTTTTATTATATCATTATCCGTAGTTTGTTATTCACTCAATAAGGAAGATTATCTATTCGATATCTGCATACATGGTAAACTGAAAATCAATGTTATTAGTCGAAGTAAAAGGCTTCAATATCTCAACCAATCCCGATATGGTTCAACTAAGCTACCCCTAAGGGAAGTTGACCTTTGAAGAAAGTTACAATTTTCTTGGTTCTTAGGTTCTGGTTACTTCTGTAAATGAGACTAATATATTCTATCGACGAAATTATTTTGATTCCTTTATTTCAAGATATTAGTAATTAGAAATACAATACTTTCTATAAGCTAATTTTATATAATAGGACCGATGAGAAGTTCTTTTGTTGACGGTATACGTCAGGTCATTTTATATCCATTGATAGTCGTCTTTTTAACCTTCTATAGTTTTCCTGGAGAAGGAATGGTCGTAAGAGTGGACTGGGGTGTGTTTCGAATATATTATGGTGTTTATTGCTCCTGTCCTGGAGAGCATCACTGATGAATGAAGTGCCCAGGTCGTTGCGTAGTGTATTATTTCATTATACGCTACGCAACTACTGCATATTTGGGCTACTTGAAGGATATTAATACTCGACTTTCTGAAGCATCCCCAGTATCTATTACATATGTCCATATGTGTTTTACGACCTCCTTAAATACTACAACTCTGATTTCTAAAGAAAGATGCGATTTTCTGCGATGCTGAGATACGATTTCAGGGAGCATATCTGAGGTATATGGTAAATAGAGTACTGGTCCTAGTACACTACCCTGAGGGACTCCAGATCTTATTGGGATCACGTTCGAAACCTCGTCAGTAACTCTAGTTATGATTTGGCGGTCCATTAGATATGATTTCAATATTTCAAAGTAAGATGGCAGAAAAAGTTTAATTTTGTATAACATTTTGTTCTTCGTGCCAGACCTTATTGAGTGCGAGGAATATTGATGGATAGTAGTATTTGTTTTCTATAGATCTTTTTATTTCATGTACTGATCTGTGATACTGTTGGATGGTTGAGTGTGAATGATGGAAGGAAACCAAACTGGAGATCAGGTATGTTATCAAGTAGAGGTTTTCAATCCTGTAAAGTTTTGTGAATTCTGTGAATTGAGTTCGTTCTAGAAGTTCAGATTGACGATTTACAGAAGGCTAATTGGTTTACAGCTTAATCGGTTACGGAGTTTAGCGTTTTCCTAGATATAGGTACTAGGGTTATTACCGAAGTTTTAAATTGACTGGAGGCTCAGAATAGCATTAAATAGGTAGATTAACATTGATACAGATTTTTTCGGCAATTCCTTGAGCATTTCAAACAGAGCAAGTTATTTAGTCAAGCCCGGGAGACCTTTTAATTTTCAGGCGGAAAATTTCTTCCTTAATTTTTTAGGAGGTAATTTTTCCAATATTTTTCTAGGTTTAGTATTGTTAGCTAGGGAGTCTAAAATACCTTGATTTGGATCATCGTCATTGGGAGTGAAAACAACTGAGAAATGTTTAGCAAAAAGATTCGTTTTCTCCTTGTTTCTAATAAACATTTAGTGCCCATATATATATATACTATGTATATTGTGTTGCATGTATAATTATATATTTTGAATAAAATTATGCTTTAGATTATTATTTCACAGAAAAATTATTGATAGCGAGTTAACTTGTAAACAATATGAAATCAATAGTCTCCAAAATATAATACTTTATTTAACAAATAATGCGACGTCAGCGATACTATCATAAAGTATTAAATATAAATTTGTCTAGGCTTGTTTTTAGCTGAAACTGTACACTTAAAAATAAATATTTTCCATTTGCATTGCGTGTCATAAAGCTTTTAATGTAATACGAATATGTTTATTAATGTGAATGTATTTACAAACTTTCATGTTAATTGATGATTTTTCGGCAATTATTTTTATGTCCCGAATATACACAATGGTTAGTAACCACAATAAAAAAGAAACCTTTCTATAGTTAATCCAGTCATACAAACAAATCGAAGAAAATAGGAGATATTTGTAATAAGAGAAATTATTTCCAATATTTCATTATCACACAAAAATATATATTAACATTGAACTAGTAAGTTTAGTTACGTATATTTTTATATGTGAATTATTTCAAGTAACTATAAACATACTATTAGGTATATCAAATACAAATGCAAATGAAAAACTGCATATTTAATTTAGCTTTATTTTACTTTGTTATACTGTTATTGATTTCAATTCATTTGCATCTGAATTTGATATTATATAATAAAATGATGATTCTGATATTACCAAAGCGTGGTATACAGGATGTTCTGTAATTGTACCAGAAAAGTTGAAGGAACGATAAGAAAAAAACCGTCAAATGCTTCAAAGCTTAGTGCAGCGAGGTGAATTACGAAAACATGACAGATGAAGGTCATGTGTATTTTGTTAGACGAAATCAAAAATTTAGAGATCATAGCCATTGTAAGGGCTATGATCTTTTTGAACAACGCAAAATTTTACAATGTAAACATTTTTAAAGAAATTTAATATTTTAAAACTTAAAACTTTTAGAAACTAAAAAAAAATTAGAACTTCAGAATTTTTACTTGAATATAAGTAGCGATGATACTTTGAATCTCACTAGCATGCAGAAGTGTATAGTTATATAAGAATATATGCCATATTCAGAATGAAGGTTTGTTTATTGTAGTAAATATTCCCAATACTCTAGTAGGTAATTATTGAGATTTTGAGAGTATGAATTTTTATGATTACCAGACAAGAAACCGAAGAAATAAAATATTTAGAGCTTCACAGAAAATACTTCAGATTACGACCAAGAACATTCAATTTTACTACAAAGTCACTATTCACCATACGCAATAGCAAAGTCTCCAGTTCAATATTGATTTTAATAAAAAGAATAATTCAAAGCTATAAACATGACATATTCATTTTCATTTTATCGGTAAGTAAATTATTTAACGATCAGTTAGTTGTAAATATAACATTATGTTATTACAATTAATTCAGCAAATATATCAAATTATTTAATCATGCAATGTACTAGTAACAATGCTAAAGGATCGGACCACCCACGAGGTGCGTAGTAAGTAGCCTGGTTTTTATTCAGTCGCATTAAGACTTTTGCAGAGTGAATATCGAGTACTTGTATGTATGAATATACACAGAATTCGTTCTGGCCACACGTAAAGTGCATCATTTTCCCTCCGAATGCTGTCCCACTCCTTCTTCTACGCATAAACAGAGAATCTCATACGTTTTCCTATTCCTGACAATCTGTATGCGATAATATAGTAACTCACTGTCTGTTAAATAGGAAAGTACAGGAATTCCTTGCATCGAACGACCAAGATACCTCGCACAGTATGCAGTTCTCGTCCTTACTGTTCTTGAATGGGGTAATTAGACAGGAATCATTATTGTCTTTTACTACTCGTGAGCTTTTTCGTGAGTATCTGTACTCAATTGACTTTTTCGGCCTCTAGGACATTCGACGCATAGTTATTTTGCTATTTAGTAGGCAGATGACCATACTACTATTCATTTTATCGCTATTTGCCAAATAAAAAACTCTCTTATCTTGCCGATAAACGCAACAGTCTACCTGAGCCTAGCCGTAAAAACAAGCCACGGTATGAGATAAGAGCTGTTTGGGATTTTTTATTTGGTAAATGGTGATGAAATAAACTATACTATCGTATAGTAAATATTATAGATAAAGTAGTTGTTTAATATGTGCATATAATATATTGAATTATTCATTCCAAAAAGTTAAAAACGGTGGAATTAAACAAAGAGTTTGTGTGTGCTGTTTGATAAGTTTTTCAATTTCATCAGCTCAATTTCATTATCAATGATTTTGCGTATTTACTGCATAACTGAAATCCAAAATGTGTTGAAATATTCATGTGTCTGATAAGATAATCCTAACTTTCAAAAATATCGACGAAGTGACAGAAAACAATATGAATACAAATCTCAACAAAATGCATTTCTTCAAGTATTTTGGTATATTCTCCATAAATTATGCTGTTCATACGAAAAGAAATTTAAGAAGAAATCCGTCGTATATCTATAACATAACGTGATAAACGGGGGTTGTGGCAGAACCCGAGAAGTGCGTCTTTTCACTTTTTAGAATTGATGCTTTCGATTTAAACGAATTAGTGTACACTAATATAAATTATATAAAGTGTACACTATACAAATAATACACTATATGGTTAATACTAGAATATAAATATTAGTGCCGGTTCCATTTTTATAATGTTTTAAATATGTTTATTTTTCACAATATGCTGGAAACACATCATTACAATCTTATTAAATTTATATAGAATATCTGTTTTAATTTGAATGAACAAATTAAACTAATATAAAATATTAGTACAAACTAATAATAAATTTGCATGCTTCCTTAAGTTTAATCAAACTCTCTTGTGAAAAGTAATTTACGGTATATCATTATTATTTATTTTCCAATAATAATTTCAGAATAGATTGCCTCTGAAATGTTATAGCCAAAGACAAATAGTCGGAATGTCTGTCTTTTGAAAAGGCAAAAATTCGTTAAAAGTGCACATACTATTTACAATTTATTATAGTTATACATCGAATCTTTAGTTCTAATATTTTACAGTATTTTCAAGCATGTACTTCTAACACATTATCACTTATCGAGTTTATAATTTGCTCTTCTTTACAAAAATGTATTTGCAGAAGCTACATAAACTTAGGCGAAGTTTTGGTAGAAGACATACCATCCCTCTGCTGGGATGTAAAATCATAGGTCCCTTGTCCATTATATGTTAAAAACACTGCTACATGTAAACGAGCACGAAATAAATCTCTGCTCTACATCAAATGGGGTTTGACAAAAATTGCTAGGTTGGGGGCAGCTCGTTTCCTGGAACCCGTCAGTGGTAGTGAGAAATAGTGAAGATAGTGGCTTTGATAGTTTTAAAATAGACCTACGTTAAATAAGCGTATAAATAAATTATCTACTAATTGATTTTTTTATATAAATTTCTACATGGTGCTTATTATAAGTCTTCAAAAATGGTATTTCTGAAAAAAAGAAAAGTGGATGTAAGATATCAGGAAAATAAGCTATTGTTTATGTCAAAGATAAGTGAATGCACATTTCACAGAGCCACCAAATTTTCAATACAACTTGCCCAATATTTCAGCTATTTTCCAATAGATGTCGGAGGATCATCATCGGCTTTAAAATTCAAATGGTTACACTGGAGGGTATTGTACTCCTTGCTGACATTTCTACTTTCCATTGCAGAACTGATTGCACAAATATGTTATTATGTCAGTTTGTATCCACAACAAGATAAAATACTTTTTACCAGTAAGTTTTTAAGGCAGAAATAGGAATATACTTATTTATATCACTTTATTTTGTAGCGATATTGGCATTTCAATGTGGGGATTTGGTGAAATTTGTATTGTTCTTTAAATTAACCCTTGAATGGACACATTTTATAAAGGAGTGGCATAAAATTGAAGTTAGAATGAAAACTTATCTGTTGCATTCAAATTTGCGCATACAATTAAATACTATTACGATGATCATTATGATAATAGCTGGAGGTAAGCCATATTTATAATGGAATGGGCTCGAGAAGTACAGTAAACTTTAAATACTGTGATATTTACTTCAAGACTAAAAATATTTACATTTACTTTGGCTGACCAATTATTATTTAACAATTTAAATAATAATTGATCAGTCAAAGTAAATTTCATAATGGTATGGTATTTATTTTAATATATGAAAATCAAAGAGGTGGTACTAACATAATAAGAATACCTGATACTTGCCTACACGCTTGCAGTAAATCATGAACATTATGATTTTAAATATATGAATACCACTTATTGATTTTATGCATTATATTATCAGTATTTAATGCACCATATTATCTATTTCTTGTTTTAGTGGAACATGGTCTAGTGAATGCCAAAAGACTGATAAAGTGTTTTATAATAGCAAAAGAATCGACCACATATGAAATCTTTAAATTATATTTTATAGAAAGCTATGGTCATATATTTAAATTTTTAGAATATTCTGTTTGGAAAGGAATTATCGCACAAGTAAGTATAATAACCTACTGTCTTCGAACTACGAACACATGTTTGTTTTTATTTAAATGTTATAAATAACAGTTTATTGAATAGTGAAATTTGTGTAATTTATAAAAACTATGTACTTAAAAATGTGAATACTTTTTGGTGCTTTCTAGTAGATCATTCTTAATGACAATTTTCATATAATATTTGTACATATGTAGATATGATGGAGGATCTGACATTATATATTTATTTTATTATACACTTCTTATTTATATTTTTAGTGAAAAGTTTTAAATATTTACAATATTAAAAAAAACTAAAATTATTTAAAATCTTTTAGTAATAGATATACAAAATTATATTTTTGATTAATCAAATTGTTCGGTACATCCATTATTTCCTAGAATGTATTGTGTGTTAAAGTAATGGCCAAAATGTATTTGGCGAACATATTTTGAAACAATTTAATTAGGATAGGATTAGTTATTGATAGAATAAGTTAGTAAGAGATGGGCAAGATAAATATATATAATTATAGCTAAAACAATTTTATGGTATAAAGTTAAAGTTTCAAAATAATTCATATTTTAATTTCCAGATTACATGCAATATATCTCTAAGACAAAAAGACAATATGAAATTGTTATGACTAATAAGACAACGATATAATTTTTGTAGAGGATTCCTATGAATGTTCTATATAAATTTTTGATTAATAATAAGTTAACAGTTATGATCTGAAATAATAACTAATTATGTTCATAAGATCGTTAGACTTGAATAGCTTCAGTTGTCTTTGTTCATCGGCGTTAACAAATAGTCTCTGAGTTGGTACATGTTTGGATATATTATCACTATTAAACTGTCTTTAAATTTATCACTAAAGCGTTTGACTTACTCTTTAATGGATGGTATACAGAGGTCACTGTACAATACAAGATTGAGTATATAGAAGGGAGCGTCGATATTATGTTGTAATACTTTGTTTTGAAATCATTCTAGGATTTCGAAGTGGAGTGCATCTACACCCCAAAAGTGAATACCACAGGTGCATACTGGTTTCAGTATGAAATATTATTTTTTCAAGTGGACTTTCAACACTCATAATTATTTTATACATTTGTCGGAACATTTTGGAATACTTCAATCCGGGTTGTTCTTTGGCGAAAGCAAGTATTTGGGCTAAGCGAGTCCCCGGTCAAGTACATACCAAGATATTTTACGTCATCGGCTTGAGGTAGTTGATGAGCATTCAGTGTGATTGCAGTGAACATGTTTCTCTTTTCACAATAGATGTGCCATGCATATATTTTGTTTCCTTCACTTTCATTCTCTAGTAATTCTTTAATTTCTGAAGCTACTCCTGAACACTATTCAAATGTGTTTCAGAAGTAATTTCTAGATTTTTCGAAGATCCTGGTAAACAGTAAAAAGTGTAAGTAAGTAGGCTCATCAGTCTAAAAAATGATGGTGAGTTAAATTTTTTGCCAGTTTTATATGTGTATAGTATTCGTTAGATCCTTTACCTATATTTGTTGCAACAGTTTACCGCTCATCAAATAATATCTAGAGGTCTTTAAAGAAGTTCAGAAGAGTATTAAAGAAGTCCAGTATACTTATTTCTTTATCTGGGGTTTTTGGTGTTGGGCAAGGTCGAAAAATATTCTTTAAGTGAATTGAAAATAATGCTGCTTCCTTTGTTGGTTCATGCCCAATTGCCACTTTCATTCTTAATGGATGGAGTTTGATGTTGGAGTCTTTTAAATTTTCTAGTGACTTTGCATATCGTGTTATAACTAGCATCAGTGGGAGATATATTTCTGAGACATTCTTGAGTTCGCTGGTCTTTCAGTTCTATAAGTATTCCATAACTTATTTATAAGCACTGTTCAGTTTTCTTTTAGTTTCCGTAGATATCGTCATCTGTATTCTTTCCAAAATTTTTCCTTTATTATTATGGGACATACTTCTCTTCCTTTATTATTAAATAAGTCATCTGTAGTTTGACATTGAATCCTTTAGCGACATAAAAATCTATGGTGTTGGAAATATTATCTGGGTCTAAACTAATAAGTTGGCTCATCTGTAGAAAGTTGATATATAGGGTGTCTCAGTTGGAACATCAAATTCAGATAATAACAAATGTAGAATCATATAAGCTTCTGTTAATCTTATATTGTTTTCTAAAGTATTTATACTCGTACTTATACTAAAGCACTTTTTTATTCGCATTGAATAATGTCTACAGTTATAAATTAATTAGGGAGATTAATATAATAAGGAGAATGAGTAAGAGTATACTGAATGTGGTGTAGCTATCAATATTAACATTTTATCAGTCACTGAACACACTTGCTTTCTTCTTTTACTGTTGTGACGACTGGTAAGATGGGACGAATAGAACCTACTAGACTAGAATAATGCCGTTCCTGTTAACGGATATTTTTATTTCAGTTTTTAAATCTTCAAAGAACATTCAACTGGAACTATGGGGATGTTTTTATTATGATCATTGGATGGTCCTTTACGTTTAGATTAAGACAAATTAGTAACCGGCTTACAGTACTATCCCGTATACAAGTAAGTAAGAATCATGAATAAGCGATGAAATTTATCTTATATATCAATTCAATATATTTTTAATATATCAAGGTATATCAATTTATCAACGTAACACATTTCTATGAATGCGTGAGAAGAAAATGCTTGAATTAACTGTATTATTATTCAATGAGAATATAGTGTGCGTTTAAAATTCCACCCATTTTTTTAGTTAAAAAATAGTGCTACAATAATTGGGGATAGCATTACGGCACCAAATCATTTTTAAATGGCAACACGAGGAAGCTACTTCAAATACCTATTCAAATGTTGTTTTTCTGATAACATCTATATTTTAGTTTTTGAAAAAATCGATTAAATTTAATAGTGGCATACCATTACATTTTTCAAGCTGTGCGTCCCTATAAAAGCTAAGTGTCAAGTATTTTCTGACAGAAATCACGTAAAAGATAACTGAGACGATGTCCGAATGTTATTTTGTGTTTACAGTGAAGACAAATTCTATGTTAATGGAAGACAATAAATTTAATTCACAAATAAACTTTAAAAATGATAAAAGTAAAAAATTCAAATGTGTTAATATATATTTTTCAGTAATTCTCTCTAAGAGTACACCTTAGATTTTATGTAGCTCCATAAAAGTAAATCTGAGGGCGTTAGCTCTTTACACTGAGCCACTCGATTGTATAAAGCGTCCAATCCACTTACTGGGATACTTTTTATTGAAATAAACTCTTATTGTGCAATCATCATGGGGATGAGCACTATTCTGCTGAAAGGTATTTTGAGATTTCAAAATTCATTAACATTTTCCATTAAATTTATAAATCTAGAGGAAAATACATTATTTTTGAATATTCAGGTTCGGGGGTTACTTTCTTTGATAAAATAAAATATGTGTAATTTCATAAAATTATCTACAATAGGTATAACAATTCTGAAATGCCTGGATGTCCAGTTCGGACGTCCTTTGATCCTAAAAGGACTCATTTCTGCATTATCTTTGACAACAATATGACTATTTATTAACTAAACCATCATTTTGACATTTTAGTGTATGTATATCAGTTTTCCGCATTTTAGGTATTCCAATTCCAAAGTCACTAAGTTAAAGGTGTTGGAAGGGACTTGGATACAGGGTGGGGGAAGACCCACACTGTATTTTGGTCGTATAGGTTTAAGTGGATTAATATTCAGCTTCCTTGGTGTTTAATTAAGACAATTTAACGAATCACAAAGCTAACAACAATTTTAAAAGTTTACTTTTTTAATAAATATTTTATATATGACTATTTACATTCTAATGTCCTTATTAATTTGGTCATTTAGTTTTAATTAAACTTAAAAAAATAGTTTAGAAAAATAAGAAAATCGATTTAATGCATAATAAGAAACCGAAAATAATAGATGTTACGTGTATAAGTTGTTACAGGACAATGTTACTTAGCATCTTTAATAATTATAACTCTGTCTCATATTGGATTGGAACATATTCTTGTAAAAATAGTTTAATAAAATATAAAAATAATCATTTTAATGATTTTAATAAAATCATTTTACCGATTTATACTATAACTTTATTATATTTTGTCAAAAATAATCACTAACTCCATGTATGTTCAGATTATCGGATATTTGACAAATTCACTTTCACAGAAACAAAATGCTTTCAAGAGTTACTGACGACATAATTATCATTTAATTAAATAATTAAGTCGTCATAATCTAATATAATTATAAGAAATAATGATAATGTTAAACCATATTGCTTTATGTTGTTTGTTTATTTTAAAATATCCGATACCGTCATAATTTTATTGCTAAAATCTTACTAAAATATGTACTGCTCTTTATGATATATTTAAGTAATTGTAGATAAGAGTAATATTTGTCAATTGTCAAATATACTTGACAATACTTCTATAACTGCACCTAAGGTATGCGCATTTGACATTCTACAGATGTGAGTCTTTGAGCTAGCGTTATTTTTAATATAAACTACATATTTCGTTACTATTTAAACTTGGCTCCCATTAAAATAGTATGTATGTTTGTTAGTATATATGCGCTACCATTAAAATATTGTCAAGGGTTCTTTATGTGAGTGAATTTTATATAGATTTACGGCATATTAGACATATAAATTTAAGTGGTCATATCGTCAAATATTCTAGTTGCTTTAAAGTTAACGCTGTGAAATATGCTTTTATGGTTTTTGAAATAACTATGTATATGATAAGAACAATTGTTTCTTAAATGTTAATATATAATGTTTGTTGATCTAATTTAACAGTGTAATACAAAACAGTTATATAGTACATTAAAAATGTTTATTTATGCTGACGATTTGTTAAGATTAACTTATAATTTTTTTTAGGTGAACGACATCAAAACCTTTAGAAATATTAGAGGAGATTATGTGAAACTCACATATCTATGTGAACTGATTAATAAGAGGATAGGGTTTATAATAATTTTATGTTTTTCTTTAAATATGTATTTTATTTTGATTCAGTTATTTTATAGTTTAGGTAAATTTGATACTGTAGTGGAAAAAGTTTATTTCTATTTATCCCTATGTTTATTAGTAATACGTATTATCTGCATATGTATTTTTGGAGGTGAAGTATTTGAAGAATGGAAAAGACTTGGAGCAATCCTTTTCTCGGTGAACTCAGCTGCTTATAATATAGAGGTAAAATACTTTTTTATTCATTGTAACTTACTTATAGAAAATGTACTGTAACGAATAATCAGTATACAAAAATAATTCCATCATAACTAAATTTTGTTTAAACCTAATCTAATGCCTTTTACAATTTACGATGGTCACACATGAAATGTGTTAAAAGTGTAAGTACTATTCATTTCATCGCTATTTGCCAAATAAAAAACTCTCTTATCTTGCCGATAAACTGAACAGTCTACCTGAGCCTAGCCATAAAAATAAGCTACGGTATGAGATAAAAGCAGTTTGGGATTTTTTATTTGGCAAATAGATGGATGATTTGGATGAAATAAACTATACTTATGTCTTCGTGTACAATACGAATAAGTGGCCTATCGTATTTTTCAATAATGTGGCAGTAACGATATCACTTGTACTGAAGACCGAAGTAGTGGACGCGGCGCAATAGTATATGTTTGGGTTCTAGCCCAACTGGGAGTTTGATATCTCTCGTACAGATGAATTAATCCTTCATCTGTAGGTGTAACCTTTATCTCTGAATTATTTTAACTAAAAACACAATTCTGGAAATTTCTTATAACACTTAGTTTCCAAAAATCACATTCCTAAGATGACCACCATCTTCCTCTATACATTGCTGCAATCTGCTTCAGATATTGAACATAATGCGTCTGAGCAAATCTCCGTTTATCGAATTTATCTCTTCACGAATGCTTTCTTTGAGTTCCAGAAGTATCTGGCGACGGGTAGAGTACACTTTGGAATCCCCCACGGTTTTCCTGAACCGTCAAGTCCGATAATCTTGCGGGGCATGCAAATTTTCCAAACCTTGAAATTAGGCGATTCGGGAACATACGCTGTAAAACAGCAATGGACCGTCTAGCTGTATGCGCTGTAGCGCCGTCCTGTTGGAACCATACTTCATCCTGGTCCATTCTTTGAAGTTCCACAGCTACAAATGTTTCCAACATCTCAACGTACCGAAGTGAATTAACTGTAACGGTGTAGCCGTTTTATTAAAAAAATATGGCCTGATAACACCAAATCTGCACACTCCACACCGCACCGTTACCTTTTGGTCATATAGTGGATGTTCATGCATTTCTCTTGAGTTGTGTTCTACCCAGTAGCGAAAGTTCTGCTTATTCACGTGAGATGGAAGTGAAAAGATGGAAGAAATCCTGCATTGTTGTTCAATGTTTCAAGAACATCAAGTTTATCAACAGGGTTCAGCTTCTGGACTATCTGTACTTTATACGGATGAAATTTCAAATCCAGATTTAAAATTCATCGCATACTTCGCTCTGAAATTCGCAGTGCGATCGATTGCCGAATTGCAGAACGTTGTGGACTTCGTTCAACGGCTACCCTGGTTCTTTCAATATTACCTTGTGTACGAACTGTACGTGTATCTCTGACAAATATTGAGTTTACACTGCCCCTTTCATTGATTTCACCCATCTCAAAATTGCATTTCTTGTTGGCATTTCAGCGCGCATTGGCAAATTAAACTCACGACGAAAGCGCCTCTGGGTTTGCACGATGGACTGGGTCAGGATAAATGATTTAACAACACAGACCCGTTGATTAAATGGCAAATTTGCCATTGTAACACAAAAGCTTTCCATAGTAAAATACAATTTTATCACTATTTACCGTTTGTCCAATAAACAGTATTTCTACAGTAACCTATTCAAAACTATTCAATCCTGTTGCCGGATTTATATGAGAGGTTTCTCATATAATCTACTTATAATATAAAACAATATTTTTCAGGTCCAAAGATTTATAGATCACGTTGTTACATATGAAGTGGTACTAACAGGAAACAACTTTTTTCGTATTTCTAGAAGTCTTTTACTTAAGGTATATTTTAAAGACTTACGCAAAAATATGAAATTATGTAATATATATATTTATTTACAGATTGCTAGTTCCATCGTTACTTACGAACTAGTTTTGATTCAGTTTAGTTCATTGGTATTAATATCTGAGTGTACAAACAACATGTAGGTTAACAATGTTGGAATACTTCCTAAAATTTGTCTATACTATATTTACTTTTTAGAGAGCAAAATATAACAACGACTACCGACGATTAATTCCCACACAGCAACATTCCTGTATGAAAGATGAGATTATCTCACCTGTAACATGTGTTATTTACTTTAACGACGTTAAACCAAATCTACATTTGTATAGCACATATGTTTCTGTTAAAATGACACAAACCACTAAATGAGCGAGTATGACGACGATTCTTCCTTGAACAGTTACTTCACTAGGTGGTTAGCATCTTCAAGGGTTAACTGATGCGCATCGTTAACGTAACATCGTTCCCTCTTGCTACATCTTTTCAGTGGAGCTTATATAGTATCTTTAACGAAAATGTTCTACAACTCTTCGCTTCTTGAATAATGAATGTAGGAAACGGAATACGACTATTTATATCCTCATCACATATTATCGAATATAAAATAATAGTAACCAATAAGACTTCATCCGAGTTTACTATTACTATAGAATGCTATAGAAATGGCTATTTGCCATTATTTGATAACTCTAGATCACTATAACATCTACATGTATTATACATACATCTAATTCTCTAATTAGCTATTGATAAATGTTAATAAAGGCTATTGAACAGGTGGATCCTAATTATATTTCATAAAATAAAGTACTAGTCATATTAATAATACTTATTTATGTTCCCTGCTTCATCCCATTACTTTTAATACAAGTTCAATTTAAAAATGTTTTAAAATTTATTAACATGTAATAAAATGTAATATATAAACTGTAGTATTAAATATTTATATTTAATACTACAATTATTATTAAATTTGGATATTGTGGGTATCCACCCCTTGATAACCACTTAAGCTATTTTCCAGGAAACGTGGAAGAGGAAGAATAATGATGAATAATTTCATAATGTTACAAATGCAAATTACACTTTTCGAGCATTACGTTTCCATCTTCATCGGTTTGGATTTTTAGTCAAATTGATAAATGGATGTATTTTATTTTCTAAATATGTAGTATTAAATATAATTTGGGCATATTCCTACGGGGATTTTTATTATTCTAAACTACTATTCTGTTTTACTGGAATCAAATTTCTGTTGGAATACACATGAGCTCAATAATATATACTAAATAGATGGTTGCCTAACTAATAGATCTGTATGCAAATTTATATAAGAATGAAATAGAAATTTATATCACACAAGTATAAATTTATTTTACAAAGAGTAACCAATATATATTTGTCTTATTTCTTTATGTAGAATTGTTTTGTATTATCTCGAAGTGGGGAAACATAGTAATGAGAACAATAATGTACATATATTCAATTAAGTAATATATAGTTTTGTGATATAATTTTGTATAACAAATGAATACACTTATAATAGGAAAATAATTAAATTTGATAAATTTCATAATAAATATTTCTTTTTATACATTTGACACATTTTAAAGGCCAATAAACATTATTTTCTAGAAATTAAATTATTTTGAACGTAAAATATTGCTTTATTATTTATGGAATTCCACAAATCTTGCAGGTAATATATATTGTATTTGACATCTTATATGTGTTTATATAATGCGAATTCAGTTAATATTCCTATTATTCCTAAATGTATATTGATTGTTTGTTTAAAATAGTTATTTTATGAATTTTGGATCTAGTTGCTAATAATAAATAATCTACAACTACATAATGTATGTATCCGATTAAATAAATTTGCCTGAATTCTTGATTACTACAAAATGAGGCTTTATTAAAATTGCATTAGTTATTCATCTACGGAACACATATACAGTATTCTTATGTAAAAAAGTGCCATTGACAATGATTTTTGATTTGAAATAGACATGATTTAAAAAAACAAGTGCATTTAGTTTTTCAGAATTTTAAAACCACTGTGAGGTAAATTTTATGTTCCATCCCTTCATCCTTAGTCACTTTAATAATTAAAATATTAATAAATACATATAATACACTCATGTAGGCAGAAAATCATTATTTTATTATATGTTCCACGAGGTCCATTGTTCGCTAAACAATAATGCAGGCTTCTTTACTGTACTTTTGTAACTGTTTCTTTGCTTATAACTTTTTTGCTGAAAAATTAAATATGACAAAGTTTAGCATCCTCGAAAACAGTAAAATATTTTTTAATTTTTGCTTCATTTTCATTTCTAAATTTGCGTCCCTCAATAGTGGCTTATAGTCAGGAGTTCTAACACAGATCGTTAATGTCTTCTGGCTGACTACCTCTATTGAATAAAATCAAGTAATCAAGTATTATTAAATTTCGATATTTTGGTATCCACCCCTTGATAACCATTTAATCTATTTTCCAGGAAACGTGGAACAGGAAGAATAATGATGAATAATTTCATAATGTTGCAAACGCAAATTACACTTTTCGAGCATTACGTTTCCATCTTCATCGGTTTGGATTTTCAGTCTAAGTGATAAATGGATGTATTTTACTTTCTAAAACAAATTTTCTACAGAAACTGTTCGTTCCGAAACACATGAGAATTTTCATTGGTCCAGCAGCTGTTTTTATTATTTTTCAGGAATTTTTTCATAAAATGCTATCATGTCATAATACTTTTATTCAACTTATTGAAGAATTTGTGGTTTTCGCGTAAAAAGTTACTTAGAATGAACACATTACTTATATATAGAACCAACAGATATGTACAATAAGTTAATTTAACCAAGAAATTGTATTTGTATTGCTTCGTCTAAAACCGTTGACTTTAGTTTTTTATATTGTCAACCGAACTAGCATTTTGAAATTTACTATTTAAAGAAATTACATTCTACTAGTTTATATTTTTGCCTGGACATCTTTCATCAAAAACTCGAGTTGTTCTCTAACATATTAATTATGTAGGTAATTGTTTAATCTTCTCTGTTCTATTTCACAGCGAACATTAAAGCATTGGTACAAGAATCCGTAAAATCGCGTTTAGAACGTAACCCTATGTTTAAATGCATAATACTGAATTGAAACGTCCCAGACTCGGTCTATAAGATCACGTGGCATTTTAATTTTTCGTAACATTATTAAACTAATTTGGCATATAAAATCTTACCTAAATTATTTTCATTTCATTAGTTGGAATTATAAAATTTTTTCTAAATTATTTTCATTTGATTTATTGATTAGCAAGAAGATTTAGGCATGTTTTAAGTTAAATTTCAGAGAGAAATTAGAGTTTTATAATATTCAATACAATATATACAGATTATAAAAGCAGAATATTTGCGTTAAAATGCATATAGGCTTCAAACTTTAGGCCCTTAATGGATGTTGAGGCAAAGGATACAGGTAGTCCGAGAAACGATTATCGCCCTTATGCGTTAAGATTTTTTATGGGAACCGAGTCCAGAGAACGGAACTAGATGTTTACGAAACTAAAAACAGTACCAACTTAAGGAAATCGAATACAATGGAACGCAGTGTGCTAGTTGTTTGTGTCATATCGGGGGTTTCGAGAACCTGCGTTCTAGCTCATATAGAGACAGGATTTTGTTTAAATAAGCTGAGCTTCGTAGCAAGAGGCAGTTGTTAATCAACTCAAGAAGAGGCCGCTGAAAGTAATCTGGGAAGAGGACGCCGAAGAAGACCAGTAGAACCGAATACTGGAAGCCGGGAAGATTCGAAGACTTTCAACCCAAGAAGAGGCCGCTGGAAGTAATACGGGAAGAGGACTCCGAAGAAAACCAGAAGAACCAGAAGTAGGCTGGGAGCTGGGAAGATTCGAGTAACCGAAGTTCCGGAGCCAGGAAGACCGTAGATCCGAAGACAGAAAAGTCCAAGAGACCCGCAAAGTAATAGCCCGAAATTCACATTTCATGTCTACTACCTCGCCGCCTCGGGACTGTCCCGTCGCTCGAACCACGCTGTTCCCTAGGAAATTACGAGAGCGGATTTTCGTAGACTCCAGACGACAATATAGTCATCCGTACGTCATCCAGGGTCCTCCGTTATGGACATCAATAAAAGTAGGGGTTGCGAACCTAGGGGAGAAATCTCCGACGCCGCGCCCCTCGTATCTGCTCCTTGTTAGGTGAGGGTTATTTAATCAGTCGTATTTTCGGTAATTACCAAATTATCGCGAACACGCATTATCGGTAAAAGGGGGATTTATTTAATTAATGATTCTATATCTGCGTCACTGTGGTACACCATTTCACTGTGGTACTCAATTAGAATTCAATAGATACTTTTTAGGTAATTTTTCTGTCATAATAATAATTCACCGATCTAGTTTCAGTGCAGGCTAGTCATTGCATATACTTGTTTTTCATTCATATTTGTATTTCTTTTACCGGGAACTTAATTCTCAGTATTCAGCTATTTTTCGTAAATGTAAATTAATATGTACTATGATGTTCTTGATAGTCCAACAACCCTCTGTTCATAATTTACTGCATTTCATAGGCCAGAGGGGAGCGTCTCCTCAGTGGGGAAACTCACGGAGTGTTTGGCGAGAAGAGTTTCTCTCGGTATATTGGAGAGTCTGCGTATGCTAACCAATATTAACAAATAATAAAGGGAGGAGTTCCTCTCGGCATATTACGGAGTTCTGTGTGTACTAATTCACCATATAAACGTTGGCGAGAGGACTCCCTCTCGGTATATTGCAGAGTTCGTGTATGCCAGCCATTATTTAAACAATCGGAAGTTTCCGTTACAAGTAACAGAGTTCTGTTGGTTGTCAAGAACATTATTCCCACATATACAAGTTTAGATAATAAATGTAAATTGAAGTGGATTCTGAGTTTCCTCTCTATTACCTCCGGTCAGTATTAAATCAAACAAAGTAAATCAAACTTTAAAGAATCTGGGGAGTAAGAATTAAAAACACAACGTAGCAAGGTTCCTACCACTAGACAAAATTAAACGATCAGGTCAAATCTTCGAACTTGTACGTCCGTTCTCTCCGAGAGGGTCATGGGAGGGGATGTTTGTTGATATCA
This sequence comes from Rosalia funebris, assembly GCA_037954035.1. Classification (NCBI taxonomy): domain Eukaryota; kingdom Metazoa; phylum Arthropoda; class Insecta; order Coleoptera; family Cerambycidae; genus Rosalia; species Rosalia funebris. Next base: position 3,001,527 of record JAZFAV010000010.1, on the reverse strand, counting down.
TATTCTGCAGGTGTGATATCAATATAACACCTGAGGGTGAAACGTTCTCACAAGAGGGCGTTTTTAGTTTGGGTTTCCTAAAATAAAGTAAGATAGTGGGGGTATGAGATGTTTCAGAATCTTTAATCAGTTTCTCTTTATCGGATTATGTTAGTTTGATATCACATTAATAAAGTACTACGATATAAATTGTAATACGATATTGGAATTATAATTATAAACAGCTGCGACTGAAAACAACTTATACTTTGGTTGATTAACCAAATGAACGATACAGATTGAAAACAAATTATGTTGATGTCATCTTTAAATTGGCATCTAATCTCATGGAATTTAGTATATCACTTATAAAATTATTTACTAGAATCTGGACTGATATGTTATAAAAGTTTCATATGCCAATAAGAAAATTTTACTTTCTTTTTTTATTGTTCCATTCTATTTGTACCTTCTTTATACCTATTCTCTTTCCTTTCGTCATTTCGTATATCTGGAGAGGTGCACCCCAGGGCTGATATTATTGAAATATTACGTATGTGGGATAGATCTTTACTCTATTCATTTTACTATTCTAGTTTATTTTTATCTTTCTCCTCTCGTACAATACATATGTAGTTTCCTAACATTTCCAGAATTGCAGCTCTGACTAGTCTAAATTTATATGCAACCAATAATACAATTATTACTTGTTTATATAAACAGTTTTCTATACTGAAATAGCTTTTTCTATCGGTCAAATAAGATTATCAATAATGTATATTTTTAGATAATTATAATTATTAGATAATCGTCCGGTCAGTTAACTTTATTTAAGTGAATGTAGGCAGAATGAAATATAATGTAGTCGTGAGCTATTGTAAAAATGTATCTAATCTATTCTGCAAAAATAAAAAATGCGTAATGTAACATTGCTAAAGTTTAATTTTTAAATAGTTAATTCATATTTATATCAACTTGATATACTTCCAAATAAATAATATTAATAGTTATCACCCATCATTTATGTTTTTATTCTCAAATAATAGATAATCTTCTACCAATTTCTTGTTTGTAACTTTCTATTAGTATTCCGGTCTTGCTTTTAGCATACTTTTAGTAGATATATAATATAATATTCAATGGATATTATATTTTAATGAAAAACTAAGTGATATATTATCACTCTCACAACAAATATCGTGTGAGATGTAACCGTCTACTCAAGTTCAATTTAAATATTATTACGTCACTAACACTTCAGGTTGTTAATATTCAGTAATATTCCAGTATATTACATTAGAAATGTATTATATAACGAATACATCCAACATTTTATTTAATTATATAAAATTTATAATGTGATGACGCCTGTGTTGTATCACGTTACTAATAAATTACAAACACCGCTAAAATTCCTTTAGAGCTACTGACCTATTTTTGGTTCTTTTGAATATTAATTTTTGCTTTTGATATCTCCATTTATGAAATCGTTATTGATTATATCGGATATGATAAATAGTACTACTCATTTATTTCCTTATCGAATTGTCTTTCAACATCGTCAATAATCAATTCGAATTATTAGAGTAAATTTGTCTGTAATTATTCCTGTTGATGTTATCAAACGACTAGTGTCATTCACAATGATAATTGTTTGGTATTTTAACAATTTTGTTGCATAGCTGTCAGTTTTATTTAATCAGAAAGCATAATTTACACTTAAAGTGCTAACAGCACTTTACTTTGAGTTGAGTGCAAGTGTTCAGCACAATATGGATGCGTGACCTACGTCCTATTATTCTATAGATATGGATGTGACAATGTCATTCATACTATGATCTAATGCCTACACATACGATGAGTGGACTGGGTTCAGTACTGGTGTTGTTTCATTGCATCTCCTTGAGTCCTAGGTACATTTGTCTTCATCTCTGTGCCCTTCCCAGCGTAAGGATTTAGGGGAATGTATTCGATCTCTGTGTGGTGTCTCAATCTTAAAAATATAATCTGCATATAATCACGTGAAATGCATTTCTATTCATCAACAACCCTTTTCCAAGATTTATACTATTATTATCATACTATCTCCTTACTACTAAAACTGCAACTGAAAATAATAAAGGAATAAAGTATCTAGAATTAAACTTGTTCCTTCTTGTAAATACAAGCTTTATTTTGCACAATGCAGGTAGAATGAACAAATAATCACATAAGTACTGAAGTTTAAAAATTTGTGTGTCTAAACTTATTAAAGAAATGGTAACAAAGTTAACCCTTTTCTGTCTCCTTTGGGGTATTTTGTTTTAGTATTTGTAGCATATTTTGAATATTTCGATCAATTCTCTCACATGAAACATCCCTTATTTGTGACGTAACTTCTTGCGTAGTTTAATAGCATCCTATGTTTTAATTATCTCTGTTTTCTTTACTTACATAGTGCTCGTCAGTTGCAAATAGCTAAAATTAAATCATATAAAGGAATGATGAACAATTCTGAAATTATATTCAGTTGTGAAAGACATAATTTCATGTAATCCGAAAAAATATCCAATTGCCAAATTGTGTGTAGTTTCTAAATAAAATAATATTGCTCCTGGTGTACTGATGGCTCAATTCGTTATCTCATTCAATTTAATGGAGTAAATTTATTTAGGTTTTCGTTTTAATTTGGCTTAATTTCTTCTGACTCAATATTTATATTAAACCCGAATCAAACTGACCTTGACACGTCTCTACTCTAATATAATATAATATTTCTATAATCATAATTCATAATCAAGCAGAAAAAGTGATTCTAATTTATTGCAATTTAATCGATTTGATCCTATTTATAACATCTTTTGCGTGGCCAAGAAAAAATATACCAACACATAAATGCAGAATTTTCAAATAATCCACCATCGTGTTTTCTCATGACCCATGGACAGGGTGGGGTGTATCCAATCCACCTCAAAATCAATAGGTGTCATCTGGGAGACGTCTCCGATCAGAATCAGTTAAAACGCGATCGATTCGACACGATTTAGTTGAGTTATCGTGCTAACAAGAAATTTTCATGCCGACAACAACGACGACAACGACGATAACGACAACGATACACACACAGACAAATTTTTTTAAAAACCATCGTTTTTTGGTTTTTAGGTCGAAAAACGAAAGATAAACGCTAGAACATTTTCCCCCATTTTTCTTTACACGATTACATTACTTTTCCGCTCTGGTATAGCTAAGTGCGGAAAAGTAAAAAGAACAACGGACTAACCGGAAGTGTACACAATGTAATGTACCGTTATGTTTATCGAAGTCTAAAAACTATTTTGAAACTTTTCACATGAAGTAAATAGATCTAAATGCGCAGTGGTTTAAATATGGCATCTAATGTTTTTTTTCTGTTTAACAAATTCTTTTGTTTATTGCCATTTTTTGTTGTAGTACTTACCTTAAGTAACAGTAATTAATAAATATTTCGTTACAGTTTACACTTTTTTTTTCTGCCCCTTTAAGTGAATTACATTTTAGAATATCTCCTCCTGAAAGAGTTAATGGTTAGTTTTGAACAATTATTTAAAATAGCCAGAGTATATGTATATGCAGAATTACTAACTATAATAAAAAAACCAATCTATTTTAGGGATACATAAGTTAAACAAATGTTATACGTGCATTAATACTAAATTACTACTGTAGATATGTAAACACTATACAACCCATGTGCCTGAAACTATTAATTAAATTCCTTGTGACAGTTTAATAGCTCCATTTTTTTTCTTATTCCTCTTGTCATAAAATAAAATGTTTCAATAAAAGAAGGGCGAATATTTCAACTCATGCGAAGTTTTTGTTTCTATCTCTGGAATATAGGTATATAATACTCAAGTGTTAAAAATAAAAATTCATTTGTGGAGAGTTAAAATGAGGTCTAGTCTTATCAACTCGCGCAACAGTAAAATGCATAAAGCAATAAGTTAACCTTGAGCTAAGTACCGTTTTCGTTTTCTTAACAATACATAATCCATATTAAATTCAATGTTTATTGTCCGACACTTACATTCATAATGTGCGGTTATCATATATAAATAGTGATAACCAATCAAGCATATGTAGTGAATGACTAGCGATAACCAGCAAAGCATAATCACATTGAATAGATTTTGACCTATTTAATAAACATCGATGTGTAAAAAATGAGAAAACCATGTGTTAAGGTTATAAGTTAAACTGACCATGGAATTTTTATTATTTTTTACTATATAAATTACTGTGATTAAGGTGTGTGCACCTTGACAATAAAAAATCAATACTACTCAAAGGTATTTAAATATCGTCCAATATTTTATAAATTCATAATACAAATTTAGTGTATAATATTGTATTTACTTTATATTTATTCTATAAGTGGATAAATATTTTGGATAAATAATTTTTGTTTTGCATAAACCTTTTGTTTCCATCAAACCAATACAATATGTGTACCGAATTAATAGTTTGTTTTAATATAACGATGTTAAAAGAAACTATTATTATTGTAATATAAAATAATAGTTTGAATAGATATCCATATGTTTGAATAGAAATTGTTTAAACATAGAAATATAGTCATAAAAATTACATTCTATTTATTTAATATTTTTTTCTACCTATAACAGCATCAATTTGCCTTTTCACAATGTCTTCATTAATGGTCACAAACCAAGTAACCTCGTGGCTTGTTTTGTATATTAATTTTTATAATTTAAGTTAGCATTTCTGCAAAATCCTAACTTTATAATAGTCTGGTTAACTATTGCCTTTTAACTGACTGGTTTAGCTTATTTGTATAATTTTTGAAATCTTTATAGGGTATTTACGTTATTCTGTGGTAAGCTGAAGAAAAATTTTTAGAGTAAATAATGAGATAAATTTTGATAGGTATACAAAATAGCTTTTATGCCCGATTAAGAAAACTTTATTTTAATGGCTTAAGTGGAATGCAATATACAAATGGAATATAACCTCATAATGTTTTAATATTGGTACAGGTCTCTACAGTTATCTAACAGTAATATGTTTTGTTTACTGTTTCTTCTTTGTCTGTTTCTAATTAATCTTAGAATCAAAAAGGGATTTTCTTCAATCGTTGTTGTTGGACGTTACTGTTCAATGAAGGAGGCACGTCAGTTTTCAGCGCCGTTTTTTCAGTGAATTCTTATCCCAGCAACTAATAAAGATAAGAATATATGATTTATTGTACATAAAAATGTACACATTGGTCTCTAAAGAAAATGTTTTATTCAGCTAAAATTCCCCTCTTTCATCTTCCCCCAGTTCTAGGATTGGCAACGTACGGTTCATGTGGAAGCAAAAATTGATACGGGGTTTTAGAATGTATGAGAATGCGCATCGTTTGACATGGTCATGTCAACTTCGAATTTGTGACAAAATGGCGAACACTCAAAATTGAGATACCATTTTATTTAAAAAAAATTCACTTTCTGGCGTTGTAAAAAATTGAGGTATCGAAAAAAGCCCATGTCAACCGACGCGGAATTTGATAACCAAAATAAAAAGAAAGAGAGAAAATCTAATTATTCTATATTGAGATATCTTAGGAACAGCCTTGAAAAATACGGTTTCGAGAAAAACGCTTTTAAAGTTTTGGAATCAAATTCATGGCTTAAAAAGTCCGCTTACGTTGAGTTTTCTCAAGTATGATTAAAAAATGAGTTCACAATATTGGGAGCAACGATCCCAGTCATTAGCTTATGTAAAAGGCTAATTTCATGGGGATGAAATCTGAATCTGGAAATTAAGGATTAGTATCTGTCTATAAATGGAATGAACCTCCTGAGCTCTCGACATTTTTTAGACTATATTGAGTTCAATCAACTTCTAGAAGTCCAAGTGTAGTGATTTGACCAACTTCTATTCCGAACTAGTTCCATTACGTACTTGGATTGAATGTTCTTATTATGGAAATGTTCATTAAAACATAATCTGCTATTTATGTGAGCAGATTCTCTAGAGTATTGTTGTAGCGATAATGCAGTTTCAGCAATTATTCTCCTTTTTCGAGAGAATAATCGTTATTGAGTTAATTATTTGAGATATTATTTTTCACAATAATACAAGATTGACTTAAATGTCGGTATAGGAATAAAATAGGCTACTTAAATATATTTGGTTTCTACCTTATCTTGCTCTATATTTAATGGTAAATAAATGAAATTTAATTGTCATCTATATTTCAAGTAATTAAACTATGTTTAAAAAGCAAATATGAAACATATGTATTTCTGAAAGATTTTTTATATTGTATCTAAATTCTAGAATCTAAAAGTATGGTATCTCGATTACTGGTTGAATAATAAGCGGAAATAAATCATCTTTCCTTTCAATTAACATATCACTCGACCTGTTGCTATTTGAAGAATTTAAGGAGGTAATTATTTTCAGGAGAGGATATGAGTGACAGTAACGTATTCTATGGTAAAATATATCTCCTTGAAAATAAAAATTGAGTCATGGTATTTTTCTATAAGAAATTATTTTGACAGGTATTCCGGTATCTTTTTAACGGGAACATATATCTGTCTGTCTGGCACATGTATCAACATAATTATATATTTATCTAATTTCGCGAAGCCACATGGTTAAGCTTATGGAAGTACTATCCATTAAAACAGCGTAATTACAAATGACTTTCCTTAAAAATTCAATATCATCACAAATACAGTGATTGTCACTGCATATATTTGTAACCGGCTCACCACTTGTAACCTACTTCTTCTTATAAAAATAATGAACTGGAATGTAGAGAAATAACTGCAGATAATATGGATATTTATTATTATTAAAAGCTATTACTAAACCGTTTACATAAATGTTATGAACAAAGAATGAAAAGTTAGCCTATTTCCAGGAGTTTTAAGAAGTAAGCTTACCTCAAGAAATCGCCTACAACAGACTATAGGAGAGAAAATACAAATATATACATAAACAATTGAAATGTATAATGAACATATTATTAATATTATTATATATTTACCTTGAATTATGTGAGGCTAATTGATTTACAATTAACCTGAATTGCTTTTACTTGCACAGTACAATTTAACTTTATCATTAAAGATATCAGAGCAAGGTGATTTGATTGTCTTTTATTTTTAAATGTTATATTTTATATAAAATGTATTGGCACTAACCCACATCTATGATAAAAACAAACAACAATTTACACGAAACTCCATGAAAGTCAAATTTAAAAAACATGATGCATAACATATAATATTCATTTAAATTTAATATTTTATTAAGTTTGCAAAACTATGATTGCACATAGGTATATACAAATAGTATATACCTAAAAATCCGCCATACGTGAATGTCTTAAAATCATATCATTGCTATACTTACTTTTTAAAATATATTTAATAATTTATAATTAGTTTTGTTTTAATTTTGTATGCCAATTATTAAATTAATACGTTGAAAGAGAAAATCGTGTTTTTATGTATTACAGGTTCATTATAGAAAATATTTAACCATATAAATGTAAATAAGCATAAATTAGATCATATTAATATTTATATATTATCTCTGTCACAATACTGTTATATGGGGTGGAAACCTTACTTGAAATACATTCTACATCACGAATGTGGAGGTTCTTAACAAAAAATCTGGAAACAGATCAATTTTTGATTTTGGTTGCCCATACTTTGGGGGTAATGACCTCTAGTTATTATATTATTCTCTCTGATATATGTAACCGCTCCGAACTAAATATAGGGACATATCGAGTGATACATACTTAATTAGGGTTAATTCGGTTTCATGGCCAACAATGTTTTGTCTCTTTTAAAATACATCTCTTACATAACCAAACTCTCGGTTGTTGAGGACAATGCAATCAACATAAATCCAGTACGCATGTACGCATCTGGGGTGAAGCCAAACAGGGAAACAAACCACCCTCTATGTAACTTGACAGCATGCCTAATGGCAGCATTTTCTGTACAGTAGAATAAGTTTGTAATTTAGTGTACATATTCACAATAAATTAGTGAAATAGTGACCGGTGTAGTGAATCGTAACTCCTAATCCAAAGATACAACAAGAATAATACAAAATAAAAAACTACAGTCCACAATTTAAAATATGTCAATAATACATATAATTAATATCGAATGTTAGCGATGTATAAAAGAATGCGTCGCTAACATCGGTAACGAGACTAAATTTTACTGATTATACTACTAGGTGGTAGATTTGGATGTTGATCTGTAATGAACTACCCCCGATTGATTTTAGCACTTTTCGCTACGCCCGATCACTGTTAAAATTTCAGTAGATCAGTAAACATGAAAAGAAATACTAATACAGTGAGAAAATGTGAGGTAAAAGTAAGCAGAGCTTCAAAACAACTAAGACAAGATAGAAAAGTGAAGATAATAAATTTTGACTATCAGTATATGTCATAAGACAAAATCGATAGGAAGGAATAAACGCTATATATTTTGTACACCCCTTACAGTAATGTAAATAAAGTAACGATTATCATAAAATAAGTTTTTTTATTTTCTGTAAGATAATAATTTGAAAACAAATTTAAAGCAATTCATTATATTGCTTTTTACATATTCTAGTTAAAGTTTTCACCCTGTAAAGCAAGATTAATACATTTAAGATACCTACTAAATTACACAACGAATATTACTGGACCGTGTAAGAAATAAAAAAATAATAAAACATAAATTCTATTCTGATTTATTTCTCTTATTACGAAATTTTATCTTTTTTTTTTTAAATTGTTTCCATTTATACTTACGTTTTATTATTGCGTTAGTGTTCAATTTTAGTTCAATTTCTAGAAAATCTCTAGTTTCCAAATATAACTTATTTAAGAAGCGAACACACGATTACATTTTATGAGTACCTATCACAGTTAATGCTTAAAAACAATACATACTAATGATAAACATATATGTATTAGGCAGTAATTGTGTTTCTAGAAGCTGGAATTATGTAGTTATTATTTTGACTTAACTTAAATCAATATTTTATTGCAATAGTTATATTAGAATGTTATATAATTATATAGTTCCTCGATTTCACAAATTTAATATTAATCTGCATGGAAGTATTTATAGGAATAGAATTACAAGAACTAAAAAACTATTTACTAAATTACTACACAGATTTTTTCGTGTCTGAACTAGTAGTAATGGAATATAATGAAATGCAATTATGAAGTCGCGTGTTAGCTTTATTGTATAATTTAATTTATTGGCGTCTCAATATTTCTGTAAGATTTATTTCATTTTTGTTTCATTTATTTTAATTTTTGCTGAATTTATTTCATTTATATTGATGGAAATATCACTTCCATTGAATGTTTTTGTGCACAACCTTTTCGTTACTCATCATAGTTGTCATAGGTTGGCGGATTCATATTGTACTAACTGTTGTCCTAAAACATGTCTTCGGCACGGTACTGTTCAAAAATGTCAGCTGATTGATTTATACGATTGATACCTGTAATGCACAAGCAAAGAATCATCATACAAACCATATCTTCAATTTACAATCAACTAACTATAATTAAGCGTGAATACATATATAGTAAATGACAGTAACTTATAAGTCGGAAATCGAGAAAGGAACCATCAAGCCGCCAAGCGGCTATCAAAGTAGTTCCCGAATAGCAAAGCTATTACATAATCGCTCTAGGAAACAACTACTCCTCGGGCTAAAGCCCCGGCAGGCATTGAATTATACCCAGAAGCGATCCTCGACCCCTTTCTCGTGTTTCTGCACGATCAGATAAGGTTTCAAAAAATAAAATCAGCCACAGGTAGGATTCGACATTTGTCCCGGATCGGAACCGAACGACATACAGCTGTTTCGAACTTGTTAGTTCTCATCAGTGCCGCATACGGTACGCCGATTCAGGACAACTGCCGAATGAATTTTATGGCCTATACATCGGCCTGAATCGGCGTACCGTATGCGGCACTGATGAGAACTAACAAGTTCGAAACAGCTGTATGTCGTTCGGTTCCGATCCGGGACAAATGTCGAATCCTACCTGTGGCTGGTTTTATTTTTTGAAATAATAAATAACATTTATACCTGGAGATACGATGTCTAGAAATGATAATAATAATTCTTTTGGTGGACGCGTTGATAAGAAACAATTTTCCAACTGTTTAATAGTTGAGCACAGATAATATTAGAACAAATATTGTCAGCGTAATAAATCACATATTGATTATGGAAATCAATCTAAGAAATAACATACCTATTCAAGAGAACATTTTCATCTATATTTATTAATGAATAGATATAGACAAAATGAAAGCTCCTAATGTTCACTAGAATTTCTAATTTATTATTTTATAGTAACTATAATTATATAAAGTAGACGTTTGTTAAATTGAAAAAAATCCTCGTCAGATGAATTAAACTTTATTCACCATTAAGGGCGAAAACAGACGAAGGGGTTCTCGTGGAGCCCATTCAACTGTCGACTGAATTTATTATACTGCCTATTCAAATTGACCAAGACACATTGTTTTCGGCGTGACGTTATTTGCTGCGGCGGCCATGAACTTCCTACAAAACGAGATGTATGCTCATCGAGTCGACATATCAATCCGTATTTTATAATGTGATAACTTAGATGAGAGGAAGTTATCAGTCGTCAAGCTGACTCGATAGTCATCTCAACGAGAACCATTCCGTCTGCTTTCACTCTAATCGTGAGTAGATGTCAAAGTGCCAAATAATGGCCTCGATGTCCAAAGTAGGTGGATAAGATAAATTTTAAATTTTGACTAATCCATTTTAATTTTTGAAAGAGAAAGTATTCTTGACATTAAGTATACTGAAGATATTGGGACATGGACAATGGAATAACCAAACTTGCACACCAAATAAGTGTGCTTAATTTATCCCCTTACGACTGGAGTCAACCAATACGAGTCACAGGATTCAATTGTTAATAATTTTTGTAAATCCCATTATGAAACAGAAGGGACAGGCAATGTTTTAATGTTTCATTTATTTACACATTTTTATTAATTAATGAGAAAGCAACAATAATAATAAGAAAATATAATATAGTAGAACAGTGAGAATGGCATGGAAAAGGAATGATGAATGGACGAAATGAAAGCTGTCAATTGAGTGTACTACGGCAAGCTAATACAAATGTCCAGCAGTTCTTCAGCTCCAGTTCTATAGCAGGGAATGATAGGGAACTTCTGGTGTTCTCCTACGAATTTGCAAAGATATAATTCCTAACTATGGTCTATTGTGGCGGGTTAAATTCATTATTGGGAATATCATTGTATGTTTGGGTTCGAATCCCAGCTGAAGGAGTTTGGCACCTCTTCCTGAGCATAGGTATGTTTTAAACCTACTTCTCCGCTGGATGGAGCTTCAAGAGAAGTAATTATTTAATTTATTTGACGTTATTATCATACTTAATTATCATTAAAAAAATCACTTCCTTACTTTTAACTATGTAAACAATATTTTTCCATGGCATATACTACTGTCAGTACTGTCTAATTTCACACTATTGCAATGTCTCTTGGCGTATTTCTGCGCTAAATTTTCTTCACTTTTTTACATATGGTGCATTTTCTATCGAGGAGGAATACTCTCCTATGTGTACAAACATAAAACTGTAATAGAAATAAAGTCATTATTTTCAATAGTGTATTGTCAAAATTCCTTAGATACTGAAATTATAACAGAAGCATTTTAGGCTCGGGGAACCGTGAAAGCACAAGATCTGTTGAAAACTTGATTTGATCGATTCGGTTTTTCCAATGCAATACTTACTTCTGTACACATGTTTGTAATCAACGTAGAACTTCAGATGTCCAGAATTGTAGATGTTTAATGTCCAATAATTTTGTCTACCTAGTTAGGCTATTCGATCCATTAAGTGTTCGATGTTGACTCCACATCAAAACAGTTTATAGAAAAAGTTCACAGAAATACTTTCAAATGTGTATATCCATTTATGGTAATAATTAGTTGTTACAATAAATCACGCGGTTACTAATATTTTACTATAAGAAACATGTATATATCTGTATAGATATAAACATATGCAAGATATACGTATATCTTAACATATAAATTTTTGTTAGGAAGGCATAGTCACTAAATTATATAATCGAATATTTTTTGAAATGCTAATCCGTATTTTACTTTTCCGCGCTCCATTATACGTGAAACAGTAATGTAATCGTGTAAAGAAAAATTGAAAATCTAAATTTTTTTTGGGTTTATTTTTCGTTTTTCGGCCTTAAAAATGAAATTAAAAAAAATGGTTTTCAAAAATTTTTTGCTGTGTGTATGTCGTTGTCGTTGTCGGCATTTATTCTTGTTAGCACGATAACTCAACTAAATCGTCTCGGATCGATCGGGCTTTGACTGATTCTGATTGGACACGTCTCTCAGACGACACCTATTGATTTTGAGGTGGACAGAACACACTACCATGTACATATATATATATATATATATATATATATATATATATATATATATATATATATATATATATATATATATATATATATATATATATATATATATATATATATATATATATATATATATATATATTCTGCATTTATGTGTTAATTTATTTTTTCGCTGCAATTCAATTTAGAGATAGAGATGATCTACGTACGGAAAAGTAAGTTTTAAGGTTTTAAAACTGTTTAATTTATTACTTTTCCGCACTCAACTATATTAGCGGAAAAGTAATGTAATCGCGTAAAGAAAAATGGATAAAAAACATTATTTTTTCGTTTACTTTTCGTTTTTTGGCCTGAAAACAAAAAAATGTTTTTAAAAATCATGCCTGTGTGTGTGTCATTGTCGTCAGCATTAGCTGACTAAATTACACGATAGCACGATAACTCAACTAAACCGTGTCGGATTGATTGGGTTTTGACTGACTCTGGTCGGGGACGTCTTCCAGATGACATTTGTTGATGTTGAGGTGGATAGGACACACTCCACCCTGTCCATGGGTCATGAGAAAGCACGATGGTGGATTATTTGAGATATTCTTTTTGTTAGCAGGATAACTCAACTAAATCGTGTCGAATCGATCGGGCTTTGATTTACTGTAATTGGGGACGTCTCCCGGACGACACCTATTGACTTTGAGGTGGATAGAATACACTATCATGTTAAGGGGTCATGAGAAAGCACGATGGTGGACTATTTGAGAATTTTTCTTTAGCACAATAACTCAACTAAATCGTGTCTGATCGATCGGATTCTGACTGATTCTGATCGACACTTATTGATTTTGAGGTGGATAGGATATACTCTACCCTGTCCATGGGTCATGAGAAAGCACGATTGTGAAGTATTTGAGAAAAATTAGAAAAAGTAAAACTGGCCGCATGGAAAACATATTCTGTATTTATGTGTGGTTTATTTTCTCTGGGTCAGTCAATTTCGAGACAGAGATGTTCCACGTGCGAAAAAGTCCGTTTTAAGGTTTTAAGACTATTTATTATAATACAATTGTAGAAAAGGCACACTTTTCTACATGTAGTATGTTAATAATTTTGAAACGTTTAGTACATAGATAATTATACTCTTTCCTTATTCCATAAATATTTATTTATTTATCTATTTATTAATTATGATGAGAAGAATGCGATTTTTCTTTTCCGTTACCTTATCTGTTTTTTAATTATTGTTTTAACAAAGTTAATGATATTCGCTGATGTGATCAATACAATTTTCCCATTACTTCCTTCCGAATATTTATCTATGATATTTTTTATTACTGTCGTTTTTTAGTTTTCAGGTTCACAGGTGATTCGATAAAAATAATTCGACGATACATTAATAGTTATAATAAAATTATCCGAAATATGAAAACTGAAATTTCTTTTAACACTTTTTTTCATGTTGCGTATTGGTCTCACTACTTGTTTTCGTTTATTTCAACGTTATATAAATTGGCTAAATTTACATAACTTGTTAAAGGTAAACTTTATATAATCGTTATAAACAGATATCTATTTTTAATTACCCATATAATAACAACAGATTAAAATATCGTATAACGTATCTTCAGTGGTACTATGAGGGTTTACTTTTAACGTGGAAGTAAGTAGTTTATATATTACTAATTTTCTCAACAAAGCATTCGAGAAATTAGTTACCGAAAGACGTTTCAATCGTCGGTCGCTCGTTGCTAATATTCTGGCAATTCTAATGTGAAAACCATTAACTGATATGAATAAGATTAAATTTTAAACCTGAAAATTCCCTCAAGATAAGATAGTAGTAAGTCAGTGAGCAGATGATGGTTAGTTAGTGAGTTACGTTTTCATTTCACTCGTGAACCTGTGAGGAGAACAATATGATGTCATGGACAAGGAAGGTATGACTTTTTCCTGTTTGTATTTACGTTTACGATAAATAATTCACATACTATATACATAAATAATGCTCTTTGATTAAAAATGGCAAACAAGTTTTGTAGCACTGAAATGTACCGGGTGAGTTGTTCAAAATAAATAATGCATGCAGCATTCATAACTTGTTTAGCGTTTATTATTTATCTTCAGAATCAAACTTTTGCTTTCATTTGACTAAATTAGTAAGATATGCGAGTTATTTTAAGCGCCTTTGTTAATAATTACTAGCTATTTATTTATTACTCATATTGATGAATAATTTAAGTTCAAGATGGATTATACCTTTTATTCTATTTTTTCATAATACTTAAATATAATTTTGAAAATTCGTATTTGAAATATGTAGGAGTACCCTTAATACCATAATAATTCATAAAACCTATTTCAAACATTAACTATATAAAATATTTGTGCAAACTAATTAAATGACATTTGATTAAGAATATATACATGATATTAAAACACTTATTTCTGGTACTGCGGTATGTATATTTGACAAAATCTCACCTGATAGCTTTATTTCATTTTGAATTTGCAGATCTACATTCGAGAAATTTCATTTGACAAAACAAAATTACTTCATTAAAAATATATGCATTTTATATGCATCTAAGAAGAAGTGCAAACTGACACAATAATATATAAGAAACAAACTTCTTCTATTTCTAATCACCCTATGAAAAATGTTATTTTAACTTTATGTAATTTAGTATTTTAATTTAACTTTACTCAATGTAGTATTAAAAATGCATTTTTATCAAATACATTATATGTAATGGGTTCTTCATATTCTGATTATGCAGATCATAGTTTGTTAGACTGCATACATATTGAAAATTACTTTGACAATTTTGATTACTCGCATACAAAAATAACAATATAGAAAATACATTTACACAAATATATATTATATACACATTTATTTATGACACCCTATTCACATCTTACTTTGCGTTAGTTTACTCACTAATATCTTTCTAAATATAATAAAAGCTTCAATCAATTTTTCATTTCGTTTATCTATCGCTCAGATTAATCTACAACAATTTATATGGTCCAATAATATAGACATCTGTGCAAAATATTATTGCCTTTTATATTGATGTAATAGAATATATGTATAGAGACTGTGATATAATGTAAATAATTTTAAGTACATACAATTTTCTGGTTTTAAATTTTCTTAAATTGTAAAAATAATTAATTATTATAAGCAGCGAAATTTTTGATGAAATACATTAAAAATTAACGTGCCTGTTTATTTTAATTTTAAATCTATATTCAGATTTTGAAATAAAGTATCAAAAATGTTATATAAAAATAGTATGTTGATGTGTGAAATGTGTTCTCATATTGAATGGCAAATTAATATGAATGAGTTACACAATAATATTATATGTGGCTGAACGAATACCTTGTAGCTATATCCAGTTCAAGTTTTTACAATTCAAAGAGTTTCTTTCAAATTGTTAACAATATCGTGATATTACGGTATTTACAATTATGAAAAAGTATATATTCTAAAAGAAATTTATCGAGGAAGCCGTTACTCTGTGGTACTTCATAATTTACAACGGAATTGAGTAAAAACAACTACTAAGTTTAATACCTCTATTATACTTCTTTTCTTCTCTATTATATTTATACCTCTATCTAATATTTATATAGAAACGTGACTACAGTTTCGACAATTTTATGCCATTTTGAAAATTATCAACTGGGTAAAAAGCATATTCAATTTTGGTACAGATATGTGGACGATATTTTACCTTGCTTTAAAGGTACTATTAGACAACTAAAAACTTTCCTAAATAGTATGAATAACTTATACCCCAAAATAAAATTAACGACAGAACGAGAAACATACAATAGCATACATTGTCTAGATCTTACTATCATACACAAAAATAATCAATTCACATTTGATTTTCCGAAAACCTACATATATCGACATGACTACATATATCCCCTTTGATTCTTGCCAGCCATATTCGCATAAAATAGCTGTATATAATTCAGTGTTATATAGAGTTTCTTCACTACCATTATCAGAGACACAGATAAAAACAGAACTTACAACAATTCAAAATATAGCCAAAAACAATGGTTTTCCAACAATTATTACCAAATTAATAAACAAAAAACAAAATCAGTATACTTTTAAATTAATTTATCTAAATATTAGAGAATTATTGTCAATAAGAATATCAAATATTCTCAAAAAACATAACATCAAAATAACATTGAAACTCCAACAAAGGTTATCAAATTTAGTTTACAATGCCAAAGATAAAACTAATAAATATGAAAAATTGGGAGTTTATAGGTTAAATTGCTCGGAGTGCACTAGCACATATATAGGACAAACGGGACGTAAATTTAGAACTAGGTACCTTGATCACAATCCTTCAAGTTACAGAAAACATATTCTACTTTTGCTAATCATATCTTAGAAAGTGGACATAATTTCCCAGATATTAATAATATGAAAATCCTACACTATGCCAGCAATGGTTTAAAACTTAATTGGTTAGAATCAATAGAAATCTATAAATACATCCATAGTGATAATTTTAACTGGTCAAATGATCAAGTGTATATACTATATTCTCCTCTTTTTACTGTTACCATAATTAATTAACCCCCTGTATAATAGTTCTTAATAATATTCACGGAAATTCTCACAATTTTATGGTCGGGATTGTACCATTTATAAAACACGTTTTCTTGTGAATCTTAATTTCCTGTGTATTGTCATAACCCTTAGTCTCTATATTTGGATAGTATATATTATAGGAATAGAATTTTTGTATGTTATTCTTAGTTGAATTATCGTTTTGAAAATAACATAAAAAGTGTCGAAACTGCAGTCATGTTTCTGTGTAAATGTAGTGGTATAAAACTTAGTAGTTGTTTTTTATCAATTCCATTGTATATATTTTTAGTTTATTTGATATTTATTGTAGATCAAAATATGATTTAAAAAAGTACTTAAAATTCAGGTAAAACATATTCATATATATTTAAAATATATATGAATATATACATACAATTCTAAACCATATTCATATTTATTTAACAAATAAATTAGTTTAAATCATTATCCCAATTATTTGTTACGTTTCCTTTTATTAAAGTATTAAATTTGTATCCCATATTATTGCACTGTGTATTTTCTTGCACTGCGTATATTGGTTCACTCTGTATATTTCGGTTGCTATATAAGTAGTTGGTGAATTGATATAAATAACCTTAAAGAACATAAAAATTCAGAATGTGTAGTGTACGTATGCCGAATATCGCTTTTAGTGTGTCGGAACATTGTGTCAACTATAGACTATGTAAATTTTAGGTGCTCTGTTGTCTTTGTGTGTTACTGTGGATCTGTGATGCCAGATTTATCAAAGAGCTGGAAGTTAGGGATGACTCGAACAAGACGGTTTTTGAATTGGAAGAGTTTTTACGTGGAACATTTTCGAGTAGGAGTTGGAATGGCACATGGATTTCGGGTGAGCACGTTTGTTTACATTTTGCTTAATCTAGATTCATTACGGTGCATATTTATTTTTAGATAGTACATTTTTATACAGAAATGCATACTGGGATATTGTAAAATATGATATGGAAACGCAAAGTTCTGAACTCTTTTTGCCAAGGAATGTCATGGTGAGTGAAAATTTTTACATTTTTACTTGATACCTTCCACTGTTTTGTAAATAATACAATGATTTATAAAATATCACCAGTAGTTAGTTACACCTTTTAAAAAAATTGACGATATTTCATGATTATTAAATGTCTTATGTTACATATAAGTTGCAAATTAATGCAATCAAGTAAATTGGAATACTCCAATACAGTAATATTAACCAAGTGATTAATTCCTTTAAGTTAATTTTTTTCGAAACTCTACAGTATATCTCAGAATATCTTTTACAAGGAAAAAGAGATAGCAAGATACAATGAAATCCAGATCGAATGATATCGAAAAACCACATTTTTTCACCACATATTCCAAATCTGATATGTAGTTGCAACACATAAAAACATAATATTTTTTCCACTGACGTTGAATCCTGTTTTAATTATTAATTATGTTTATAGTGGTATATGTTGCTTAATACTCGTAATAAGGTAGAAAAAATGTAATAGCGACGCATGACTGTTTTTCATACCATATTTGTTTTATATATGAATGTTTGTATGACTCAGTCATGTCATGACCCTATACACAAATGCAAAGTATATGTCGATATTCCTAATATTATATAAGAATCTATATGGAACTGCAATTATATTTTTAATCTTCTGAGAATTTCTGCATAAGTAAGGCGTATAATGTTAAATACCTTTCTTTTCAAATAAGAATATTTCAGTTCACGTATTACAGATTTTATATCACAGATCAGCAGTACATCAGAGGATAAGTCTTTAACTTACAGTTTAATTAAAAAATGTGGACTTATGGATTTAATTGTATCAGTGTGTACGTTAAACGGTATATGTAGAGTGTTTAGTGTTCGAAAAATAAAAAGAAACTGTTTTACTAAACACCTTTTATTGAATATGTTGATGTACTTTAAAGTTATAGTACTTAAATCAATTGTTAACATTCCAAAACAAAATTTCCGAAAATGTATTTTAGAAACAAAAATATGTACAAAAAATATTTTGTACTTATACTATTCTTTCAATAAATTAAGAGAATTCTACTGTAAACGATTTTCTTATGGGTTTGTTGATAACTATTTTATATTTTTATAAAAGTACTATTATTTTATTTAGCATTATAACTAGTAACATCCCATAAAATAATAGGTTAATAAAATTCTAAGATCTCTCAGATACGCATTGAACTATTTTTTTAAGATCAGTAATTTTTTTCGCGTTAGAAACTGTTTCTTGATGTGTTTTGTTAAAAAATTATTTCACTGCTAGATATAAATTGTCTGTAGTGGGAAACAGTAAATTTAACTTTTGATGAATTAACTGGTTCTTTTATAAAATCTGTGCCATCAGTTTTTAAAATCAATAATGTCCCTGTGACTGATAGTAGTAATAGTTAAATATTAAGTTTTCCGGTACGTTGCAAATTCGTCGACGTTGCAGTTCTCCGCGCAACTCTTTATTTTTAACCTCGAAAACGAGCATATTTTCAAAACCCACGAAATTTTTTTTCCATTTCGAGGATGGCTTTTTCCGTTTTTTTTTTTGTAGATTTTTCATAGAACTATCATCACTGCTACTGGTATAAAAGAAATTATACCTCTGAGTTATCAACACTCGACCAGTATATGAATCTAGTGTTATCAATATATGCGCTTACTTATACTTCGCCATACTTATACCGTCTTCTTCTTAGTCATGAATTACGTATCGTTTCTATTCGGCTTCCATTATCTTAATGGTGAATAGTTACAATATAAAATCATCAGAAAATTATCAGCGAAACAAGAATAAAAGAGCAAAAAATAACGTTTTTAAAGGAGATAGTCTTATATATAGATATTATATATAAGACTCTCTATTAAAAACGTTATCTTTTGCTCTTTTATTCTTCTTTCGCTGATAATCTTCTGTTGATTTTATATTGTAACTATTCACCATTAAGATCATGGAAGCCGAATAGAAACGATACTTAATAATAATTTATGCAAAATACATACATACTCGTATATCAAAGATGTTATGAATACGTCCAAGTGATTTAAAAGAAATCAATACGTACGTCAATAAGTATACTCAATATTGTATTATTGGGTGTTACGATATACTAATAATACTATCATTTAAATATAAATTTAATAAAAATACATTCTTAACTTGCTCGTAAACAAATGTACACATCAAGCTATTATCCAAATTCTTTAAGTAGAAATACGTTTAAATAAGTCAGAAACTATAAATAAATAAGTATATGTGTTATAACCGGTTAACGTAAAACCTCAATAACGTACCACTGTATTAAATCATTCAAAAAATTCCTTAACCACATTTGAATCGCCTCCAGTTTGTCGACAACGAAAGGTACCACGAAAATATTTGAAAGTTTAGTTAGACTACTTGTTAGTTATATTACATGGCCAAGAAATTGGGCGAGACCGGTCGATAAACATCGATAAACTTTATTGAATATATCTGTAAATTTGTATATACAGTGTGTCCCAAAAATAATAAAGATGTACATAATAATAATTAATGCCTATGTAATAGAAAACATTACTTTCTTAAACTCATTACGTATTTCTATTTAGAAGTGCTGTATTTGGGCGTTCTTGATAAATATTTATTGTGTCCGTCCCTGACTATTGTTAGTATGACGCTAGTTTTATTACACCATTAGCCACGCATGGAACTTATAACATAACTCGTTATGATTTTGAAGAAATATAAAGAAAGCAAAGAAATATTTATTTAAACCAGAAATAATTAAACGATTATTTAATATTATAATAATTAATAACAATTTTTTTTAATTTGTCAGCTTTATACCAATTCATGTAAGTTGTGCGGTATTTTGAGTTAATTATTTTGTCAGTATGGTTTTAACAAATTTCACGCTTCTTGTTCTCAAGTGACTTTTACTAGATGTAATAATTATTGAAATAGAATCTGAGTGTTTCAATGCAATAAAAAGTTTAAAATAATTTCACTAGATTTGTACTTACTTTTGCGGACTCTTTACAACAGTTTGCTCAAAAAAATATGTAACGATATTGATGAATTAACACAAGGTATAATGGATGGAGTAAATTCTCTTTCTATGTAATATTCATAGATGTATGTATTTGTGTTTTACAGAATATTATTGTAAATATTATATAATATATTTGACTGTGTTAGCGAGATTTTGTATCTCTATAAGATCCTTTTATCGGATTGCCTGCTTCCTAAATGGCATTTAAAATATATTTTGAATATAGTATTAGAACTATATTTTCTGTTAATAAAGCAAAAGTATCTAAATAACATAAATATAAATTAGTTTTTCTAATTTCCTAACAACCTAGATATCAGTTATATTTTCTCAAACTATTAAATGGCTTGATAGTTAAGCCAACTTAAGCCATAGTTAAGAATTGTGACTTCCAGAGATAATAAAATCAATAGTGCAATAGATGAAAGATGTTTTTTCCAAGTTAAACACAAATTATTTACATATATATTAACAATTTAGTTAGTTACAGTCGAAAGTCACATAATAGTAATTAACTAGAGAGAGAAAAATAAGTACAGATATAATAGCAAACGAGTAAGCAAATCGCAATAATATTGCGCCACCCCCTTGTTCATATCGAAGGCACCTCCGGAGCATACCTCTAGAGGCTTCGGATCAAAAAACAAAAGTTACACGTTATTCGCAAGGGTCGATTTACTATATTGATTTTGTCAAAATGCCGAAATCCGAACGAAAAGCATTTTGTACATCGACCTAAAAATTTCGTGACATACGAAAGCAGACGTTTAGTAAATATAGATGTGTTGAAGACATATTACATATATAACGCATATTATAAGGTACACTTTGGGTAGACTGAGGTCCGCCATCGCTTCAGCATAAATGGTGGTCACAATTAAAAATACTTTATATAACAATAATAATGCTTCATTGTCCAAATAGACCAATCCATTTACAAGACAAAGTAAGAAATACATGTGTAACTAAAACTAAACAATTAAATAACTAAATATAAATATAAATTATTTTAAAAATCATTATCTTAGAAATTATTGTACACTAAATATACAAATAAATAATATATATATATATATATATATATATATATATATGTGTATAACTAAAAATAAAAACTAACTCTAAATAACTTTAAAATAAATAATGAATAATGGAATACTACTATAACTTTAAACATAAATAAATAATGGAGTAATGATGGAGTACTAAGAATCAGATGTATACTTAATTTTCCTTTCCTGGTTTTCAATTTTCTTTAAATAAACTGAACATTTATTGTCGTATAAAATGATTTACATCAACATCTATTTTTAATTTTTGTTTAACCTCAATACAATTTAAATATTTAAAATTATTGTCTACGCAGGATTAGGTAGAATGGTCTGATGCGGTACACTTTAAACATTTACCTGGATTTGCACGATTATCGGCATGATGGTCAAAATTACTACATTTGAAATACCTGAAAACGCCTACATATTCGAAGCCTTTACACTTTGACTAGCCAATAAAGAGAATTTTGTTGCAACATTTTCTTAAATGTTTCAGGATTACATTGAATGATAGCCATACATTTAGTTTTACTTGTAGTTCAAATTCATCATGTAAAATTGATTTTCTATTTTGTTCTTTTATTAAGTTAGGTAATTCATCCGAATTCATATTATCCTTTATATTTTTTAAATGGGCCGCCTTGATTTTATAATTTTTATTCAGTTTCCTTTCTGCACCTACTTTATAATTTGTTTTTTTTTATCGGTTTTACATCTTATTATAACTCCTCCTTGTTTAATAATCCATAGCTATTTTCCGACTTCCAAGTTCACTGGTTTCAAACTTTTCTGTATAACTATCCTGTTTAAACTTAATACTTTCTTGATTAGCCTTGAGTTTAATCATCACTACTTCCTCAGCAACAGCATTGACAAAAGTTTTCCGTGTTCTTGGCAAATTATCATCTACAGCGTTATTATTAGATCGAATAATATTTTTAAGATCACCTATTTCTATTACGACATAGAATTGTAGATTTTAAAAATCTCTGGCAATCTTAGTGGTAAAGTCAATATAAACTACGCAATATTCACAAAACTATTTAACACCGTTAAAATTAATAATTGTATCAAACTGTCTACCTGCTGTGATAACTCTGTTCTGGATGGTTGTTACGTGAGGGACGAGTTAATAATTGACATCTTACTTGTGTAATGGTTTCTATTCAACTTAACTTACCATGTTTCTTAATATTAAACGTAACCTATCATTTACTAATAATAATTAAATAATAAACTATGTATACTTGGCAAACCTACTTATTCTACTTACTTGGCGTTACGATAACCTAGATGACTATTGTTTAACTACTTACTTAATACTAGCTTAATCACCTCATCACACTGTCATATTAATACATTTAGGATGAAAATAATTTGAGTACAGTCTTAAACTTTTTAAATTATCTTCGTTGTCTGCTATTTTCTTATCATATTTAAAACAAGCTAAACTTGCTATATTGGGAATATGTTATTCGAATTTGATGTTCATTCTTGAAAACAGATCTGGACTGGAGTGTATTGCCACAAGAAGTTATTACTTTTTACCACTTTATATCAATAAGAAGTTTAATAACTAGTCCAAATTCTCGATTACCTCAATAAAAATTGCGTAATCAAAGCCAGTTGATTCTATGCACCAGAAAGTTCACATTTTACTCTACATTTTGGTATATTAAATGCAAGTTCTTCACAGATAAAGTTTTATAGTTCATCACAGTTTAACAAAATCAAGTAGCACTCACTATCTCATGACTCCTTTATTTTACCTTCTATGTTGTGAAATTTCAGTTATACGTATTTTTGTAGTACATATGTCAAGGAAGAATAATGACGCAAAATTTCTGAAAGTTCACATCGACAGGCAACAACACGTCGTACAGGTTACCTTTTTCGAATTTAAAGCATCGTTTTTTAGTCCTTACTCCTGATTTCAGAAAACTTGACACAAAATGATAAATATTTAATCCTTAATTGTAATTGTTGAAGTAAACATTTCTCAACTAAATACAATTAGTCATTCTTAATTAAATAAAATAATTTGCACCTCAAATTGACGTACGTCGATAAATATATGTTTATGTTGGGTTGGGGAGCAACGATATACTCGGAATATTTAAATACTTCTTTTCATGAAGTTGCTTTAGCATATGTTTATGATGTTCGCTTTCAAAAAGATTTCCATCAGACATTGACTAAAAACGAGATATTGTTATTGATAAAAATAGATATAGTTTAAAAATTTCTCTGATATGCAGTTGAAGCCATATCCAAGACATGCAAAATAGATCATAACTGGGATGGGTAAGTTTTAAAAGCCTTTTCCGGTTAGAAAACTAGATACATTATTATTTTACAGTTTTCTCTTAGCGGAAACTGTACATTTCGTTACTATTTATGTAATATTTAGTGCATGCTACTCTATTATTGGCTATTACTTGGCTATTAATATGGGAGTAACATTTGAAGGTAAATATTTGAAGTTTTTATGCCATTTTCTTCAGAGACCGAAATCTTGTCACAAATTCACATTCAATTTATAATGTTTTTTACTTTTCCGCATTCTGGAAAAGTAACGTAATCGCGTAAAGAAAAAGTGTAAAAATACAAATTTTTTTGGGTTTATTTTTCGTTTTTCGGCCTAGAAACAAAAAAAATGGTTTTTAAAAAAATTTTGCTGTGTATGTGTCGTTACCGCTGTCGTCTTCGGCATTTTAAAACTTGTTAGGTAAATTCAACTAAACGATAACTCAACTAAATCGTGTCGATCGATCGGATTTTGACTTATTCTGATCGGGGACGTCTCCCAAACGACACCTATTGACTTTGAGCTGGATAGAACATTCTCTATCATGTTTATGGGTCATGAGAAAGCACAACAGTGGACTATTTGAGATTTTTTTTTTAGCACGATCACTCAATTAAATCGTATCGGATTGATCGGGTTTCGACTGATTCTGATTAGTGACGTCTACCAGACGACGTCTATTGATTTTGAGGTGGATAGGATACACCCCACAATGTCCATGGGTTATGAGAAAACACGATGGTGGACTATCTGAAAAAAGTAAAACTGCCGCATAAAACACATATTCTGGATTTGTGTTGGTTTATTTATTCTCGGCCACTCAATATCGAGATAGAGATGTTCTACGCGCGGAAAAGTCCGTTTACAAGGTTTTAAAACTGTTTATTTTCTGTTCCATCAGGTAGATGCAATTTTTATTTGGCTATGGTTCTTATATTCTTCCAATCTTGATATTTTTGCATATTATACCAAAGTTAGATAAAGTACATAATTAAAGAAGAAAATTAAGGTTAGAAAAACCAAGCTCTGCTGATATTGTATTTTCTAAGAAACCAAAAGGAAAACCATTAACTATAAATATAAATTACAATAAGGATATGAGGAGTGAATGTAGACAACTTTAAGCATTAACATGTCGCAATATTTAACATAAACATTTTGTTGAATTGTACGGGTTTTATATTTTGCAATTAATGGATAAGATAAAGATATATCTGATTGAAGAAGACCTTGTATTTAAAATTTATGATATTTATATTCCAAAATACGCTGAAGAGTCCGGCAGCAGTTTAATGCTAATTGATGTAATTAAAATAATTAATACTAGTTGACTATTACCTTGTCTTAGTAACATGGAGAAATGATTATTTATATTAATAATATAACTTGAATAATAAAACATAAATAACTATCAATCGTGAAATATTTAGCGATAAATCAGGATTAGAATTAATTAGTTTTGATAACTAATTGATATAATGTGTGGATAGTACGTACATGTTGTAAGTATGGTAACTGTGTCTAAGAATTATTTATACATTATAAGATGTGTATTTCTATTGTAATTATTAGGAAATTATAAAGTATTCAACCGATAAAACAGCACCATATCAAAGAGATATATGTAGTAAGTGTGTATTTTTGGCGTGCTAATATTCTGACAACCATAGCGGCCCTTGAATAATGGGTGCAGATCGAGTAGGACCACTGATCTTTATCCATTCATCGCTGTAGACCAAGACTGGCCTTATTATGGATGGGTCGAAAGACAAAAATATGTTTCTCACTTTGTGGAATGGTAGTTCCGGGTGGGCGTTAGTCCTAATTCGTGGATTTTGTCGGTTGAGCCTCTTCTTGTCTTCTTGCTCGATTTATTTCTTCGCCGACTGTATTTTGTTATGGTATTACCATGGTAACACCTCAAGCACTATATTTTAAAAGCAATATTCGATCATATTATTATTTAGCAACTTCTTCCCCAAACGATCAATATTATGATGCACTAAAGATAAATTTGATATTATGATTTTGAATATATGAGGTATTTTGCCCATAATTTCTTATAGAAAAGAGTTCATTGCCTATTTCTTTATTAATCGTTTATTACTTTTTAGTTTATACCCGCATACTACGTCAGTTTTTAGCTGTAAATATATTTTGCTACTTGACGTGCGGAAAATAATTGACATATATTTACTTAACAAATAAGGAAAAAATAAAATCTTGATAAATGTTTCCTTAAAACTTTGAGCTACGTCATTAATATGCAACCAGAGAAATAGGTAGTTATCTCTGTAGTATATACTTCTCACATTTAGACATAAAGCGGTTTCGTAGTACATTTTTCTTTAAATTACTCAGAATGCACTTTTGGAATTTTTTGTAAGCTCATCATTGAAGCATAACTAATGTACTACTTTAGCTGACGTCCTATTCTTTTCATAAGTGAGTTGTTTTTCTATAGCCCTATTATTCTCTTGGAAATTTTCTTAATTAAAATTTCCCAAAGGAGGCTCATAAATTCCCATGATTCTTGCACCCATAGTTTACAGATATTTGGTGAATATTCTGTGAACGTAAAATGTGTAAAATGGGTGACTGCGGCTTTTAGAATCATTGAGTTATTGTCCTTGTACTAGTGTCAAAATCTTTTTCAAGTGCATTCATGATAGCTGATATACATGCTTTCAGATAGAAAATCTCACTATAACTGGAAAATAATCACAAAAGTGTGTGTATCTGGAGGTTCAATGAATACATTTTCGAGTATAATTTTCTTACTTTAATATATTTTTTAAATGATAGCATAATATCTATAAATTAATAAGTTTATGATTTGGATAACTCTCTTTATTCTAAATAAAAATAAAATAAACAGTTTTAAAACCTTAAAACGGACTTTTCCGCACGTTAAAAATCTCTATCTCGAAATTGAGTGGCCGAGAAACAATAAACCAGCACATAAATGCAGAATATGTGTTTTATGCGACAGTTTTACTTTTTTCAAATAGTTCACCCTCGTGCATTCTCATGACCCATAAACAAGGTGGGGTGTGTTCTATCCACCTCTAAATCAATAGATTCGTCTGGTAGAAGTCCCTAATCAGAATCAGCCGAATCCCGATCGATCCGACATGATTTAATTGAGTGATCGTGCTAACAAACAAATTTCTCAAATAGTCCACCATTGTGCTTCCTCATGACCCATGAACATGGTAGAGTGTGTTATATCCACCTCAAAATCAATAGATGTCGTCTGGGAGACGTCGCCGATTCGAATCAGTCAAAACCCGATCGATTCGACATGACTTAGTTGAGTTATCGTGTTAGCAAACAAAATTTCTCAAATAGTCCATCCTCGTGCTTTCTCACGACCCATGGACAGGGTGGGGTGTGTCCTATCCGCCTCAAAATTAATAGGTGTCGTCTGGGAGACGTTCCCGATTAGAATCAATCAAAAGCCGATCGATCCGGCACGTTGTAGTTGAGTTACCGTATCATCAAAAGAAATTTCTCAAATAGTCTACCATCGTGCTTTCTGATGACCCATGGACAGGGTGGGGTGTGTTCTATCCACTTCAAAATAAATAGGTGTCATCTGGGAGACGTCCCCGATCAGAATTAGTCAAGACCCGATAGATCCGACACGATTTAGTTGAGTTATCGTGCTAACAAGAATAAATGCCGACGACAATGACGACATACACACAGCAAAAAATTTTTAAAAACCATTTTTTTTTGTTTTTAGGCCGAAAATCGAAAAATAAATCCAAAAAAAATTTCACTTCTTTACACGATTACATTACTTTTCCGCTTATAGTGGAGTGCGGAAAAGTAAAAATCACTAGAATCTAAGGCACCTGATATAATTACTCTTTCCACAGTTTTTCTCACTAGTTTAGTGTTTTGGAAGAAATAATTTATAATGGAATGGATTTAAGGTCCTCCATCATCACAAAATAGTGAAATCACTTTGTAGATATGTGTTTCTTGAAAGAATATAAATTGCAATGAACATTTAATTATATCTATGAAGAATCAAGTATGAAAATTACGATACGAGATGTAGGAGAGTGTCGTAATGAGTACGAGTGTCTTAATAATCATTAAATATTGTTTTATTTACGATATGCAGTTACAACTAGTAGTTGCGTACATTATTTTTTCACCAACCAGTCAGTAATGAAAAATAAGCATCGAGATTATTTGCAAAAATAAATACAAATAGGAATTTAAAAGGTAAACAGCAACTATGAACAGGCAAGTCGATAACTTATAGATGTTATGCTTATGACAATACTTGTTATTGATTGAATATGGCTGTGATGTAGCACTTCTATTAGTTATGACCTTGTTTGAACTTAATGAGAAATCTGTATCGTAATGAATTTCATTAAACTAAATTTTAATAAATCAATTAAAGTATAAGAGTATAAACAAATAAATTCTTTACTCATTTACAGATGGTAGCGCCATCATCGTTATTTCTAATGGTCTGCTGTAACTTGTTCATACTCACAAATATTAATTGGGAGTCATCAAATCTACTCACGTTATTTGAAATGAAGTCCGTTTTTGGTATCTATATTTAACTTATACTTAATTCAGTAGAGCAGGTATTTAAAATGTTAAGAAAGCATTTTTAAATATTAAAAATTTTTGTTCATTAATAATGATATTAAAATAGTTTTCACTATGATTATTTATGAGGATTAAAAATTAAGCAATCAAATTAGATATCCAGTTCAGAGACTCGCCTTAAATATAACATTAGGTAGTTAATAGATAAATTTAGAAAAGGAAGACACAGGGTTGTTATGAAAACTTTGCAAATTCTGCACTTATGAAAGTATTTATATGTGTCTCATTCAAGTGTGTCTTGTGTTTCCATAAAATAGAGACGACTTGTACATATTGAACGATATGCACAGGGTGTATTTTCGTATTATCATAATCATTATTATTTTATATAAAAAAATTACAACTGATATTAAAAAAACAAACATAATTGAATAGGTACTATTGATTTATAGTATTTATTTTTGTTAATTATTTGTTAACATATGATAGGAGGACTACATTCGTTTTCAAAAGAAGGAATGTCTTTGAACCTAACTTGTTCAATTTCTCTATAAATTCATTATGAATTTATTATAGTAACTAATTTGCATAGCATGACATTGTTGTGGGTTTGCCACAAAAACGTGTCCGGCTCCAGATGTTATTATTAGTTATTCAGATATTAAAAACTAGGCCATAAAAATGTGTCTATATCCTACATGCTACAATAAGTAAAAGGTGCTAATATTTTTTAAATATTTATTAATGACCACATCATCGTTGTCTGCCCTAAAATTTTGAATTCTATACATTTGTATTCACATTGTATACAAATAATGTATATTGTATACATTGTGTATACATTCGTTGAGCTTCTACTAAAAGATACAAAGTAGCCGTAACGAAGTTGCTATAAACTTGTAGGTTTCAAGTAGTATATTGTGGAAAAATCTAAAATATGGAAGTATTTATTATTTATGAAAGAAATAGGGTGAAGGCCTATTTGTAGAAATACTGACACCGAAAAAATTATAACAGTATATACGGCGACAATGAAAAAAAGTAATGTATAAATTTGATAAAATCGATATTGTTTATTTTTAAATCACTCAAAGCTGTAGAAAGAAGTATTTTTAATGCAACATTGAGATCTAGCTACTTTTTGACTTTCTTTAGCTGTATTTTATAGAGTTATGACGTTATCGATATATTTTTGGAAAGCTACATTTTTATTGCATCCTTTGAATGAACTCCTTTACGTACACACAGTAAAAGACGAGATTTCCTACATAGAAATTTTTTTAAAGTGAATTTTTCAAATGAACAGGAAATAAAAAGTGTTATAAAGTATTTGAAATAAAATAAAATCCTTCGTTCTCATATAATGTTGGGTGATATTAACTGCCGTTCCATCGTCTTGTTATTTGTTCAACTTTTTTGTTTTAAATTTCATTAATCATTTTTTAAATTTCGTTAATCATTACATTTTAATTTTAATTTTACTTCGTAAAATTTCCTCGTTTCCTTTTCCTATATATAATTCCTAATTGATTCATTTATTGGTTCTATATACACCCTTTTATTTTTCTGCAGATACATTTTACATAGTTTATTATACATTATTATTATTGATTATATTAATTCTAGCTTTTTTTTAATACAGTTTCTTTACATTCATGATCACTTTACACCATGATTTACTTGGTCTAGTTATCCAGTGGTTCTATTTACAATATCGATCTTCCCTTCATTATTACTTCGAAATTTCCCACATTTATTTCATTTCTTTCCCATTACCCGAGTTCACTTTTTTTGTCTATTTTCCTGTAGAATTCCTTTATTACACTTCCATCCTTTAGTTTTGCCAATGATTATCTGGTTGTTTCCTTACTTCTTTTCTTTTTTTCGGTATTCTATACTTTATTTTAGCTTTTACTAATATCTATTATACATTTTCAGTATTAACTTTCAATTATAATGTGTACTCTTTGGTTTACTGTTTCATCATCAGGTAATATTCAGGTACCCTTGTGAATATTCTTATGCTGAAAGTATGTCCTTACTATTCATTAATTCTATTTGCTGCAAATTATATATTTTAGTATTTCTGTTATATTTTTATTTTAATCTAAAACGGTAATTATATATTTTCTCTCGATATATTTCCTCTTGATCTACTTTTGCATTAAAAGTTCCCCATTAATGACAGCTCTATCTATAATTAATAATGATGACAATTAGGCGTGACTACACGTAAAGATGTGTAGGTTTTCTCTAAGAATTAGCAACCTCACCTTACCATCATTTTTTAACAGCAAATTTATCAAAACCATGATTCTCTGGAGGGAAAGATTACACATTTAGGCGAGGGGACAACTATACCTTTTTCCAGGTAGATATGTTAAACTCTCCCAGTTGGGATTCAAATCCAAAGTTTGCATAAACAGAAATCGGCTTCCTCCTCCTAAAACCCCAGGCAGTGGAGAAGAAGATTGCACAGTATTTGCTTGTTTGTTTGTGTGTTATGGAAGGTTGGGTAAACATGTTGGAACACTTGATTCGCATATTGCCGCTTCTTCTTATTCTATAATGCATAATCTTAATAATAATTTTTATCGATTCCTTAGTGTATTCGCTAAGGTATCTTTTAGGCGACTTTAAAACAGCACTCACATTTTGCCAGCTAAGACGTCATTATTATAACTAAAATAATAATTCTTTAAACAGTTGGCCGTCACGATAACTTAGTTGGTTAGAGTGTGTTATGTGGTAAACACGATTGTTTACTGATTATCAGGACCTGAGTTCAAAACCCAACGCCAGTACTGGCAATGTAGTTGGGAGTGGACGCTGTCTGCGTTTTTTCTATGTACATATATCCCTCTCCTATACAACCTTAACTTATGATTTAGAGGATTGTATAATTTATGTAATATATTATTTTTATTTTTAAAAGTATAACCCTAAATTTTGTATCAATAACAATGGCAATTACAAAAGGGGATTGAAGGTGTTCATTATGCATCCTTCTATGCAATTAATCTAATAATTTATGAAATAATCTCCAAAAACAATATTACATTACTCTTAACAAGAATTTTGAATTAAATGCTTTGTCTTAATTTTTAAGTATACTATTAGTTTATCGGATAAGTAATATTATCATTTTTGTTGTTGTTCCCATGATCTGTGCAAAAATAAAAAACACACTATTTTGGGTTTCCCTATAAAAAATCTAAAAACAGGTGAGGTTTGGATCTATCTTTATGGATTAGATATTTTGATAAAATTTTAGAAGCACTTGCTAACAGGAACTTTACTCATAAATTTGTCTGACATTTATTTTCTCATATCAACTGTTCGATTTGTGGCTCAATATTATAAAAGATATAGTTATCTATATTCCCTATGTTTTTAATGTCTTTATGTGCCTTGCTCCTTATAAATTACTGTATATAAAATAAGCTAAAACCACAGTCCGTTTTAAAAGATTAGTAAGAAATCCAAGTTTTTGATATATTTTATTGTAGTGACATAAAAGAATTTATAACGGATGAAATTATTGTGCGGATTATTACTATCTATATTACAATTAATAATTTATAGATAAGTAAAATATTGATGTATAATATACATATTAAAAATGTCTATAGAAAGAGAAAATACAACTAAGAAATAACAAAAATTATTTTACTAAAGAAATTTAGATTATTAAAAATAAGTTAAGAGCATTACAAGTTTTATATGGATAATATTCTTCTTTAAGACCAATTTAATACAAATAAAATAAATGTTTCTAAACTTTATAAAAATGTTAGTACTTGAAAATAAAAAATTTACATCATATAAATACATTCTACAAATTTTATAAAATTAAATTTGTAACAGTTTACATGAAGTATGTCAGGTTATATGATGTCGTTTTCTTACTTTAAAGCTAAACCTACAAGGGTTAACAATAAAAAACTAAGCTAAGACAAATATATACGCTAGAATGTAGAATTATGATATTATTATAGTTTCCATTCACTATTTCTGTGTAAATAATGATATGATTTAAAGAGATTCAACTTGCATTCTTTATATGTAGATATGCAGATATTTTTGTATATATATAGCTCCTACGGTAATAAGTAAAAAACAATGTAATATACTAAATAATATAGTAAATCTGTAATAACACCTGGTAAATATGATTTAATTCCATCAATGTATTATGAATATATTGATGTAGGAAATAAATAATTATAATATTACAAACACTCAAACAAAATAAAAAATAAACAGTTTTAAAACCTTAAAACGGACCTTTACGTACGTAGAACATCTCTATCTCGAAAATGAGTGGCTGAGAAAAAATAAACCAACATATAAATGCAGAATATGTCCTTTATGCGACAGTTTTATTTTTTTCAATAGTTTACAATCGTGCTTTCTCATGACCCATGAACAGGGTGGGGTATGTCTCAAAGTGTATCTACCTCAAAGTCAATACATTTCGTTTGGTAGATGTCCCTAATCAGAATCAGTCGAAACTCGATCGATCCGATACGGTTTAATTGAGTGATCGTGCTAACAAAAAAATAATTCTCAAATGGTCCACCATTGTGCTCTCTCATGACCCATGAACATGGGAGAGTGTATTCTATCCACTTCAACATCAATATATGTCATCTGGGAGATGTCCCTGATCAGTATCAGTCAAAACCCTATCGATCCGACATGATTTAGTTGAGTTATCGTGTTAACAAAAGAAAAATATCTCAAATAGTCCACTATCGTGCTTTCTCATGACCAATTAAAAAGGTGGGGTGTGTTCTATCCACCTCAAAATCAATAGGTGTCGTCTGGAAGACGTCTTCGATCAGAATTAGTCAAAACCTGATCGATTCGACACTATTTAATTGAGTTATCGTGCTAACAAAAAAAAAAAAAATCTCAAATAGACCCATGGACAGGTTGGGGTGTCCCATATCCACCTCAAAATCAATAGGTGTCATCTGGGAGATATCCCCGATCAGAATCAGTCAAAACCCGATCGATCCGATACGATTTATTTGAGTTATCGTGCTAACAATATTT
This sequence comes from Rosalia funebris, assembly GCA_037954035.1. NCBI lineage: Eukaryota > Metazoa > Arthropoda > Insecta > Coleoptera > Cerambycidae > Rosalia > Rosalia funebris. Next base: position 2,967,399 of record JAZFAV010000010.1, on the reverse strand, counting down.
AGTGCCGACGACAACGATGACACACACACAGACAAATTTTTTTAAAAACCATTTTTTTTGTTTTTAGGCCGAAAAACGAAAAGTAAACGAAAGAAAAAAATTTTGTTCCACTTTTCTTTACACGATTACATTACTTTTCCGCACTCAACTATACTAGCGGAAAAGTATAAAAACACTTTTTAATTCAGAATTGTTTACTGTGTGTAAAATTCAATAATGAATTAGATTAACTGTATAACTCCTCTATGAACTGTACATTGGCTCAATCGATAGGCAATAGATCAAATAAGACAATCGATGTTTTTTAAGGATGCCATTCTAAGCAAACCTGATGTCTTTAGAGTGTATGGAGGGCGAAGTCGACTTAATAGTTGTCTACATATAATATCCTCTACAAGTTCAATTTGACGATGGTCGCGGGATCATGGTGGATATGGAAGAATATTGATTTGTAAAATATCTAAAAGTCACTTAACATAGGTACCTACACTGAATACCATTCCATTTAATTTCATATTCCACGCGACCATTTCTCTACTTCACTACAATCGTTATCTTCGGTGGTCGACATTATTCGTCGACATAATGATCGTATTGTCATTGACCAATTAAACCATTTATTTGTAATAGCTCGAATAGATGTAAATCGATCTCTTACAGCAAAAATAATCTTAGATAATGATCTTGACGTTCTGTAGTGCGTCTTCGGAATACTGTACCTCTACATAATTGTATTCCACTTTTTGTAGATGTTGAATAACGTATCATTATTCTTTATTCGTTTATATTCATATGGCAAACGATTTACCTGAACGATGTACCAGATTGACACAACTCAATCAATTATCTCAAACTTACTAGCTGTATTCAATACTATGTAATGTCTTTTTACTTCGACATCATTTTCGATATCAGAGCAAATATATTAAAAGTAGGCATACAAAATCACTAAGACTTTGACCATTGCGACAATAAATATCAAGTGCTTCTAGATGTTACAATTTCTGTCACTTCCGTGAGCTTCCGTGGTATTTGCTTTAGGATGAGGATTGTAAAACAGTACAAAATTGCACGAAACCAATCTGCATCAAATAAAACCCAAATCATTTATCAAATGTACCATATTGTTTAAGTAAATTGCAATTTATATGCATGTAATCAGTCTACTGATATAAAAAGTATGGTTCATAATTTACAGAAGGCAAATGTGAAACACAAACATAAAACAACTAAAATAAAAGGTTGAAATTATCAAACTGTTTAGTTCCTTTATGTTTGTGTTTCATATTTCCCTTCTGTAAATTATAAACATTAGTTTTTATATCAGTAGGTTGATTACATGCATATATATTACAATTTACTAAAACAGTATGGTACATAAAAAAGTCATAGCGTTAAAACATTATTTGGTAAAAGAATTGGGTTTTTTTCTATAAACTCGAAGCAAAAAGGAAAAAAAGAACGTTGAAGTTATTAAATTGCTCTTTATTGCTTCCAGTTTATAGAAAAAACTGATTTCCACACAACCAGTTTTATGTTTTTTTAATTTAAAAACGTTAACCATTATTATCGAGGGAGGAAAGTAATATGCGCATTACACTCTTCTTTTTCAAGGGTCAGTTAGGATATTAAACGTAGATAAGTAAACCGTAATGTGACTGGAATAGGTACATAAATAGGTAAGCCACATGGGAATGTGAGTACTATCTGTATATTAATTGGGAATGGGATATTTAAAGCAATTATTCCTTCTGTGAAGTCTGTGCTTGCCGAATATGGTGTTCATAATTAAGAATTACGTATATGATTAAGGTCGTTGATAGAGTTATTATCACATGTATAATCGGGAATCTCCAGGATTCTAATTTTATTTAGATAGGTACCATGGAAATCAACCATGATTTAACCTCATCCTGATAATATATATTTATAAATTTTTTTTTACCTTTTTACAGCTTAGGCGAGGTAGATTTGATGTTAAAGATGGCTGCAGTTGTGTATACTGGTTATTTGAGTTTGACATATACCTTTTCCAAGTTATCTGACATTTATTAGATAAATGTTGCTTTAAAGGATCATTAGAATCGAGTATAGAAAAGAATGGTTGTGTAAAGCCAACCAGTGCTGACTGTTTTGCAAGTTGTATCACAATACAATTGTTAGTTATGTTACTGTCTTTTCATCCATACATATGTGACCGTAAGACTTTCTTTACGAATTAAAAGATTATTTTGCTTTACTTCATATATTATTTTCGCGTTGACTGTAATGTTGCTTAAGTTTTTATAATGAAAGAAAAACTAACTGATCAAATACTAATATTGGTCTTTTCTGGGTTTTAGTGGTATGATTATTTCTATAATCTAAGATAGCGCTTGATACAGGCTTCTTGACTGTAGATAATAAAGTTTATGGATAGTTTAAAAAAAGAGTTATTATTTGAAAGAGTAAAAGAGTTTAAAAGATGTTATTATTTGTTATATAGAAATAACAACATGTACTATTTTGATGATTTTTAACCATGATGATTTTGAACCATCTATGTACATTTTTACTAACGAAAAGTTGAGCCTCTGTAGCAATAGAACGGAGCAATGTTTAATGTACGAAGTTGTAAGTAATTACTATAATTGCATTAACAATAATGCTTTAATACAATAATTTATCAACCCAGTTATGTTTTGTCAAACTTTTACGTTATTTTGTTTCATTTCAATACTTTGTTCAGCGTCTGAATATTACGTCCATTACATACATCAATAGTCAATATGTTTTTTTTGTCATAGATTTAAGAATTTTTTACTAACTCGGCTAAAATTAATTAACTGAGATGTATATGTTTAACGAAATAAATAACGGGTAAATAAATAATACTACCAAAACAATACCAAAAAAAAAAAAATATGAGACAAAGTATGTGCATAAATATAAATGCGTCATTGTATATAGTTTAATAATGATAGGGGATAGATTTAAGAAAAATAATGCATACTTTTATCTGGAGTATAACGGAGAATCCACGGGAATGTATTAAGAATTAATTGAAAGCAACATTACATTTTTTCATATCATTAACTCATTTATTTAAAGTAACATCAACGGTTTTAATATTCGTTTTGATAAAAGTGGGTCATAATGTTAAAAATAAATGCTCATGGTTATTCAAATATTCAAAATAATGTCTATTGAATTTTGTGTTATTTTATATTCATGAGTGTTATAAAATTAGACGATGACAAGTGAGCAAAACTCATTATCGGTAAAAATTGCAAATATCATCGCAATGCATAAGACAAACATAGTATTGGAAACTTAGTACATAGTCAGTCACAATATGTAATGCTAGTAAAAACAGTAATGAATATAAAAAATCAGACATTTATAGAAATTTTCACATATTTCTCAGAAACCCCATAAATGTATAAACATATACATAGTGGATATTTTAATCGATTTAATGATTTACACCCTATATAATACAACCTCGTATATTCCAGGAAAGTATATTTTGGAATTTCAACCTACTTGCATCAAACTAGAGCCGTTATTGAAATGAATATATTTATAACCATTTTATTAATATGTTAAAAATTTCTTTGTTTAATTTACATTTAGCTCTATTAAAATTATAATCACTAATAAGTTATTCATATATGATGTGTTATTTCCACAGATGACCATCAACAAGAAAGATGAAAATATATGATAAAGGATAAAAATAAAAAAATATATAATATAATTATTGATTTACACATAAAATATTTTCTGTAAACGTCAAAACAATAAAATGTCTACATATATATTATTCGTCTAAAATATTTCATCTCAAAAATATTTTTATCGAACATTGGCCACTTCATTTATATTAGACTAAAAAGTAAATAAGGAATGAGTTGACCACCAAATGGTTACTAACCAAATCTTGTATAGTTAACATAAGTGTTAGTTAGGCCTGTAAAATTAATTATTTTTCATGGAATTAGTAAACCTTCTTTTTTCTTGGATACAAATTAAAATATTTGACTCCACTCAAACGTTACTGTATCATGAAGACTTTCATACTTTTCTTTTTATTACGAAAAATATGCAAATTGTTGATGAAATAAGACATGTTTAATTAATATTTAAGCATTTCATTTCATTTAATCATGCATAATAAATTAATTTAATTTAATATGCTGATTAGATATAAAAATGAGTTCACAATCTTTTACGTAAAATTCGGCATGATTTAGTTAATTTAGTAGCGCATTAAATGTTCTGTATTCGAATGGTCTTCTGGGAAGACCTATTCTGGAAAATAATTTTCATCTTTAAAATAACTTTTAGAAGGATGTAATTAACATGACTATGTAAATGTCTAAATTAGGTAATGAGGAATTTGTAGATCTACACTATATTTTACTCTATTCAAGTAATTAAGTTTTGATTTGACGTTTGTAAAACTTTACTATCTTTTTTTAGTTTATTTTCAAATATAATGTGCCACTAATACTTGATTTCATAACATGAAGTCTGATCTCATTTAAAAAATCTATGATTAGGAGACTTGATTTTTGATTCACTTGTCTCTAAATTAGTTTTACACTTTATTTTATATTTTAAAAACACAGGGTCTTTGTGTAGTACTCATATTACAAGGGATAAAACGAAATACACCATTGAATATTGGGAACTTAACATAAGTACTTATTAAATGTTCTTTATTTTCTCATGTAAATGGGTCTTTCAGGAGTTCTTGATTAATTATTAAAAATAGCAAACTGTCTCCGCTTTTGGCTGACAGCATCTATATGCTCAGCTATCTTATGTCGTTGCTGCTTTATTGTATAACAAAATGATTAAGACTTTACCCCAAAGTATTGGAATATATGAATACATGTTCAAATGGAATAAATACCTCGGAACTGTTTTATTCGCCAACTCTTCAGAGAATACTTCTTTGTTATTTAACATTTGACCATACATACGAATTTAAATAGATATATTCAAAGGAATGGTAATGGTTGCAAGTGTTAGACTCCTCGGAGGAAGACGGAATAGGGAGACAACAACATTTACACAATATCAAGCACAACCAGCTTGTAAATTGATGTATAATCTTAATGAAACTAAATGGTACTGATTGGTTAGTCGCATTTCCCTTTGAGTGAATTTATACAAATATAAAAACGTATTGGACAACAGGTATGCTCGTGCAACAACTCGGATTTTTAATGAAAGCGATCGGGACAATAATGTGGTACACCGATATGTACTTGACCTGGTTTACAAATTTCAAGAGACTGGGTCCATGAGCAACAAAGTAAATAAGTGGCCAAGAGTTCTTACTAAAGCTACACAGATTAGGATTTTAGGCTATCTTACCACTTCAGTACTAAAATTCGCTAAGTTAACAAATATTTCAGTTTCAGTTAAAAAATATTTATTGTTCTTCCACAAAAAAAAAAAAAAATCAAAATCGACAAGTGTTTCGAGAGGACATCATTCCGAGGGTACTCAGTATTCTCAAAAAGTTAACGTGTAGAAAATTAAATAATAGGGGACCCATTTTCATCCAAGAAAAGTCTGTAGAATTGTACTTCAATTTATTGGTAAATAAAATCGTTCTTCTGATAACATAGTCCTAAGAAAACCAAATCGACGAAGAAGGTCACCTGCTGCTAGGTGAATAAAATTTACACTTTCAACAGAATGGCGCACCACCACACTACGTATTAAATGTTCGACAATGGCTGGATCAAAACTTTCTCGATTAATGGATTGCCCAAAACTATGCCCCACAATTTTCAAGATCCAATAAATAGGATTACCTACATATGGAGGTTAATTACTAAAGATACATTTCAAAACGTCCAATAAGAATTCGAGAATAAATTATACTTTTGTTTAGCCAACAGTAGTGGGCATTTAGAGTACTTAACTAAGTAAAGTTCCTAATCGTGCAATGGAAAGTAAATTTATTCCATTAATTAATTTTGTGTTTTATTTAAACTATTTTATTTTTGCTTCTATCAGGAGAACGGATAATGGGAAAGCCGATATTAATCTTCTAAACGAAGTTGAATCAGAATTTTAAAGAGATTTAAGTAGGGTAAATGTTACAAGATAAATGGATGTCATTTAAACATTTTGAGTTTTAAAACTAAAAAATAAAAATCGAATTAACTATGATTTTTTGCAATCAGGATGTGTAACTGATCAAATTAGGCTCTTGATATACAATTGAGTATAAAATAGATAATTTAAAATTGTGATATTATATGGGACGCCAAACCAATTTTAGAAACGAAAAGGCGCAAATATGTCTTTCAATTACCTTGTGTGAAAATATCTACTCATTCAGAGACACATTGCATATAACTAAGATTTAATCACCAAATTTATATGCATATATTTATATTCAATTTATTTATGGTACAGTGTCTTTTGTGGGCAGTCGGAATGTTTCATGGTCATGTAAAAATATATGTATAAGTGCCAGTGATATTAGCGAACCTGTTTTTAATTAACCCTATATAACCTACACTTGCCTACTGCTTGTCAAAAAACGGCGGTCCTAATAACTCACCGTGGAAAAAGTTGAATTCATTGAAAGTAGCATGTGTGTATATTATGATATAGCCAAAACAGGAATTGTATAATGGAATATTTAAGATACCGGATATTTTAAAGTATCCGGTATTACACATTAAAACACTAACCGTTAGCATATATTTTTTTAGTTTAATTTAAGATTTTTTTCTTAAAAGTCCTAACTTGCCTACAGAGCAGATATGTCATGAAAAAACTTATTGTGAAAATATATGTTAATTTATTCGATAAAAGTTCCTTTTAATTTTTTACACCTAATCTCAGACAAGTTTCTACTTATTTCGGCTAATTAGCCAAATATTGATTTCGTTGTATTTATATAATCAGTAGGCTATATATCACTATTGTATCGGGGTTAGTTTGCGCTGCAAGCTTTTATAAGTATATATTTTTATTTTAATTTGAAAATAAAGATCTTGTGAAGATAGTTTATTTAGTATCCGCCTGATCATAGGCGTATTTTATCCAATAGATTTAGATAAAAAAATACATGTACGCAGTAATAACCCATTTTTGCAACTATTATAGCAATATTTATGATTCTCTTTCAATGCTCTGGAAGTTCTTTGATTGTGTTGATGTCTAATTCGGAAAATTCTATTGAACTAACCAGCATCAAATGATCATTGGTACTTGGTAGACTACTCGTATTTCAAGTTACGTGGTTAGAAGCGATCAAATAATTAAATAGCCAAATGATTAAGATAACAACCAACTACTAAAAGGTGTTTCATTTGGAACTATATGATGCGATTTGTGAATAAAACTAATAATATTTGGCAAACTAAGGTTTCTTATTCTTTAATATAAAATGGAGACGATGGCTATAAATGGAGAAAAATATTGTTCATATGGCCATCTCGACTCATCTGGCATGATGTTATTCGTTTATTAATATTGTCCATAATACGGGCACATAAAACTGGCTCCCAATCTCCCAAATAATACGTTGAATGTTTGCTTTAAGGTAAATGACTTTTGCTGACTTTTTTTTTTTTGAGGGGGACGTAGCCGGTACTTACGCGAGCCGGACAAGTGGCCCCCCAGATCTGTGTCCCACCTACCTCGGAACCGCTTTCGTTTCTCGTCGAGGTAGGGGTCAATCGTTCTTAGGACGTTATCAATTTCTATTCCATTGCCCTACATCCCCCCTCCGTCAAAGACGATTACGGGTTCAGGCCTAGCTCCCTCTCTTCCTCTTCCTTCATTATCTTCACTACCATTCTTTCCGCACATGCCAACTCATTCGCACTTCTAACCATCCCATTCACCAATTTCCTCACACTTTCAAGCCGACCCACTCTACTCGTATATTCTTCCTTTTCATTCGACCACCTCGGGTACCCGATTAAGGTGTGTTCGGGATAATCCCTTTCTCCGCAGTAGATGCACTCATGTCCATCCACCTTCTTTATTCCACGCAAGTACTCGCCAAAGCATCCGTGGCAAAGCAAGTACTCGACAACACCTGCGTAAGATAGTATCCTACCTCTCCGTGTTGCCTCTCGACCCAAGGCCGTCAACCGGGATGAGAGACCTCGTCCATACCGCACGTGCCTCCGCATCCCAGCTCTCCTGCCATCTCGTCCACACCCTCTCCCTTGCATCCCTCCTCTCAGACTCCCGATATCCTCTCTCTCCCTCGCAAGAAGGTCGATCGGAGGCATACCGGCTATAACTAACGCCGCAGCACCAGACACCATCCTATATGCACTCACCACTCGCAACGACGCTCTTCTCTGGATACTCGCCACACTCTCCCTCCACTTCTCCTTTCCCAAAACATTCACCCATACGGGCGCGGCATATAATAGAATGGACTGCGTCGCTCCCGCCAACATCCTCCTTTTTCCAGCCTTGGGACCCTTTATATTGGGCATCCGGCGTCCCAGAGCCGACATCGTCCTCTCAACCTTCACCATCGTCTTCTCGGGGTGTAACCTGAAGCGCATGCCTGGATCTAGCCATACCCCGAAATATTTCAGCATTCTTCCCGGTTCCATTCTGACTTTTGCTGACTGTGGTGTACACTTTTCCCTTAACATAACCCCAAAGAAATGTTCGGTGTCCAAAAATATGTTAAATCACATAATCCTGCAGACCAATTGATGTCAGCATTCCGCGAGACAATGTGATCAGGAAATTTGGTATGGAAGAGAGTTATGGTTGCATGTGCTGTATAACACGTTTCTATTGGTTAAAACTAACTTTTGGTATTTCAACATTTGAATGGTTCGGATGTAAACAATGGTAACTGACAATTTTGGAAAATTTGAGTTTTTTATGTAAATAATAGTGTGTGCGTTCCCGCGCCTCTTCATAGTGGTTAATTTAATTTTATGCTAATAGAGGCGCTGTTGCACTCATTGAAAATTATGGTAACTGTCGGTGTGAGCAAGTAAATAATGTAAGTAAGTATATGCAGTCAACATGGCGGCACGGCGTAGACTCGACTTAAGTTTTCCTGAAAGTTCCTCGGTTTCATCGCCGAAAACTTAACCAGACGATGAAGATAATAATCCTACGTTTGATCCTTCATATCCAGAAAAGAAGTTGCTTTCGCAACTAGGAATTATTAGGAAATACGGCAAGGAAAATATTCTAACCTTTAAAAACAACCTGCATATAAATAATGGTACCTGCAGCACATACCATTTTATACTTGCGAATATTCGTAGATACCATTATTTACATGCGAAAATGCAAGTTTACTAGTAAACTGGATGCAGTAAAGTCGTGCCTGTCTTGGATACCAGAAGCATATCACCAATACTACAATAATTTAGTTGAAGAATGAGTACTCATATGTAAATTTTTTGCTAATAAAAGTTTGTCTAATTATGTGATGTTTACTACAACTTATTACTATGGTATCAGATTTGTATCTTCTCTTGAAAAAGCATAAAGCAAGGTAAACTACGTGACTTTCGAATAAAACAATGTATATAAAATTAAAAACAAAATATTTTCGTCATATATTTGCCTATTTTCATTCTAAAGACTTCATCATAGGTAGCTTCCTGTAAACTTTGCAGATTAAAAATTGATGTAAATAGAAATCGGAATTCAGTTCAACATTTAGGTATAACTATCTCCAAATTTAAAAAATGTCAGTTATCATTGTTTACACCCGAACCCTTCATTTCAATTTGGTATTTGGCGCTGACATTAATTCTGACCACAACCTCGTAATAGCTAAACAGTATAAAAAGGAAAAACATCCAAAAATTCCCACCACAGTACAACAAGAGGTAAAGGAGTGAATTAAAATAGTTAATATGCGAGTACTATATGAATTCAATGTGGATGAAAAATGGAAAGATATACGAATAGGTTTAGAAACAACAGTAAAATATTATCTAGTTAGCAAAACTAATGGAACCTAGAGGAAGAACTGAACAACATCAGAAATCCTACATATCATGAAAAAGAAGAAGAGTAAAGGCAAAGTATTGAATATTAGACTACATAAAGCAGTACAAAAGAGAGTTAGAGAAGACAAATAGGACTATCTAAGCGCTCAATGCGAGGAAATATAACTACTAAAAAAGAAATTTGACAGTTCGCATGTCCACAAAAAAGTAAAGAAAATAGTTGAATGTAATAAGAACAAAACTATTGGTAATGCAACAAGGATTTAGATGGGCGTATAATAACCGACGTTAAGGATCAACTAAAGAGGTGGAACTGTTTTATACATTCATTGTAGAACTATTTAGAAGTTGATTTTATAAGCGAACGATGTACACCATTCAGATATAATATAAGAAAGAATATAAGAAAGATAATATATATTGGAAACTACGGAATTGGAATTCGGTTAAGTTGTTGGTTCTCACTAAATACCTTTAGGGCCTATCAAACCCATTGATGACGATGTAATTGAGATATGTTAATGAGAAAAGGAGGAGGGAAGCTAATTGTGGTTACAAAATCTCCACAAACAAAATTAAATACACCTGACAGTAGCTAACAGTTATAGAAAATATGCAGACATACAGATACTTAGGAACATGGATAGAAAGGTAGGGCGATCAAGCAAAGAAGCGAGAATACAAATAGCCGGTATAATTGAATATAAATCAATTAGGATGAGGATGATGCGTTTATTCACACTTTTTCATGGAGTTGAAGCTTGAAATCTCAAAGACAATCAGATGAGCGAGTTGTAAGTCATCGAAATGTAGTACTCCCGCAGAGTGTAGCGTATACTCTAAATGGATAGGATTATTAATACCGAAGTTCTAAATAAATGCAAAACGAGTGCGAAATAATTAATACCATAAAGAAAAAAAACCTTAAATATCTAGGTCATATAATGAAAGGGCCTAAATACATACTTCACCAATCAATAGTTTAAGGAAAGATGCAAGGAAAGATGAATATTGGTAGACGCTGTGTGTGCTGCTCAAGAATCTAAGCGACTGGCTTAGTTGTAATAAGTCAACTATTCTTCTGAGCTGCCCTCAACAAAGTCCAGATATATGTGATGATAAACAATATAAAATAAAACGATTGAATTTTTGATAAATTTTATCAATATATTCAAAATGTTTTCCATTAAAAATTTAAAATTGGCTGCTACATGTGTAAAAAGTCTGTGTCGAATGTTCAATTCTTGCAAGGCCTCTCAATTATTTGGCGTATTAAAATAGGCTAAATAATTCTGCCAGGGAAAATATTGTCTAGAAGTGACCGGACAGTAACACCAATTTGAGAGGCTTCATCTTGTTGAAACCAAATTTTATTATGGGAAACATCATCATCTGTCTTGTTTGGATAAAGAACTCCTAAAACTGCAACTAAATCTGAATTCTAAATATCTAGCATTAGTAAATATCTTCAAAGAAGTAAGGAATTAAAATACGATTTGAGATTCATACATTTATTTTGCCGTTAGGTATTACATTTTTGTATTGAAATAAGATTTTATTGAGACTAATGTTTTGATAATGTATTTTTCCAGTTAAAGTTCGTCAGAAATTAAACTTTAAAAATTGTATACGATCATTTGGATCATTCTTAATGAACTTTGGTACTAAATGCCCTATATAAGAATGGACTGTACTTTTCTTCTTTTAATAATATTTCAATGTTCTACATTTCAATCACCGTAGTCGGTAGAGGTAATATTACACTGAAATTACCTTCGAATATTCTCAGTATATTATATTGTATTTAACTACGCACTTAAAAGTAATCTGAGAGGAGCCTTTATTATATTAAATGGACAGGATGTTTTTTTGTTCAAATTCCCAGAGAATATTTTATTTTATTTTATCGTCATTACATTACATTACCGCCCTAACATAAACTAAATCCATCATATCATTTGTGAGCGTAACCGATGATAAGCATTTGTAGTTTTTGAAACATAGTATATTTCAGGACTAATATAATCTGTTATCAGCATAGGTATTGGTTTAAGTAAGTTTTTTGATATATGCTTGTGGAACTATTACTGTTGCTTTTTCTCGATTTACGTAACAACAGTTAAAGATAAGTCATATTACAAATTTGGATAATAAAATACAGATTATTTAAAATAAAATGTATTTTTATAGTTCAACAGTAAGCTATTATTAGTTTAAGTATTTAGTTCTGAACTATAAAAATCTTAGCGATATAGTTAACGTCATCAACTCTATTCAATTGCGGCCAACTGTTGTCCATTAGTGCAAATTCATATTATTCTGTTAATTAGCTTATTACTTATAATTATATTTACATAATTATATCAAGTTAATTATTAGATTGATAAGAGAACTTATATAATTATATTAATGGCAATGGAATGTGTACAAAAAATTAAACAAATAACAAACAGTATGTCATTTTCTTATTTTTCCTACAAGTCCTTGATCTTTTGTTACAGATAAAAGTTACAGATATTTCAACAATATGGGTAGAAACCAATCTTATTTGAATTTTATTAGAAACGTTCTTCCTGCTTTTCCAGAAATGATAGTTCTTAAATCACTATGACACAATATCGTTATGCGTAGGTAAATTCTTACGCCGACTTTAAATTAACATAACATTATGTAGATTAGAAGATAAAACTAAAACGATAAATGTAGGACTATCTTTGCGCGGATTTGTCTAAATGTAATAATTATCGCGTGGATACTATTCAACGGAACATGTTAATCGTAATAATGAATGAATCGCCGATTTATTTGTTTCCATTTGTTTTTTTTTGCACTCTACCAACTTATCCAACGACATGTTTGTGCCTGTACAGTTAATAATCTACGTACCTACCAAATTTGGGATAGCACGCTTCCTCATGAGTGCGCTAAGCTGGTAGATACAATGTTTACCAGAATTAAAGTTGTTATTGTAAATAAAGGTAATATAACGTAGTTTTCATGAGGTGGCGGAATTATCCTGCACCGCGAAATTTAATCCTTTTTTATTTACAGACTTGCCACTGACACATCATAACGTGGTAATATTTCATCGTATTTAAGTTAAAAGTTTATATTTTGTTTCTGTTACTAATATTGTTGTTAAGTAAAATAATTTTAAGAGTGTTATTACTTTTATTTAAATATATTAGTTGTAAAATTATGCCTGGTCGAACTATTATGAGCTTGGGCTCGTATATCGTAGTCTCCCCATAACTATAACTTCATATACTACCCGATACATATTTCGATAGTAAAATTGGCATGATTTGAATATTATCAAAACTATCTCAGTAACTATAGTCTTTCCGTGTTGATTTTATTCACATGCAATTAATTGTATTCATACGATAATACAGCTTTTCGATAACCGATTAAAAAAATCGTTGTACAGTGTATTCATTATTGGTTAAAAACCACCTGATCTCTTGGTTTCTTTTCAATAGTTATATTATTATTTCTAGACTGGTCACACTTCATCTAGTAACTTTTTGAACTCTATAACATTTTCACTAAATTCCAACCTTATGATAATATAATCTTACCTGTCATCCTTTAAGAAAGAAGGCCATTGTAAAAATGTGATCTTTTTCTGTTTTCTTAAAGTACCAACAAGTTTAGTACCAACTTATCAAACGACATTTCATCGAAGGTCATTTTGGGAACATCATTCTTTATCATGTCTAGACGATTTGAATAAGAGAGTAACAGATTTATGTAAATTGACAAATTTGCCGAGTTATCAAGGATTATCTATTGTACATAGTAAGACGACACATACCAAAATATTTGCTTATCTGAATTTTAACCGATTTTGACTGAAATAATTTACTGCTGGTATTTTTTATCTGAAATAATTTACACCATAGTGACAGTATATAGCATATAGTTGTAAGCAATGCATAACTATTTCAAGTATTTTCATGCTATAAGTAAATAACATACAATACAAAATAAAATATAGAATCAAAATTACGATTTATCTGTAGTTATTTTACCAAATGCAATATTTTAATAATATACCCGTATACTTTATATATATATTGTAAAGGATAAACTGCCGAAATAAAACGCATTTTAATTATTACTACTAAGGTAGTTACTGAAAGCTGCAAATCATTATCTCACCTTCGTTCTGAAATTATTAATACAGTAAATTCAACAACCAATAATCTCATTAACCCTGCCTTAAGCGCACACCATATTTTTTCATTATTATAAAATTAATATCCCTAGATGAAATTACGTAATGATCATATTGTATCACATTCTGACACAATCCTGTTATTGATTCAAACGCATAAAGTCTGTCAATATATGGACTAGAGCTTACATGTTCTTATTTATAAACGCGAAAAGGGCTATTAAGTGCATGACAATTATTATTTTGATAGAGAATTGTATCCACAATATTTTATTTTACAATTTATTGTATTCACATATTTTAAATTTAATATTTTTTTTGTTATATAACTATAATATATAATTGTTGAATTCTGATAACGTAAAAATAGTTACTAAACTCTAGGTGGAATTTTGTGTATAATACAAGAGTAGTAGTAGATGTAGTAGGATAAGATAAAAATATATGTATATATAATTGCAACACAAAAGTGCAACATATAATAATATACTACGAGTGTAAAATTAATATAAAACGTTATAGAGGACGGTGTTTTATATTATGCTAACAATAGCATGTTAGCATAATATAAAATGGTATTGATATGACTGAATGTTTTAAATAATATAAATATTTCAGACTATAGATTATATAGGTTATTCAGTCTATGTTTAAAATGAAATATATGAAAACAATACCAAATAGATCTATATTGGGGAAATTTGTTTGAATTCCATTTTATTGAATATTGTGTGATAAAGATATAGAGCATATTAAAGAACAGCCACAATTTCTTCATTAATTATTAGTGTGAAAATGCAGACAAATATGTAGCAAATTTTTACCATGGTTTATAGCGCAAGTTTTACACAAAGTTGATATGTAATGTACTGAATATATAACCTAGTTAGTGTGAAACTTCACGCCATATTTTAGATAGTATAGAGTGTTTCATTTTGGAACAAGGGGATGTGGTTTTTGAATAAAACTAATAATAATCAAACTGAGTTTGTTTATTTTTATAAACTGACTTGTTTATAAAAATAAAA
The DNA here is from genome assembly GCA_037954035.1 of Rosalia funebris. Classification (NCBI taxonomy): domain Eukaryota; kingdom Metazoa; phylum Arthropoda; class Insecta; order Coleoptera; family Cerambycidae; genus Rosalia; species Rosalia funebris. Next base: position 2,952,223 of record JAZFAV010000010.1, on the reverse strand, counting down.
AAGCTGAGGCATTTTATACTTAAACATAAAATGGAGACGATACGGTTAAAAATGGAATATAATGTGTGACTATCAGCTTCATTTTCAAAAAAGTATAGTCCAATTATTTCACCGCTCCAAAAAGGCGCACCAAACCGTGGATCTCTGTAGATGAATTTCTTTCGACAATTTTGTTTGCTGACGTATCCGTCAAGACGAAAGTTTACTTCATCGCTGAACAAAATATTTGTTGCAAAAATCAGCATCACCTTCTTTCTTTTCTATACCCAATTAACAAATGTACTAAATATGTCGAAATAAAAACCATCCTATCATAGAATTTGATATATGTTTGAGAAAATATTGTCAAATATCACTATATTATCAAATGTTATTGATATTACAATGAATGTGACCTAAGGTGGTATGGATTATGATGATTTGCTATGAAAATTAATGGATTTTAAAAACTGACCAAAACAATAAATAATACGCTATCCTCAATTGTTCCAGATTAATTACACAGGATCTTCTTACACGTTATCAAAGGATTTGGGCTACGCACTTATCAAATACAACGTTTCGTCTGTAAGTCATCAGTCTTATTATCTCATTATATTAATACTTTCTAAAAATAAAACAGGTTTTCAGGCACTCCACTACAGCTCAATTTACAATATACGATATAGCTAATAAGTAAGTATTAGAGTGCATGGTATTAGATAAGTATATTTTGTAATGTACTAAGTAGATATAATATATACATAATAAGAAAGGTTGTAAACTATTGTTTACACATAGATGTTTATTTAACAACATTGTTTCTCTGATCACATCACAATAACATGTTCCTCGTTGTAATTTGATAACATTTTACAATAATATTCTTGAAATTATTATCATACACTTTCTCTTCAGTATTCAAACAAATGGAACTCCAAAATAGATGATCTTCTACACAACATCAATATTTTGGAGCGGAGGATATATTCTAACATATTATAACTCATTTATGTATGTCCTTCCTTTTTACATTCTGCAGCTCACTTCACATGAATTAAGCAATAAAGTGAATTCCTCAATATAGATATTCGACATATACGCAAAAAATTGTTCTCTGATAACATTTTTGGAAAAGATACACAACTTTCGATTGATATTCGTCTATTATGCTTAAGTTTCGCTTGGACATACTTTTAAAATTAAAATAAAAATATATATTATGTCAAAGTATAATATATTAGCGAAGTAACATACTAGAGTTCAGTACTGTTAATTAAAAATCTCTTATTTCTTTTACATTTATTGTATCTATGTCGTCAAGCTTAATCTCCATTTTATTCATATATTAATGAATTTTCATCCAATTAAGTTGCTTCATGGAATTAAAATATTTTGTTCCTATATAATTTAATCATATATATATGTACACATATAATATTTTTAAAGAAAAAGTTGTAAATCAAAAACTTATGTTTTAGCAAATACTATGAAGTTGCAGATGGAACAGCAATCCAATTTGCAACTTTTGCACCTACGGGCCATAGTTTGGTATATGTTTACAAAAATAATATTTATTACTTAGAGAATTTTGCCGTGGATGTTGCTAATCCTGTAACAGTAACTACAGCTGGAATAGAAGGTGTCGTTTATTGTGGTGTCCCTGATTGGGTTTATGAAGGTAAACTATTCTAATAAATTAATTTTTTTTCTGTATTTTCTTCATGAAAACACCGAAGATAAGTATTCATCTCATGTATGAACGGCGTGTAAGCAATAAATATATAAGATGTGTATACAGGGTGGTAACAAAGTTTGGCACAATAAGCACAATTTTTCCTTAACATTTTTTGAGTTTATTTTTAAAAAATGCATTGACTGACGTGACAACTTAACTTTTTTCAGATTTTGTGTTTTAATTGTGATGTCATCATAATATTTTTTAAATTTCAATGCCCGCCATTTATTAAGAAAAAAAGATAACTTTCTTAAAGTTCTTCGAGTTCAACTGCACTCTATATTAGAAGTTTCTTATTTACAGATTCTCAGAGGATGTTTTTTTAGAAAAATACAAATACGAGTTTATTTTTAACGGAAATGGTATTATTAACGAAAGTTGTTCAAAATGTCCTCCATTAACAATTTGGTAATGACCCATATGCATGTACATTCTTTTTATGGAATGTTCAGGTAAAATAGATTCGAAATTTTAAATAACCTCAGTAGCAGTAACTCCAAGGGCATCAAATTATATGAATATGGCGGCTATTCAGTTGGTAATAGTAAATCAATCTATCTGCCTGAGAAAGTATCGTCAAGAAATAAGCGGATATTAACACAGAAATAAGAAAAAAACTCCATCTCGTTGATACTGAATTTGTTAGTGGGTAACACCAATATCTCCATTGTTTCAATAAAGAAATGCTAAAGCGGAAACTAAGTCGAAATATAACATTAATTATTTAGTGACAATCAAAGTTTTTTTTAAGAAGTTGGGCCCTAACACTGACTTAGTTTTCCACAAAACACCTACACTATTTGTGTAGTGTATAGTGTTTTGTGTAAAACTAAGTCAGTGTTATCTTCACACCAAAGGTTTCGACCTACTCTAAGTAGGGCTCTAAAATATCACTTCCTATAATTTCAACATATACATTTAGTTTAGCATGACGTTGGCTATGTAATTCTTGATTCAATTAGGATTTTCTTTAGGAGACCAATGATTTAGGAGACCAATATCTGCAGTTATAATCATTATATCTGCACCATTTAAAAAACAGTCGTAACATTATATCTCTACAAAATTATATGCGATGATCTGGAACATCCTTATTTAAATATTGTACTAAATGCTCTTTATAATGATTCGTTTATAATGGAACGTTTCTTTTTTTTTATTAACTATTTAAACTTCTACCAGGTGCCTGGTAGAAGTGGGTGGGTGTTCTTGTACTTCAAGTCATACATTCATTATAGTTCAATTTTCACTCTTTTGAGGTCTGGCTTTTCGAGATATATCTTTTACACTACAAGTTTCCGAAAGTTGTTGAACTAGTGCTACATACTATTGATCTTAAAATAGGTGGTTTCATCAGGATGTTTCTAATGAAACAACTGATAATAATCTTTCTTGTGATATCTTAATGTGTCACCATATGCAACCATCATTAATACTTCAATTTATCTCCGTTCAAATAAACTAGCTATTTCCTATTCACACCTTATTGCTTACTAAGTACAATCTCTACAAAGGCCACTTGGCAGTAATAGTAACAATAATAGAATAATTAATCATAATCTGGTATTTTCTCACTAATGCTGATTTAGTAATAGTTTTTTATTATCTATGAGCAAATGATGTTGTATTAGATAATAATTTAACTTTTTTTAACTCTGAATTAATTTTATTTACGTTTTCAGTTTAAAAAATTAAATTATGTTTAGTCAAATATCAACCAGATATTTACCCCTTATTCCTAAGATTTACCCCGTACTGAGAAAAATTTGTTTTTCAATGTAACTAGTTTAGAATTTTAACTCCCTCTATCTTATAAATGCGATACAGGAAGTCGATTTTTGTTAAAAATAAAACAAGGGGTTGACGAATTATGACATTAAAACATTATGATTTAAAATACGGTTGATATACTTTAGAGGTTATCAAAACATAATTTAATAAAAAATTATGTATATGGTTCAAAATTTTATCACCACTCTATATAAGGAGTGTATTTATTAAAATACAATACTGTGGTCAAATTATAATGCATGATATATGAATGACACGATGGCAAGGCTAAAAACGAAAGGAGGAAATAACTATATACTACTCGATATGCCTACAAATGCGAAGACCAACTACATAAAACATCCAACATATTGTTCACCTTATAAATAAAGACAAAGAAAATCTGAATGTGAAGGCAGGATAACCTTTCCTCTGTTTTCGTCTACACGTGCATTGTTTTATATTTTGATGCCACCCTATTTCTTATTTACTACAAACACACAATGTAGCTGATCAAAAATTTTTTTTTTCCTAGAATTACAAAATACTTATGTAAATCTAATAATATACAAGAATGATATACTCCTCATAAAAATAAAAAGTATATCTCAAATACAAAAATAAATTGCACGTTATAGACATAAAGCACTATATTATTTCAAAATATCCAAAAAAACAAATTGCACCATCAGTGGTTCATATATTGACAATGCTAAAAAAACTATATGATATACGACATTTTAATGAATATTGCTTTTAATGAAAAATGTTCCTATTTGTTTGTGTCAGAAACAGTAACTTTTATATTTTGAATGACGTTTTTAATATAGTTATATTATATTAAGTATAATACGCATACTTATATTATACTTAATATAAGTATGCGTATTATACTTAATATAATATACATAAGACACATTGCCTTCATCAGCCGCTGTGGTTGATTCGATATATGATATCCCTTTAAAGTGAGAGGTATGCTCGTCGAGTCGACACATCAGTCTATCAGATCTAAATTTAGTCGTCCCGACTCGCTTTCATATTTTTGCCCTAAGCTAGGCTGATATAGTAAATCAGATAATAATATATAAATTATTTTATTCAGCCAACTGTAATTCCGGTTTTCCACGGATATTGTATAAATATAAATGTTTCTGGTATATCTCTCCGAACCAATTTAAATTAGTAGTATTTATACTTTTATACCTTTGGAAATAGTAAAAAATTTTTGTCGCCTAAACAATATTATAACAATACTTCTGACAATAATTCTTATAACAATAATTCTGAACGAAGCACTGGCTCTCTGAAGCAGTCTTACTCTGATGATGGTGAACTAATAATATTATGAATTTTTTTGTATATGTATTATCTCAATAACGTTACCTGGATTGAAAATAAAAGATAATGTCGACTTGCTTGCCATTATTCGCAAATGGTTGTCATAAATAATTATGTCAAAATGTATTAAAATATTTGTCAGATTATAACTCATTACATTCACAGATTAATAATATTAGTATTAATTAATGAAAGTAGATAAATTCTGATTATTTTATTGACGAATATAAGTGAAAAGTAACAATAATCATTAAAATTGTGTTCAATGTTATTCGCCACCTTATATAAATATATCTATTACCCTTACATAGAATTAAACATCTTTGTCGATCTTCAAAAACCAAAATACATAATTCTACACGTATAATAATATTTAGTAATTAAAAGGAGTATATTGCAAATATATTCTTCAATATATCCAAAATCATTCAGTCCAATATATACCTGACCTTAAAAGGTAAAAGAAAAATTTATCGGTAACAAAATGTGTTAAAATATTTTAATGATTCTTTCATATGTACATTATCGTTTTGTCTAATATTGTCGGGATTTCAAGTGGAATTGAAAATTACCTTTTAAGAAAAAAAATTTACCATGATAATTTGTTACAACTTAGGCGCCTTGGGTTCTCACGTACATATGGGTATATAATTATTGCATTGCTATTTTTCTCTCCATTATTACTCATATGCAATATATATGTTTTTTTTTTGCTGTTCAACAATTCCAATTCATTGTACATATAGTATTTAATATATATATAACAATATTTCTGCTATATAGATAATATAGCAGAAATATTGTTAAAGTTCTAACACGTAATCCATTTACTTATATTTCTATTTCGAACAATTTCGTGTTGTTGAAATGCTTGCAAAGTTAACTTTGGTTACAATGAATATTATGTAGGAACATTGGCTGGCTTATATTAACTGTAGATATACTTTAATTTTAGAGGAAGTTTTGGGCAGCGGATCGGCTCTATGGATATCCCCACAAGCAACACATATAGCTTATGCCACATTCCACGATGAGAGTGTATTGGAATTTAGTTATTATATTTACGGCAAGTCCGGTAATTTGGATGATCAGTATCCAATGGAAGCTACAATTAGATATCCAAAAGTAAGCTTTAATATAATAATATATTAAATATTTATAATTATATATCTGTATAGTTAATATAGATAGTTTAATTCGAGATCAATTATTTTTCAGGTAGGCACTCCAAATCCCATTGTTGCTGTATACATCTATGATATCCGCACCGAGAAAACTTTAGAATTCCAATTACCACCATCAATTGATAACAAATTAACAAACGACTATGTCCTATATGATTTGACATGGGTATCCGATACAGAAGTAGCAATGATTTCTACGAACAGAATTCAAAACGAATCAATTCTTATCAGATGCAACATAACTGGATTATGTCATGAGGTATGAATATTTTAGATTTTACTTTTATTTTTAGAATGTAGGTGTCTTTGTGTCGTAAATGATTAGTTTTCATATCGATTCACATAGGTAAATTTTTGAAGAATATTGATCACATACAATAAAACATTTACATATTGTACATACAGTCGAATTATTGGTCAAGATGTAGCGCCACATGTAGCGTTATATGTTATATTAAATTTTTACTATGCAGTATTTGCGTAAATATCTATTTAGTTAGACGGTTTAGATATAAATATCTGAAGGCTTCGAAGATAAATATTTCCTTCCAGGCTTCCAGGTTGTGAAGATAAGTAGAGCAAAGTATATAATATATAATACAGACTCTCAATAATTCAATTCTCCCAGTAATCTGAACGAAAGTGAAATATTACATCTTTACACTTTGTACTTCTTAACCAGGAAGAACGATGATTCCATAATTTGAATGTCAAACAATTGAAGGTATTACCGTCAAGAAGTTTCATTAATTGACAAATTCTTTGATCATGCAGCAGGGTTTCAATTGACCAGCGATAATGAAAAATCGTAACGATGTTCCTTGTACCTAATTTTTTTTTATTATGGGCGTAGCTGGCGCTTACGCTGACCAGACAAGTGGCCCGTACGAAATAGCCTCTAACCCCGGAATCATCTTTTTAGACATACATCATGAGTTTAGGCAAGTTTCTGTTTTTTTTTTCCGACGTAGTAGGTTTTACCCTTTATAACTTCTTAGGCGTCCTTTTATTTATATCATTTTATATATATATATATATATATATATATATATATATATATATATATATATATATATATATATATATATATATATATATATATATTGCTCCAGTCATTCTTTGAGCGTATCATGATTGGTATTAGGTTCTCCTTGTTTAGGATCTGGTTTAAAGTGGCTTGCGCCACCTGTCTATAGTTATCCCACCTAGTACAAATAAATAGGGTATACTCGGGGGTGTCGATTTCGTTACAGTATATACATGTACTGCTTGCCGCTTTTCCTATTCTATGTAAATATGATTGAAAGCAATCATGTCCAATGAGTGTCTGTGTGAGGTAAAAGTCTAGCGTTCTATGTCCACACTTCATCCAGTTTTTCACGTCAGGGATCAGAATTTTTGTCCTTGTACATAATTACCTTGTAATTACATTAATCGACCAGAATATGACCTATTTGACTAAATTTCATTACCACAAGGTACGTTGATCCTAGTCATATTCGAAGTAATTAACATTTTGAATACATTGAAAAACATAAGGTTGAAGAATGTTGTTAGTTTTTGTGTTCCTGCTGATCTAGAGTATTAAGGACAAAGTGACAGCTAATTTAATTCAAAATTGTTGACGAAAAATAGCTTTCCCTTCGGGCAAAGGAACTCTGTTGCTGTATGTAGAAAAAGGCTAGTGCCTTTCAGTGTGCATTGAGCGACACGCTACAAAATATCACTATATCAGTAAAAATGGAACACATGGAAGAGGAAGTAGCAGCAAGGATTGAAACAAATGTGAAACATGATGATTTCAATTCGTTGTTGATGATGATAATTCATTGTAGTATATACCCGGTGGAATGAAGTACGAAAAGAAATATACATCACAAGCAAACATGCCAACAGACAAACACAATTGAATTAAACAAGCATTAGTTACTTGAATTTTCATTTTCAATTTTATATATTTTAGTTAATATTTAGAGAATTACAAACACACATTATATTATTTCCCTTTTTTAAAGGGATTTCAATTATCCGGATTTTTCACTAATTAGAACTGATTAGGTTTTAATTGATCTAGATATATTAGCTTTACTGTGTTTATTTTGGAAGGAAATGTTCCTTTTGTAAACTATTATATTTGTCAAAAACTTTTAATTACTATCAAATAAGGATAGACTCAATGTTCTGCATCCCATGTATGTAACCTTAACCACTACTTGATGTGGAATAGATCAAATGAGCATTACTATTTATTTATTGATTTTAGGAGGATACTTCCGTAGAAGAAAATGGGTGGCTAAACCCATCGATTCCGAAATATAGTAAAGATGGTACAAAACGACTTGAGATTTTACCTCAACCCGAGGGAAATGACAGGTTTTTCCATATAGTGCTTACTGATATAGAAGGCGATACAAAGACCCGATTAACTTATGGCAGACGAGTGGTAACTACAATTTATGGATGGGATGAAGTCAATGGTTTAGTGTAAGTAATAATAATGATAACAAATTAATGAGTATCTATGCATGTGAATGGGTACGTCTATGAGTTTGCTAGAATATATAATGAGTACATTAGTATTTAGTTTCAGCAGTTATATAGTTGTAGATCAATTTATGTTTACTCTTTTTGTAAGACTGGGGATACTATAGGTTTACATACAATTAATGTTGCGTTTTCGAAAACGTTCATATTGATTTCCATATTGCTTTCTGCATACTTTGTCTCAGAAATAATTTCTTAGTCTAACATAATTTTTTAATTAATTCACCTTTGACGTTTTGAATATTCGAATCAATTTTTGTGAATCGCAATAATGTTTAGAAGGCTAATGTTAATTTATAGGTACGGCTAGACAATAAAGTTTCAGATCATACAGAACAAGTTTCACAAGATTTGAGAATAAATATGGAAGTTTTAATATATTAAAATTTTACAAAATTTTAATTTAGAAAAAGGTTAATATTTGTTTAGCGTTGCACCTTGATATAGACCAGACTACGATATTTCTTGCATTATTTTTGATTGCTCAACATAGGTAAGGAAATATTCTCAACATTATCTATGACACAAAGTTTGTAAAAGTTTACTTTATCAAAACTTATGAATTTTATTTCCAAGTGTATATTAAAGTCTGATATGATCTAAAAGTTCTTCATCACCTGATTTAAACCTTTATCTAATAATGTAAATGAACATTATACTTCTAAAAACTATTTTAACTAAGAGAACTATTCAAAAATAGGTCCGTATTTTTAAATATTCAGAATATCTTCTTAATGATAAATTAATTAGAAAAAAAGTAGTGCAGAAGAAATTATAGGTATAATATATACGGCGTGTTACTTTTTTTAATATATATTTATTTATGTAAAGTTTCTTTACTTATTTATAAACAGTAATTTTTTACGTAACAGTAGTTTTAATCATCTGATAATGGTTAATTTGGTTAGTAAAGCGCGTGTCCAGTAATGTATAATATTTCCGTGTCCTTGAGAAGCTAGTCCCCTGTTTTCATTGCTGTATCAAGGGTTTCAGTTTTTTCTCATTACTACTCAAAAACTAAATATTCGAATTATAAGAATAAAAATAACGTAATAGACATATTTCTCATGCCAATTATGTTTTTTTCCTTTTCAAGTTTTCCTTAAAGGCTTGTCATAAAGATCATCTTAAAATCGGGAAAAAAATTCCTGATGATAAAACTGGCAGTCTCTTTGCATTTCAAAACACGTCCCATTCTTGTGAATGTATGATCAATTGATGGAGAAATATAAGTATCCTATGTTCTCTAACAGATTTTTTTTAAATTACCTTCAGTATTTACATAACAAAGTATTTACGATTATTCAAGAATATCTGTGAACAGTTGTAACTTACCTATTTCTAAATATCAAAGGTCCATATCGTCAAAGAAATGACATCATCTGTCTTACTATATTATTGTTAAGAGTAGAAATTTTGAATATTTATAAAAAACCAATATATCAATTATATAATAAATTTTACAGTTGTGCTAAATTATACGTACATAAATACAGGAATCGATATGTTGCGGAATCGACAGGATTCCTTTGAAATACTACTTGTTTTTTTATAAAGAATCAATTAGGTATTCATCCAATATATTGGACTGATCAATCACGCATGCATAACTATTGTCATGTAATTATTAATAACAAATCTTTTTCTAAATGAAAAAATATTTAAACTTAAAAAGTGTTTTTCGTTTTTTTCTTTTTAACGGAATGTAAAACTATAATATTTAATTTTAGATATTATGGTGGATCCGTAAATGATACCCCTTCACAACAACAAATTTATGTTGTAAGCACTGAGGGTGAGAATAGGTGTTTGTCATGTGAAATGGTGGTAGACGGTGTACCGTGTCAATATGCTTCTGGATACTTCAGTACATCATTTTCATATCACGTCAAAGTGTGCTCTGGACCTAATCCAATCTACGTTCGTGTTGAGAATACACAAAATGTAAGTATTTATATGTATACTAAAATAGTATACCGGTTGATTCTATACATTATATAGGGGAAATATGAATTTAAAGAAGGCGTATGCAATTATATAATTTTATTTTTAATATTTGATACATTTGAAGGCTTGAGAATTTGAAAGTCTTTAACTAAAGTTTAAATACATTTGATATTGCAATTTTAATATATTCAACTAATTAGCATAAAGAGAAAAAGTATATAGCTAGATGAACTATTTATTGGGGGCAGTAACAAGAATACGAGCCTAATTTTCAACGATCACCTAAACCAGAATATATTATTTCGTCGCTGTTTACTAACCATGAGGAAAAATAGTTATAACATCTGAAGTTATTAGGGAATGTAAGTCTAAAGAAATGTGAGGTTATTAATAAACCTGAAGAACAGACACCTGGTATAAACAGATACTCGAGCTAGTTTAATAGTTAATTTTAATGGTAGTAGTTGCTCAAGACTTATCGAGTGATGTACATATAATCTCACTGTTCTACAAGTCACCGTTTTATATCTAGAATGGACGAAACCAAAAGATATGGAATTTAATTTGACTATGTAATTTATCGCAGTAGTCATGGTTGAACTCATACTGTGCTCTGGTTTGAACGAATCTTCTAGCTTAAATCATTAATTAGGGCAAGCACTATGGTCCAATTATTACAGTATATCAATTTCGTATAGAATTCCCTTCTATTTCTTTCGTATAAATAGGTTCTAAGTATATTAGTTCCGTCATGCCATAGTAAAATTTATAATATAATTCGAACCATATTAATATATCCTCAGTAAAATATTAAAAATATGAAGAGAAGGTTAAGGTATCAACCTAAGGTCCCGACTACATACTCTATAAATCATTAACATCTAAAAGTAATATCGTTTTCTATGTATATCTCTACATTATGTTTTTTATTTTTGCAAACATTGACTGTTTTAGAAAATTATTATCATGTTCATGACTGAATCGATATATTGCTTTGGTGTGCATTTCGGAAGTTTAGTTAATATTGAGTAAAGCGTGTCCTAGAATGCTTTTACCGCTTGTCCATACCCGTTATTTGAAAAAATTAAAAAGTTAATAAAGAATTATTTTAAATTAAAACTATATAAATAATAACTGTATAAATTAACTTTACTGTTTGGGAACTCAAAATTTTATATACGTTTTGGTGATATAATGAAGCAGTTTGTGTATTTTCATGTATTTGTCTTTACACTCTATTTAATACTATTTTGAAAATAGCGCTTATTTATATATTTCGATACGTTAACATGAGATTTTTTCAAAATACTTTGATAAAAGGTTTTTTTTCATATTTTTTTATTTTACGTTTTATATAATAAATAATTGTTATGAGTCTAGTTTTAATGTATTGGCGATATAATTAGAATGTTTGTTAAAAATATTATTTTATAATTTAGAATTTTATTTTTAGAATTTATGTTGTGCAGTTATATATACATTTTGAAACAATCACCTTTATAGTTATTTTATAGTAATATTTTTATTCACTATATAAATATTATTGCATGTTAATACTGTATAAAATTTTCTAATGATAAAATATTTAATAATAAAGATAATCACTGACCAACAATCGTTTAAATTTTTAATAAATAAAGGATGTGAAACATTGTTGTAATCTGCTACTATTATGATACGATAACAAAAAATCATAAAATATATAAATCAGTTTAGACGACTTGACTAAAATATTTATTTAATTTAAATAGGTAACTTCGAGCTAAAATTAAGAGCGACATATCAATTTAAAAAGAAATCTGTCTTGCAATATCTTTATTTTATTTTATATATTATTTTCTTTATAGATGAATAAAGCTACATTGTGTCCGTAATTTATGTTTTAATATTTCCTTGTTTTTTTTAGCCAAGCGACGGAATTGTTTGGCAGGACAATGCAGACTTGCGCAACAGATTGGCGTCAAAGCATTTACCAATTATTAGAAAATTAGTCGTTCCGATCAACAGTGAATTCAACGCTCGAGTGAAGTTGATACTACCTCATAATTTAGATGAATCTGGAAACACGAAGTATCCCGCAGTTGTTAATGTGTAAGTAAATTTGTAAGAGAACATAATACGGGTGTATTGCCACAGTCTATTCTTGGAAACGTAGAATTCAGATTAGGGATAAGAGATCAGTCTTCTGGGCCAAGATCAGTCTTGATCCATATTAATCTGCTATATCTTTTTCTGTCTGAAAACTCTTATTTTACAACGAAAATTACAATTTTCATATTTGTATATTCTATTGGTATACCTTAAATTAGATATGTCTAGTTTAAATAAAATTAGACATTAGTTCAAAGAAAATTTTCGGCAATTCGAATAAATATAAACAGTTTTAAAACCTTAAAATGGACTTTTATGGATGTAGAATATCTCTATCTCGAAATTAAGTGGCCGATAAAAAATAAACCAAAACATAAATGCAGAATATGTGCTTTATGCGACAGTTTTACTTTTTCATTGGCGACTGCTTCAGTGCTGTATCAATACATTTGTGATTGAACGAAATTATTTGTTTTCTCATTCATTCGTATATGATACAGGCCGAATATATGTTTTTTTTTCGTTCAGTGCAAAATCGGCAAATTTTTCTCAAATAGTCCACCATCGTGCTTTCTCATGACCCATGGACAGGCTCCACCCTGTCATCATGTATCTTATCTACCTCAAAATCAATAGATGTCATCTGGTAGACCTCCCTAATCAGAATCAGTCGAAGCCCGATCGATCCGACACGATTTAATTGAATGATCGTGCTAATTAAAAGAAAATCTCAAATAGTCCACCGTCGTGCCTTCTCATGACCCATGGACAGGGTGGGGTGTGCCCTATCCATCTAAAATTCAATAGGCATCGTCTAAGAGACGTTCCCGATCAGAATCAGTCAAAACTCGATTGATCAGACACGATTTAGTTGAGTTATCGTATTAACAAAAACAATTTCTCAAATAGTCCACCATCGTGCTTTCTCATGACCCATGGACAGGGTGGGGTGTGTCCTATTCACCTCAAAATCAATAGGTGTCGTCTGGAAGACGTCCCTCATTAGAATTAGTCAAAATCCGATTGATCCGCCACGATTTCGTTGAGTTATCGTGCTAACAAAAACCATTCTCTAATAGTCCACCATCGTGTTTTCTCATGACTCATGGACAGGGTGAGGTGTGTCCTATCCACCTCAAAATCAATAAGTGCCATCTGGGAGATGTCCCCGATCAGAATCAGTCAAAATCCGATCGATCCGACACGATTTCGTTGAGTTATCGTGCTAAAAAAAATTCACAAATAGTCCACCATCGTGCCTTCTCATGACGCATGGACAGGGTGGGGTGTGTCCTATCCACCTCTAAATCAATAGGTGTCATCTGAGAGACGTCCCCGATCAGAATAAGTCAATACCCGATCAATCCGACACGATTTAGTTGAGTTATTGTGTTAACAAGAATAAATGTAGACAACGACAGACACACACAGACAAAATTTTTTAAAAACCAATTTTTTTTTGTTTTTAAGCTGGAACGCGAAAAATAAACGAAATTTTTTTTCCATTTTTCTTCACACGATTACATTACTTTTCCGCTAGTATAGTTCAGTGCAGAAAAGTAATATTCTATACCAGTAAATCGTAGTACATATTGAAATGAAATGAAGCAGATTGTCTGTAAGAAAATTTAAAAACATAGGGAATTGTATTAGAAGAATAGGGTTTTGGTGGCTTAACACCAAAATAACATTCAGTCAATTTTTCAAATAGTCCACCATCGTGCTCTCTTGATTCATGGACAGGGTGTGATGTGTCATATCCACCTCAAAATCAATAGGTGTCGTGTGGGAGACGTATATAAACCTTGAATCCTACACTCTGTGCAGGATTTGGGAAAGATGGAATTTCCGAAGTACCTAATAGTTAATGATTACTATGACCATACTATTAATATCGAATTATTTATATTCAAAATCACTACGATAGATAATCAGTATGTAAAACAAAAATGAAAATATTAAAACTGGTCGAATTTAAAAATAGGGAAATCTATTGAAGCTTTCCTTAAAATAATCGATCATGAAATCCTCAGAAAAATATACAATTTTATTTAAAATAAGGTGGTAGCAACTTCCTGTGTAATTTAAATAAAAATGTTTTAAAATATTTTTATTCGATAGAGCATAAACTAATATGACTTATCACGACTTCGATCAATAAGCCTGTATATGTCGGCTGTATAAATCTCTATGAGATTTTGTAAATCACAGAGATTGAACGATATTGTTACACAAGCTGTTGATCACTCAAGCAGAATGTTTCTGCTGTTCAATAATATGATATTTCATATGCACCACTGTATCTTGTAGTATTTTTGTATGTTTTAAAGCCATCTTATTTCTTTATATTTTTATGCCACCTATTTTATATACATACAATTTAATATTTTAAAGTGCTTAACATAAGCCTTTTGTGTTTTAGTTAGGACTTTCCACATAAGACCAGATAAGATTATAAGACCATAAGATTATAAGACCAATTATTTACTTTGTATGTGGAAGAAAAACTATTATTTATTTGCTTCTTCTTGGACTAGTAGATTTAAGCCAAAGTTCAAGTTTAGCAAACTAAGGTTAAATGAATTCTTGTATAAGAGGTTTGCGTTGCTTCTATGTTGAATTGTACTGAAGCAAATATTACCATAATCTTTCTTGAAGCTCTCCAAAAAAGTGTTTCCATCGGTCAATTTAACACACGTCTATTAAACAATAAGCTGTTAAGAAATGAAATCTAGACATTCTGTTTTTTCTACATGATTCCAATAGTAATTTCAATATTCTATTTCTCTAATTTTCGGTTACAAATTTACAGTGGAAGATGTATAGAAATTATGTTCATATTTGACACATATTCATATTTCTCACATTTCCGCTTACCGATTTACTAAAAATAGTAGTACAAATCCCTTGATGAAATATGTTAAGAAAGTTACATCTAGATTATGGACATTTCAGATTTTTTCATAAACATTAGCTTCAAGTCTACAATACTATGTCGGCGTGTTGTGAAAAAACTAAATCAAAATGAAACTAGTACACCATGAAATGTATTTAATATGTAAGTTATCATAAAATAGTGGTTAAAAGTACTCTTACATTCCCTGTACACAATTACATTCCCTATAGAAATATCTACTGGCCCTTGAGTCTGTATATTATTACAATTTGATTGAGATATATTTTGTGGGTTATGTCATGTCATTATATGCCGTGATGTGATAACACAAGAGTTATTTGTTGACTGTTAAGTGATAAGTCCTTCAGAATGTCAACAGAATTATTTGGAAGTTAGTCCTCAATAGTCCTTCAAAATGTCAAAAAAGTCATGTATCTGGAGGCTGCTCAGGCTAATCATCTATACATGTAATAAATGGCGAAATTATGATGAGTTATTAGAAGTTCAATTACCTTCAATTAATAACAGAACATTTTTCTATATATCAGACCCCTTTGATCGGTTTGGTATATAAAAATGGTTCTATAATGGAACGAGTTCATATTAACTAACATCTTATTGATATGTTATGGCACAAGATTAGTGCATAAGAGAAATTACATTTTAAAAATAAAATATTCAGTTTCCAGTTAATATGACAACAGGTAATGTTTTGATAAAATATGAAAAATAAAATGAATGGACATCTATAGGTATATAATAATGTTCTACTTATTTTTAATAAGCTAGTGTTAAGATCGTCCTATCGAAAAAAAAACTATTAACAATGATAGTCTTGGGCATAGTATAATGATTTATTTATTTTCGATAGTGAGAAAGAGAAAGAGGGAAAGATATATATCCAAAATCATATATATCCAGATATATATTCGAATTCAGCTAACATATTTCTAAATATAATGTGATTATGAATTGTTTGATATCCTGTCACTTTATGAAAAAAACTGATGGTATTTTCCTTCAGAAACAATTAACGTATTAACAGAATACGTTATTAAATTGTTTAATCAATATTATGACTAGCAACTACCAGGTAGCTATACAATATAACAAGATGTAATGTTTACAGTAATTTAGTTTTTACAGTTAAATATGAAGTGTAAATGCTCACCAATTCATCCACATTATAAACATCATTACACTGGAATCAGTTTGATAATTTATTTAAAAAGTTACTATCTGACAATGACTACGTGTTCATTATGTTTAGATAAAAATTAAAATATTTTTATAATTTTGTTGGGGCAGCTGGGCACATTTATATGTAAAAATATCTTAAATACGCATTATATATCTGTATATTATCATAAATATAAGTGTAAATAAATAAATATAGAAATACATCATGCAAGTAAATAAACTTTTCAAAGTACAAAAGCAATCAACCTCCTTTTCCTAGACCATCAGACGGTAGAATGGAGGTTAAACACAGAGACGAGGATAAACACACCCACGTGCAGGGAGAGGTGCCAGATTCCGTTTATTGAGATTACAATAAAAGGAATTATACTAAGCAAGTGAATAAACCTTTTAAAGTGCAACAGCAATCAAAGTCCTCAGCAATCAAAATCTCCCTAGAGCATAAGGCGGTGGAAGGGAAGGTTACACACAGAGATGATGATAAACACGCTCACATGCAGGGGGAGATCTCTCATTTTAATGGGATTTCAATTGAAGAATACAATGACATCCCCCAATACTGGACCCCAGTATAACTACCATTGCAGACTCTATAGAATTATACAATAGTTTACCCTTCCATGTTGTAGACGTAGAGTAGTCCTGCACATTCATTAGATCCATGTAGGCCAACTAACCTGAATGCGCACCGTATTACCTACCTCCTAATATCAACAGTACAATCATGAACAACACAAAAAAATAGTATAGATAATATACGATAGACTCATAAAGGTCACAATTTGAAGTACTGGCCACACGATAGTCTATTCAGATTTGATTAGCAAAATCATACCTTAACTTAGTTTAAAAATGGTTTTTCATTTTAAGAATGTAACTGTTGGCAATTAATCTACTGACGCGCGAGCAAGCGAATAGTGCGTATATTATACTTTTGTGTTGGAAATATCACTTAGGTGTAATCACTCTTATCTCATACCGTAGCTTGTTTTATGGCTAGGCTCAGGTAGGCTGTTCAATTTATCAACAAGATAATACAGTTTTTTATTTAGCAAATAGCGATGAAATGAAGATTATAGTTTATTTCATCGCTATTCGCCAAATAAAAAATCTCAAAACACACCGTGGCTTGTTCTTATGGCTAGGCTCAGGTAGACTGTTTATCGGAAATATAAGGGAGTTTTTTTATTTGGCAAATAACGGTGAAATGAATAGTGTGCAAAACGTATAATGTCTCATCATATTTTCGTGTAACAAGCTTCAACACAATTTTTTCATACCTTGTTACTTTTTTTTTATCATTTGAATATATGTATAAGGCATTTCGTTAATGGATTTGACACTTTATTTACTGTATTATATAGTAAATGGTGTATTTTATATGGCTCGTCTATATATGGCTTTATATGAATTATCCATATAAGGACGCCCATATATAACCTACTATAGAGTTTTTGGTGATTAATCGTAATGTGTGCAAGAATGGCAAATTATGATACCATTCCGCAAAAGAGTCGATATGAATAAAACTATTACTGTATGGCAGACCTTATGCCATCGTCAGCGGTACATATTTTGGGGGCTACGAAAAAGTGGTACATCAATCGGTTGCCAAATTACCGTGGATATCTGAATATGAGAAATATTATATTCCGAATATGGTAATTACCATTAAAAAAACTTATTTTTCTCGTTTACTGATGATGTAAGATCACTGTGCAAGGATGACGCATAAGTAAAATAGTGACAAAATTGTGATGTTGCTTACGATATTTATTATCATAAAATAAACTTTGGAATAATATTAGCCACTTAGGGGTTGAAATAATACTTGGAAAAGAGTAAATAATCATTTCTATGGAAAATAATATCAATGTATTAAATTTCATAAAGATGGGGTAGAAGAAATTACTGCAATCAATAAATACTACTATCATTCTCATTTCTGCGATTAATCATACTTACTGGAATTTTTAGGTATGCTGGTCCGAATTCCAATTTAATATCTGACTCGTTCTCAACAGGAATACAAAACTATTTTGCCACAAATCGACAATACGTTTATATAAACATAGACGGCAGAGGCAGCGGAAGAGACGGACACAATAAAATGTTCCAAGTCTATAAGAATCTCGCCACAGTCGAAATTGAAGATCAAATAGTCGTTACCAAGTAAGGAAGAAGGTGTACTTTGCTTATTAACATATGTAAAATTATTATGTTTAAGGTACTTACAAGAAACATTACCGTATATTGACGCAAATAGAACAGGAATTTGGGGTTGGAGTTACGGCGGGTTTGCTTCTAGCTGGGCATTAGTGAAGGACAAGGAGCACGTCTTTAACTTTGCATTAGCAGTCGCACCTGTTACAAGTTTCATATATTATGGTAAATATTAACGTGAACATTAACTATACCTGAATCTATGTAAAATATGTGTGATTCTAGAAAATAACTATATTAGACTACAAAGATACCGTGAATATAAGAATTGTAAATGAAATCGGCCATTGAACATCCCTCGGATAGAGGGCAAGTGGGATAAACATAAATAACTTGAAATACGAAATGCTTATTGGTATTTTAATTTAGCCGATGTATATTACAAGAAGGTTATTATATTGGTGATTAAAAATTATAATAGTATTATGCATTATCTTTGAAGTACACAGTACCAAGAATAATTTGTCAAGTTGTTACTGTATATGACAGCACCATCATTAGCCCTACATATGTATTTTGCGTGTGCATATCTTGATATCCTGCTGATCCTGATGCAGCTGTTCGTTATTCTGTTTCTCCAAAGAAAGGAGGCATCTAAGGAGGCTATGAATTTCCGGTATATTTACGTTAGGCATTGCATTGTTTGAGATATTTGTCGATTAATAAATAATTTTAATTTTGAGCGTCAGGATTTATTAGTCAGTGATTGATTCTTCTAATTTCTTGAATGGATTACTAATGTTTTTAACTAATTTGTTTGAAAATTAAATATTAATGTTTAATTTTCCTCTAGTAGTATATTCAGTGGCGGATCTAGAATTTTACCATGGGGGGGGGGTTTGGATTTTGAAACTCGGTTACTTTTTTTTAGAATATCGCCATTATCATTTTATGGTGTCAAAAATAATAAAATATTGTTGAAAATTATTTTTTATTACATGTACAATGTTAAAATCTATTTTGTTATATAGTTTTTTTTTTTATATTTCGTTTTTTATATTTGTTTTATATTTCGTTGTCTGCGGATGAAATACTAGGAGCATTTTTCAAAAAACCAAGAAGATTATAGAGAAATTGTTGGTGAGAAAGAACTCTTCATGAAATTAATAACATTTATTCATATTTCATGTCAAAATAGATTTTCATAGAAAATTTGTATGTTCAATATAAGAAATTATACACCTTCACCAACATATTTAGACATTATGAAAAAATATTGTTGTTCACTAATGTAAAAAAATAATAATACTCTACTAAATACATATTTTAATGTTCTAATAATTATTTTGGTAACAGTTATACAAATTGTTACTATTACCTTGTGCCTTTTCCAAGAATATGTAAGAACAGTACCACGACCCTTCCGGGGGGGGGAGGGGGGTTTGAACTGAAAACCCCCCCGTAGATCCGCCACTGAATTACATTTATTTTCTACTATGCCCAATTGAGCGAAGGGAGGTATATTTGAAGCTTTGTTGTAATTCTCTATATCCACTATTTTCTACTATATCTATGAGGTCAACAGTGTTTCACTAAATATTTTAAATTGACTACTAACTAGTTACTTTTAAAAGTATATTAAAACAAAAAACAAACAATAAAATTAAACTTAATAAAGCATATTTTACCCCTAAACATAAATTATTTAGTTTCATTCTAAACTGAGGCAGTTGAGGCATTTTGTGAAAAAATTTATTTTTCGATATAGATTTTGACTGAGATCTACAGAACATTCATCGCCACCAATACTCTAGCAGTTATTGTGGCCTCCGAATTAAGTATGCAGAGTGAGTAGGACTGTTGTTTTTCACTCGCTCAATCGTCTATAATTTGTAAAATTGGGGAAATTTTGTTAAGCACCTATTGATCTTTCAGAAGCTTTTGGTATAGTCTAGAATTGTTGGTATAGATGATGTTTTGAATACACTATTATTGAACCGCCCTACATAAATATCAATCCAAATTATTTATCTTATATCTATATATATATATATATATATATATATATATATATATATATATATATATATATATATATTATAAAAATATATATATATATATTTTTTTATGGAATGATTTCTGAATATCCTGATAAACAGATAATTACTAATTAATCTAGTAGTATCATTCTAGTTTAAACTATTTATGTTTTAGTATTAACAAAATGCATCACAACGATATTCTGCATTTATTCTATTATATATTTTATATACGATGAACATGTAAATCTGTCTTCAAAATGATTCCTAATGATTCATGGAATGTTTCCTATGGAATACCTACATTTCTCAGTCGAAATACTAATCTGCATTTCAGTAAATGTTTGTAGCCGTACCTGTGTTTTAGTCTTCGCAAGTCTCACAAACGAAAATTCTGTTTTGCTAAAAAAACACATAGAGCAGATATTGCTCAAAGTCCTACTATTTCATTCGGGAATGTCGCAATAAAATAATAGGTATTACAATAAGAGTGCAAGATGTGTATTTTAAATAAAATATGATTTTCTGTTGTAAAGCATTGAAATGTATTGATTTTTAATGTAGATATTTGGAAATTATGTATGGAACAACACATCCGGTAAATGGCCGCCACGGCTTTGGTGGCACATAAGTACTCTTCTGGGGAAATTTTCAATAACGGGTTTGCATAAATGTGGCGCTATTTTATTGATACAGGGTTCAGTTTCGGCCATCAATACTTGGGTGGTCGTGAGCTTGTTGGCGTAAACCTGAGACGTCAGAAATTTCCACAGAAAAGATGTTAAATCGCAAGATAATGGCGGCCGATTCTGGTCACCAAGACGGGAGATGATAAGACTAGAGAAAGACTCATGCAAGGTCGTTAACGTTTCACGGGTGGTTTCACGGGTGGTATGGCAACTGGCACCGTCCTGCTGAAACCTTATGTCTTCAAGAGTATATTCCAATTAAGGCACAAAGAACTGGGTTATTATGCCATGATAACGTTCTCCATTTACTGATAATGCATTACCTGCCTTGCTTTCAACGAGAAATGGTTCAATAATTCCTTCAGACTACAATTCACACCAGACAGTAACACATTAGGGATGCATTTGTTTCTAATGAATCACTCGTAGATTTTCTGAGCCCCAAATGTGGCAATTTTGCCTATTAATGAAGCCATCAAGGTGAAAATCGTTGTTGAAGATGATTTTTCTACAGAATTCGCATTCACTTGTTCAATAATTTAATTGGTGAACTATTTCCGTTCTTCATGGTCTGTTGCCAGACGTTGTTGTCAGTTGGGAATTGTAATTATGGAAATGCAAATCTTTAGTGAGAATATGGTGAATAGTGGCTGCTAAAATGGTCAGTTATTGTGCACGATGAAGAATCGAGGTACCTGAACTCTCGGCCACAATCTAGCGAGCTGCCGTGACGTTTTGTTCTGAAAGACCACTATGAGCTCGTGTCGTAAGTTTCACATCAATAATTAAATCAGTACTTTCAATTTTCTTGATTCCTTTTTTCACAGTTAATAAATTTGGAACATTATTTCTACCAAAAATTGAACGCTCTTCACGAATCGTAGCAACAATACCTTCACCATTTTGATGGTAACGTTTAAAAATTAGGACGCATTGTTGTATCATAGAGCACCCCATGTTTATTAACTTCCATTTATATCCTATCGACCTGTCATTATTACTGACTTATGGAATCACGACAGACAAAATGGCGTTCAACTCAAATGTTGCGCTTTTACTGTAATACCCTTTATATTGCTGTATCCATAGAGATAGATATTTTTTAAATACTTACAATATTGATACTTTTAACATTAGCATTAAATTAAATTACATATAAAAAATTTGATATCACCTACAAGTACCTGTTAAGTGTAATTTGACGGTATTTTATATTTTTATTACTTGTATACCAAAATGAATCATACTATGATCGAAAAGAGATTATAAAGGCTCTTTACAAAATAAAATAAAGTCTAGGGTTTCATGGTTCTAATAATATTTCATAAAAACCGTAGCTGAAGCTTCATATCAATCATTTAGAAACAACTGCATTACTAAGTTATGTAATAATTAATTCATTGTTCAGCATATTAATTAACTATGTATTGGATATAGTTAGTCAAGAGGTGAAAATTGTTATATAAATACGTATGTGCAAATTTATTTATTTATTTTAGACACGATCTATACAGAGAGGTACATGGGTTTACCTAGTAAGGAAGACAATGAAATTGGATACAACAACACTGATCTCAGTAGAAACGTTGAAGGATTCAGAGGAAGACGCTACTTCGTAATCCACGGTAATGCTGATGATAATGTGCACGTCCAAAATACCATGGTATTGGTGAAAGCGCTAGAACAGGCTGATATTGATTTTCGACAACAGGTAATATTTATTACAGCACTCAAACAAGGAACTAATCATATTTTAATAACCATCGTTTATTCTTAAATGAAGTTGCGCACAGATATACGTACTACTTTTAGGAGATTTACACTATCGCGCTATTAAATCATTAGCTTGTTCACTTATCGCCATTGATAATTATGTACTTTTTCCTTTCACTAACCATCTTCGACGCAGGCTTTCTACTAAATTGGGAGCATATCCTTTAGATAGGCGCGTCAGATTTGACACATACATTGGGTTAGATAATTTAATTGGTTATATTACAAACCCTTTTCCACTTTCACAATTCCAATTGATCAAAGTCACTTTTTTGTTTCCCCTATAGATGTTTTTAAAATCACCGATGTTTAGGATTATTATCCTTATGAAAACTATACCTTGATGTTTGTGTACTAAGTTCTAGTAGATATAAATTCAGACCTTATGAATAAATATATACCAATTTTTACTATATATTTCTGTGTTTATGTTTCCTGAAAACAGGAAAACGGAAGAAGCCCAAAAACTGACTATAATTTCTTCTCAAGAAACATGTATGGTGATTAAAGAAATATAAAGATGAATTCGACGATAATCATGGCATAATCAAGAAGAATTTACTGCACATAAAATGAATTTGGTTGTATGTAATGCACAGAAGATGCGATACAGTATGAATATAAAGAAATTACAATTGTAGATGATTTATCTACAAGCAAACTCACTATCTGGACCTGAATAACTTATACATATAACGACTAATGGTTAATTATTATTATTATTAATTCAATTTAAAACTCTATGAATGACCTTACATGAAGGGATTAAGTCCATACATGTAACAAAATAATCCTAAAGTACATGTACATTGTTAATAGAAGAAAACTTGTATATACATATAAAGAAAAATACGTATTGAATATATCTAAAAAAAAAGTAAATAAAAAAATATGCAAAAGAAAAGTAAGAAAAAAAAATGGAGGAAAATATTTCAGCTGTTATTCATTTAATATAAAAGAGGAATGTTTTAGTGACTGCAGAATAAAACCATACCTCAATTTTTTTGAGGAATTGTGATGTTTTTGAGGTTATGTATACCTAAGTGAATCATAATTTTCTAAACTGTTTTTAATTTTAGGATTTTAGTAGGGTAATAAACTGGATACTGGAGAAAATGTGTTTCAAGATTTCTGGCATATTTACTTTGGCCACAGTTAATATTTCGCTGGAATTCATAGTGTATACCATTACAGGAAAATCATACATACTACTTACGAACTACTCATAATTGCTAAATAATTCTTATTATGTATAGTAGAATTATTTTATGAAGACCAAGTCGGCAATAAATCGACAAAGACAGATGCATGTCTGACTGAATAAGAGACACCGACCTGCCTATAAATCATTTGCGCGCATAAAATTCTTTTACTGCATTCGCGTGGGAGAAGGTAAGCTATAGTAAGGTATACATTGCTCTTTGTCGCATGGTTTATTGCTGACTTGCTCTTCATAAAATAATTCTACTATAGGTGTACATGTCAAGTTTCAGGTGGAATTGAGGGTTGGGGGATTGCAAGATATTATTGTAGAGTAAGGGATTTAAGGAGTGTGTCAATTTATTATAGTCGAATTCAAATAAGAAGCTTGTTATATTTATTGCATAAAAGGTTTTCATTTGCCTTAAGACTTGTCAAAGAGATACTTCGCCGTAGCTCTGAACATTCGCAGTCTATAGAAAAACGACCTATTTGACTCAGTTATATCTGGGATCAGTATAGTTGTATACATTTTTAAGAATATTACAGCAAAGTATAGAATATGTACTGTTATTCATTATTAGGAGTTTCAATAATCAATTAATAACTAACTTAAAACTTACCACAGACACTTTCACTACTCCATATTCAAGTTTGACTAAAAAATATGAACAGTTTTTTTTAATCGTGATTGTATTTGCCGTTCAGATATTAGATAGTCTGGATGGGGGAACTATGAGTAATGGAATTTAGGACTTAAGAATTAAACAGTTTGACACGAGAAGTCCAAGTGTTTATATTTGATTTCATTATTACTGATCAAGCACTGTGTGTCCCGTTGCCTTAGTATATCTGCTAATTGTTTAAACAATGAGGATGACGTAAATATAACTCTAAGATATTTGTATTTGGAAACTATACCAATTTCAGAATTATTTAAAAAAATATGCCCATTATTACCTCTAGAAAGCACATAATTTTTGGTGTTTTCATGCTTATTGACAGTTTGTTTTCAGTAGTATACAGTTCTAAAATATGAAGTTGGCATCTCATCTCTGCTTCCGAATTAGTTAATATTACAATATTAATTGCAAATAAAAGAAGCAAAATTCTTCTACGTCAGCAGGAAATAAAGAGAATAAAAAAGGGATTTATAGATTCGCCCTGTAAAATACTGGCTGAGGTGGTAGACGGACTATTTGCTTCTGACCAAGATGTTAGTCGATTTAACGATATAATAAAACTATATTGTTAATAATAATTATGCTCTTGGTCAATAGGGGGGGAAGTCTGTTTTGAAACAAATAATATAATTAAGTCTCGGGAATGAATCTAACGTGTCTTATTACTTTATATCCCCATGGTATATGTAAAATTAAAATTATATTGTAGCTTTCATAATCATTTATTATTTTTCATATTATTATTGCCAATTCCTAGTACTCACTGTTGTCTTATTTCCAGAGTTATCCAGACGAAGCTCATTCCTTATCATCTGTCTCCAGGCATCTCTACCACACAATAGACAAATATTTCGCCAGATGTTTTGATCTTGAAAGCCCGCCCATCGTTACGTGGAACGAGAAAGAGCATGATGATTCTTAGTTCATCTAGTCAGAACAATAGTACAATTGGATTTATCGCTGTGATTTTCTTACAGTTTCAGTACACATAAACTAATTTATATGAAAATACTTTAAATAGATTTTTAAGAGTAAATGGAATTTGACTGTTTTAAAATAAATATGTTACAACATAATTTAAGCGTTAAAAAATATTTAGAACATTTTCGTCTTGTCTCAGGCATTCATTCTTTAAAACATATATAATGAAATTCAGTTAGTAATAAAATTAGTTTTAATTCATTGTGAAATAAACTGGAGTTATTTTCAATATTCAAAACTGGATATATCTGATAAGTTAAACATGAGTGCATAATTAATTTTTATATATGGCTTTATGTAGAGGAGAACGAAATTTATATAAGAAAAGAGTAATAAACAATTTGAATTTTTGGAGTCGTACATTAAACCTGAAATTGACGAAATAAAAGAAAAAATCAACGAAGAAACCATTGAAAGAAAGCAACTAGAAGGCGAGTTGCAAGAAGTAAAAAATAAGTTCAAAATGTTAGAGAAAGAATTGCGTACAAATAACACACCATTTTTGGGACACGCCCAAGTTAGTTTTGACTTTATGGTACATTCTGAAACTTGGTATATAAAAAACTTATCGTTTATTCACTCAAGTGATTATGGTCTAGTGTACAATAAATGAGTTTCTAATTCAAATGGTGGTGTAGTAGTGTATGCCAATGATAATATAAATTATAATTTTAAAATTATAATCATGGGACACATAAAATCAATTGAAATATATGTATACAAAACTTATAAGAAATATATTCCTGTTGACTGAAATTTACACGCCACTCTTTACTTGTATAGAGACATTTAATTTGGATCTATTAAGGTACTTAAATAGTGAAAATAAAACAATAGATATTCATGTTATAGTAGAGGACATTTTTATCGATATAATAAATGTAAAATTTTCTCTACTTTAAGAATATTTTTTCAAATTTACGATATCGTTAATATTTCTAAAGATATAAGGGAAAATTAAAATCTCCTTTTTTTAAATCTTAATTTGTTTATAACTTGCAATTGTTTATTGGCGAATATGATTTCTTTGCACAATTTTCTGGACGTCACACAGTGGGTTAAATAGCAAATAAAAATTCGAACACAAAGTAAGACACGTTTTTTTATCAATTTTGTGACACGTTAAGGTTTCAAATAAGCATTCAATCTTAGAAAAACTCTAAATAAACGAGAGGTCAATAGTCTTTAAAAAAACTTAATGTAATAATAAAAATTAATTAATTTAATAAATTAATATAAAATAATTAAATATTAAACCCTTACGTTAAAGTAATTTGAACAAAAGAAATGACAAAGGACATTAAAAAACTATCAAAAAGTATTCTACAAGAAATTACACAAAAAATACGAAATTTAAAGCAGTTTTTTTTTATTTTGAAAGTTTGATGGATGCATGCGCGTGATATGTCATTACGAACTACATAATTTACTAATTAAATATTAAATCCTTACGTTAAAGTAATTTTCATAAAACTAAGAGGTAACATTATTTTTATTTCCTATAAAAAGGAAACGGTGCCATTTATACTCATTAGAGTACATACTCTAATCAATATCTGAATCTTCCATAGTAGAGTCATCCGATATTTCAGTGGAAACCGACACAACAGAAAGTACAGGGTCGGACAATAATTTAGTGACATTTATATCAAGAGGCTCTCGATAGGAACGTACCATACAATTCGACTTCGATAAACTTGATATGAATGGATCTGAGGTAAACAATAAACAATGAAGTAAATCTGTCATTGTTTTTTCGCGGGAGAATTTGCGAGTGTTAAATTCTCGATATTTTTTAAATCCTTGTTCCTGCACTCGAGAGCCTCTTCCGAAAAGATTCATATGGGAAGAACAGCTGTTTGTATAATATCTGCCCCATGAATAAGGATTTTATGAATGCTGGAGGGCATATAGTACCACGGATACAGATTAACATAGTTTTGAGCAGTCTCTTTCGCAAATTCTCTGAAAGCATCTATGTTTACAGCATATTCAGAAGACATTGTCCGGAATATCACAGAAAATCGTTCTATCAAGTTCTTATCAATACTAGTAATAGATGCTGCGAGAGAAGGCTGCCGGAAAAGACGTCTAGATGTATTTCCATCACTCGTGGTACCAAAACCAGGTTTTGGTATATCTATGAGTAATCCCATGTCTGACCTTAATGTTCTCGTTATGTGTTCTTTCCGTTCTTTCACTATTGTCTTATCTGCATTGCCACGGATTTGCCATTTCTGTATAGTAAGGAGATAATATATGTGAAGTAAAAACTCTAAACATCTAATCCAAGCGTGCAAGGTGGAGACTCTGAAATCTAGGTTTTGTTTATTCGGAACACGTTTAAAAATTTCGTCTAAGTTGTTCATAATTTTCGGAGATGCCCCACAGATACCACATACTTGTGTAGATGACTCGGTAATTACACCAAACATCTTACCGTCTATCATAGTTAACTTAAAAGAGTGATTAACAGTGATTTCTTGACTTTCGTAGGTATAATATCCTTTATTTGATATTCTATATTCGCAATTTATCTTTTAGAGAGCTCGGTGGTTTCTTCTTGAAAAATAATTTTAATTAGTCTGCAGAACCTCGTCGATGAAGGGCGACAGTTGTTCCATAAAATCTGTTGGTCATTTGCTGGTAAACGAAGAGGAACAAGACATACAGCAAAAAGGTATGAATCTGTGTGAGTTTCACTCCCTTCACCACTAAACTTTTGCTTATAAGTCGAGTGACCTGCACTTCCATCGCAGGATGTAACACATCTTTCTGGAACATCACAAGCCTTTTCGTTGTATGATCTACCAGTGCTTGTAATTCAACTTCACCGCAAATGTCTGAAATTAATATAGACTCTTTGTCCGGATAGCAGTCCTGTTTTGCTTGCTTGAGTACATTGTAGGAGGGATAAATATTGGCATTGCGTTCTTTTGCACCAGATTACATTAAAATGTACAAATTTTTTGTATAATGCCCATCTACATACAACATAAGCGCCTCTTCAGGCCTGTACTTAACAGGTAACGACCTTGGACAACTTATAACTTTTTTCACTTTGGTTGCCATTTTAAGTGACGTTTGAGTCACTGTTTGTACAATTTTAGCAACATCTCGTAAGCCAGATTTTCTTAAGCTTGTACTAGCAGCAAACAACAGCTGTTCTGAAGAGTAAATCTTCAACAATGGTGCAATTTTTTGTTTTTTGGATTTGATATCAACCTCTGAAAAATCTTTTGATGGCCTACCGACTTTCCGTCAAGAGCGCGCTGAAGTATCTTCAGTAGCAAAAACAATATTTTCACTATTTCTTTAGCGTTAAGTACGTACACATCTTCGTCACTATCATTCAGTTCTAGCTTATTTAAAACATATTACAAAACAGTGGAATTTTTCTTTTTGATAGACTTTTCTTGGCACCAAACTACCAAAAGCTCTCTGCGTTGAATAGACATATTACCTATAAAAATACAAAATCTTAGCTCTCGGCACTTTTCGGCAATTAAATTTTATTTCAGGCGAATCTAAATGACTTAATGATTACGAAAAAAAATTGCTCAAGTCGGATCTGTAGTTTGCGGGTCGTATATATTGAAAAAACTACATGTAAAAACAGTATCACAAATCATTGTATTGTATTAGATGATAAAAAATGTAACAATGAACATAATGTAAATACACTATACATCAAAAGAGTGTACATACTTTTAGAATAAACCTCCGAATAACCAATATCACAAATATAAAACAGAATCTTCATTTCGCGACGTTCTTACTTGATAAACCAAGTCACACTGATGCACTGAAAAGCATTTATCTTAACGTAAACATACACTTTTCCTGAAGTTTATGACCGCCCACGTACATTGACATTGAATTATCGCATGTTTACATAACCCTTAGATACTTAGCTATACCACCTAGCAATATTTTAACAATATGTGACTATGAAATTTAATACTTAATATCAGCTAGTTATTGAAAATAACCCACTGTGCGTCATTCCGGATCGAATAAGCCATAGTTCATATTTTTATTCACAGTATTAGAATATTAGGGTCTCAAGGCAACTCCTTATGCGTTAATGAGCAGCTACCTAACAGGCACTAAACAATGTGTAAACATAAATTATACTATTAGTATGAGCCAAATTAAATATGGAGTTCCACAGGGTACAATACCAGGACCAATACTTTCTAATATATATCTAAATGATTTATTCAACTTGGATGGTTGAAAGGTGATATAAGGAATTTTATAGATGACACTATTATATTTTATAGTGCATCAAATTTGAGTACGCAACTACGCAATCAAATGGAAAACGACCTGTCGACTGTAAACCGGGCACATATATATGTGCCCGGTTTAATAATCGCTTGTTAACAGTTAATTATAACAAAACCTGTTAAGTTCTCTTTATATCATCTAAAATATTTGTCGCCTTACAAGAAACTAAATATCCTAATAAATGGAACATAATTACAAATTTCCTCGGATGAAAATTGAATTTGGCCAGATATCTTTTCAGAATTTTTAACATTAAATTTAACTTTCATAAACAAGCTAGTGTTTATGAAAACAACATTTACAACTTAAATTTAAATATAATTTTACTTATTAAATTTGATGCTAGATTTCAGGGAAAACCTAATAATACTGCCTCACTGAAGTTGAAGGAATATAGCACTTCATTACTATATGCCATAAGCTATAGATGTTTTTCAATTTCTTGACGGTAGATATGATTTAATTCACTACTGAAATTACTTTACACAAACTATCTTTATCTATTAATCGCATAAACGAAACGATACTAAACCCGACAGAATTGTATCTCAACTCAGTTACGCCAAAATATTCATATAGAAGAGAAAAAATCAAATATCATGTAGAAAATAAACTAATTGTAAATAACTGTAGCCTTCTAGAAGAATGGGTTTTATTTCAATTTAATAAGTAATATTGCAAAGTATTGGTGACTATACCAACAAAACTTATTCAAATACTAAACATGGTTCATTAGGCCAATACTAAACATGGTTATAAATGTATTATTACAGATAAATATCTATTTGTTTAAGCAACAATTTTGAAACAATAATATACTTTATTTTAATAAATTATATAGAATGTCAAAAATTACTAAATATACACAAGATTATCTACAATCAAGCCAAATACGTTATCACACGCTATGTAAAACAGATGATGACGAATAACAAAAGAACATATTTACTAATCAAAGGCTTACGATAATGAGATTATCAGATATTAATTAATATACTAGATACATTTCGGAATCACAAACGTCGTTTTTTAATTATTGGTATCATATTAAGTAAAAGGGAATGCTATTGGTAATAAATAATGTAATCATATTTTGTGGGACTATTATTGCATACCAATTAACTGATAATTGATTCCCGTGTAAAGTATTTTTGAATTAATATTTACTGCTTGACTGTTTCTGTATAATAAATGGATTAATTTAATTTGTAAATAATTTTTCACCAATTCAGTATCTATATATCTAACATATATACGGAATAATAGAAAAATCCTGCGTTTTGAACAGTTGATTACTGCTGAACTGAAACTACTGCTATTGCTGCTTATAACATATTGGGATACGAGATATGGGAATTAAGTTGATAAAACTATGTTTATAATAAAAAAGTATTTTCTAAAGCATAGGGGTTTTACAATACTGTTTTAATAATATATACATTTTAAACATAATATTGTAATAACACCCAGTTAATACTTGAGGAACTTGGTTTAGATGTATACTGTACTATATAAAAAAATGAGGAAATAAAAAAGTTTATTCTGACCATCACAATAGCCATTGTAATAAGTCAATTGTCGCCAATGACATTATTCGTGGCCCGTAACATGAACATGTATTCAACCCTCCGTCAATGACGAATTTGTGGCGATTCTTCTCCTATCGCTAGCCAAAATTGGGCTCTACATCTGGCATCTGGCGCAATATCAAACACGCTACATTTCTTGTTTAAATTGCAACATTAAAAATTCTAATATGTCTAATGGGTTTAGTTTTCATTTGTGATAGAGACTGAATATAACGGGTGTCCTAGCGAGAGGTAGCCGATTTAAACTTGTCGCCATTACTCTTGCGGCAGGTTTTGGAAGTTGATGCTTCGTAGTTATTACGTGGAAAGTATGCTATTACAAAATGGAGCGCTATACTGTTCAGCAACGCCTACTTATGGTCAAAACATACTACGAAAGTAATGGTTCAATTGTGGGTACTGAAAGAAAATTACGTGCAATTATGGGCCATCGTGAGGTACCTGCTATGCGTTTAAGACCCCATTAGACCGCATAAGACCATAAAACCACATTAGACTTTTTCTTGTGGGGCTACGTTAAACGAAAAGTCTATGTCAATAATTCCGTCACGATTGAACAGCTGAAAAATAACATTAGCGAAGTTATTGCGGACCACAGTTACGCCGCGAAGTGATGGAAAACTTCATCAAAAGAATCCACTGCTGCCAGACAAGCAAAAGCGGCCACTTATAAGATATTGCATTCCACGTTTAATGGCATAGTATAAATAAACAATTGAACCCAAAATTATTGTAGAAATGTTATTTATTTGCCCAATAATTATAAACATAATCGGCTACCTCTCGCTGAGACACCCTATAGTATAGGTAGTACTGATTTGTTTATTCATCAATATTGAAGATTTATTCATCAGTAATCATCATCATGAGGTCATCAGTCCTAAGACTGGTTGGACGCTAACCTCCAGCTTCTCCTATCTTGTGCTAACCTACGCATTTCGCTAATTGTGCTACAACCTACATCCCTTATTATTTGCGAGCAGTAGTCTAATCTAGGCCTACCTCTACCTTTCTTCACTCCTATTTCTGCCTCCAAAATATCGCGGAGTATTCCCCCATGTCTCAGCAAGTGGCTTACCATTCTATCTCTTCTCTTCTTTATGTTTTTCCGCATACTTCTTTTCTCGCCGACTTTCTCTAATATTTCTTCGTTTCTAACCCTATCAGTCCACGGTATTCTCATCATTCTTCGGTAACACCACATCTCAAAAGCTTCTAATTTCTTCCTACTTGCTTCCCCTACCGTCCAGATTTCGTATCCGTATAGTGCCGTGCTCCACACATACGTTTTTAAAAATCTCTTCCTTGTTTCTAAGTTTATTACCCCCGAGCATAAAAGTGCTTTCTTTTTGTTAAAAGCTACTCGACCCTGCGCTATTCTTTGTTTTATATCTTTATCGCTTCTTCCATCCCAATTTATTTTATTTCCTAAATAAGTGAAGTCTTTAACTTCCTCCAATCTTTCATTATTAATTTGTACTTTCGTTTTTGCTCTGCTCTCGCGCCTTCTGCACACTAACACTGTAGTTTTGTTTTTATTCACCTGTCAACACTGCCTCCATTTCGTTCAACGCTGATTCCAATTCCTCTTTACTAGATGCTAATACTGCTATATCATCCGCGAAGCATTCTTAGTTTCTGTCCCTGTACTTTAATCCCGAAATCCACTCTATCTTTTACGACATTAATCGCCTCTTCGATGTACAGATTAAAAATTAGTGGTGATAGCGTATATCCTTGTCTTACTCCTTTCCTAATACCTACTTCCCTTCTCTCCCCTTCTACTTCTATAACAGCAGTTTGCTCTTTGTATAGATTGTGTACTACTCTCCTATCTCTATACTTCATTCCCGCGCTCTTTAGTATCTCGAACAATTTTTCCCATCTTACATTATCAAAAGCTTTTTCTAAATCTACAAATCCTATATAAGCGTTCTTTCCTTTTTCTATTGTTTTCTCTAACATTACTCTTAGCTCCAGAATAGCTTTGCGAGTTTCCCTATTTTGCCTAAACCCGAATTGGTCTTCTCCTGGTATTTCCTCCGCTCTATTTTCCATCCTCTTCTGCACTATTCTGGTTAAGATTTTTGACGCGTGGGAAGTTAGGCTAATCGTTCTGAAGTACTCACATTTGTCGGCTCCTCTCTTTTTCGGTATAGTAACGATAATGTTCCTCTTATAATCCTCCGGCATCTCGCCCGTATCATATATGTATTTTACCAGTTCGAACATCCTATTTACTACTTTCTGTTCTGCACATTTCAAAATTTCCGCCTGTATTTTATCTACACCTGGCGCTTTATTGTTCTTTAGCCCCCTTAGTGCTATTTCAAGTTCCTCTCTCAATATAGGTTTTCCTACATCTTCCCTATCGATGCTAGATTATTCCTCTAATATCTCTCCAAATTCCTGACCCTCGTATAAATTTCCTAAGTACTGCTTCCATCTATCCGCTTTCTCCTCTCTTCCGATCAGTATGTCCCCCGATTGACTCCTAACGTTTCTACTTATTGGTCCTATATCCCTGAAGTTCCTCTTAATTATCTTGTAAGCCTCATCGGTCTTACCTACTTGGAGCTTATCTTCTACTTCTTTGCATTTATCCTATGTCCATTGCTCTTTCGCTCATCAGTAATATTAGCCGGAAATATCGTGGGCGCTTTCTGTATAAATACAGATTAGGGGAAGTTGCATTACATCTCCTTTGACGTATTGTTTGAGAAAGCAGGGCTCCTATGTATTTAAATACTTCCATGTATTGCAGTGCTCCAATAAAATGCATTTAGACTTTACGACGTTAGAAGTTGTTTAGATACTCGTGGTAGAAAATATATTATTTGCATATCTATTATTGAACATATTGAACGTATTATTGAACAAATCTTTAGAAATTTAAAATAGAATAATACTACAACATTTTATAGTAGTTCTTAGGCTTCACAACCGGTATTTCTCGACTGCAGACTAACGTTTTGTGGACTATAATCTAAGAACCCGTGATTCTCCAAACGTTGCACCGTTCGCTGCTAACAACTTCTTCAACGGTGACCTGGTCATAATTAACGATTTCATCATACACTAGATTAAACCTCCAAAACGGTTAAACATTTGCCTCAATCTTTCAATAATCGTCACAACTCAAACTTTGGAAGTTCTTAGCTGTGAACCTCACCAAGATGGGAATAAGCCTAAGTTAATTGTCTTTTAAATACCGGTTCTATCTGGTAAGATAATAATATATTGTCAGCTTACACTTAGAAAAATATCAACAAATCATAATTTTGGAATAGTCTTCTAATATTAGAATAACGTTAAGAATCAATATTGCCACTAAATTTACTTATCTTGAATATAAAGATGTTCCTTGTGCAACTCTATGAAATGCAATTTCCATAAAGGCTATTTTGTGGCCATATTTAATTTTCATTTTTCACTTATTAAAAGTGAGTCTTATATTCTTTGCACAAACATTGATTATGGAGAAGTATTTTCAAGGAAAAAATATATTATATTTATAAATATATATTTATTCAAAAACCAACTATATATATTTATGTATTCATATTTTTTATAGCTTAATTGTCAGAAATATATTTACCGAGATTATTAGTTAATATTTATTGATACAGGCCTCATGAACAACATACATATTAGGACTTTTATATGATTTACAACTGACATAAGTTTTATTTTAAACAACTTCTTTCCAGGATTAAATTTAGAATATTTTATATCATCGCATACCTAGATAGTGAATAAACTACTTAAAATGTTTAGTAATCCGATTCCATCAAATATATCGCAGAATTGATACTAAAAGCATAAATAAATATGACGTGATTTTTTTTTATCGGTAACGATAACTTTTATCGAGTTAATTCTTTCCTGTAGTCCAAATAGGCCCTCATACATTACGCGTATTAATTATCATATAGGTACATGTCTTTTTTCTCATATTCGAATTCTTTAGGTTGATTATATCCATTCAAGTCGTATATTGTAAAATTAGTCTATTATATTGTAGCTTCTAGTAGATGTAGTCTTACATCTTACATCATCTACGAAGTGTAAAATTGTTTGCTGAACACCAAAACGTTGTCCAGAAAATCGCATCCATTTCTTACTTACCTATTGTATGATTCTATGAATAACAAATGCTGGTTTCTATTAGGGTTTATATTAGTTATTTAGAAATCTATACAACAAAGTTCAGTATGCGGTCTTCAATTTCTTTCTTACCATTCCTTACTTCTATTTCCACTCAGATTAAGGTAAATATTACCTTCATATGAGTATATTGAAAATGAAACATATTTAATCGATAATATATATTTAATTTTATTTCAATTCATATGTACAATATACATATTTATATACATATGAATATTTTATACTTCTGTGTTGTTTGTCTTTAATTAAAAATTATTATTAATTAGATTTTGGTACACTCCAAAATGACAACTCAGTTATTCGTAAAAATATTTCAAATCCTCGTTAAATGTAAATTATGAATACCTCTGATTGTCTATAGTGATGTCTATAGAAAAAAACATTAAAACGAAACCTTTTTTCATTTTAATGTTTCTTTTTCAATTGTGCATATAATATGTGTATGATCCAAATATTTGACCTGAAAGAACGTGAGTTGTGTCGATATCAGTAGTAGCTTTTCTTCTATGTACATATGTCCCGAGTACAATACTGGAAAAATCATACGAAGAAAACCAGTTTTAAAATAGTGACTCCAAATATATCATCTCTATTTACGAACAGTGAATTGCTCCAATTCAATGCGGAGCCAATAAACAAAACAAATGTTCTAGAAAATAAATTTTATTTCATCGAGTGGATTTTTTTTTATTATGGGGATATAGCTGTAATTACACGGCAGCTTATATTCAAATTTCGAAAGTAGACATTACTTCATTCCAAAAATTATTGATTTGAAATCGACGGAAGAATATTGTTATTCTCTTTTCAAATGTACAGTTCATCTCAAACTTAGGTAACTTAATTATATTTACACTTAAACAGTTATGTATAAATTTATAGCTACTAAATTAAATATGAACTATTTAATTGATTATGATCTGTAATCATTCGCTGAAGACGAGAACCTACAGAGATCTAAAGTATAGTATCGTTGAGAAATGGACCTAAATGTTGACTGTTTGCGCATATTTGCGCACAAGCAACGAAACAGAACAAACCAAAATCAGCTTTGTTACAGTAAAAAATATACACTTTTGAAAATTTTATCCTTCCCAGATAACTATTGCCATCTTTGAGATTTTTATAATTTTAAATAAAACAGCGATAGTTTATTGTGAAACTTGTTTTCACTTATTGTGAAAAAGTTTCATTGTTTCTATAATAAAGAAGATGTAATGGTATGCGTTATTAGATTTGTGAAAAATAAAATAAAAGGAAGAAAATGTAATTGCATTTTTTTTTAATCGTATTGTTTGGAGATGTATCAGCTTTATTTTTTCATTGTGTCAATTTTTATTAAGTTCAAGTTCAATTAAAAATCACAATTAAATTGTTTACAAATGTCACATAAAACATTTTAAGTCAATACAATCTTCTATAAATTAAGGAAAATCAAGAGTTCTACATTTTGTTTTAGTTAAAAAGTGTTGCAATATGTGCTTTTGAAAACATATTTTTCTATTTTTTTAATTATTAACCCTTATTTTTACGGGGCCGCGGTTTAGTTTAGTGTTAATTTTCCAGCTAGCCCTTAGACATTCATACAGACATACCCAGGCAATTGATGTGGGAATTGAACCCACATCCAGA
The DNA here is from genome assembly GCA_037954035.1 of Rosalia funebris. Lineage (NCBI taxonomy): Eukaryota > Metazoa > Arthropoda > Insecta > Coleoptera > Cerambycidae > Rosalia > Rosalia funebris. The sequence goes on along the minus strand of JAZFAV010000010.1, from coordinate 2,914,321 downwards.
TTAGTCCGAGTCGACAATATAGGCGAGTTCTAAGAGATAGGCATTGTTACTCCACATAAATGCAGGAAATTTGGGAACATATGCGAGGTAATTATGGAATAATTTATCCTCAGAAAATGTTGTCATACTTATAAGCATCCATATCATTTGAGGTTCGAACCAAAAGTCGAGTGGTTATACGAAACAATCGCCACCAATTCTTGTTGCCATTCGGCGTTGAACCCGGGTATGAAAGGCCGTAGCGTTGTCCACTTGACCGACTAGTATATCGACGAAATATTAGGAAATTATTACTGTAAACGCTGCCTAAGTAGGCTAATAATTATATAGTACTTTGAAATATAGTAGCGTTCGATACTTTTTTATCAAAATATAGCCAGTATTTTATCAGTTTATCAGTTATATATTTGTTTTATATTATACTCCACATTATCAGAGTGCCTCATTATTAAAATAGAGTTGATAAACGAAAAAATCAAACTTTCGATTACTGGAAAAAATATTTTTCCAGTAATATCTATTTCTGGATAACGTAGGAATTGAATATTAGCACGTGATTAAGTGTTACTCAAACGTTTCCATTCTACGTTGCTTTAAACTTTCAGACGTCTATGACTCCTAGCGTCTATGACTCCTAGAACACCTTTAGAAATATTTAACAGTGGATGTGGTCTAACTACTACTTCACAGTCAAGGAATCTCTTTACTTAACCGTCTAACCTGGTTTTTCCTTCATTTCCATCCTTCATTTCCCTCAACAATTTTCTTTAAGTTATTTTATTCTATTTATCACCCCAACCAATCTATATACTATTCTGATATTGCAAATAGAGCCTATAGAATAATTCCACGCTGCTATCCTGTTCTCTTTACATACAGTAATTGTGGGAGATTTCTCACTGCTTCCGCACCTGTGGGGGTGTTTTTAAGTGATCTTAAACTACTAATCACATACTAACGCTGTGTGTATTGAGGAGGGCAGAAGCTTTCTGAGGTTGAGAATTAGTGTAATCCATATATTATTCCATGAGTATGCTGGGAAAGGAGGTCATCCATGGTAGAGTTTGCATACAATCGAAAGGCTAACTAGAACCTGGGGTCCCCCAGGTATCAGAGGAATATCATTCGCGACTCAGTTCGCGAGTTATCCACCCATCGGCATGGTACGTCTGAAAGGATAGGTAATTGGGATGGAATAGGGTTAAGAGAAAAGTGGAAGGGATACGGTAAGGAGCACAATTAATATAAGTACGGAATAGGTATAGGACAAGTGCTCCACTTAGTCGCCTCTTACGACAGGCAGGAGCTTCCCCGAGTATATTCTATTCCCGAACCTGGAGGGGAATACATTTTATTGTTAACAATTTTAAATAGAAAAACCATTGATAATATTATTCGTCTTAAAAATAAATTTTACGGTATTTCTGTAAATGGGTAATACCTTCCAAAATAAAACTTGCGGATTTGAAAATTATTCGCTCTACTCTTTCTGATGACATATGACAGTTATACTTAGGAGACCACATAATGGGGGCATACTGAGTTTGGACCTGAGAAATCTGAAAATAGCGTACATAGCGTTGATAAATTCTTAAAACTACTCTTTAGAGTTACGCAGTACAAAGCCCTTACTCTTTTATGCACTACTTGCATCAAACTTCTATACACATGTTTAGAAAATGATAATTTACTGTCAAATATAACGCCCAAGTCTTTTACATAATTAGGCGTATTTATGCCCATTACCCACGATTATCTACCCTACAATTAAAGGTTAGTTTGATGAGAAAATTATATAACGTTACATTTGGCTACGTTTAAGGGTAGTCAGTTGTTAATGCACTACACGTTTAGTAGGTCGCGATTATGTTGAGGATTTAAGACATCAAGTTGTATTGTCTACCATAATCTAATTTACAACAGAAGTGATCCAAGTATGGAACCTTGTGACATACCAGAAGTTTAATCAAACAGTTTAAATTGATAACCATGATATAGAATAAAGTGGATCTGCTAAATAAGAATATAATAAATTTAGAAGGCTGAAATTGTATTTCTCCAATTTACTCAATAAGATATCATGGTTAAGCCTATCGAATATTTTAAATCTATCGGAGTCACTGTAGCTGATATTCACTTGACTCTTTCTATTCAAGAATTCTTCCTATTGCAATGAATTGAGTATTAAAAGGTTCAATATTGTAGTTCTTCCTTGCATAATGCCGTACTGTTCACGTATCATAAAATTCTTAGTATGACACGGTTTATGATCATGTAATATATTTTGCGATACTTTAACGCAATTATATAATATTACGATTGGGCGGTTTTCGATGTAAGATTATGAAATTTTTTAAATACAGCAAAAAATTTGTGTTTTGTTCAGGTTTTCTCCAAGGGAAAGTTTCCGATTTTAATACTAAATTAAAAACGACAGAGATAAAGTTACAATAGACGGCAGCGTAGTACATAAGTATGAAAGTAGGTATATCGTCTGCGACAGAAAAAAAGTTAATAAGAAAGCTCGCTAGCATTCAAATATAAGGGTATCTTGTGCATACAGAACAATCTCTACAGAAGCGGTAGGAGTAATTGCAGGAATCCCTCCAACAGTGCTACTAAAAAAAGAGAGATGGGAAAAATATTCGGGGATAGGCAGAGGAGTAGCAATACAAAACCTCATGAGTAAATGAGAGGAACAATGGGGTCAAGCAACAAATGGACGGTGGACATACCAACTGATTCCAAATATACAGATATGGGTCAATAGACCATATGGAGAGATACATTATTACCTCACCCAGGCACTGCCAGGACATGGTTGATTTCGACAATACTTGTATGAAAGAGCGAGAGCAGAGACAGGCCTATGCATGTATTGTGGAGAGGTAGATAATGTCGAATACACGATATTCAAATGCAAGCAGTGGAATGCCATTAGACAAGACTATAGTGACGAAACGGGAAGAGCTTTTAGCATCGAAAATGTGAGCACTGCCCTGATGTCAACCGAAGAACAATGAACCGCTGCCTATAAAGTAGTTAGGAAGGTAATAGAGACCAAGGAAAGAGGCGAAAGAAGATAAGATACTAGATACCAGGCACCCTTCTCACCGAAGTAATGCCAACGTGGTTCCAGTGAGAAAGGGGAAGAAAAGAGGGGAGGGGTTTTAGTCGGTAAAAATGCGACACTCCCGGTAAGCCGGGGTCTCATGCAAGATTTCCCCTACTCCTACAAAAAAAAATAAAAATAATGGTATATCGTCTGGGCCAGTATTTTGGTTTTAATTCTCTTTATGGATTTTATTTCATTATCTTCACTAAAACCACTAATACAAAGCATGTTGCTGTTATATAAATTATTAATAGTTAGGTATGTATCCACTAGACGTAATAAGAGCATGGGAGAGAAAATGAGTGAAAGCGTCAACAATATTTAGGGGGTTGTCAAGACTAAAATCGTTAAATTTTATAGTGGAAGATATACTAGTTGAATTTTATTTAGAATTGATAAACCCCAGAATTTGTTCGGATCTGTTTATATTGTACAATAGTTACGATATTTAGGATGTAACACTGACTTAGTTTTCCACAAAACACCAAAACACTATACTCAAGAGTGTTTCTCCAACAAAGTTAGCATCATCTAGAGATTATTAAAACAGTTTTAATCATCTCCAGATGCATCTTTTCCATCTCCATGCAAAATATCCTAGAAGTTGTCTAAAATATATTCCAACCGGTTTTGTTGATAAAAAATGGTGCTTTCGCATGACTTCTCTTAGAAACAAAAAGCATGTCCCTAACAATCTTATGCATTTTTTCCTCGAATTTTTCTCTTGAAACCTTGGAATTGTAAGTTAAAAGCACGGCGAGCTTTTTCACCAAAAATTAAAATGGTTCGACAACATTGTCAAGGATACTGGGTTCTAAATATGTTAGGTGACTAATTTTGGTCTATTGAGAGACTACAAGAGACACATATCCAAAAATTTATAATAGAACACTTAAAATAGTTGATTTGTAATTTTAATATATGCATTTTATTTACTTTTTTATTACTAAAAATAATATACCTATATCTTTAAAGGGCGACTTGAATGGTTTTTTGGAAACTATTCAAACTCAGAGCATCTCAAGTATAAAAGATAAATACTTTTTATTTCAAGAGCTTACAAAATTACATTATTGATGAAGAAACAGATAATTATTGAATACCAATAGTTAATATTTTGCCGTTATGAACTTAAATCTATTTATATGTCAAAAAATATGTTGGCCTAAAATATATCTATATGGTTATCATCATAATCATGAGGTCATCAGTCCTAAGACTGGTTGGACGCTAATCTCCAGCTTCTCCTATCTTGTGCTAACCTACGCATTTCGCTAATTGTGCTACAACCTATATCCCTTACTATTTGTGAGCAGTAGTCTAATCTAGGCCTACTTCTGCCTTTCTTCACTCCTACTTCTGCCTCCAAAATATCGCGGACTATTCCCCCATGTCTCAGCAAGTGGCCTACCATTCTATCTCTTCTCTTCTTTATGTTTTTCCACATACTTCTTTTCTCGCTGACTTTCTCTAATACTTCCTCGTTTCTAACCCTATCAGTCCACGGTATTTTCATCATTCTTCGGTAACACCACATCTCAAAAGCTTCTAATTTCTGCCTACTTGCTTCCCCTATCGTCCAGGTTTCGCAGCCGTATAGGGCCGAGCTCCATACATACGTTTTCAAAAATCTCTTCCTTATTTCTAAGTTTATTACCCCCGAGCATAAAAGTGCTTTCTTTTTGTTAAAAGCTACTCGACCCGGCGCTATTCTTTGTTTTATATCTTTATCGCTTCTTCCATCCCAATTTATTTTACTTCCCAAATAAGTGAAGTCTTTAACTTTCTCCAATATTTCATTATTAATTTATACTTTCATTTTGGCTCTGCTATCGCGCCCTCTGCACACTAACACTTTAGTTTTGTTTTTATTCACCCTCATTCCGTATTCCTCCGTCAACACTGCCTCCACTTCGTTCAACGCTGATTCTAATTCCTCTTTACTAGATGCCAATTCTGCTATATCATCCACGAATCTCAGCATTTTTAGTTTCTGTTCCTGTACTTTAATCCCGAGATCCACTGTATCTTTTACTACATTAATCGCCTCTTCGATGTACAGATTAAAAATTAGTGGTGATAGCGTACATCCTTGTCTTACTCCTTTCCTAATACCTACTTCCCTTCTTTCCCCTTCTACTTCCATAACAGTATATGCCTATACAACAATATATTTAAATTTTGTATAATTACTTTCTAATTATTTTTTAAAACGTTATTATAGCTTTTATACGTATTTAAACTACATAAATAATTGTCTTCAGATTTTTATACCTAAATATGGTTTATTCTATAGAGAGATCTATATAGTAACCAATAATCTATTTTAAATATTTACATCAAACAGCAATTTTGTGCAAGGAATATGTATCTAGTCTAAAGGTAAGATCATCATTATTAAGTCATTAAGCAACAACTAACATAATTAACGATCGTTGTATGTACTCCGCCTGCTTGTTTTATATCTTTGTTTAGACGACATATCCCCAATAATTATTAACAACTCTAGTGCAAATAACTAAAATAATATCAGACATTAATTTCCATACTTCCATTTTTTTACGATATAATAAAAATTCATTTATCAGCCTAAACCACAGCAAACAGCCATTATCGTTTATCCATTTTCGGTTTCACATATCTACCTGTAAACGTATAAATACTTTATGGAGTGTATCTCGTTGTGATTAAACATCTAATCACTCACAAATATATCTATATCGAGATAATAAAAATAATAAAGATCAATGATAAAAAATATTCAATAGGTTGACAATACCAGATTAGATAGACACATTTGTCAGTGATCCATACAGAACAATATTCTCCTAAATATTTTACTGTGTTTGTGTGCTATGTGATCGTAGATTAAGCATATTGCAGTATGAAGTCCTTATTACTGTTATACTGTTACTTATGTCTTATAGGATATTCTTTTGCTGCGAATGGTAAGTTAGTGTTAAGTAGTTAGCGTATGAAGCCTCAAATTTCACTCGTAACAAATTTAAATTTCACTTATATCCTATGTAATATGTACGTACATAAAATATAGAATCGTCTTTTTAGATGCTACCGAACTGAAAAGTTTGAGAATCCGTAACACTATACACACTTTAGAAGCTCTATTGTGTAATAGAATCTACTTTAAATTATAATCATTAAAATCGATAAAAAACATGAGTATTCGTACATATATCCGATAAAATATATTGAAATACATATGTATTTAAATGTATTAAATACATATGCAATTATATGGATTAAATACATATGTATTTATATGCAATATCTTGAAGTTGAGTTAAAATTCCAGTATTAGTTACATTTATCAATTACAAATTATGATTACCTATTAGTTTTTTCATTAAACATAATTTACCTAAAATGGATATTTTGGTTGGTTATAATCAATTGTCGGTACTGCGTATCATCAGTTCTAAGAGAAGCTCAAAACATTTTGCGGTGAAGTCTATTTTGCACTTTACAAGACCTTTGCAATTTGGTAATAAAATATTAAATGAAATTATTACAATATTAGCAATATCAATTATACGTTGATCAATGTTTTGATCAATTATTTTCAGAGCACAGTTCTCTAGTCTAATATGAATTCTCTTATCTAAAAAATGTAATTAAGTGACTCAATTAGTCTGTAAAACAATGTAGTCCTTTGTCAATTTTTAAGACCTAGGATTTACGGCCATTGTTTCACTATATAGATAAATATGTTAAATGTACTTCACTGCGTTGATATACTAGAAAATCACCTCTACGTCACATACAAAAATAAGCTAATATACTATTTTATCAATACTTGAAGAAAATAATTCTGTTCTTGTCTTTATTGTTCACTTATCTACAATAATATTCATTATCATCCATTTCAATTATAGTCTCTCATTTTTGTGTTAACCTTTATACAGATTCTGTTGATAACGGAAATTTAAACAGCTACGAAAAATGCATTTATATTATATTACTACATTTACAGTATTGGACATAATGGTTGATACTATTGCAATTTTAAAATAATTAATTAATATTTGGTGTGATACCCTTCTGTCCTAATCACATCTGCACATCTCTTCGGCAAATTTTCGATTAAATGTTCAATAACATTTCTGTCAATACTATTCCAGGCTTTTGTCAGTTTTTTAAAAAGTTCAGTTGAATTTTTTACATTTTCCCGCTGGATTCTCGTATTAACCAACTCCCATAGATTTTCGATGGGGTTTAAATTGGGACTTTGTGACGGCCACTTCAGAATATTTATTTTTTCACATGATAACCACTCTTTTACAAGCTTCGACGCGCGTTTTTGGTTGTTATCATGCTGAAGAATAAAATTTATCGGCATGGTTGCAAGTGTGTAGGGTTACAGTATATCTCTAAGAATGTCTCTGTACATAAAGCGATCCATCTTTCCATGTATGCAATGTAATGGACCCATACCATACTACGAAAAACACCCCCACACACATAATGGATCCTCCGCCATGTTTTACTGTGGGGCAAAGATATTTTTATTTTATCGCTGACCCTTAGGACGCCGTACATGTTTGATTCCATCACGGCCAAGTAAGTTAAATTTAGGCTCATCACTAAATACTTTAACGACTTTTTTCCAATCCCTAGTAGTCCAATTGATGTGATCCATTGCAAACGCAAGTCTTGCTTTAACGTTCTTTTTACTTAGTAATAGTTTTTTCTAAGGTTTATGGCTCAGAAGAACTTGTTCAGCTAACCTACGCCTTATTGTTCTGTCGGATATGCCGGATGGCGTAGTTTCGTCTTTGTTTCCGCAGAATTTTCACTGAATACAGAAATGGATTATTTTGGGATAAACGGATAATTTTTTTATCCAGGCGTGCAGTTATCTTTCTAGGGCTGCCTGGATATTTACTTGGAAGCACATTACCACACACTTAAAAATTTTTTTATAATACGAAACACATCTGTTTTCATACATTGTCTTCTTGATATTTCACTTTGCCGAATCCCTTCTTTATAGTAATTAATAATTCTATTGCGAAGATCTACAGAAAGTGTTTTTCCTTCCGCCATTATAGAAAATATCGGTATGCTTTAGTGTTCAACTTCTAAACACTATTTAACTCTCTGTACGTAAATACCACGAAATATTTTGATAATATATAAAAAGTTCGAACCTTTCTGCCCAAAGACAAAATAAAAATATGTTTTTGTTTTCTTTTGTCATTTTCAAATACCAGCAAAAATTTTGTAAACTGTAGAAAATATTCTAATAATCTGAAAGCTTGTACTTTTGCCGAATATTTATTTAATACATTTTTTTGGTGCAAATTTATTTTGCTTCAACTATTATGCCCAATACCGTATATTTAGATTTATATTTATATTATTAAATGTAAATAGCGAATGCGTGATTAGTAATTTTCAAGGCGCAATATTATGTTTCTAATAATTTAATTTCGCAAACCTCAATAAAGATGAATATTATAACATCTTATGCCCTTTATAACATCCCTTGATTATAACGTTATTTAAGAATTAGCGATAATATCATATCGGCGGTGTATGATTTTAAAATCTGTCTACGTCGTATTTATCCTTTAATAATACAGTTGCATTGTATTTCATTATCACCCTCAGATTTTTATAGAAAGCTTATAATTACTTATTTTTTATAATTTGGTTTATTAAATTTTACTTGTAACAATTAATTTAATTTAAAATCACATATACAAGAGTGAGGTCGGGACTTCGAGGAGGCCACGGAATATCCCGCCTTCGAGAAATCAGCTTTTCGGGGAACATTTCTTTTAGCTTTGCAATGCTTACGTTAGAAGTATGACAGGTCGCGCTATAGGGGACCCACGTATTCATATTGTAGTTGGGCGAGTTTTTTAACTGTGGGCCAAAAACTTTCTTAGCATTGCTGTGTAGCGTTCCGAATTGACAGTCACGTTTCGCCTGCAATTATCTTCGAAAAAGAAAGGTCCAATTGCAGTCCAAACAGTAATCCTTGGAGAGTGGAGTGGTTTTTAATGTTTCAAGCGTGGATTCTCGGAGCTCCAGTAGCGACAAGTCTGTTTGTTTACAGAACCGTTTACGTGAAAATGGGCTTCATCTGAGAAAATAATATTGTCAAAGTTACGAAAATGATCCAACATTACATTTGCGAAATCTAGTCTTCTTTCAATGTTGGCAGCGTTTAATTCTTGAACTAATTAGATCTTGTAGGGGTGTAATTTTAAATCAAGACATGAAATTCTTTGCAAACTCGTCCTGGGAATTGTAAGAACTGCTGAACGTTTGCGAGTCGACATTTGTAGATTAATGCGGACTGATTCACTCATGTGTTGAACATTTTCGACAGGTCGTGAAGTCCTTGCGCAGCCTTGGGGTCCAGTTTCATTCGTTGAGACACTCCTTGCAAATTTTCCAATCCACTGTTTAATTAAATTTGAGCTTGGACATTCATTAATGTCATGCAGTCTGTAATGATTACGGAACATGCGACAAACGACCACGTATAAACGATTGATTTCGTAAAACGCTCTGACGCAAAAAGCACGCTGTTCACCCGTGTACTGCGGCATCGTGACTGAAATTCTCAAAACCGAGCTACACAACGATGATGCATGCGTATTTCTCCCAATTCGCATTCAAAAACTACAGCGCAATAAAATATGCATTCTTTTATGGGCCACCTTGTATAACATAATGTAAAATGAGAAAGGGATCGAAACATTATTTTTAGTTTAAAATTTATTATTCGTATATATAGTAGTGTCTGTGCATAATGTTCTAGATAAATAAGAAATTATGTAATGGTAAACGAAAATTAATGTTGCTCTCTTACATAAACATAGATGCAGTATATAAAGGGGATTTCCATTGTTAACACTTATTGGAATTACGTTCTTATATACAGTAATACATACGCAGTGTTGTCCTATATCGAACGGAACTTTTTTCATAGGATAGTCACACAAGGTTACTAGGGACTAAAACCTATAAAGAGCAAACTTGGAGACTATAGTCTCCGAATAATACTTCACTCCTAGTGTAGTCACAATATGAACTTTTTGAATAGACTGACTGACTTGACTCAATAGACTGACTCAACTTTCAAAAATTTAATTTGAAAATTGAGTAAGCCTCATGTCATTGGAAGCAATATGGTGATTCAGCCCTTATCGATTTGTAGTTTTCATGTTTCTTTATGCGTTAACAGTGTATTTCTGTATATTTTGTGATTTATAGGCAAAATTCATAATAAATTTAGCACGACTATAACTGCTAATAAGTTTTGGGATATATGAAAAGATACCCCACAAAGACACAATATTTTGAGTCTGTATCCTTCTAAAATTCATAATTATAAGAATCCTATTCCATCGAACACATAAGTTGATTAAGTGTTTATTGCATTTCTTGTTCATGACCTAGAAGGTTTTTGTACCTACTGGACTGAAAAGCATGAACGTTGTACTCATCTTCATATCTGAACATAATTTCAGCTGAAATTTTATGACTGGTCATAAATTTGGTTTCTATAAATCTAAACTTCTAGTTTGATAGCACTATTATATTTTCATATAACTAGTCAATCTACAGTCAGTCTCAATGATGTGATGTTATTACAATAAGATGTAATTAAATACCTTAGACTCAAACTAAACTGACAGCAACATAAAACAAAATGAAAAAATATACAACAAACTGTTAATTTATAAAGTCATAATCAGGTCTATATGGACTTACGGAATTGATTTCTGGGATTTCGCGAGCAAGTGCAATACAGAAATGATGCAAATAAATAAATAATAGACCCCCTCGTACGGGGGTTTTTCCCTGTTCCCTAGAATAGGCTATAAATTAGTTTTAACGGAGTTTAATATTACGTTTGGAAAAGTATTGTAAGTATGGTGGCATAATGGATGATTAAAGTCGGAAATTTCTCAACTTTAAACATGGCTTATTAATTTAAATGTGATGAATAAGAGGCATATCATTTTTATTTAACTAGTTATCTCCTGAAAATTATTATAGAAATTATTAAGCTATTTTAAATAGAGATTATGTAGGTATATTACACTCAATAAAAACACTCCAAATAAATGCTACCGACATTGGCGTCATTTTGAACTTGAGATATGATCTTCTGTCCTCTTGTTTAGTAATATTTCTGCCACTAGTATTCCAGTTTATCAAATGCAAATATTTATGCATGTAGCACGAAAAGTTATAACATATAGATATCATAGTATATGCAGATATTACTCTGAAATTGATAGTTTTGGAGATTTTTTAAGATTTCTATACAACAGGAATAGTGAAAAGTATTGAATTTAGAAACAAGAAAATTAATTTACACTTCAACCAATTTATTAATTGTCATGGATATTGTCAACCTATGAATGTAGCACACTTTGAATATTTAGTGGAAATCTTTAGTGGAACGGTCGTTTTTAACTTAAATACTCATTGCATTTGCATTTGCTTTGCAGAATTGTTAAAAAAAAAAGTTTATGTAGCGAATCGCTGATTTCAGATGACGTAATAAAAATGCGGTTTCCATTGACAGCAAAAATATGGGTGACATTATAACTTTTAAAAATAGGGCTTGAGAAAATAGGGCTCAAAGTAGCATTTCAAATATATCTTTTTACATGTCCCAGTGATTAATAAAGTATAAGTATCAATTTTAACGAACTTATATTTTATATAAGTTCGTTATAATTATATATATATATATATATATATATATATATATATATATATATATATATATATATATATATATATATATATATATATATATATATATATATATATATATATATATATATATATATATATATATATATATATAAGTATAACTACTTCGAAACACTATTCGTATGAAGAAAATTCTTATGAGGATGATATGAAGTTTAAAAAAAAATTACCTACAATATGGCTTAGAAACGTATTATCATTTATTAATGATATAAAAAAACTGCAGTTCCCCATAGTGGAGTGATATTGATACAGTACGGGGTGGTTTAAAGTGATATAAGAAAACTCCGATAAACGATCCGTTAAACTATCATGAAATTGTTCTAATTAACTGTAGGGCTATCATTATTATTATTATGATATTATGTGGGTTTGGGCGTCATCAGCCACTGATCGCATGGTTAATCCCTTGGCGATCCCCTCTCATACGGGTCATTACCCAAAAATAATATCCCATAAGAGGAGCAATTTAGGCACGTCCTCTGTCCTAAGCCTCGCCTCCTCTTGGCTAACAGGGGCCCCTAATATAAGATACCTCTTCTCCTCTAGTATGGGGCAGGTGTAAAGAAGATGAATCGTGGTTTCCTCGTTTTCTTTACAGTATCTGCAGACCGGGCTATCAGTCAGCCTCAGCTTCTGCTTATATGCATTCAGGCTACTATGGTGGCCCTTAATGATCCCCACCAGAATTATGGCTTTGTGCCCGTTCAATTTAATGAATTCTTGGGCCCATTTCTCAATTTTTGAGTATTCGATGAAGGGTTTGGTTGTTTGACAACCCGTTACTACTCTCCATCTTTTATTGTCCTGGTCTCTTGCCCAGCAATTTATGTGGTCTCTGATCAGATTCCGACTTATTTCCACTGCAGGTTCTAGTCCATAGAGGTTTTCCCTCGTCCCTAATCTGGCAAGGTCATCTGCAATTAGATCTCCCTTAATGACATTATGTCTAGGTATCCATATGAGTTCCACCGGTCCCTTCCCTGCTAAATGGTTCAATGCTTCGTAGCAATTATAGACCAGCTTCGATTTTATCGTTGCTGAATTCAAAGCTACCAACGCCGTCATGCTATCCGAGCAGATACATTCTCCTTCTTCTTCAAATACCTTCTCCTGAGTCCGACTTTGGTAGGCTCCCAGGACACTGTATGTAATTGCAAATAGCTCGGCCTGGAGTGCGGTAGTGCATTTGTCCAGGGGGAAGGTTTTACCTATCCCATTGCATCGTCTATATACCCCCGCACTCGCTCTGTTCCCACCCTTGGATCCATCCGTGTACCAGATGTCTCCATTGGGCGGTAATCCAGCTCAACCCTCCATTCAGTCAGTCTTACTGGTGAGGGTGATATTATATTTCTTGTCAAATAGAAAGTGGACACCCGTACTGTCAGAGGCTATCCATAGGAGTCCCACCTCAGCTAGATCTCTTGAGAGTCTATTCAGGTCCCTTACCTTCCTATTCACGTTTCCCACCCCGTACATTGCCTTTACAGCTTCTGCACCCAGGGTGACATCAGGCGGTGGTATCTTCCTCAGTATCCCCATCGCCTCGATTGATGTTGATCTTAGGCTCCGGTTATACTTCTTAGAATCAATCGTTTTAGCTTGTTGTTTAGGAAGTCGGTTGGCTTCCGATTTTAAACTGTAGGGCTAACTTATTCACATTAATTTTACTTAACAGGTTAACATATTGGTCTGAACCTATTACCGAAAGTCAAGCAGGATTTAGAAAACCTTGGAACTGTGTTGATATAATCGTATTGTTTATAATTATGTCACAGCTTCGTGTTAAAAAAGTCAGGTATTTGTTGGTTTATTGACTTTCATCGAGTATTTGATATTAATCACAACTTGTTATGGCAAAAACTTTATGGTATAGATGTGAGTATGAGTTTTATAAATATTGTGCGAAATCTTATAATATGGCTAGTGTTAAAATTAAAACCAGTTATGAGTATGCGACTAAATCGAATACATATTTTGGTATTTTACAGGTCGTTTTAGTTCCACGTTATTTTATATATTTATATCTGAAATAGACAATTATTTCCGTGATAATAATTTACATAGCTTTTCTGTTAATTCCGACACTGAAATATGCCTATTGATGTCGATGATTTAGTAATACTAACTGATTTCAAAATACTCCTTGGCCGAAAGCAAAGTTTAGTTTAGAAAAATAATCTGGGCTAAAGAACTTAAAAATTAATACTAAAACATAAAAAATAATGAGGTTTTCAAAATATGGATTTAAAATAAAATACAATTATCGTTTTCTTGTTAATGGATTCAATATATAAATAACATACTTACTTTTAACTTAGGAGTCGAATTTGTATCTGTATTTGTATTTGAATTATTTAAAACCATGAGTATATCTGCCAATTCAAAAGTTAAACGATCGATTTGTACGGTAATTGCACTATTCTCTAAATCTAAGGCAATTTCATGTTATGCTAGCCTAAAAATGTATGATTTCATTATTGTTAACACGTTATCATCATGCCTTTTAGTGTGGTTCCTTTGTTATGAGGACCATGTGAGTGCAAGTGTCCTATTTTAAAAGGCTACTTCTTCTTCCTCAGAATACCTCTGATTTTTAGTACGCTTGTAAACAGGTATAGTTTATTTCATCGCTATTTGCCAAATAAGAAATCTGAAAAGATACCGTGGCTTGTTATTATGGCTAGGCTCTGGTGGACTGTTTCGTTTTTCGGCAAGATAAGAAAGTTTTTTATTTGGTAAATAGCGATGAAATGAATAGAACCACGTATATCGTTTCTAATATTGAAATATGCTTTAAGTTTTTTGATAAAGGACCTGAACACGAATAACCATCGATGCTAAAGAAAATATTTTTTAATTATATAACTCTGGTCTTAATGAGAAAATATATAACTGTTCTGCAGGATAAATCATTTTTCACTGAAATTGATTATGTAACTGTATTTGAACAATTTAATACAATGTACTGAAAATAAATAAGATTGCACTTATTAATAAATATCAGCAACTATGTTACAGAAATGACATAGATTATTTAGAAAATTCAGATATTCTTAACCTCCACCGAATTACTTTTTTACTATAGATTTTCAAACCCATTTAAAATGGGGTTAAGAGAATGCACATCACTTTTGTTCGTTTAATCGGACACATACGTTTATCTAACGCAGATATGTTACCAATCGCATTCAAGTGATGCTACTAGAAGATGAATTCAACAGAAATTTGTTATTTATGCAACACTTTACATCACTGACAGATACTTTAAGAAATTTATCGTATGAAAATGCCAAAACACTTACGAACCTCTCATGGATATTCTTAAGCTTAGGGAATGTTTAGTGAATGAATACTCGTAATTTGTTTCTCTTTCTTATAATAATTATTATAATTGTTATATATTTCCATAATTATCTTCGATAATTTCACTTAAAAAATAGTTGTATTTATATCCTAATAGCATACTTATAATTACTGTTAGTTTCTCTAGTTTACTTCTTTTTCTATATAGAAGTTCCCTCTTTTTTATTGATTTTCGTTATATACAGCAGACTGTGCTATAATATGTATATATTTGTAAGCAATAAATTTATTGTTATATTATACTATATAATATGGAAATAAATGAATAACAGGAAAGCATTAATATGATATCAAGATTAGTTTGATACTATTTCATCGCCAAAGAATAGAAAAATATCTACTCCAAATAATACATATTGCGAAAATATGAGGTGTTGAAATTCCATGAAATCTGGCTCTATAAAGTACCAAGTCATTTATTGTGATTAATAATTTAATGATTAAATGTATAAGCTTCAAATTAAACGATAAGAAACTCAAAGTTTGGCGTTTGTTTTGAAAAACAAAATGAGTATTAATGACACGATTTTTATAAAATAATATTTCAAACAAAAATTTTAGAGTAACAACTTTAAAGCATTGATGTAATATATAAGGTGTTTTGAATACGTATGATACATTAATTTATTTTTTGAATATGACACCACATATGCTTTTACATATTCCTATTTGCATTTGAAAATATCAACATATTTTTATTATAATATTCTACTAATATGTCAAATTACTGAATTTATTTCGAATAATAAATAGCATTTGATTTGTTTAATGACAAGAAAACTGGAAATAAAATGGTTGATTTTTAACTTATTCGATTCGTTCTACAATTAACTAGTGCTTCTGAACTGTAGAAGTATAAAAAAGGTTTTACTTTAAATAATAGACAAAAACTAGCTTACATCAAACTAAAACGTTCTGACTAACTGCACATCCAATAAATTACTCTGTATGATTAGGAGCTATTGAAATAATACAGTGATAATAAATATCCCGTTTTATCAGTCGACTGTGCATTATATCCTATCTTTCGCAGTTATATTACAGTTCTCAATTACTAAACGTTTATCTTAAATTTATAAAACCTAGACCACAAACAATTAAGTCTTTGTTGCAGTTACGATGATATTGTATATGTGGGTCTAGTACTAATAAAATTTGCCTAGAAATATCCGTAAAAGTATTTTCGGAATGTATTTATCTATCGATTCCAAAAAAAATAAATATATAAAACTGGAATATAACGGACTTTTATAAAAATTCCTAAAACAAGTCAATTTTTGATTTTAGTTGCCTATTTCCAACGGTTAGTGACCTTTGGTTATTTTCATCTTGGGGTATATAACTGCGTCCAACTTTATCAAATATAAGGGTATGTCGAGTGATCTATCACTTTTTAAAAATATTACCTGCGAAAAAAATAAAAAATTACTTCTCACGTTAGTGATAACCTGATAACTTCATCCTAAAAGAGTTCAAAGTAGGTTCAGTTTAATTCAAATCACAGTATTTTATTTCTCATCATCATGAGGTCATCAGTCCTAAGACTGGTTGGACGCTAACCTCCAGCTTCTCCTATCTTGTGCTAACCTACGCATTTCGCTAATTGTGCTACAACCTACATCCCTTACTATTTGTGAGCAGTAGTCTAATCTAGGCCTACTTCTGCCTTGCTTCACTCCTACTTCTGCCTCCAAAATATCGCGGACTATTCCCCCATGTCTCAGCAAGTGGCCTACCATTCTATCTCTTCTCTTCTTTATGTTTTTCCACATACTTCTTTTCTCGCCGGCTTTCTCTAATACTTCTTCGTTTGTAACCCTATCAGTCCATGGTATTTTCATCATTCTTCGGTAACACCACATCTCAAAAGCTTCTAATTTCTTCCTACTTGCTTCCCCTACTGTCCAGGTTTCGCAACCGTATAGCGCCGTGCTCCATACATACGTTTTTAAGTTTATTACCCCCGAGCATAAAAGTGCTTTCTTTTTGTTAAAAGCTACTCGACCCGGCGCTATTCTTTGTTTTATATCTTTATCGCTTCTTCCATCCCAGTTTATTTTACTTCCTAAATAAGTGAAGTCTTTAACTTCCTCCAATCTTTCATTATTAATTTGTACTTTCGTTTTTGCTCTGCTCTCGCGCCCTCTGCACACTAACACTTTAGTTTTGTTTTTATTCACCCTCATTCCGTATGCCTCCGTCAACACTGCCTCCATTTCGTTCTACGCTGATTCTAATTCCCCTTTACTAGATGCTAATACTGCTATATCATCCGCGAATCTCAGCATTTTTAGTTTTTGTCCCTGTACTTTAATCCCGAAATCCACTCTATCTTTTACCACATTAATGGCCTCTTCGATGTACAGATTAAAAATTAGTGGTGATAGCGTACATCCTTGTCTTATTCCTTTCCTGATACCTACTTCCCTTCTTTCCCCTTCTACTTCTATAACAGCAGCTTGCTCTTTCTATAGATTGTATACTACTCTCCTATCTCTATACCTCATTCCCGCGCTCTTTAGTATCTCGAACATTTTTTCCCATCTTACATTATCAAAAGTTTTTTCTAAATCTACAAATCCTATATAAGCGTTCTTTCCTTTTTCTATTGTTTTCTCTAACATTACTCTTAGCGCCAGAATAGCTTCGCGAGTTCCTCTATTTCGCCTAAACCCGAATTGGTCTTCTCCTAGTATTTCCTCCGCTCTATTTTCCATCCTCTTCTACACTATTCTGGTTAAGATTTTTGACGCATGGGAAGTTAGGGTAATCGTTCTAAAGTTCTCGCATTTGTCGGCTCCTCTCTTTTTCGGTATAGTAACGATAATATTCCTCTTATAATCTTCCGGCATCTCGCCCGTTTCGTATATGTATTTTACCCGTTCAAACATCTTATTTACTACTTTCCGTCCCGCACATTTCAAAATTTACGCCTGTATTTTATCTACACCTGGCGCTTTATTGTTTTTTAGCCTCCTTAGTGCTATTTCAAATTCCTCTCTAAATATAGGTTTTCCTACATCTTCCCTATCGATACTAGATTCTTCTTCTAATATCTCTCCTAATTCCTGACCCTCGTATAAATTTCCTAAGTACTGCTTCTATCTATCCGCGTTCTCCTCTCTTTCGATCAGTATGTCCCCCGATTGACTCCTAACGTTTCTACTTATTGGTCCTAAATCCCTGAAGTTCCTCTTAATTATTTTGTAAGCCTCATCGGTCTTACCTACTTGGAGCTCATCTTCTACTTCTTTGCATTTATCTTCTATCCATTGTTCTTTCGCTTTTCTACACTTTCTAATGATTTCCCACTTTATTGACTTATAAGTTTTCAGTCCTTCCTCGTTTCGTCTGTTTTTGTAGCCTCGCCTCTTTTGTATTAAGTTTAAGATTTCGTCCGTTATCCAGGGCTTCCTAGCTTCTCTTCTCTCGTGTCCTAAAATGTCCGTGGCCGCGGAATCTAGACTATTCTTGATATCCTCCCACTCAGTTTCTGCATTCTTGATTTCGTCATTACTCGCTTTATTTATTAATTGATCTGTTTTCTCCTGGAACTTATCTTTCATATTCTGTTCCCTCAATATGTCTACATTTATACGTTTCTTATCCTTCCGGGTTTTCAGATTTTTGAACTTTAATCTAGCTTTCATGACTACCAAGTTGTGGTCGCTGTCTACATCTGCTCCCGGATAACTCTTACAGTCTTTTACTTGATTTCTAAATCTCTTCCTAACCAGAATGTAGTCTATCTGATACCTGTCTATCCCTCCTGGCATTTTCCAGGTGTACCGTCTCCTAACGTGATTCTTGAACAATGTATTCGCGACTACCATCTTGTGCTTCTCACAGAATTCTATCAGCCTGCTACCTCTCTCGTTTCTGTTTCCTAATCCATAAGGACCTACAAATTCTCTTTCTTTCCCCTCACCTATGACTGCGTTAAAATCTCCCACTATTATTAAATTTTCATGACCCTTCACAAATCCAATTACCTGCTCTATGTCCGAATAAACGGCTTCTAACTCTTCCTCATTGTGGCTAGAAGTAGGCATGTATACTTGCACTATTACTGTTTTCAATGGCTTCGAATCTAACCTGACCATCATTACTCTCTCGCTGTATTGTAGGTAGCTATCTACATACTGTCCTGCGTTCTTCCGCATAACGATTCCTACTCCCGCGTTTCCATTTACCGATCCTGTGTGTATTACCCTATAGTCACAGCTTCAAAAGTGTCCTACTTCCGGCCAACGCATCTCACTTATACCTACTATATCTAATCCTAACCTATCCATTTCTATCTTCAGATTCTCTAGCTAACCTGCCTGTCTCATGCTTCTGACATTCCACGCTCCAACTCGTGAAATGCTACACTTCTTGGCAACTCTATTATTGCACTCGATCACATCTCCCGGAACAGTGCTCACCCGGAGATCCGAACGGAGGACTATTTTACCTCCGGTGTTTTTTGCCCCAGGAGACGCCATCATTATTTGGGGTAAGCCTTTCGTTAGCTGTTCTGAGGATTATAATGTGGTGGTTTCCTCTTGCCTTCCACATCGCAGTCGTGTGTGTCATAGCACCATACCAACCCCCACGGTTTCTGCCACTATGTCTACTGAAAGAGCTGCTGCCCTCCTTTAGGGACTTGACTTAGTCTGGTTTTTCAATAAGGACCCCCCCACTATGATTAAACCTATGGTACGGCTCCTTAAATCATTAAAACGCTCAAGCCGACCCACCCGTTCTAGTTTGCACTAGAACTTCGTCAAGGTGCAAGTCCTATTTTGTTTCTATGTTAGAGTAAAATACGACAAATTTCGCCACGTTATTCAGCGCCCGTCAACGGCATATAGCCGGGGAATAGCTGTTGTGTATTAATTTGTTAATCCTTAATGTTTAAGGACTTACAGATTCTTGGATTATAAGCCTGCTTACAACATCTTGTTAAATTTACCATCTGAAAACTTTGCGTTTATAGATGATTTCAGATTCTTTGTTGACAAAAAGCTAGTCGATAATAAAATACATATCTTATATTTTGTAGCATCTCCGAAGTGATATGTCTGATCTGTCAAAACTTTATAATTCGAGTACCTTTACAACAAAATTAAGAGGATTCACTTAATTAAGAAAAGTTAATTAAGTGGATTAAGTGGATAATACCAATTGGACTTCATAGAAATTCACCTATTTGGATATATATTGACCAAATGGATTCTTCGGATCTTGTCCAAATATTGACGGGTGGTTACGGTATAGTGGGGAGGGCCTCTATTTTGTTGAAGTCATGTTCTGACGTCATGTAGATCTGGATTTAATTCTTTGGAAAAGAAAGCCGGGCACAGATAGAACCAAATCTCCTTAAAGGAAATTTAAATATGTTTCACTATTATGGTTATTAATAAGAATAACGGCCCGTGAATCCCATCACCAATTATTCTAGTTCACATATTCATATTTTGTGGGAATTGAGTAATACTTCCATATTGACATTGAGTTCCCGCAATTACTGAGAGTTGCTGTCAGTTCATTAACGACAATTTTGCCCATTAACTTCACCACAAGGAGCAAATCGTTAATAATTTCGTTGAATATTTTGAAAAATTTAAGAAATATCCTTTCTAAAGATATCTGATAACGGATAATAGGTCCCATCATTACGCCACAAAACTCTATTCTGTGAGCCGGGTCATTTTCAGTAAATTCCAGAATCATTTATATTTTGTAAGGGTGCATTTTTATTTCAATAATTTCAAAGTTGTGGTATGACAATAGCAAAATCACGAACCACTTGTTGAGCTTGGTCAACAATGATGTACATCCTTTTAGGTACATTTTTCACATGACAAAACTCTCGGTAATCTCTACCATTATTAAAATGTAAATATGAAAAGCTTCCGTTAGATAAAATATTTTGCAATAATGTTTTAAAATAAATAAATGTAAAATGACATATATCACGTAAAAAATAACACTAATACAAATACATATAATGCGAGCTAAGATCACACTTACAAATTGCGTTAAAATGAGTTTAAGCTGGGCTTCAGCACAAAACAACTAAGTAAAAAAGTGAAGACAAGAAATATGTATTATCAACATTCTTCATAAACGAAACGTTAAGAAAAGATACATTATGTACACACGGTACATTATATATGCACAATACATCATGTACATTTTTTACGATGCACTGATGATTATCATAGAAATATATTTGGCTACAAAAACACATAGTTCTTTCACTTATGGCAATGCATCCAAACAATGAATATCCTTAAATATTAGAACAGTCATTATAGTTCGATTATGATGGGGTGCTATTACGTAGCCACCAACTGATCACGATTTACTGAACATTGTATCTCCCAATAAGTGGATTGGTAGATAAAAAGTTGACAGGCCAAGTTGATCTAGAAATTTTTCTCCACTAGACTATTTTTGTGCTGTTAAACTTAAATTCAAAGGATATTAATAGACCAAGTACTATCAGTGCATTAAAAGACAGAATTCCGAACGAAGTAAGACTAATGAATGCTGAAATGCTAAATAACTTTTTACCAGAATATGAGACAAATCAGTACAATTTAATGATTTTTGTTAGTACTAATTATTATTTTTCATAACAGTGTTCTGATAAATTTTCAAAAATATTAGATTTTTCTCAAAATATTTGTTATATAACCTATCACAAAAATGTATGCATTGTAAATTAAACCTCTTGTAAATATTTAGGATTTATGGGATTTTGGTTTTGAACTATAACTGAATATATAATTTTTTATTTAATACGTAGGTTGTAATTTAGGTTTTTCTTTATTAATATTAAGACGGATAAGTCTTCTATAAGGCTTCTGAGTATTGTTACAAAAATTGGAACCCTATAGAATTCTACATGACTTATGTTGTTGAATGCTGGGTAAAATAAGAATAAATAGATAATATATTTTCATAAATCAGAAAATACCTGAATATGTAGGAAAATATTTCATTACTTTATATTTTATCTTGATAAAACTTTTTCAATAAAAAATACTACAAATATATTTGTTATTATATTTTAAAAATAAGATAAGACTTTATCTATTAAAGATAATAACTTTTTATGGAACTGTCTTTCCTATAAGAATTAATGTACCTACAGTGAGGTACTTCATGGAAGTCTGCCTAAAATTAAATATTGAATCAGAGCACTTAATAATTATCAGATTAATGAAATCCGAAACTTATACGTAAATATAATACCCCAATAGTGGAAACGAGTAGCAAATAATTCCACTAAGGATTAAATAAATTATTAACGATTAAATAAATAAATCACTGTCCAACTTGTCCTGATAATAGTTTCATATTCAACTGTTTGTGGAAATGATCTTTGCTTTTTAGTAAAATAATTCGGAAGCGGTTTAAGAATCTGTCCTAAATATACTCGAAATAAGAAAATGAAGGACACTGTTCATACTTCTAACATTACAAAAACTATGAACATATATTTAGATCAAACAGCAACAACAAACAAAAAAATATGTAGAAGGTACAGGACAAAAATTTAACATGTATGCAAGAAACAAAGTGGAAGAAATTGGATTCAGAGTCATTTTCGATATGAGGTTATGTAAAATAAACATCATATCAATATGGGGTTTGTGTCACATCGACATATAAATTGGGAAAATATCAGATGTTTATTGAAGTGTAACTTATTTTTTTAATAACATGATGACAATCAAATATACTTTTCAAATAAGGTGTCGTCTACATGATAGATTTCAACAAATTACAAAACAATAGAAGTATATGTTTTAAATTTAATAATATCTACTTTGCATTTTCAAGTTTAAAGAGTAGTAGATATAACCACCTACATATATAGTTAACACCATAGTATTATACATGCATAAATACACATAAAGGAATATATGTTAATAAACGTATATTATTTGACGAATGAATATATTTGTTGTTGTCGTCTCTTAGGGTATCCCTAGAAGGACTTAATGTTAAATTTAGGATTGACATAAGTCATTAGAGCCTCTTATGTCAACCAATTTGTGAAAATTTTCATTTAAATAATTATGGATCTAAAGGTAACCACTAGTGAAAAAGGTGTATTTTTAATACCGTAAGTCGCGATGGACATATCCAGGCTGTCATCAGCAAAAGGAAAAATTACATAACTTTGAGATTGTTAGGTATTCATCGCCATTTAATAATATTTCAATAAAAAACGTTCATTAAATTCAAATCTTGGATTGAACATGAGCTTCCATTATCCATTGGGGAGTTTATATCAATCGATTTTATTTCTCTTTCAATTCTACCATCCGAATCTCTTTCTATACAGTAATCGTGCTCCACATTTGTACGATTCGTACGGAGACTGCACGATAAAAAATGTTAGTATCAAATCAGCCTTCGTATGGTGGTAGTGTATATTCATAAAAAAGCTGCAAACTGCACTATCCAGTTTACAACAGGCTTTTTATAATTTTTTTTGTAAAATACAAATAAAAATAAAAGATTTCCAACAAAAATAAGCAATAAAAGTGTGAGTATACTTTAAAATAGTAATTAAAAGCTTAGTTATAAATAAACACAAAAATCCCGGATATACCGGGTGACCACTGAGAACCGGACGATTTTGAAATAACTGTTACACAAAGAACTTTCAAGATAATAAGGTTCTACTAACATGAGAATGAAGCATACACAATGCCATTTACGATGTGTATCATGTGTGGAAGATTATGTCATCGAGATGGTGTCCATCACGTCGAATGCAGTTTTCGACCCTCTTCACGAAATCGTGCATGACACGCTCCAACATCACTCGATCGATACTCATAATTTCCTCACGAATGGCATTCTTCAAGTCGATCAAGTTCTGCGGTTTCTTAGCATTTGCTCTCTTCATTCATAGTACTCATTGATAGTACTCTTCAAGTACCTCCACAAAAAAAAATCACAGATTGAAAGGTCTGGAGACCTTGGGGGCCACTGCACATCTCCAAAGCGTGAAAATAGTCTTCCTAGGAACATGTGCAGGGCAACATTCATTGATGCCTTAGTAATATGTGCCGTGGCACCATCTTGCTGGAACCACACATTCCTTAGATTTATCCGTTTTCTGCGAAGTTCTGGCATACAAAAATTTTGGAGCATCTCAACGTAGCGGTTAGAGTTAACGGTGACGGTACGCCCGGCCTCTTCAAATAAATAGGGACCAATAATGCAAGTAGGGCCAATGGCACACCACACTGTAACTTTTTCGGGTCGTTCATGGATAGTTCGTGGATTTGCAGGAGCCCAGTACCTGAAGTTCTGTTTATTAACCGTTCCATCTAAATGAAAATGAGCTTCGTTGCTCATTAGAAGCTGTAGACCTAAATTATCTTCCAAAATCACTTGCATTCTGGTAGCGAAATCCTCAGGAGTTTCAAAGTCTCTTTCCTTTAACTGCTGAACAACTTGTAGGGGTGGAATTTTAAGTCCTTATGCAAGATTTTCCTAAACGATTCGTGATGCAGGTTCAATGCCATTGTATGTCTTCGGGCGGACCGTGTAGGACTTTTGATGAGCGCCTCTCTCACTCGCTCGATGTTTTCAGGGGTTCTAACGGTCCTCTGTGGACTTTGTGACTTTCTCTTCATTATCCTGCCAGTTGCTCTCAAATTGTTGACCCATCTTAGGATGGTGTTGCGAGACGGAACAGCTCCCCGCCGACCAATATTGAAGTGAATGCGAAAAAGCCGCTGTGTAGTTATTACTGACTCGCCATTGCGAATAAACGTGTCGTATGTAAACACGCGATGTACTGTCCATTGCTCCATGGTTATTGAAATGGCACAACATTACGCAGGTAACACCACATTTGCCCCACTCCAACTACTCTAAACTCCGCACTACGCGTTCCAAAAATATCCGGTTCCCGGTGGTCACCCTGTGTAAGAGGAACGGGATAAAAACTATAAAAAATAATAAACCCAGAACAAATGTACTTTTTTGTAGAACAACTTTATTCAAATATAATACTTTATTCAAATATAATAATTCCTATAATATTTAAGCTAGTAATGTACAATTTAGGAAATCCGACAAAAACATTCGGGTTCCATCCTTCATATATATATTTGGCGATAGCAAGGATAAAGGTGCATCATGGGGGAGTACTGTAGCGACGCGATCACATTCCGTTAAATTGTATCGAGACAAACCATGACTCTAGGGAGGGAGTACTGTAGCAAAGTATTATCCTTGCTAATGTGTCAGTTTAATGCGTTACTACAGTACTCCCTCCCTAGAGACATGGTTTGTCTCGATACAATTTAACGGAATGTGACCGCGTTCGCCATTCTTACGAACCGTTGTTCGGTAACCCCCGGACTATAGGGAGATGGATAGGACGGAAATCGAATCCGCGAATTTGAGGAATACTGGAACGAATCACATCACGTCGGGGTCACCACTTTAGCGATAGCAAGGATAAAAGTGCATAATGCCTCGACCGGGAATCGAACCCGGCTCTCCCAATTGCCGGTTGGTTGCTCTGACCGCTGAGCTATCGAGGCACACTCATTATCCCTGCTAATGCGCCAATTTTAACGCGTCGCTACATATATATATATATATATATATATATATATATATATATATATATATATATATATATATATATATATATATAGTCTTAGGACTGATGACCTAATGATGATGATGATATATATATATATATATATATATATATATATATATATATATATATATATATATATATATATATATATATATATATATATATATATATATATATCATCATCATTAGGTCATCAGTCCTAAGACTGGTTGGACGCTAACCTCCAGCTTCTCCTATCTTGTGCTAACCTACGCATTTCGCTAATTGTGCTACAACCTACATCCCTTACTATTTGCGAGCAGTAGTCTAATCTCGGCCTACCTCTGCCTTTCTTCACTCCTATTTCTGCCTCCAAAATATCGCGAACTATTCCCCCATGTCTCAGCAAGTGGCCTACCATTCTATCTCTTCTCTTCTTTAAGTTTTTCCACATACTTCTTTTCTCGCCGACTTTCTCCAATACTTCTTCGTTTCTAACCCTATCAGTCCATGGTATTTTCATCATTCTTCGGTAACACCACATCTCAAAAGCTTCTAATTTCTTCCTACTTGCTTCCCCTACCGTCCAGGTTTCGCAGCCGTATAGTGCCGTGCTCCATACATATGTTTTCAAAAATCTCTTCCTTGTTTCTAAGTTTATTACCCCCGAGCATAAAAGTGCTTTCTTTTCGTTAAAAGCTACTCGACCCTGCGCTATTCTTTGTTTTATGT
The DNA here is from genome assembly GCA_037954035.1 of Rosalia funebris. NCBI lineage: Eukaryota > Metazoa > Arthropoda > Insecta > Coleoptera > Cerambycidae > Rosalia > Rosalia funebris. The sequence goes on along the minus strand of JAZFAV010000010.1, from coordinate 2,887,724 downwards.
CTTTATCGCTTCTTCCATCCCAATTTATTTTACTTCCTAAATAAGTGAAGTCTTTAACTTCCTCCAACCTTTCATTATTAATTTGTACTTTCGTTTTTGCTCTGCTCTCGCGCCCTCTGCACACTAACACTTTAGTTTTGTTTTTATTCACCCTCATTCCGTATTCCTCTGTCAACACTGCCTCCATTTCGTTCAATGCTGATTCTAATTCCTCCTTACTAGATGCTAATACTGCTATATCATCCGCGAATCTCAGCATTTTTAGTTTCTGTCCATGTACTTTAATCCCGAAATCCACTCTATCTTTTACCACATTAATCGCCTCTTCGATGTACAGATTAAAAATTAGTGGTGATAGCGTACATCCTTGTCTTACTCCTTTCCTAATACCTATTTCCCTTTTTTCCCCTTCTACTTCTATAACAGCAGTTTGCTCTTTGTATAGATTGTGTACTACTCTCCTATCTCTATACCTCATTCCCGCGCTCTTTAGTATCTCGAACATTTTTTCCCATCTTACGTTATCAAAAGCTTTTTCTAAATCTACAAATCCTATATAAGCGTTCTTTCCTTTTTCTATTGTTTTCTCTAACATTACTCTTAGCGCCAGAATAGCTTCGCGAGTTCCCCTATTTCGCCTAAAGCCGAATTGGTCTTCTCCTAGTATTTCCTCCGCTCTATTTTCCATCCTCTTCTGCACTATTTTAGTTAAGATTTTTGATGCGTGGGAAGTTAGGCTAATCGTTCTAAAGTTCTCGCATTTGTCGGCTCCTCTCTTTTTCGGTATAGTAACGATAATGTTCCTCTTATAATCCTCCGGCATCTCGCCCGTTTCATATATGTATTTTACCAGTTCAAACATCCTATTTACTACTTTCTGTCCCGCACATTTCAAAATTTCCGCCTGTATTTTATCTACACCCGGCGCTCTATTTTTCTTTAGCCCCCTTAGTGCTATTTCAAATTCCTCTCTCAATATAGGTTTTCCTACATCTTCCCTATCGATGCTAGATTCTTTCTCTAATATCTCTCCTAATTCCTGATCCTCGTATAAATTTCCTAAGTACTGCTTCCATCTATCCGTTTTCTCCTCTCTTCCGATCAGTATGTTCCCCGATTGACTCCTAACGTTTCTACTTATTGTTCCTATATCCCTGAAGTTCCTCTTAATTATTTTGTAAGCCTCATCGGTCTTACCTACTTGCAACTTATCTTCTACTTCTTTGCATTTATCCTCTATCCATTGTTCTTTCGCTTTTCTACATTTTCTAATGATTTCCCACTTTATTGACTTATAAGTTTTCAGTCCTTCTTCGTCTCGTCTGTTTTTGTAGCCTCGTCTCTTTTGCATTAAGTTTAAGATTTCGTCCGTTATCCAGGGCTTCCTAGCTTCCCTTTTATCGTGTCCTAAAACGTCCGTAGCCGCGGAAGCTAGACTATTCTTGATACCCTCCCACTCAGTTTCTGCGTTCTTGATTTCGTCCTTACTCGTTTTATTTAATAATTGATCTGTTTTATCCTGGAACTTATCTTTCATATTCTGATCCCTCAATATGTCTACATTTATACGTTTCTTATCCTTCCGGATTTTCAGATTTTTGAACTTTAATCTAGCTTTCATGACTACCAAGTTGTATATATATATATATATATATATATATATATATATATATATATATATATATATATATATATATATATATATTTATATTCGTCAATATATGTTTTTACTTATTTATATTATTCTATTTCTACTTTAAAAAAATTACTTATTTATTTAACTCCAACTCATCCTTTGTTATAAAAATATGCACGTAAAACAAAATAAAAAATATAAACGTTTTTGATACGATAAATACCAGAAATCGAAACAAATTGCCGAGTTAAATAAATAAACAGGAGGAACGGAACTTCACACGCGTACTGTATATTTTCATTATACGTATGTATTATATATGTTTATGTTTACATTTATGTTACGTATCTGATATAGGAAATAATATGTATCGTTTATTTTCAGTTGGAAAATGTGAAATTACTGGAATTGACGACAATGATTATTTAACAGTTTATACTATAAACATTGAAGATACACAGTTGGACACCAATGTCGTAGAAATGCCATATACTGGAAAATTGGGTATATTACTTCAATCTGCTTAACTTTTAGCTATTATTTTAATATTCTGTTAAATTCAATATTTAATATTCTTTCAATGTTTCAGAGGTGGAAGGTTATGATGGTACAAACTCCTCCTATTTTATTGTGACGACCGAAAACAATAATTTTGTCATAAAAACCACTCCAGAATTTGCAAATTTTGATAAGAATGTGCCCAAGCAAGAAACTAATACTTATTTAATAACATTGCAGTGTACATTAGCATGCCAAGATGGTACCAGCTCATTGGTAAGTCAGAGATTGTGTTAGTTTCGTTTAAGTTAACCACACACCGTCCAAGTTTAGGAATGCCTATCGATAACACTTTTATAACTTCAACTTCTATTCGGCCTTGGAATTCACTTTTAAGATTATTAATGGCCAAGAAGGCTGTTACTCACCCAGTTCTAAATTTCGTGAAATTAGTTTTAAAACAGTACATAGTTTTTTAAATTTGTATAAATACTTTTGTAGAAGTGAGTTTCTTGACAAGAATTTTGATTAATATAATCTTATGAATCAGTATTTTACTTTAAAAAGTAAAAAACTCCAAGAAAGGTTTACTATCATTAGTACAAAATTATTCAGTGATTGGTACATTAATTTTAATCAAATCAACTAATAAAAATAAGGTTTTCGTTACAGTATTCATTTGTATTGCAATAAAATTACATTTTGCTCATGTATAGAAAAGCTAGAAATAATACTGTTTGAGAAAAAATACTTTTGTTTGAAAATAATGAATGTGTTATTTTTTATCATCTTAATAAGCATATTCGGATTCTATTAGGGCGAGGGTAGAGATAGTTCACATGCACTCAGGCCGTTCCGCCATATCATCCTCCAGATTGCATTGTCTACACATAAGACTATTTGTTTGTATAGCCCAATGGCTATATATATATATATATATATATATATATATATATATATATATATATATATATATATATATATATATATATAGTGTAAGCGTATTCTTGTTTAGCCAGAGTCCTTTCAACATTTCTATTGAGATCCGTAAATTTGTATGAAATGAATTCAATCAGTAGTTTATTGGAATATTACAAGGTCTCAGGATATCGTTAATTGCAGACCGGTTTCGACCTTATCTTGGGTCTCGTCAGTGCAGTGTAAGCGAGTATACCTTTGACAGATGAGGCTCACATCTAGTAGACGTTGCTACGTTCCACTGCAGCAGAATGTACCAAACGCCATCTCTTCGTAGTTTCGAGAACAATCCAAATCGGTGTAAAAACGTGCGATCATGAATATAACGCAAAGTCTTTACTTCACGGAGGGCGTATATAGAGGGGGGAATAACACTGCTAATTTTAGCCCACTGATCTTTGTGGAACTTAAGCGCATAGTATCATAAAATTTCGAGTACCTTCGCAAAGCGCTATTGCTGTGCCAGCAAAAAATCCATATAACCTTAACATGGCTTTGTTTTCACAATTCTCTCCCTTAACGCAACATAAAATGACACCGTTTGTTAGCCCTAGTTACTCTTATATTCACTTACTTTTTGAATTGTCAGGACCAGCCTGGAACTAGCCCTGAAATTATTTCGGACCATCAGATTGTCTGTGGATATCCCATTAGTTTTTCCACTATTTTTGTTCCTCTAGAATACTATAGTATGGGCGTCCAATGACTCATTTATTCGGGGGTTTAGATCTTCAAAGATATGTCCCATATTAGACCTTCTATCCTATCATTCCCTAGCACTCTTGACCTTCCATAACTGTACATAGATATCCGGATGTCACGAATTTATCGAAATTCAGTCTAGCCTGATACTTATGGCCATACTATAATACAATAACTATATTAATTAAAACTGAAGTACCAAAATTAATATAAAGATTTCTGGAGAAAAGATCCAGAAGAAATAACCAGTAAAACACTAAATAAGGGGTAAACAAATTAAACGAAGGAAATAATGGTTTTGGGTAACATTACCCTTCGTTCTACTCTGAGTGCAGGGAAAGTGATTACTATTAATCGAACTAGTATTCGATAAGGGATATATTCATAAGATAATTATGAATGCATCAGTTAATAAGAATATTGGATAAGCAAGTAGTTAGAAGTTATGTTAAGTGACTTGTCTTTGGAATACCTTTATTTTTGAATAATTTTACTATGTCCAAAATTATAAAAAACTATAGTAATTGTGGCTACATAACATTCGACGATAATTTCTGTGAGATAGAGTAATAATCCGTAAAATAGATAATCCTTGTAAGAATACTTAAAAAATACACAACGAAACCTATTTTTTAGAATATTTATCAACATATTATTACTGAATGTTGTTAAAATAAAAACTTTTACTAGTTTACTATGTAATAGATGTTAAGTAGTTTCTTAATCAGAAAGAATTCCACGAATTTGATAATATGTGATTTTCCTGGTTTTTTATTTATAACGTTATTTTACAAATTTCCTCTACTAAGGTGGTAGATGTATGTATATGTCTTCGTTTCATTTTTGGTGATTCATCTTATACTGTATTGATTAAAGTGAGTGAAATAAAGTTTTTGCACATGGCTAATAGAATTCCGTACTTTTTATTGTTAAGATTCATTAAAGGGTGGTAACATTTTGCCAGATAAAAATGGAGAATAATCTATATTTATTTACTTATAGATTATGAAATAATAATATATAACTTAATCTACGCTAATGGCGATGGAAAAGAAATTAATGGTTTCATGTATGACACTAGAGCCTATTATTTATAAAATCATATTATAACAATAATAACTGCTCTACAATATTATATTCTCTGTTATTTTTAAATCCAATAACAGATACTTTCTTGGTTAATCAAATGGATCGAATAATTCTGGTTGTATAACTAGGCAGATAGTTATTTTAGATTTGTTTTACATTTATTATTTCTTCCTAAAGTACTGTGCATTATAACTTATTTTGTAACATACCCTTTCCTTTAGTTTGTTGTAATTTCATTTAAGCTTGTTGCATGGAACTTCTGATTATTAAATTCGTCCATATAATTCTTGAGCAATTTGCTAAAAAATGAGAAAACAAACACTTTTACTGACCAACTTTTATATCGCCTTAAATATGAACCTGTTATTGTAAAACATTTTAATGAATTCTATATATTTTCAGACAATCCGAATTTTTGTCGCTGACATCAATACTCATCCGCCGGAATTCCATCTTGCAAAATATGAATACAAAGTTCCTTCACCAATAATGCCAAGAGTGGATTTTTCCATTTACGGAGATACAGGAATTGTGGTGACAGATATAGACTTTTCAAACCAAAACGTAGTTTTCGCCATAGAGCCAGATGATTTCAGCGTCATAACTTCCACCAGTGGCATTTCGAAAGATTATTCGGCCGTCTTTTCTGCGATCCGCGTGATTCAGTTGACAGGAAACAGAACATACACAGTTACAGCTACAGTAAGTAAACATAACACATATGAGGGAACTTTATCTTAAGTGCTAATAGGTTGAACATTATGTAAGCACCGAAAAACTATTTAGACATGTTCACACAGAATATCACAAGGATATTAGTTTATTTTTATTTAACTTCCCAAATGTATTTATAATCCGTAATTAGAATCACAATAAGTATATTGTAATGGTATATTACGATATACCATTATAATACGATAGCTAAGATGAGGACTAAATATCCATTGACATTCTATAAGTTCGCAATCCAGAAAGAGGTGGGAAGGAAACATATACACTTAAAATCTGTTTAGCAGGTCGTATGGAATGTGTCTCTGTAATATTCGTCTAGTTGGTTGACTCTATAGTTGAAAATAGACTCTTAGTCTATATTCGTAATTTTAGGCAAATTTTATTATCCCTTCCTGGATGGCTACAATTTGAGGATCGTGGACTATACGGTTTGACACATACCAAGGGGCTACTGTGATTTTGAATGATGAACTGATGTATTTTTGACTTGCATCTTTCGACTATTCAAAATATTCGCTTGTCTGGATTTCCATCAGATTTTCAAGTATTGTTGCAATTAACTTAATTTTTATTACGCATAGTATAATAGTCGAGTTTGCATATTATTATTTGTCTGTGTTAAGCTATAATAATCCTTCCTGGTAATTACAGCTGATAAACATTCCAATAAGATAGTTTCAAATATTATATTATCGCTCACTATTACCATATCATACTCGACAAGTTTAATATATTTATCCAACATTGACTATTCGTAGCTATTCTGCTATTTTATGATAGAAATAAACCACGAACGATAAACAATAATTTCTATTTTCACAGGATTCAGGTACCCCACCGCTCACTAGTACGAGAACACTCACCCTTATGTTGGATGATTCTACTAGCCTCGATATACCGTCTTTTAAGGAATCTTCGTATTCTTTTAATTACACTGTGGAGGGCAGTAAACCCAGTTTGATCAACTTAGATGAACCCATTACGATACTTACCAATAAAGTTGATCTGTTGAAAGACATCACACTAAATGGAGGTTCGTAGTTAGAATAATTAGATTACCTATTTTTATTTTTGACAGTTTATTTTTAGTAGTTTCTTAAAAATAAAAGCAGATATTGAGCTCTTTATGTTTTCCAATTTAGTTATTGATATATTAAGAGGTCATCGTGAGCGCCTTATGAATCACAATCCAAATAGTCTAAAGATATAATGACCTTATCGATATTTCCAAAGTACTCAATTGTTATTTATTTTTAAATTATTAGAGATTCTGACTCCTTTGTGATTTAATAAAAATTAGATAAAATTGCTAATATATTGCATTGACTGTCACGTACTCTTATTATAATTATTGGTTATACTTATATATACAACAGTAATTTCCGTATTTAAATTATATTACTTCTAATATAACTAAATTGTAAATTCTACTTTTCAAAATAAAATAATTATATTTGAGATTGTATGACAGCCCAAATCTGATTAAATAGAAATGAGTAGTGGCTATTTCTTGTAAAATAGTGTAATACATGTTCTGTGCTGTCAATTCGTTATTTTTATTAAGAACTTATTAATAAAATTACTATAATATTTTGATATAAGCAAGATTTTCATAAACAATTTGATTATATAATTGGGTTAGTTTATTAAAAACTGTTACTCAAAATATTTATTAATAAATACTTTAGCATGATTAGATATCTAATATGTCCTCACTTGATTTTAACATATATTGGGGATTTCATTAGATTTAAAAAGGTAATGTAAAGCATACCAGGTCAATAAATTATAACGGTTGTATTATCAATAGTTTTTAAAATGTACCAAGTCTCAGTTATATCCTAATTATAATTTTATCCTTAGTAGTTAGACATAATTTAGAGGAACATAAAACATTTATAATAAAAATAAGAAAGGAATTCTCATAGTAATTAAAAAAGTGTTCCTTTCTTAGTTTTTAACTTAAAAGTTGTTTAGATTTATTATTCTTCTCCTACTACTTCTCAATTCGAGAAGTAGTGGTAATCCAAATTTTCTAGCACGATAGAGTAGATACAAATAAATGATGATTTTTATTATTATTTGAACATAATTACCATCGAATTTCGAACAGGCGAGATTAATCAAATAATAATAAATCCCAATTTATTATTACATGATTTATAAAAGAAAAGTAATGTTCTATTATTCTTTAATATATCGTGCAATGACTAATACGAGTATAACGTATATAAAATTTAGAGTGTGTTGTTTTCTTAACAAGCGTGCCTGCTATAAAATAAAATCCTTTGACAATCGCTTGCCTTAATGGTATGATCCAAAGTATTAAAACCTATATAATTCTCGGCACCTAATTGATAAACATGTAATCCATAAAATATTTACCAAAAGATAATTGCGATTAACTATTATTTCCTTGTGATTCATTATTAATTATATAGCTCTTGTAGTTTCAGGAATACCTATATATATTTTATAAGCTTTACCACCCGAAAATGCATTATTAACCAACAAACATATGGAGGAAATTATATTCTTGTCTTTATATTTATCGTCCATAATAATATCTATAGGAATAATTGAATAATTGAAATGGCAAAAATTCATCAATGTTTCCTTTGTTTTTTATTGATCTTTTTTAAACTCTAGTAACATCTACATGTAGTCGAAAATATACGTCAGTATGTGGAATATTCGAGGGTTATAAGTATAACTTTTGAGATTATCATGATACTTTCTTCGATCTTACTAATATTATGAGACAGAAACTAGTGAGTTCCGCTACTATTTTCTCTTGATTCAGACATTCCTCATTCAATCAAATCTAATACTAGAATGGAAAATGATTTTTGAATTGTAATGGGTAGGAAATCCATTATAGTTTGGTTGTTTTAAATTTAATTTATAGGTACCTACATCCATGAATAATTGTGTTAATGCATTTAAAAATTATTTTGGTATTTGAAGTGAAATTAATTATTCGAATTAAAAAACCGTTGCCATTGATTTCATAAAAGAAAAACTTGGAAATCAAATATAAATGAAAAAAAAAGCTCTTTTGAATGAAATATATGTGCATTAATTTTTTATCAATAATATGGGTACACAAAAGAAGTGTTCAGTTCGAGAGATTAGAGACCACCACAGAAGTGACAAACAATGTAACCTTTCATATATTGTGTACATATTGTTGATCTTCCGATTGCAATAAGGTAACCAGTTACCATTTTCTGATAACTTATTATACTTATTATAACTTATTATAATATAGAAATACATAGGTGATAAGTTTTTTACAAACACCGAACGATCAAACTGTACTTTACATGCGTTTCACAACCAAGTTAGCATCATCAGGAGATAGATAGAACTTTAGTTGATACAGTTTTAATCACTAGGAGATGATTAATATATTATCTTTAATAATCTCCTCATGATGCCAGATTGGTTGGTCAAACTCATCTCAAGTAAAGTGTAATCTTCCTTCATTTGTGGAAAACTGGTCCCCTGATTTTATTATTGCAATGAACTTTCCGGTCCCTTCCTAGAATATAATATTACAAATCCAAATATTACTCAGTTGGTTTTTTAATGATGAAATTAATTTTGAGTTTTGATGAAGATTTTTGGTTTTAAAATGTAGACTTCTATGGTTGTATTGGTGGTCTGTCAATTAAAATTAAATTGCAACATAACACGGTATCAGTTCATGTGGGACAAATCCATGCATATCAATGAGCCTTAAGAAAATAAAAATTATTACTTCCCTCTCTTCATATAAACCTCGAAAAGGCTTTGGATAAAGAACATGCATGATTTTTGACACCTAGAATGAATTTTTTTTAATGTCTCACATGCTAAATTGGGAGAGGCATACTCAATGGATCTCAAACTTGGAATGCGAGTGACGGTGTTTTCGTTACAATAATGCTGCAGAGAGAGTAGCATGGGTCAATTTAAAAAATATTGTTAAATATTTCATAAAGAATCATACTCGTATGACTAGGGGTTGTAAGAAATTATTTGCAAATATTAAAATATCTAGATGTTTGCCGAATCTGAAATTATCCGATAAATTATCCTACTTGGATTATTTTCAAAATTGGTTCCTTGGGTATTTTCTTGAAAATATTGATGATTGAAATAGAGAGTAGAAATAATAGTTCTGCTATAGTAAGTTATCAGAGAGTTGGAATGCCGATATCATGAAAGGATGAATAAAAATGAGCGTCTGAGTACTGCTAGACTCATAGTAAAAGATATATACATAGTAGTAAAAGATATATAACTTACAGTGGGGGAGAAATGGAAGAGAATATTTTTGTATGTAGACTGCAAAACTGGTTTAGATATTCAAACATGCTCCCCATAAATATAATACTGATAAGCGTGCATTGTTCCAATTTAATTCTACAGTTATTCTGTAGTTGACAATGTTCGAATCTGAATACATTCACCCTTTCTCGGAGTTGAATATGAATGGGTTATGTTAGAACCCAAAAAGCCTACTAACATTCATAATTGGATCGCAGAATGTTAAAAAATAACGTTTACATTCTGTTTTCTTTAATAGATGAACTGACGAAAAAAGTGAACTTTGCAGGTTTATTTACTAGAAAAAAGCATGAGACCATGAACATTAAAAATTACACGTTTTCTTAAAAACTATTTCTTAATCTACCTCTAGTATCTATTTGCCTAAATTTTGTTCAGGTTAAATAAATTGTTATAAATATTTGTTCCTATTTCAGTAATAAAATCACTCACTAAAACTATTTTTCTTCATGGTAAGAGAATAGTACAGGAATAATATGTTTCTGCACTGTATTAGTACTTCTAATGTTTAGTCCCTTATAAATATTTCTATTAATAGTTAAGGAATAGTAATGAGGTAAACATTCAGTCCACTGATTCATTAATATCGTTATTCATCAAACATAAGATTAGATAAGATTAGGCATAGAATCCTTATCTTGATTATACTTTTAACTAACTTTAAGTTATTAAAGTATATTCTATGATTACTTTTGACAGCATGTTGAGAATGGAAGATTTTTCTAACTAACACTAACGCTATTGCCAAATATTTGAAAACTCTTTTGAGACCTCTGATAAACTGCAGTTTGTAGAGAATAAACACAATTTTACGATTATTTGAGGTATTTCGAAAGGTTGTAGAATTAAAAAGAGTTCTCCTAAAACTACGTTTTCTAATTATTCTATCCACTATGTGAGTAGCATATTTATTACTTCTAGCTACAGCCTTAATGATCGTCTTCTCGTACACGAGATGAGAAACATGCTATTGATAACAATGATGAGAGTCATTAGTAATTTACTCAAGAGAACTAATTTTCTTCTTATATACATTGAATTGTAATCTAGTTGTGAAGGGACAATCAAATGGTTGTTAATTTTTTTCAATTTCATTGCTAAATTTATGGATGCGTAACAATAATTTTAAAACAGAACTATTTATATTTGTTTCTGTAGTATTGAAAACTGCAAAAAGATCATTCACATATTGGAACCATATGATTATCCACTATTTCGAGATTGAAGGACGTGATAGAACAAAACAAATGTCGAATTATATTTCAATAAATTAATAGACGGAATTATTCTTTCTTGAATGGACAGGCAATTAACTAGACGAATTAGTAATTAAATGATTTTATTTTTAGTGTCACGTTGTATTTTGTCTTGAAAATTTTCAATAAACGCAGCGGAAGACATTATAATGTACGAGGGGGGACCCAAAAAAAAAACGGGAATTTCGTCATAACCTCTTTATTTCTTAATATTTTTACACCAAATTTTGATCATCTTCAAAATATTCTCCCCTGACCATAACACATCTCTGCAAATGCTCCTTCTATTGTTCAAAACATTTTTTAAATTCACTTATCGGGATGTTCTTTAGGCCTTCCAGCGATTTTTGTTTTACCTCCTCCACAGTGGCAAAATGCTTTCCTCTCATGTCCCTGTTGAGTCTGGGGAATAAAAAGGTATCACAGTGGGCTAGATCTGGTGAGTAGGGGGGGGGGGGTGGACAATTGGCGTCTTTGGCCGTTCTTGGCCAAAAACAGCTTTACGGAGATAGCGGTGTGGGCCGGCTCGTTGTCATGATGTAAGAACCAGTCCCTTGTGCGCCAAAGATCTGCCCCTTTCTTCCGGATACTCTCCCTTAATCTTTTCAAAACCTCCAAGTAGAACTTCTGGTTAACAGTTTGACCCGGGGGAACGAACTCCGCGTGTACAACACCTCTGCAATCGAAGAAACAAATGAGCATTGTCTTGATGTTTGACTTCACTTGGCGAGCTTTTTTTGGACGAGAAGAGCCAGGTGTCTTCCACTGGCTTGATTGCTGCTTTGTTTCGGGGTCGTATCTATAACACCACGATTAATCACCAGTAATCACCTTGGAAAAAAATTCGGGGTCCTCTTTGAGCTGATTATGAAGCTCAAAACATGCCTGAAGTCAACGCTCCCTTTGCTCGCCTGTGAGAAGGGGCGGGATAAATTTGGCTGCAACTCTTCTCATGTGCAAATCTTCGGATAAAATCCTCTGAATTGAACTCCATGATATTCCAGACATCTCACAGAGTTGATCAATGGTTCGGCGACGGTCTTCAAGAACGAGAGCATTAATTTTGTCGACGTTCTCGTCATTTCTTGACTTTGAGGGGCGTCCTGAACGAAGTTGGTCTTCAATTGAAATTTCTCCATTTTTAAAACGTGAAAACCACTCGTAGACTCTGGTTTTACTTAGGGAAGCATCCCCATAAGCATCTTTAAGCATTACAATAGTTTCCGCGGCCGATCTCCCCAACAGGAAACAAAATTTCACAGCCGTGCGTTGCTCTCGACAATCGGCCATCACGTTTTCAGAAAAATGGAAAAAGTTGTTTCACTAAAAAAATTCCCACAGACGAACTGATACACTCACAGTGACAGAACTTCGCACACTAACTCAGGAGACGTGTCCCTAACGGACACAGTATCGAACAATGGATTTACCCACTCTCCTTCCCCACCACAGCACAATTCCCGTTTTTTTGGGTCCTCCCTCATATATCATCAGTCATTATTACTTCCAATTGATTCTGCGCGTTCCAAATACTAAATATAGTATTTAAAGACAAAGTTAAAACATTGTAATGATGTTGAAATATGAATTTGGAATATTTGAGTTTTGGAATTGAAATAATTTCGAGTTTGAATTTAAAAAATGAAAGATATGTTTGTAGGGCTTTTTAAGATTAATTTCCAATACTACATAACCTAAACACTATGTAACTCAACAAAAATTTTATGTAATCAGCTTCAAAAATATATCGAGGAAAGATAAAACTATTTAAGTTTGATTCATTATTATTTAAAGTTTCTTGGTATTTTACCGCAAATATAAAATCGCTTACCATATAATTCCTACAATCTCAATACAATCGCTCTATGTACTCTTTATTACTTTCTTATTTAAATTTTATAGGAGTTATAAATGATAGAATTAATGATTCCAGATTACAAGGACTCTTTCAACATAGAATTCGACCAGACGAGCAGTACTTTTAAGCTCTCCGTAAACGGATTGCTTCCGGCTGATATTGGTTCTTTCATTATTTTGACCTTGTCTGCCGCCACAGACAACACTGCAGCTACTTCTCTTGTTATCTATCTACCGGAAGGTGAAGAGACGCCGGAGTTTAGCAGTCATTTCTACACAGGATCGTATAAAGATGATACTAACACCGTCGTATTGGATACACCCATAGTTATTGAGAGTTCAGGAACGCCAGAACTAAGCCTGTCAGAAGGTAAGCAATTTTTATGTTAGATAATGTTTGTAACATATACGTCAAATGTTGTTAATTTAGTAAATTATACAGGGCGGTTTTATTAGCTAATTAAGGAGCAATAATATGCTGCTAATTGTGGTTAGTCGTTCGCATAAATTGTTCAAGATTGCATACAAAACAGAGTATTTTACAGAGTGCGTACAAAATTAATGATTTATTTATGTGGAAAATATATTTTACGAAAGACATGGTAAAATTGACCTTATTATAAATTTATTTCAAATGACAGAAATATATATTTTATATTTCGCAAAATAGTATCGGGACAGAACTTATTTTATACGGACTTTGTTTAAAGCAACTAATCTTGCAGTCATATAAATATTAGTAAAACAATATGGTATTAACGTCAACAGTCATTAAATGAACATTAATGTTCAATAACCGTATAATTCTAACTTTTAGATTTTTTAAACCTCTTAATTGAATATAAAATTTCTATAGAAAAATAGCAGTTTTAAATATAATTCATAATAGGTACTTAACGGTGTACTAGAAAATCTTCTATAGTCAATATCTTCGTTATTCGAATAGATCGAAAGAAGAATAAGAATTATTTTAAATTTCAAAAAGTAAAACCCGCCACAGGTTTTTATTTAATGCTATAATTTAGTTTTATAACCCGCCACGGGTTTTATTTTTTGAAACCTTATCTGATCGTGCAGAAACACGAGAAAGAGGTCGAGGATCGCTTCTGGGTATAATTCAATGCCTGGAGGGGCTTTAGCCCGAGGAGTAGTTGTTTCCTAGAGCGATTATGTAATAGCTTTGCTATTCGGGAACTACTTTGATTACCGCTTGGCGATTTGGTGGTTCCTTTTTCCATTTCCGACTTATATGTTACGAACTATTTTAAATGTTATAAAGAAATTTGCTGATCACAAATTTAAAACCATGTTGCTATTTCAGCCCTTGTGAAACCACTCAATTCAGCTTTGTTCCAAACTGCCCTAGTTTTCTGTTCCTAACTGCCCTAGTTAAACTGTAAAATATTCCCATTTCATTTTCAATCCCTTAGTATAACATATTTAACATTTTTAATTACATTTCTCGATTGAGGAAAACATTACTCTTCAATAAACATTAATATTGTTATGTCCCAAAACCTTATGTTTTAGAACCTCACAGTACAGAAGAATCTGTCCCTCAACTAGCCTTCTTGTGTTCTCTCAAATTTGATTTCATTATAATAATAGTGGTATTCCGTATTTTATAACCCTGTTAAGTAAATTATTTTAAAATACGGGTATCAAGAAGAAACATATTATAAAGTCTTTTATAAAATAACTATTATCAGACAACTTTTATAGAATAGTACTGAATAAATAAAACAAATAAGACAATCAGTGGCTACTGTTGTAGTAACGATTGGAGTGGAGGTAAAACAGATGTTCGAAATTTGCTCCTGCACATTTCACAGAAGCGTCAAAATGTCGTAATAGTTTCCTGGTGTACTCAGTTCGAATCGTAGCTGATATTGACGTTGACAAGGCTCACGAATGATGTCCTTCAGGTCGCCCAAATTCAAAGGTTGAGTTTGATAAGCGAGATGTTTGATATAACTTCACAAGAAGGTATGGGGGCTTTAGGTAAATTAATTAATTGGGTGCCTGTCATCAATCCATTTATCTTGGAATGAGTTATTTAAATGCTTAGTGACCATTTATATGTTATGGAGAACACTATCTTGTTTCCATGTCACCAATTTCCATTTGTCTAAAAGAATATTTCCTTAAGTTGCAGCATATATTTATTAAAGAAAACATACATTTTTCTCCAGCTTGACCAATAATGGATGTTGTGCTTATATACTACACCATTGGTATGCAACTGACTTTGATCATTTACAAATCTGATATAAAAGTCTTGCTTCCTTATGCATTATAATTTGACGTAGAGCAATAAACTCTAATCGGTGCCGGTGGTTTAAATCAGTGGGTAGTAATCCATGCACTAATTGACTTTAACAAGTTGATACTTCTCTTCTATTAATATTTACTTACTCCAATCTCTTCAGCTGTGGCAACGAATACCAATTTGTGGATTAATGTCAACGTATGGTAGAACATTTGTTATAGCTTCCTCAGTTATAACTGAGCACCTATGTTCTTTATATTTTAAAATAGAAAAGGACCTAGTACACATTTTCTGTTCTATAAAAAAGACAAGGGTGAACGATACTTATGTTCCGGGAAATGTTCTCCGTATAGAGAAGACTAAATTCATACCATATTCTTCGTAGACCAACAACATGTTAACATACCGATCGGCACTAAATAACATTTCTGATCCCCAATTTAGTGACAACAAATTCACAAACTAATTCTATACAAAATAAATCATAATATTATTCTAACCAGAATATACAAATTAAATAATCTGTATCGTACAAATATATTTATTTTGCATTGCTGCTATGCAAATAAAAAGACTGGGTAAACCATTTTTTCTTTCTTTTCCATATTTAGACGCGCATCAGAAACAGTCCTCGAATTATTGAAAATTTAACTAGTTACATTTTACACAATCCGCCTACTTTCATTGCAGTTTTCATTTATTTATTTATTTATTGAATAAATAACTGAATTTTTTAAAGCAGGTTTGTAGAGAAAATTCATTTTAAAAAACTTTTTCCGTGAAGGAATTATACTTAAAATATTAAGTATGTTATACTTTTATATCCAGAATGAAGTGGTATTTTTTTAGTACAAAAAAGTAGGCATGCAATTTAAACAAAGAAGAATGGTTTTTTAAGGGCTGAAAGAGCAGAAAAGTTCTTAAGACTCAAGTTCTCAATTAGAAAGGTTTTACTTTTCCGCACTCCACTATAAGCGGAAAAGTAATGTAATCGTGTAAAGAAAGAGTGAACAATTTTTTTTTTGGGTTTATTATTCGTTGTTCGGCCTAAAAACCAAACAAAAAATGGTTTTTAAAATGTTTTTGCTGTGTGTGTGTCGTCGTTGTCGTCGGCATTTCTTGTTAACACGATAACTCAACTAAATCGTGTCGGATCGATCGGGATTTGACTGATTCTGATCGGGGACATCCCCGAGATGACACCTATTGATTTTGAGGTGGATAGCACACACCACCCCCTCTCTTGGGTCTATTTGAGATTAGCACGATAACTCACCTAAGTCGTGTCAGATCGATCGTGTTTTGACTAATTCTGATCGATAATATCTCCTAGACGACACCTATTGATTTTGAGGTGGATAGGACACACCCCACCCTGCCCAGTTGTCATGAGAAATCACGACGGTGGACTATTTGAGAAATATTTTTGTTAACACGATAACTGAACTAAGTTATGTCGGATCGATCGGGTTTTGACTGATTCGGATCGAGGACGTATCCCAGACGACACCTATATTGAATTTGAGGTGGATAGAACACACTCTATTATGTTCATAGGTCATGAGAGAGCACAATGGTGGAGTATTTGAGAAATTTGCTTGTTAGCACGATCACTCAATTAAATCGTGTCGGATAGATCGGGGTTTGACTGATTTTGATTAGGGACGTCTACCAGACGACATCAATAGATTTTGAGGTGGATAGGACACACCCCATCCTGTTCATGGGTCACGAGAATGCACGAGGGTGAACTATTTGAAAAAAGTAAAACTATCGCATAACACACATATTCTGCATTTATGTGTTGGTTTATATTTTCTCGGACACTCAAGTTCGAGATAGAGATGTTCTACGCGTGGAAAAGTCCGTTTTAAGGTTTTAAAACTGTTTAATTTATCTTTATACAATTTAAAACAAGTTCTGGTTCACTTTTTAAATTTTCAAATAACGGAGACATTGACTGTAAGACATTTTGTAATACCCTGTATACAAACATCATTTACTGTAAATTACGCAACTGTATATATAAACACATCCGTTTCATAGCGTAAAATGTAAATTATTTGCACACATATGTCACCTAATATGTGGCAGATATTTGTGGAGAGTGAAGTGTTTCAAACAATTACGATGCTAATTAGAAAACATAGGCTAACAAGAACTAGTTATTCTAAGCATTGTAAATTTTATGCATCACTAAGATCATTGATCATGCTTCAATCGCATTAATATATTTTAGAAAGCAAAATTGAATATCAGATTCACATGTCCTTCAATATTTTTCACAATAAATTTCAAGTTTTGACTTGATACCCTTTATTGTCTACACCTTACGTATTATCTATATTAATGTTATACTAAGCAATTTTATTTTAAAAATTTTCTTGTATCAAACCTTGTATAAAGTGAAATATTAGAGCATAATATATGTTTTCATGTAAACAGTATTTACCCTTAGAATGTGACAAAATGCCTGATTGGTCTAAATCTACTATATTTCATGCAGCTTTGAAATAACAATAATATTTCCACTATAAGTAAGTGAATATGAAAGAAAAATGCCTAAAACTTATTTTTCAATTAACTGAATGATTAAAATAGTAACTGAATTTTAAATAGTTGATCTTAAAACAAAATATGGTTCCTGTTGGTAGTAAAACTATTTAAAAGTTTTCGTTGAATGTGACAACAGAAATATCCATTAGAATGACAAATTTGTCTGTCCCTAGAAATGAACAACTAAAATTCAAATCTTAAGGTAAAAATCCTAATTCTTACTGTAAACATACAATAATTCTTCAACTGTGCTTACTAATCAAGAACATATCTTATATAAAAATAATATTATTTATTTCCTCTGAATGTACGTATGGGAATATGTACATTCAGAGGACGTGAAGAAGGAATAATTTATCATGAACATACACAAAATGCTGATTCTACTAATAAATCCCAAGTACTCAGTTGATACTCATTGCATAAATATTCTGAAATTTACAGCGAAAATATTAACATAATAGCGTTAAAGCCACAGGAAAGTATTACATATGCATAAGTATTCTTCTAAGACCTACATATTACTTAATTTAGTTACATTTGTTTTCTTTGTACTAGATCAATTTAATAATAATGAAAAAAGTAATGCGAGTCTTACAACAATAATACATCTTGAAAAGTGTAATTCGAAAAAACATCAAGGCCAATGTCAAATCGATTGCTTAAGATTATCATCGGGAAATATTTTATTGTTACATTTTTGATACATTATCCTATAAATAATCTAATAAATAGGCTCTAAATAGGTAATAATAATCTAATTTCAGGAATCATTGAGCTCCTGGCCTCAAAGTTGTCTTGCCCTTTATTAATCACGAGCATAATTTTAAAATATTAATTTAATAAAAAAATAATTATTATTGTGTGTATTTTTATGGAACATGGAAGTATCGTATTACACTTATAAGTGTCTCTTCTTCCATGGTGTATTTGAGAAATACTCCTACTTTTAATTGTGACAAAAAACATACAAACATACATACTTTCTATGTGTTATCATTTTGAAAATATTTACTTTAATAATAGTCTACAAATATCTACAATAACAATAACTACCGAGACTTATTTAACAGTACAAACTCTCTAAACATTATAAGAGTTTCATACTGGAATCACCACAATTGCCAGTATAACACTATGAACTTCTATATTTGGATTTTATTCAAGTACAAATCAAGATATTTAATTATGTACAGGATTGGCCTTTGAAATTTATTCCACCACATATTTATAATTTTGTTTTAAAGGTTAAATATTTAAGAATTATTTTAAGTGGGATATGAAAATAATTTTTTTTTTTTTAGGAAACATTTCATCTTAATTGGTTTCCGCCGTTTTATATAATTTTGACTATTGTTGTTTTAATCTCATCTCTCAGCATGTCAAAATTGTTGATTTAGATTACCTGTCATAAATAATAATAGTACAATGTAATATCCTAAAATGTTAGCTCAAACATATACATATGTATAAAGCTTGGAATTACGTAGTGTCATTCCAATGTCGGCTGTTTATTCATTATTCCGCTTAATATACGAGTAGATAAGAGTTAGTCAGAAAAACCAATTTTGTTGTATAAGTGGACGCGCATTTCATTATAATAAACTATTTATATTATTGGTGATTTATCCATATATTGATTTCTTAGATTATTCTTACTCCTTTGAAGTGCAATACGTCGAAAAATATTGACTTGAGTTTAAAATGCATTACACAGTTACAGATTCTAAATTTCTTCAAAATGAGATAATTTAATTACTGTAATTTAGAATTTTGGAATTTTCTCAACAAACGCCTTGAATAGAAGTTTAAAAAAATGTCATTCAAGTTGATTATATATTTGTAATACGTCCCCTTGAAGAATAAATCGATATGATGTTTAAATATGATCGGGCTTAATCATAATATTAAACTGAAAATGGAGATACAGTGGCAAATAAATCCTTGTACAATTTTGAAAAAATATGAAGGACATAATAAACAATAACGACATAAACTTCTTAATGCAATTTTGATCATATAAAACATGAATATACGTGAATATTCTAGTATATATAGGTAATTATTGGGATATTAAAGTTACCGAATGTGACTATTATATACGAGTAGGTATATCACTGTGATATACTCTTTTCGTTTGACCGTTTTCACTATTTTAATAATTTTAATTTTAAACTTGTTATCAATTAGCGCACAAAAAATCATATTTAATTGAAAAAATTTAAATACATAAAATGTAATAAGTAACACTTTAATGTCAACAAGCTTAATGCATTTATATTAAATATTTACACAGGGCTAATTGCCTTAATTAGTTTTCAACAATTTACTTTTACAATATGAAATTATTTTTTCCTTAAAAGAGTGATTGACTTTGGAGAAACTTCTTTAGTATATTCTTTTAGAGTTATGTTTAATATTACATTTATATAAAATGTGTTATAGGCTTTATTAGGCATCATTTATTAGGCATTTATTTATTTATTTTACAGGCAGAAGTGACTAATAATGATGTTTAAACTAATGATGATCCATAATTTATATTAAAGTGAAATGAAACTTAATCGTTTATTAACATGTTAGATTTTGTCCTCGCCTACCAGATAATTTCACTAATTTGTGTTATAGTAAATACTTTTTCGATATTTTTAGGTATTGAGATACGTGAACATACATAATGGTTACATATTATGATACTAGATACTTTTTATATAGAAAAGTGTTTCATTAAAAAGTTAAATTTACGAGTATTAATATTCTTTATCTATAACGGTATTTAGTTCTAAATTTATGAAGAATATGAAAAATCGGGAGTTTATAGGTTAAATTGCTCAAAGTGCAATAGCACATATATAGGACAAACAGGACGTAAATTTAGAACTAGATACCTTGATCATAATAGATCTTTCAGATTACAGAAAACATATTCTACTTTTGCTAATCATATCTTAGAAAGTGGACATAATTTCCCAGATATTAATAATATGAAAATCCTACACTATGCCAGCAAAGTTTTAAAACTTAATTGGTTAGAAGCAATAGAAATCTATAAATACAACCATAGTGATAATTGTAGCTTGTTAAATGATCAAGTAGATATACTATATTCTCCTCTTTTTACTGTTACCCAAATTAATAAACCCCCTGTATAATAGTTCTTAATAATATTCATGTAAATTTCCACAATTTGATGGTGGGGATTACACCATTTGGAAAACACGTTTCTTATAAACCTTAACTACCTGTTTATTGTCATAACACTTAGTCTCTGTATTTGGATAGTATATATTATAGGAACAGAATGTTTGTCATTTATTCTTAGTTGAATCATCGTTTGAAAATCACATAATTGTCGAAACTGCAGTCACGTTTCTGTGAAAATATAGTGGTATAGAAACGTAGTAGTTATTTTTACTCATTTCCGTTGTGATTTTCTAATAGGTAAAGGGTTTTATTTTAAATTAGATACTCTATGTATATGCTTTAATGCACTTTTTTTTACGTATTTTTAGGGCATCTTGTATATAAAGATACACAATTTGTACCATATATATTACTCTAAACTACAAATACTCGTACATACCTCAATTGGAATATTCTTTTGTGGTGGTTAAAGCATTTCATGTTTACCATCAATGAAATGTGAAAATTTATTAGTGGATCGATGATCTGTACTTATCTACACCAAAATCTTGTTAGAATTGTTATTTGACCGGCATCTTACAAAGGCAACTAATTAATTTGCATTAGGAGAGATAAATAAGTACATGTTCGCATTGTTTCGTTTGTTTACTTTGCTCGTTATTGACGCATTGTTCCCGTATTATTACTCACTGATTTTATCACCAACTTACCTGCCAATTTCATCAACTGAGACCACTTTACACTAATCTAATCATTATAATAGCTGACATTGCTCACTAGATAATCTTAAAGCATATATTTTATTTAATGGGGATTATTCCACGTTACAAAAATAGAAAGCCAACTATGAGTATTTTCGTATTGCAGATTAAAAAGTTTAAGGCAGGCCATTGTATCAGCAATGTCCAATATTTTCATTTCTCATAGGATAACGGATATAGTTGGACATAAATACATATTTGTAAATGAAAACTTGACACTAATAACCACAGTAGTCACAGTAGTAATCCATGAAACCGTAGTTAAGTCTTGTTGTAGTACAAACTAATTCTAAAAGGTTGTTATCATTCATTCAAAATGAAATACGACTTTTAGATTTGCTCGGTCAGTATTCATCGTATGAGCAGTATTCAGTAATATTATGGGGCGAATATGGGACATTTTTCAGTAATAATTAAATTCTCTTGTAATTATTGTGGTTATTTATTTATATAATATTTTGTCAACTAAATGGTAGTTTGTACACAATTATGATTCAGTCCAAGAAAATTATTATGTTATAACTCAGATAAGAACCCTGAATTTTATTATATTTTTCTTAGTATTCGTAAATTTATTAGAGTCGTAAATTTATGGCTTTGAAGAAAAATTTAATATTCCGAAAATGTTGGGATATAGAATGTTCCAAAATATTTCTCAGTATTATGTTTATCATGAGTTGAAACAAGAAGCTTCTATGACAAGTAGATACATATATTGAAAGACAATATTCTTGACAACTGAATTTCCAGATTTATATGTCAAAAATTATTATTTTAATTTCTGTGAATGAATTTTAGATTCTGAAAAAGGGTGAACCAAGTATCATTTCCAGCCAAGGTATTTGTCAAAATAAGACCTCCACTCTGTATATTTCAAATCATATTTTGTATATTCTATATACTCATACAGCGATAGTATCCTATTTAAAATTAGTTGACAAATAGAGGATCTTTCTCCATATCAGTAGTGTTGAGAACCATAAACTAAACCAAATAGCAGAATAGGTAATACAGAAAATAATGACGGATCTCCATATAATGCTCGTATTTTTAATAATTATCCTAACACTACTTACGATTATAATTTGGTGACAAATTTTCTCCAGATATTTTCTCGAAAGTTCACATAACTTCCCCTGGTGACTATTTAAATACACAGTTTATATAATACAACATAAGAAGGGCAAAATTTTCAGAAAAATGTAATGTAAATGTAAATTTACAGTAGATATACAGGGTCCAGCAGGGATGTATGGAAGACTTGAACGGGGCGCCAAGCAAGGTGGGGTGAACCTAATGTTTTCGGAATAGGTAGCATCTACTGGTCGCAATATGCTATTTTAGTTGCCATGGAGCCGTGGTCTATTGAGCATCGTGTGTTTGTTTACAACACTTTCATTGAAACGGGTCGTTCTGTCATTCAAACACAGAGACGATTCCGAAATCATTTTAACGTTGGCCATCACGGTCGTGTTCCGAAGTTTGAAACAATCATGAAGTGGGTGAATAGCTTTCGAAGAACTAGAGTTTTGAGACCTGGAACTGCGTGAGGAGGTGATCGAACGGTAAGGACCCCGGAAAACATTGAAAGAGTGCGTCAAGCAGCCGTACGTCACGCTCGGGCTCTACGGATGTCAGACCGCTCAGTTCGCCGAATTTTACACCTCGAATTGCACTTTCATCCGCATAAGATGATGGTTGTTCAATAATTGCAGCAAAACGACTACGGCAGACGGATGAGGTTTGCAGAAGCGATGTTGCAAATTTTGACAGATGACATTGTTTTGATAGTGAGTGACGAAGCCCACTTTCATTTGTCAGGGGTGGTTAATAAACAAAACTTCCGTTATGGGGCCTCTGAAATCCCTCAAGAGCTCCATGAACGACCTCGACGACGATTTTTCGTACCTAATCAAATTTTTTTTCTTACTCTTAACTGGATTTGTAATGGCAACATCTAAGGTGCACATTCAAAAAATAAAATTTGAGTTTAGGTAAAAAATGAGTGATTTAGTTTTTTCAAATCTTCCATACCTCCCTGCCGAACCCTGTATTAAACTTTCGTCACTTTTTAGGCGATAAAAGTGAATGTAATATTCAATTTTACTAATTGCTACTCCATCATGATATTATATTCATACTATGATATCTGTGTTATGGTTCTTTTTACTATTGTATTAAAACTGAATATAATATGCAGTGAATTTATAATTGAAATGATACGAAATAGGGAAAAACCAAAACAACAGAGTGAGACCATGAGTATGTGTTAAATGAAGTTAAATAAGATTTGCTCTACTCTCGTTGATGGATTTGACGCAATATCATCAAACCCATATTTAATTAAATTTCACCTCACTGTCTATTCACCAAGTTCTCACCAGTCCCTCATCAATTGGTGAGTAAACGTTTATCCTTCATTTATAAGCCTGATTTTATATTAGAAAGTACCAATGAATATATATGGTATACATAATGCATTCATTATAAAGTATTGCACCAATGAATACATTTGGTAGATGTGTTTGATAGAACTTTAAAGATAAGCGTTAGCTAATATAATTTACTTTTAGATGTAAATGGTGTTCATTTTCGTATTATAATATACTCGTATAAACCATCCATAGAACTCTTTAAAACTAATAAAAGCTGATGTCTCGCATAGGGAAATACAGAAAATGGCATCGTCACTCTATAGAACAAAAAATGAATTTTATATTATTATTATGTTCTGTGGGTTTGGGCCTTATCAGCAACTGATCGCATGGGTATTCCCTTGGCGATCCCCTCTTATACGAGCAATTATCCAAAAATGTTATTCCACAAAAGTAGCAACTTGGGCACGTCCCCTGCCCTAAGCCTCGCCTCCTCTTGGATAACAGGGGTCCCTAATATAAGGCACCTCTTCTCCTCCAGTGCTGGGCAGGTATAAAGAAAATGAATCGAGGTTTCCTCATCTTCTTTACACTATCTGCAGGCCGAGCTGTCAGTCAGCTTCAGCTTGTGTCTATAAGCATTTAGGCTGCTATGGTGACCCGTAATGATTCCCACCAGAGATCTGGCTTTGTGTCTGTTCAATTTAATGGATATCCATACGAGTTTCATCGCTCCCTTCCCTGCTAAGTGGTTCAATGCTTCATAGCAATTATACACCAGCTTCGACTTTGTCGTTGCTGAATTAAGGGCTACTAACGCAGCCCTGTTATCCGAGCAGATACATATCTTCTCCTGGGTCCGATTTTGGTCGGCCCCCATGACACCGTATGTAATTGCTACTAGCTCGGCCTGTAGTGCGGTAGTGTATTTTCCCAGGGGGAAGGTTTTGCTTATCCTATTGCATCGCCTATACACCCCCACACCCGCTCTGTTCCCACTTCCAGCTCTATCTGTGTACCAGATGTATCTATTGGGCGGTAATCCAGTTCGACCCTCCATTCAGTCGGTCTTACTGGTGAGGGTGATATTATATTTCTTGTCAAACAGGAAGTGGACACCCGTGTTGTCAGAGGGCATGCATAGGATTCCCTCCTCAACTAGCTCTCTTGAGAGTCTATTCAGGTCCTTTACCTTCCTATTCATGTTTCCCACCCTGTGCATTACGGCTTCCGCTTTTAGGGTGATATGAAGAGGTGATATCTCCGTCAGTACCTCCATCGTCATTTTATATTACAATTGAAGAATATTTCACAATTAGAATACACCTGACTACCTATTTTGACAAAGATCTCAAACGTTATGATAAAGATCAACATTAACTAAAATATTATCATTTTAAATATTATTTTAGCCATGCAATCAACATACTAGCTATTATAAAGAATATAAAATGTTTCTTATAATATAGGTACTTCAACTAAATATATTTTTCTAAATAATGAATTACTATTCATTCAAAGGATATAACAGTAATTTTCTACTAGGAAGGATAACTTACCTTTGTTAATTACTGCGTTTCTCTTATGGTTAATTGGTTATACTAGGTATAACAGAAAAGTGTATGTAATAGTGTTTATGTTCTTAATTTCAAAATAGTTATTATTATATAATCCGACTTTATCGTTGCTTCTTCAGAATTTTACCATGGTGACATACATAAATCTTCTTGATTCTGAAAGAACACATTAGCACTTTTCATGAACGTCATGATTCTCATATTTAAATAATTATTTTTTACAGAATACGCGGGACATTTTACAATCAAATATGATGAGAAGACTAAATCCTGTACTTTAGCAGTTAAATCTCCATTTACCATATCTGAAATAAAAGCGAATTCGTATATAACAGTCATATTAAGAGCTTCTATCGGAAAAAATTATGACACATCCGCCCTTATATTAGTTTTGCCAGAACATGTATTACAATTTACGGAAGCCTTATATGTGGCCACCTACAATAGCGATAAATCTGTCACTATTGACGACAAATCCCCCATAGGCTTTACAACAGAATCAAAAGGAATCAACATCGATGTCGGTGGGAGTGAGTAAATTTACATTATATGAGTGACAGCGGTTTTTATATAACACTTAATATTGCAGCTTATAAGGATTTCTTCGCCATAGTTTATAATTCGGCAAAAAAGCAGTGGACACTTAACCTACTTAAACCGCTGACTGACGATATCTTGAAAACAGAAAAGGAAATTTTCTTAACATTAACAGCAACCGATGCTTATGAGGATCATGCACAATCAGTTCTATCAGTAAAATTACCAGAGGTAATAACAGATGCACCAATATTTTCTCAAGCATATTATTTGGTAGATTATTCTGTCAATGACGGTACGCCTTCTATATCAATAGACGCAGATATATTCATAAGCAACAAAGACCAATCAAGTATTAAAATCACCCTGGACTGTGAGTATGTCTACATCGTTTGCCACTGGCTTCTAACATTCATTCATTTCCAGCATACACTGACAATTTTTATATAAGCTACGACAAATCAGAAGATAAATGGACTTTCGGATTATTAAAAGCGTTAACAGAAGATATTTTGCTTAGCAAGAAGGAATTACTAATAAAATTGTCCGCAGTGGAAGAGAACAACGACAATAAGGGACAAGCAGTAATTGTTGTTAATTGGGTTATCAAGAAGGCACCAAAGTTTTCGGAAGCATACTATACAGGGACATATCCGGAGAATGGAATAGGAACTATAGACGTGCAGCCGACCATCAACGTCATTGACGTGGATAATCCAAACGATGTCACAATTAGTTTGGACAGTAAGTAGAAGGACAGTGTTAACACGGCACCACACACTCCTAACACGTACTCCATTACTATATACACTCAATAACAAGTCAACACTGGAACAGAGAAATACAAAACAGAAAATTATATATACTATGATTTACCTACTAAGGTAATCTTTGAAATATGTACTGTAATGTGAATAGAACAAAACATATTAATTTCTTTCAGGTTACAAAGATTTTTTCGAGATATCGTACAAATCAAATAAGTGGTCTGTAAGCATCAAGAAGCAACTTGAAAAATCCACTTTAACCACGAATAACGAATTAGTGATTACTTTAACTGCAAAAGAGACTGGCAATAAGGACGAAACTCAGTCCGTTTTGATAATAGAATTACCACCTGTTCAAAAAGCTCCTGAGTTTTCAGAAATTTACTATGTAGGTGAATACCCCGAAATTGGAACGGGGACCATTAAATTAGACGAAGATATTAGTTTTACCAACGTAAACAACCCAAAAAGTGTAGTAATAACTTTGGGCAGTAAGTACAGTAGTATTTAGTCGCACAAACCACACCATATACGACACAAGTACATGATATTTGTTATTATCGTACTCGATAAAGTACATCCAATAACTCTCGATTTTGAGTGCTCATTTTTTGAAAGACGTATTATTATTACTACTGAGAATTTATTAAAAGAAAACATAAAATATTTAGTCATAAACTTTTTTTGAACTAAATAAATAAATTAATATCTGTTCTGGATACTGCCATGTTTGTTTAACGATGCGACTTATATATTGATTTATTATTTATTAAGTTATAATTTTCATGAATATCAGTTTGTAACAGTATAATAGAAATTAAATGAATGAGAATATATAAGCCCATCATATATTTTCCAAATATAGCGAGTGGTCCATTTAAATGAGGGGCAACTCTCTAAAATATTTATTTTTTGATTGCTTCAAACGATTAAGTTATCTAAATACAGAAATATTACTAATAAAATGTTTCTTTAATATGGAGTTGTATCTAATTAAGGCATATTTAAAGAAAACTAATATTTCGAAAGTAATCAAAACTAAGTATCAAAATATTTTGATAACATAATACAAACTATAATTATGCTATATTTCTGTTTTTTACAATTTTTTTTTAACATACCCATGTGAAAATACCCTATCAGTGGCGTCGTTAGATTAAACATAAAAAAAATTGATAACACTTTTCTTGGAGTTTTAGCCTAAAACTATCGATGGAAGCCTTGAAATTAGTACTAATGTTACTGAAACTCTCTTATTTAAATATAAGTCCTTTAATTCAACCAACATATAAAATATATGAAAGGTTCCATGCTTTTAAAAAGGTCACTCTGTATGTAAAATTCGTCAGAATTTCTTGTTATCTATGTTATACATATGTAAATAAGACTTAATAAACTCTAGGAAGGTCTAAGTAGTTCATATATCTTTTACACATTACAAAATTAAATTATGCTCTTCATACCAGATATGTTGGTGACTTTGTTGTTGTGCAAAGAATAGTTCAATGTTTCAATAATTGTAACACGTAATTTGATAAAAATATTCCTTACATGTACTTATGAACTAAAGCATGGCTCTTAGCAAATATATGATTGAATTTCGAGTACGATATAAATTGTACCAAATTGTACAATATCGATATTAATATTAATGTTCATAACAGATATTAATTTAATATATATATATATATATATATATATATATATATATATATATATATACATATATATATATATATATATATATATATATATATATATATATATATATATATATATAGACAATATGAACTGTACCAAATAGTGTATACGAACGTACACATATATAATACCAGTCGCTTTGCAAAACCTTAAAGTATTATCTATGTATTGAAAATACACGTAGAATATCAAAAATATCATTATGATATAATCTCAGTAGAATTGTATTACACATAATGGAGAGCTTTTAACAACGACGAAATATAACCGCAACTGAAATTCACACTGAAAATTAAATTTTAGCAAAATATCTATTATTTAGTTAATTATAGACAATGTAGAATAGGGTTTTTGTGAATTGAAAGTTGTACAGAATTTCTGTACATATATAATATATAAACTTGAATATAAATTTCAAGAGAAAACAAAATCAAGCGATAACGTTTATACCGATGCACTTCATTGCTGACAAATGAAGACTTGCGGCATATCCAAAACACACAGGTGATACATATACAACTCATAACTGACAACTACCTACAATTGTAATCTACAGCTGCCACATACAGCTGTTCGCAATACAAGTTTTTAATTTGAAAATTTTAAACTTTCTGCGATTACAAAATTTTAAAAATCGAATATAAATTGCAGGCCTAAATCAAATCAAAGGGTAACACTTTATCGATACACTCCATAGAACCACTTCCGATGGTAAATAAATATGTCAAGATATAACCAAAATACACAAAAGATACACACACAACAGATGATACATATACAATCATAATTGAGGGCTACCACACACAACTGTTAACCATGCAACTGATAATATTACATATTATTCCAGATTATGCAGATAATTTTGAAATTGTCTACGCCGAGGAAAAGTGGTCTATACATATCAAAAAGAGCTTAGAAAAATCAGTTTTAAATCTAAATACGGAAATTGTTATGACCTTGATGGCATCTGAATCCGGAATCGATGGTGAAGGAGAGTCAGTGTTTGTCTTAAAATTACCAACAGCTCAAAAAGCAATTGCTCCTATATTTGCAGAAGCTTACTACATAGGCGAATATTCAGAAAAGGGGACCGGAGTTATAGAATTGGAAACCCCTATTCAATTTACGAATGTTAACGATATCAAAAAAGTAACAATAAGTTTGGATAGTAAGTAAAACGAAACAGAACAATTTGTATATATTATATTATATTTATATTTTTCATATTATATTCTATTAAAATATTGAACACATATTCAATATAACATTATACTCAGGATATATGGAACAATAATTGACTCCTGAATTTAACGACATGTACATGAAACCAGAACACGTCATACGCAGACACTACTACATATATTGATATAAAAATATTAGATTTTAATTATTTGACAAATGACACAAAGTATTTATTTAATGAAAAACTTGCATAACACTTAAAATATACATTTAAAGTATTCTGTGTGTATATTTCCATTCTTTCAATATATAAGTAAATTGCAAATATGTTGTAAAATACACCGTATATCCCCATATAACGTATGTATAACACCGGGTCGATTTCCAAAATTTTAAAGTACTACATGCTATGCATAATATCAAAAATAGAAACATAGAATCATATGATGTAATCTCAGTAAAATTATATTAAAAGATAATGGAGGTCTTTTGACAACGACGAAATATGACCGCAAATGAAATTCACACTGAAAATGGAACTTACGCAAAATAGTCACTATTTACTTGAATCTCCACAATGTAGAGTAGGGTTTTTATGAATCTAAAGTCTTATAGAACTTCTGTACATAGAAAATCCACAAACTTGAATATAACTATCAAGAGTAAACAAAATCAAAGACAACAGTTATATTCGATGCACTCCATTGAACCACATATCAACACAGAGAACAAAACACAGATAATACATATATAACTCATAACTGAAGGTTTCCACATACAACTGTTAATCATGAAATTTGTAGTTTGAAAATTCCATTGAATTTCTGTTCATAGAAAATCCTACTAATTAAACATCAACGTCAAGAGTAAACAAAATGAAAGGGTAACACTTATATCGATACACTCCATAGAACTACTTCTCATGAAAAATGAAAATCTCAGGACATATACAAAACACACAGATGAATCATATACAACTGATGATACATATACAATCATAACTGAGGGCTACGACAGACAACTATTAACCATGCAACTGATAATATTACATATTATTCCAGATTATGCAGATAATTTTGAAATTGTGTACATCGAGGATAAGTGGTCTGTACATATTAAAAAGACTTTGGATAAATCAGTTTTAAATCTAAATACAGAAATTGTCACGACCTTGCTGGCATCCGAATCCGGAATTGATGGTGAAGGAGAGTCGGTACTTGTCTTAAAATTACCAGCAGCGCACAGAGCAACTGCCCCTATATTTGCCGAAGCTTATTACGTAGGCGAATATCCAGAAAAAGGGACCGGAGTTATAGAATTGGAAATCCCTATTCAGTTTACGAATATTAACGATATCAACAAAGTAACAATAAGTTTGGATAGTAAGTACAACGAAACATGTCAATTGTTATATATAAGTAACTAATATTCTATTACAATATTGAACATCTATTCAACATTACATTATACTCAGAATATATGGAGCAAGAATTAACTGCTGAATTTAATTACATGTACATAAAACACGTCACACGCAAACACTACTACATGTATTAACTTAAAAATAATAGGTTTTAATTATTTGACAAATAAAAAAATTCTTATTGAAAATATACTTATGTAACACCTAAAATGTATATTTAAAGTAATTTGTGTATATACTTCCGTTCCTTCAATATATAAGTAAATTGTAAATAGGTTATAAAATATAACGTATATCTCCGTATAACGTATGTATAATACCGGGTCACTGTTCAAAATTTTAAAGTACTATGTACCATGTACAATATCAAAAATAGAATCATAGAACCAATATGATCTAATCTCAGTAGGCTTATATTAAAAGATAAAGGAGAACTGTTGACAACGACGAAATATAACTGCAACTGAAATTGACACTGAAAATGAAACTTAAGCAAAATAGCTATCATTTATTTAATTTTCCACAATATGGAGTAGGGCTTTTGTGAAATGAAAGTCCTATAGAATTTCTCTACATAGAAAATCCGTAAACTTGAACACAAACTTCAACAGTAAACACAATCAAAGGAAACATTTATATCGATACACTCCACTGAATCACTTCTCAACGTAAATGAAGATCTTACAACATAAACAAAACACAAGATGAAACAGATGATACATATACAACTCGTAACTGACGGCTTCCATACACAACTGTTAATCATGTAAATTTATAATTTGAAAATTCTATAGAATTTCTGTGAAAAAAAATCCTGAAAATAGAATATAAATTTGAAGAGTAAAAACAATCAAAGGATAACACTTATATCGATACACTCCATAGAACCACTTCTCATGGTAAATGAACATCTCAAGACATACCCAAAACACAGATGATACATATATAACTGATGATACATATACAATCCTAACTGAGGGCTGCCACACACAACTGTTAACCATGCAACTGATAGTATTACATATTATTCCAGATTATGCAGATAATTTCGAAATTGTCTACGCTGAAGAAAAGTGGTCTGTACATATTAAAAAGAGTTTGGAAAAATCAATTTTGAATCTAAATACAGAAATTGTCATGACCTTGATGGCATCTCAATCCGGCATTGATGGCGAAGGCGAGTCGGTACTTGTCTTAAAATTGCCAGCAGCTCGCAAGGCAACTGCTCCTATATTTACAGAAACCTATTACATAGGCGAATATCCAGAAAAAGGAACCGGGTCTATAGATTTGGAAATCCCTATCCAATTTACAAATGTTGACGATACCAAAAAAGTAGCAATAAGTTTGGATAGTAAGTACAACGAAATACGTCAATTCTTATATAAAAGTAAATGTATAAAATATATTTGATATTCTATTGAAATATAGAATATCTATTTAATATTACATTATACTCAGAATATATAGAACAAGACTTGACTCTTGAATTTAATTACATATACACAAAACAAGGACACGTAACACGTAAACTCTACTGCATATATTAACATAAAAATGATAAATTTTAATTATTTGACAAATCACACAGAATATTTATTTAAAAAAAGTGCTTAATACCTAAAATATGTATTTAAATTTGTGTAGCACTATATGAGCAAATTGCAAATACTTAGGTTGTCTACTTTTAAGGAAGGTAAGTGGACCAAGGCAAATTCTCTTGAAAATATGTATGACTAGGAAAAAGTAAAATATATGTTTTCCATAGTTGAAAACTGTATTATTTTAGATTATATGGACAATTTTGAAGTTAGGTACGCATCAAATTTGTGGTACATAAATATTAAGAAACCTCTTGAGAAGAATATTCTGTATAAAAATACGGAACTTATTATGACGATGACAGCAACTGAAACTGGAAATACAGAAAAAGGCGAATCAGCTCTTGTAATTAAACTACCAACTGCTGATACTGCAACTGCGCCTCATTTTGCAGACGCATATTACGTAGCAGAATATCCGGAAAGTGTAGCTGATGTTATAGAATTTGAAACTCCCGTGCAGTTCACAAATGTAGACGATCCAACGAAAATAACTATAAGTTTGGATAGTAAGTAGTAAACGGAATCGTAAATTTTCGTAATTCAATCGATTTACATGCTATACGACACAATACTTATTTCAATACAAACCAATAATTTATTCATCTACAGAAATATACTTTACAAATAGAAATGCTTATATGATTTTATGCTTTTAGAATATGCAGATAATTTCGGTATAATTTACAAGGAAGGTAAATGGCACATTAATGTTAAAAAGAGCCTTGAAAATACTGTTCTCCTCGAAAATGTCGAATTAGTCATGTCTTTAAGTGCATCTGAGGAGGAACGCCCAGAAAAAGGAGAAGCTACCCTAATTTTAAAGTTGCCTTCATCTATCATTGGACTAGCTCCCAAATTTTCTAAACCTTATTATATAGCAGAATATCCAGAAATTAGTGGCACCACTTTAGAATTAAAGAATCCCATTGAGTTCACCAATATAGCGGATTTAGACAAAATTACAATTAGTGTGGATCGTAAGTAATGTAATAGATTAGTAATATATCAAATTACCAAAAGAAAACCAGGAAAGAACTTACAACAAATACAAGAAAATTCCGCGTTTCAAATAGTTCGCTTAGAGATCGTTCTTGGAGTAAATTAACCGCTTGAAATTTTTGAATATGCCTTGTTGGGATTCCATTAATAGATAACTACAATTTGTATAATGGATCTTTACGCGTATATCAATGTAGTGACGATGCACAGATCACATGCTACACCACTCGGAATTGTTAATATGCCACAATTATCAGCACGTATGTCTAGCGACATATGTTTTAATCAACTACGTACGGCATAGACAGTTAAGTCTTAGTTAAGTGTTTATTGTATAATTTGATTCATTGGCGTCTCAATATTTCTGTAAAATTTATTTCATTTATTTTAATGGAAATATTACTTCTGTTGAATGTTTTTCTGGAATATACATCAATGTAAATACGCAGTATATATCAATTAAGTTTAAATTAAGTACCCCGTATATCCAAATCCAAGTATTTATTAAAAAGTACTCAAACCTATTGACTGAGAATTTTAAATGTCTTTTGCGATTTGTTAATATTCGTAAAGGTGTTCTTTAAAGGAATGTTTTCTAATATATTAAAAAAAATTGTGATATACTAATAATATTTACTTGTTTATTAGTTTTTCGTTTTCATTTCTCAACAATTAATGGCCATATTTTATTTATTTTAAAGTTAATACCTATCATAATAACCAAAAAATAACCTACTTTTATTGTTTATTGGCTTTAAATATTACAACAAATTTTGAAAGACCATTTAATTGTTAAGGTATCTATTTATATTATTAATAACAACAGAAATATGTATATAATCAAATATCACGTTAATAGTTAAAATTTTGTAATATTTCATTTATGTCCCAGGTGATCAAAAAGCAAGTTATTATTAAAAACTAGTTTTAAGCTACCACTTATCTTCATCAAAAGCGTTCTATAGGTTGAAAGTCTCCCTATATTCTTAATGAATGTAAATCAATATTAAGTTAATAGTAATTCAAATACCACATAAACTTCCTTATAAGAACATTTATCTTAAGTAGTTTAAAACCATCATCACTTTGTAATTGTCATTATTAATTAACTTCAACACTGATTTAAACTAGTATTATTTAGCTTGGAAGTTTATATAATAGTTGTATTATAAATGTGACATAATTTGAAGAACATTTTGATTCAATGCGTAATGAGTTTAAGTTCGTATACGTAAATAAATAAATGTATTTTATGAAGTAATAATTCAGTTATTACTTCATAAAATAAGTTTATACACTCTAGGTTCTTAATGTAACTGAATAGTGAATATATGTCAGTTATTTTAAAATATGTGTAAATATAATACAATAATAAATTACAATCTTAAATTGTATAGTGATTAGTTGTAGGAATAACACTGATATCTGATTATTATATGTACTAGTTCGACAATTTAAGATATCAAATTCGACTTTGGAATACAAAATTTTTTACAATAGCATTATTTTAGGTACATAAAAAATAAAAGAATCAGTAATTGTCAAGTGAAAATTTGGGAGTTCTTTTTTCATGGTGCATGTTTAAAAATCTCAGTCTATAGGCTCGAATATTTTTTGTCGAAAAGGCATTAATTCAAGTGTATGCTTTAATTAATACTAAATATATTTATTACTTTATTTTGCAACACTCTGATTGTGCTTACCTCCGCACTCTGTATTAGCCTACCTATTAATTTACATTTAATTAAATATTGACTAGTTTTGCGTATTAAGTCAATAATATGCAATAATGTACATAATACATCTAATTATTTTAGGGCAGTTTATTATGGGGGAGGTTTTCTCAAGAGTTAATTCCTATTTCATATTGACCTACTTACATATTATATAGAGTGAATATGTAGCATGGAGTAATTCAGTACACTAAACAATTCCTCTTGAAATAACAATTTTTTAAAAAAATGTTCAAAAGATTATTCAATTTAGCAACAACATTAATTCTAGAATATTTTCATATATACTCCTATTATTTTTTCAACATTATTGTAACTACAGACGAAGAAGACTAGACGAAGAAGAATATATTATTATAATAGTAGATATTACTAATTCTTATATTCACACATGTTGAGTATTGATCGTGTAATTTACGGCAATATATTAAATTATGAAAAAGCACGTTTTAGACATTCACAACTACTGGAAGTCAAACACCACTGATATTATATTAGCTCTCTCAATAGATAGCTACTTTCTCTTGCTTAAAAAACTGTGAGTATCAGGTAACTTCATGAGAATAAAAGTATTGGCTTAAAGGTGGATACTTTATCACTAATATGATTGATTGCCTTTTTATGCATTCATCTATAGATGAGTTTACTTTTCCGTACTTCTCATATTTTAATCAATCGTTTGGAAAAATCATAAATCAAAATATAAAAACAAAAATGGCAAGGAATGTTCACAACCGAAAACATATCCAGCTCTAGTCTTTTGGATTTTATGAATGTTTTAACATGCTGTATATATGGTTCATATACAATTGAAGTTATCAGTCTACCGTCAATAACGTGACAGTATCTCATAATCCCATAAATCTGAGGAAAATAATTTATGTTTTCTTTTCTATGTTTCAATATATACAAAGGGAAGTCAATCAACAATGATAATCTTTTTTCTATAATAATCTGACTGGTTATATTTATAAAGACTTTTATTTAATCAATTATTTCTGAACAACCACTATTGCCCAATTCTTCTGATAATAATCATATATATATATATATATATATATATATATATATATATATATATATATATATATATATATATATATTTATATATTTATATATATATATATATATATATATATATATATATTCGTAATTATTTCGTTATTAGAAAACATTCATCTGAGGTATTACAATACCTTTAATAACATTTGTAAATATTATTGTTTCGTATAAAATAGGAAATACACTTATTTTTAAAACTTTGTTGTCGATATTTAACTAGGTATTTGCCATGACAATAAAATGCGGACACAATCATTAAAACGATCAACGGTACTTACCGATGTCACGAGATCATGAGAGAAACATGAAAACATTATGAAAGATCTCTAAGTGAACTATTATGAATAATCATCGCTGTAAGTAATAATGATAACAAATAAAATACTACGGTAATTCTAGAGTATGCCGACAACTTCGAACTTAATTACAAATCGAATAGCTGGTCCATAACAATAAAGAAGGCCCTAGAAAGAAATGTCGTATATCATAATGCTGAACTCGTGATGTCATTAATTGCTAGAGAAGATGATAACCCATACGAGGGATATTCAGCGTTAGTTTTGAAATTACCAACGGTGGTTATCGGGACGGCTCCAAAATTTGCGGAAGCCTATTACGTAGCCGAATATCCGGAGACAGGAAGCGGTATTATAGGTTTCGATCATCCAGTTTCTTTCACGAATGTAGATCATCCAATGAGTTTGACAATAAGTTTGGATAGTAAGTAAAAACTACATATGTATAATAAATATATTTCAAAAAACTTAAATAACAAAAACATGTTTAATATTTTGTTTTGGTTTTCGACTAGATCCCAGGTCAGATTTGAGTTTGTTGCCAACGTTTCGCCAACCATAACAGGTGATTTTATCAGAGTTACTCTCTCGATATTACATACACTGATTGCCGAAACGTGGATAAGTTCAAGTTTATCGCGGGGTCTATTCAAAAACCAAGAAAAAAATTGTACCAGTCCGTAGAAGTTTCAGGCTTATGGTGTCTAATTTAATTTTTCTGGGCTGGTATGTACCGGAAGCAGCTTCTGGTTTGCCATGATTGTCAAAGTTGACTCGATATTTTGTTAATCATCCTACTTCTTGTTCGTAAAGAATCCGACGGCGATTCCTTCATCATATCAACCATAACTCAAGCGAAATATCACAGCGAATTTTCATTAATTAGTTGATATAAAATTTGAAAACATAATTCATAATGGAGATTGAATACTTTCGTTTTCTCTTTTCTATATGTACGAATGAGCGATTTAATAACAGTAAGCTCCCATATATAGTGTAAATAGAAGAGATTATTAGTTGCAACACTGATTGACCTATAAAGTACATGTGCTATGAAATATAACATGTCCAATGCAAAAGTCATAAGTTTCAAAAAGTATTTTGGAGATTAAGTATGGAGAAAATGAATACGAAAAATATAATGCTAAATGGATAGTAAACAAATATAGCATATAAATAGAGCACCAGCTCAGAAATCTTAAAATCCAATCATGAATGATTGTGTCTGTTTAAATTATCCATTCGCACTGCTATGTCAAAAACTAAACCATGAAATGAACTTGTAAATATCTTATTATATAGTGTGACATACTATAAAGTAAAATATATATAATACAAGAATTTGAAGTATTCAAGAAGATAGTGAGATTAAGAATAGGGAAAAATGTGTAATACACAAATATAGAGTACCACAGAAAAATCTAGGAAATCAAGGATTACTGTGTTTGCTGAAGTTATCAATTAATGCTGCAATATCACGAGACCTTAAACCATAAAATGAACTATATAAATCTATGAAGTATAACACATACTATGAAATATAATATGTATGAGTACAATGCAAAACTCAAACTCAAAGAAATTTACAAGCTTTGAATGTTTGTAATGGAGAAACATTTATGGATAATCATCAAATAATTAACAGGATGATGGATAAAATATCAAGTCAAGACCGATGACTATGGCCATCCAGGAAAACTCCTGTATAAATAAATGAAATTTAAAATGTAGGGTTCTAATTTTAGAATTTGGGGATAACTTTGAAATGGTTTATATATCAAATACGTGGCAACTGAATATAATAAAAAGTCTTCCTAAAACTGTATTGGACAGCAACGTCGAACTCGCTATATCTTTAACCGCAATAGAAAATGGATATGGTGAGGAGGGTTCATCAGCACTAATTCTAAAGTTACCGACCGCCATCAGTGGAACGGCTCCGAAATTTGTGAACGCCTATTATTTAGCAGAGTATCCTGAAACCGGTACAGGCATTATAGAATTTGAAAATCCTATAGAGTTTACAAATGTGGACGAGCCTATGGAAGTGTCCATAGCTGTGGACAGTAAGTAGAACAATCACAATACAAGTACACACAACCTATATTCATGTACTTTTCTTACTTCCACCGATAATGACACAAAAAAACACAATAACCCAATTTACAACACAACCCACTTACATATGATGTTAATAAACTTATACACCTATACTACATCAGAATAAACTTCATCTTGCCTTAATATAACACATGCATCGCTGCTGAGCTAAATATGTTTTACTTGCCTATTATTTTAGACTACGCAACAAATTTTGAAATTTTGTACCGCTTAAATAGATGGTACATAAACATAAAAGAGGGTCTCGAGGACGACGTTTTACATAAAAATGTGGAGCTAGTTATGTCACTAGTCGCAACTGCATCCGCAAGTAAAGAAAGTGGAGAATCAACTTTGATTTTGAAATTACCGACAGCTAAAATTGGAACAGTTCCGAGATTTTCTGAAGCGTATTATTTAGCTAAGTACCCTAAAACTGGTACGGGTCTTATTGAGTTTGAAAGCCCTGTGACATTCACAAACGTCGATGATATAACAAAAATAGGAATTACTATCGATAGTAAGTAGAATAACGGATTTAATTGTTGTTAATTTAAAATAATTTGCTTATTTTCTATTGAATCTGAATTAAGAGATATGTTGAGAAAAATACTCTCATATGAGGTATTGTTCTCATTGAAAAATGAGTTATATAAAAAATATGAGAGGGAATTGACATATGAATAACTAACAAACTATAAACTATTGTGAGATGGAGTTTTATTTATACTCCAATCCATCTGTAAAGACCTTAAACATTAAGGATAAATCAAATTAAGCCAAAACAGCTATTCCCCCGGCTATATGCCACCGACGTCGACGACATATAGCCTGGGGAATAGCTGTTTTGGCTTAATTTGTTTTATTCTTAATGCTTAAGGAATTTACAGATGGATTGGAGTATAAACAAAACTCCATTTTACTATAGTTTATAAAACTTACCATCTGGAAACTTTGTGTTATAAATTAACAAATTAGACTAATAGCATATACTTTAAACATAATTTTAACGTTTACGATATATACAATATAACATACATAATAATACGTTATACCTTTCTGTAAATATTTTATTGTGGTGGAAAATGTTTTATACGTATAGTTTATTTCATCTCTATTTGCTAAATAAAAAATCCCCAACGGCTCTTATCTCATACAGTGCCTTGTTTTTATGGCTAGGCTCAGGTAGACTGTTCCGTTTATCGGCAAGATAACAGAGTTCTTTATTTGGCAAATAGCGATGAAATGAATAGTACATAATTATTGTAATCTATGAGTACAAGTGTATATTCTATTAGCAGAGGAAATTCTTAAAACTTATGAAGAAAATACTTTTATCTCCAAAAAAATGTAAAATTATTATAATATAGAGCAAATATATACTAATATAACCACTGAACTGAGTATCACGGTAATAAAAACTTATACTAAAAACTTATACTATAAAAATATAAATGCTAACTCAATTTCATTATGAAAAAAATGTACATACAAAATTTGCCGTTAATGGAATTTAGAATAGAGCCAACTGTCTGAATAACCTCCAAATAATCATTAGCTTCGGAGGTATTACAATAATTTTATTCTTTAGTTCTCATTCAA
This sequence comes from Rosalia funebris, assembly GCA_037954035.1. Taxonomy (NCBI): domain Eukaryota; kingdom Metazoa; phylum Arthropoda; class Insecta; order Coleoptera; family Cerambycidae; genus Rosalia; species Rosalia funebris. Next base: position 2,846,953 of record JAZFAV010000010.1, on the reverse strand, counting down.
ACTTCGTTTTAAAGTAACTGCTATGTTTATTCTAATTAACATCTATAAACTATATGCCCATCATACCCCTCATATTCATTAATATCGATAAATTTAAAAATTAAAATACAAAAATAGCAAAATTAAATACACGTCAGCATTAGATGTGCAAAAAAATTTGACATTTTAGATTACTTTGAAAATTTTGAGATTCTATACGAGTCGAATAGGTGGTATATTAATATAATGAAGAATCTAGAAGAGGCAATCTTACAAAAAAATGAAGAACTAGTGTTCACTTTAATTGCAAAGGAAACTGGAAGTGAGGAGGAAGGACGTTCAGCTTTGGTGTTGGAATTACCAACAGCGGAAAACGATGCAGTAATAGAATTTTCAGAAGCATATTATTTCGCACGCTATCCCATAAGTGGTAGCGGAATTATCGAATTTGAAACTCCTCTTAAATTTAAAAATATCAATGATCCACAAATGGTAGATATTAGTTTAAGTAGTAAGTATGATTTATAACACTTAATTTCGAATACGTTTGTTTGGAATGAACAAGAAAAAAGGTAATGCGTAATATGAGGTGTTAAACACCTCATACGTCTAATAGGTTAATTTTTACCTATGACAGAACTCACTAAGGTAACTCGATTTTTAGAATATTCCAGCAATTTTGATCTGGTCTATGATGGAAAACAGTGGACCATGCAAATAAAAAAGAGTCTTGATGAAAACGTGCTAATTGATAATGCTGAACTTGTGATGACAATGACTGCTTCTAATTCTGACGATGACACAAAAGGTTATTCGGTGTTAATTTTGAGCTTGCCGTCGCCCAACGAAGCTCCTAAATTCGCAACGGCATATTATTTAGCCGAATATCCAGAAAGTGGTACAGGCATAATTGAGTTTAAAAGTCCGGTAAAATTTTCGAACGTAGAATCTCCAACAGATGTGAAAATAACATTGGACAGTAAGTATGACAATATAAGGTAACATTTTATAAAACGAGGGAACGCATGAATTATATTATATCACCTTACTTTCTGATACAATATGAGTTTCTGATACAAATTTATTCTTGATAAACTGGATGTTGCTAGAAATGATAGATTAGAAGTCACATGTGCATGTATCTATGGTATAATTGGCAATAATACAATCAATGTTAAAGAAACATGTACATAATTGTTCATATTTTATAGAAATCATACCCTTTAAAAATTGATTCAGTTTATTTGAATACAAATAATTCTGCAGTTTCTGCAATTACAATTGTAAGGATACTATTTCTGTATGTAGATGGTGTCCATTATCATCTAAAAATGTTCATCAAATAAAATATATCCCTCTATTGCATGATTTATTTTGTGGTTAAAAATTTTTTTTGTACTTTTTCTTATCAAATGGCATTAGAAATAAGTCACATATTTGTAATTTTGTAAAATTTATTTTTTAAACAAAAATTTTTTTATTGTTCCCAAACGGGAACTTTATGAACACAAAGAACTATTTTTTGAATTTATAACTTTTTAAACAAAAATATTTATACAATTTAGTTGCAATTAAATTGTTTAAAACAATTATTATGTTTATAGAGGCACAGACGTAATTTAGATTTTATAATTAATTTATAATTTTTCACAGGTTATCCTAGATTTTCCATTGCAGTTACGATTTTTACATCTTTCTCTGTTGTCAGTATGCAGAGACTAATACCCAGTATTGGATATAATGGTGTTTGTTGGATGTAGCTCTAAACATCTTTTAGGTGTAAAGAGTATAGGCGAATTAGTCGGCGTTCTGAAACTGGGCCGTCCCCTTTTCTTTTCCAATATGTTTCCATTAAAACATAAATCCTGCGCTATTGCTGTTTTGAACTACAAAACAGAAAAATTATTATTTTTATTTAGTTGATTGTTAATCTGTCGTGAAAGCAGCCAACTGGCATGGTTTTATTTGTATTTTTACTAGCTTTAGAATTATCAGAAGAATGTAGAAAACACTTCAGCTCCTCAAATCGGCTAAGAGGCATTATGACAGCAATTTGTGGTGTTCTGGTATTGTCAGACCAATATGTGCAGGCAAAATCTTGTCTGATTAGAGACATCCACATTATTATCCCCAAAAGTTGTTCTATTTCTTAAAAATCAATACTTAGGGGTTTATTTAATCTCTTCTGTGTACTGTACAAGCACATTTGCCAGACGATTTCGGAAATAAAATTGCCAGATATAAAAATTTTAATAGACTGTAGGGATCCTCCATCTGTAAAATATTTTCTGGAAGATTACATTCGCCCAAGAATAGGTTTTGCTCTGGATTTGTTTCAGTTGTTGAGACATTTCAAGTTATATTTTCATTACTATCCGAAAAAGAGAATCTTGTATTTACAGGAAGACCAAATAAGTCAGTGAGGGGGACATCATCTGGTATGTCATTATTCCTTGATTCCTCTATTTCAAACCAAAAAAAAAAAACAAAACGAAGGATAAGTATGCTTATTTTCAATAATAATAATTTATTTTCATTCCGATAGTTCGGAGTCGTCGCTGTCTACTTAAATATCACATATAACTTCGTACCTTCTTGTCCCATAAAATACATTTGGTCTTATTTCTCGAAAATCCACTGTTGGGCTACAAAATAATTTAATACAGCTCCTACAAAAAATTTAAATACAAGAAATTACAAAAAACATCATTAAACTTTGTATGCACACTGTTCCCAATTGGGAACATGGAGATTGTGCCATTTTCTGTTAACAGGAATAAACCAAATTAAATATGTTTTACATAAGTCTACTCCTAACAGTTAAGGATTTGTATAAAAATATTGAAACTTACCAGAAACTACTAAAAAACTGTTATTTCTAACACTAAAACGCTAGAATAATAAAATACGAGTCGCCGTTGTGACAGTATGTCTGTAAATGATTCAGAAATACAACAAAATCCATCTGTGTGAAAAATATATCAAGAAAACTAGAAATTATATCAAGAAATAATGTATTATATATAAATTCCATTACAAAATGTAAAATGACACCACCATATATGTTTAAAATGTTGTGTATCCATTTGGGGACACTATGCAATAGAGGGATATTTCTAATCTATGCTACTTATACTTATATTCAGGGATTCTAAACATACCTTATATAGAAAGCACTTGGAAATTGTTAGTCATTATGAATATATGGACACAACCTATTTTAAAGAAATTGTATATTCAAAGATAATGATTATTTTAGTATTAAGAGATTTAAGTACTAAGAAAAGAATAAGGATGAATGGTACACTAACCTATTACGGCTACAGATATCGTAAGAGTTCGATGTAGTTATTTGTCAAACAATTGCCGTTCTGTATGGTATTCGTTCCTTTACTCGATATATGTTTTACTGACATGCATTATGTTGTCTTTCGAAGACGAATCGTTATTTTCATTTGAAAATGTTCAGTCAAGATTCAATTCCAAAATCCAAATAATTTCACTTTCACTAACTTATTTTCTATTACGGGACTAGTTACTCGATACTCTTTTAGATCTTGTATAGTTACACTTGAATTCCTTGTTTATTAGATTTTCTTTTATTTTCATTGTATTAGATTCTTTTTAATGTTGTTTTTGTATTTTTTTTGTGTGGCGATTGAATATAAACTAGAGAGCATAACTATAGCGCCACCCCATATTTTGCAGTGTTTGTCCACATTATATTAAATTAAGTGATCAAGAACTTAGGACGTAAAGAAGTACGCTAAAAGAACATAATTAAAAATTTTTAACGCATAAATTAAGAAAACATCCTGAATTTATTGGTGCATAACTATAGCGTCTATTAGTTTAAACTTAACAAAAACACTTACAAACAAAAATTAATAATGTGTTGCGTCTCAATTTTTACGAATTACTTCAAATAATATATTATTCATACTGTCCAGCAGATTATTTAAGACTTCAGGCCACTCCAATAAATCAACTTCATTCTCACGTCTGTTAACTTACGTTATTCTGTTGACGGTTTCAATAAAAAAATAAATAAATCAAAGGTTGCTGTGGTGTCACATAACACATAAGTTAATCATTTATTATTTACATGCTGAGTTTCAACTTAAATGTTTTCAGTGTGATTTAACTGTTTCGATAAATCACCAGCGCTCAAGCCGGCTATTGTTTTATAATTTAATACTCCTTATACTGACACATTTATTTTGGTAATCAGGTTGTTAGTATAAGGAAGTTAGTAGGAAGGGAGGCGGTTCAGCCTGGGAACTTTTTGTGGACCGTGGGAACTTTTCGGCCTTTTGATGTTTGCCGCCGGCACGTGTCATTTTGAGGTCAAAGGATGCCACCAGACAGGTGTTAATTGGATACCGAGAGATGTGTTCGTCGGCACGCGTCATATTGAGATCAAAACATGCCGCCAGACAGGTTTTAATGGGATACCGTCGGGTGTGGTCGTCGGCTCGTACCACATTGAGATCAAAGGATGGTGTCAGGTGTTTGGTGATAAGTATGTCAAGGTCGTGGATATTTTTATTGAAAGATAGTATTAGAAGAGAGTCCATGGAGTGGTTCCGTGAGAATGAAATTGATTTATTGGAGTGGCCAGCATACTCGTCGGATTTAAATCCAATTGAAATTTTCTACGGAATTATTGTTCGACGGCTTTATGTCAATAATAAGAAGTACGATACTCTTCGTGAACTTAAAATTGCCAAAGAAGAGATTTGGGTCAACGTGGAACCTGAAGTCTTAAATAACCTGGTGGACAGTATGAATAATTGACTATTTGAAGTAATTCTTAAAAATGAAGACGTAACACATTATTCATTTGTGTTTGTAAGTGGTTTTGTTAAGTTTCAACTAATAGGCGCTATAGTTATGCACCAATAAATTCATGATGTTTTCTTGACTTATGCGTTTATAATTTTATAGAAAAAAACCTTGAAATATAACTAATATTTGTTTAATTACAATCTTTTAGCATAATTTCTTTGGTAACCTATTTTAATGATAAGTGGACAAACACTAAAAAATATGAAGTGGTGCTATAGTTGTGTTCCCTAGTTTATTCTTAACGAATAGCATTAAACTTCTAGTAGCCTCGTTGTTAATATTAAGATGTTCTCAATATATAAAAAAAATGTTTTTTGAGGCAATATATATATATATATATATATATATATATATATATATATATATATATATATATATATATATACATATATATATATATATATATATATATATATATATATATATATATATATATATATATATATATATATACCGGCTGATTTTCTTAAAAGAAAATGCCCCTATAACTCTGTTAATTGTCGGATTACGATATCGGTTCTTCAAAGCTCTTTTTGTATGACTATATAAGCTACTCAAAGGTGAACAAAAATATCTTACAGTTTTTATTTCATCGGAAATTGCATTACATTCCAAACTCTAAATCAAACACCCTACGCCTTTTGCCGTTTTATAGAGTGATTAATTTTTCAACTGGATCTGTATTTCTAAACTCTAAAACAACTCGACTATGGGTAAAAACTATGAGTAAAAAAGTCATATACATAATAGTGTAATTTTTTGTGATAGTAAGTTTTCTGAGTAAGAATTGTATCAAAAAGTTGGTACCAGTAATTTGTTGTAGCATCCATATACTGTTAATTTGATACAAAGATTCAATTTATAATTCTTCCAAATATTTATAATTTAAATTTTATTAACTCACGCAATATGTTTGACCTAGTTCTTGAAGTTATTCTAAATCGTTCAATAAATATATTTAATCGATTTAAGTGAAGCTATTTTATTAGCTTTTAATATATTAATCGATTACCTTTAATTGTCTTTAAATTTGTCTTCACAATATTAATTTAATTTTTAAAATGTTTTTAGTTTACAGTTTTTTAGCTAATAAGACTTATTCTCATTTGTATAATTCTGGATTATGCTAATATACATATTTACTTTCTCTTCATAGAATGTCAGAATAAAATTCTGTTGACTTATTGAATTCTGTTGACTTTGAAGAAATTATTCAAATAACAGTTATTTGAATAATTTCTTTATAATTGCATATTTCTGTAAATAGATCGATACAAATTTCAAGTAACTTTTCGTTATAAATAACAACAAATATTTTTCTTTAACTATACATGTGTTTCTTTTAAGGAACACCACTTCTGTATTTGTTCTGTAAGAATGAATATTTCTTTCACATTTCATGAGAATTAAGTTATAAGTTTTTGTCTATTTGACTTGGACGTTTATCAGATATTAACTAAGCTGCTTAAAAGCTAACGCGCTTTATTGCCATTTATATGAATAATAAGAGTACATGTGACGTGAAATAATACGATTATTTATTATTAATTATATTTCAATTTGTAAAAGAAAACTAACATCTCTTGGCCTGTTTGGGGAAGATAAATGTTAAAAAATTTGATTTTCTAGATTATTTAGATAATTTTGAAATCACATACGACGCAAATAGGTGGTATATAAATATTATACATAACCTAGAAGAAGACATATTAAATAAAAATGTAGAACTCGTTATGACGATGATTGCAACTAAAACCGGTCATAAAGTGGAAGGTGATGCGGTTCTGGTACTGAGATTACCTAATGCCGCCGTTACTCCGGAATTTGCAGACGCCTATTACATAGCTGAATACCCAGAAAGTGGCACGGGAATTATTGAATTCGAAACACCTATAACGTTCCTTAATGTAGATGACCCAACAAGTGTCGCACTATCCGTCGACAGTAAGTAAAATAATGAAAATAATTAACAAATATAGTAAATATGCGAATTACAAGGCGAACAAAAAAATTTCACAGTATCCACACACTGCACTCTACCCAAAAACCGATTAACATAACTTTTCAGATTATTCAAACAACTTTGCTATTTCATATAGCTCAAAAGGATGGTTTATTACTATAAAAGATAAACTCGAAAAGACGCTTTTAAATGAAAACGCAGAACTTGTCATGACTTTAAAGGTAACGGAAGTGGACACTGAAAGCGAAGGTTACGCGGCACTAGTCTTGAAGTTGCCAGCGGCAGCTAAAGTTAGGGCACCAGAATTTGCTGAAGCTTATTACGTAGCTGAATATCCAAAAGACGGTGAAGGCGCTATACAGTTTCAGCATCCTGTAACATTTTTAAATGTGGACGATATTAAAACCCTAAGTATCGCTGTGGATAGTAAGTAAACATACATGACATAACAGAAAATAATACTCTTGGTTAGGTATAGTAGATACAATTGAATTGCAGGTGACTCGCTGAAAAATGTGATAAAATTTGTTAATTAGGGCAATGAGGATATTGACCAATAATATTGCGATTAGTAATTAGATGAGTAGAATTTCAACATTGAGATAATATGTCAATTATATTTACAAATAAAATCGTACAATATATTATTTGACTATCGTCAATCAATGTTATATAATAAAAAAAAGACAAGTAAGAAAAAAGTCATATTATAGATTTTTACTTTAGTTGAGGATCATTTAATTTACATTTTGAAAACTTTAAATGAACTTTGCAGACTTTATTAATCTTCAGATATTTATTGAATACTAAAATAAAAATATCAGGGGTTACCAAATGTATATTTTATTACTGTTAGTCGTTTTGATATATCACTTATGCCTGTAAAATTCGTGATGAATTTTACAGCCATGATTGTTGAATTAAAGGCAGAATTTAGAAGGATAATAAATAATAGGAAAACCAGTAAAGAGTAGATAAAAACCATAATTTTCTGTATAAAGAAATAAGCTTCTAATAAGCTTCTGATGCTTCTTACTGCTTCCGATCAATAAATAAGCTTCTGATGCTTATAGAAGCACGAGTATACTGTGGTCCCTGACCTTAACCCGGAAAGAAGTCAATTTCAAGTCATACCTACAATGTAAAATCATCCATTTTTCAGCGAACCGCTATTACAATTAAAAATGTACGTTTAGTTTAAATTATTTCCCATACTTAGCTTATTCCGATTATCTTGAGATGAAATATGCCTCAGACACATGGAGCATAAATATTAAAAAAAGGCTAGATGATGAAATATGGACCAAAAATGTAGAACTCGTAATGACCATGATCGCAACTGAGGTCGAAAGCGAGAGTAAAGGCTATTCAGCTCTAGTTCTAAAGCTACCGACAGCTACCACAGGAACAGCTATTAAATTTACTGAGCCTTACTATATAGCGGAATATCCTAAAAGTGGCACAGGAACTGTAGACATTAAAAATGCCATACAATTCTTAAATATAGATGACACAAAAACAGTAAAAATACAATTAGACAGTAAGTAAACGTTTACGTTTCCCTTTGTAACAAAAAACGTACAATGTTATAATTTTAGGGTACCAAAATAATTTTGAAGTTACTTATGCTTCTCAAAAATGGGTTTTAAATATAAATAAAAATCTGGATGATGATACCTTGAACAGCAATTCCGAACTCGTCATGACACTAATCGCACTTGACAGTGCCGATAATACTGAAGCTCGAGCTGCGTTAATTTTGAAATTACCCGCAGAAACCGGTCCTATATTTTCTGAGGCATATTATACTGCCGAATATGCAGAAGATGTAAAAGACGTCATTGAATTTGACAGTGCTATTAGTTTTGAAAATGTAGAAGATGCAAGCAAAATCGCTATACGATTGGAGAGTAAGGGGAAGATTTATATTAAATGTGTGCAGTATTAACTCGTGTATAGTTTCTTTTTGTATGTATATATAATAATTTTCGCATATTTTATTTTTTGTCATACCTGTTGAATAATTTGGATGATTTTGAATAATCTGTACGGATAAAGAAGTATTATTTCAAGAATATTTAATATTATCCTCAATATTTTGTATTGTTTTCCATAACTTTCTCGGTAGATCTTTGCCGTATGTGTCTTGTGTAATATTTTCTGTAGCGTTCTCAATCTGTCTTACTTCTTAAAACATATATGTAACTAAGTTTCGTCCATTTTATCAATATCTATTATTTTGAACGCTAAAAATCAAAAAACCTTCCCTGACCGAATCAATCTTGCATAGAACTGTATTTCACTGAATCACATTATATATAATAACTATTACTGTGCCATTAATAGTAATAGGTTCTATATGGAAGTTTAATGCTAGAGGTCTCCATTGACGAAAGTCTGTTTATATATAATAGATTTTAAAAGTTTTTTTACATGTTGGGAGTTTATTCATAATTCGGATGCATTTTCTTGGAATCTATTTATTATGTTCGTAAATGGACTGATGTTGAGGCTTTTGGTAAAGACAGTTTGCTACCTGTCGGAGAATTGCACATTTGTCGTATTTTTCGAGACGATTGAGAATTTTCATATTACTCATAGTTGGTGACGATGCTATATTATTGAAACAAATCCATTGCGAAATTTTAATAACGTACATATATTCAACACATTTTATATTTATTTCTTCCTCAATAATATAGTTACGAGCCATTTCAGTCGATCACATTCTAGTTCAAAATGAAGTTAGCAGCGCAAAATTTACTACTATTATGGTATGACTTGACTGATTACCTTTCTAGATGAGTTTATGGTATATTCTTGGTCTGCATAACAATGTAATATTGATTGTATAAGTATTATAGAAATTGTCAAACTTCTGTTGCAACCCTCAGTTAATGTACACACAAAGGATTGTCTATATCGTTTCAGGTCCTTAGGGAGCTATCGATTTATAGCATTTTTATTACATTTATTAAAAATGTAGTTGTATTATTCCATTCTAATAGATAAGGGTTTTACAGAAGAGTAAATTCTGCTATAAAGTTTTTCGACTTTTATCGTTACGGGCAACATGAATGGTGTCGTCATTAAAATTATAGATACGTTGTTAGTTGTAAATAATTAATATCCTGTTCCTTAACCAATTGGACTTTTGATTTATTCTTTCTTCGTGCAACACATATACTGGTTGATTTTAAATATTAAACTGATAATATAGAAAATATTTTTTCTAGAATATGCTGAATATTTTGATATTAAATTAATATCAAATAAATGGTACATACAAATAAAGGGCCCTCTAGAGGAATCTATTATAAACGAAAATAACGAATTAGTTACTACTATGATTGCATCAGAAATTAATAAAGAAATCGAAGGTCATTCCGCCCTTGTTATTAAATTACCCAGAACTAATGCCACAGAACCACCAGAGTTTTCTAAGGCTTACTACCTAGCTAGTTACACAAATAGTGGTGGAAAGCCCACCGTTGTATTAACTGATACTATAAATATAATAAACAGAAAGGATCTAAGTGAAATAAAAATAACTCTAGACAGTAAGTATATATAATGTATATATTTATATTTTCTAAAACACTAAAAATTTTATTACCATTTATATTTTCTTTCAATTGCAGATTATCAGGATAACTTTAATTTTGTATACGACAACAACAAAAAAACTTGGAGTGTAGATGTAATTAAACAAATTTCGGACACCATTTTATTAACTAAAACTGACGTAGTTATTTCTTTGACTGCCACTGACACCAACAACAATTTGAAAGGCCATTCTGTAATAGACTTGGCTTTACCAATTGTTGATTCCAAGACAGCTCCAAAATTCTCTAAAACATACTATACGGGCAAATATGAATTTTCTGACGCTACACCCCTTGTTACATTAGACACTCCTATTATCATAACAAATAAAGATGATCTGACAAGCATGTCGTTGAGCGTGGACAGTAAGTAACTATATAAAATATTTTGACGTTCATTTTTATAGATATAATTTTATAGATTACGCTGATAATTTCAAAATACACTACGTAGCTGAGAGTAACGAGTGGAAAGTGGACGTGAACAAAAATTTGGATGAATCTGTAATAAACGCAAAGACAAAATTGGTGATGACGCTAACAGCAATTGATTCAAGCACAAATGAGGCTGGACAATGTACCTTAGTTTTATCACTACCCGTGGTAAACATTAAGGAAGCGCCTAAGTTTTCTAGTATATACTATTCAGGCCAATATGATACAAGTAATGGTGGAACTATTATTTTGGAAAATCCTATAGAAATTGTTAATAAAAAAGATTTTAGTAAAGTGGCAATCACCTTTGATGATAGTAAGTAACGAAATAGTATGTTACTCACATTATTTACCATCAATAATTTCAGGCTATAAGAATAACTTTGAAATAAATTATGACGCTAAATTGTCAAAATGGGTACTTAATATCAAATCCCGACTTGATGGTTCTGTTCTAAAAGATAATATAGAACTTATATTAACTCTGACGGCCACCGAAAAAGAAAACAGTGATATTGGTCAAGCCGCTTTAGTTTTAGAGTTACCACTAAAAGAACATCTGCCGCCTAAATTTTCTCAGACTCACTACTCTGCAGAATACATTGTTGTTGATGACAAGGCAAGCGTAGCCTTACCTGACACCATTACCATCGTAAATAAAGAAATTCTTACTGATATCTCTGTTACCTTGGATTGTAAGTATGGATTTATCATGCAGCTATACACGCCACACTGACACAATAACAGAAATACAACCACAAAACAAGAAAAAGCACACACACCACTTTATGTCACCACTGAATTAAGTCGTTATTAACAGAATTAGGCAAAGGTTAGCTTTACCTGACACCATTACCATCATAAAAAAATTCTGACAGATATCTCTGTTACGTTGAACTGTAAGTATAGATTTATCATTCAGCTATACACGCCACACTGATACAACAACAGAAATACAACTACAAAACACGAAAAAGCATACACACCACTTTATGTCACCACTGAATTAAATCGTTATTAACAGAATTGTAAACATGTTATAGCTTACGAAAAAAATCTTGACGTCACTTATGACTCATCGAATGAAAAATGGATTTTAAATGTACAGAAACTTTTGACAGAGGATGTCTTGAAATCCAATTCGGAGTTAATTCTAACACTGGTTGCAACAGAAGCACACAATGAGAATAAAGGCGAATCGACATTAATTCTGTCACTACCTTCCTCAGATGATAATTCAATTGAGGCTCTTATTAAATTTTCTCAGGTTCATTATACAGCGGACTACGTTAGAGAAGGTCAACATAATGGAATTCAACTAAATGATTCAATTAAAGTGGAGAGTGAAGAAGATCTTACGAATTTGGTAGTTTCGTTAGAAAGTAAGTAATCAGTGAAAAAATTCAATGCCACATTTCGATATTTTAATAAATTTAATGAATATGTTTTAATATTCATTGGGTTAAGTTAAATAGAACACCATCTATTTACAATATAATAATATTATCTCTATGTATTATTTATCGCTCTGGAGTTTGTAACCAATTAATTAATTTCATTAACCATTACATGATAAATATATACTAAAATTTATTATTACATAAATATGATTGATTTGATATAGAAATGAAATATGTAATTATAATTGCATATATTTCCTAAAAAAAAATAAATAAATTTGACAGATAATTCGAGAAGATAGCGAAACTATAAACTATATCTTTATCGGTTTTTAATTTTAGAGTTAATGGTACAACTTAGAATTTTAATATAATATTCTCGTTAGTATAAAAGGACTAATTTTGTTCTAAGAGATACATAACTAGGATGATTGACAAGAGATTATTTTCAGTATTGCCGTGGGAAATTGTAAGTGAAAACCAATAAAATGTCAAAAGTTTGAGTATTGTATTTTATGCAAAAATTCCTATGATTATTTAAACTGCGTACAGTGTTAATTTATTACTAAACTGAAAAAAATACCTATTTTGTTTTTTCGAAAAACAAACCAAAAAGTCAGAAATATATGTTTAAGGAATACTTTGGAACTTAAAAGAGTCCCTTCTTTATTTGTAATGAAAATATACAGTAATACATAAGTCGGAAATCGATAAAGGAACTACCAAACCGCCAAGCGGTTATCAAGTAGTTCCCGAATAGCAAGGCTATTACATAATCGCTATAGGATACAACTATTCCTCGGGCTAAAGCCCCGCCAGACATTGAATTATACCTAAAAGTGATCCTCGACCTCTTTCTCGTGTTTCTGCACGATCAGACAAGGTTTCAAAAAATAAAACCCACCACCGGCAGGATTCGACATCTGTCCCGGATGGGAACAGAACGACAGACAACTGTTTCTCTGTTATTAGTTCTCATCAGTGCCGTACACTGACATAGATCGTATCGATGTAGACGTATACCACACGGATTTCATTCGGCATTTGTCCTGGATCGACGTGCCGTGTACGGCACTGATGAGAACTAATAAGTTCCAAACAGCTGTCTGTCGTTCGGTTCCCATCCAGGACAGATGTCAAATCATACCCGTGGCGAATTTATTTTTTGAAATGATTACTTATAATGCATAAGCAATCGCGTGTGTCGAAGAAACTAATAGATAAATACAATTAACATTTTATGGTCGTAGCAAATATTTGTGCTAAATTATCTTAAAAACAATAAATATCTATCGGAACCCTACCGTAAAACTGTAAATTTGCTCGCATGTTATAAGTAGAGCTGTCCACTTGGATGCCTCATCAGTGGTGACACCGTATCGTATGTACGCAACTACATATATGTTATAATAATCTGTATGTATATGTGTAACAAACAACAAGTAGTAAAACAACAGGTAATCAACACGACAACTTACAACGAACGAAACAACAGGTAGTCAACACGGCGGTAAAGTTAAAATGAATTGCTATTACCTACATGGATTCAAATATCTTGACTCTGAAACTTGGTTGCCGTGAAATTATCGGAGTATAATACCGCTGACGCTACACTCATGGTTAGCAACTTTATTAACACCGATATTAAGTTGGGTGCTATTAACACAACCCCATATTATGTGGGATGTTATACTTGAACATTTTTTGATTTGCTGTTTATAATTTCATGTTTATTTCTTTGATTTTTTTTCAATAGAGATATGTGGTTTGTACATTTTCAACATATTACATATATTATTGTAAAATAAAATATGTATTTAGTATATTATTAGTAACCCTATTTAACTGAAGTTGTTTTGGTTAAACTATTTATATTGGTAAACTAAACCGAATCGATGATATTACAAAAAAAATCGATAACTACTTTACTAAAGCTAAAATATATATTTATAACCCTTGAGTTTAATAATAGCTATTTTCTATTTCGTACCAAGGGATTAAATTAACAAAAAAAAAATAATAACTAATACTAAAAATCCGGAAAAATTTGTGGTATATCTTCGCATTTTCGTTTACAGAAGTATATTATATGCTGTAACATAAAATTTCCTGAGTAATTTTTTAACAAGCGAAACAACAATAATTGTGTTAAAACGCCTTTAGAGAAAAATTAATATATTAAATATAGAATTTAATATAAGATTCTTTGAATAGGATAAATTCAACATATGAAGAAGCAATGTATAAAACAAACTGTTATTATAATTTACCGAAAGGTATTATAGCGATTCTCTTTATATATTGTAACAACAGAAGGAAGAGAAACATATTATAAGAATTTGTTTTATTCCTCAAGGGAAGCCTATACAAGTTTGTAGTTATGTATTATTCATTTCATCGCTATTTGCCAAATAAAAAACTCTCTTATTTTGTCGATAAACGGAACAGTCTACCTGAGCCGAGTCATAAAAACAAGCCACGGTATGTTTTGAGATTTTTTATTTACCAAATAGCGATGAAATAAACTATATGTCTGATTTATATTACAATGAAGTTAATTTAAAGTTTTTATACGTCACTTATTATATTCACAACTTAGTGTTTACCGATAATAATTTAAAAAAAATTAGAAAAAATTAGAAATTGTTATTTTTTTAATTCTTTTGCAATTTCTTTCAACTTTTATTCACAATACAAGTTCATGAATGTCTGGAACTAGTAATACCGAGCTATAATAAACTGTAACGAGTAATCAAATCGTAATAATATTGCGTCGCCCCCCTTGCTCATATAGAAGGCACCTCCGGAGCATGCCTCTAGAGGCTTCGGATAAAAAAAGTTACCACGTTGTTTGCAAGGGTCGATTTACTATATTGATTTTGTCAAAATGCTGAAATTCGAATGAAACGCATTTCGTATATCGACCTAAAACACACACACGAAAACAGCCATTTAGTACATTTTATAGTCATTTGCGAAAATAATTTATGTTTGGTGAAATAATAATACTTGTAATATTTATGATATACTTATCAATTAACATGGGAATATGGATGTTGGAAATAAAATTTTTTTTTATTGTCTTACCATAATTGAAACTTTTATTGTCTTACCATTTCTTTTGCACATTTTAAAATAAATCCCATACTTCTATTTGATCTAGAAGTATTTTCTTTAATAAACTTCTACTACTGCTGGTTGATTTCATGTACATATTATGTACTTTGGTCCTGTAATGAAGATATTAAATCTAGGAAATAAAAATTAATGCTTGTAATAAGAAAATAAAACAGTTTTGTTTGTTAAGTTTGTAGCTACAATATAATTATCCTGAGATATAGGAAGGACTACCAAGATCTTTAGCTTCTTTGTAGTAGTAACTAGTAAGTAAGTAACTAGTTAAAATTTCAAGCAAAAATATGAAACTCTTTGAAAGCTATGTGCTCTGAAACTCAGAGATAATTCCCATATGGATAAAGTGTGATTTAGTGTCCGCTTAAAGGAGTGACAATCAATAGAATAAAATGTATTCTGTTCAACGAAATGTTCTTCTCGCATATTGATATTAATACATTTATTTTGAATGGACCTCAGAACATTTAATTTCTTATAAAAATCAGATGCAGTATTACATTGCTTAGGTATTTAAATATTTATCTATATTATAATGAAATTTAAGAATAAAATAGGTATGATGCCAAATCACCTTATGAGTATCTCGAAGACATTCATTTAATCATATTTCTCTTTGAACTAAGGTTTTTGTCTTTTATATAAACGATTTAATAATATTTTATATGTTCTTCCTTTCAGATGACGATTTGGCAAAATATTTTGATATCAAGAATGAAGCGGGTACCTATGAAGTGATCGCACAAACGCCATTACCGTCGACAGTTTTAGATACATACGTAAGCATACCGCTTACATTAATAGCAACACTTGATGGCAGCGAAGCTTATGCCACACTTATTATCAACTTGCCACCAACCGTTACAGAACATGCTATTCGGTTTTCTAAACCCCTGTACGAGGGAACATATCATGTGGCCGATGATGGAACTGTTAGTTTTCAAGTTACTGAATTAATTGCAGTTGAAACGGAAGTGGAAGATGCCAATGTCGAAAAAACAATAACCAGCAGTAAGTTAGGTTATTAAAGTCAAATTATAAGTAAATATTCATTCGTCACTTTCAGCCACAAGCTACGAGAGATATTTCGGCCTATCTTACTCTAATAACATACTTGAAGTTGTGAAAACAAGCGCTCTTCCCGAAAGTGTAATCAAGAGCAATTCGTTCATTCCATTAATTTTAACTGTAGGAATAAGTGGAACAACTGATAGCTCATCTGCTGTCCTCAATGTGGCAATCGACTGTAAGTAAAAACGTACTTAAAAACTAATGGAGTATAAGTAGAGTTGTAATATATGTATGCGCATATATAAGAAAGTACTACAGCTAGTGGCACTAATTAAGCATTAATTATGTATTACTCTTTAAAAATACACCCTAAACAATAAAAAAAAGCAAATGGTTCATATATTTTAATACAGTTTATAAAAATAAATTAGTGGCAAATTATTTTCTTTAATAGGACTAATACGAGTATCCTTTCGAAGGGTGGGAAAACGATTCTCCTCAAAATTTATAAAATTATTATTGATAGTTTCAGATAGTGAGGACACAAGGTCCATATCATTTTCAAGTGTGCATTACAGCGGTAATTATGAACTAATCGATGGCGCAGGAAAGTTAAATATGAATGGCCAGATTACTGTCATAACAGAAAAACCTGATGATAATGTGAAAGTGAGCGTGACTGATGGTAAGTTACTAGGATTAGTTATGTAGAATTAAATGTGATTTTGTATTTATAAGGAGGCAAAAACCAACAATATTCCTTAAAATTTCTCCATTTCATAATGTTCTTATATACAGCATGGGGCATATAAACCTAATGATTTTTTAAATAAAATAACATTGAAAATATAACAGTTTTTATTTAGTGTTTTCTATCATGGCAAATATAATCTTATGCCATTTTATTTGTTGAATAGAATGTCTGTGAGGTGACATGTTACTGCGTTCACATGGTTCTAATTAAATCGGATATTTCCTAGTACTCTCTATATCATTTTGTGAGGAACTAGTGCAACTTCATCTCTGCTTCGCTGATGTAAATCTTGAGTTATAGAGGGTTCAGGAGAATAAATTTTGCTGTTAGGGTAATCCCATAACCAGCTAATTATAAAACATCAGATCCGGAACAGTGAGTCACGTCTAACATAAGCAGAAGATTTTCCACACCTTATGACAGGATTTCAAGAAATTGTTTGACAAAAATCCTGCGATTATTCGAGTACATAATCGCTTTGCTCCCGGACCACCACAGTTTATAGGCATGAAAGTAAAAATCCTCATGCAAAATTCTATGGTGGCCTCGACTAATTAGTAAGACACTGCCTTGTCTCCTGACCGAACGACGTGGATGCTGTTTGTCGGATTTCTGCTCTCACATTTTTGGTGGTCTCCGGTGTCAACACTGTACGAATAGGGCCGGTCATATTTTCTTTAAAGTAGAACTACTTTGTCGAAAATTATACACCCATAACTTTATAGAGTTACAGCTAGGGGCGACATAGAATTTCGAAAGGTGTACGAAATTATCGCTAAGTTTCGATGACTGATTTGCCATTTAAAAAAAGAACTATTATGGTATGAGCGCACAATACTAGCCAGTCGACAGCTCCACGTTGACTAAAACGGTGTCAGGTGAGTCATCCTCTTCCTCACATTGGACATGATAAGTTCATATAGTCACCTGTAAGCGACAATTACAAATCATCAGGTTCCTATGCCCTCTGCCTGTATTTATGATATCCTATATAGTTCAAGCAAAAATATTAAAGTCTTTGAAAGTTATGCGTTCCTAAACTCAGAGATATTTTTCATATGGATAAAGTGTGAAGCAATAGAATAAGATGTATTTTGTTCAACGAAATGTTTTTCTCGCATATTGATATTAAAGTTTTATAATGAATGTTCTTATAAACAATCAGATACGGTATTCTATTGTTTAGGCACTTAAATATTTCTATATGCAAGAACAAAATTGAAACTGTTCTGAATATGCACCTTTGTTTACTCCAGAATACGAATAAAACTGGTATGATGCCAAAATACCCTATGAGTGTCTTGAAGACATTCATTCAATCGTATCATTATTTCAACTTACATTTCTGTCTTTTACATAAATCATTTAATAATATTGTATATGTTTGTTTTTCAGATGACGATCTGGCAAAATATTTTGATATCAAGAATGAAGCGGGTACCTATGAAGTGATCGTACAAACGCCATTACCGTCGACAGTTTTAGGTACACACATAAGCATACCGCTTACATTAATAGCAACACTTGATAGCAGCGAAGCTTATGCCACACTTATTATCAACTTGCCACCAACCGTTACAGAACATGATATTCGATTTTCTAAACCCCTGTACGAGGGAACATATCATGTGACCGATGACGGAACTGTTAGTTTTCAAGTTACCGAATTAATTGTAGTTGAAACGGAAGTGGAAGATGTAAATGTCGAGAAAACAATAACCAGCAGTAAGTCAGGTTATTAAAATGAAATTATAAGTAAATATTCATTCGTCACTTTTAGCCACAGGCTACGAGAGATATTTCGGCCTATCTTATTCTAATAACATACTTGAAGTTGTGAAAACAGGCGCTCTTCCCGAAAATGTAATCAAGAGCAATTCGTTCATTCCATTAATATTAACTGTAGGAATAAGTGGAACAACTGATAGCTCGTCTGCTGTCCTCAATGTGGCAATCGACTGTGAGTAAAGACGTAGTTACCAACTGATGGAGTATAAGTAGAGTTGTAATATGTATATGTGTGCACGTAATATAAAAAACTACTAGAACTAGTTGCACTAATTAAGCATTAATTATATATTACTCCTTAAAAATACACCCTAAGTAATTCAACAAAAGCAAATAGTTCATATATTTTAATACAATTTGTAAATATAAATTAGTGGCAAATTATTTATTTTATCACAATAGGACTAATATACTTTCGAAGCGCGGAACAATGGTTTTCCTCAAAATTTATAAAATTATTATTGACAGTTTCAGACGGTGAGAACACAAGGTCTATAGCATTTTCAAATGTGCATTACAGCGGTAAATATGAACTAATCAATGGCGCAGGAAAGTTAAATATGAATGACCAGATTACTGTCATAACAGAAGAGCCTGATGATAATGTGAAAATGAGCGTGACTGATGGTAAGTTACTAGTATTAGTCATGTAATGTAGAATTAAATGTGATTTTGTATTTATAAGGAGGCAAAAACCAATAATATTTCTGAAAATTTCTCCATTTCATAATGTTCTTATATACCGCATGGGGCATAGAAACCTAATGATTTTTTAAATAAAATAATGTTGAAAATATAACAGATTCTATTTAGTGGTTTCTATCATGGCAAATATAATCTTATGTCATTTTATTTGTTGAATAGAATCTCTGCGACGTGACATGTTATTACGTACACATCTTTCTAATCAACCTCGGATATTCCCTAGTAATGTCTATATCATTGCGTGAAAAACCATTGCAACTTCATCTCTGATTCGCTGATGTAAATCTTGAGTTATAGAGGGTTCAGGAGAATAAATTTTGCTGTTAGGGTAATCCCATAACCAATTAATTATAAAACTTCAGATCCGGAACAGTGAGTCACGTCTAACATAAGCAGAGGATTCTCCACACCTGCGTCCGACAAGATTGCAAGAAATTGTTTGACAAAATTCATGTGATTATTCGAGTTCATAATCGCTTTGCTCCCGGACCACCACAAGTTTATATGCATGAAAGTAGAAATCCTCATGCAAAATTTTACGGTGGACTCGACTAATTAGTAAGACACTGCCTTGTCTCCTGGCCGAACAACGTGGACGCTGTTTGTTGCAGTTCTGCTCTCACATCCTTGGTGGTCTGCGGTGTCCACACTGTAGAAATAGGACCGGTGGCGCTGTATTTATGATATCTTAGATAGTTCAAGCAAAAACCTGAAAGTCTTTGAATGTTGTGTGTTCCTAAACTGAGAGATATTTTTCATATGGATAAAGTGTGAAGCAATAGAATGAGATGTATTTTGTTCAACGAAATTTTCTTCTCGCATATTGATATTAATGTTCTATGATTAATGTACTTATAAACAATCAGATGCGGTATTCTATTGTTTAGGCATTTAAATATTTCAATATGGTAGGGCAACATTGAAACTGTTTTGAGTCTACTCCTTTGTTTACTCCAGAATACGAATAAAACAGGTATGATGCCAAAATACCTTATGAGAGGCTCGAAGGCATTCATTCAATCATTTCATCATTTGAACTTATGTTTTTGTCTTTTAGATAAACCATTTGATAATATATTATATGTTTTTCTTTTCAGATGACGATCTGGCAAAATATTTTGATATCAAGAATGAAGCGGGTACCTATGAAGTGATCGTACAAACGCCATTACCGTCGACAGTTTTAGGTACACACATAAGCATACCGCTTACATTAATAGCAACACTTGATGGCAGCGAAGCTTATGCCACACTTATTATCAACTTGCCACCAACCGTTACAGAACATGATATTCGATTTTCTAAACCCCTGTACGAGGGAACATATCATGTGGCCGATGATGGAACTGTTAGTTTTCAAGTTACTGAATTAATTTCAGTTGAAACGGAAGTGGAAGATGGCAATGTCGAAAAAACAATAACCAGCAGTAAGTTAGATTATTAAAATCAAATTATAAGTAAATATTCATTCGTCACTTTCAGCCACAGGCTACGAGAGATATTTCGGCCTATCTTACTCTAATAACATACTTGAAGTTGTGAAAACAGGCGCTCTTCCCGATAGTGTAATCAAGAGCAATTCGTTCATTCCATTAGTTTTAACTGTAGGAATAAGTGGAACAACTGATAGCGCGTCTGCTGTCCTCAATGTGGCAATCGACTGTAAGTAAAAACGTACTTAAAACTAATGGAGTATAAGTAGAGTTGTAATATATATATATATATATATATATATATATATATATATATATATATATATATATATATATATATATATATATATATAAGCACGTAATATAAGAAACTACTAGAGCTAGTGGCACTAATTAAGCATTAATTATGTATTATTCTTTAAAAATACACCCTAAACAATCAAGCAAAAGCAAGTGGTTCATATATTTTAATACAGTTTGTAAAAATAAATTAGTGGTAAATTATTTTCTTTAATAGGACTAATACGAGTATACTTTCGAATGGTGGGAAAACGCTTTTCCTCAAAATTTATAAAATTATTATTGATAATTTCAGATAGTGAGGACACAAGGTCCATATCATTTTCAAGTGTGCATTACAGCGGTAAATATGAACTAATCGATGGCGCAGGAAAGTTAAATATGAACGACCAGATTACTGTTATAACAGAAGAACCTGATGATAATGTGAAAGTGAGCGTGACTGATGGTAAGTTACCAGGATTTGTCATGTAGAATTAAATGTGATTTTGTATTTATAAGGAGGTAAAAACCAATAATATTTCAGAAAATTTCTGCATTTCATAATGTTCTTATATACAGCATGGGGCATAGGAACCTAATGATTTTTTTAAATAAAATAACGTTGAAAATTCAACAGTTTTTATTTAGTATTTTATATAATGGCAAATCATGTCGTTTTATTTGATGAATAGAATATCTGTGAGGTGACATGTTATTGCGTACACATGGTTCTAATCAACCTCGGATATTTCCTAGTATTTTCTATATCATTGCGTGAGGAACCAGTGCAACTTCATCTCTGTTTCGTTGATGTAAAACTTTAATAATAGAGGGTCCAGGAGAATACATTTTACTGTTAGGATAATCCCATAACCAGTTAACTATAAAACATCAGATCCGGAACAGTCAGTTACGTCTAACATAATCAGAAGATTCTCCACACCTTCGTCTGACAGGATCGCAATAAATTGTTTGACAAAATTCCTGCGATTATTCGAGTCCCTAATCGCTTTGATTCAGGACCACTACAAGTTTATAAGCATGAAAGCAAAAATTCTCATGCAAGATTCTACGGTGGCCTCGATTAATTGGTAAGACACTGCCTTGTCTCCTGACCGAACAACGTGGATGCTGTTTGTCGGATTTCTGCTCTCACATTTTTGGTGGTCTCCGGTGTCCACACTGTACGAATAGGGCCGGTGGTATTTTCTTTAAAGTAGAACTACTTTAGCGAAAATTATACACCTGTAACTTTATAGAGTTATAGCTAGGGGCGACATAGAATTTCGAAAGGTGTCGATGACTGATCCACAATTTTAAAAAAGAACTAATATATTATGAGCGCACAATACTAGCCAGTCCACAGCTCCACGTTGACTAAAACGGTATCAGGTGAGTCCTCCTCTTCCTCGCATTGGACATGATCAGTTCATATAGTCACCCATAAGCGACAATTACAAATAAACAGGTTCCTATGCCTTCCCCCTGTACTTATGATATCCTAGATAGTTCAAGCAGAAATATGAAAGTCCTTGAAAGTTATGCGTTCCTAAACTCAGAGATACTTTCCATATGGATAAAGTGTGAAGCAAAAGAGTAAGATGTATTTTGTCCAACGAAATTTTCTTCTCGCATATTGGTATTAAAGTTTTATAATTAATGTTTTTATAAACAATCACATGCGGTGTTTAAAACAGGTATGATGCCAAAATACCTTATGAGTGTCTCGAAGACATTCACTCAATCATATCATTATTTGAACTTATGTTTTTGTCTTTTAGATACTATTATTATTATTATATTATATATAGGTTTGGGCCTCATCAGCCACTGATCGCATGGGTAGTCCCTTGGCGACCTCCTCTTATCCGGGTCATTATCCAAAAATGCTATCCCATAAAAGGAGCAATTTAGGCACGTCCCCCGCCTTAAGCCTCGCCTCCTCTAGTATAACAGGGGTTCCTAATATAAGATACCTCTTCTCCTCCAGTGCGGGGCAGGTGTAAAGAAGATGAATCGAGGTTTCCTCATCTTCTTTACAGTATCTGCAGGCCGGGCTATCAGTCAGCCTCAGCCTGTGTTTATATGCATTCAGGCTACTATGGTGGCCCGTTATAATTCCCACCAGAGTTCTGGCTTTGTGCCTGTTCAATTTAATGAATTCTTGGGCCCATTTCTCAATCTCTGAGTATTCGATGAAGAGTTTGGTTAATCGACAACCCGTTACTCCTCTCCATCGTTTACTGTGCTGGTCTCTTGCCCAGCCATTGATGCGGTCTCTGATCAGATTCCGACTTATTCCCACTGCAGGTTCTGGTCCATAGAGGTTTTCCCTGGTCCCTAGTCTGGCAAGGTCATCTGCAATTAGATTTCCCTTAATGCCATTATGCCCAGGTATCCATAAGAGTTACACCGGTCCCTTCCCTGCCAAGTGGTTCAATGCTTCATAGCAATTATAGACCAGCTTCGACTTTGTCGTTGCTGAATTCAGGGCTGCCAACGCCGCCCTGCTATCCAAACAGATACATACCTTCTCCTGGGTCCGATTTTGGTCCGCCCCCAGAACACCGTATGTAATTCCAACTAGCTCGGCTTGGAGTGCGGTAGTGTATTTGCCCAAGGGGAAGGTTTTACCTATTCCGTCGCGTCGCCTATACACCCCCGCACCCGCTCTGTTCCCACTCTTGGCTCCATCCGTGTACCAGATGTCTCCATTGAGCGTCAATCCAGCTCGACCCTCCATCCAGTCGGTCTTACTGGTGAGAGTGATCTTATATTTCTTGTCAAGCAGGAAGTGGACACCCGTACTGTCAGAGGGCATCCATAGGAGTCCCTCCTCAGCTAGCTCTCTTGAGAGTCTATTCAGGTCCCTTACCATCCTATTCATGTTTCCCACCCTGTGCATTGCCTTTGCGGCTTCCGCTTTCAGGATGACATCAAGAGGTGGTATCCCCGTCAGTATTCCCATCGCCTCGATCGGTGTTGATCTTAGGGCTCCGGTTATACTTCTAAGAATCAATCCTCCTAACTTGTTAAGTCGGTTGGCTTCCGACTTTAAACAGGCTCTCTCCCACCAGACCAGTGCTGCATACCTCAGTCTGGGTTTGAGAATTGCCTCATACATCCATTTCATGGTTTCCGGTTTCAAGCCCCAGCTACTACCAATGGCTCTTCTCAGTTGCCAAAGTGTTGCTGTGATCTTGGAACATATGTGACTTTGATGTTTTCCCCATGACAGTTTACCGTCCAGGATTACTCCTAAGTATTTCACTTCGCTATTATAGCTTAGTTCTTGGCCACCAAGTTTCAGCGGACATGTTTTGTTCCACTTATATTTCTTGGTGAATACCATCACCTCAGTTTTAGAGCGATTGACCTCTCGGTCAATCCCTCCAGTCAGGTCCCCTCTCCCTGCACCAATTCCCAACCTTATTTAAAGCTCCCTGCATTATATCGAGAATCGGCTGCAGGAACGGGCCCTTCGTTATTATTACTAAGTCATCGGCATAGCCAATTACTTGGTAGTTCTTTAACCTTTCAAGCAGCTCATCTACTACTAGGCACCACAGAAGGGGAGACAATACCCCTCCCTGTGGACATCCCGAGTCGACCCGGCCCTCGATGGTAGTCTTGCCTTTATTGGCAGTAAGCTGTCTGTTTCTCAACATATGGTCTATCCATTCAGCGATTATTCTGGGGGTGTAGCATCTGCCTAGTGCTCCGCTAATCACTTCCCTGGATGTAAATTTAAAGGCTCCTTCAATATCAAGGAAGGTGCCGACAACGTATCCTCCGGAGTCCAGTTGTGACCGTATCGATGACACAACCTTATCCAGAGCTGTTTCTGTCGATTTACCAGCTTGATAAGCATGCTGGCTCCCTTGAAGCGGCCTCTCTATTAGGACAGTATCCTGAAGGTACCTGTCAACTAATCGTTCCGCCGTCTTTAGTAAAAATGAAGTAAGGCTAATCGGCCGAAAGTCCTTAGGGGACGTGTATCCGGCTTTGCCCGGTTTAGGTATAAAAACAACCCTTGTGCCTAGCCACACTTTCGGGACCATCTTCAGTGCCAAGCTGGCCCTGGTGATTCTTATGAGTGGACCGAGGATTATCTCTTCCGCTTCCTGCAGGAGTACCGGATAAATGCCGTCCGGTCCCGGCGATTTATATGGATCAAAGGACCTCAAGGCCCACCTCATCTTAGCCGGTGAGACTATCTCCTTCACAAGTTCCCTGTCGTCCCCCTCTCGATTTACCGCCCAGGTCCTATGTGCCCCTACTAGTAGGTCGGAAATGTCTCCCCTCTCCGGTCTATAAAAGCCCGGAAAATGTGCTTTGATGAGATGGTCTAAGGTTTCCTCATCCGATTCCGAGAATTTACCATTAGAGATCTTGAGCGATCCCAGTATCGCTTCCGGGCTGCGGGCTAGGATCTTGTTCAGCCGTGCTGCCTCAGCTCCCTTATTTATCTCATTACAGAAAGAAACCCAACTACTTCTTTGGGCTTCCCTAACCTCAGCCCTATACTGATCCCTGGCAGTTCTATACTCCTGCCAGGTTGTACGGCTGTTATGTTTTCTGGCTCCCTTGAGAAGGTTCCTTATCTTACATCTAAGGTTTTCCAGCTTATTGTTCCACCATCTTACCTGGCCTTTCGGCCTAGCTCGTTTAGGTGTACAGTTCCCTTCATAGGCTTCTATCAATCCTCTACTCAGTCGGGAGGCTGCCGCCTCCAGTACTTCCCTCTCACTAATTCTGGAGGGGATCCCCCGAACTGTTACTAGAAGATCCGATTTAAACTGTTCTCAGTTTGTGAATCTGGGGTTGCGGACCCATTTCGTCTCCTCATGCTCCCCCACTCCCAAATCAAACTTAATGGCAGAGTGATCCGAGAGTGTGGGTTCATCCGAGGCTCTCCAGTTCCGCACGTATCCCGCCAGGTGTCTGGAGCCCAAGGTAATATCAATTACCTCCTCCCTTATAGCGTTATGAAAAGTGGGTGTGTTTCCCACATTTAAAATATCTAGCTCTGTACTTACCAGATATTCCATGAGCTCCATACCTCTGCTATTGGTGTTCGTGCTACCCCAGACCATATGGTGTGAGTTCGCATCACATCCCATCAGCAAAGGCAGGTCGGATTTTTGACACAGTTCACAAGTCCACAAGTTCCTTCACCTCTGGTGTCGGATTGTCCCTGCTGTCATATGGTAGATAGGCTGACGCTATAACCACCCTACCTACATTTTCAAGCATCGTAGTTACCGCCATTAGGTCCCCTGTGGACCATTTCCACAGGGGTGTGGCGCTAATGTTCTTCACTACGATGCCGGCTCTGGGTCTGTTGGTACTACTACTCCTGTAACAGAGAAAATTTCCCAGTCCCTTTATAGATCCCTGCACCACCCAAGGTTCTTGGATGAGTGCTATCCCTGTGTGCATCTTAGCAAGGCTCCTCTACAGAATAGAAGAGGCATCTTTGCTTCGATGAAAATTAATCTGAATAATTTGAATCATTCTTTTCTTAGCACTTGCACCACTTTCGTCCCCTGGTTTGCTCAGATTCCCCTCGCCCTCTTCCTCAATAGAGGTCAAGGTCAAGGTCCCGAGTGTGGCCTGGGTATCGGCGGCGGAGCAACTGCTTGTCTGGGAGGATGGAGGCGTTCACGGTACAGGCTCGCTTTCGACCTCCCTATCCTCCAAGATTCTTTCATGGATTGATGGTTCCATTTTTGGTCCCATTTTAGACGGGCTAGGAACATCATCATCATTGAGGTCGCCAACACTCCTAGGAGTTGCTCCCTCACGTCTAGCTTTAGCCAGTTTCCTTCGCTGGCTTCCGCTCATTCGTTTTTTAGCACTTGCCCCACTTTCGTCCCCCGGTTTACTCAGATTTCCCTCGCCCCTTCCCTCAATAGAGATCAAAGGCAAGGTCCCGAGTGTGACCTGGGTGTCGGCGATGGAGCAACTGCTTGGCAGGGAGGATGGAGGCGTTTGCGATACAGGCCCGCTTTCGACCTCCTTATCCTCTAAGCTTTTTTCTTTGTGGACTGATTCCATTTTTGGTCCCACGAGTGGCTAGGGAAATAAAGGTCCACCCCCGCAGAGCCCCGCATGCGGGGGTAAGGCGACTTGAATACTCAGGAGTTGCACCAGATGCTCCTGAGGCACCGATAGCGACTCTCGGTATCCCCTGAGAGCCAACCAGTCCAATAGGCTCGGTATCTCACACCATCGGATTAGGGGGGGTGTGTCATACCCATCCAGTTTCACCAGCCTGAATGGGGGGCTGTTTCTTAGTTGTGAACCGGGTTTGTCGCCCCCCCCCCTTGAGTAAACTCAAGAAGGGTTCATAGATAAATCATTTAATATTTTATATATTTTTATTTTCAGATGACGATCTTGCAAAATATTTTGATATTAAGAATGAAGCGGGTACCTATGAAGTGATCATACAAACGCCATTACCGTCGACAGTTTTAGGTACACACATAAGCATACCGCTTACATTAATAGCAACACTTGATGGCAGCGAAGCTTATGCCACACTTATTATCAACTTGCCACCAACCGTTACAGAACATGATATTCGATTTTCTAAACCCCTGTACGAGGGAACATATCATGTGGCCGATGACGGAACTGTTAGTTTTCAAGTTACCGAATTAATTGCAGTTGAAACGGAAGTGGAAGATGCCAATGTCGAGAAAACGATAACCAGCAGTAAGTTAGGTTATTAAAATCAAATTATAAGTAAATATTCACTCGTCACTTTCAGCTACAGGCTATGAGAGATATTTCGGCCTATCTTATTCCAATAACATACTTGAAGTTGTGAAAATAGGCGATCTTCCCGAAAGTGTAATCAAGAGCAATTCGTTCATTCCATTAATTTTAACTGTAGGAATAAGCGGAACAACTGATAGCTCGTCTGCTGTCCTCAATGTGGCAATCGATTGTAAGTAAAGATGTACTTAACAAGTGATGGAGTATAAGTAGAATTGAAATATATGCATGTAATATAAGCAACTACTAAATCTAGTATGTCTAATAAGCAGAAAGCATTAATTATGCATTATTCTTTAAAAATACACCCTAACATCAAACAATCAAACTAAATCAAATGGTTCATTTATTTTAATACAGTTTGTAAAAATGAATTAGGGGCAAATTATTTTCTTTAATAGGAGTAATATATTTTCGAAAAGTGGAAATATGATTTTCCTCAAAATTTATAAAATTATTAGTGATAGTTATTTTAATAGTTTCAGACGGTGAGGACACAAGGTCTATAGTATTTTCAAGTGTGCATTACAGCGGTAAATATGAAGTAATCGATGGCGCAGGAAAGTTAAATATCAATGACCAGATTGCTGTTATAACAGAGGAACCTGATGATAATGTGAAAGTGAGCGTGACTGATGGTAAGTTACTAGTATCATGTATAATTAAATGTGATTTTGTGTTTATAAGGGGGTAATAACAAATGATATTAATAATACCAAATAATATTTCTTGAAAACTTCTCCATTTCAAAATGTGCTTACATACAGCGTGGGGCATAGAAACCTGATGATTTCTTAAATGAAATTGCGTTAAAAATATAGCAGTTGCTATTTAGCGTTTTGACAAATGTATGACAAATATAATTTTATAGCATTTTATTTTCTGTATAGAACGTGTGTGAGGGGACATGTTACTGCATGCATATGGGTCAAATCAACCACGAATACTTCCTAGTATTCTTTATATCATTGCGTGAGGAATCTGAATGCTTCATCTCTTCGTTGATGTAAACCTTGAGTATGAGAGGGTCGAGGAGAATACAGCTTGCTGTTGGGATAACACCATAACCAATTAATTATAAAACGTCAGATCCGGAAAAGTGAGGCACGTCTAACATAAGCAGAAGATTTTCCATACTTTCATGTGACATAATTGCAAAAAATTGTTTTTTACAAAATTCATACGATTATTCAAGTCTACATCGTTTTGCTCCTGGATCACCACCATTTTATAAGCATGAAAGTAAAAATCCTTATGCAAAATTCTACGGGGTGGCTTCGACTAATGAGTAAGGCACTGCCTTGTCTCCTGACTGAACAACGTAGATGCTGTGTGTTGGATTCCTGCTTGACTTTTCTTTAAAGCAGAACTACTCTGTCGAAACCTATGAACTCATAACTTTATAGTGTTACAGCTAGGAACGACATAGAATTTCTAAATGTGTACGAAATTATCGCTGAGTTTCGATAACTGATTCATAATTTTAATAAGGAACTATTCTGTTATGAAAGCACAATAGTATCCAGTTCATATTTCCATGTTGACTAAAATGGTATTAGCTGAGCTCTCCCCTTTCTCTCATTAGACATGATCAGTTCATGCAGTCACCGATAAACGACAATTAAAAATCATCAGGTTACTATGCCCCACCCCGAATATATCGTGTCCTAGACGGTTCAAGTTTTTGCATCTGTGATATATGTGTGATAAAATAACGCAAACATTTGATATCTCTAAAAGCAATGACTAGTTTAAACATAAATTCCGATTTTATGTAATTCAGTCATTATGCATGATGCTATTGGTATTATTCTATCATATTTAGCGACGTTATGGGAATTTTTTTATGTTTATTTTTCACAACATATACCAATTGATATTTTCTGATTTTGTAGTATTATCAAAAAGCAAATATAAAAAGGATATATACAATTGATCAAGATTTTAATTTAACTATTTACAAAAATATCTAACACATTGTTTATACTAAACAAGGATTATTTAACAACAATGTACTACTATGGAATAAAATATTATAACTCATGCTAAATTTAAAGTAATGCGATTTTTAAAATAATACCTGTTGGGATTGTTTTTAATTCCTTAATCAGCCCCCTGAGACCTAACGCAAATTTTAAACCCAAGTTTAAAATATTAAATACGAAGATACTCCATATGATACACATTTTAAGTAATTTTCTGTGAATAATTCAACAAAGTACAATGTTTAAATTTGGTTAAAAACTAACAGGACTATTAAAAAAAGATTTTAACAATAGTTATTTAAAGTGACCATTATTCTGAACTTGACAGCATATTTGATTTTTGGACAGAATTTATAGAAGAACTAATTATGGCAGACGAAATTTCACGAATACCCCCTCGCTTTATTCTATTCTATAGTTCTTTAATGCTACTTGCTGGCACTGAAATATGGTAAGAAACATCTTGGAGACTACTGCCTATCGTTTACTTACGACATCTATTTGAAACGTTAAAAATGAATCGTCGTTTCGGTTAAATATATTCATAATATTTGCAGCATAATGTGCAGGAGCATCCTCTTGCTGTAAACAAATACGTTTATGAACCAAGTTGAGTTCATCATCATGTGGAAAAACTAAAATAACTAAAGCCGGTAATAATTCAATATGTATTTGATTAAAAAATTCAAATACACATCTTCGCTCATATTTGCTTCGAGGAAATATGGTTCCAAAATTCTATCTTTAATTATTACCGCTCAAATATTCACTTTTTGTAGTATTTGCAATAGGTCTCTGTTATGTAATGGAAATTTATGTTATTGTTCTATATTTCGTTTGTCTGTTTACGGTGCTATTGAGGTAGAATGTAAGAAGACGAAGAAAAAGAAGAAAATAAGCAGTTATATCTGTTACTAGGTTCGACACTGTTTCCAAAAATTCTATTCATGTAATGGTGACTCATTAGTTTACAACGATGAATTGTTTCCATTACTAATTACTTGAACAGTGACGGCGCTGACATTATTTTGGGGTTGAGCGAAAATAGAAAAAAAAGATCTATGTTGGGCGAGGGCGTTAAATATATTATTTTATGTGCGATTATGACATAGTGCTGTTATAAGAGGTTGGGCGAAAAAGATTTTGCTTGGGCGCTCGCCCACCCCTGTCGTCGCTACCGTACTTGAAGTCTCAAATCAGCATTTAATTTTCTTGTGTTGGCCTGATCCTTCCTTGTACATCTTTTAGAGTCAGGTTATTCAAATTTGAGGTAAATTTTACGTATGGTTGATTATCTAATTTTCTGATCGGCATAAACAATGTTAAACATATCGCAAACTGCGAGCTGTCCTTCTTTTATTCATTTTATCTCCACATCAGATAATAATTATTAGGATTTCGATTTGTTGTTTTTCTGATAAATTCGGCATATTAATAGTTGGTGCAATTTAATAAATTATATTCTCTACAAGTAGAAAAAGAATCACGTGAAGAAGAGAATAGTGTGATTTTCAATTTATTTGTCAAACGTAAACGACTAAAAAATGTTGTATTGTTAAATTTTTAAAACGAGGTATTGCATGAAGTATCCTCATATTTAAAAATTATAAACAGTTGTTAGGACTTGAACGTTAGGGTTGATGGTAAGGAGTTGAAAATAACCATTACAGGTTTGAAAATAGAAATTGATATGTCCGTGGATAGTAACATATAAGTCGGAAATCGAGAAAGGAACCACTAAACCGCGAAGCGGTTATCAAAGTAGTTCCCGAATAGCAAAGCTATTACATAATCGCTCTAGGACACAACTACTCCTCGGGCTAAAGCCCCGCCAGGCATTGAATTATACCCAGAAGCGATCCTCGACCCCTTTCTCGTGTTTCTACACAATCAGATAAGGTTTCAAAAAATAAAACCCGCCACAGGTAGGATTCGACATTTGTCCCGGATCGGAACCGAACGACATACAGCTGTTTCGAACTTATTAGTTCTCATCAGTGCCGTACACGGTACGCCGATTCAGGACAAATGCCAAATGAACTTTATGGCGTATACATCTTCATCGATACGATCTCTGTCAGTAACATATAAGTCGGAAATCGAGAAAGGAACCACCAAACCGCGAAGCGGTTATCAAAGTAGTTCCCGAATAGCAAAGCTATTACATAATCGCTCTAGAAAACAACTACTCCTCGAGCGAAAGCCCCGCCAGGCATTGAATTATACCCAGAAGCGATCCTCGACCCCTTTCTCGTGTTTCTGCACGATCAGATAAGGTTTCAAAAAATAAAACTCGCCACAGGTAGGATTCGACATTTGTCCCGGATCGGAACCGAACGACATACAGCTGTTTCGAACTTATTAGTTAGTATTCAGGACAAATGCCGAATGAACTTTATGGCGTATACATCTTCATCGATACGATCTCATATATACGCCATAAAGTTCATTCGGCATTTGTCCTGGACCGTGTACGGTGTACGGCACTGACGAGAATTAATAAGTTCGAAACAGCTGTATTTCGTTCGGTTCCGATCCGGGACAAATGTCGAATCCTACCTGTGGCGGGTTTTATTTTTTGGAAAGAGAGATGTCCGTGGAGTTTATTTAAAAACATTCATTTTAATTTAACGAATTTCATTCCAACCTTTAGCGATATATAGTATTTTTAAAGTTTCAGATAACTACTTGACAACTTCTTCGAATATTCTCTTTGTTTTGGTTATATCTTCTGTGTATTATTCATGGTCATATATAATTTACTATTTATCATATAAACTTTTAGAATACGACCATTTCTTCACGGCAAGCTATTCCGACAAAATAGTTAAGGTAACGTTAAAAGCAGATTTATCCACGAACATCCTCAACAGCAGTACTTTTATTCCTTTAACATTGGAAGCGTCCATCACGGGTACACCACACAAGGGATTAGCAGTTGTGAATATATTAATAGTGTGTACGTATAACTTAAAAACAATACGCTTGTATTACATTGTGTATTTGTACTTAGATGAAAGCGACGAAGATCCCGGACTAATTGAATTCTCAACTGTCCTGTACACTGGTCAATATTCAATTGAAGATGGAAAAGGTCAGCTGGCATTGGACGATGAAATTAAAGTTGTTACAGATGCGGCCAATAATCAAATAGTACCCAGCGTTTCGGATGGTAAGAAATAAAATTCAATGGCATATATCAAACCTAAAGCAAACCCGTTTTTCCAATAAAGATAAGAAATCTATGGTCGATACTGTAATTAATATTATACGCTTTTTCAGATTCCGGTTACGCTAAGTATTTTGATGTGACATATACTAATAAAGTTTTTTCAATCAAGTTAGTAAACGATGTGCCTGAAGATCCTTTCGGAAATACCACTCTTATAGCGTTAACCCTACGAGTCGAAATTACAGGAACCACCCATAGATCTTCTGCTGTTTTGAATATTATCAACAACGGTAAGATAAAATGCAAATAATAGTTATTTATGTGCCAAGTCAGTAAAGTGAGTTTTTATTGAATGAGTCTGAGATTATGAGTCGAGCGAGCGAGGCGAGTAACAAGTGAGTTCGATAAGATACTTTACTGACATGGTGCATACAAAATTTTATCGCCAATAGTAAACATTTATAATTTAAAAAATGGAGATATTATAATTTATTACATTTTATTATGACCATAATAAAAGTATAAGGAAAAACCATAAGTAAACAGCAAATATAAAACAAAACTACTTATTGTTTGTTATACTAAACGTCAACGTACACTCTGGCGTATTATAAAAATTAACTCCTGAAGTCGATTCAATTGAAAATATTCTAGGATTTATTATCTATGTTAACAATGTGTAAATCTTCTGTGGTAGACTTATCATTGGTAACAACTATGTTGTCAATTTGACTGTCGCCTAAAATCGTCCTTGCGAGCACAGATTCTTCAACATTCTTTTTCTTTACTGCAGCTTGTGTTGGCAAAGAGAGTGGGAAATAATGTCCCGTATAAAGTGGTTCAGGCAGATGCAGATAGTTGTCAATTTTGCTTGGTATACTTCCAATAGTATGGATTCCTACTGGCTGAACTGTGCATTTGCCGTTTCTGTAAGTTAGGAATAATTGATCGTGGGGTGTCTGCTTAGGACGCAGAATGAAATATCTATTAAATAATTTTATGGATTTTACTTTTCTTTCAAACTCTGCAGTGATCACAAATACACGGGGCTTGGTGGTCTTTGTTTTTGGTATGTGAAGAACTAGAATTGTTTCTTTGTGCTCTATGTCATATACTTTTAAATTCAAAAGTTCTTTATCCCATAAAGTTCCATCAATTCCAAACATAACACAAATCTAAAATAATGACTATATTGTATCAGATTGGTTTTGAAAAGTTTGCACAAATTACCTTCATCATCAAGTAGATTTCATTCTGTGCATCTAGTAAAAATTTAAGTATTTCTTCTTGCAAAAGGGTTTTGGATTTTTTTGGAATAAGATTTCTTCTTTTTTGTTTTAAAATGCCGTAAATTCTCTCTATTTATTAATGTTAATGTCTTGTTTTGCTGCAAGGGTTGCTTTAAGCATGAAATAATACGACCACATTGAAGAAGAATAATACTTCCTTGATAAATCGGAAAAGTATGCCATTAACACGATTTCATTGTATTTCTTTATTTCGTGTTTCTTGCACCACTCAAAAATATGTCGTACTGACAATTATATTTTTCTACTGATTTTTCTGGCAGAAGTTCCAGAGATGTCTCTAATGACTTCAGGCGGTGTGCACTGAATATCTTTCATTATTTTTTATAAATAATCCGCGAGAAATCTTTTATTGTGAAGCTATGATAGCCGTGAGAAGCGTGATAGTGACAAACGATTTCTGTTTAATGTCAAAGTCATGACTACGTTAATAGAAGGTTAATAGCAGTTAATGGCAGGTAAAAATACATTACCTGCCGCATATGCGGCAGGTAAAATACTCTATTTCATAGTAAAATAAAGTGTTTGTTTACTTCCGAAAATCGATATGGTAATGTATGACTTTGCTGATAGTTGGCGATAAAGTATATCACCCTATTAACCTTAATAATAATATGCAACAACAATAGTTTCAGGAAATGGGCACTCAAAATCCATACAATTTTCTGAAGCACTTTATAGTGGAAAATATCAAGTAACCGATACTGACGGAAATGGGATGCTGACTATAGATGATGGTATTACAATTATTACTACCGAAAGCAGCGACAGCATTTCAGTCATTGTAAACAACGGTGAGTAATTAGAAATCACTGTTATATGTGGCATATGTCTGCAATTTTGGTAAACCGTTTTTTCGGTATTTCAAATTAATATTATGTACATATTTTTTAGAATATAATGGATACTTTACCACAAGTTATTCCAATAAAGACGTTACCGTAATATTGAAAAGACCTTTATCGACTCAAATTCTCAATAATACCTCCGTTGTTCCTGTAGTTTTATTGGCTTCCATTACGGGGACATCGTATCAAGCATCTACAGTATTAAATATAATAATATACTGTAAGTATAATTTAAAATTACTTATTCCGTTTTGATTTCTCCATCCGTTCCATAAATATTACGTAAGGAACTTTTTTTATTGGATAATATTTTGTCTTAGTATTATATTTCACAAAAATTGGTTAACTGGCAATAAGAGTGATATTTCGAATTAATAGATCTTATAATGTATTCTAATACACGCTTTATATCGAAGAAATACCAATAAAGAAGTTGTCAATATGTTATAATGTTTTAAATTATAGATGATGGCGAAAACGACACAGGATTAATAGAGTTTTCCTCTATTCTTTATAATGCTGAATATTCAGTCGTTGATAAAGGAGGCCAATTGATTTCTAGCGAAGAAATAAAAATAATTACTGACCAATCCGACGAGAAAATAAATGCAGGGATCTTTGAAGGTAATTTTATTTATATGTTATAAGCTGATTTTATTGGCGTCACCGGGTTCGAACTTACAGGCCAAAACGAAGCAAAAGAGTGACTAGAATATAATTAAAGATAGCAATTTAAAGATAGATATTTTTGTGTTTGATCGAAAACGTTTCTACTGTTTCGCTTGTGGCATCTAATAACTTACAGAATCCCAGCCCAAGTCAGTCAATAATATGTAAGACATGCCCCGCCATTCACGTTGCAATACTACCATAAAAATTGGTTATATAAGTGACAGATACTTTTCTAAAAGTTATTCTGAACAGCCTTAATTATTCTAATTTTGCTTACTGGTTTAAAAAATGGGTATTACGCTTTCTTACGCTTTTTAGGTTTTTATCTACTCCAATGTTTAGGAGTAGATAAAAACCTTTGGTGTGAAGATAACAAAAACTTAGTTCTTCACAAGACACCAAAACACCATACACTATACTCGACACGCGTTGCGCCACCAAAGCTGGCATCATCTTGAGATGATGAAAACTCTTTGGGAGATGATTAAAACTCAGTTTTAATCATCTCTCCAGATTATGCCAACTTTGTTGACGAAACGCGCATCGAGTGTAGTGTACAGTGTTTTGTCGAAAAGTAAGTCAGTGTTTTCTCGTAACATCGAGAAATCCAATTTTCTCTTTAGACACTCTCATGTCTATTATTTTTTTGTCATTATATTAGTATTCTTTGCGTTTCTTAATTTTATTCACTCTTATTTATTTTTTTCTATTTCTTATATTTTTACATACTGAATACGATGAATTTCTTATGTACTGTATATAAATATCAATCGGTAAATCTTCTGTATCTAAGAAATTCTGTATCAAAAATTGTTTTACTGGAATTGAAGCATCATTTGTTGTAATTCCTTTCGAGGTTCAAATTAATTTGTCTTAATACATACTTCTTCATATATTTATATTATGTTTTCTATACGATTTTGGTAAATAACCATCAATTCACTGTCATCAAAAATTTAGAAAAATACATTCAACTAACAAAATATATGTTTATAAACTACTCAACTTTTCGTCTCCAATTGAAATTATCCAGTAAAATGGAAAATTATTTTTATTAACGTTGTTATTGGTTGGCATATATCTTACTGAAAATTATCCCACACTCATATCAAATCTGAAAAGTTAATGTGAAATGATACTTAATGTATTCTTTGACTAAATTTCCATATTGCGTCTTCACTTAAAGCGACATTCATATAACACATACAGTTTTATCTTTGCGAATGTAACTAAATTAGAATGTAACTAAAGCCCAATTGTGGCTTTAGTTACGTTAATTGCGTCTAAATTATATTGAAACAATATCATGTTAAACAAAGTATAATTATTTACATTACAATATGTACTCTTATTCTAATAAAATTTTATTTCAGGTTCAGAATATATCGATTACTTCACGACATCATATGCTCAACGTATTCTAACAGTAGGACTAAAAGAAAATTTACCCGAAGATGTATTGACGAAGAACTCTTTCATTGCTCTAACATTGACAGCTAATATTAAAGGAACAAGTCAGAGATCATCGGCTGTTTTAAATATTGGTATTGAGAGTAAGTGTGTCTGCAATTAACATTCCTCTGAATACCACGACACTACAAACAACATGCAATACATATAAAATCGTTCTGTACAAACGTTTATCTTAATTTACCCACATATATTTTCTGAATATAATCTATTTATAATTAATTAATAACATAATTTATTTATTAATTATGTTGGTACAATTTCGATAATGGGTATCGTGAAACATTTTGCCAAGCTGTATTTAATTTTTTATGGAGTTGATATGTTTTGATATATTTTAGGGTGTATTTTTAATGTAGATAATAAAAAGTAAAATAAAAAGTTAGGATATACAAAAATACACTAACAATATTACACAGATAACAAGATAACACATATGCCAAGTTGCGAGTTATAATTTTAATAAAAAAAATTGTTACAGATGACAATGATGGCGATAATAATGGTGACGGTAATAATGGCGATTCTGATGACTCTAACATGAAAACTGCGTATATATCTGTAATATCAGTTTTGTCTATTCTCTTAATAGCCTTAATTGTAGCGGCTATAGTATTTTACTTCCTTAGAATAAGGTGAGTAGTACATTTTATTAAAATCTTATTAAGTTGTAACAACATAATGGCGATAATAACAGTTGAATATTTAACATCATAATACCCTTCATTACGTGTAATAACATGCTGATGCATGTAACAATATAATGGTAGCAGTAATAATTTGTAAACTTTTTTAGAAAGCAGAACTACTCAAACTTAGAAGAAGAGGATGGCAGGGTTAGGTACAATAAGCATTCTCTCCACCGTTCTTCATCCGATGTGTAAGTGTTTTAAGTTATTCTTAGTAATAAGTAGTTTTTTACTTGAGTATGATATACATACGACATTGAGTATGAAATACAGTTTGAAAACACGAAACAAAATTAAACTTATTTAGTTTTCTGTTTCAATCTTAATTTAGTTCACGAACGTGATTTGCAAAGATAAGTACAAGTCAGTACATAATAAAGCGAAATATGGATAAAACAAAAAAAAATTTGGCTACATTAATGGAGGACATTATCTGGACTGGCGACCTTCGATCGTCGATTTTTTGATCGAAGATGGCATAAACTAAAAAGTTAACTTTTTGTTTTATAACCCGTAGAGTATGTTATGTATTTTATGAATATTGATAAAATTCATATACAATTCTGTCGTAAATATACACTCAATATGTTCATAAAAAATTACTGTTCTGAAAATTTAAGATTGGTCAAGTTGACCGTTCTATCGACCACAAATATTTACAATTCTGTACCAATTTCTATTACATAAAGAATGGGTCACTTCTTTATGTTAAGTGGAAATCTAAATACTTGGTGTTACTAGAAATATTTTAAAAACTATGTAATTGATATTTTTAAGGCAAATTCTGTAACTATTTTACTGAGGTAAATATTGAAACGTCCCGTACCCAGGCCATAAGATCACTCGGTATTCTCCAATTTTTCGTAACATTATTAAATTAATTTGGCATATAAAATATTTCCGAAATTATTTTTCATTTCATTAATTGATAGCATGAAATTTTTTCTAAATTATTTTGATTTCATTTATTAATTAGTAAAAAGATTAGGCAAGTTTTAAATTAATTTTCATAGCGAAATTAGAGTTTTAGAATATTCAGTACAAAATATCCAGGTCATAAAAGCAGAATATTTGAGTAAAAATGCATCTCGGCTGCAAACTTCAAGCCATTACTGGATGTGCAGGCAAGCGATGCAGGTAGTCCGAGAAACGACTATCACCCTTATGCGTTAAGGTTTCATATGGGAACTGAGTCCAGAGGACGGGACCAGGTGTTTACGAAACTAAAGACAATGTCGACTTAAAGAAATCGCATATGCTGGTAGGTCGCGTGCTAGTTGTTTCCGTCATACTGGGGTTTTCGGGAATCTGCGTTCTCGCTCACATGACACCGAGATTTTGTTTAAATACGGAGGCAATTGCGGTAATAGTAGTTTAAAATCAACCCAATAAGAGGTTGCTGGAAGTAATCTGGGAAAGGGACGCCGAAGATCAGAGGAGCCGAAGCCTGGGAGTCGGGAAGATCCGAAAACTTTCAACCCAAGAAGAGGTCACTGGAAGGAATCCGGGAAAAGGATGCTGGAATAAATCCGGGAAGAGGATGCCGAAGTAGATCAGAAGAACCGAATACTGGGAGCCGGGAAGACCGCAGATCTGAAGACGGAAAAGTTCAGGAGACCAGCAGAATAATAGCCCGAAATTCACATTTCACGTCTACTACCTCGCCGCCTCAGGAGGATCCCGTCGCTCCAACCACCCTGTCCACTAGGAAATTACAAGACCGGAGTTTCGTATATTTCGGACTTCAATCTAGTCGTCCAGGACCCTACGTCACAGGAGCAAGGGTTGCGAAATATTGGCTTCTTGCTAGAGGAGATCATAAATAAGAAAATTAAAATAAGTAATACCAAATTTTATATAAAGAATCTGGAGAATAAGTATTAAAAACGATCAGGCCAAATCTTCAAGCTTGTACTTTTACTCTCTTGAGGGGGGGGGGGTCAACCAGGGGTAGCAGGAGTAGCAGGGGTACGTTGGTATCATATTCTGCAAGTGTGGCATCAATATAACCTCTGAAGGGAGGAACGTTCTCGCTATAGGACGTATGTAGTTTGGGGTTCCATAAGATAAAGTAATTTAGTGGGGGTATGGGTGTTTCTGTGGTGCCGTAGTGACCAGGATTTTTGTAGTTGGGATTTTCATTTAAAAAAGTATAAGATAAGCCAAGAGAGAATGGGGGTAGGGAGCGTTTCAATATATAACTTAAGCTATTTATGGATGTCTAAGAGATATCTAAAAATTACAGGTGTTCTGGAATGTTTTCTTCATTTTGGGTGAATACAGCTCAGTTATTAAAATGATATTGACATTAATTATTTTTTATTAAAATTTACAATATACGAAAAGTTATGAATGAAAAACAGCTTCGTCAAGGTGTCTTTCTTCACGCCACCGTACCTCTTTAAGGCGCGACCCAATATTCGCGATAACTCGGCGAGATAATGGTGATTCAATTCCCTGAATTTCTTGGTGTATTCTAGCTTTTAACTGAAGGCAAAGTCCTAGGAACATCAGTGTACACTTTACAAGGGGAACATCTGATGTTTCCCTCTCCGATGTCAATGAAACTTTGTCTGATAATTCTAGGCCGAAGTGAGTCGACACTTGTCCACCCGTTCTTCAGAATGGGCAGTAGTGACCCCAGGAAAAAATATTTCAGGCCCAAAAGTGGCTAAAAATGGCTAGAAATGGCGTTCCCGAAACAGGTACTGCTCCTAGCTCCCCAAAGAACGAGATATTAAACATGAGGCCTACGTCAATAGTGTTGAGGGCCTATATTTCAGCAAAGGGTGCATTTAATCAAAAAGTTGTATCAGATTCGTATTTCTCACCTCTAGAAATCCCCAGTATACAATTTTTCTCCCAAAAAATATTGTTTTCTCGTCAAAATTTATTCCAACGTGTCAAAGTACAAATGAGATACGAACGTATACATTGGTATACGTTCGTATCTCGTGGAGAAAGTTCCGTTTTTTTAACTTGTCCGCCCAAGAAATCGAGGCGGAAAACTGACAGCCAATATATATCGTAGCAGCACACGCAAATTTTCATAGTACTTGGGTTGTTACTGGCCGTTTATTCATCCTTTCCTCCTTAAACCTTTCAAAAACAATATCATCAATTTTCTTCAATTTTCTTATCCCTCATGAAATGATGTTTTCCCACTCTTTCAACTAACTTTTTCGGGATAATGATGCTCCACCACGTTTTTCCAAATCAGTTTTTCAAGCTCCAAGTTGGGTGTGATTTTGAAAGTTCAACTACTTTTTTTTTAGTTGCTAACAGAAGAAAAGTAGTGTACTTTCTGTCATGACAGTAAGAATACTTTTCTTGTGAGATTATACTAGATGAACTTTCTCCATCCGATTCGGATACGCTGTAAGTCCACTCGGTATCCATATATCCAGATTCATCGTCTGCTTCGAAAGACAGCGCGTCGCAAACCTCGAACGAATATTCCTGGATCAATTTCTTTACATAATTCGCAATTTTCTCATCGCTTAACTTTGACCTTTCGAAAATATGACTTTTTTTTGCGGTGGGGGAAAATCTTTAGAAAGACGCCACGTGCTGTTTCTTTTACGTAGTAGTGTGGGATTCTTACCCACTAAAAACCCCCACCTCTTCCCTCTCGCATTCTGGAATCACTTGTCAGCATACATCTGGGTGCGGAGGTTCGGTCTTCATCCTCATCTTCTTTTCATGTATCTTTCTTCTTCCTCTTTTGTTCTCATTATTTTTCTTATATATTTTCCGATCGTGTTCCATTTTTCTCTGCTTATCATCATCTCATCAGTGATATTGTTACTGTTTAAAGTAACTCCTACCTCTAAATTTACCCTTTGCGGTTCTCTTTCCCATCTAATGCATTCAAACAGAGTATGTGCTACGGTGTCCCGGTCCTCGCAATATGCGCATATTTCTTCAGTTGCTTTTCCTAATTTGTGAGTGTATACCTTAAAGGAAACATGCCCAGTTAGTATTTAGGTGATAAAGTAGTCCATGTGTCTGTGTCGATATTTTACCCATCTCTTCACATCGGGTATGAGAGCTTTCGTCCACTGGGCTACTTGCAGTGTTTCCATCCATTTGGCTTGCGCCGTATTCCCGTCTTCTCTATCATTGAGCCTACTCCTTTCGTCTATTAGGATATCTATAAGGGGAATGCCTAGCATTTGCCTATACCGCTTTCTTCTTAAGACTGTATGCCATATCGGTGCGCCATACGTGAGTATTAACTGTGTAACATTATATAAAACCTCCCGCTTTTTACTCCCGGGTCCTTTTATATTTGGCATAATTCTCGTGAGCGATGCTACGCTGGTGTCTACTTTCTTAATTGTGTACTTGATGTGTTCGCCATAGGTGTCCCTGTCATCGAGTATTATACCCAAATACTTCACCTGTCTCTTTGGCTCTATTTGGACGTCTCTCAATACAAATTTGATATTGCCGCTGTCCCTCTTTCCTTTAAGAATAACCGCTTCTGTTTTTTAGGCGCGAGCTCCAAGTAATGACGTTTTAACCATGTGTCTATGATTTCCAGTGCATCATGTCCCTTAGATGCCAGCTCTTCAGCTCTATCTGCTAATAGTACCACAGCAAGGTCGTCAGCAAAGCCCACGACCCAGGCCCCCTCTAGCATCCTTTCTTTAAGTACTCCATCGTATAAGATGTTCCATAATGTTGGGCCGAGCACCGAGCCCTGCGGGACTCCGGCTGTGACTTTGAAAACTTCCCCTCTTTCGATATCCAAAGATCTTTTTTCGAGGTAGCTACTCACAATATTTGTAAGATATTGTGGGATTCCTCCTCTCTTTAGCTTAGTCATAATTTTTCCCCATGCTGCGGTATTAAAATCGTTTCGCACATTTAAGGTTATTAGTGCTCCCCACTTCCTTCTTCCATTTTCCTCAAACAGCTGCCTCACTTTCTCCACTGCATGCAGTGTAGATCTGCCTTTTCGGAAACCATACTGGTAATCCGACAATCTTTCTGTCTCTTCCATAGCTCCTTCCAGTCTTCTTTTTATCAATTTTTCATGGAGCTTGCTTGTTGTAGTGAGTAAGTAGATTGGCCTATATGTTATAGTGTCTATGACATCTTTCCTTGCGTTTGGGATAAGTACCAGCCTCGCTTTCTTCCAGTTTTTGGGGAAGCTTTGCTCTTTCAATAGCCTATTTAGGATGCTTAGAAGCCAGTTTGGTACGATCTTACTTATTATCTTAATAACTTCTGCAGGGATACCATCATGACCTGGAGCTTTTCCAAATTTTAGATCCTGTAGGGCTTTATCTAATTCCTCTTTTGTAAACGGATGCACATTTTCTACTCTTGTCATGTATTCCCACTTGTCTTCTCTCGTTGGAAATAGTTTGTTTACTAAGTCTCTTTTTGTATGTATGTCCAAGTTATAGTGGGCATATACCTTTAAGTTTTTGGCTACTACTTTATACCCTTGTCCGAATATGTCTTCATTCAGTTTCTTACATAGTTCCTCCCAATGTTTGTTTTTTGAGGCATATATTTTCTTTTTTAGCTCCCTCTTTGTTGTCTTATATTCTTCCGTTACTTCCAGTCACTCTTGTTCTGCGATAGTTTCGTCCCTTGCTATTCTCATGATCTTCTTCGTTTTATTTGGCATTCCTGTCTTAAGGCCGCTATGTC
This sequence comes from Rosalia funebris, assembly GCA_037954035.1. Classification (NCBI taxonomy): domain Eukaryota; kingdom Metazoa; phylum Arthropoda; class Insecta; order Coleoptera; family Cerambycidae; genus Rosalia; species Rosalia funebris. The sequence continues at coordinate 2,803,022 of JAZFAV010000010.1, read as the reverse complement.
TTCATCTCACCAGTATGGCATACCTTGTCTATTGTTCGTCCTTTGTGTACTTCCTTGATAGGCTTCTTTGAGTGTTTCTTCTGGAAATGCCACCGTATCCTTTTCTCCATCTCTATCTAGCTTCCATTTCACTAGTTCTCTGAAGGCATTCCAATCGACTGTCAATTCACTTTCTAGTTCCGTAGTACGTTGTGTCTTATCTTTAATATCGAATAATATGTCCCTGTGATCGCTCAGGTTTTCCGCGTCTAATACTTCCCACCCTGATATTCGCCTTGATATGCCTTGCGTGGAGCAGGTGATGTCAATATATCATTCCACATTTCCTCTGGCAAAGGTTGGTATCCCGCAATTGTTATGAGCCACCATATTTAGTTCCGCCATCCATTGAGTAAAATACTCTCCTCTTCTATCCGTAGTCGGAGAGCCCCATTGCGGGGATTTTACATTTAGATCCCCCGCCACTATGCTTTCACCAGGCATATTTCTGCATTTGCCCATTATGTCACCAATCTCTCGTTTAAAAGTTTCTAGAGGGACATTTGGCGAACTATAGCAACAATGCATCCTGTAATCTTTAAATTGTATGGTTACTACCCCCTCCTCAATTTCTAATTTAGTCACTCTTATTTGCTTATTTCTAAAATATATAGCCACGTCTTCTCTGCTACCTGTAATCCAGCCTCTCCCCTTTATTACTTTTTTCTTTGGCTCTGTGACCATTAACATATCCACGTCTTTGTCTGTAGCCGTGGCAAAAGCTATATCGTGTGCCACCCTTCTTCTATTTAAGTTGCATTGCATCACCCTGATGCCTTTTCTACGGCGTATCGGATCTTCTCTTCTAGGGTTGGAATTCATTACTCCCTTGAGAACCTCTTACCTCTGCCTTTTTGTCTTTCGTTATCGAACAGCTTTCTATAAGTTAGGAATTTCATACCATCAATCCTGTGGCCTCCTATTTTACAACTTGGACAATATTCCTTGTCTTTGCATTCTTTTGCTTTGTGTTCGGTTTTCTGCAGTTCAGACATCTTTCTTCCCTAGCCGGTCCCTGACAGTTTGATACTCTTGGCACTTATAACATAACCCTTTCCACCACTCGGCAGCTAATCCATCCTATTTTAATATTCCCGGATCTAATTATACTCATTGCTGCTCTTTCGTTTATCTCAACTGTGGCATTTTGGCTGTCACCGTATGTTGGTCTCATTGATTTGACTATAATTTCATGTTCCTTAACTCCGGCATCTTGGGTAAATGCATCCATAACTTCTTCCTTTGTCGTTATTCCATCTATTCCTATAACATGAAGCGTCTCTTTCTTGGTTCCATCTCTTATTATTATTTTAGCGTCTTGCACCTCTTTCGTGATGAGTTCTTTTACCTTCCTGGCACTTTCCTCCCCCCCCCCCCCTTTTTACTGATATAATTAGGTCTCCTTCCTTACTCTTCTTTACCGCTTTTACTTCGTAGTTGGTTTTTTTGGATTTCCCCTTTCACTGTTCTGAGAACATCTGCGTGTTTTTTTCCTTTTGATTTTACTATGACTGTTTTGTCGCCTTTCTATCAGATTGTCGTTTTTTCTCCGCCGTCTTCCACTCACTTCCCTTTTGTATGTATATTATAACTTTCGTATCCGTTCCTCTGAATACGTATTCAGTTACTTTCCTCATTGCTTCGAAACTTGTATTTTCTGGGGCTGGTATATTGATAGTTGGTCTTTGGTTCTTACTCACGAATTCTTTTAGTTTCCACATTGCTGCCACGAAGTTGGATATTTTACTTGTTTCATCGACATCTTTCTGTGCAGTAAGCCCGAACACGTACCTTTCTTTCTTTCTGAACTCGTCGTTTTCCGGGACTTCCGTAGTAAGCTTAATATATGCCATATGCTGATCCTTCTGATGTTCAGTTTTTAGCAATTTAGCTAATTCGGGGTATCTTTCCATGTATTTCCTTTCTATTCCTTTGTCCGTGCGTAGATTTTCTGCATATACTGCCAAGTCTCCCTCTTGCTCTAGTAACGGATTTCCCACTTTTAGGTCAGTGTTTTGAAATACTCTCTCCGGTCACATTTCGTTCAGCAGGTCTAGCAGCTCTATCTCTCTTTCTATGTTTAGCAGTTTTCTATTTAATTCCATAGCCCTCTCTTCCTCTTTTCTTTCCTTCTCTTCCTCATTCTCTGGTCCATCGTACTGGATGCCGATCGTGACTTTACTGTCACTAGTTTGAGTACTCGTTGTCCTTGTGCTTTTCTTGTGTTTCTTCGGTTTTTACCGGGTTTTTGTTGTCCTCTTGTGTCCCGCTGATCGCTTCTTCAAGCCACTTACTTAATTCTTTACTTTCTAAGCGTTCCATTTGTATAAGCATCCTACCAGCTATGTCTTTAGCTATTTTTTGGGATTGTACATTTCTCTTAGAACTTTGTCTAATTGCTTTACTTGCCCACTTATTTTCTGCATGATAGTCTTGAATATGTCTGTCATCACTGCATGGGGTGCAGGGGTTTCGGGAGTGATTTCCCGTCTACTACGTTTACTTGACTGTTGCTAGGGAGTCAGATGCTGGAAAATATTCATCTTCATAGAATCTTCTCTTCTTGGAGAGTCACTGCATGCAGGTTCCCCTAGGCTTGGAAGTAACGCAGCTCTTTGTCTGATTGGACTTATTTGCAATGAACTCCTTTTGGCGAAAGGATGTATCACTTTATCAACTTGAGTTTCTTTTTCATTTTCCATACTCATCCCACGAGTTGGGTGCAAAACACTCGTCACCCTTCAGCAGTGGGCCCTTACTGGAGGGAAGGCTAAATACTGCAGAGTGCGTCTGGTGCTCTGCAGGTTTTTACGACTTCGCTGTCGATTATTTTATAGAGTTTGTCTCCTCGCGGGTCGGCCAATTAAGGCAAGCCCCCCGGTCCTGGTAATCGCATAATAATTCGAAAATATGACTGGGAGACTCATCCATTATACCACCTTCGCGCAGCAAATCGATGCAATATTTTATTCCTCCATCAATTTCACCCGGAGTCCCACTATTGTTAGTCTCTAATACTGGTATGATATTCATGGTGACGATGAAACCTCAAGTGCAGTAGTGTTTCTTTCGCCGACCTGGCGAAAGAAACACTACTGCACTTGAAAACCAATATCATCGTCGTTCTTGGAACTATTCACGTCATCAAAAACAAGCAAGAAACAACAGGACAGGACAGTTGTTTCCTTTTTATTATTATTAGGTGTCATTAAAATCCATTCAGGTAGCTAGGAGCAGTACCTGTTTCGAGAACACCATTTTAAGTCATTTTTGAACCTAAAACATTTTTTCCTGAAGAAAATTTTGAGGTGGATAGCACACACCACCCTCTCCCTTGGGTCTATTTGAGAAATGTTTTTTGTTAGCACGATAACTCAACTAAATCGTGTCGGATCGATCGGGCTTTGACTAACTTTGATCGGGGACGTCTCCCAGATGACACCTATTCATTTTGAGATGGATAGGACACACCCCACCCTGTCCATGGGTTATGAGAAAGCACGATGGTGGATTATTTGAGAAATTTGTTTTGTTAATACGATAAATCAACTTAATCGTGTTGGATCGATCGGGTCTTGACTGATTCTGATCGGAGACGTCTCCCAGATAGCACCTATTGATTTTGAGGTGGATAGCACACACCACCCTCTCCCTTGGGTCTATTTGAGAAATGTTTTTTGTTAGCACGATAACTCAACTAAGTCGTGTCGGGTCGATCGGGTTTTGACTAACTCTGATCGGGGACGTCTTCCAGACGCCACCTATTCATTTTGAGATGGATAGGACACACCCCACCCTGTCCATGGGTTATGAGAAAGCACGATGGTGGACTATTTGAGAAATTTGTTTTGTTAATACGATAAATCAACTTAATCGTGTTGGATCGATCGGGTCTTGACTGATTCTGATCGGAGACGTCTCCCAGATAGCACCTATTGATTCTGAGGTGGATAGCACACACCACCCTCTCCCTTGGGTCTATTTGAGAAATGTTTTTGTTAGCACGATAACTCAACTAAATCGTGTCGGATCGATCGGGTTTTGACTAACTCTGATCGGGGACGTCTCCCAGACGTCACCTATTGATTTTGAAGTGGATATGACATACCTCACCCTGTCCATGAGTCATGAGAAAGCACGACGGTGGACTATTTGAGAATTTATTTTTGTTAACACGATAACTCAACTAAATCATGTCGGATCGATCGGGTTTCGACTGATTCTGATCGGGAACGTCTTCCAGACGACACCTATTGATTTTGAGGTAGATAGAGCATACAATACCATGTTCATGGGTCATGAGAGAGTACAATGGTGGACTATTTGAGATTTTTTTTAGCACGATCACTCAATTAAATCGTGTCGGAAAAGTTAGTTTTGAGGTTTTAAAACTGTTTATTATTGTAATCGTATATACTGGCCTGCATTAAGAACGCAATATAAAAACATTCTCCAAGAAATACAAAACTGTTGTTTAAGATATTCATTCAATTTGAGAAAGTATGATCATTTAACATCTACCTTATTACGCTTTAGTTGACTGAAGTTGGGAGAACAATTTATACGTTAGATGTCTTGTCTAATTTTTAAATTAAACAAATTCCATACACCTTCTTATTTTTTTGTAAAACTAATTAGAAGTAGCAATATTCATGATTTGGATATCCGTAATCGTGATATGTATAAGTATATCCGTGCCCAAGCATAGTTCTGCTCTATTTGAAAGGAGTTTCAGTTATAACGTAATTAAAGAATTTAAAATTCAATGATATATAGTGTGTCCCAGCGAGAGGTAGCCGATTATGTTTGTAATTATTGGGCAAATAAATAAAATTTTTACAATAATTTTGGGTTCAATTGTTTATTTAAACTATGCCATTAGACATGGAATACAATATCTTGTAAGTGGTCGTCTCTCTCTCTCTCTCTCTCTCTCTCTCTCTGGCAGCAGTGGATTCTTTTGATGAAATTTTCTATCACATCGCGGCATAGCTGTGGCCCTATGTTCGCAATAACTTTGCTAACGTTATTTTTCAGCTGTTAAATCGTAACAGGATTATTGGCATAGACTTTTCCTTTAACGTAGCCCCAGAAGAAAAACTCTAATGGGGTCTTATGGGGTCTTAAACGCTTAGCAGGTGACTCACGATGACCCATAATTGCATGTAAATTTTTTCAGTGCCCACATTTGAACCATTATTTTCGTAGTACGCTTTGACAATAAGTATGCGTTGCTGAACAGTATAGCGCTCCATTTTGTACTGGCACGTAATAACTACGAAGCATCAACTTCCAAAATCTGTTGCAAGAGTAACGGTGGCAAGATTAAATCGGCTACCGCTCGCTAGGACACCCGTTACTAACTTTATTTTAAATCCGCTCCAAACATAAATGTATTTCGAAAACAAATTAAGAACTGGATAATTTCAAAACCACTTGTTTAATTTTAACTCGCACTAATATTAAAATAATAGTTCACACTACATATTCTATATAATTTTCAGAAACATCAGTAACTGTAATCAGTCACAGCCTTTTGTTCTGTTTACTTTTGTTAATTTCTTGCTTTCGGTTAGTTACATGGAGGAGCTGATTAACGCTCAATGACGTTATATAATCAAAAATGTTTTTCATCATAATTTTTATTAATTATTGGAAATAAAGGCACCATCACTATTATTATTAATTCTTAAATTGGATGAATCTTAAATTATTCATGAGTAATATCGTTAAAATTAATAAAGGTAATTGAGGGATTTTCCAACAAATATCGATTGTTGATTATGTACTATGTAAGTACATATTTTACATATATCTCTAATCTTTTATATCAAATGATTTATTCTGAATTATTTTGAAACCAGAGATAAGAATTTGGGTTAGAATAATGAAGTAGTCAATATCAATTATGAAAAATGATTACAACTAGATATTATTCCAAGCCTTTTTCCAAACTTAATAAAATGTAACATTGAGAAAGAATATAATGGGACAGATTCGATACGTCACCTTGAAATTTCAGCAATCATCAATTAATTTCAGAGTTAATTGTATTATTAGTCTCTAAACGATTGTTTCCTATATTAACCAAGAGCATAGTAAACTCTGAAATTAATTCAGTATTGCCTATATTTCGGGGGAATATATCGAAAGCATCACACTATAATACCACAATACGAGTACAGATTACCTTTCTAAAATTTAATTTTGATAGAATTACTGTCTTGAAAATATTTAAAAGAATCTCTTTTTATGAGGAGGGATTACCTGTATCCCACATTCTATAATAAGTGTTCTTAATATACAAAAGCACAATACGGCTCCTTTTACCAAAGTTGTTTAGTTTTAGCATCCCTAGTTGTAAAAGATTGTAACCATTATTATTATTATTATTATATTATATAGGTTTGGGCCTCATCAGCCACTGATCGCATGGGTAGTCCCTTGGCGATCCCCTCTTATTCGGGTCATTATCCAAAAATGCTATCCCATAAAAGGAGCAATTTAGGCACGTCCCCCGCCTTAAGCCTCGCCTCCTCTAGGATAACAGGGGTCCCTAATATAAGATACCTCTTTTCCTCCAGTGCAGGGCAGGTGTAAAACAGATGAATCGAGGTTTCCTCGTCTTCTTTACAGTATCTGCAGGCCGGCTGTCAGTCAGCCTCAGCTTGTGCTTATATGCATTCAGGCTACTATGGCCCGTTATGATTCCCACCAGGGTTCTGGCTTTATGCCTGTTCAATTTAATTTTTCAATTTAATGATTCTTGGGCCCATTTCTCAATTTTTGAGTATTGGATGAAGAGTTTGGTTATTCGACAACCCGTTACTCTTTTCCGTCTTTTATTGTACTGGTCTCTTGCCCAGCCATTGATGCGGTCTCTGATCAGATTCCGACTTATTCCCACTGCAGGTTCTGGTCCATAGGGGTTTTCCCTGGTCCCTAGTCTGGCAAGGTCATCTGCAATTATATTTCCCTTAATGCCATTATGCTCAGGTATCCATAAGAGTTCCACCGGTCCCTTCCCTGCCAAGTGGTTCAACCAGAATCCATTCTAACCTATTATTTTCATTAAGGCGACTTACAAAGCTATTTAGTACATAATGGTCCGAAGTAGGGATAATATAAAAACAAATGCGGTTAATTAAAT